>OX344858.2:13946428-15258571 GCA_947037095.2 Nycteola revayana | reverse complement strand
TCCTTCTTCCTTCATAAATCTTTCTACTGTTTTAAGTTCGCTTATACAAACAGAATGGAATTTCTTTTATTGCATGTGTAAGTTAAATCAAAACTTAAAATGTATATTAATGCATTTTAAGTTTTTTTTGGCTTGGCTGCTAAATGCCATAGGTTTTGACTAATGACACGTACAAAACTTGCGGATGAAACTATTTGTCAAATCTGAATTAAGTTTATAATGACTGAGTAGGTAAAATTTTTTGATTTTATTTTGAAGCGTTCGATGTTATATTTTGTATATGTTACCTTGTCATAAAGAAGAAATTTAAATTCCAAAAAGGGTTACCTTATCTTTTTGAATTATATACTATAGTAAAACTTATTATAATTTATTTGTGAATTCAAATAGTAGGCTAATTAGACATTTGTAAAAAAGTACTATCTTGAACAAAAAACAAAAAGAATACTAAATATGCATTCCATTCATGTTTAATGGAATCATTTTACTTTATAATTATCATTTGGACTGCAGATTCGGAATGTTATGTATTATAAATATGTACCGTAAGGTGCAACAAGTCGTACTTATTATTTACTACACCTTTACAGCACATAAAGGTGATTTTCCACCGGAGTGGCTAGGCGAGGTGAGGCGAGGAGAGAATTAAAATTTGTATGGCAAATTTTCAATCCTCTCCCAGCGCATCTTTGGTGGAAACAGTGTGGATTGACGAGAATATGCGAGGCGTGAATTGAAATATTTGTTGTAAAAATGAACCGTATTGCTTCCGATATAGAGTATAAATTAACATTGCAACAGAAACACGCTTCTCGCGAGAGGCTTATTGTTGTTCGTTGTTACTTATTGCCGTGTTATTACCTGAGAATACCGTCATGATAGTACAAGCCTACGGGCGGCGCGGCGGTCACGCGCGAGCTCGCGATGGCTATTTTTTAGTGGGAAAGGGTCAGTGCGATTTCAATTCTCTTCTCACCTCGTCTCGTCTCGCGACTCTGGTGGAAAATCACCTTAACACGTTGCGTGGCGTGCCGCAGGTGGTGTGGCCGGAGTACAGCGTGCGCGCGCTGTCGGTGTGGGGCGGCGTGTTCGGCGCGCACACGCACGCGCCCGACGAGCGCGAGCGCGACCACGACCTGCCGCCGCGCGCGCCGCACAACGGTGAGTTACCTCAGGTGGTGTGACTAATCCCTCCCACACTCCCGCCACTGTAGCTCCTGTAAGCCAGGATCGACAGCGGCACACACGGAAGAGGCTCTAAGCTGTTAGGCTAATCCCGGGACACCTAAATGTCTTAGATACAGCATAGAATTTAATCAAAAAGTTTATAGGATAAGTTGGAAAGTAAATTGCACTTTCCTCCATCGCAGAGCGGGAGACAGGAGATATTTATTTATTTATTTATTTATTTATGGCACTTCAACGACATGTTTACAAATAATTTACAGTAATTATAAAATTTACAGTGGTTCTTAATTTACAGTAAACACATCACTTAAAGAAATGCACAGCACTTACAGTTAAGCTCATTATTGTTACTAAAAATATCATATTACATTAAAGAATTAGATTATATAAAATAAAATAAAATAGAAATAGAAATAAGACAATAAAGACGATTAGATTAAATTAATTACAATACAGTCAGATTAATTGAACAAAACAAAACATTCAGATCACTAATGTACATTTTTAGTATATCACAGCGGGTCATGAGAACCCGGATCAAACATATTGGAAATTTGTCTGCGGTACTCCGACATGTTGTTTGAGAAGATGTCAATGCCACTGGTGCGTTTAACATGCAAATTATACGATCCTGCCATCCTGTTAAGTGGTGCTGATTTTCCAAGGTTGGTCCGGATTGTAGAAGTCTTAAAGGTTACGGTGTTTCGAGAATTTCTTATTAAAGTTTGTCGAGGTATCGCTATTTTAATTTTGCTTAGTAACTGTCGGGAATCTATGAAACCATTAATAATTTTATATAGTAAAGTCAGATCTAACAAAGTGCGTCGTTGTTCAAGTGATTGCATTCGAAAGTGGGCTAGTCTCTGGAAGTAATCTGCGTTATGTGCACAGCTGTCGCTCCTGTAACGTAAGAATCTTGTAAAGCCTCTTTGAATGTTTTCTATTCTATTAATGTGGACGCGATAGTACGGGTTCCAAACAGGTGTAGCATATTCTAAAATGCTCCTAATGAATGTGTTAAAAACTAATTTTAAGGTATAAATTTTCCGGAAGTCACGACATGCCCTCCTCACGAATCCCATCATTCTCGCTGCTTTGGTTACAATAATATCAATATGCTTAATAAATGTTAGCTTGCTATCGAGATGAATACCTAGATCACGTATAGAGTCTACTTTTTGAACAGATTTACCCTCAATCACGTACGACGATGCAGTTGGTGTGCGATTTCTGGTAAATGTGATATGATAGCACTTACTAACATTCAAAGACATCAAGTTATCCCTACACCATTTTACCACTGCGTTAAGATCCTCCTGAAGTAAATGAGCGTCATGGGTTGTTTTAATTTCCCTATATAGTTTTAAATCATCTGCATAAAGCGAACATTCACTGTGTTTTACTGATTCAACTATATCGTTCACGAATACAGCGAAGAGAAGAGGACCTAAATGCGAACCCTGGGGAACCCCGGATTCTACAGGATATGGTACTGATTCGTATCCTTTAGCCACAACTTTCTGTTTCCGCTGTGATAAATACGATTTGACCCACATCAGCAATTTACCAAATATACCCATAAATTCTAATTTTTTAATCAGTAGCTCGTGATTCACTTTGTCGAAAGCACTGCTGAAATCAGTGTATATAGTGTCAATTTGAATACGTGTATCCACTGATTGAGCAATATCATCAACATATTGCACGAGATTTGTCGTAGTTGATTTAGACGCACAAAATCCGTGTTGCTGGGAGGCAATAAAAGTCTTTAGATGTGAAGTTAGAATAGGATGGACCAAACTTTCGAACACCTTTGAGAAAACAGACAGTAATGATATTGGTCGGTAATTTTTTATGTTATTTGTTTCTCCTTTTTTATATATCGGTATCACATTTGCAACCTTCCATTCCGATGGAAAACAAGATGATGAAATTGATGTGTTAAGTATTATTTTCAGAGGTAGAGCTAAGCTTTTGGCACATTTCTTAACGAACAAGGGCGGCAAACCATCAGGCCCAGGACCCTTCGTCATATCAAGCTTTAACATTGTTCTGCATAAATCTGTTTCAGTGAAAACAATATTACTAATACCTATTTGTGGAAAAGGAGTACTGTTGGTGATCAATGTATTTGGATTGTTTCTCGAATCAGTCAGCAAGGATGAGAAATGGGCTGCAAATAAGTTACATATATCTACACCGGTACAAGCAATTTTTTCATCTAAACACATTTCGCAGGGAATTGCTTTGAAATTCGAATTTTTAGCCTTGACAAATGACCAAAAGATTTTCGGATTGTATTTTATATTTCTCTCTGTAAAATGTGTATAGCTCGTGTAGCAAGTTTTAATCATTGCGTTAGCGCGCTGACTCAATAAATTATATTCATAATAATCGCGAGGATTTTGAAATTTTTTATAACGTACTCGTAATTTTTCTTTCTCGTTTAGGGTTCTTATAAGTGGCTTAGAAAACCATACGGGATAATTATTGTTACGGATGCTTGTTTTTGGAACCAATTCATCTATGATCGTTTTTAACGAAGTGTAGAGAAATGACACCATAGCATTAACATCTTCGCAGTTTGCAAGCCTCTCAACCCAGTTAATTTCACTCAGTTTGTAATTAATGGTTGCATAATCTGCTTTTCTAAAATTATATCTTACTGATTTTAGGATCTTTAACTGACTGTGATTGATAGAATTTACTGTAATTTCAAGAGGAGGGTGATGAGCGTCGACAATTGACATTGGTTGTTTACATTCATTTACCGAAATATTATGAAAGTTACACAATACTAAATCAAGAGATTTGCTATTATGATTTATTACTGGATTAATTTGTTGCAGACCATTAGCGGACATAAAATCTATTAAAGTATGGCCAAGTGTAGTATTATAATTACTTGGAGTTGTGCTGGATGTACTTGGAATTCCATTGTGAGGTGTCCATTGTATGAATCCAAGATTGAAATCTCCAATGATCAAAATATCATCTCCAGAGTTGTCCGTTACTGTGGTAACCTTATCCAAAAACGCTTCGAGAATGACTGGATTCACAGGAGGTGGAAGATATACGGCGCACAAATTAATTGCTCTTAAGCGTTGTCCCATACGTAGTTTTAATTTAATCCAAAGATTTTCTGCTTCAGTTTCCCACTTTGATATTCTTACGGCTTCCACTAATTTCAGTATCGCGATCAAAACTCCTCCACCTTTCTTTTTGCCCAGGGCCGTTGAGTTTCTATCTCTGCGATATATGTTATATCTGTTATCAAGTATTTCACCGTTACTAATGGTATCATCCAACCATGTTTCTGTTAGTATTATAATATCATAGTTTCTTGTGAGCACTTGAAGTCTAATATTATCTAACTTTGTCTTCATTCCTCTCAAGTTTTATATGAAATTTTTAAGCGGCTGTTGTCCAATGGCTCGCGCGTCGGACTTTTGATCTTGTGGTCGTCGGTTCGATCCCCACCCATTGCCCTACCGATATGAACCCACTTTTCCCAACGTATTTTTGGACCTGCAACGTCTTAAGTCTAAGAATTACTAGGTTAAAGTTAAATTTGACGCATCTCGAATATTGGGAGGACTCAATGTCTCGAGAAGAACAGAACAATCCTTCAATGATTACTTTACATGCTGCCTAAGAACACCTTAGATTAAATTTCTTAAAAGAATACTACCTCTAATATTTATGATATCAACAATTTAGTGGGATTTCGAAACGTGTTGATTTTGGTAAAGCTGAAGAATCAAGAATGAATGTTTGAAATTTTTTTCCAGGTATGATGACAAAAACAAGGTCATGTGACAACTTATTGAATGAGGGTGAGAGGCGGACAGCGCAACGACGGTGTAGCGACCCCAGCTTAGCGCCGGATGTCATGTAAGTTTGTTTGTTTTATTCCTCATAACTCCCGTTCCCGTGGAAAACTTATAAGTCCTGAAGTTTTGGAGTTTATTCGTAACTAGCGACCCACCCCGGCTTTGCACGTAGTAGTAGGTAGTGACCGTCCATCAGAATGGACGGTCACTACCCATATTTTACATCGAAATAATTATAGCTAGTCGCTACCTAGTTACCGTCTATATTACTTTTTAAGGTGAACAGCCATCCTGATGTCAGGATAACTGGTCACCTTAAAAATTAGTTTATTTAAAATAAGTCGGGGGTAGCAGTTATCTGACGATTAGTAGCACCTAGAAGCAACTAGGTAGCAACTTTCTATAATTATTTCGATGTAAAATATGGGTAGTGACCATCCATTCTGATGGACACCTTTGCCCGGGTGCAATATACATATAAACTTCATCCTCTTGATTCGCTATTATCTATTAAAAAAACCGCATCAATTTCCGTTGCCTAGTTTTAAATATTTAAGCATACATAGGAATAGGCAGACAGTAGGAAGCGACTTTGTTTTATATTATGTAGTGACAAATATACGTAATAAAATACTTTTTTTTTCTCTTTATAATGAATAGAGTGTAGGCCAAATGACCCCTATCCGCCTAATGTTAAGTCGCATAGGGGTCCAAAATTATTTTCAACAATGTCAAACTTTCATACAAACTTTCGTCTCTTATTTCAACCCCTACAGCCATTTTCTTCGCGTATATCGCTTATATCTTTTTTCAACTTATCTCAGTAACAAATTTGATCAAAATGGGTTCAATAAGCGTGACAGAGTCACAGATAGACAGGCCCGCTTTAGTATTTCTAATATTATTTTTTATTATTTATTTGTTAACAGGAAACTATCAATGGTAGTAGCGGAGTGTGAGAACCGACGTGAATGTCGCGCCGCACTAACGGACAGTTGTGTGGACGACCTGCCCGTTCTGCCCGTGCTGCCCGTACTGTCCGTCGCCAACGACAATCAGTGTCAGGATCAGGTCAGTGCATAATACTTACTGCCAATTACAACGATATTCTAGAAGGTATTAGGTGATCTCCGTAGATGTTCTGAGGCCCTGGTACATTTGATTACAGTAAATGATAATTTCAACATATATAATATAGCTTAGATAAGTATTATTAGTAAATATATGTTATTTCATTGTATGAGTGTCATATGTGACGTTATGTCTAAGGCTGACCTCACATTGGGCGTACTCGATGCAACGGGGGCTCACACGTTTGCCGAATGTGAAATCAGCCTAACGGGCCAAAAATCTTCTACTGTATACTTCACTGTTCTATTGCTATGATTTAACAAGTATGTAGTCAAATCTTATGAATAGTACAGGTGTCAGGTGTCCTATGTAATTAAACTTTATTATGATGGCATAAATCATAGAAGATTAAAAAGAAACAGTTTACAAACTTTAACAACTTGCCGTGTGGTTTCCGGCTTAGAATAGAATACTCCATGTCCTCCCATGGGTGTCGTAAAAGGCGACTAAGGGACATATGGCTGATGGATGGGCAGCAGCATCTATTAGCTCAAGGTTAACATCTTACTGCGATCACCAATCCGTCTGCCAAGCGTGGTGATTATGGCAATATCCCTCAACGATGCTGGCTTGCCAAGGTCTGTTAAGAGGAGGCCCATGTTCAGCAGTGGACGTAAACGGGTTGTTGGTGTGACGTGAAATGGACTTACTTGTAAGAATCACAATACAAACTGCAAGAATGTTATTTTGTTCTCGTATAAAAATTAGATGTCCCTTATCGTCAAGCAACTACTGTTGTACAATATTTATTAATCAACAAGTTTTAATGTATATTTCCAGGTGGACGGCCTCCATCCCGATCACTTCGAGAACGGTGGCAGCAGCAGCAGACTGCCCCGCGACCTCGCCAGCGGCTCGTCGTCGCTGGAGCGCGAGCTGGGCGGCGCCGACGAGCTGAGCGAGCCGAGCGAGCGGCACGAGCCGAGCGAGCGGCACGAGCGGAGCGAGCGGCGCGCGCACGTGGCCGGCGCCCGGGGCAGCGCGCCGGACGAGCCCGCCACGCCCGAGGACGGCGGCGTGTTCGTCTGTGACGCTTACACCGATGTCTTGGGGATGGCCGACGTGAGGATACACTCTTTGTTTGCTTTGGAATATACTATACAATAACCAACCAATTATTTAAAATATAGTATCATATATCGACATCATTTGTTTAGAAAATCTACGATTAGGTGAACCAATCGAAAAGGGGGGGCAACTGTTTAAAATAACAGAACTGTAACTTTAAACAGTCGCCCTCCTTGTATTGTCCACGATTTACATGATTATTAGTAGGAGATTGTTACGAATTAATAAGAATGTATCACGGAATTAATAATAATGTATCACTAGTAACATATTACTAATAATAATAACAATGTATCACTGAAAAGAGAAGACTGCTGATGTGTGAAATACAGACATTTTTTTTTTACTTCAATCTCATGACAGTGTCAAATGGTTAAAATTTTAAGAACTCCAATGTATTTTGTAATAAATATTACGTAATGATTCTAGTAAATAAATAATAGTACATTACGATACGTGTGAACGCACGTACGCACGGCGTTTAGCACCCTCCCTACGCTCAGGCGCTTACTTTACGCCGTGTAATAATAGGCTACTTAGGTCACGAGTATCGTATACTATTTTATAAAAAATGTAACATAAACCCGCCCCAGACTCGCGGGGGGTGGTGGATAACGATACAAGTGACCTAAGCAGCCTATTATTGCACGGCGTGAAGTTGTCGCCCGAGCGCAGCGAGGGTGCTCGGGTACGGGCTCGGGCAACGGTAACCCCGCTGCTCTGCAGGGGAACAGCGGGATTTCGGGGGGGGGGGGTCTATGCCCCCCCCCCGCTGGGTGAATTTATTTATTTAAAAGTTACATTCAAATCATTGCATTTTTTAATGTCATCATTTTATTATTCATTTCTTCATACTTTTTCTCTGGCATTTGTTCGCTGTCAATTTTCAAACTTCAAATGTCATTTAAAAGTTTTTGCTTTCATTTTTCATACATGTGTGAAGTTAGTCGATTAATTTACGCACCCTGCAGAAATAGGCAACTTAGGTCACGGAAAAGCGTGCGTAATATGCGGGTTTAGGTCTCACTGTGCTATAAAATCATTATGCACTGTATTGATTAATTTCGACGACCGATTGTGATCCACCGTGGTCGAATGGTCTCCATATTAGATATAGTATTAGGGGCTATATCTAATAATATGTTCGAATCTTGCAGGTCTAAACTAATTAAGCTCCATTTTTGAAATTCATTATGTGTTACCACACACATTTTGCCATAAAATACGATATTCATATGGCATCAGTATATTTGAAAATATAAAAAAAAACATATCTTAAATTTTCCAAATCAGTTTATTATTATGAATATGAATATATTTTCATAATAACAAACTAATAAAATAAAAATTTTACCACACAGCTATCGCGCAATAGAAGTTCACCAATTCAAATATGGCTGTTCCTCAACTGTTAATAAACCAATACTCATGTTATATGGTTGCTTATTCCTAAATCCGTTTGTTGCAGGCGGCACGCGAAGCCGGTCGTATCCGCAACATAAGCATAACCTGGCGCTCAATATCCGAATCTAGCAACCAATCGTCCACCGGCTTTGAAATCAACGAGGCGAGAGCCGAACCCGCGGCCTCGCGGCACACGTCCCATGAGTCTTCACCACTAGAACACACTGCGGAGGACAGAACCAACCATAATGTTACTGATGACAGCCATACGAGAGAAAATGGCGTGTCCAATGGGACTATGAACGGTATTGATGACGTTACGACCAAGTTTCTGGAAGTTGATCTGAATGGTGAGTATATTTTTGGTGCCTACTAAAATACATACATACATTCACGCCTGTTTCCCAAGGGGTTAGGTAGAGACCACTTCCTTTCACGACAGATGCTCAATACTCCCCTAAAATAGTAAAAGTCATAATCCCTCAATCTCATCGCCAGTGACTGCCCTGAGCCGAGGTCCAAGCCCCACAGGGGGCGCCCTCTTGCGCAGGCTGCTTAGTTTGTAGTTTTTAAACCATTTATTAAGGCTGGAGCTCTGCTCGCCTTTATGCCCGGTAAAGTAGCAAAAGCCTCATGGCTAACTACGTAAGTCCAACCGAAAAAAAAACTTCCTTCCTTGCTTCCTTGCTACGATCTTGACATACCATTTTCACCTCTTCTACATTCAATCTCCTCATGCATGTCCTTCAGTTTAGGGTACTGACCTGTCTTAATAACGTCCTCGATTTGATCGTAATCATCATACCCGATGGTTATCATTATGTATAACTTCTAATGATGAATCGAAATACCTTCGGACAGTCAATAGTCAGTGTAAGCAAATTGCTTTTAATTTAATATAATTTTGATCATTATTATACAATATAATTAAAAGTTCAAAAATGTATAACCTACATAGCTTATAGTTGTTTCATTTAATTTTTTCCTCATCATAAATTCATTTTCAAATAATTAAAATTTCTGATTAGGTATATATAGTACAAAGCTGGCAGGCTTTCAATAAATCATTTTGGAATTCTATTAGTAGCGTATTATTGTACTTAAACTGATTTTATTTCAAAATATTGTAGGCGGAGCGACATCCAGCAGCATCAGCTCGGAGAGCGAAGGCGAGGCGGTGTCGGCTCCGCGTCGAGCAGCTCACGCTCGCGGCAGAGTCGCCAGCCAGCTCACGTTGTGTCCCACGTCGCCGCGGAGAATGGCCTGCTGCCACTGCACCAGGCGTCCCAGTACCACCAGTGAGCCATGCTACCCTAGTACTTGTGATGACTGACTCGTTGATCTTAATGTTGCGCTGAAGCTTGTTAAACAAAGTATGGTGGTCGGGTTTATGTGGTCGACCATAACCAGCGTCCATCCGAACCCGGGTTCAATTCCCGGTCTGAACAATTTTGAAAAATTGTCTTTCATTGTTGTCGGTCTTGCTTTAATGACGGTGGTGCGATCGATTTTGAACATATTATATGCTCTGCTTGATAAGTTCCAGTTTCGATAAATAGCATTCAATACAAAAATATGGGAAAAAGTCGAAAAAAAAAGGTTGCTGTTATTGTAATTTGCAGCGCTTGACAATTATATACGAATTTGTGTTATTATAAGCACGAGAAAACGTCTCGTCGTGTTACACGATACGTGTAGCACGATGTGTCGTCGAGGTTTCAAAGTTTTTCGTTGGACGTAGTGCTTTTTTCTCATGTACCTAAAAGAACTTGAAAAACAATAAGGTTACTTATGCATTAATATAATCTCGGTGTTGTATTCCCAGGTGGTATCGAGACGTCGGGCGACTCGGGCGGCAGCAGCTCGTCGTGCTGGTGCGGCGTGTGCGGGGACGCGGCGGGCGCGGCGCGGGGCCGCTGCGTGTGCGGCGCCGACTCCGAGCACGCGCACGACGCGCTCGACGGACTGCCGCCCGCCAGCGACCCGCTGCAGGCGCGCCTGCACCAGATCATACTCTACCAGAAGGTACGTACACACTACCGTGCGGCGTGTGCGGGGACGCGGCGGGCGCGGCGCGGGGCCGCTGCGTGTGCGGCGCCGACTCCGAGCACGCGCACGACGCGCTCGACGGACTGCCGCCCGCCAGCGACCCGCTGCAGGCGCGCCTGCACCAGATCATACTCTACCAGAAGGTACGTACACACTACCGTGCGGCGTGTGCGGGGACGCGGCGGGCGCGGCGCGGGGCCGCTGCGTGTGCGGCGCCGACTCCGAGCACGCGCACGACGCGCTCGACGGACTGCCGCCCGCCAGCGACCCGCTGCAGGCGCGCCTGCACCAGATCATACTCTACCAGAAGGTACGTACACACTACCGTGCGGCGTGTGCGGGGACGCGGCGGGCGCGGCGCGGGGCCGCTGCGTGTGCGGCGCCGACTCCGAGCACGCGCACGACGCGCTCGACGGACTGCCGCCCGCCAGCGACCCGCTGCAGGCGCGCCTGCACCAGATCATACTCTACCAGAAGGTACGTACACACTACCGTGCGGCGTGTGCGGGGACGCGGCGGGCGCGGCGCGGGGCCGCTGCGTGTGCGGCGCCGACTCCGAGCACGCGCACGACGCGCTCGACGGACTGCCGCCCGCCAGCGACCCGCTGCAGGCGCGCCTGCACCAGATCATACTCTACCAGAAGGTACGTACACACTACCGTGCGGCGTGTGCGGGGACGCGGCGGGCGCGGCGCGGGGCCGCTGCGTGTGCGGCGCCGACTCCGAGCACGCGCACGACGCGCTCGACGGACTGCCGCCCGCCAGCGACCCGCTGCAGGCGCGCCTGCACCAGATCATACTCTACCAGAAGGTACGTACACACTACCGTGCGGCGTGTGCGGGGACGCGGCGGGCGCGGCGCGGGGCCGCTGCGTGTGCGGCGCCGACTCCGAGCACGCGCACGACGCGCTCGACGGACTGCCGCCCGCCAGCGACCCGCTGCAGGCGCGCCTGCACCAGATCATACTCTACCAGAAGGTACGTACACACTACCGTGCGGCGTGTGCGGGGACGCGGCGGGCGCGGCGCGGGGCCGCTGCGTGTGCGGCGCGGGCCAACGCTAATGACAGAGTAATAACTTGCTTTGGATTATATCTATTACACAATGTTTTGTTTCTCTTTGCAGAAAGTAGTAGAGGAGTTAAGCGGACAACTGCGGGAAGCGAGAGAAGCTTTAAGATTATCATCTCCGGCCAGTGCCCCCGCACCCACCAACTCTGTCCCTAACGCTGCGACGCCTACTCAAGTAAGTAAAAGTCGATGGAACCTCCGCCTGCTATCTGAGCGCCTAGTACTTCCACAATTGATTTTCCGTTAATCAGACGTCAAAATTAATGTTAAAATATAATTTTATTGTATTGTGTAATTGATTACAATAATAATACACTTATATAATAAAACTAGATATGTATTATTATATAAGTGTATTATTTTGATATAATAGGGTTGGCGACTATAAAATTTCATTTGATCCGTCAGTTAAATTACCGAAAGATATAGCGCGCACCGTGTTGAAATTTGACGTGATGTCAATTTTGGATACAATTTTACTTAGGATATTTACCCCTTACTTCTGAACTTTGTTGCTATGTATCATAGTTTATTTCTATTGATTTGATAAATAAAAAATACGTGTCAAATAATTTCTGTTAATCTAACTGACAGATCAAATAGTTTTTTTAGTCTAACTTCGCGTCGTTTCATACGCAGTTTCAGTTAATTTTCCAGTCTAAGGCATAATTATTAAATTTGCAATAGAATATTGGTCGGTTTACAAAATGCGCAAGCGTCATTCCACACTTCCGATTAATTACTTCAGTATTCTTCTCTAATCATTGACGGTTGCACAAAATTCCTTTTAAATTCATGATTCCGTAAGTCGGCAAAAACTGTAATCAAGACGACGTACAGTGTAACTGTTCGTCGTACATGTCTCTCATCGAGCGTTTCGCCACCAGCGTATCGTGTGTCGGTCGTAACATGTCTGTTTGCGTGCAGGCGGCGGGCAGCGCGGGCAGCGCGGGCAGCGCGGGCAGCGGCAGCAGCAGCGGCAGCGCGTCGGAGGTGGAGGTGGGCGAGGAGGCGCGCGGCGTGGTGTGGCTGCCCGACAGCGCCGCGCCGCGCTGCCAGTACTGCCGGAACCACTTCTGGCTCGCGCGCCGCCGCCACCACTGCAGGTACATACTACTAAGTGTTCTACAACAGTACAGCGGCAGTAGCAGCGGCAGCTGCTAAACATAAAATTATTAAAAAAAAAAAAGTTAGCGATGTACTTGTACTAAAATTCCCGCCAATATTGGTCGCCGTGGCATAAATCTCAAAATTTCTTAAAATAGCGACTAAGAAGTACAATTATAGATGTTACATCATCTATAATTCGATAATTATTTTTAGTTGTCAATATCGTCTTGGTAAATTTTATTTTTTAAAGCATAAATTGGTAGATCTGTCTTTCGTCTCGTTAAAAAATTCCTATACTATTTAGGTTTCCCCAAATCTTTTCTTGTTATAATAACTTTGCTAAAATCTGTCACTTGTTCTCCACACAATATATAAACAGTACGTGTTGTGGTGCAGACGCTGCGGCGGTATCTTCTGCGGCTCGTGCTCGGAGATGAGCTCGTGGGGGTCGTGCGGCAGCATGCGCGTGTGCCGCCGCTGCCGCGCGCTCCGGTGACGCGCGCGCTAGCCGTGCCGCCACGCCGCCGTGCCGCCGCGCCGCCGTGCCGCCGTCGTGCCGCCGCGCCGCCGTCGTGCCGCCGCGCCGCCGCTCACACCGACGTCCGCTTGTCTCCTATCTAGCGTAGCGTTCCTATTAAACTACGGCTTTTAGATCAAACGTTCCGACGCCAAAATGTCGACACCTATACGAGAATTCCAACTGTGACATGACTCTGCTTGTTGAAATTTTGTAACGAACCTGTCGAGGTTGTGTGATTACCTAATAATATTATTAATAAAATGTTAATTGATTACCGACATTTTATACGAACGAAGAGTGTTTATTGAACACCTCGCCGATGACGTTGGCGAGTCAGAACTCTTGTGTAGGTGTCGTAGTGACGAGCGCGTCGAGCCCCGATTATACTGCAATAGTAACGTAGGTAGGAGTCCGAACAGTTTTACGTTTAAACCTAGTCATGCCGCTTCGATACCTAGCTCGGGAGGCGCTATTCTGCGGATCCGTATCGATCGTCGCGTTTCTTTCGATATATCACCATGACATTGTTTTAAATACTTTCGATTATCCGATGTCAACACGTGACGTGACGTGTCGTGTCGTCGTGTAACAATTAGCCGCGTGGGGGGTGTGGGAGGGGAGGGAAGTGGAGGACGGATCTAGTCTTTGGTCGTCGGGAGGGGCGTCGTCGACACAGCGATGTAGTTAGGAAATGGTATAGTGAATGTTGTTACGCGAAGGCTGACTTTCTACTATTAATATTTAAACCTTCTCTTCTAAGACTGGATATATCGGTCTTTATAAAAAAAAATCCCTATTGTAAATTATTTTCGATTGTTTTCCTTTGCTCGGTCGAAGAGTGTATCGATCGTACCGGCCCCGACGGGTGTGAATACAACCACGTAAGACTTTGTATAAACTCGTTTTTTTTTTTATTATTTTGTATTATAGCGTTTCGTTTGTTGTATTATTATTTTTGTACAGTAAGGTTTTGTTTCACACTAGGTCATCAGGAGCGCGCGTATGTCACATGGTCGCGACCGTCGAGGCTCCGAGGTCCTTCACCTTGTTTAAGACTTAATTTGTATATTCGACACTTTCCATTAATTTCAAATGTATGAAATACATTACTTATTAAATATTCGACTGAATTCGCATATGGATAAGAATAGATGATGTCCATAAAAGGACATGTTGATTTATAAAATCCATAATAAGCTTTATGGTTGATGCATTGATTATGTAAACTAAATTTTCACGCCGTAATATTTTTTGTAGAGAAGAGCGTCGGAGTTCTGTATTTTATTTGTGATATTGTGATGATAATTTTGTATAATGATTAAGAGTTTAATATCATGTTGTTAGAGTTAAATTTTACAGGTGATTATTTTAAAACCCTCGCGGTGCGTTGATTTAGCTGTTGTTGTAACGTCGAATGATTTAGGATGGAATGTCCATGTGGTATCTATTGTATACTAACTGTGAATGTGACATTTGTAACTACGGTGCGGCCTCACGATAATAATTATATAATTTTTAAGAACATAAGCAATAACACCAATTCCTAATACTAAGAGATTATTCTGTAACGAAAATGTATTGACGATATGTGAATAGAGATCTTGGAAGATGTTTTTCGTGATATTTTAATGCATAATTTGGTTTATTATATCTTTTTTGGACGTGATATATAAATATTGAAATTTTTTTTTTGTCAAATTTCTTTTTTTGCTTACTAATCTTGGGTTTCTATTCACATTGATATAATACGAATTGCCTGAAGGAAGTGCCTTCTTGAACATTTATTCATGTGCGAGACTTATTCTTAAGAAATCTTCTGTAAAAAAGTTATTTTTCATAATTTTATCTACAACAACGAATTGTGGTGTAAACTCGCAAAGAATTAAAAGTACGTGTATTACAGAAGGTTTTTTAGAATATTGCCTCTAGGTTAATCATTTCCTGTAAACTGTAAACCACATTTCACAACAGAAATGTTGATGCATTGAGGTCGCAACGTACTCGCTTCGTATAATAAAGAAAATACAATGATTTTGTAACTTATTAGTAATCTGAGGGGATTGTTGTTAACTGCATATATTTTATATTGTAAACGAAAGCTCGGAGTAAAGTAAGTTCTACTGTCGAAGTGCAAAACTTGTTTGTGACCAATGAATATTGACACGATGTGAAATAAAGCATATTTAGTTTTATGAATAACTTCTTTAACTTTTAATTTTACCCTCATCACTATCACAGGGCGGTCGCTGGCGGGGGGGTTAAGGGGATTATGACGTTTAGTTTTTTAGGGAAGTTTTGTTCAACTGTCCCTCTACATAACAGTTCGCGGGCCTTTGGATTCTACGAGGGCATCGCAAGTAGGTATTTATGTATTTATGAATAAAATACATAAATACCTACAACAAAAAGCAGCAAATTTAAATTAAAACTAACTTAAAATACTACTATTCTAAATCTATACTACTTGGCAAGGTTCCCAGCATTGCCCTGTTGGATGGCAATGCGTACCTTCAATACAAAGTAATTAGTTTGGTGCGCTGGACTCGAGGAACGTGCCGCACGCATTATTTTTTTCATAAGCACGAACATTTTTAATAATTTTTCCCATCATTAACAATACAATAAAAAAAAATAACATAGTTTGGTTAATTATTTTTTTGATTGTCAAGCCAAGTCCAAGAGACCTCTTGATGCAGCTTTTTAAATAAAAAGTAATGACTAGAGTCAGCGGCGGCCTTACCCATTGCGAGGCTCCGGGCGGCAGGTCTTTGCGAGGCCCTTTGTCCTTTGTGAAAAGTGTGTGACGTCAAAATAAGTCTGGTTGTTTGATTTAGGTATTTTTCGTGTTTAACGAGAAATGCTAAGGTTATACCATTAATAAAATTTGAGTTTTAAAATTAACAAATACCTACATAGATGATAAATTTTAAAATTGATGTTTGCGGCTTTTCCTATGACTGAAATATATAATTAAAGTAAAATAAATGTAAGAATGTCATACCATATGACCAGTGAAACTACAAATTCGTAGGTAGTTATTTCCTTTTCTTTAGAATGGCATTCACTGACCAACTGACAATCTGTTGTATTTTGTGCTAAATCCTTTAACGCATCACATTATATCGCTTAGTTGGTATTTAACGGCCTTCACCGATGCTACTCTGCACTCCCATCTAGTTTCAGAAAGTGGTTCTAGCGATAATGATTTTACATGAGCATTTTAATAACCAATCTTCAGATGTTTCGTGGCGCGTTATTCGAGTTTTTCAATTATGTTATGAATTAATTAATTAACTAACTTTAACATCATCCTTAAGATCTAAATAAAAAGTTTTAAATAAAAATAGAGTAAAAAAAATTGCTTGGGTTGTTGCGCGAGGCCCCTGCAAGACCTAGGCCCCGGGCGGTTGCCCTGTTCGCCACCCCCTAAGGCCGCCGCTGACTAGAGTGTATGGACTTGGGCATTAATTATTAAATCAGTCGTCTAACTAAATATAAGAGCTGTAACAATTAAAATATTGTTACAGCCCTTTTTTTAATTCCGCCTAATTAGCTCAAAAAAATTAGATTGTAATATATGGAAAATTTGGAAAAATGAATGGAGAACTTTTATCCGATTTGCGGAAAATTCGTCTAAAACAATTCGACTAAAAACTATTCGACTAAAAAACAATTCGACTAAAAAACAAGTCTAAAACAATTCGACTAGTAACAACTCATCAAAAACAATTCGATGAAAAACTATTTAAATTCTGTAACACATCGTTAAAGATAAAAACGGCGCGGGACGAAAGAGTGGATTAGCTTAGTTCTAATCCAGACAGTAGTCTCAGTTTATTATACTGAGGTTAAATTGAATTGGTTGCATATTAGAAAATCAAAACTTTCCAGAGCAAATTTCAAAAGAACAACGTACAAATCAACAAAGTTTAAAATAACGATGGTCATTTGATCAAAAGTTCAGCTGACCAAAGTCTGGAATCTGGTCGTTGTGGTCACAAACCTAACCTAACTTAACCTATCCGAGTTGGAATGCCTCAAGTCACGAGCTAGCTACGCTCGCTCTTGCATCCTAAATTCTCCTGATACTTTCGCCTTCGACATCGTTTTTACGGCAAACGGTAGTACACTCCAACCCAGGATTCCAACTTCCAACTTTTAGATGAGTTGTTATTAGTCGAATTGTTTTAGGCGAATTTTCCGTAGACGTTGTAATCATAAAATACGGTTTGATTGGACCCTTAGGGGCGCTATGGAGTAAGGACTTGGAAAATTTTCCGTTCTTGTTTTTTTTTTTTCGAACTTTTCCAACGCACCCTTCTCTCTCGGAGGCTAAATGGTTTCTATGGTCAAGGTCAACTTGATTATGCAAAAAAATTTGAAAATTTTAAACTTTTTTTTGTTGTTTTTTCTTTGCTTCTCATTGTGCCCAGTGTATACTCCAACTCCGAAAAATGCGCCTCTAAGACTACCCACTGACCTACGGTTTGATCAACCGGTACTTAGACTTACTTTGCCTTTTCTGAGGCTGACCCCATATTGGCCGAACGCGATCCTGGAGCGAGTGTCACATGCAGTGGGGTAGCGCGACACACACAGTACAGTGCGAGTTTCTGTAACTACCTTCACTTTGTCTTGATAATTTGTATTATTAATTAATGTAGGTTAAAGCAATAATTTGCCATAAAATTGGACCGTGATTGAGACCCGTATCACAATAAATGGAGCTTTCATTGTTATAATAATAATATTTTATTTGCGAAACATATGGTCCTACATAATTATGTCATCGTTAAATTATAAATACCGTTAGATTATAATCTATTCCGCGGGATTGTGACCTCCCGAGATATTGTGAACCGTAATATACTGCTTACAATTCAACGCATTATTTTTCGGAAGATTATACTCTATCGAAATTATTGGTTGGACTTCACCAATGATATTGAATTATTTAGTTAAATGTGACCCTGAGTGTACATTTAAAATAGTAGCTTGTGCCCGCGACTTCGACCCCGAGAAGTAGCTACTTTGGGCTTACCCCGATTTTAAAAAAATCTTCATCGGTGCTCCGCTTCTATTGGTCTTAGCGCGATAATATACAGATTCCTTCCTCGAGAAATGAGCTATATATCTAGCACAGACATATTTTTTCAAATCGGACTTGTAGTTCCTGAGATTAGCTCGTAAAAGCAAATAAACAAACTCTTTACCTTTATATATTTGCATAGATTATAATGGGACAAAATAAAAACTTAATATACTTTGAAAATTTATTTATTTCCCGTCTTCTAGGAAAATATACATTAACACTGATTTTGTGGTGCTTACAATTAATCAACATTGATTAATATAACAAATAATAATAATTGATAAGCTACCTTTGAGTTGAGGTATATGCAGACAAATAAAATATAATGTTATTTAAATGTTTTAACTCTTTATGGAAAAGATTACCTTATACCACCCACCACCGTAGCCTAATTGGTTAAGGCATTGGGGGCTTTACCCAAAGATGCAGGTTCGAATCCTGCCGGTGGTCGAATTTTATTAATCTCAAATTTTGAAATATAGTATAAGGTAATCTTTTCCATAAAGAGTTAAAACATTTAAATAATGTGAAAAACGGGCGGTGTCATCGTTTAATATTTAATACCAAATGTAACTTTGGCGATATTTATCGAAGTAATGCGAATCATTACCGATAGATGGCACTAACGTCCTCCTTAGAGACGTGTTACAAAGAGATTAATAAATTTCGATGACCGGCTGTGGTTCCACCGTAGCCTAATTGGTTAAGGCATTGGGGGCTTTACCCAAAGATGCAGGTTCGAATCCTGCCGGTGGTCGAATTTTATTAATCTCAAATTTTGAAATAAAATATAATGTGTAAATAAATTGTAAATAATAATAATTTATTAGTACTTAATTAATAAAAACACAACAGCAAATAAATTATTAGGAAGTGACTGAAAGTGACAAAGTTGTAAATGATATTGTTGGTTGGAGGGCGAAAACAGAAAGCCTTGAAGTTTATATGTTGCAGTCAAAACTCTTATCCAGTCAAAATACTTTTAACTCAGTCAGCAAAATCAGTCAAAAGTAGTTTTAGGTTAGGTTAGTTTGGACTGGCCGGAGGCGGAGGGCCGAAACCCGCAGCCTCCCGCCAAAAAGGGTCACCCTGGGGAGCAGAGAACATGACTCTGCACCCTAGGGTCACATTCTTGAGTTGTGTCACGGCAGAAGGAGGAATCCCGGGGACTTTTTAGTGGGTATGTCCTCTCTGCGGTGCGACAGCGCACCGCGTTCTATAGGAGAGTCCCACATACCCTTCGCTGGCGCAGGGATCACGCAATAGGGATCCTTGCGCCAGCGAGGGGATGCATCATGCATTTTTACCCCGGTAAACAAAAAAAAGGTTAGTTTTGACTGATTTTGCTGGTTAAGAGTTTTGAATGCAACGTATACCTATCGCAGCCATCAAGTCAATAATTAAGCCATTATTAGAGTTTCTCAGCCGATTTCCTTTCGGCTGTATCGTTCCTACAAGCCTTAAGGCTGTTTAAGATTTTCATTGATGTGTTGATATCAGCATATGATGTTATATGCAAGCGTACCTTCTCCAGGAAACCATGCTTGCATATAACACATACGTGCTGGTAAATAACATCTTTCTGCCCTCGTAACCTTCTAAAGTGTCGAAATTGATACAAACTACATAATATTAAGTGTATTTGGCATTTTTTACACAAACTTAATTATTTTTAAAACCTAATAATAAATAAAAACAATTAAGTTAATTTTCGTACTAAAATAGTTACTTATATCTAATAATTTTTAACTACAAACTATAGATAAACAAGAGTTTTGTAAATACGTGTACATCTAACAAATAACGAAAGATTCTCAGTGCAAGATAACTGGTGCGTTATTAGGCGTATTTGAACTGTCGAATGATAACTTTCGATGAATAATTTAGGTCTAGGAATACAAGTTTAGTGCACAACCTCATTACAATATGTTCACTATATAATATGCAAATAATATTATAGCACATTGCTACTTTCGTTGAATACTGTATTAATCTTTGGAACGCCATAGCGAAAAAAATCTAACAAAAAAAAAAAGACCCTATACGCCAAGAATACAAAAATGTGATCACAAAATACACGAAATATACAATGAAATCATTACTTTAATGAGGTTATATAAATAGCATATAAAACCTGGATTAAAATGCATGAAACAAATTGAATCGTCTAAATTTTGAATACAGAAAGGTTAGATGTGATCACAAAATACACGAAATATACAATGAAATCATTACTTTAATGAGGTTATATAAATAGCATATAAAACCTGGATTAAAATGCATGAAACAAATTGAATCGTCTAAATTTTGAATACAGAAAGGTTAGTTATTTTAATAATTGGCTTGGCGTGGAGAATACGCTGATGTGTTTATGTTCTAAAGGTTATACCGTAGTAGTTAATGATACAATTAAGACATGATAAGTACCGATTGTAAACCCAATAGACACTTAAAAATCTATTGTTTTTTTTTTACAATACTCCTGTCACGTTTTTTATACAAATTTGAATTCTGTTAAAAAATCTAATTTCTCATATTCCATTTATAAAATAATGTTACCTTCTACATCACCTTCCTACATTGGAAGTACATACTTCTGTGTGTACTTCCAAATTATTTAGGTTTAAATTTTGACAGTTGAAAGTAATCAGAACTTGTTCGTAATCCGCACACAGGTATTTATAAATCAAACTACTTTGGAACAACAGATCATATGACTATTAAACAAGATAGCAAATTAAATCTTTGGTAATTGACTGCTAAAATTGTAACAAACCTTTACTTACAAATGCATACTAATTAGCTATAACTTCACTTGTGGGATTCAACAATATAAATCACTGGCAAAAATGCGTATATTTTTCTTAAATATAAATATAATTAAGAATATAGGATATGTTGAGAGTCGAGCATCAAAGTGAATTGATTTTTTTTCATATAGTTATTACAAAAAAAAAACGAGAAGCTTATTATCATGGTAAGTATCTAAAACGACTAGACTTTGTTAATGCGTGATGACTTAATAATATATTTTTTCTTCATCCCCAATCCACACATGACATAAAGACATAAAGCTTGATCGATACCGCTGTTTCGCCTTAGGTATGTGCGCGGCGAGACGGGGGGAGTAGCGACCGTCCTGTTCCGGGCTCCCCGGCCCCCACCTCGCCGCACTTTCCTAACGCGTGCTACAGCAGTCAGTCTAACTATAGTAATGTAAAGTGTAATTAATTAACCTACATCAATACTAGATAATAATAACAATCAATGTTAGGCAGCTCATTATAGTATAGCGACTAACAAATACAACACACTTAATAGGTATTAACTATCACAAGTACAAACATTATTAGACCTCCTCCTGTTCAACGTCAAATTTGGCAAATTAGCTAACTAAACTCTTGCCCAGTGTCAAATGAGTTTCTGGAAGCTAAATTAAAAACTTTTGATTTGAGTATTGTATTAGTTATATATTTTGATTAATATTTCATTTCATATGTTCATGTCCCAGAAACTACATTTGATTTGACATCGAAGTTAACAGCTATATAAGTTGATTGTTTCTTTGATTGACATTTGAAAAACCGGCTGTTTAACTTACAAACATAATATGTGACTAGTTAACAAATTGTCAATTCACTTATTTTAATACATAGATGTAAATTAGGCCTTAAATTAGGATGTCGACTTACTTACTAGCTTTAATAAAATACTAACAAATGACATTCACACGTTACATTTCCGAAATTTAGGTTTCAGTTTTTAAGGCTGAAACAACAAATTAAATCTAGTGTTCAAAACTATATTTGGGGTACTCCTCTTGAGGTAAGTATTTAATAAGGCTCGAACCCTGTTCGCCTTTATGCCCAGTGAAGTAGCAAAAGCTTCGTGGCTGCCTGTCTCTTCCATTCTAACCTTTCTCGCTGGGGACAATGGACAAGTGCCCAGAGCCCCGAGAGAAATCGATGAAGGCCCTGGCCTGGGCAAAAAACTCTAAATTCTATTTTCTTCTTGTAGTTTTAAAAAATGAGTATATTAGCGGAAGTTTGAAAGTGGCGCCAGTGACTGAAACTGAAAGGGAATCGTTTATCTTAGTATGGTCATATGAAGAGGAGGGATGAAACTAAAAGACTGTTACTAAAAGAGTTCAAAGTATATATGTAGATGAATGGAGAGGGAGAGGAAGGCCAAAGAAAAGATGGATGGATTGTGTGAAGAGTGATATGAAAGAATAAGGAGTTAGTGATAGTGTAACGGGTGACAGGACAGAATGGAAAAAACAAACGTGTTGCGCTGACCCCAAGTAATATGGGTAAAGGGCAGGATGAAGAAGAAGGAGAAGTTTTGTAAGTTCTATTAGGAATAGTATTATATATTATCCTGCCGGTGGTCGAATTTTATTAATCTCAATTGTGAAATATAGTATTATATAGGTTCAGTTCTGAGGGCACATATCAACTATCAGAATTGTGACGTGCGAACTACTCTCAATGTAATACTTAAGATATAAAGAAGTACTTTAATAATTATTGTGAAGTACAAATTAAGGAATGAGCAGAATAAGGACAATACTCACAAACATTAGACTTAAAAACTAGAAAACGTGCGGAAATGATAATTGAACCTTAGATTGACTTAGTAAACTTATAGTAATGTATAATTAATATTAAATAGTAAAGTCATCGCACTAGTTTATAAAAATAATACAAATAATTTTCTAAATCTTTTCATGTTGTGTTATAAGACTGTAACTACCTAAAAATACATAAGAACAATCTGATTTTCTTTATGATTCTACATCATAACAAATTAAAACTGATATGCCTCTTGGCATTAAGTCCGCCTTATGTACAGACCTGTAGCATAAAGTTTAAATAAATAAATAATGTAAAAGAAGCTCTAAGAGATTCACCGAATCGTCAAAAATCTAATTCATATTTGCAAATAAATTAAATTGACAGTAATATACTATCAGTTCAAATTAATACTGCCGACAATATAATATATAGGTCACCATTTTTAATTTTTTTATTATGTTATGTTTAGAATCAGGAAAAAATTTCAATCTGTCTATATTTTTATAAAATTTCGAAAAAATGCTAGTTGTTAATTTTTCATTATGACGGCAAAGCAACATAAATAATAACATAACATAATAACAATAAGCAATAATTAATCTTATAACAAAAAATAAAACAAATAATTTAATAGTTCCGTTAGTAAATATTTAAACATAGTAAAAATAAATTTCAATACTGTTACACTATATATATAAAAAAAATATGACGTATAAGAACAAAACAAAAGTATACTGTTCATGATCAAAATATGTTATAGTAAAATAGTTCACGTCGCTACCGATAGATGGCGTTGACTAGAAATCCTACATCGCGATATGGTTTTGTTCACAATTTACACTAAGGTGGCAGATCAATTTTTGTTTTATTTATATCAGTGATCCTTCTATGTATACAGCCCTGATTAGCTCGGGGGTTTAATAATACAATGAGATAAATTTGTAATTGTTAACTCCTGCTTCCAATTCCTTATAAAGAGTTTAATGAACAGCATAGTAACGCATCATATTTGTAAAATATATTTTTTTGCCAATAGTTATTGTTAATAAATTTGGTTGGCTACTTCAGAAACATATGGACATGCCTCACTGAATAAATATATTTAAATCAAATAAAAAATCTGCGTGTCATTGCTAAATAAGGTACAGCCGATTATTACCTTAAGAAAAAAAATATTTGTTTTGTTCAATTGCTACTAATTACTACGCCATCTCACTGACTATTTAATCTCATTAAACCTAAATATATAAATAAGCTAATAAATAAGTAACAAGCATAATATATAACATTCGTCACTATAAATACTAAGCTATTCTTTGGACTGGGGTTTTAAGTTGATAATTATTACCGTTAATTTTAACATTTTTTACAACAACAACCATCACAACAGGTAAGAACGAAATCATTTTGTACATTTCTTAACAATACACGCAATGACGGTAACTTTGAATACTTATATTGGTAACATATAGCGTACAAAGAAGTTTTACAAAATATTTTGAAACAAAAGTAAGGGAATACTTACTATATTCTGCTCTTTTTATCTATGTCCATAGAAAACAACGATGTTGTATAGAGACGTGTACGTATCCATAGTATGGATACGTACACGTCCGTTAAGCTGTATGGATTCCATACAGCTTAACGGACGTGGACGGGTTATTGAGCTGAATCTGACAAGTACAAGTGTATGTAAATACCTAAGTGCTGAATAAATTCATTATTTCATTATTATTTCAATAAGCCCCTAGTTCATTAGAGATATGGATATAATTAATCAGTTTGATTGACATTCGACTTTATAACAAATCAACAGAGTTGAGAATTAGAAATACCAACTAACACAAGTAAAGTTAATGTTTGTTTGTGATGTTCAGACTCTATCGCTTCCACTGCATCAAATCTATATTTCTAAAGCTCAAAAGCTTGGATGTGCCATTATACGTCAGAATCATTTGTCGTATGCCTTTATCGTACAAAATGCTTCTAAACACGTTGATGGACACTAACGCTCATCGACGTTAAGGTAGTCAATAGTGAAACGACTGTACGCCCGTCGACGTCAGTTTTTTCTGAGAAATGTCTGTGCCTGAGAATATGTACCGTCGAAAAATTACTTAAAAATAATATTCTATGTGACAGTACGCCAGACGACGTTTACGTCTATTGCAGTTCTGCCGTATCAAACACTATTATGAACCATGTGTTTTGTTTCATTTGTGGACAATGTATGAAAAATAGTACTGACGCGACACGGTGACCGGTAGAAAATACCGTCCATCAATGTGTTAAGTATCTTATATCTTAAGTGTACATCCGTCGTTGTGCTTCCAAGGTCTAAATTCAATGATTGGTTTTATTATTGATCGTTGGTAACTAACTTATTTAATCATGCCCTACTATAAAGTATTTTATCTTTCGCAGCGTACAGTAGAATAGTAATAACATTTTACGTCACTACTGTTTTAAAGTTTAAATCATATCTTCTCTATTCTTTCCCTTCATTACAATTAATTCTACAATGTGAGCAAGGTATTCATAGTAACCAAGATTGACTTTAGTTTTTAATTATTAATATAGTATCTACAACAAGTAACTTTTTTAATTAAGAAAAATGTTTTAAGCTCAATTAAATACACTAAACATTATTAATTTGACTTAATTGAGCCGACACTTAAAGGAATATTAAGATTTTTTTAAATAAGTACTTGGTAAAATAAGTTTATTAAATTGATTGCTACAGAATACAGTTTTAAATTGTTACGTTTATGGTTTGTTAGTAGACTTTGTGCAATGACATATTAAACAAAAATACGTTAATTTAAAAAACTAAAAAGCACGACTGCGTTTTTTGGCGCCAAAAATCCGCCATTTTGTTGTTTTTATTATGATATACTCAGTGTCACTCTCACATTAAACACGAATCTAACGACACCTCTCCAGCTAAAATCCATTAAGCAATTCAGGCTGCAGAGCATGCCAAACAACTCCTGGCGCAGTCGGGTAAAATTAAAAAGTAACTGACGTAAATCAGAAACGTGTTATTTATTTTTTTATACGTCGTAAAGTGTTTGTGGACTAGGCTTATCAAAAACTTTTGAATTAAAAAATTGTGGTCCATGCTACCACATCCATAGTTTTCAAACATGCAATTCTGTTTTTGACTAGAACTAATACCTGACTAAATAATACGTATAACTTATATACTGAATGACTTTTTTACCGTCTTGAAAATAATAGGGCGTGATATGTATATGAAATAAATGTGTAAGGCATAGTTATTTTGATAACCTTTTTTTTTTACTGGCATATAGTGAAAATCGTAACCGTAAAAATGCATACCTAAGTAGGTAGTTACGCTATTTCGCTCACTCTTTTCATTCATATTTGATTGCGGCCTAGTATTATAGGCACCTATTTTAACTAACTTAACGTAACTACTTAATTAAGTACGTATTTTTATAGTTATGATTTTCATTCCATGTGAGTAAAAAACTTTAGACATCTATTTTATATACATATCACGCCCTATTATTTTCAAGAAGGTAAAAAAAAGTCACCCAGAATAATTATTAGTCCAACTCCTCGTGACAAGAAAAGCTGTGTTTATGACTAGACTCTACCGTGTCTATTGTATTTAACGAATTCAATCACGGAAACATTTTATTACACTTTCGTATCAACAATTCGTAGATTTCTCTGATTAAATGCTACATTCATTTCAACGGCTATAAAACAAATTGTTATTGTCTTCATGTGCGTCCGTAGCAATAAAAAAACATGAAAATATTAGGTGCTCGACAAATATATGCCTTTCCTTAAACAAATAATTTAACGTACATTAATTATATGTACATGAAAACTTTTCTGTATTCATGTATTATCACTAAACGTGTACTGTGCCCCCTATGCCTGTGTAACACAGTTAATATTTTTGAGGCAACCTTATTATAATATCTATATTTTTAATCTATCTAGGTATAAAATTAAAAATGAATCGTCAAATTGTGTGTACGCGCATAACTTGAGAACGAATGGACCAATTTAGCTGATTCTTTTTTTATAAGAGTTAGTGATCATGGGTACAAGGTTTATATAACAGAAAAAAATGCACCGGATATGGTCGGCGTATTGATGACGGGCACCAGACATAATATTACTGACGTCATTCTTCGCTTGATTCTATGTAATATTACAGAGAAGGCATATACTTTGAAAGCACCTTATATAAGCTACTGAAACAAGTTAAATAAAGTCATAACCTTTAAAACCTTATACATTTAGCCTTATTCAAACTACTTTCTTTCCAATACATTTGACCTTAAAATACTGATCAAAGTTGCTTCAGAAGTATACAAAAATAAATACTCACATATTTTCCTCCATATTCTAGACCTCAAAAGCATAAGATCGGATGTATATTATACTTGAGAAGCATTTGGTAGTAAGTGCCAGTTCACAATAAAGGCACATACGACGAATGTTTCCGACGTATAATGGCACATACGACGTTATACTTCTTGAGTTCTAGATTTATTTTTCTTATCTACGTTATATTACTGTGTTTCCTCTTATAGTCCATTACCATTTTGAGCACGCGATTTCTGACGGACTCTAACGATTTGTACATATCACTGGTGAACGGTTCGAAGTCTTGTTTTCTCTTTCGTCTGTATATGCCTTCTTTTCGGGACATTGCGCAGTCCATGGCTGACTGAAATTAAAAATATAATGTGTCAAATATTGAGGGTATAATGAAATAATATCTATGTCGACATTTGAAAAAAAAATACAAATGTAAGTGAGTAGATACATATTTTCTTAGGATTGATTTTTCCTGTGCGAGTTTTTCATACAGACATCTTAATAAACAAACATGTATCTTATATAAAACAGTTAAGCATGCACTTTTTTAATAATTTAATTTTAAAGTTATTTTGTGTAACAAGCAATGCAAACAAACATATTTGTTTCACAAATTTTCTTATATCAGTAAATAGCGACCCGCCCCTGCTTCGCACGGGTGTAATGCTGATATTTTATACACATAAACCTTCCTCGTGAATCACGCTATCTACTAAAAAAAACCGCATCAAAATCCGTTAAAGTTTTAAAGATCTAAGCATACATAGGTACAGACAGAGGGCGGGAAGCGACTTGGTTTAATACCATCATACCATGTAATTATTAACATTAACAATAGTTATATCTAGTGAATTTATAATTACTTTTGTAGTAAAAACAATGCATAGGTAGGACTACTGTTTAAATACATTAGATTTGGTACTCCACCGCCTTTCTAAATTGAATTTGTATGCAGGGGTGCAGGCACGGAGGTGTAGTAGATATGGGGGCGTAGGTAGATGAAGGCTCGAGGGAGCAGGCACGAAGTCGTAAGCATGGGCGTGGAGTGACTTGAACATGGGAGTGTGCACGGGGACGTAGGTATAGCCGTAAGCACGGGAGAGTAGGCATGAGCTTAGGGAAGGAATGTAAGCATGGGCGTGGGCGCAGACATGGTCGTGGGCGTAAACATGGGCGTGGGCGTAGACATGGGCGTGGAGTAAAATCATGCGGAACAGCTAGCATAATAAGTAAATCCATAACTCACTTCAGTGACATTAACATTCAAGAAGTCGAGTATACCCCGCAGTGTGTTCCTTGTGTCTTGTACCAGGACCTCATAGAACACTATATGTACCGGCCCCGGGAACCGAGTCAGCCACAGGTGATGCAGCGACTCCCATAGGGTCAGCTGTGTTGATACATAGTTCACCCAATCTGGTACAGGAAGAATTAAAAAAACACATAGTTACAAGGTATAAAAATTGAAACATCTACATTGGTTGAGAGGCCTGCACATTATGGGCTCTTGGCTATTTTGAGTAAAACTAGCGACCCGGCAAAATACATCTAAGCTTTCCGCAAGGAACAATCTACTTATTCGTGATAGCCGTTCGAAAATCCGTGCAGTAATTTTCGAGTTTATCTCGAATAGATACGGGCAGACGCGGTGGAGGTTTATTTTATAATACGAAGTGAAGTAGAGCAGTCAAATAAAATACAATGATAAGGCTAAGTATAAGGTTGCCATACAACCCAGTACGTCGGGACATGTCCCAGTTTCGAGCGTCATGTCCCGGCGTGCCAGCCAACAAGGCAATGGTCCCAGTGGGCGCGCTAACCAAAAGCAATAAGAACTATGCGTTCGCAATACGCGCTCCTCCTGTTTACTTATCATCCTGCGTGTGCAATGGGAAAACCGTGAACGTGAAAGGCTATGTGTGACGTGTTATTGTTTTATCTTACCTCCCCCCCCCCCGCTCTAACTGTCATTGTCCCGGTCAGCGCAAAAAACATTTAAGGCAACCCTAGCTTAGTGGCCAATTTGTGTTTAAGTTCATAGGTAGGTACTTGATAAACATAAATACATGTACATGTACACTAGATATACAGCACCTAAATTGAAAAAACCTATTACCTGTAATTTTACGTCCATGTGATTTTGTTAAAAATGCTAATTTTGGTGCTGTCCCTACGTGGCCTTTGTGTAGTCTATTGAAGTCAGCCTGAAATTAAATTGAATTTATTTAACAGTGCTTTTTTGAGCTTCTATTCTAAATGAGAATCTTAACGTAGATACTAAAAATGTTTAAAAAATGTATAAAATTAATAATTGAGGATAAAGATGTTTGGTCTCATGAACCATCCTGCGTAACACTTCCTAGAGACCCTGTATCTAAGTAAAATAGTAAGCATAATAGTATGATGTTCTGACTATCTGTAATCGGCCTAATGAGTTACATTAATAGACCGCTAGTTCTGTCTCAAATTAGCTTCTTTTATTAGTATAAAAAAATTAATAGATAATCAAATATTATAAAGACAACCGTTCGGGAAAATGTGTATGCCAAATAAATAGTAAAAGTAACTGGACCAAAACCTACGCTCTGCCCATTTGAGGATGTTTCGCCGGATCTTCTCAGTTGGGGCGTATTGGATCCGGTGGTAGCATTAAAGCGCGTCCGTCGTTATATACTCATGGTCCGCCCAAATAATGACAATTGTTCTTAATATAATTTAATATAGACAGAACAAGCTATTGGACACAATATAGTAAAATAATAAAGTTAAGACTAAAATGATTAAAAACAATAACTAAAATAACTGCTTAATATGCTCATTTAAAAATGTTAAAATTATACATAGATTAATAATAAATTATTGTTTTGACTATTTGCAAGTGCCTGTAATAGGTTTACGTAAATAAAAATGATTTTTATTTTTATTTATTTATTTAATCAAAGACTGAAAGATGACAAAAAGAATGATCTTGGAGTTTCTTATAATCTTTCCTCTCGAAGTGTCACACCGTAGGTATTAAGAGAAATACTCGTAGGAAGCTAGGATAGGGTCTGGTCGTCCTCGCAAGGCGAGGCTCGCGATGCGTTCTATGCTTCAGACCTGATCCCAGCCCGTGCTGGTTGTTCTTAATTACATTTTATAATAAGCAATTATCACATACCATAACAATATTAGTAAATTTTATTTAATAACATTATTGTTGGAATGTAAACTAATTTATTAGTCGAGATTGTTTTTTCTTTTTTGTTTTCATTATCATTGTATTTGACTTATAATAAGTATGATGGATTCATCTACATTATCAATAGGTATAACATTTGAGTTTAGTACTTTAATATAATACTCACTAATAAAGCATCTCTCGGATTTCTTATGAGCACCACTGCTGACTTATATTTATTTGGCTCTATAGGTGGTGCTTCATGGGTTTTCACCACCAGGACCGTGCCATCTGTAACATTCTCTGCGGGGAAGCCATGCATCTTCAGCCCATAATCCATGTAGATAGACCCCGTTACAACACCTGGATATTAAAATTGATTTTATAAATATACAGTCTACCAAGGAAATAGTTTCACACATTGTGAAATGCATTTTAAATTGAATGTCCACATGTATACAGAAGAGTTTAGTGTTATGTAAATTTATACACCATTAGCAGCAAACTTTTCAACCATAAAGAATTACCTGCTGTGATATTGCCATAAACATATTTATTTATATTAATGGATACAGAAGGTGTAAACCTGCCTCCTTGGGTGACTGTACATATATTACATACATATTTGAGGTAATTGTCCAGTCTATGTTATAAGGAGTTCTTCCTACATCACTTTGTAGTTTGACACAGCAAAAATATTACTTATAATGAAATAAATAATGAAATTTATTCAGCACTTAGGTATTTACATACACTTGTACTTGTCAAAATTACACTGTGTAAGACTAAATCTAACAAAAGAATCACTTAAGTAGCTATAAATAATGTTAATATTATTTGATCTTACAGACAATTGTACACATTATCATAAGATGCCTTAAAGGCCAAGGTCTTAGTGACATCCACCTGAGGGCACCCTAATGGGGTTACGACCAACACTCAGGGTGCCACACTTCAATTGCTTATACTTGATAAGCTTCTTAGTTTTAGAATGTCCCTCCAGGTCCTTTATTAGCTACATTTAATTAAAGACATGAGTGGATGAAGGTGATAAGTCACATAATTTAAATTTGGAGTAAATCAAAGTTAAAGTTTCACTTTTATTTTTTGAGATAAGTCACTACAAAACTAATGTTTGTATTAAACTATTATGCCAAGTTGTGTAAATAACCTGAAATATTATTGGTATGAAAGCAACCAAACAAATTTCTATTTTTTTATTTAATTTAAAAAAAAATCTTTACATAACTGCTTTTTTCTTAAACAAAAGTAAACTTTTCTGCAAGTTTAGATATTGAAAATGAGGTGCTAAGATGAATGTAGTTGTCTCGTAAAGCCTAAAATGGACGGTTTAAGATCTGTAGTCGTATTTTATTGACATATCACCTTCATCTATGCAAAAAAACACAAAAACACCACCCACATCTTAAATTAAATAGTTATTTGCTGGAATACTATCTAATATACTTCAATGTTCACAATTATATTTCATGTTACACAAAACACTGTAGCATGCTGAATTTTAATCAGGCTAATTGCTAAACAGTCATCTCTTACAATATTTAAGTAGGTCATTGACCTATGCAGGATATAGTAGCTTGGGGTAAATTCATAAAAGGGGTAAAACCGTTTAGTTAAAATAATTAAGAAAGTAATTGCAATTTTGTTTTTTACTGTTTTTATTGATTTCAATTGAAAACTACATATTCTAATCAGCAAAGATTCAGGAACATGTTGTGTGTAGTGTAAGAATAAAATTGAATTAAACGGAATTACCCCAACCATGGATTTACCCCAGGATACCTTATAGGACAATCAACATAATATGTCTGGATTTGGATATTGGTTGGTCTAACATTAATGAATCTATTTATGATATATGCTAAGATTATTTCAAATAAATAAAAATATAGTATTAAAAACATATTATTTCCAATATTTTCCCATGGGAACATATTGTTATTTGAAGAAATCATAAAATATACAAGTTAAAGGTATTGCTTGCATGACTAGTAACCATTTAAACATGCTAATGGAGTAGGTACATCAATAATAAAGCTACTACAACTGCATTATCATTTATTATTTACCTGTAGCTTGCTGCAATAAATATCTAAGCCAAGTGTTCCCACTACCCGGGAACGAAGCCAAGGCTACAACATCTCCTGGTGGAGCCCTCAGTTTTAAATTAATGCACCAATTAACTTGCTCATATCGCGGAAATGAAAAATGGTATCCACCGCCGTAGAAACCGTTCCTGTTACTATGCAGAGGGCTTAACATGAACAGAATTATGGAGAAATATAACATCACGACCACAGCCGCGAAGAAAAATATCAATCGACGAGACATGTTGTACGCGACGACTATTTATTTAATTTTTTATTCATGATTTTGCTTCAAATTCTTAAACGCGCCTAAAATAATTTGTTACCATATTCACGTGATTGGAGACCACGTCTCGTTAGAGACAGCTCATTTAATTAGCATTATTTTGTTTGTTTATTCGGCATAGTTGCAGGTGTTTTGTTTACTTTATCATTTTAAATATAAAACACACACCCACATAGTCGTTTGACTTTGATTTGTGAAGGATTGTAAGTAGGTATTGGATTACATGACAGAATTGACAGATAACAATGACACATTCCAACATGAATTTGACATAATATTGCTCAGAATCTTAGAATTGCAGTCTACCATCGGACGGCTATTTAAAAAAAGCACTAGTAATGTATTTAGAATTTTTAGTAGAAGAATACAAAGATAAACTGTTTAGCTACGAATTCAATTGGATTCACCTTCATTGATATAAGCGTTAAAATACCGCTCATGCAACAGAAGTTTAAATAAAATATCTTTCATAGAAGTAATTATGGGCACCAAACAATACTTTTCTCGAATGGCTCGTAGTGTAATTTACATGTAGTCTAAAACTATTATATTCCCCTCCTCACATCTTCGCGATAAAAATAAAACTTTGTAACAGCTTACATACAAAAACTATAATATATGTATATTTGCAATATGGATCCAAGAAACAATTGGATAGGTATTTTAAAAAAACATGATTTGAAAATATATATCTTTTATTTAAATAAACATATCATGGTGTTAGGTTAGTAAATCTTAGTTTTCTCAGTAAAGTATGACAATTCTCAACATTCCCTGTGCATATTTCCAAGTACATTTGCAATGGCAACACTCTTGGTGAGTTTATTTGCAACAGTATTTTTCTTGCAGTTACCAAGTCTCCTCTAAGAATATGACAAACAGCAGCCTTCGCCCATACACTGACTGCTATCATATCCCTCATTTGGTATGGAAGAACTGACACAAGGTCATGTATCATAGGTGGATGTAGATGTTCAACTGCATCTGATATTCTGTCAAGGTTTATTAAAGCTTCTGCAGCATAAATATGAGCCCAGGCTTTATGACTGCTTGAGGGATCAGGCTGACTCAACAACTCATTAGCACTCATTAGGGCAGACAGAGGGTCTTGTAAATGTAATAGCACATAGCTTTGTAGTATAAATGTAGAGTTCTTGAGTTCACATCTTTGTGTCCAGTTTATAGGTGGGCCAGGAGGCGCTTGGATTATAGGAGCATTGACATCAGTTGGGGCCTCTTGATAAGGAAGTAATGTAATAGCATTTCTTAAACATAAAGCAGCAAATTCTAATGATAGTGATGGAATAGCAAAGGATTCCCCTGACGTTGAATATTTTTCCTTTCCCTCTTTTGACAGTAGGATTCGAGTATGTGGTCCACTGCCCAGTTTTTTCACAGTGTATTGTTGTGCTTCATCACTGCAGCACTTCTTCACACAACATTCTGCTAGATGTAACCATATACGAGGATTGTTTGGGTAATGTCGAGCTCCTTCCACTAAACACTCGAAGGCACCTTCAGAATTATTTGCTGCTAGTAAGGCCAGGCCTAGGTTGAATACATAGAGAGGCCGATCTCTACAGGCTATCAATTTTTCACTGTCTTCACATTCCATAGCTTTGAAATGTTCCTTGACTGCATGTTGAAAATATTTTGAAGCTAAAAATGGTTTCTTTATAGACAAATATATAACTCCCAGATTGTTATTAATAGCTGCCCATATATCTTCTCCTTGAGTTTTCAAATCATAATTATATTTCAATGTTTTATATTGACCTAAAGTACTTGCTGCCTCTTTAACTTCTCCATTGAGGTACTGTTGTTGAGCTATTATAAATATATTTTCTATTGAGTCTGGTTTTAAATTTACATTCATTTTCTGTCCTAGTAAGAGTTGGGCTCTGCTTACAAGTCTTTCGAACAAACCACTTACTTCATTATTGGTTTTAAGAGATTCACCCTTGGATTTAGCTATTTCCAATGTCTTTTCATATGTTCTTCTACAAAGTGTAGATTCTAACAGAAGTAGTACTATTTGTTGGAACAGTTTGTTGTCCCTAACATTCTTACAGCCGAGTAACCTTTCTAAAAGAACAGTACACTGGTAGTAATACCTCGAATGATACAGTAAAACAGCATAGTTGTACAACAAGAAAGGAGAACTCAAATCTTTCGTTTCTATATCGGGAAACGTGAGGCCAGTCAGTTGCGCTATGGCCTTCTTGAATTTGTCTACGTTTTTCATATCACTGGCCATGAATTCCACTACAGCTTTGTTATGCTGCACCCTTTTGTTACCATTTACAACAAGACTTTCCAACTCATTTAGATGTTGCAATGCTGCACCATAATCTTTCTTCATATAACATTCGTGAGCTAATACAACTGGTTCGTCTTTCGTGTTGGCCATTATAATGCCTCAAATATGTTAGTATTTTTTACTTTCGTAGATTTATTTACAAAAATAAATGTGAACAATCAGCAACAATTTGTCCTAAATGAACGAATGAGTGAATGATAATATAGAAAAAGAACGAATGATAATGTTTGTACGACATTGACATTTTTGGTTTTTAAATGTCTTTCAATTCGAGGCTTTTAGCTCGAACTGGAGATTAATATTATAAATATTATTTAAATGAAACTAAAATTAAAATGTTATAAAAGACAAGTTTATAGAAATAGTTTCCTCATTAGTCATCCTGGAACATAACTACGTTCAATAATGTATGGCTAAACCAACATGATTGTCAAAATTAACAATAATTTATAATTCAAGTGTACTTATATAATTTGGATGTATTATTTTTAAATGTTTTGATCACTTTATGGAAAAGTTTATATATATTGATCTTAGGTTTAGCCCCTAATGCCTTACCCAATTAGGCTACGGTGGAACCACAGTCGATCATCAAAATGTATGAAACTCTTTGTAACACATCTCAAACAGGGACTGTGACATTATTGTATAAATGTAATAAAATTGATTATAGAAGATACAATTAGGCACTTAGTTGATAACCTACTTTAAGAATGAACCTGTATGCCTTTAAAACTTTTCACTACCCAATCATTCAAATAACTTTTATAAGAACATGTGAACTGCCTATTTGTAGTACCACTGGCTCAGTGGTTACAGAAGATGCTTCTGAGATGTTAATTGGTAAGGTAACCACAACAAGGTAATAATTTCTCTAGCACTTGAAAGTAGCTTATTATTCACACAGTTAAAAATAAAATTACATGATTCATAAATCGGGGTGTATGTGTCCCTTCACTTTTTTATTAGACCTCTCCGCTGGCCTTATAGCAAAATGCTTACCAAATAATGTTATCTTACATTTGCTCATAAACAATTCAAAGACACATTCTCTCTTAGGTATAGTAGTCACAACATTGTCTTTAGAAACTATTTTAAATGTATTTCTAGTGTCCATAATACAAATACCAATTTTTCCTACATAGCTAGGACATTTTGATCGAACAACATGTAACATGCTTCCATGGAAATCTGCTTTGTAAAGAGATAATGTGAAGGTTTCCCAAGCTTTACTTGTGCAGTCTGGTATGGTTTTATCCAATTCTAATACGTCATTTATGTAGTTTAACCAAATTTTGTGAAGAGGCAGCATGTCATTGTATTTCACGCTATTTCTTGGTATCACGTAGAATCCTAGCGATTTCTTCTCTTTTCTGGTTAGAACTTTAACTTTCTTTTTCTTTGGCTTCCTTTTCTGTGTTTTACTTCGTTTTTTCGCAAGCACAAAATCTGTTTTTAATTCGGCTTCTACATTCTGTGCACTTGACCGCGATAGGTTAGATTTAAGAAAACCGACAATTGCCTCAGCTGCATCTTTATTGAATTTCTCCTCCGAAGACATTATCTCCATTTAACACAGTCAATATTTCCGAATATTATTTGTTACAAAAATAAGCATGGATTTGATTGAATTATAGATGTTATTGTATGTCAATTGTCAATAGTGACATCGGCTAGGTGTCAGTTGTCACTTTTCACTTAACTTAATTTTTTTAATGTTGAGACTGCAACAATATGAAAACACAAATTTATTATTTGTATTTTTCTTTAAATTAAGATTTTAGAATAAAAAAATATGGTGTAAATAGTACTGCAATATTTTGACAACAGCCATGAAATACTTACCTTGATTTTCGAGGCATTATAATATGATTAGAATCGATAATTAAACGAACTTAATGCCTGTTTGTACAAGCGTTAACTACAGCTGACTGTCAATTTTACAACTGAACTTAACAGAAGAGTGAGGACATTTGTGTACTGGGCTTAATAGTAGAGATAGATGTTATTGAATTTGAAGTTTTGAACGCAAAAGATACTTACTTATTAACTGAAAGTAGGTAGTTTACTTTTTACTTTTGAAGTGTTCTTATCAAGTGTTATCACTTATTGTTGAAATAACTTTAAGTCACTAGTAAACTCTTAACAGATAACAGAATACCATTAAACAATCTTCGGTTTCATTTAGATTTAGAGGGCAATTTGTGCTGTTATTATTACCAGTCATTACACAATAATTATTTTCAGGAACTTTGTAACTTATATACAATGGCGGTCCCAAAAATAAGACTCAACAATAGTAAAGAAATGCCAATAATTGGACTTGGAACTTATGCTGTAAGTACCTATGTATAACTTTAATTAATATATGTTTTTTTATTTTTATTTGTATATTTTAAGTTTATCTTGATACTTATCCATGGTTCATATGTAGTAATAGTATTCACATTTTAACTAGGTAGGTACATTACCCTTCTACTTCTACATAATTTGCATATAAATTGATTATTAAAATTACAATTTTCAAATACCTAATGTTAGCTTATATGCTCATTTTTCAATTTCAATCCATTGAGACTACTTTATTTACCATATATCCTCTAATAAGAAACTAGACAAGATTTAGAAATTATATTATGAAAATGCTATACAAACCTCTCCTACTTGAAGCTTGAGGCAGACATCCCTGAGCATGTCCTGTGTGCTAACATCAGCAATACTTGACAGTATACAAGTCAATGAAAAATACAGAATATAATATATGAAAAAACATAGTGTATCATTACTTGTTTCTTTATACAGTAAAAAAAATAAATCTCTAGTTGTTCTAACTGATATCATATCTTGTTTATGCATTATAAATGTAAACAAGACATTATTATTAGATGGAAATGTTTTTTAATTGGATTCCTCTGAGTTTCTTGCCAGTTCTTCTCAGAGAGTTGCCACTACCAGAACTGGTGGTAGAAAAAGAAGGGATGCATCAAAAGAACTTGTCTTTTAAATATTTTAAACATGTCAATGCAATAATTTCAAAGTCAAAGTCAAAAATTCTTTATTCTTAAAGAATTTTTCACTTTCACTTTGAAATTATAGCATAACAGTTAGTGGAATATATGATGATAATATACTTATGTCAACACACTTGTCTTTTCAGAGGCAGGCAGAACCAGGTCAGTTTAGACAAGCTGTGGAATGTGCTATAGAGGCAGGCTACCGGCACATAGACACTGCATCTGTATATAACAATGAAGTAGAAGTTGGAGAAGGAATTAACAACAAAATTAAACAAGGTTCAGTCACAAGAGATGAATTGTTCATTACCACTAAGGTAAACTGATTACTTTTTATAGTAAACTAGCTTCCTGCAAGAGGTTTCGTAAAGTAGAGCGACAGTTGCACAAAACTCCCATAAAATACTAAAAGTCATTATCCCTCAATGTCATCACCAGCGACTGCCCTGAGCCAAGGTCCAAGACTTACAGGGGGTGCCCTTTTGTGCAAGTTGCTTAGTTTGTAGTTTTTCAACCATTTATTAATCCTGGAGCTCTGCTCTCTGTTATGCCCAGTGAAGTAGCAAAACACTTGTGGCTAAAAAAGTAAGTCCATCCGAAAAAAAAAAACACGATGTTTTATCCGTATTGCTTCTATTCCCAGGGCAACTTCATTAATAAATATAGCCTATGTTACTAACATAACATACCTTTTTAAAGGAGAAATAATTTTTGAAACCAACTTCCCGCGCGCGGTTTCACCTGCATTACTCCCGTTCCCCTGGGAACTTCATAATTAAATATAGCCTATGTCACTCAGGGTTAGTGTCCGACCGAAGCTTCGGCTTCGGCTTCGGCTTCGGCCACCTTCGGCCAAATCTTCGGCTTCGGCCAAAAATTTGCCGAAGGTTTGGCCGAAGCCGAAGGTTTGCTAGTTGTCAAAATTTGAAATTTACTGAACGATGCTAGAGCGAGACGGAGAGTGTGCAGAGCAGCAGAGTTTCGCCGCGCCGCCGCACCGGCCCAACGGATCGCAGTTAGTAAACTAAACGAGTCAAAACAAGTCTAAATCTCTAAAGCTCTCACAATATGTATCTAGTATATTCTGAGATCAAAGTAACTATCGTATTTCTCAAGGTCAATGACACCTTCGGCTTCGGCTTCGGCTTCGGCCGAAGGTTTTGGTGAATACCGATTAATCGGCTTCGGCTTCGGCTTCGGCCAGAATTGCACCTTCGGTCGGACACTACTCAGGGTGAATGTAGCTTACCAATGTTGAAAGATTTTTTAAAATAGGCACAGTAGTTTTTGAGTTTATTCATTACAAACATATACACAAAAATACAAATCTTTTCTCTTTATAATAGAGTATAGATAAGATAAGATAGATATGTGACAAGCATAATAGTCATATTCCACTTATGTCTCTTGCAAATAAACATAATGTTGTGAATACTTAAGGAGGATGACTGAGTGTGCTTTGCATAGAGAGCATAGAGTTTATGTTTTGGTACTTGTAATAACAACTTTTAAATATGAGTACCCTTGATAGTGGCTAAGTGTTTGTGCCTTTTGGTGTCGAAACATTGGGGCCGTCGGGACTGAAAGCCAAATTAATTTATAAAAACCTTGCAGCGGCCCTCTTTAGAACGGCACATTCTCAGAGTGCTGGTTTTTACTATGCATAGCCACAGCAGTTAAGAATTGCCATTCAATGGGTTTAATGCTGCCAGCATTCTAGGAACCTTGCCAAGTAGATTAGATTTAGAATGGTAGTATTTTATAAGTAAGTTTTATTTTAAATATGGTACTTTTAGTTGTATATATGTATTTTATTACTTTTTAAATACTTAAATAAAATTATTGAATGTTTTCAGCTGTGGAATGATAAGCATGCTCCAGCTGATGTTATGCCAGCACTGAAGGAATCACTAAAGAGACTAAACCTGGACTATGTGGATCTGTATCTAATTCATTGGCCATTCTCTGTTGATGTGAGTTTTTAATTAGCAAATTTTTAGCTCAGTTGATTGATTTGTACTTTCATGAAGATATTACTTATTTTAAATTTAATATAAGATATTTAACATCATAGTTTACATAAACTTATGTTTTTATAAATTTACTAGCTTCCGTTTCCGTGGGAACTGCATTATAAAATATTGCCTTCCTAGATAGATCAACTACCTATTTAAAACTGAAAGAATTTCAAAAAACGATTCAGTAGTTCTCGAGTGTAGTGCGTTCAAGCAAACAAACTGTTCAGCTTTATATATTAGTATAGATAATATTATTAATTCTGACAAAAATAATAAGTTGTGTGTGTAAAATTAAATAAGAAGTTAGTTTGTTTAATAATAAAGTAAATGTTTTCAGGCTAAAGGTGAGGATGCAGGAATTGATTTCGTTGACACATGGAAAGCAATGGAGGAGCTTCTGAAGCTTGGATTGACTAAAAGCATTGGAGTGTCCAACTTCAATAAGGAACAACTAGAAGCATTATTGAAAGGAGCGACTGTTAAGCCAACAGTTAATCAGTTCGAGGTACTTATTAAAAACTATAATCCGACCCGCCGCGCCGGAGATGTTTACGCCTGCGAACGTGACGCGTCCGCCCTCGCCTTCCCTGTTTATAATGAGTTTGATACTCTAGTTCGAATGATGTTACCTCGATGGCCATTACTTCGATGTCGATAGATCGACGGTACACTTCACCGATGGCTTGTTACCTCGAAGGATCTCTTCCTCGACAGGTCTTTTATTCGATGGTACATTTGATCGATGGGTTGTTACCTCGAAAAATCATCAAAAGTACAGTAAATGTCAAGTATTCAGATAACTAAAAAATATTGGACACATATTTTTTTTATTTATCAAATGAATAATAATTTACAAAGATACTGAGCATCAACAAACTATAAAGTTCAGGACAGGGCTTGTGACGTCACTATTAGGTAAAATTGTATCTAGAAGTGACGTTACATGAAATTTCAACTTTCAATTTCAAAAGATAAATGTCCAATATTTTTAGGTAATCTAACTGACTTTTGTAAAGAAACTCTGCACAAAACTTAAAAAATCTAAACAGTCACCATATCACAATCTCACTTCTCATGCATACATATGCACACGGAGCTGGATTAACATATAGGCTACAGTAACGCGGGTAAAACTGCGGGGCGCAACTAGTTTTCAATAATTCTGGTTTGAAGATCGCTGATCCTAGTTTTAGTAGTATTATATAACCTCCAAAGCGTAGCGGTATTTGGCTCGCTTTAAGCCTCGGAGGTCGTGGGTTCGATCCCCACGCCGGACATGAAATCTTTGTGTAAATTCTAAGATTTCTTTCCGGGTCTAGTTGGTTGAGGGACTACCCTCCGTGCGATGATGATATATTTTTTTTCTTTTTTAAAGATTGCTAGCTGAGCTTTTGTCATTTCATTAGTTTATTCCAGTTTTCAGTCTGATTTATCATACTTTTGACCTTATTTTACAGATTAACCCCACTCTAACGCAACACGACTTAGTAGATGTATGTAAGAAGCACTCGGTGTTGCCAGTGGCATATACTCCACTTGGACTGATATCTGAGGCGAGGCCAGAGTTCATTGGCAAAGATGCCATCAAAACCGACCCAGAGTTGGGAAAAATTGCGGAGAAATACGGGAAATCTCGTGCTCAAATTGCTTTAAGATATTTGGTAAGATTTTGTTCAACTCATATTATTAAAATTTTGATAAGATTTTTATTGTATAAATGGATTTTGGATTAACAGATTTGCATTATATTTGCCACTCACAAGGTTTATAATATGGACTATAAACACTCTGTACCCTACAATGTTACTACTATCGTATGTTCCCGCTAAAAATCCCTTCACTTTATAGAATACCACATCCTAATAACCTCCAGACCCGTAGTTTACAAAGAACCTTCCATTGCCCTTGTTGACCTTAAGTCCGGGAGGTCCAGCAAACAGTAAAGTAGAGCGACAGTTGCACAAAACACCTCCAAATTGTAAAAGTCATCATTCCATAATCACTGCTACCACCACCCTGAGCTGATGTTATCATTCTGTTAGGGTGGAGCCCCACTCGCCTTTATGCCTGGTGAAGTAGCAAAAGCCACTTAGGATACTATGACATCCAAAAAAATAAACAGTCAAGTAACATTAATAATATTGTGGTATTTGAGCTGGCAGTTTTCCTCTTCAGCTAATATATTAGTATAGATTAGTAATAGATAGATACCATGTAATTTTCTTTTTAAGTTAATATATTTTTTTCAGGTCCAACGCGGAATCGCAGCACTTCCAAAGTCGTTCACAAAATCTCGTATTGAGGATAACATCAAGATATTTGATTTTGAATTGACCGCAGATGAGATGAAAGTGGTCGATAGTTTCAATATAGACCATAGATGCGTTCCCGCAACACCATTCGCTACATTGAAGAACTATCCTTTTTAAAATTAATCTTTATGTATGTATAGAATAAGAGTACAAAAACTGACTAATTTCATACAAAATTCAGTCACTAAAGTGGTAAAACTGGGATCTAAGTTTGTACGGAGCTACGCTACTAAGCAGACTAAATCGTTAAATATTGCACTTATTAGTGGCGTAACTACAAGATGGCAGAATGGGAAAATTGAACATGGCCTTCCAACATGATAATATTAAGCAGATGATGCCTAAGTAAGTTAAGACTAAAACATTATTTAAAACAATAACTAAAATACCTGCTTAATATGCTAATTTATAAATGTTAAAATTATACATAGATTCATAATAAATCAGTGTTTTGACTATTTGCAAGTGCCTGTAATAGGTTTACGTAAATAAAAATGATTTTTATTTTTATTTATGGAATATTACTAACATTTAGAAAAAAAAACATACATAACTAGTCCTCAGAGGCATGAGGACCGATGTACTATATATTTCAGAAGCATTTGGTCGTAAGACGACACATACGACGAATGTTTCTGACGTATAATGGCACATCCGACCTATTATTAAGCTTATGAGCTTTAGATATCGATAATCTAATTTGCCAGGACCACGAAGTGTGTAGTTACGCCACTACGCTACTATAAATGTTGTATAACATAGTTGTTTGTACAGAACAGTTAGCGGTAGTTGAAAAGTTTAGTTTTAAGTACCTACTCCATTTTTGTTTTGGATATAATTCGGGTTATATTAATATAACAACAAGAAATAATTATTTGTTATGTGGTTAAACCATTAACTTGATTATATTATTCTATCATAAAAATAAATGTTATTCATTTATTTTCTCTCTATGTAATGTTTACTTTAAATCTAGACAAGTTTACGTGTATTGTAAGTGGTTTATATATGTATCTTTACTCGAAAAATGATGATCAATTTTGTGATTGATAGTGATTTTAATGTTGATGTGATATAGTAACATACAATTTAATATTTAAATGTACATATGTATTATTAATAAATATATTTTGGGTCAATTTTAATCTATACCTATATGATGGGTTGTTATATTTTTAAACGGTTATGTGTACGTGGTTTGGTTAAAATAAAATATAAAAATACATTGTCGGTCAATTTTATTAATCGAAAATATAAATAAATAAATAATGTCAACATTTAATAGTGAAACACTAACAGGAAGAAAATAATTCAAAAATTCTGAAATTGTATATGGAATGTCTGTTTAAGATGTCTTAAGGGATAAAGTTACAATTTAAATAGCCCTCGGACTTTATCCCTAAGAAACCTTAAATAGGATTCTTAAAAGAAGTATAAAAAAGTATTAAAATGCATATTTGGAACATTATATCTTAGACAATATTACAATATTTTAGTTTACAAAAATAGAATATTGTTACAAGCCGCTGTACTACAGTGGTGTGACCAGATTGTTCTTTCATAACTCATGCTCCAGCTCTTGAGTGCTTGACGAATAAAAACGCATACATTTGTTGATTCAAGGTCATAATGGAATATTTCCTATACAGAGACAAGAGTTTGCTGTCACCATGTTAGCAGGGCTTGAATGGTACATTTTTAGAAGTTTTTTGTCAGACTTTGAGGTAATGGGAGTCGTTTGGTTTACATATGGAATTACTATTTATATTGGAAGTTGTAACAACTTTTAACTTGTTTCAAAATTGTATATAATTAACTTTGACTGTTCACGGCTCTTATTTTGAAGAGCCGAAACTAGTTGAACGTGTTATTGAAAGAAAGTTAATTTTTGTTCAGTTATACACTCATATTAAAAATAAAATTTCAATCGTTACATAACAAAAACTTGCATTATTCTTCGTTACGACAAATGCTCTTTATTACCGCAAATTAAGTTTTTTTTTATTTAAAATTGTATATGAAATTTTTATAATCACAAACGATTTTGAATTGTATTGCATTTGAGTTAAAGTTGAATATTATTTTAAATATTCTTTTTAGGGTCTAAAAACCATTTGTAACTACCGTAAACCATTTATTTTAATTATAAGTTTATAATAAAGAAAGACAGTAGTAGTCACGTTTGTTTAAAAAAAAACTATAAAAAACTGTAATATTTTGACATATAACGGCTTTGTATGAAAAAATAAAAAAAATATCAATGTCACCATCTGTTCTATACAAAATATAGTAAAAACATTTTGTACAAATAACAACGCATAAAACGTCTGAAACTATACCTTGGGTACAATAACTACATACAATATAATAAAAAATAAAGCATTTTGGTATAATAACTAATAAATAAAAGCTATAAATAAAACCCGATTCAAATCACAAGCACATTAATTCCCACATAATTAAAAAAAATATCTCGTTAAACGAATACAAATAAAACCCTAGATCAACAATATTTCTTTAACAACACAAAAACAAATGCTTACTTCTGTAACTATTATACAAAAAATATTTAATGTTTTTCGATGAATTTAAATACCAATACTACAAATAATGGACAAACTAACGACTTATTCAATACAATATTACTTGTATGTCAAACGCGATCGACTAGTCGATATCAGCTAAGGTTAAATCAATCGACCGATATCTAAATAAGCAATAATAATAATATGTCTAAAAAAACAAGCAACAAATCAAATAAAATGAGGTCTAAGATCCTAAATACCTTGTATGTATATTATTTCATTTACTTCTTTAAATAAAATTAGATTTTAAGTCTATCGAAAAGAACCAATAAAGAAATTAATTGCCCATAGTGCAGTCAATAAACAGTAGATTTTAAGTTGGTCACCCCTAAAATATATGAAAAAAAAAAACAAATCAAGTTGCATAATAGGTCAATACCTAAATGAGGTTCGTTGTTAATCTTATATGAACTGATAACTCTAATTTGTATCTAGGCCATACAGTTAGTTAAACTATATACTATAAATAACAAATGTTGTTTTAAGTATCTATGACAGCTGTAAATCATTAGGGCTTAGTTCACGAAATATAATTGGTAAACAGATTACAAAACCTATTGGAATCATTTCTAAATTAGTCGCTAGCAAGTCCATATAACACAATACCCTTTAAACTCACTTAACGTTAGTGCATTTTGACACGCAATATTGACACTTAAGACTTTGTAACAAGAGCTATCGTGCAACAAATATTTACACCTAACTACGACCCACATTTTATATCGCGGTACTGAATTACATACATACATATACACTCCACTATATGAGGTATTCCTCGAAGCGCTCCTAATGAGACGCTCCTGTTTTATTCCTCGGAGCGCTCCTTTTAGTAGCGCCTCCCGATAGTAATTAAAAATATTAAAATTGAAGAAAACCTTGAAGCCCACCCACGTTTAAAAATAGGGAAGAGCATATCGTCGGTGATATTGCAATACGGCGTATGTGACAGTTGCTACTAAGGTGTGATTTCATATGTCAAGAAATATGTTTTTTCTTTATCTTTTAGGGCAAAAAATATAATTTGCTATATTTAATTTCAACCTTATAAGCTATTGTCACTTACGCGGTATTGCAATATCACCGACGATATAGTAAACGTAATTAATTATACAATTTTTAATTACTATCGGGAGGCGCTAATAAAAGGGGCGCTCCGAGGAATAAAAAAGGAGCGCCTCAAAATGGTAGAGCTTCGAGGAATACCTCTACTCTATTACTATTAGTCCATCGGATTCATATAACAACAGTGTAAAACTTAATAAATACATCAAAAAATTAGGGACATGTTACTAAATTATTATGCTTTATTAGCAATAATAAAATATCAAAATTAAAATCGAGACCATAAAATATAAAATTCTATTAATATGGGTATATTCATTTTTATTTTAGGGCCATTTATATAAACGACATGCGCCTGCGCGTTTCACATTGAACTATTTCATTTTGTTATCAGAAGTTCTAAATTTAAATATATTATCGAAACGTGAAGAAATCACTTTAGGCTTTTAGTCAACAATTTATTTTACAGTTATACTACTTGACTACATATAACAGAAAATTAAAGCGCACTTGTAAAATATAACAACTCTCATCAATATAGCATTGAAATATGAACCTTATTTTCATATTGCATAAATACGAAATTCAGTTGCTGATAAAAAAGTTCATATCTCAATGTGAGGCGATGCATTTTATAAGTGCGATTCAACCTTTAGGGCACTTTTAACAGTCAAAATCTATACCTAATCTATGTGCCATCCAACGTAATTCTTCTTAATAATTCCTCTATTTACCCACGTCAAATAATCTTCTTACTTCCATACGTAGTTGAATACATCCATAATGGAATCATATATAGTGAATGTGATAGCTACGTCGAAGACTACCCTACTTAGTCTGGGAACGGTACCCTTGTAGAAGGCGAGAGGTCCTTCTGCCTTCAAAGTCTTGGTGAAACAGTCCCATGTGTTTTTGTATTTGGAAGCTTCGAGACCTTGCATTCTTGTTTTGACGACGTCGATTGGTGTGTTGCCGAAGACTGATGCGGCTCCTGAAATTGAATTGAATTTTGATAATGTTAACTCATCTATAATAATCGCATATCAAGGAACGGGCAGCAGCGTTTCCTTGTGTGTTACAACATAATACTGCGGTCACCAACCCGCCTGCCAAGCGTGGTGGCTATGGCAATACCTTCCATCGAGAGGAGGCCCATGTTCAGCAGTGGACGTTATACGGGCTGATGATGATGATGAATGTTAACAATTTTAGTCTTAGAATTTTTTCACCATTATGTATCCTTTTTATTTGGATACTAGATTCCCGCGCGCGGTTTCACCCGCGTAACTCCCGTTCCCGTGGAAACTTCATAATTAAATATAGCCTATAGCCTGCTTCTTCTCTCTCTCTCTCTACTCTTCAGCTTCCTACATTAGTTTAAATTAGACATTACTCACCGGCAATACCACCGAAAGCAGCTACAATATATTTAGGCACATGCTTGTCCCTGTCTCCGCCCTTGTACCAGTCTCTCAGCGACTCCATCACGAAGAATCGGATGGCTTGGTTGCTGCCCTGCTTCATCACTGTAGCTGTCACACCTTTGTAAACACCGCCAGCACCTAAAAGAATAATGTTTCATGATTCACTAGCCTTGGCTTCACATGGGCGAGTAAACCTTAATTAACACAAAACCTTAACAAATTAATACCAAAACCTTCAAGAATCACTCTCTATTGCTAAAACTGCATGGAAATCCGTGCAGTAATTTTTGAGTTTATCCCGATAAGACTGACAGACGCGTCAACGCCCGTATGAATCGTTTTTGGCACATACAACCATATAAAATCATATTTCTTCAACATATTGTAGAAAAAATTAAGAAAAGTTCAGTTCAGAGCACCCAGGGGGCTTTGAAGCCTATCCTGTAAACCCTAGCCTCGTGTTATACCTACCATCGCCTTAGAGTTCTCTCTAGTAATCTTCAAGGTCAAGCACCTCCGTAAGAAACATCCTGTTCCTAACTAATAACATTGTTGTCAACAATGAAAATATAACCTTGGACAGTACAATCGTTCGATAATAAGTGATAATGGAAAACATAATATTATTTCTAGTTATCACGATTAGATAGTTGCGAAAAATAAGATTTTGGTCATCGACAGTAAGCTACGATACTGTCAAGTATTTAATAGGTAGAATATTCGTATAATTTTAACGAATGGGCTTCTAAAAACATAACTGTACTTATTGAGGACATTTAGGGGAAAAAAATTACTACATTGTTATTATAATAATGAGATAATTTTTTAGTATAAGGTTTTTACCAATAATGAATTAGTATTCATTGTCTTATTGAGTACATTCATTGTTATATTGCGTTGACTCATGAAATTATTAACTTTGTAGTGTGTTAAAATAGGATTATTCAGTTTTTAAAATGTACGTTAAAAAACTATTCATGATCTTAAGGTTGACGTAGCATTTCCCCTTTCTCCCATCCCTCTGATTATCAGTTAAACTCAAAATTATTTCAAATCTCTTGTGTTTGTATACCACTAGCAGTATTTGAACCTGCATCTTAGCTATAGTTCCTGATGCCTAGACCATTAGGCTACGGTGTATCCAACCGGTAGTTGAAATGTATCAATCTATAACACTTTTTACAGATACAGATTAGTTGACTTATGTCTCCAAAGTTACCACCTATTCTGACCACTGTATGTAACTTAAGATAATAGATACTGCTAACAGTAGATTTTGCTCCTGGAGAACTACCTTAAAAATCTCTATTACTAACTGCTCACTCACCTTCCTCCCTCACAATAGTCCTGACTCCATGCAAGAAACCCTTAAACCTTGGCTTCTCGAGTCTCATGTCATTAATAAACTTGACCTTCACAGTCTCCATGGGAGTCACCGCGAATATAGCCTCGGCTACACCAGCTGTTAAACCGCAGAGAAGCTTCCCTGAGGTGGTGAGGGTGCCATCTTCTTGTATCATGTACAGTTTCGCTTGTTCGAATACTCCAAATCTGTAGACAAATTGTAAGTGTGTTTAGAAAACTTCGACTATGCGTGATACGTGTAGGTGGAAAAATAAATCGTAAATTTCTAAGCTTTCAAAGACGATCCACCCTAAACCGACATGCTTGTATGAAGAATGTTATGAGAGTGAATGAAGCGAAAGATGTGTGTAGGGATCGTAGCAAGTGGAGGTCCATTGTCTCTGCCTACCCCCCTGGGAAACAGGCGTAAGCTTATGTATGTATGAAAAAGACAAACCTTGTAATTGGTTAGGCTCTGCCCAATTTTACAAAGTTTTAGATCATTGCCTTTTTTTCGGACGGACATATACAAGTAAGCCAGGCGGCTTTTGCTACTTCACCGGGCATAAAGGCGAGCAGAGCTTCTGCCTAAATAAATCGGTTCAGGGCGCTCGGTGGCGAGGGGATTAAGACGACGAGTTTTTTAGGGGGCATAAATACCTTTTGCTTTTATTTTACGGCTTTTGCGGAGTTATCGATCCCAATTTGGATTAGGAAACTATTTGGATGAGTCAGATAGTGTTTCTGTGTGTAATATTTTATATCTGACTGAGAAAAATGAGTGATATCCATCTGATGTTAAGTGGCAAAGGCGTCCAAATATAAGAAAAGCTAGTGTAAAATATGTAGGTACAGCATAAGCCGCCCTAATTCTGCTGGCTTTTTCTGCTTGTCCTCGGAAGACGATCTTATCCAAGCACAGGAACACAACTTTAATCGTTAATGATATTTGGCTGTGGTATACTGTAAGGCGTAATTTCCCACTTAAGCTATGCCTCGCTAAAAAAACCTACAGATACCCTAGTAGACGTCGAGCGGCAGTCGCACAAAACTGCCTTAAAAAGCGACCTCTAGGTCAGGCTCATTCTATTTTCTCACTCTCGCTCTTTTTAAAATATTTTTTAATTGTTAAAATATATTTTTCGCTTAATAGACAGTACATATTGAAATAATACATACACGACTATATCGTATAGATGTCTTCACTACTTATTATTGAAAAGGTGTATCGTAAATACACTTTTTATATCTAAGTAGTCTAGCAATGCAGGTAATCAGTGTTAGACATGTATAATGGTGATGACTAAATGATTCTAATGGAAGTCAATTATATTTAATTGATTGATTGTTTTATTTATTTTTGTTTGCTTGTGGCGTCATCAATGGGGCCAACTAGAATACCAGCGCTACATTCATACGCAAATGTGTGGATGTAGCATAAAGCTGAAGTTGGTGCCTATTTATGGTGCACATGGAATTAATTAATTAATTTGATATTGTATTTTTACGGAAAACAGAGCATAATAAATATTTTTTTTCTTTCTTTCTTTCTATATTAAAAGTCATATTACAATGATTTAAAACACATACATATTTGGTTATTACTAGATATTTTTTTATATCACAATAAATATATTAATTTCCGGGACTGGTTGGTTCAGGGACTATTCTCCGTGCCTCGGAAAGCACGTTAAGCTGGTCCCGATTGTTATAATATTATCTATAATAATCGTATATCAAGGAACGGGCAGCAGCGTTTCCTTGTGTGGTACAACATTATACTGCGGTCACCAACCCGTCTGCCAAGCGTGGTGACTAAGGCAAATACCCCCCCCCCCCATGGAGGGAGGAGGCCCATGTTCAGCAGTGGACGTCATACGGGCTGATGATGATGATGAAAAGCGTGTGATAACGATATGTATGCAAACAAAAACATCAGCCTCAAACACGAACAGTTAAAATTAAGTATTATTTTTAAAGATAACACTTCGGTATCATGACTTGTAGTACATAGTCATGATACCGAAGTAGACATGACAAGATAGCTGTCGTCCGTGTCATGCACCGAACATCATAGCTTGTAATGATATTATCATATTACATCTTCATTATTATTTGAGTAACTTTCCGTACGGGGGCAATAGGCACCTAGGCGTAAATTTTTAAATCATCAGATAAATATAATCAGAGGAATAAATTTTAACTTTGCTTCTTTTCGTACGAAATATCTCAAATAAAATAAATAATTTTGATATTTTTTATCTGAGGATCAGCCATATGTTATTTCTATGATGATAAAAGTCGTATAGAGCAAAATGAGTAGGTACAAGAATAATTGATGTAAAGAACAGGATATGTTCTAGTAACTCGATATTGAGAGAACGCAATTTAAATCTAACCTAAGGTTTTCTATGTTTACGCTATAACAAAAAAATCTTATTGCCACCATCCGTTAACTTTTTAAAAGTAATGTAAAAAATTGATAGAATATATAAATATTGTGACATCACCTCCTGTTTTTCCGTGCCGTTCAATTTTTTTGTTTTTAGAATGCTTTTGCCTACATTCTTTAAAACTAAATAACAAGCATTTTTCTTAGTGCTAATTATGACTAAATCTTATGACGTAATGCATTGTTAATATAATCTGAACATGACTTATGTCATACAAGCAAATGTTATGCTGCAAATGTTCTCTTTATTTATATTCTCGGTTTGTATCGAATAAACTCAAAAAGTACAGGACCAATTTCAAAGATTCTTTTAACATTAGAAGGCTACTTTAACAAGGTATAACATAAGCTAATATTTTATGAAGAAATTCTCACGAGTGTTGCATAAAACTGCGCGGTAAAGAAACGCAGTTAAAACCGCGCGGTACACCAACTATCTAAATACAAAATTAACGTCATAGGTAATACGACTCTTCCTGTAAATTATGTAAAGTAATTCTCAACCAGTCACGCTTTCTCGTAACCGTATCAAATGCAAGTGTACACGAGCGTCCTGATTGTCATTGAGATATCAGCCAACCTTCGGCAGTGACATAATGAACCTTTGTTATCACTAAGTGTTACATTACTCATTCATTAGTTTAATGCGATAATGATATACCGACGTTTATTTATAAAAGACCTCTCCATAATTGTCGTTTGGAGGAACCCTGGGGTATTTTAGTGTGTAGACACTCTGTTCGTGGTATGATCAGCACCGTGAGGCAATAAGTGATCAATGGCCCCCAGGGGTCTATATATAAATAATAGAAAATAAATCACTTCGAATTGCATGCATGTCATGCTAACGCTACTGCAGGATGAGAGCGGGGCTCGCGCGGGGTAGCGGGAGGTGGGCTCATTTCAAGCCAGGCATTAGTGTCACACTGTCCGGCTATATTTACGTTTCATTAGTGGTATAGATTATAAAGAAATATATTATAATGCATAGTGTAACACGAGACACAATAACAAGCTGATTAGCCTTAATATTGTATGATATAAGTGTCCTTGTCTACTACGAACTGCATGGTAAATTGGTTTCAGGGTATTCTGTGTTCTTTTACTGGCATTGCACATAGTGTTCTCGTTATTATAATGTGTCACATAGTTAAAATTGAACAAGAAGTGTTAGTGGCAGGATCTATTTGTCGCTCTCGATCTATTGTAATCCCAGTGTTTAGAGGAGCATCCCGAAAGGAGGGGGGCGGGCCCTTACTGGCTAAACCAACGATTTCCAAAGACCTCTCGACCCCCTCAGTCTTTACGGGGTTAGACCTCGGTGGTAGCAGCAGGGGTCTACCGAAACCGTACCGAAACTGGTAAAGGTTGGAAAGTGGTTTTCAGTCATCCAAGTCACCACGCTTGGCAGGCGGATTGGTGACCGCAGTATTATGTTGTAATACACAGGGAATCGGGACCAACGGCTTAACGTGCTTTCCGAGACACGGAAGGCATTCCCTCAACCAACCAGACCCGGAAAGATATCTTAGAATTTACACAAAGATTTCTTGTCCGGTGTGGGGATCGAACCACTTAAAGCGAGCCAAATGCCGCTACGCTACGGAGGTTGGCTGAATATTAAACTAACGGCTATTTATTGTTATCACTTGTAAACTTCTGTCTACCTATACAACAATGAAAATAAATCATTTAATGTCAAGATGTCGTCACCTTGACCTTTGATAGTAATAATTAATTTATTATAAGTAATTTGTGGGCAAACTTACGGAAAATTTCAACTATTTAATATCACCTTATCTTCTTTATTTTGCTAATTTCATTTTCACTTATCGTAATCGGGTGTTTGAACCCAGGAATTAAGTAATGTTTTATTTTACCCGCGTCACTCTGCTCCAGTGGGTCGAAGCGCAATTTTTTGTAGCCCATATGTTAATCGAGCTTATTAACTATCCCCGTGCAAACTTTCAGCTAAATCCATTCAGTATTTTTTGCGTGAAAGAGTAACAAATATTTATAATATCAGTAGAATTTCAAGGTATTTTCATAACATTAAAACTACGACATAAACAACATAAATACTATGTTAATCGTAATTATTAGTTAATTAGTTTTTGTTGCAATACTAATATTTGCTGTCGCAATTTGATTAGTGGACAGGCAACGTAATAAACGAACCATTACCAAAATCCACAATTTCAAACATATCATAACAGCTATATGGATAGAGATATCTTTGCAGTTGCTAATACTTAATTTTTGGAAGTAGAATCGATGTATGTTCGATTATTCAATAGCATTCAAAGATAGATTATAATGTTTTCGTATCAGTATTAGGGGCGTAACTTGAAATAATGAAATGAAATGAAATAGTTTATTAGTAACGTAGACGAATAATTCGCGCTTGTTATACGTCATTTACAAAGCATAACACATTAAAAGTACATTTTTTGATACTTAATTATGAACAATATTTACCTTTATATACTTAACCTAGATATCTCATATTGCGAGGATCGAAAGCATATTTTGCCATAGGGATACATTTATCATTGCACTTTCCCTCAAAGAAATTTGAGGGAAACTTTTTGTATTAAACACATATCTATGTATTTGCGTTCCTATAATACTTTATGGCAAATATTCCTGCCAATTATTATAACGATAAAAAAACACGGTGTAGATGTATTGATTATATCAAATCACAAATATGTTATTTATATATTATTATCATATTATGAGCATAGAAGTATAACAAAACTGGTAAAACAACAGAGCGATAGCTTCGCTCATAAAATAAAAGTTTAATGAATATTTTCACATGTCAGTTTTGCTGCAATTATTTGTTCAGCTTTCACAATTACAATGGAGTTTCAGAAACAGGTGCTCTAATTTGAACAATATACCTTGCCTAGGTCGTTGTCACTATAAGGCCGAGCAACCATTTAGCTCACACCATATTATAAGTATACTCATCATTATCAAAAGGGGCCGTAGCCTAGGACGTCGAACTTGTATTCTTGTGGTCGCCGGATCCCCACCCATTGCACTTCCGACGTGAACCCACTTGTATCTTATCAGTATAACGTCCACGACTGAACACAGACCTCCTTAGAATACTCCCAAACTTGTTTTCTCGTAGATCCCTTTTAAAAACGTAGGTAACAACTAGTGAACCCGATTATTTGAATGCCAACGTAGACCCCATTCAGTCTCCCGTGGACTTTTGGAATCATTCTTTTTTTTTCGAACGGACGTATGTAGTTAGCTACGAGGCTATTGCTACTTCACCGGGCATAAAAGCAAGCAGAGCTCTAGCCTAGAAATATGGTTTAAAAACTAAAAACTAGGCAAATTGTGCAAGAGGGCGTCCCCTGTTGAACTCAGGACAGTCTCTGAAGGGAAGATTGAGGGATTATGGCTTTTAGTTTTTCGGGGAGTTTTGTACAACTGTCGCTCTACTTTACAGGTCGCGGGCCTCTCGGACGTCTCGGGTCTACGAGGGCATCGGAAGGCTTTTGGAATCACTGGTCAAAATTAATACTAATATACATCTTGCTTTTTCTGAAATAGGTCGCGGATCTCACGTTATAATGACCGATTGAACAAATAAAGACCCAGAGCCGCTCCTAGACAAGTTTTCAATTGGAGCAAGGTTTATAATAAGGACATCCTTTACTTGCCTGATTTCTTTCGGTCCCCTCAATCTATACACTAGGGTAAGGAATATGAACACAACAACAAGAAAAGAATGGCTTATGTACGATCTACGCTTCTTCAGTAGATTCTATAGCATTGACCCAGATATTGACACTGCTTGTTATGTTGTCTAGACCAAGGGTTCCCAATCTTTCTCAGCCCGCGGCGCAGTTACAAATTTAAATTAAACCATCTACATTATGAATTTTAATATAATTACATAGTATAAAACAAAGTCGCTTACCGCTGTCTGTCTGTATATATGTATGATCTTTGAAACTACGCAACAGATTTTGATGCGGTTTTTTTTAATAGACAGAGTGAGTGTGATACATGAGGAAGGTTTATGTGTATAAAACATCAACATTGCACCCGTGCGAAGCCAGCGCGGGTCGATAGTTTTTATTATAAAATACGATAGTTATTAAGTCAAATGTGTGACGGGGAAGCTTGGTGATCTCCACAGCTAAAATCCAGTTAGAGCTTATGCATGTAAGCATAGCTCAGATTTTGGATCGTGAAATTTTTTGACATAATCATTTGCAAAGTATTTCGAAACCTGACCACGTTCTTTCTGATGCTAACACGCAAATAAAGGTACCCGCGTATATTTGTGGTTTCGGATAATGATAGACTCGAATGATAGAAGGATATATCGACTCACGGCGCGGTGCCGCCCCTCTTTTCTTTCTACGGCGCACACTTTAGGAGCCCCTGGTCTAGACAAAAGTGTGTCGTAATATTTAGATATACTGTGTCAAAGTGGCCTTCTTGGACACTCGAAATTCAATACTACTACTAATAATCTAAAGCTGAAGTTTCTTTCTTTATTATCTTGAACGTTCTAATCTTTGTAACTACTGGTCTAATCTAAAAAAATATTTTAATGTTGGCCAATTTATCGAGAAATTCAAGCAAATAAACAAACTCTTCAGCTTGTTAGTATAGATAAACTTATTTTTATCACTAAATATAATCGTGTTACATGTTTATCATGGCGAGTTATATAGGTAGTTATATTTATATTAACAGAGGCGTTCGTTTTTAGTGAAAGCATATAAATACTATCAGCTTCTATTTATTTTCATCACATATTACGCAATCGCCGCGTCGCTGGAGAATACAAATAGGCACTTAGAACAAGGTCCAATGTTTGAGGTGATTGTGTTAATAAATTTAATTCGTCAGTTGTCGAAAGAAGTAGTATTTTTATGAACGTTATATTCTTGTTTTTTTAAACAACCTCTTAATTAGTGAATTGAATCAGTGTGTCGTAGGGGACATTGGACAAAATCACGGAAACAAAGCACTGCCAGTTTTTTTTTCTGACGGACATTTGTATTAGCCACTAGGCTTTTGCTACTTCGCCGGACATAAAGGCGAGCAGAGCTCTAGCCTACAGCCAGACCCCTACCTATCCTTATTTTTTTTACGTGTTGGAAATCTTTTATAGACTTCCTGCCGTCTTAGGGAAAGACGGTACCCGTCAGAATTACAATATGTAAGACTAAATCCATGAAAAGTATAACTTAAGTAGGTAAAAACATGTTTACATTATTAGATTATACAAAACTTCTTACCTGACAGCAGACTTGGGTATTGACCCGTACAGCAACACGCTGAGTCCTCTGTAGAGCCCGAAGAATCCATGACCGTGGACAGTCTTCTTGACGCAGTCCACGATACCCGCGTATTGCTTAGTGCCACCTGGAAGTTATGTCAATGATGAAACTCCTACTAATAATTAGAGTTAGTAGTCCCGCGTAGCTCTTTTTCAAGTGTGAGCTTTATAATAAAACACAGCCAAATACCTTCCTCGATAAATGGGCAATCTAACACTGAAATAACTTTTCAAATCGGACCAGTATTACGTGACTAGCGCGTTTATAAAACAAACAAACTCTTTAGCTTTATATATAGAAGAATAGAATAGAATAGAATAGAAATCTTTATTTGACAGAATATGGTAACATAGGTTATATGTTAACATTTTATTAGGTTTCATTAATATTCTACTCAGTAGTACGAAGTACTAACATCCGCGCGCGGTTTCACCCGCGTATCTCCCGTTCCTGTGGAAACTTCATAATTAAATATAGCCTGTAGCCTTCCTCGATAAATGGGCTATCTAACACTATAATAATTTTTTTAAATCGAACCATTAGTTCTTACGATTAGCGCGTTCAAACAAACTATCAAACTCTTCAGTTTTATATATTAGTATAGATACGAAAGGTTGTGGAGGGTTATTATGACACACCCACACAAACTTGCTATGTTTGTTAATCTTTCACGTAACATACAACGAAAAAATTCGACTGCCAGGTCGCATACAGAGGATATAGTCTTTTTTTTTCGCCATGAGTTACGTATATATATTTTTTCGCCACGAGGCTTTTTGCTACTTCACCGGGCATAAAGGCGAGCAGAGCTCAAGCCTAGATAAATGGTTTCAAGTTTAAACACTAAAAACTAAGCAACCTGCGCAAGAGGGCGTCCCCTGTGGGACTTGGACCTCGGCTCAGGGCGGTCGCTGACGGGGAGATTGAAGGATAATGGCTTTTAGTTTCTTTAGGAGAGTTTTGTGCAACTGTCGCTCTACTTGAAAAGATTCGACTGCGTGGTCGCATACAGAGGATTTAGAGGAAAAGTTTGTGAATTTCTAGGGGTAACCTCTGAAACTTGTATCAATATAAAGAATACCTTAAAAGCCACATTATTTGGCTAAGCTAGCATAGGCTATATTTTAATTAGGTTATCACAGGTATGTAATAAATTTGATTTGATAAGATAAACAAGTAGGGTACATTTACACAATGAAACTATCTCTATGGTTTACTGTTTATCTGGAGTTGAGAATGTTATTGTTAGTAGGTATTCAGTGTGAAAGTTGAGCCGCGTCTAGAACGTTCTTCAATATCTTCACAGTTCACCAACTTTCTATGTTTCTCAAATATAAATAATACCACGTAGCTCTCGTCTCCGTGGAAACTTCTTAATTAAATATAGTATTTTTTGAAGTCGGTCCAGTAGTTTTAGAGCTTATTCAACTTTCCTTTTTATAATATTAGTGTAGATATCATTTATGAAACAAGAAATGATGACATTTTTTAGGATGCCATGAATTTATTTGCTCTCCAGATTTTAGATTTTTTTTTAGATAGAACACTTACATTGGACGTGGACGATGGATGGATGCGTTCACCAACAAGATGGACCGATCAAATTAAAGACTCTGCGTCCCATAAATACACGGTCGTGAGAGTCTCGCTGGACAGAAATCGGTGGAGACTGATCCAGATACAACCCTGGTGCTGACCACGATCGTCAGATATGAGGGACCGACTAACAGAGAGAGACATTGGACATATCACCGCTGAATGTAGGTCATTAATTGAAGAACATTATAATTTAGAATAAACATTATTCTCCAGTTACATTTAAATATTTAAGTCATTATCAATGTAATGCCATAATATGTAAAAAAATAAACCAAGAACTAGGTACACTGGTTCTTGACCTAGAAAACTAGGTCAAGCATCGAGGTGAACAACCTCACATACGTGACAATTAGTAAACATGCTTGATTGATCACCGAGATAACAATACTTTTACTATTTGTACTGATATTTGCAGAAGTTGATAAGATTGATTAATGAGCTTTTTTAGCGCTATTCATAAAGGTTTTAAGCATATGGATGTTTATTTATTTGTACCTTTTCCCAACAACGTATAGTATACCCCATATAGTATGAAATTCGATAGGCATGTACGCAACGACTATAGTCTACGATTAGTGTGTTCTACCTATCATGACCTAGGGTACCGAGACATGGACACTTACAGCAACGCTTATCCGTCAATTTAAAGCCGCTTAACAACGTATGGAGCTAGCTATGCTTGGTGTTCCTTTGAAAGATAAACTTCGCAATGATGTAACCCAATAGAGAACTAAATTTACCGGCACAGCCCGCATAAGGGGCCAATAAAATTATGTCACTCGAATTTCATGATTTTTTTTTACCCCTCCCCGTTCTTGTCACATTTGTGAGACTCCCCTCCCCTTCCTAGTGTGACGTCACATATTTTTGAGATTTCCACACCTATAAATTATTGAATTAAATCGTCGGCACGTGCCGCGTAACACTAGTAGAACAAATGACCGACAAAACAATTTGAATTCGGTAATTAATATAGAACTGCAAATGTTTTTAATTTTTTCGTTAATAGTGCAAAGTTTACGATTGAAGTTGGAACACGAAGATTAGAAATGTGACGTCACGAAATTAAGGATCCCTCCCACCACCTTGTCACACTTCGTCTACCCCCTTCCTCCCCCTTGAAGTGTGACGTAATTTATGAATGGCCTATAATAAGCAAGTTGAAGTGGCAATGTGCTAGTCACCTAGTCACGTCTGCAGAAGAACCGATAGACCGATGAAGCGTCTTAAAAGTGGAGACAGCGTCCCGGCATACGTAAGGTTGGACCCCCTGCAGGTTGGACTGATGATTTAAGGGTAGCCGGAGTGAACTGCATGCGGAAGGCGAAGGACCGAGTGTTATGTCAGAAACTAGGGTAGGTTTATGCCCAGCAACAGATGCGTTTGGAAGAGAACCCAAAGCGTTTTAGTGAGTAAACTAAGAAGGTTTACCCGGAAGGACGGATTACTCGTGGTATGATTAATATATACATCGCCGAGAGGAGTTTAGAAGCAACACTACTATGGTGCGCGGCGGTAATTTATAACCTGGACTGGAAACTAGTCCAAATCGGGCACTGAGCAAAGAAGGATCATGGAAGCCTAGGGCGTTTATCTGTGATCAGTGGTACAGATGGCCTAAAGCTATGTGTCAATTAAATCAGTAGTCTTATAATGAAGGAGAGAAAGAGTGTAAAATACTTAGTTTGGCAAACTGAATGACCAAGCCTTCTAGCATGGCTGTAATAGACATACAAGTAATTTTACCGTTCGTGACTATTATTGGCGTTTTATTGAAAGGAACCTCGACCTTATTTCGATAGGCTAGTTAATTGTAATACGGCACCTAACAATGTATCACATATTTATTGATTCCTTTGCCTGTTCCTACATGAAAAGGTTTAACTTTGAAGAGACGAGAGGAAACATTCTAAGTTTCCTTGTTACTCCACGTTACGGGGTCTTGCATTACAGATAAAAGCAAAAAAAAAGTGATGCATACATTGTTTATTTGAGTATCCCGTCTATGACAGTTGAGCAAACTGATAAAATACTCCTAAAAAACTCAAGACATTATTACTCAATACCCCCGCTACCACGAGACGCAGGTTGCTTGTTTGTCATTTTCACGTCCACTGCTGGACATAGGCTTCCCTCTCGGCTCTCCAGTTGTTACGGTTAGAAGCGGCCTGCATCGACCGTGATCGCGGGGCCTTAACCAGGTCATCCGTCCATCTAGTAGGTGGACGTCCTACGCTACGCTTGCTATATGGCCTGCCCATTGCCACTTCAACGAACTAATCCGTTGGGCTAAGTCGGTTCACACACGCGTTCTTCTACGTATCTCCTCATTTCCGATTCGATCTCATAGAGAAACCCCGAGCCCAGCCCTCCCCATAGCTCGTTGAGCGACTCTAAGCCTATTCATAAGGCCTATAGTGAAGGACCATGTTTCTGCGTGTTTGTAGTAGGTATTAATAATCATAGGTCCGTCATTAAATAAGTCCCATCTATAAATGGAAAAAATATCACATTTTCATAAGAGGTATTAAAAGTTACATAATATTTAATTCTCAACACTTCTCAAAGTTTAACTTTATAGTATTTATAAAGGATTTCTGTAATCTGTGGCAAACAGTACTCTCTTGCCATAAATTTGGGTGCCAAACTTAACAGAAGGCAGAAAATGGCAACCCTATTCCATCTATATTTCATTTCTAAGAATAATCAAAAGTAAGCGTTTGGTACATCACTGGGCATAGGTCAAAAAGTTCAAACATCTACTGATATGATAAATCAATAGTACTTCATCAGATATGTTCCTATCAGGCATTGGTAACTGATATGTCAGTATCAATTTGTGGCAACTTATCAATGTTTATAAATTTGTTTTATCTACAAACTAGCAAAAGAGTATAAGCTCAAGAAATATTGTTTAAGCAAAAATTATTTTTACATTTATATTAATCAAAATATTCTTTACTAGCTTCCCGCGCGGTTTCACCCGCGTAACTCCCGATCCCGTGGGAACTTCATAATTAAATATAGCCAATGTCATCCGGAGATAGCATAGCTTTCCAACGGTAAAGGATTTTTCCAATCGGTCCATAAGTTTCGGAGCTTATTCAATACAAACAAATAATCAAATATTTCCTCTTTATAATATCACTAGCGGCCCGCCCCGGCTTCGCACGGGTGGACTTTTATACCCTACCCCTGCCCTACCCTACCCCTACCCCTGCCCTACCCTACCCCTGCCCTACCCTACCCCTGCCCTACCCTAACCCTACCCTACCCCTACCCCTACCCTACCCTACCCCTACCCTACCCCTACCCCTACCCTACCCCTACCCTACCCTACCCTACCCCTAACCTACCCCTACCCTACCCTACCCCTACCCTACCCCTACCCCTACCATACCCCTAGTTCTTAGCTACCTCCCTACCAATTTTCAGCCAAATCGGTTTAGCCGTTCTTGAGTTATAAATAGTGTAACTAACACGACTTTCTTTTGTTTTTAAAATGTATTCTGCTATTCGGGACGGAAACAAATCCAACAAATCAAAAACCATGGCAATCGGTCCAGCCGTTCTCGAGTTATAAGTGTTGTAACAAACACAACTTTCTTTTATATATATAGATATAGATAAGTAATTCAAACAGACATGTGTAAAATATATTTATGTAATATATTGAATTCATTTATTAAAACCTTGCAACCACTCCTGATAATTAAGTTTGTTCAACAGGGAAATGCTGCCACCATTCTTTTTATGTTACCCAGTAGCATAGTTTTAAAATAGTATTTTATAAGTTAGTTTTAATATAAATTTGCTGTGCCAATATTTATATTTATATTAATATAAAAAGCTGAAGACTTTGTTGTGTTACTTGAATTTTTTCAAATTGGATCAGTAGTTCCTATGATTAGAGTGTTCAAGCAAACAAACAAGCAACCTTGTTAGTTTTATATATTAGTATAATTTTTTTAACAAAAAGTCTAAAAAGTAAATATTCTTAACACTAATTTAAATGTTATATTTTAACCTTACTATAAAAGAATCCAGACATCATTAAACAATAATTGCAAGTGTTATTTATTCCTATATTCATTTTAAACTTTAAATACTACAGAATAAAGTTTCTATTACTCCAGCAAGTGCTTAAGCAATAAATAAGTATACAATTTCTAATTACTAACTAGTTTTTTACATTAAAAAGCAATTTGCTTCATAATACCTAATGCCTTTACTTAATTTAAAAAAAAGCACAGGCATATTTCCCAAAGATGACAAATAATATTATCAATATGTTTGTAAGATTTATAGTGTATTTGTTTAGGCTTAGATATCATGATAATGCTAGGCAAAGTGACTTAGATAATGACAAGTCATAAAAATGAGTGACCTGCTTAGGTACCTATATTAAAATTTACAAGAATTCATGTTACACTTAATTGAGTACAGGATTTGCGGAGTTAGGTAATTCAATTAGTATTGCTCAATACATTCAAGCGAAATATAAGGAAAACTCCGTGAATATACATTTTCTACTAGTTTGATTTCACAAACATGTGTGAGCGGGCAAAGTCCGATTGCTTCGGCAATAATTTGTTTACTCCGGTAAGGCGGGCTTTGTAAAATACGAACCAATTCATTAGTCCAAGGTCGCCATAAATAACCTCGACGCACTTCATTCAACTCCTATAAGAATCCTATTGGATTATTACGATAGAATAGGAACCAGCACAAATTGATAGCATGCTTACATATTTTAAATTTACGAATACGGTATCTTTAAGAGTAAGAAGGAACATGTTTATGAATGTTTATGAATAAATATTGTAAATATTTAATTAAATTTTGACTAATGAATGAAAATGAGAAAATAGATTGTAATATCGGTAAACACTGACCTTTTTCGTCTAATTGGAGCTGTGTTTTCACGTATTCAGTAGGGAATGTAATACAAATTTCAATGCCACCAGTGATTCCGCCGGCCACAACACCTTTCAAACCTACAGATCCAGGACCCCCAGCCGCAGCCGCTGCTCCAGTTTCCGACATCCATGGTCGAGAGAATGGATTTTTGAAATTTCCAGGCCTATTAGACATTATAGGAAGTTATTAGACACTTGTCTGCAAAGACAACGGCTGCGACGTCCACCCCCCTCGGCACGAAATCAAGAACTAAAGAAAAAGAAAGAAATAATTGGAAAAGCGAACAAGAACGAATGAAGGAATGAATTATAAATTCAAATAGGTTACCATTCAAAACAAACGTATTTCCCGTAAATTATTTAACTGGTTTTAGTTTTACAAAACATTTAATATTTAGGAATTTTGCACAATTTTGTATAAAAATACATTGCAATTTTGATTTTTAACTAGCAACATATAAATAATATACAATTAACAGTAGGTAAATTTAAAGTTCATTATAGTGTATTTGTTATAATTACAGTTTTATACCTACCTATCTAAAACGCGAGTCTCTAATGATAAAGTATTCAATGTTCTGAGCGAGCTTGACCTTCCCCTATGTAAGATTAAAAAACGAGCCGAACATACAAAACTTGTTTTTTAGGAAACTGTTACCTTTTTTTTTTATAAAAAAACAACTAAATAGAAGAGGTCAACTTTCGTTTTATTAATATTAATCGGGAAAATTCGCTTGCTTCGCCGAATTTTAAGAATATTCCCTAAAAATCATAAAATCTTTACATATGGCAACGTATTTACTTACCAAGAAAAAAGTCAGACAAAAAAAAAACATGACAAAAAAGATCGACATCGAACGAGCATCGTACGTCATAAATCGTACAATGCTCATTCGATGTCGTTTTTTGTTGGACTTTACGTCCAGCAAGGCTTCGTTGTTTGAGCTACGTGCAGACAAAAGCTTTCTTATGCTCGCACCAAATGATAAATTTATACTAATTTAGTGGTGTCAGCCTTAAAATTAATAAATAATTTATTTATGTTTTAAATTTTCCTAACTACATTTGAAGTTTTATATTTTACCCTAGCAATACTTATAGACGCCATTTTGACAACTGTCAAAATTATTCTCAAATCTCATTATCTCACTCATTCAATTCGTTCATTCATTTTATAGTTTATCTACAACGTAGCGTCCATGGGTATTTTTAATAAATTTGTGTAATTTTCTCCATTTGTGAATAAATAGACTACAAAAAACATTGAAAATGGCGCTAAGGACGTACGGCGATAAGCCGATAAGCTTCCAAATAGAGGAAGGAGGCGATTTCTACTGCGTCGGTTCAGAGGTTGGTAAATTTTTCAAGCTTTCGTTAAGTATTAGGACGACAAAATAATCTCGAAATTTGAAAATCTAGGTGATGTTTACTCAATGTTCTCATACCATAAATAACCTGATAATCATACAAGATTAAGTCAACTATTTATAATAAGTAACTTTTAGCATTTTCTTTAGGATAAATAAACATAGACTGCTATTCTGTTAGATATAATTTTCTCAGTGAGAGAGTGAGGCCGTAGGATCTCATACAATTTACTAATGCTCACCCATATATTTTTCTTACCTAGGTTGGTAACTACCTTCGGCTGTTCCGTGGGTCCCTATATAAGAAGTACCCGGGCATGGCCCGGCGTACCCTTACTAATGAGGAAAGGAAACGTCTAATAGATAATGGTCTTGGTGCCCATGTGCTGTCCAGCTCTGTGTCATTACTCAAAGCATCTGAAGTCGAGGATATTATTGAAGGAAATGATGATAAGTAAGTATTATTATAGGCTTATTTTTGGTACATATCAGAATGTAACTTATATGATTTGTTTTTAGTAGAAGTACAAGACGTAAGACATATTCATAATGTTCCTAAATTACACTATCCAATTAGATTTATTTATATCAAAGTCAAGGAATGGATGGAATAGTTTTAAGCATAGTTGATAAGCCTTATTTTCGTATTCACTGCCATTAGGCTAATCCCCTATTATAGCAAAATATAGTGTCATACTTACATGATATAGAGACAGTATCACATAATAATATTGATGGAAACTATTAGATATAGCTTAATCTTCTAATAACTAAACTAAACTCCCCAAACTTGGTTTAACCCTCATAACTCCAGTTCCCATGGGAATTTCATAATTAAACACAGCCTATGTCATCCAGGAATAGTGTAGCTTTCCAACAGTTAAAGATTTATTCAAATTGCTCAAGTAGTTTCAGAGATTATTCTATAGAAACAAATGAACAATCAAATCTTTCTTCCTAATAATATTAGTATAGATAAATTAATAGCTAAATATCACCTTAATCTAAAACCTGTAACAAAAGTAAAACAACAAACGTCAGGCATCATTCTGATACTCACAAAACGAAAGTAACAATATTTGTTTTTTTTTCTGCCCACGACCATGATCAATGTAACTTGATCGAAATGTTGGGTAATATAAAAAGGTAATTTTATCACGTTAATACCTGTGTGCTATATATTATAACAATATTTGTCTCAATAGTTTATCTTCTAACTAGGTACAAGGCAGTATCAGTGAGCCAAGAGCTGGCAACACCAAGGGAAAGCAAAAGTAAGAAGCCTCACAATCAGTCATGGATGCCGGTGATGCCAAATTCATCACATTTAGATGCTGTTCCACAAGCTACACAAATCAGTAGGACAAGAGTTCATAATAAGAAAGTAAGTGAAATATCCATTATATTCTGTAGTGTAGTTACTTTAATAACAAATATGTAAGCTAGGTCTTTGACGGATTTTTAGCTTACCACTACACTGCTCCACATGTCCTATGCCCTTCTAAACCCAGAGTGTGAGTTTAGCAATATGTATATTAAAGTGAATGTTGCACAAAACTTTCTTATAAATCTTAAAAATCAACCACCAAAAGACTTATTTTTTTGTGGTTTTGTCGAGTGCAAAAGTAACAAATGTAGCAAAAGCCAACATAATTTATATCCATCTGTCATAGTAGTTCATTTAGTTTTCTTAAAAAAAATGACATATACATTTTTGTACACAAATAATAATATGATCTTAATTTTCAGGTGCGTACATTCCCACTGTGCTTCGATGACACAGATATGACAGCTATGCTGGAGAATGCATCACAAAAGCAAATTCTAGTGCCCATCCGACTCGACATGGAGATTGAGGGTCAGAAGCTAAGAGATACATTCACTTGGAATAAGAATGGTAATTATGTCCTGATTTAACATTAATTTATTACATTTCTTTTTAATTTTTTGTTATATTAGATTTGCATACCATGATAAGTTTATTTTGGCTTTAATAATAAGAAAATATCTATATATTAATTAGAAGCAAAAACTTTGATTGTCTTTTGAAAATTGCCCATACAGAGAAGTATGACATTTTGCATACTTGTAGTTTATACAGAGAAGGAGTGCAGAAAACAATTTTTTTTTTTTAATTTTCGTCAATTTTTATATAACATGGTAATATGGTTATTTTTTTTTCTTCTCTATCCATGTGTGTGTTTTATGTGTATGGCATCGGAGCGTCAAGTGTTGTCTTTACCTATGTACCTCTTTTTTTATTTTATCTTTAGTACTTGTTTGTATTTCATTATTAGTGGGTTCAATAAATGTTTTTCTTTCTTCCTTCTATTTAATATAATACCATGTGGTAAATTCTTGAATATTTTTCCTATCATCTAGCTAGATAGATAGGAAATCTTTGAGTTTAATTATTGACTAGCTTCCAGCATGACAATGTGTTTAATTATAAACATTTAATAACAAACTTACATACTAATCTTTCCTCTTTATAATATTTGTGTAGAAAAAAGAAGTTGCCTTAATGAGGAGGAATGAGAGGACACCCCTCTCATTCCTCCTCATTAAGGCACATTTCTATGCTCAATAGAACCCTGTTTGCTCAAATTGTCACTAATTATTTAACCATCTTTTTTTTTCAGAATCAATAATAACGCCGGAGCAGTTTGCTGAAGTTTTATGCGATGACCTTGAACTCAACACCAGCACTTTCATTCCTGCTATAGCCGCGTCTATCAGACAGCAGATAGACGCGTATCCCAGCGAGCCTCCCGCGATACTGGAGGAGCAGCCTGATCAGAGAGTGGTGATCAAACTGAATATACATGTTGGCAATACTTCACTGGTTGATCAGGTAATAAAACATTGTAATGGCATGCCATTGTAATGGCTTGCCAGTGGTCTAAATTCAGTGATAATATATTGGTTTTTTTATTTAAACTGTTATTGATTGAAATATAACTTTTATTTGTTTTTTTTATGGACCAAGTATTCCTATGGACCAATTAAATTGTTTTCTCATCATCCCCATTATAAATGTATTATTGAATGTTTTTAAATGTTGTCACAACTTGCAGGTGGAATGGGACATGTCTGAAAAGGAAAATAATCCAGAACAGTTTGCTATGAAGCTGTGTGCTGAGCTGGGTTTGGGAGGCGAGTTTGTCACTGGGATAGCATACAGTGTGAGAGGACAGCTAAGTTGGCATCAGAGGACCTATGCCTTCAGCGAGGCCCCTCTACCTGTTGTGGAGGTAAGTAACAGTTATATTAACCCTTCTACTGTTTATTTTATCTAACTAATATTATAAACTGAACAATATAACAGTTTGCTATGAAGCTTTGTGCTTAGTTGGGATTTGGAAGCAGACAACTATTCAGTTTAGTAATGGTCAACTACCCGGCATGGAAGTACGTCGAGCTACGGATCTATAAGTAATTCTTGGAAGTTGTAGTGTTGGATAATTTTAGTAAAAAATGAAAGAATTCTATGAAACTTTGTGCTTAGTTGGGTTTTGGAAGCAGACAACTATTCAGTTTAGTAATGGTCAACTACCCGGCATGGAAGTACGTCGAGCTATGGATCTATAAGTAATTCTTGGAAGCTGTAGCGTTGGATAATTTTAGTTCAAAATGAAAGAATTCTGTCCAGAGGGCGTGGGCGAAATGACATTATTGTGAAGTGATATTTTACATATTAGCTACACTATGGACTAACCAAAACGAATTTGACTTAACGATTTGTTGTTCTATTAAATTGATAGAAAAAAATCCAAAACCTTGGCCTATTCCGCCGAAAATATTTATGAAGCCATTTGACTAGGCCTTGTGGTTTAGTTGCTGAGGACCCTCAGAGGCTCAGAAAGCGCGTAGTAGCAAGCATATTGATTGTGGCCTAAAACCACCTTAAGGGAAGTCCTTTGCAGTAGACTTAATAGGTGCTGATATTTGATTGATGTTATTGTTTTATTATTATTACAGACGCCGTACCGCCTACCATCCGAGGCTGAGCAATGGGCGCCTCACCTAGAGACCCTCACCAACGCTGAGATGGAGAAGAAGATTCGTGACCAGGACCGCAACACGCGCCGAATGAGACGTCTGGCCAATACTACACCTGGTTGGTAGATTGTTTTATTGGTTTTAAAGGCTGATGAACCCACAGATCTAAGATAAATGATTGGTCTTGCGCGGTCGAATAGCTCACTCGACCACGCTCACTTAAAATAGAGTTGCTAACTGTCCTATTTTCCGAAGACATGTCCTGGTTTTAGTAATGTTCTGGGAAGTCCTGTATAGTTTTTAAAAATCATCGTCAAAGTCACGTATTTTATTATTACTTGTTTATTTTTCTTAAACAAATAAAACGATAAAAGATTACTAGCAGACTCTTTGCACACTACCTACTAGTATTTTTGTTAACCCCTCGTGCTGAGCGAAAATGCTTTTGTTACGAGTGGTTACACGTCGTTAGTGCAATGGATGGGGATCGAACCGGCGGCCACATGATCGCAAGTCCGACGCCCCTAAAATTTCATTTACTAAGCCAATATTTTCTACTTCTTAAATGAAAATTAGGTTATCTATTAATGCGTCCTATTTTATTACAAGTTAATCAAAATGTAATCAATCTTCAAAATTCGACACGTGCTTCTTGCGTCAGAGCGATGGGCATTTGTCAAGTACGACGGCGGTAACTAGACGTGCGCGCTAGACCAATCATTTATTTTAGCTACAGATCTAGTTGATTAACCATATATGGGCTATGGCAATTAATACTGATATATCTTGGTGCTATGAAAATACAAGGTGTTTCAAAGACTGGAGGTCGACAGCAGTTTAACAATATTCGTTAGTTTAGGTAATAAACTATTGCCAGATTTTGAATTTAAATTATTGTTTTATAACAATATATATATAACTATTTTCTTTGGGCAACACATCAGGGATTATTGATTATATAAATGTCAGACATTAATTAATGTTTATTATTTGATTCGAAACAATCGAAGTGTGAACCAAACTTGTGTACCAAATTATGGTGTATAGAGATGTACTGATACAACATTAATCTAGTATCTAATTAATCATAGGTAAAGGTATTTCACATTCTATGCCAATATAATTTTATCACATACTTTTCATTTTAACCCAAAAGTTGACTGGGAGATAATGCCTCTTGGCATTCAGTCCGTCTTTTGTAAAGACCTGTAGCATAATAATGTAAATAAATAAATAAAAATACCAGTATTAATCCGTATGTCTATTGTGAAATAAGTTTGATCTTGAAATTGGTACTATGGTGAGCCTATACTGACAATTTATTGCGTTGATTACGTTAACAATTGCGTTGGCTACGTTATCAATTGCGTTGGCTACGTTAACCACAGCGTTGGCTACGTTAACCACTGCGTTGGCTACGTTAACCACTGCGATGGCTACGTTAACAATTGCGTTGTCTACGTTAATAATTGCGTTGGCTACGTTATCAATTGCGTTGGCTACGTTAATCACTGCGTTGGCTACGTTAACCACTGCGTTGGCTACGTTAACCACTACGTTGGCTACGTTAACCACTGCGTTGGCTACGTTAACAATTGCGTTGGCTACGTTAACAATTGCGTTGGCTACGTTAACAATTGCGTTGGCTACGTTAACAATTCCGTTGGCTACGTTTACAATTGAGTTGGCTACTTTAATCACCGCATTGTCTATTTCCATTGTGTTCTCTGCTAATATATAATAAATTACGATTCGTATTATTTTCCGGTGACATAAGCAACTAAAAGTAGCTTAATCTTATAAAATGAAAAACTTATAAAATGCTAACTATTCTAAATCTATGCAACTTGGCAACGTTCCCAGAAAACTGGCAGCATTGTTATATTTGGAAAGAATGGATGAAGAAAGATTGACAAAACAGGTAAACATGGCAAGTGTGAGTGGCATAGTCGGAAGGGGAAGACCTCGACGAACGTTCTCTGACCAAATCGGAGACATCCTCGCAAAAGGTCAAATAAGATCCACCCTAAACCGACGTGCTTGTATGAAGAATGTTATCAGAGTGAATGAAGCGAAAGATGTGTGTTGGGATCGTAGCAAGTGGAGGTCCAATGTCTCTGCCTACCCCGCTGGGAAACAGGCGTGAGCTTATGTATGTATGTATTGTTATATTTAGCGAGTATATGGTATCCAATGTGTTAGAACGTATAACGTGGATGTGTCCGCTAGGCGCGGGCGCCGCGCCCGACTCGTCTCCGGCGGCGCGGCCCAAGTGGTGGCGACACCACGCCGACACCAAGTGAGGTATCGCATAGTTGTCAACGACTACTGGAACATTTTTATTATTCGTATTAATATATTTACAATTGTACCAATAATTATGGGAATGTGAAACTTTTTTTTTTTGGTTATATCTAAAGCGCAAGAAAAAAAATTAATCTGATTTTGATTAAAAATAAATAAATTTGATTATTACTCTTTTCTATCACTTGTTTTGTTCTGGTAATCATAAAAAATAATATACTAGACACAATAAAAATGAATATGTATGTAGCTGTAGTATGATCAGCAAAATAAGTAGATTAACAAAGACAAAATAATTACCAGTTTCATATAAGGTAATGTTACACTATTTAAATTTATGTTAATATGATTTATCTTGACCTCTCACCGGTCGTGTCAGTAAAAGTGTCCCACTGGATTTTGAGAGCAAAGAAAAGAGAGTGCGTGTGTATATGCGCACACGCACTTAGATGTTTTTTTATAAATTAATGTTCAGAAGAACTTTATCATATTTATTTTCATAACATAGATCATAGCTGAAAATGTTAACAAAAACTGTTTCACTATTCACCCTTATAAACGCAAAATAAAAAAAGTATTTGAAAACTGATAAAAATAATCCAGTATTTTGTTTTGGTAGCCACAGGTTGCGCCGCTGGTAGTCAAGTGAAGGCTTTATACAATGAAATTTTATAAATAGTTTTATATTACTATAAAAATAAATAAAAACTGAAAAAAATATAATTATATTTATTCCTTGAAAGAATTTAAACAAATATCAGGGTCATATTACTATGTATAGAATATCATTGGCATGTGTAATTTTGTAATCGGCTTGTAGAATATTTGTATTTGATTTATATGCGTTAAATTGAAGTCAGCAGAAGAAACCTATCAAAATAGGAATGACGACAAAAAAAAACTATTTGGACATTCAGTTAGAATACAAAAAAATATTGGACACTTTATTTTCGTACCGTTAACAAAAAAAAAAAAAAGTACAGCGCGTTGAAATTTTATGTAACGTCACTTCTAGGTACAATTTAACACAGGAGTGATGTCACACGTAGGGAACATGAATCCTGAATTTAATTGCTCTGTATCTTTGATTTTTTTATTGATTTGGTAAATCAAAAAATCTTGACCAGTATTTTTGTCATAAAATCCATGTTTCGTTTGGATTCAAAAGAGATTATTATATAAAGGCATAGGCAGTAAAAAAATATTAGATCATCAGAATCTAAGGCTAAATGAAAATATAAATTATATTCAAAATCAATTTTCATATTTCATTCATATTATTGGGTGCATATAAGACGTGTTATGTTCACTCAATGGTTCTAAAATGTGTTTATAGATTTTGAAGGTTCATTTTTGAAATCAAGTTTTTTTATAAATCTTATAAATTATTTTGAAATAATAAAATGAACTTCGGCCTCTTTGGTTCTGGTGGCCTCAATAGACAAATGAATTGAAGTAGCAAAGAATTATTAAGTCAGAGTAAGAAATTCAAAGTCTGAACATTTATATAATCAATGTGCACACAATATTCTATACATTATGTGTAGTATCCCTTTGAGACATTTATTTATTTCAGTACAAATAAATAAAACCAAAATTTCAAAACTTATCTACGTATTACGTAATTACGGTATTTTTGTTCTAATAATGTGCAATTAACTAAATATTTTTACAAACTTGTCATCGACATTATTACTGTTGTTTTGTTTTGTTAGACGTATAAATTTAAAACGCTTTGCAGTAGTAGTAGAATATTAAATGGTACTAAAAAAAGAACGGAATTTGTTTGGTAACTAGTATCATTGGATTACTTTCCTTTTTTGCGTTAGAAGCAAGAGCTTTCGTAGCTATCTTCAAAGCCGAATTCTGTGTATTAGTACAGATAGTTCTACTCATCTGTGTTTAACCAAAGAGATGAACCATCTGTATGTACTTATTTCTATATGGAGTGATTTTACTTTGCGAAAAGTGTGTTTGCATGACACCTGCAATATATTTATAACTCAAACATATGGTGGTTATAAGGTTACTTGTAGTAATTGAAAATGGTTTAAATATTTACTGAAATAAAGACTGATATATGGTGCTTTAATATATTAAACATCTGCTTTGTACTTAAATACAATTAATAATAGACATAAATGTAGTAAAATAGAGTTAAATCTTCTCTACTCATTACTTCTAACAAACCGTTTCTGATTATTATAATTAATCTTATACACATTAGATTCGTCGATAGCCGATGCTTAAAAGGCAAAAATGTTGTTACAAATTAATGTTATATTTATTAGTTTATATTCAAGAAAAATAAATTATTAATTAGTTATGGTTTGGGTAGATAATAACTGTTTCAATAAAATAATTAAAACCCATCGAATATTTAATGAAGTCCAAAGATGCAATCAAATTAAAGTAAACATTTTATAATTTAATCAATTAATTTTATCTATGTTTCTATTTTTACTTTTGTTATTAATATATTACATTTTTATTTAATTTCAATAATTATTCACATAAAAGCAGATACTATATTAACCATTTAACGGGTAGTAGGTATGTTTAGAACTTTATGTTGTTGTAATAAAGATCAAAATCAATGGTGGCAACTATATTACCACAGCTAATTAAAGGGTTAATAATGAAGTATGCTTTGTTTTGTAGTTTAGTGTAAACCACTGCTCAATTCATAGTTAACAATGTGTTTCATGTTAGATTATGTATTATTTATTTAAACAGTGCAGAACAAACTGTCGGTTCCTACATTATACCTCTAAGGTAGATACCTCATTGCACTGACTGAATAACGAGCTGAAAGGCAATTGACGTAACATGATCACTTTTTAATGGTAATTGATATCCCAATACTCGTGTTCGTGGAATTAGTCAGATAGACCGTTTAATATTTGGTATAGCAGGATACTATCGTACAACTTTAAGGCCAGTTTTGTAAAGCTTTAGGTATTACTATTTAGTGTCTAGCCGAAGCCGATTAATATGCAATACACAATATTTTAATATAAAATATTGTTTATAAATATTTTAATATTTTTCGAAAAATTTTACGCTTCTCTCAGAGCAATGTGACCAGTGTGGGCAATATTACCGGGGGGGGGAGAGGGGGGGGGGTCACATTGTTTTTTAGTGTGATTAGCTTCGGCCCATATTAACCGAAGCTGACGCTGTGACGGTTTGGCTAAAGGCGGCCGAAGTCGAAGCTTCGGTCTGACACTAATATTATTAGTCATTTACTTATTTTATTAGTACTTTATTTATTATGTTTATGGGCAACTGATTATAGTTTTACATTAGCGATTTTGTCACAAATGTGTTTTAGCTAGTTATACAATTTATATTATTGGTGTATGTTAAATATTTATTGGTAATGTGTTATGCCTTTCATAAGTACAACATTGTACATGCAGTATATATACATAATTATTATGTTTTAAATAATACAAATTGCATGAATATAAGATGTTATATTTGCTCATAAACTTATAAAATATAGGTGGTTCCAACAGATTTTTTATTTATTTATTTGTTATCTTATTTCATGCAATTTTTATTAATATATTTAATGTTTTAAAAAGTAAGTGGACTGTTAATATTTTATCACATTAAAAATATTTTCAAAAATGTTAAATTTGTTTCATTTTAATAATCAGTGATTAACTCATTTGGCTTACAATGCGTGATTCAATTGACACAATCTGCTTACCAATTATAATTCATGTAATATGGAAATATTGTGTTAAAACTAAATACTTTTGTAAATGACCGAAGCCGCTATCATGTATAAAACAGATGTGTAAATTATATTTATGATAGTTTAATCAGTAGTTATTTACTAGAATAAAATTATTATAAAATATATTTATCATACTTTGATTATAGCTTTGATCAAATTTAAGCTTAAGTTTATTTATGAGAAATCATAAATAACTAAGCAAATTATTTTTATTGTTTCTATTTTTGTTGCCGTACAATGTTTGCATGTTACTGTACTAAGTGTTGCCATATTTAAAACTTAAAAAATACATCAATTTAAAATAATAAATAAAATAATTGTTGTTTATTTTGGTGCAGATGTGTCGTTGAGTCGCGCTGTCAATCGACTCATTCGGGCGGATGAAGCTCTCTTCCAAACCACGCCCGAGAAGAGGAGGAAAAAGATTTAAACCCACACAGGATGAGAACCCACTAATTAATATACCCACAAATTTGATTACAGTTCAATTGAGTAAATGGAAATTTTGTTCTTAAATCTGAATTTTGCCATTCAACTTAAGACTTTTTATTGAGCCGTTTTTTTAACACGAGATGCTTCGTAATCTTTCAAAATAGAAGCATCTCTTTTGAGATCATCCTCAAAAGAGTTACTTCTATATTGGAAGCACTTTATGTATTAGCCCTAAATTATGTTCTTGAAGTCTAAAAACTTTAGATTCCATAACAATAAACGCGCCAAAATTTGTAGCCTGAATCGCAATATCAAAGTATTTGAGCAGATATATGTATAACGTCTTAAAATGCACGACAAATGGAATACTATGACCGAGCATAATTCTGTCTGATCAAGAATATTTTCTTTTTCTTCTTGCTTAAAACTACGACCTATTATATTATATTATGTGGCTAGGTCTATATGTCATAAATATTCCAAATCCAAAATTGGTTGCGATACCTAAATTAATTTAAGGCATTTGAGGTTGCTTGCTATTACTATATAAAACGTTGTATGTTAATGATTGACAATATGAAATTTACTTACAATCTTGCCATTACTTTTCTGCATCATAATACGGCACGGGCATTGAGACGTCTCAATATTACATGAGTGGGTATATTCTATGATAATTCCAAGTTAAATGTTTCTAGGTTTATATAGATTTTAAAAATATATCATTTGGCTAGATTGTAATCTCAGCCCTAAGGCATATTCTTAAGGGGATTGCAAATAACATGAACCTTTTTCTTTAGTTATCAAGTATGTATCAATAATGTACTAAATACAACATTCGATTTTAAAACATTTAAGTTTAAACTTAGAAATGGCTCACACCGTGATTTTTTAATACGTTGCAAATTATTGGCATAACTATTTCAGTTGGCTAACTATTACTATCGAAACATAATATTAAAATAGGCAGTTATTCTGTGAAATAAATAAAGATTAAAAAAAAAAAAAAAAAAAAATAGGCAGTTGTTTTTTAACAAAAAAAGTTTCCAAGGAGACCACAATGATAAATGTACATGCCAAAATGTACTTGCAACTAGGGTTGGCAACTTTTTTTTACAACAAGAAAGTATATTTAGGTTTGAGAAGAATATTGAACAGTATTTAAAGAAATTAACATTACATGTTGAATATTTTTGATGTTGAATATTTGACATAAAACATAAAAAAAAAATTGGGTCAGCGTCTAAGTCCAACACTTGTAGTGTTAAGCATTTTGATGCTCAATACAGTATTTTGTATAGTTTAACTTAAAACAGTATAATACTTATTTATATTAACTATCCGGCTGTACTCACGATTTGTCATCATCAGTTATGTCCGACTAGTTTCGAGACCATCCCGAGGTTCATTCTCAAAAAGTAGTCTTGAACTCTGTAGTATAATAGCAGTTTGTCTCTGTTTATAACAATATAGTTGGCAACCCTACTTGCAACATAAGATAGTCAGTCTAGGTTGCACAAACGCTTTTTTATAAGTTATTATAAAAATTTATTAGTAATGAATAATTTTGCTGAGTATTAGTAACGTTTAAAAAAATCACGGTGCACAAATATTTCCATTCAGTACTCTTTCCTCCTTAGCTGAAAACTCAGAAACTTGTATCTAGGAGTTTTTGTGAGGTTACGTCTTATTTGCGCCTGTGATTAAAAAAGATCTTGATTTTTTTCTTTGTAAGATTTGTCTTTAGAATTATCTCTTGTAAAATGAATAAATAGTAATTGAAGAATAATGTGGTATTTTGTTATTTTGTCGTGTGGGTTCCGGTTTAGAAAGGCTTCGAGGATCGTCAGAGGCGACTAGGGGACATACACCAGGGGGCCGTGTCTGCAATTTTTTTAAGTATTGTGCCACCGTAGTGCCTTCATGATATAATTATGCCAAAAACGGTAATCTACTAATCTCACTATGGTGTCGGCGCTGGAATGGCAGTCGGTGTTGCTACCGCAGAATAAGGCCGTCAACAGAAGTAGCAGGGGAGATGGGTTAGGGAGATTGTAATGTTTATTTAGGCGATTTCAAAACTTATAAATGTATCATTTGTTATTATATTCAACAACGCTAATGTCGTCGTGGCGTCATAGTGACACCATTATGACATATGTGGATTAGTAGATTGCCAAATGGGAAAAAAGCCGACCATTGAACTGTCATTGACACTTCATGGACACGCCATGACGATAGTAGACTCGGGGCCCTGATGGATGGGCAGCAGCATCTATCAACTCAAGGTTACTCACCATCTGCGATCGCCAATCCGTCTGCTGATCGTGGTGATTATGGCCATATCCTTCAATGATGCTGGCTTTGCCAGGGTCTGTGAAGAGGAGACCTATGTTCAGTAGTGGATGTAGTAAGTGTTATTTACCCAAATTTACTTACTAACTTGGCAAACGTTCCACAACGTAGTTTCACGGGTCTTAAAAGGCCCAAATGGCTTCTATAGAAGGATGGTATTACGATACGGCCGTACTCAATTTGATGTAGTTATCAATTCGGTATTAAATATAAAGAATATAACACAGTAAATAATTATTTTTTAGCAGATACTATCCAGTCAATTTCAACAGATATGTATTTTTACATCATTTCATGGTTTTTGACTAGTAGACTAACAATTTCTTTCGCAAAATGATTTTTATCTGGGTTTGGTTTTGGAAAAATATAGAGCATTGTATTGGCAATCAAATAAATTTGGGAGGACCATAATTTGGAAATTGCGCATTGTACCACCATGCTTCTCACAATCAAAATAGTTTCTGGTTAAGGATAACCCGATACTGCAAAAATATTGTTAATTTCTGAAAATAAATGTAGGTAAGTAAACTAGGTAAGGAGCTTGTGATACTCTCTACTCCAATGGTCCTAATCTAGAATAAAGTCTATAATGAAAGTCTAAACTTGGTTTCATACTTTGACGGAAAAAAGTGCGGCCAGAGAAACAAAACCAAAAAAAATACATTTTAACAAAATAAATAATACCCGAGTCGAACTTAAGATATCGGATGCTATAGCCACCAACACTGCTAAAAGGCTGTTAAAATTATAAATTAAAGTTGTTAAACCTAGAGTTACGATCAAATGTTGTGGCATTCCATTCCTCTTGTATTGCATTTTGCAGCTGGCTAAGTGTTACTGGGGCATCTCTTGCACGAATTCGTCTCTTTAATTCATCTCGTAGATCTTCAATCGGATTCATGTCCGGGCTTCTTGCTGGCCATTCCATAATGGAGATATCGACTTCGGTAATTTAATCTGAATGATGACTGTTTAGTGCAGGCAGACGTAGCCCAGACACAAAGACTAGCTCTGTCTTACCGTTAGCGCTAATTCCTCCCCAAACCGTCCACGAACCGCCACAATAGCTGACCTTTTCTTCATTGCAGCATTGTGCAAAGCGTTCTCCATCTCTTCTGTAGACCTTGTTCCTTCCGTTGTTACCATACTGCATAATTTGACACTAATCAGAAAAGAGGACTATGTTCCAGTGGAGGTATAATACGCGCTCTTCGATGGTCTGCAGTTAATTTTCGGCCCATTTGCTGGCTTGTGCGGTACCAGTCCACGTTCCTTCAACCTTCTTCTAATTGTAGAGTCACTAACAGCAACCCTTAGTACAACATTAAGCTGCTGCTGCAGCTGAAAAGCATTAAGGCGTCGATTTCGTAAAGAAGTTGTTACAATAAATCGATTATCTCTCTAACAAGATGACGGATAACAAGAAGTGACCCGATTCCTGCCAAATCCCGAACGGCGCGTGAACAAACCAGTCACCCGATAGCGTTTGTAGACTCTATGAACAGACGACAGGCTTAGATGCAATCTTTCAGCCATACCACGCGGACTAAGTCCAGAATCCAGCAATGCCACCACTTCGGCGGCTTCTGCGGGCGAAGTATCCATACGTTAAAAAAAACTTATTCAGATCAGACGTCCCAAAGTCACAGTACACACACAGTATACAGAACACAGAACAAAAGTTTTAAGATAAGCGCTAATTTTTAGTTTTCAAAGGTGAAATGTACTCCAGCTCTGAACACACATTTGAATCATTTCATTTAAATGATAGACAAATGAAATTATAATTTTGTATTAAGAATGTTCGCTTATCACTGTAATGTCCAAACTGCCAGCTATACAATCTTGGATTTTTTTCATGGAGTGAAAACTCTTGTGTTAAATAAGGACAAAAACCATAAAAACGGAACTGATGAGAAGTGTATTTTTGCATACATTGTAAACGCTGAGTAGCGAAGCCATTTTTATCAGTCATAGTAAGCAGTATGTGTTCAGAACTTACCGTCCTCCTCCTTCCGGGACTTTCTCCTTTCCCCCATGTTCTCTGGAGGTCTTCATCCCGAATGGAAACACTACATCAATTAATAGCGTTATTTGTCTGTGGTATTCTATAAGGTGGGTTTACAAGATGCATGGAGGCTCCCAAAACACCGGCATACGTAATTCTTGACTGTTAACGCGTATGTCAACTGCGGGCTTACCTTCTAAACAAACCAAATCAGACTATCAAAGGATTGATAGCTACAGTTTTGGGAGTATTTAAGATGGCTCAAATGAAATTTAGGATCATCATGTACAAAGGCCCACTCAGGAGGACAAGTGCGAAAATCCTTGTGCGGAAAGCCCAACTAGCTATCTAACTAAAATGGGGTTTACTTCCGCACTTCTGCTGTACTCTACATTAGACATATCCGTGTAGGTATACCTACATAGATGTGACACATTTTTATTAACCTAAATTTAATTTAAAACAAAAACTAGATAAAATTGGATTACTCGACAGTGAAACATGAAAGCAGCTCAAACGCGGTTGCTACCCGCTTCTTGTTACCGTATGTAAATTTATCGCATAAATCCTTCTCTTTAAACCTTTAGGATTTTCCCAGCCCTGCGCGGAGGTCATTAAATGTTATATAACACCGATATGTAAGCGCTCTGACAGAAGATTTACTTAGATGAATGAGAAAAAATGAGAAAATATATTATTAGTATACCATCCACATCCAGTGGCGTAGCTATCGTAGGGCCAGGTGGTGTAGTGCACAAGGACCCCGGACCTCAGGGGGCCCTCTAACCGAAGCTTTGAAAAGAGTGGGTCAGCCAACTCGCCAGCTTTGAAGCTATGCACCGGGGCCCTTGCCCACCTAGCTACGCCACTGTCCACATCTGCTGTATATCAAGTTGCAAGTTGGTTGAAAAGGTTGGGTTTCTAATACCAGGAACTGGCTACGTGGCAGGAGAGAAGGAGATGGTAACCTGGACTCTTTCCTGCAGGATTGGTCCCAGATGGCTTGTGATAGGGAAAAGTGGAAAGAAGGAAGGCCTTTACCTTGCAATGAGACATATACGGCTCATAATAATAATAATGATTAGTGGATTTATCTATTATATTGATATGTTTAATCGTTAGTATACTATTGACCGTTGTTTAAATCTATATTTTATACGTATATATCGGCGCAACCACATAAAATAAGCATAGCAACAACACTTCATTAATGATAAACACTTAAATACAATTACTCGTCTCATCAAAATAAATAAATTGTGAATCAATGCATGATTTGATAGAAACACAAATATGTTCATAAAATACTAGACTAATAAATAAGTATTCAGGATCAAATTATGATTTGTAAATCGTTGAAATATTTGTAGAAATAATTATCTGTTCACATAGTTTGAAAATTATCAAACTAAATTGTTTACTGTTTGTGAGCCGCTCGTTTAGTATAAATACGGCCGGCGGACCGATTGCAATTCAGTCTCGCTCGAGCTGCCGAACCGTACGGAGCTCCTCAATTTACTGGAATAAACTTGAAAACCATATTATGGAGTTTTGCTGTTACTATGGATCAACAACCCTCGATAGAGAACCATCCTGATGAATGTGACGTCAGCAATGATGACGTCACACCTTATTAAAAACAACGATGCTCGTCCTTCTCGTCATCAGAAGTGGGATTCGAAGTGATCCTTGGAACTGCTTCATCACCACCTGTTGCGTCTCAACCTCAGCTTCAAGCAATGGGGTCTACGCAATAGGGGCAACAGCCGATGATCAATGTACCTATGCCCAATACGTCCATGGGTGGGGTGCCACCTTAATTCTTCATGCACATGATGCAAATGATTCAGCAAATGTCCGAGCGTTTATGCAAGAGTTGTGGGAAGAGGGCGAAAACGAAAAGTCGCTCATGATCAAAAAAAAAAAAAAATGCACCTCTAACATCCGAGGTCTGCACTCCGATCTCATCCCGGTCCATCACCACCATGAGACCGAAAAACCATATCTGCTGTTCCTCATGGAGACGCAAATCAGATGTCCGGCTGACGCAGCATGCTTGCGCCGCCCGGGGTAGACCCTGGAGCACAGTTTTAAGCCACGCGCTGGCGCCTGCGTGTGTGCTCGCGATCACGTCTGCTGTCGGCGTCTCCGTAACATTGAGGATTCCAGTTTCTCTGTATTGTGGGTTCTGGTGGACACTGGCTTGGAGCAGATACTATGCTGGTGTCTATCAGTCGCACACCGACAACATGGGGACAACCAGGTTGTTTCACTATCTTTCGGACTCGGCTGAACTGGCTCAGCTCAGGTGCCCATCGACGCAGCTTGTTGTTCTGGGGGACTTCAATGCCCACCACCAGGAGTGGCTGTGCCCATGCCGGAGCACCGGCCATGCTGGGGGATTGGCGTGTGCATTCGCACTGACGCTTGGTCCCTCCCAACTGGTGACTGGACTGACACGGGTGCCCGACATTGATGGCCATGCGGCCGGTTGCTTGGACCTTCTGCTGACAACTGATCCAGACCCATGTCAAGTCACGGTTTCCTCGCCGTTGGGTGGCTCCGAACACTGTCTGGTGAAATCTGTGTCTGTCTGCTCGCCACCCGATCCCGATCTCAAGGGGACTAGGCGAGTATGGCGATACAAGTCAGGAGATTGGGATGGGATGCGGTATTTCTTCGCGTCTTACCCTTGGCTGCGCTTATGCTTCTCTTCAGACGACCCAACTTGCTGCGCGGAGGCTGTTTCTGGGGTGATATGCCAGACTATGGAATATTTCGTTCCATTTTCTGATGTCTCACTCCGAGACAAGGCCCGTTCATGGTTCGGCGCTGAGTGTGATAGTACTGAAGCACATAAGCTGCCAAGTCTTGCAAACGTGCGCTACGCAGGGCCCGCTTTGACCATATTGGACGCATTGGAGCCACACTAGCATCTTACCCATCTGGGAGTAAAGCTTTTTGGTTTCTTGCCAAATCGGTCGAAGCCTATTTCTGTCGGTCCTCTTTTCCGCCACTGCAGGAGCCGAACGGTTCATTAGCTCACACCGCCAAGGAGAAAGCAGACTTATTTGCATCTCTATTTACTAAGAATTCACAACTAGATGCTGCTGGTAAAAGTCCACCCAGGTTACCTCATTGGACTTCTACATTCGGCAAAAAGTGGTACTTAAACATTCTTTGCACTCTGGATGTGAATAAGGCTGGTGGTCCTGACGGCATTCCTCTCCAGGGTGGGGCGGTACTTCACATCTTTCTATCTATCTTCAGATATTAGCTGGATGCTCTGGATGCATTGGGGCGTCGAGCGAAGAGTCATAGGCAATGGCTCACTTGTGGAGGCAAGTCTTCGGAGCCTCGAGTGGCCTGCCTTTCGGTTTTTTATCGGTTACATTTCAGGGAGTGTGCGGAGGTTCTACATAATCTGATGCCCCCTTCACCCTTCCATCACCGGACGACTGGGTGCGGCGAGCGGTTTCACCCTTTTGTTGTTGACATTCCTTCGATACGCACGAGGCGATTTGCTTCCTCTTTCGTGGTGCGGACGGCTGAGGAGTGGAGTTCTCCTGCCGGGGTCAGTTTTTCCGGAGCGCTATGTTCTGGAGGTAAGCCTAAATTTAAACTTCGTCGTGCACCACAACCTGGTGATCAGGTAACCGTATCGGCAGAAGATGAGCCACTACCATCACCTGAAATAGAAATAGAGCCCGTACCAAGCACATCAAGTGACGGGTTGCCTCAGCAAAAACTACGAGATCAAAGTGAAGAAGATTCATTGCCACAATAAACTGTGAGTTGAACATATTTACAAAATATTACCTTGAATTTAACTCTTTAAGAACCTGTGTATAAAGTATAAACACCTTCAACCTAGTTCCATACTCCCAGTAGAGCCTCTGTGTACCACGGCGAACAGGACCGCCCAGAGCACAGCATCATTCCATCCCCTACGAGAATCTCCGAGAACCTCCGAGAACCTCCGAGAACCCTACGAGAACCTCCGAGAGCTCTACGAGAACCTCCGAGAACTCGTCGAGAACTTCCAACATCTTACACACCTTATTAGCATTGATATTCCTAGACTAACATAGAAATGCATGTTTTTGCATAACAACTAAATATAAAGCAACGCAAGTTGCTCACAGATACCCAACTCAGAGAAAGTTATTTCTATTATTGCAGATTTCGCGAAGAACCCTACGAGAACCTCCGAGAACCCTACGAGAACCCTACGAGAACCTCCGAGAACTCTACGAGAACCTCCGAGAACTCGTCGAGAACTTCCAACACCTTATTAGCATTGATATTCCTAGACTTACACAGAAATCTGTAATAATAAAAATAATACTCCCAAATATTTATTCAGTTCTGTCTTTAAATAAATTATTTAATCTGTTTTTTAATGAAAACGTAAATAAAATTCGTATAAAGACAACCGATTGGTAAATTGTGAATGCCAACTAAATAATAAAAGTAACTGGACCAAAACTTCTTGGACATGCCCATCTGAGTATGTTTCGCCGGATCGTCTCGATGAGGCCGCGTTGAAACCGGCAGTAGAATAACTCCACTGAGTTTGTTTCGCCGGATCTTCTCAGTTGGGGCGTATTGGATCCGGTGGTAGCACTAAAGCGCGTTCGTCGAGATACTTATGGTCCGTCTAAATAATAACAGACTCAAAGGACAGTACTTAGATTTAATCATAGATGCAAAATAATAAAATAAAATTGTACAATTACGCGACGAGAATCAACGAGGCTGGTGCAGAGCGCGCACCGCCTGTCAGAATGGCCGTATCGGCGCAACCACATAAAATAAGCATAGCAACAACACTTCATTAATGATAAACACATAAATACAATTACTCGTCTCATCAAAATAAATAAATTGTGAATCAATGCATGATTTGATAGAAACACAAATATGTTCATAAAATACTAGACTAATAAATAAGTATTCAGGATCAAATTATGATTTGTAAATCGTTGAAATATTTGTAGAAATAATTATCTGTTCACATAGTTTGAAAATTATCAAACTAAATTGTTTACTGTTTGTGAGCCGCTCGTTTAGTATAAATACGGCCGGCGGACCGATTGCAATTCAGTCTCGCTCGAGCTGCCGAACCGTACGGAGCTCCTCAATTTACTGGAATAAACTTGAAAACCATATTATGGAGTTTTGCTGTTACTATGGATCAACAACCCTCGATAGAGAACCATCCTGATGAATGTGACGTCAGCAATGATGACGTCACACCTTATTAAAAACAACGATGCTCGTCCTTCTCGTCATATATATAAATCTGAAGAGTTTGTTTGTTTGGTTGAATGCGCTATTCTCAGGAACTACTGGTCCGATTTGAAAAATTGTTTCAGTATTAAAAAGCCTATTTTTCGAGGAAGGCTATAGATTATATTTAATTATGAAGGTCCCACAGGAACGGGCGTCACGGGAACGGGGAATCTCAGGCTCATTTATTGAGAAGGGATATAGTCTACATTTCATTAGAAATTACTTCGCGCGGCTGAAACCGCGCGCAGACTTGTTTTCGATATTTAAAAATGCCTGTAAAATGTTTACTTGAATAAAAACGCTTCTTTAAATATTTATCAATAGTGGACAGGCTATTATTACTTATAAGGCTAATTATTTTTGAGACGAATAACAACTTATTAGGCGACTAACTACTTGGTTACAAAAAAATAACTAGATAAATAAATTAAATATTTTATAATTAAATTACATAATAATATGTGACCTACAAAAGGCAAGGGCAAATGAAATAATAGGTGAGGTATTAAAAATAATGACTCGGCGGTTAATATTTACAGTGGGATATCGAACATTGCATTATTAGCAACTATTGGTTAGGTTAGTTAAGACAGTTAATTTTATAAACAAACTCGTTGAATCATTTATGAAAACCTATTTTCTATTTTTATCCGCCGTCAAGTTGTCGCCTAACAACAAATTCAGTTGCCACACCACAAAATCACTGCCAAATTAAATTTACACAAAGCTTACAACTCAAAATAAAGCTGCTACTTTATACTTAAAATGCTACTTTTAGTTATTTTTAAAACCTAAATCAGATTAGTTGGTCGCCGCGTTAAATACATGCATTATTATAATATTATTATAATATTATTTTCTATTATACTTCCTTATTCCGTCTACGGAGCTCTTGAACAAAATGCAATCAATATTCGTAGTAGTTTCGTAGTTTCTACATTCTACGACCGACTACTACATCAGCTACGCGGTAAGCGTTACGAATGTAAATAGTGATTTCCCATAAGAGTGGCTTGTCACTGCGTGACCGAACTCTTTTATTTTAAATAAAGATGAAAAAAAAAATTGTGATTGATGATGATGACAAAATTAATTTACAACTACTAAATTTTAACTCAAATAGTTGCCGCTGAACTACTTACACCAAAATTGAGTTATGTGTCAATAACCATAATTGTATCGTTTAGAAATCATTGTAATATTAAGTTTTTGCTCTCGTTTGCCTCTGCGTGAAATAATGGACTAACCATTTTTACTTTTTAAAAATAAATAGCACTAGCAGAGTATTTTTTACCACTACTATTATTGTTAACCCCTCGTGCTAAGCTAAATCTGTAACGAGTGAGTTCACGTCGGTAGTGCAATGGGTGGGGATTGAACCGGCGACCACAAGACCGTAAGCCCGCCGGCCTAGCTATTGGGCTACGGCCTCTTCTTTGCAGGCCAGCTTTCGCGATTAAAGTTAGCTAAAATCCTTTCCTAAGATCTAGTCTATATGTGAACCTTATTTCATTAAAATCGGTTTATTAGTTTAGTTTGGTTTTAGTCGTACTACGCCCTGCGGTTTTACTCGCGATTAGTGAAATGAGAAGGTAACACTAAGTAATATTGTTTAATGTTTAATTGCAAATGCCACTTTGTACATATATGTCGAGTGATGTTTATCGTTACCGATAGATGGCATTAACGTTCTCCTTAAAGACGTGTTCTATAGAGTTTTATTAATTTCGACTATCAGTTTGGTTTCATCGTTGCTGAATGGTTAAGGCATTAAGGACTATTAATTTATTTCATCATCAGCCCGATTAACCTCCACTGCAGAACGTGGGCCTCCTCCCGTGGCAGGCGAGTTGGTGACCGCAGTATTATGTTATTGTTACAAACAAGGAAACGCAGCTGCCCGTTGCTTGACATACGATTATTATAGTTGATGTTATAATAATCGGGACGAACGGCTTACGTGCTTTCCGAAACACGGAGGGCAGTCTCTCAACCAACCAGACCCGGACAGAAAACTTAGAATTTACACAAAGATTTTCTGTCCGGCGTGGGGATCGAACCCACGACCTCCGAGATTTAAAGCGATCCAAATACCGCTACGCTGCGAAGGTTGTCATATTAATTTATTTAGTAATTAGTTAACTTTTCCGAAACGTAGGTATTCGAAAATTATAAAAAGAAAGAAACACTGTTACGTCTACAGATATGGGTAGGCTAGTCACTACTTTCACAAATCGCGAGTAAAACCACAGGGCGTAGTATTCAAATAGAAAGATGCATATAATTGTACTTTTAATTACGTTGTACAGTGTGTTGAACGTTAGCGCGTGCCACATAATCGGTAATTATATTGCTATTATGCTTCCTACAGAGTTATTCAGTATGGTTTTTTTTAAAGATTACTACCAGAGTTTTGCAGTCTACTAGAATTATTCTTGTTAAACCCTCGTGCTTAGGGTTGCCAGGTCCCCCATCCTAAAAGCCAGACGACAGACCAGCGATTTTGGCCGGACATTTAGGTAAAAAACACGGACACCTTATTAAAGTCATTTTTAGTCTCATTATTAATGGGTACGGTAAAAAAATGCAAAAGCAAAAGCTTAGCAAAAGGCGTTTTAAAAAGCTTAACAAAAGCCGGACAACAATTATTTTGGCCGGACACCCTACCAAAAAGCCTAACATTGTCCGGCTTTATCCGGACGCCTGGCAACGCTACTTGTGCTAAGCTAAAATGCTTGTGTTACGCGTGGGTTCACGTCGGTAGTGCAATGGGTGGGGTTCGAACCGCGACCTCAAGATCACAAGTCCGACGTCCTAGCCATTGGGCAACGGCCGCTTATAAACTTGCGATAGCCATGTTCCGAAACAATAAAATAATATTTAACTTAATCAATAAAAAACGAATTATTAACAAGTTTATTTTAATATTTATTACTACCTTCCCACGCGCGGTTCCTCCCGCTTCGCGCCCGTTCCCGTGGAAACTGAATAATAAAATATAGCCTAGGCTATTCTTGGATGACGTAGATTTGTGATAGGTAGTGCAAGAATTTTTAAAATCGGCCCAGTAGTTTCATAGCTTATTCAATGCAAACAAACAATCAAATCCTCTATATAGGTAATATTAGTTTAAACTAGAGACTAGTTTTTAATTATTTATGAAAAAGTTTACCATACACTATGTTTCAAAAATAAGATTAATAAAATTCGACCCCCCCGGCAGGATTTGAACCTGCACCTTAGGTTAAGCTCTTAATGCCTTAACCAATTAGGCTAAAGTGAAACACTACCGGTCATCGAAATTTATCAATCTCTTTTATAACACGTCTCTAAGGGGGACGTTAGTGCCATCTATCGGTAATGATCCGCTACTTCGACTAATATCTTCAAAGTTGCATTTGGTATTAAATATTAAACGATGACACCGCCCGTATATCCCATTTAAAAATGACCGGTAGGTGTCCACCGTAGCCTTATTGGTTAATGCATCAAGGGCTTAACCTAAGATGCAGGTTCGAATCCTACCGGTGGTCGAATTTTATTAATCTCTATTTTGAAAAATAGAGAAAGTAGTAAAGAGTCTTAAAAATGAGATGTATGGTATGGTACTATGCATCTATTTATATAAAAGTCAACGCAACTCCCAACTAGATCCAATCAAAAACCTTATAAATATACCGTCCTCCACATAAAATGGTTTCTCCCATCACAATAGGTCATTCAACTCCCTAATATAGCTGTTTACAAAAACCTGCGATATCATAAATGGGCTCGTCTCCTTAGATTTATAGGCTGGTTGCAGACGGAGGAAAATTCAAGTAGTTTGAAAAACAGGCGGAGCGCATGCGCGGAGTTCACCAATGTTGTGCTCCCGTGGACAGTGCGTGACGGTTGCGCTTGGAAAAGTGATGCGACGTCATTGGTGTATCGATATCGATGCTGGAAAGGTTTTTTTCTTATGAATTGGTTTTGAACGTGTGATACAATGTTGCAACACAATTAAATGCAGCAGTAGATGAGAAAAATAATAGGATGCATCATATTATAGTCTTGGTGGTGTAATAAGAATCTGAAGCTCCATATTATCCTCCCTGTATTTATTATTGATGATGAATGTAGTACACATTTATCATCATCATCATCATCAGCCCGTATAACGTCCACTGCTGAACATGGGCCTCCTCCCGAGGAAGGGTATTTGCAATAGTCACCACGGTTGGCGGGCGGGTTGGTGACCGTAGTATTATGTTGTTGTACCATACAAGGAAACGCTGCTGCCCGTTCCTTGATATAGGATGATTATAGATGATGTTATAACAATCGGGACCAACATTACAACATTTCACTACGATACGTTGGTCCCTGAAGTTTTTAAAACAAAAAATCATATCAAGTTTTATTGTGTGTAAGGCAAGCAGTGTCATGTTTGGACTGATATGAGTATAAACCTATGGATGGATTGTCGCTAAAAATAATAATTTTATATAAACTTATAAAAATTAAAAAATACTTAATCAAATTTTATAAGAAACCAAAAATTGTACAGTTTTCAAACCACAATTTTCTAAAATAACATAGAATCCAACAAAGTCGCCGCCTCCATTCAATATGTATGCTATCAAAATTTCACCATGGATTTGAAATAAACATTTCATTTCTTAGTTTAACCATCCCACTTTAGTACCACCAAGCAATATTCATGATCAATGCAAGACCTTTATTGCACAATTTATTAGTATCGTAAGAACGCGCAATATTGTTTTCGATAGGACATTACGGATAGTAAAAGTCGAGTCGACCGCACGTCCCTAATGGCAGATTTCACGAATGTTCAGTGTGATAAAATGTTTGGCGCGGACGGAGGGAACCTCCTCGCTCCGTGTCTCCCGCCAACCGCAAATTCAAAATTGGAACCAGAATAAAAAAGTGCTATCTGTCAAAATAAGTGTCATTCATTAATTTTTTTAAATCGAAACATTTTATTATTTTTAAAATATAACTTTGTTTTCGAATTTCGTGGCTGTGCAAGTTTTGAACTGAAAACTGTTATAAGTTTTTACGTGCTTTTTCTTTTAGTTCGGAAACTAAATGTATTCAATATGTGAAAGTTATTGTTCGCGAAATAGTTTTTGGGCATTATGGAAGTTTGTTGTAAGGTGAGTTTTTTTTATAAACAACTTTTTATCTTAGAAAAGACAGACTTTTAAGATTGACTTTTTATATAATTGTACTATCCTTATTATATTTTACGTGTAGTATAGAGCTATATTTTTATATAATAATTTAGGTAGACGAATATAACAAGAGTACCCTATATCGTTAAGTACTTATAGCAAAAAAGGTGCTTATATAATTTTGAAATAATTCTCGTCGAGTTTTACGTAAGCATTTTTAATTCCTACACCTTCATTAAATACATATTTAGGTCGGAAATAATGCACTTAAGACACAAAAGCCTTTCCATTCTACAATTAATAAGTGATCAATTTTCTCCGTGCTCCATCTCTCGTCTTTCGTCGTTCCCCTGTCTCTCGTCATTGATAAGAGAGTAATTTATAGACTTTTTTACTCACTTTTATAAATTGAAGGTTCTATTCTTATTTCTTCATAATGTAAGAGATCTTTCTGTAAATAAGTTTGAACGATATGTTAAAGATAAATTGTCGTCATCATCATCATATCATCCGTAGGACGTCCACTGCTAGACATAGGCCTCCCTCATAGATCTCTAGTTGTTGCGGTTAGAAGCGGTCTGCATCCACCGTGATCCCGTGGCCTTAACCAGATCATCCGTCCATCTAGTTGGTGAACGTGCTACGCTACGCTTACCGATCCGCGGTCGCCATTCGGCCCAACTTTTCGGCCCCAACAGAGAACAGATGGCCATCTGTTCTCCGTGCTATATAGCCTGCCCATTGCCTCTCAAACTAATCCGTTGGACTATGTCGGTAACACGCGTTCTTCTACTTATCTCCTCATTCGATCTCGTTGAGAAACTCCGAGCCCTCTCTATAGCTCGTTGAGCGACTCTGCGTTTAAAGATAAATTGTAAAAAATGTTTATTATAAAAGAGATTAGTTATCGACTGCCGTGTGATTTCCGGCTTAGCATAGACTACCCATGTCTTCCCAAGGGAATCATAAAGCGACTAAGGGATATAGGTACCTAAATGTAATGGATTGGCAGTAGATCTTTGAGTTGTTATCGCCAACTTACTGCGATCACGAACACGCCTGAATAGCGTAGTGATTATGCCAATATCTCTCAATAACCCTGGCTTGCTTATATGTATGTTAAGAGGAGGCCCATGTTCAGCAGTGGATACAAACGGGCTGTTGGAGAGTATCGGATAACATATTAAATACACAATAACAACATCATCATCAGCAGTCCGTATAACGTCCACTGCTGAACGTGGGCCTCTTCCCGAGGAAGGGTTTTTGCCATAGTCATCACGCTTGGCAGGCGAGTTGGTGACCGCAGTATTATGTTGTAACACACTAAGAAATGTTGCTGCCCGTTCCCTGGTATACGATTGTTATAGATGATGTTATAACAATCGGGGCCAACGGCTTAACGTGCTTCTGAGGCACAGGGGTAGTCCCTCAACCAACCAGACCCGGAAAGAAATCTTTGAATTTACACATAGATTTTTTGTCCGGAGTGGGGATCGAACCCACGGCCTCCGAGATTTAAAGCGAGCCAAATACCGCTACGCTATGGAGGTTGTCAATAATAACATATTAATACAATAATAATATACTAGCTACCCGCGCGCGGTTTTACCTGAGTATCTCCCGTTCCCGTGGGAACTTCATAATAAAATATAGCCTATAACCTTCATCGATAAATTGGCTATCTAACACTGAAAGAATTTTCGAATCGGTCCAGTAGTTCCTGAGTATAGCGCGTTCAAGCAAACAAACAAACTCTTCAGCTTTAAATATTAGTAGATATTAATACAATGTGCATCCTTTTGCCCGGTACTCGAACCCGATATCTCACTAATTACGGTTTGAAAATAATACCGTTATTGAAGAAAAACTGAACTATGCGCTAACAGATTATGGAGCGATCAGCCTTTCTTATAAAAATAATTAATAAGCAAAGAAACTGATGTTCAAATTCCCACGCTCTACTTGACGTTTGAATAATTTAAAGATTAGGTTTTTTGTTTTTAATTAACAAGCGACTACCTACTGCACATGGGTAGTTAAGCATAATTGACTTACAAAACCTTGACAAATAATAAGTAATCATCATCATTAGTCGATATAACGTCCACTGCTGAACATGGGCCTCCACCTGAACGAGGACATTTGCCATAGTGACCGCGCTTTGGTGTTGGTGAACGCAGTTGAGATGCTGCAGCCTGATCCTTGGTATACAATTGCTATAGATGATGTGAACAATCGGGACCAACAGCTTAACGTGCTTTCCAAGGCACGGGTGAAGCTCCACAAACTTCCAGACTTCGAGCTGGTATTCAGATTTTTCTAAATACAACATTTATAGTAAAACAATTTATTGCCTGAATCAAGGAACGAGCCAAGGACCTTACTAGTTACGGTATATTACTGCTACACCAATGAGGCAGTTTCTAAATATCTATACCTACTACTGTATAAAGCTGAAGAGTTTGTTTGTTTGCTTGAATGCGCTAATCACAGGAACTACTTGTCCGATGTTCTTTCAGTGTTAAATATACCATTTATCGAAGAAGGCTTTATTAAAATATGAAGGCTTTCTTAAACTATGAAGTTTCTACGGCAATGGAGTTACGCTGGTGAAACCGCGCAGATGCTTGTGAAGTGATAAACTCAAAAACTATTTATGAGTGTCATAGGCTGTATTTTAAGACGAGGTTCCTACGGGAATGGGATCTACAGGGGTGGAACCGCGCGGGACAGATAGTTACTAATTAGGCATGAAGACTATAAAAAATCTATTTAGTCCGTCAGTTAGATCAGGGTTCTTCAAACTTTGAAGCCTTAGGCCTTAATGCTTTTTTCAGAATGTTCTAAGTGCCAAAACAGCTTAATATTTTCTGCCATTAACTTATTCGTATTTCTAGACTAGTCGCTAAGTGCGCGATAGAGTGATAATTATTTTGTGTTTTCTTCTTAACTTAACTCAACATTAGGACATTGGCAGTCGCGGACCAGATTGAGACACTATCCTCGCGGGCCGAATTGATGGCACTGGCAGACCGAATTTGGCTCGCGGGCCGTAGTTTGGAGACCCCTGAGTTAGATTATCAAACATCATTGGACACGCATTTTATTTTTCGTTTCTTAAACAAAAAATGACAAAAATAAAGCGCGTTGAAATTTGTAAGACGTCACTTTTAGTTACAATTTTATCTAATAGTGACGTCACAAGTTTATAGTTTGTTGTTATTCTGTAAGTTTGTAATTTTTTATGAATTTAATAAATAAATAAAAAAACGTGACTGTTTTTAAGTAATCTAACTTACGGACTAAATAGATATTTTTAGTGTACATGCCCATTGTCTGTCCTGTTAAAGGTATTGGAACTACTTAAATAATGTTACCTTATGTCAGTTTATGTCTAACCGAGGTACGACTTCCTCGAATTTGATACTGACAACACGTACCAAACAAATATAATTAAACGGGTATTTAATTAATCTGTCACCTCATTCATTTCCCTCTTAATCACTTAATATTGATATTGAGAAATTAATTAAGAGCCTTCTAAAAGGAGCCGTTTTCAATGGCGGGTGAGCTTGGATTATTTTCGTATTTAAGCGTTATCGCGAAATTTCATTAACACCTTTATAACTAATTCTTGTCTGGAATATGATTTTAGGTAATCGTATTATTTGGAAAATAGAGTTTAAGGGCAAAGAATGAAGGGTTGTGTTGCGTATTACCCTTAAATTAACTGATTTCTTTTTCTTTTTGATTATTAGTCGAGTTATTGACAATATCACTTGTCTGTTATTACTTTTTGTTTAATATTGGAAAATTTCTCGACAGAAAGGAATTAAATCATATTGTTTACTAGCGACCCGCTCTGCACGGGTGCAATGCTAATGTTTTATACATATAAACCTTCCTCTTAAATCACTCTATCTATTAAAAAAAAACTCTTCAAAATCCGTTGTGTAGGTTTAAAGATCTATGCATACATAGGGACAGACAGACAGGGAAGCGAATTGGTTTTATACTATCTAGTGAAGTAATTTGTGGTGGTAGGGGCCTGATGTCCTAAGATACAGGTCTCGATTTAGTTTAGGCATCAGTGTTCCACAAATAATAATTTGTTTGAGACTGATGCCACGATGACTGATGATTATTGTATTTCTTGTAACTAACTTTATGTTATATTTCAAAATTGAGATTAATAAAATTCGATCACCGACAGGATTCGAACCTGCATCTTAGGTAAAGCTCCTAAGGCCTTAACCAATTAGGCTACGGTGGAACCACAGTCGGTCATCGAGATTTATTAATCTCTTTGTAACACGTCTCTAAGGGGGACGTTAGTGCCATCTATCGGTAATGATCCTTAGGGGCTTTACTTAAGATGCAGTTTCGAATCCTGCCGGTGGTCGAATTTTATTAATCTCAATTTTGAAATATAGTATAAGGTAAACTTTCCATAAAGTGTTTAAAAAAATTTGAAAATGTAACTTTATGTTGTAAACTGCTTTAGTAATTTGTGGCAGAGAAATAAATACATTTTTATTATTTATTTATAAACGTTTGTGCATACTACGAGTATTCTTGTTAACCCATCGTATAACGCTGTAATTCTTGTGTAACGAGTGGGTTCACGTCGGTTGTGCAATGGATGGGGATCGAACCGGCGACCACAAGATCAAAGCCCTTGCCATTGGGCTACGGCCGCTTCAATGCACTGAGGCCGGTAAAACTCTTGTCTTGGTGTGTACATACATAGCTTACGCACACACGTGTAAACTGCGCCTTACCTTGACAGTCCATTTGTCGCATAGTCAGGTGCTTGACGTCAAAATAAACTTCATTATTCCATAATAAAAATGCCGAATTGCATGATTTAATAGTGAACAAATCAATCTCAACGTTATTTTTATAAAATTGGGGTACACTGAAAAATAAAAGCATAATTTTTACTTACACTATTAATGCACAAAAATCAGTCTTCGGTGAATTATTCGACAGCACTCCGTTTTCAGGGTTCCGTACCCGAAGTTTAAAAACGGGACCCTATTACTAAGACTTCACTGTCTGTCTGTAACCAGGCTGTATGTATCTTAAGATCCGCGATAGCTAGACAGTTGACATTTTCAAAGATGATGTATATATACTAAAAATAAAATATAATAAATATTTAAGAGGGGCTCCCATAACCTTCCCTTCTTGCCCTAGTCCGACTCGCACTTGACCAGTTTTTTACTTTTTATTTGATCTGAGGTGGTTGTAAAGTTCCTCGCAACACACGGGTTGATTTACCTAGTGCGGGATTACATAAAAAAACAAAGTTTACTCTGATATGTGAATACTGTTGGTTAATGATTATTCCCTGAAATAACTTTTTTTTTACAGAAGTTTCTTTTCACTTACCTTATTACTATCCATACTATCTGCTGTTAAAGAAAAGGCATATCTTTTGCAAGCGTCTCACATACATACAGTGAAATTTTGTATTTACCTATTATTAGATTAATTAAGTAAGCTAGCTTATCGGTACTCAATCTGACGGCGCAATGACGCGATATGAATGTTATCATTAACTCCAGGATAGAACAAGTTAACTATACGCCACTACATACCATGTTTACTCTGTTAACTGAGTATAGATGAGGGACGAATATTTGCTATAATAACATAAAATCAGTGGCGTAACTAAATGTGGTTGGAATGGGTAAAATTTTTCGATTTAACACTTTATGCATGTTAAAAAATAAGCGTACAAGCGGCCCTTCAATCTTTTTGTCTTTTGACTTAACACATTTCTTCCCTGTCAACCTTTGTCCGCGTTTTCTGCAGAGCTTTATAGACTTATAGAAAACATATATGTACATATTAAATTATGTATATACCCTAATAAATATGTACTAATAATATTTAATATACATATACGTAGATAAAATAATTACCGATCATAACTCACGAACTTTTTATTTTTAATACGAAGCGACTTTTAACTAATTTGATTTCGAGTGTAAGAGATTCCATCCATCTCATCCAGAGAGATCTCATTCGATAAGAGAATCGATTTAAAAGAGAAAGAAAAATGCAAGAAAAAGCACAGAATTCAAACCTGTGGCCTCCCAAAATAATAGAAAGATAGAATTTCTCAACAATATTGTATGACACGTGTAATTTGCTCCGGGCCCCGGACTATATAACTACGCTACTGCATGTTGTCTCGGTTTGAGGTTTCGCCCTTTGAATAACGGCTCTCCTCCTAATGTGATGTTGTATAGACAACTAGCTATGTTTCGTTTCATTGATCCAAATTAAATGTAAGGTGCTTCGAATATATATGCCATCCCTTTAACAGTAGATAGTATCACGTGTTGTTATTTCGTTATACTAATATAGATAGAAATTTTGTAATTATCGTCAGTTAAAAAAAACTAAAATATCATCCATATGTTAGTATCTATTAAAAAAATAATTATATCATAAGTTACAAATAATACTATTATACATATCATCTTCCCTCCAAACGGATACGCCCTAATTATTTTTCATAAGAATATATTATTATATCTTTTAAATAAATGTTATATGCAAAAGTTTTGTTATGTAATCTTTTTATTATTATTATTTATTTATTTTTCAGCTGTTTGTACCCATTGTACTTTGGCACATAAGACATGAGCAAACACGGTATTGATTTAGTAGACATGTCACAATCGTAAAGATTCTAAAATAAATCTAAGTTATTTTACTTAAACTCGCAGCATAGAGTACCTACCAGGAATGAATTCAAACACCAAAGTGAACGAACGGAGTATAATTGAATTAATGAAGCGAATTGAACGAATGGCAACAAGAAAAATCATTCAACGTTCCATCGAATAGATAAAGCAACATTCCAACAGATTTAGTGTGGGTACTTACTAAAGTGAGGACGGAAGGTTTTCAATTGCCTACTTGACAACCTTAATTGTGGCTGACTAATTTAAATTGAGTGGATTTAGACATCGTTTAGGGAAATCAAGCTTGGCTTCTTATTAAACCCTTAGTTTTCTATAAACCTTCCGATGACCTCGTAGACCCGAATTCCAACAAGCCTGTAAACTTTAAGCAGAGAGAGCAGAGACAAAACTCTCGCCAGCAACCGTTTTGATACGAGGTCCAAGCCGTACGAGGCGACTTTTTGCGCACGTTGTTTAGATTGTAGTTTTTAAACCATTTACCAAGCCACCAGCCGTATTGGTAACTTGCTCCCTCTGCTTATCTGAAGAAGTAACAAAATCCTCGTCGATTGAAGGCACGAGACAAGTCGAAGACGTCGAAGGCGAAGAAGAACCTATGTGCATCAGATATAAGAGAAAAATTATGTCAAGTCGTGTCATGAAGTCAAGGAGCTCGCTGAACATAAGCCAACAAGAGCATGGCTATTAATTGAGGGATGAATTAAGATATCAGCTCAAATATTGCAGTGGTAGCGACATCTACAGTAGCCGCACAAACTACAACAAGACGAGCAGCGCCATCTAGCACCTAGCATCACAACTAACCTGTATCGCGCAATACAATTTCGCAAGCCAAATCAAACAAATACACGTTCTTAATATCAACTAATGATCGACGGTGTCGCCCGGCAAAGATCTTAGTTTTCTGGGGAGGAAAACCACCAATTACTCCTCTACACAGTCAAATAGATCTAGCGATCGATTTCGGCCACGGCAACCAGACCCTTCGAAGATTAGCCATATGCACACGACAAATTATAGTGCACATGCAGAGATGCACCATCTATTTATCTACTCTCAAAATCAGGTGGGCGCAGGATGTCCTGTTCAGGCTCAGTAGAATATTAAGCTCTCCTAGTCACAGGTTCCAGCAACTTCTTGACTTCGGGTTGGTGCTGATACTGACCTACGTAATCGTGACAGGAATTCTCCAGGAATACAATTCTTTGCACTACTCAGAATTTGAACCTAAATCCTTGTTCGTTACTACACAAATAAAGCATTCAAAATACCACTTGCAGTATGCTCCAGGCAGTACCTATTGAATAGAATTCACTCAAAATCAATAATTAAACAATTCATTCGTTAACTACGAGAGCTTTTTGTTAAAATCCCCGTTAAATTCTCCGAAGCACGACCGCTTTACCTCAAGTTCGACAAAGTTGACATGAGCATTCTACATTTAACCAAAGTCTAGGGTTTTAAGATTTATTGAATTGCCTGCAGCTGCATCTTATTAAGTCGAGTACTTGGGAATGGACTGGCAAGTTGAGACTTACTTTTAACGATGCTCTTCGGGGTTTATTTGATTTGGTACACTGGTTCTTTTCCTTTGTCTACATAGCTGTATTAATTATCATTTTGAACGACGAATTTTTTTTTAATCGACCTTCAATTTTATTGCTCTTCTGTAGTTTTTTTTGACATTGTCGACTTAAAGGCGGACCGTTGCGCGTTTAATCACTACATATATTAAACAGTAATGACGACTGAAAGGCGGACCGTAGCGCGTTTAATCACTCACTTTTCACTGTCTGTCTGTCCTTATGTATGCTTAGATCTTTAAAACTAAGCAACGGATTTTTTTTAATAGATAGAAAGATTCAAGAGAAAGGTTAATATGTAGACCAGCATTGTACCCGTGAGAAGCCGGAACGGGTAATAAATAAAAATCGAGATACAAATCTCTATCATATTTTATCAGTAAATTAAAATAAAACTATTAAACTTTAGACTAATTATGTTAACTTTATTAACGTTGGTAATATCCCCCCTTTATTGTGCGGTATGTTAAAGAAAATGCGGTTATCTTTTCATCAAGTAATCAAAAAAAAAAAAAGAGGCTATATAGATTGAACAGATTGCAGCATTAGAACTTAAAATTCTGGAAAAAACAAATTATACACGATCATAAAATCGTGTATAATTTGTTTTTTTTTATATTCTAGTTTAGTTACGTTTAATAAGAGCTTAATCTATTAAATGCAGAATGGCGGTTATTTAATTCTGATTTTCTTACGTAATTTACATATTGAATCCATAAAAAATATTCCAATATTGAAAAATTATACGGAAACCAAAAAAGTTTAAGGAATACGTATAATTTTTACAAATGAACCGAAACTCTTTTACCCGATAATACAGTATTGGTTTCAGTAATACAACGAAACGAAATCCTTCTTTTTGGTTTTCTACTAAAGTAAACTCTCAATTCCTTTTTTTACCTTGACTGGCAGTAGGTACGGTTTTAGTGGTGTAAGGTCCTCTCCTCGTGGTATGACTTAGCATACCACGATATGGAGAGGGCGAGTCCCACATATCTCATCGCCAGCACGCGTATACGCTGCAGCAGCGGTGGGAATGCGTAAATGCATTTCCCCCCAGACATAAAAAAAAGGTACGTTAAGAATTAATTCTAGAGTTCAGGAGCATAAGGTCGGATGTGCCTTTGGGAGCGTCCTAGTATTACGTAACGCAATTTTTGAAGATTTTTGACCCCCCCTCCCCCTTTTGTAACGTATCGTAACGTTTTTCTGGACTCCCCCTCCCCCTCTCTAAACGTTACGTAACACTCAAGTGATCATTTTAACCCTAAAGTCGTAAAAAGTTATGAAATAGTTTTTACACTTGGTATAGTTTTAATCTACTAAATAAAACAAGTGAATTTTAATTCGCAACACCTGCATATTTTGTTTATTTTGAAAAAAAAAATTGGCTTTAATTTTTTTTTGGTTTTGGTTTCGGAGTTTTGATTTCCTAATTTTTTAGAAACAATGTTACGTAACGTGTTATAAGATAGACCCCCTCCCGCCCCTTTAACGCATCGTAACGTTTTACGAGACCTCCTCCTCCCCCAAATTGCGTTACGTAATACTTGAACGCTCCCTTTATCATAAACTGGCACTTACGACCAAATACCCCCCCCCCCAAATTGCGTTACGTAATACTTGAACGCTCCCTTTATAATAAACTGGCACTTACGACCAAATACTTCTGAAGTTTAATAGACATCTGTCCATATGCTTGTGAGGTCTAGAATTGGTTTTGTACTCTATTACAAGTACATACATATAGTTCAAATAATAGTGGCAACTATAGTCCCTCCCGACCCTTAGTTTGCTAATCGAACCCAACACACTAGATCTCATAAACAACTACCGTAAACAATGAGTCACCAGCCTAGTTAAATCTTTATTTATTATTTATCCCGAATATGTTGTTTACTGCTAAATAACACCATTCTTTAGATCTTTTATTTACTTTCCCCGAATCCTAAATAAAATTCCCTTTATTCCAGTCACCCACAAACACATAATTTTCGCTGGCATTGTAAGGTATCTGTATAATAAAATGGAATGTGGGAGGACGTCTATTTTCACTCTCATTATAATGGTCGAACGATATCGAGAATTCCGACCGAAGGAAGATTGGATTCATGATATTCAGTACCTATTACCTGGTGTAGGGGATAGCCTGATGATAGGATATGCAGCGGTTTTCTATATTTTACTTTTATAAAATGTATAAATTATGATAACCCTTTTTTTGTCAAAATGAGTTACGTATTCCTCCACTCTCGCATGCAATATGATATATGTAGCACTAGCAATCTCTTCTAAAGATGGTCGCAGCGCGATAGTCTCGCAGCAGAAGGGAGTCTTTCCACTAAAACCTTTTGAGTATTTCTTCTACCACCGATTGCCCAATGATGAGCCCAAGTTTCGACTTCTAGGGATACATGACACACTCCTGGTCTTCGACGAGGAGTCCTTCTACACTTTTGAGCTCACGGTGGGCCCAGACCTACCGCTACGGATATACCCGAACACATAAGGCGTTCCCGACTTTTCATGAATAACAAAGGAGCAGGATTCATGTTCCAGGGTCCCCGAGATTTTAATTCTCATTCTCATTTTCATTTTCATGCACAACTAGACAATATAACAATTAGTTAAGCTATCTCTTACTCCTTTAATAATATTTAAGTGTAAGTGGGTGTGTTAAGTTGGCGAAAACTGACAAAGTGGAACACGCCATGATTGGGAACATTAATTACATTGGCAGCATTTGATTTACGTGTAGGACTGTGGGAGGAATACTTAGGAAATAAATTATATTTTGCTGTATTATGATACGTGTGTACCTACCACACGTGTCGTGTAAACCATGAAACTAGATAATTGCTTTTAGACGCCGACGACGTCAAAAAATACGTTGTGTCGACTTAAGAATTCTACTCAGGTACAGTCAACAAAAGAGATAGGTTTACACCCTGTGAAACGAGTTTTAAATTTATATTTACACGCTTATAAGAAGAGTTCACTGTTTTGTGTATTTGTACACAGCTAGCAGCGATCTTCAATTAAAAATTATTATAAAGCGTTATAAAAACATATTTATTTACATTATTTGATACTGACGGTGTTAACCAATCTCTTTTGTTGATTGTACATAATATGCTCGTATATATATGATCATCCAAAAGAATATTAAGACAACGCGTACGCTTTCACGGCCGCTAGAACAATGGTCCTTACAAATCAAGATCTGTACGATATTTCGTTTTGTTTTCCATCATTAAAAAAACTTCCCTGTTAGAGTATATCTCAAGATATTTGAACATAGCTAGTTCTTCGAATGCGTTGCATTGAAAATGTTTATTTGTACTCTCTCGAATTAAATTTACTTAAGTCTTCTAACGTTGTACCTTCGTGGAAAAGTTAAAGCAAGAAGTTCAGCCATATTCTACAAGCACAAGGGTTTCTTTTATAATTATTCCTAGTGCGATTCGGATTCAGAGCCGATATAAAAACCACTTGCGCCACCACTAAGCAGAAGTCAAGACCCACTCATTTGAAGCAAATTTCATAAGATCGGCTGATTTTAAGCGGTAATTCTAGAATGTCACTTCTAGAATTACCGCTTAAAATCAGCCGGTCAGGCATTGTCATTTTTTTCGGTTGGATATTATGTAGTTAGTCAGAAGGCTTTTGCTACTTTACAGGGCATAAAGACAAGCAGAGCTCCAGCCTAAATAAATCCAGGCATTGCCTTACCTTATTTCTTCTACCCGACATGTGTTCTTGGACTTTACTCATACAAAGGTTTTTTGTTGTATAGTTTTGTGTGCTTACGTTGAAATGTCTGGTACTTACTTCCCAGCTAACGAATACTGAGTCAAGATTCAATCCTCACAGGAAGTGCCCCCTTGTGCAGCTTTAGGTTGTAGTTATCTAAAACTTTATTAAGGCTGGAATCCTTGCTTGCCTTAAATCCTGGTGAAGTAGCAACACTTTCGTAGCTAACAACTAACGGTAAATTAACGGTAAGCTTTACTTACTTCTCGTAATTCAAAATTTGTTGTGACATGGTATCCTTTAATACATAGTTTGTAGTTTTCAGCTAAGAATAGACTACCTCCTAGCTTACCATAAGTGTCGTTAGTGCCGATTAAGGAACAAATAGGTGATGGATGGTGATTGCAGTAATCATCCAGCTCGTATAACGTCCACTGCGAACATGGGTGTCCTTCCGAGGGAGGGTTTTGCCATAGTCACCACGCTTGGCAGGTGGATTAGTAACCGCAGTGTTATGTTGTAATACACAGGGAACGCTGCTGCCCGTTACCTGGTTCAATTGTTATAGATGATGTCATAACAATCGGGATCAACGGCTTAAGGTGCTTTCCGAGGCACGGAGGGTAGCCCCTAAACCAACCAGACACGGCAAGAAATCTTAGAATTTACTCAATAATTTCTTTGCCTGTGGTGGGGATCGAACCCACGACCTCCGAGATTTAAAGCGAGCCAAAAACCGCTACGCTACGGAGGTTGTTGCAGTAAAAGCGTAAGTAATCTTGCGCTGATAAATGCTGCTGCCATTTATCAGCTATTGGTTAATACTATTGGATGGTAAGTGGAATAGCTTTATAGCTATTCCACTTACCATCTTATTGCAATCACCAAGCCGCCTGCCAAGTATGGTGATTATGGCAACATCGCTCAGCTACTCTGGCTTGCCAAGTTATGTTAAGGGCAGGCTCATGTTTATCATTGGATGTAAACAGGCTCATCAAGAGATGAAGATGAACTTATCATATAACAGACTCTACAACTTCTTCAGCGTAAACTTGTACAGTAAACACAAGTGTCTGCCATACTATCGAGCACTGATCAACCATTCTGTGCTCATAAAGCTCCCGCGAGACTTTCGCGAAACTAATAAGTAAGTTGGAATTGATCTTGCCCTTTGTCAGCAAGCTATAATCATCTAACGGGCGGAAACTAGTTAGAATAGTTGTACGACTTATTGTATAACCATTTTCAAATGTAAAATATTAATATATATATATATATATATATATATATATATATATATATAAATACTGTATTTTATGTAAAAGGTACGGCATATATTTTGGAATCATCTTATACTGTGTTGATTATGAAGAAGGCGTAATGCGGTATATTTCGTTAAGTAGCAATTTTTTTTTTAAATTTCCATCCCTATATATTATAAAACAAAGTCGCTTTCTCTGTCCCTATATCCCTATGTATGCTTAAATCTTTAAAACTACGCAACGGATTTTGATGCGGATTTTTTAATAGATAGAGGGATTCAAGAGGAAGGTTTATATGTATAATATATCAGCATTGTATCCGTGCGGAGCCGAGGCGGGTCGCTAGTAACTAATAAAGTAACTTTTCAATTATATAATTTTTTGCTTCATCAGTAAATTCCTAGTATAATTATGTGTACTTGTGATCGCCCAATAGTCGAAATTCATCCATAATTAAAAATAAAAATTAGCATTCTGCACTCCTTATCTATATAAACTATAAGTGTACAAAATTTCATACTACTCCATCCGGGCAATTTTCGTAAAAAGGGGTTCGTACAACGTTTTTGCTTCACGTATTAATATAAAAATTTAAAAAACAATAAGACGCCTTGTATGTTCATCCGAACAAGTCACAACTCAGCATAACAAGTATCTCCAGCTGACAAACATTTAATGACAATTAAAACTAAATTGCGTTAGGATCATCTTTGGTATACCTTCAAGTTGAAATATGGAATGGATGGCTTCCATATTTCAACTTCTAGGTATACCAAAGATAATGCTAATGATAATGATTTGTTTTTCAACTTGATGAAAAAGAGCCCATTATAAAGTACTAATAAAAAAAGAGGTTCGTGTGTCCTCAAAGCACGCAGTTGAAGCCACGTAGCAAGGCTATCCAATACATAATTGTCGTATGAACTTAATTAGGTGACAGTCTCATTTGCAGTTCACCCCAACTGTTAATTAATTGCCATGCTTGTGTCTACACAGTGTTTGTCCGAAGTAAATATTGTTTGTCAATAGGTCAGACTTAATTCAGCCACGTCATAATATTACCTCTATTTGGTTAGTCTATGATTGAACCTAATTATTATAATTAGTATTTTCACATGAGAGATTTGGCATTTTGGCATCGTCATCATCGTCAGCCCGTATAACGTTCGCTTCAGAACATGGGAATCGCTCGAAGGATTTGCCAAAGTATTTAGCGTGCAATATATGTAAAGAGAATTAACTACTTTTGCTTGGTGAAGTAGAAAAAGCCCATGTGGCTACCAAAACATAACTGCCAGAAAAAAAATATTAAACTTTATGAAAACTTCGATATTCCACAGTTTATATGCGGACAACAGATATGATTTAAACCGGAGATTTTGAAACCAAATTGACAATCTCATAGAATTTATTCATACCACTATAATATACATCGATAAAATACATAATATACATCGATAAAATACATAATATACAAGTAAAAGTAGCTAATTTAAATTAAAACTAACTTATAAAATACTACTATTATATTATAAATCTATTCTACTTGGCAAGGTTCCCAGAATGCTGGCAGCATCACCCCGTTGAATGGCAATGCTTACCTGCTGTGCAAAGTAAAAACCAGCATTCGGAGAAAGTGCCGCGCTAAAGAGGGCCGCTGCGAGGTATTTATAAATTAATTTGCTCTACAAATGTATCTATAAATGTCCTCCTTTGTTAGCCTATATACTCGTATGTACAATTGAGTTATTTTTAAATTTATGTTATATTTAACTAAATATTGTATGCCTATATTTTCATTATTCGAATATCATTCCATGAATATGAATTACAAATTTTTATACCAACGAATGTGATCTGATATTTCTATTGAGTTTTTACTTAGTACTCAATCACGTTACTAGCACAACATAATAATATGATCATAAAAAATTGTAGCTAAGATTCTCCTTAAATACTTTAACTTTCATACAAAAATATCTGCATCTGAATCGTTCCATTCGTATACCAGTTACAATTCCATAAATAGACAAACACATCACTCAGACAGTGACTTCAAATATACCTTATTTATGTAATTCTTGATATTAAAGGTATTCAAATAAATATCCAAAAAATTACAAATGTCCTAAAAATCCATCAAATCAAATCCTAATAATAACTTACCCCTCTCTCCCCTCTAGATTGCAAAAGAGACAGATATATATTGACTAAATAAAATGTCTGTTTGGTCTATGTATATCTCTCTCTTTGCTGCCAGTAACCATCAGTAGGAACAGCCACTGACCGCACATTCGCTTCACCTCCCGTCCGTATTTGCTGTATTTACTTTACATTTCCTATCTATGGTCACGCAAATTAACCTGGGCTAACCACCAGTGATTGAAATTCCATCAGGCAACCAATTAGGCTCTCCACTGGAATTCCTATATGCTTGAGTATAGATAAAAATGTAAAAAACCTCGCGGATAAGAGATAATTTAAACAAGGTATTACCATCGCCGCTTTGCCAAATTTGGTTGATAGAGACACCCTTTTTATTTGTTTATTTTCGGGCTTATCTAAGGCGCGAATTATAAAGAAAAGGCGTAAGACGCAGGCATCTTGCCGCTTTAAAACGTTTCAATACAAAATGTATGAATTATACACAAGCGGCGTGGCGCAGGCACGCCGTTTCGTCGCCTGTTCCGCGTCGCTTGCAGGCCCGACTGGAGAGGCGCGCAAGCAGCACGACTTTTGTTTATACAGTGGGTGCAGAAAAATGCGCTGAAATCAATAATCTTTTTTCAGGACAGACCGGTTGTCTCCAATTTGTATGCATCTTCTGAAGACCGTGTTTTACTTTCGACAACATAATGTGTAAACATTCTAGTGACATTTTATACACTGTAGAAAAACGATCAGGATATTCGCATAATTTTTCCTTTATTTTAAAATATCTATGCTCTTGCGACATTTTCCACACAAGGTGCACCCAATATCTTCGGTGTCTGCACATTAATGCGTTGCAGCAAAGCAAGCGCATCTTCGTCGTCTGAAGAGGAAGACTGCTATCACGATATACATATAGCGACAGTTGCACAAAACTCACTTGCAATTCCTAAATCCCATCGCCAGCGACCGCCCTGAGCCGAGGTCCAAGCCCTTCAGGGAGCGCCCTCTTGCGCAGGTTGCTTAGTTTCTAGTTTTCAAACCATTTATTAAGGCTGGAGCTCTGCTCACCTTAATGCCCGGCGAAGTAGCAAAGGCCTCGGTTACCAACGTATGACCAACCGAAAAAAAAAAACTATCACGACTAAGTCAGCCTCTTTGATATATATTCATTTAAATCTTGCCTGTGCCTTATCTGTTCCGCGCCTGTTCTGTGCCTGCGCCGCGCCTTCACCGTACGCCGTTTCTGTATAATTCGCACCTAAAAAAGTACTGCAAGAAGCCAAGCTATCAAATGGTTAAAAAAATACAAACTTGGATTAATCGAAGATTTTTATTGTGATGAGAATGAAGGTATTGAAAATTAGAAGGGAGATAAGTTGGAGAGTAGGGAGAATCTAATAAAACGTGTTCTATTGGCGTATTGACGTATTGGTGTAGTTGAGTTCTATGTGAACTGTTGTGATCATATTTGCCTCCCTGCGTAAGATGGCGCAACCAAAGGTCCTTGAGCCTCGGCTGAAGCCGGTTGCTGGCTATTTTGCAGTCCATCTCATGGAGTCATCTACATTGGTTAAAATGGTGCATATACAGTTAAAGTCCTTTTTTTATATCATGTCCTTCTGACTTATTTCCTCCAAACTTGATAGAGATAAGCCGTCCGTACGTTATGTTTGTTTACCCTCAAAATGGTGGATCTAGGATGCATACTTAAGATCAACACCCATAATATCTGAAACTAGGAAAGGACCATCGATCCATAGGTCATCACTGGCAACACACACACTGGTTAAAGACTTTCGTCTTCAGGTACTGAGGTATTTTGGAGGAAAAGACGTTGCGAAGTTTCCCGAACGCTGCCCATCCGAGTTGGATTCGGCGATTGACCTCCTTCTCGAAATTGGACCTACCTAATTGGACTGTCTGTCCTAGGTATACATACGCGGACAGACAGTCCAATTAGGTATGTCCAACTTCGAGAAGGCGGTCAATTTTTTTAATGTAAAACTAAAAACTAGTAGTTAGTTGAGATTTTAAACTTTGGTCTGGTGAACTGTTGATTTACTAAGCTAACATTCTGAAGTGTAAGGATTTTGAATTGTTGGTCTTACAGTGTTGATGTTTTAACTGCTGATATTATGGCTGTTAATCTTAAGTACCAATCCCATATAACTAGCAAATGGTCATCACAGCCTATTCTAGGTATTCCCGAATAATACGCATCGCATTTTGCCGCTCTTAATTATTCTGTACTAGTCATTAAATCGCCATCATGTACTCATGTTCGTATATCATTTACACTATCATCAAAGTAAAGCATCCGTTTACAAATTACGCATTAATACAAACATTTCTCGCAACAAATCGTACTAGAGTTTCAATACAATATTTCGAACTACATTACGTCACGTTGTTAACAAATCAATCGGAGCTTGGTGTTTCTGCGTCCATTTTGTACTTTTAATTAATACTGATAATTTACAGTTCTCGTAAACCGCTATTAAACTACGTTGAGAACAATAAAATCAATATATATATACCAGTTTACATTGGTTGGAATAATAATTTGTATTTTCAATTATTGTTATCGTAAAATTAAAACAAAATTGTATTGCGGATGCCAATTCGTATTATTAATAGCATTGTTGTATTGTTATCATGTTAATTTATGGTTAACATTACCAAAGTAGAAGACTTATAAAACCGGGGCTAATTTTTTTTTAAAGATTACTAGCAGTGCTATGCAATCTACTAGTATTCTTGTTAACCCATCGTGCTAAGCTAAAATGCTTGTGTTACGAGTGGGTTCATGTCGGTTGTGCAATGGCTGGGGTTCGAACCGGCGAACTCAAGATCACAAGTCCGACGGCTTAGCCATTGGGCTACGGCCGCTTAAATGCCTTCTGAGGCACTAAACCTATTACTAACTACTACTAACCGTAAGATGGCGCCTTTGGCACTATGTGAATTTTCTCAACTATGTATAACGTTATCAGCTAGAATATAGTCTTTTTAACACAAACCAGACAATAGCAAAACAAAACCTTTCAAGTCATTCCTCCCGCAATGAAACCTCTAAGAATTAATACGGATAAGTTTCTGAAGTTGGTCGGTGTACTTATCACCCTTGATCCGACCTCCGTTGCTGTCCGTCAAACTTTGTTTTACCGAATAGTCCAATAAAGAAATAACTTGTGACAGTATCTCTATGTTATTTTTAGCCGCCGGCTACTGTTTTGACGTGGGAACTGTGTTATTTGTTTTCTTTTTTTAGCCACGTCTTTTGGACTAGCATAATGAGACCCTGTGTCAATAGTTGTGTTAAGTAAGACATAGCTAGTGACATGACTGGATATGTTTAAGGAATTCATAACTACTCAGCAGTTATATAAAATCAGTACTCACGACCGCTCAAAACTCTAAAATAAACTCTCGAAAATAAATTTCGATGATCGGTTGGGTTCCACCGTAGCCGAATTGGTTAAGGCATTGGGGGCTTTACCTAAGAAGCAGGTTCGAGTCCTGCCGGTGGTCTAAATTTATTAATCTCAATTTTTTAATATAGTAAGCGGTGAGCTTTTCCGTAAAGTATTAAAAAAAATGTTAAATATAAATTTCCTTATTTAAATGACAAGAAGGATTACTTTGAACGGAACCGTAGCGTCGTCTTACCTCTTTCAATCGCTTAGGGAAATGTTTATGAACTTTAAGCCTCTCCGAACTTTCTTATGTCCTGGTTGAATGTTGTGATGTCAGTTTTAATACTTTAATCAATATCATGTCGACTAAAACAAATAGGGGATCATAACTTTCCCCTTTTTATTTACCATTCACATTGTAAATAGATTAGAATAAACCACCCAATTTTTTGCCTATGGGTGTTTTATGAGGTGACTAAGGGACACCTGATGGGTGGGAAGCAGCTCAAGGTAACTTTAAATTTTACTGCGATCAATAATTCTCAATGGCATCCGAATGGCATTAACCCTCAATGTTTTTTTTTTTGTTTACCGGCTGGAAATTCATTTTTGTATTCCCACCGCCGCTGCAGCTTATTCGCGCGCTGGCGGTGGGATATGTGGGACTCGCCCTCTCCATAGCGTGCTATGCTAAACTCATACCACGAGGAGAGGACCCTACACCACTAAAACCTCCCGGACAATCCTTCGATCCGCCGTTGGCGAGGGCCGGGTACGCATGAGCAATCGGGAACTCTTAATGACCCTGGCTATGCAAGGTCTGTAAAGAGGGTGTTTAAGTTTAATTAAATAATAATCACTAACTAGCTTCTCGCACGCGGTTTCACACGCGTAGCTTTCGTTTTCATGGGTACTTCATAATTAAATATAGCCTTTGTTACTCCTGGTTAGCGTATATTTTTAATTGCGAAAGGTTTCGATAATTCTTTTATAATGTTAGTTTTTCTTTTCTTTCTTTGTTTGTTTTTGTTTTTATCGAAATTTATCGAAATCGGCCCTGCAAACAAACAATCAAATACCTTGCCTTGTCTTAATTAAAACTCTATATTAAATTGAACTTTTAATATTAGACGTAATAGCCTTAAACTAACCGTGATGTGCATTAAGAGCAGCACGCATTTGGTCAATTTTATGTCATACTCCTTAAGATTACATTTAAAAAGTTTATATTGTAAAAGTGACAAGGTTACATAAGTTTTTTTCTTATGAAAGTAAAGTATCGTTAAATTTGCTAATTTTCCGCTCAATTTTCTTAATTTTTGTTTGCGAAAACCTCCTGATAAAAACAAACACAACAAAAAAAGAATTAGCGGAATCCGACCAGGCGTTTCAGGGAAACCAAGGGAAATAGGGATTCATTTTTATATATCTAGAATAAAGAATTATACAAAAACACTGTTCAATGATAAACAATGGTTTTGGTATAAATTAAATATCATACCATACCACATAACAAAATGTTTTTTTTCCCATTACATAAAAAGAATGTAATCAAAATTAGTCTCACATCGTTTCTTTAACTCACAAGATCGAACACAACTTCTTACTCAAACTGTTTCCATAAAACAATAGAAAAAACTGAAATATCTATCGCAATGAATATCCGAGGGGAAACCATAAATACTCATGTATTTACTTATATTCTTTCATCTTTTATACTTTCATGTTTGATGTTTGGTATCGACAAACAAGGAAGGTTAAAATACAGGAAGATTGGATACTGCGGGATCAATAGTAGCACAAGCATTTCAAAATATTATTTAAATTGTTAAGTATCCATTTACTTAATTATGGTTATAATATAATTATGATTTCGATTGACCAACACAACAAAAAACCTTTTTTTTTGTCACCACGCACGAAGTGTTTAGAACAATTTATCTATCTATCTTTACTTATATATAAAGCTAACTAGTTTGTTGTTTGCTTGAACGCGCTAAACTCAGTTAAGACTGGCAGATAAAAAAAAAACAGTGTTAGATAGTCCATTTATCGAGGAAGGATATATTTTATTGTAAAGTTCCTACGGGAACAGGAGATATGCCGGTGAAATCACGCGCGAAAGATAGTTTAAAAATACTACCTTAAAGTTGGTTAAGGATACGTACGACATATATTTTTTCCCTTTCTCTTAAGGTAGATCAAACGCGTGAATTCACGAGCGCTACTAGGATCGCATAAGTAAGTCGGAGATGAATAAAATTCTTGCGTTGTACAAATGTAGTGGTTATGGCGGGATCATGAGATATTCTTTGAGATTCATAATAGTTTGTAAAAAAGGGTGGGATGAAATGTTTTTCTGCATATATGTATTATGAAAATAAGTATGTGAAATTTCAGAGGCGTCAAATGACTTATTTGAACGGTGATCTGAAATATTGTATGTTTTAGAGTGTTTTAGCTACGTGGCCTAGAGCTATAAGTTTTGCCGTAAGTCTCAGACGGCGTGGGTTCGATTCCCGCACCGGAAAAAATCGAATCGAAGATGTCTTATACTGACTTTGGGTGGACTACATTTCGTGCCTCGGAAACACGTTAAGTTGTTAGTTCCAATTGTTATAACATCATCTATCACAATAGTATACCAGGTAAAATACTGTACATAATACTACGGTTACCAAACCTCTTGCCAGCTGTTGTGACTTAACAAAAACCTTGTTGTGTTACCAGCTAATAATGATGATTAGGTTTTTCTATTAAATTTACCCCCTATCTGCATATTTAAAAGTAAAAAATACCGTCGAATATTTTAAGAGATATTGTCATTATAACGTCTATAAGAACCGAGAACCCCGAGAGGTCAGAAACCAGGCTGAACCGAACCATAAATAAGACCATACATCATAAACTTGTATCTAAATGTTTTTTTAAATAAAATAGCAAAATTGCTGGCATCAAAAAATATATCGCTATCGGTACCGTATAACCGTTGGCAGCATATCGTATGACGTGCTAGATCAATTCATTGAGAGCTATCTACGTATCGTATCTGAGCGCCTAGTACTTTTTCTCTTGCGTTTATTTTTTACTCCTGTTTTAGTTTGCGAAAGGCGGTTTTATATAATTAAGCCATTATTTAAAATGATAAATATGCACCATAATTAGGATATTTTATGGTTGGCAATACATGACAGGGCGTAACAACATAAAATGTTAAAATATACTTTTTTTTTTACAAAAACGTAAATCTGTGCGACCTTTTTTCAAGATACCTTGAACCATGTAAATTGGTTCTCTTTATAGCTTGGTTATCGTAATATTTTCGTTATGAATCAATACATATGTATTTTTAAAATATTAATGATACAATCAACTGAATATATCGTGAAATTAAATTGAAAAATACCGTGATTTAATACTTCGAACCTCTCATTAGAATATAATGCCCCAGTTTTCGTCTGAATATTTTTAATTACACGAAACACGAACAAGAAACTTAAATTTATAATAGGGTGACACCAATAAATACAGTGTACATTTAATTTAAAAAAAGGGTGTTGGTTAAAAAAATGTTAGTAAACAAAAAATGTAGGTAATCGCTTGTTACAGTTATGTTCATTCTAGGTTACGTCGTAGCATCGTATTACTACGGCGTAGTAGTTTCATACTAATTGATACGGACGCGCCGTGGCGGGTGTTTTTAGGTTTCCATACACGAAGGGTAAAAACGGGACCCTATTACTAAGACTTCGCTGTTTGTCTGTCACCAGGCTGTATCTCAAGAACCGGGATAGCTAGACAGTTGAAATGTTCGCAGATGATTTATTTACGAATTTACGAAAATATTGCCGCTATAACAACAAATACTAAAAATAAAATAAATATTTAAGGGCTCCCATACAATATATACAAAATACAAAACTTTTTTTTTTACCTTTTTTGCTCGATAATAATAACGGCAACAGGTAGACGCTTGAAAAGGCTACGGAACCCTTCGTGCGCGAGTCCGACTCGCACTTGACCAGTTTCTTTTTTAAGATTATAATGTCAGAGTTCTTGTACTCTTGTTAACTCTTCCTGCTAAACTAAAATGCTTGTGTCACGAAATTGTTGAAATTATTTTTCTAATAAGACGTGAGTGGATGAAGGTGCTATGTCGCATTTCGAGTTTTTGTGTTTTTTTGCATAGATAAAGGTGATATGTAAATACAATACGACTACAGATCTTAAACCGTCCATTTAAGGCTTTACGAGACAACTACATTCATCTTAGCACCTCATTGTCAGTACCTATCTAAACTTGCAGTAATGTTTACTTTTGTTTAACAAAAAAGGAGGTACGTCAAGATTTATATTCAAATTAAATAATAAAAAATATAAATTGGTTTGTTTGCTTTCATAGCATTCATATTTCAGGTTATTTACACAACTTGGCATCATAGTTTTATGCAAACATTAGATTTGTAGCGACTTATCTCAAAAAATAAAAGTGAAACTTTAACTTCGATTTACTCCAAATTTAAATTATGTGACTTATCACCTTCATCCACTCACATCTTCTTAATAAATCTAATGTTTTCTTTTAATAAAAATTAAATTCATCATCATCATCATCAACAACAGCCCGTTTACGTCCACAGCTGAACATGGGCCTCCTCTTAACGGATCTTGTCAAGCCAGGATCGTAGAGGGATATTGCCATAATCACCACGCTTGGCAGACGGATTGGTGATCGCAGTAAGATGTAAACCTTGAGCTTATAGATGCTGCTGCCCATCCATCAGCCATATGTCCCTTAGTCGCCTTTTACGACACCCATGGGAAGACATGGGGTGGTCTATTCTAAGCCGGAAACCACACAAAATTAAAGTGTAGACATTGAAATAATTAGCCGACTATTTTCTCAATTTTACATTTAGATAATATAGACATTTTTATTTAAAATTTTCCATTGATAAATAATAAGGGGCGTAGCAGCACCTAAACACGAGTTAATCCGCGGGGCTTTGCCATATCAACTTGGACATTAATTGATGCAATTCGTTGGATTTGTATTTCTGCAAATTTGCGGTAACAATAATACGTATATATAAATAAAAGTAACTGTATTAAACTAAAACTAACTTACATAAACTTTTGAACTTTCGCGTATCATAATTATAACCGCCGAGCCAGTCTGCCCGCGACCACGAGCAATGTAACTTGATCGAAACGTCGGGTAATATAAAAAGTTAATATACAGGGTGTCCCAAAAGATAACGTAGCTGGGAAGGGGGGTGATAGGGATGGTCACAAGGGTCACCAGAAAAATATAAAAAATTCCCTCTGGGTGTTTAAAAAAATTAATGGCATTTTTTAAAAGACTAAAAATTTTACACCTTGTGCTAACTGTACCTACAAATATGGCTGTATTTAAAAAAAATGCTGTTATGTAATCTTCAATAACAACAAGGTCATCAACATCAACATCAAAAATAACAAGGTGTAAAATTTTAAGTTTTTAAAAATATGCCATTTTTTTTTTAAATACCCAGAGCTGAATTTTTTTTTTTCTAGTGTCCATTGTGTCCACCCCTGTCACCCCCTTTCCCAGCTACTTAACCTTTTGGGACACCCTGTATATCGCGTTAATACCTGGGTGCTATATTATATTATAAAACTAACTTATAAAATACTAGCTTCCCGCGCGCGGTTTCACCCTCATAGCTCCCGTTCCCGTGGGAACTTCATAATAAAATATAGCCTATGTTCATCGGAGATAGTGTAGCTTCAGAACGGTGAAAGAATTTTTCAAATCAGTCAAGTAGTTTCGAAGCCTATTCTATTCAAACAAACAAACAATTAAATCGTTCTTCTTTATAATTTATATTATATTTATATTAGTTTAAATAAACTATTCTAAGTTGATTTGGCAAGTAGCATATGGCATATAGCTACTTGGCAATGTTTCCGGTATGCTGGAGCCATTGCTTATTGAGTTTTTTTTTGGATGTACTTACTTCGTTAGCCGCGAGGTTTTTGCTATTTCACCAGACATAAAGGCGAGCAGAGCTACAGCCTTAATATATGTTTTAAAAACTACAAACTAATCAACCTGTGCTAGAGGGCGCAGGCTTGGACCTCGGCTCAGGGCGGTCGCTGGCAATGAGATTGAGGGATTATGACTTTTAGTATTTTAGTGGCAATTGAGTGGCAATGCTTATCTGCTATACAAAGTAATAATCAGGACTCGGGGAACATTCCGCATTAACGAAGGCCGCTGCGAGGTTTTTTTATTAATTAATTTGGCTCCCGGTCAAAATTATTACAAAGGTTTTTCTAAGTCAAATCAGCAAACATTTGCAAGTAAAATAGGGTACAAACCAATGTCTTCTGTAATTACCGTTTTTATCCATTTTACGGGGCAATGTACGGACCAAATTTCAATAACGTGATGCTCCATAATTAAAATTCTATTCATTTTTCTCTTTGGAAAATGTAAATCAATAGGTTAATTAACATTGATCCATCCATACTAATATTATAAAGTAGAACGTTCTATGTATTTAATGAAAATAATTCTTACGGGAACGGTAGTTAAGTGCGCGGGAAGCTAGCAAAGAATAATTATGTTGATATATGAAATTCTCTTGTGCAACATAGTTTTCTATTCCAATATAACATAAGCTGAACTATTTTTGGCTACCGGTACATTTTTGGAGAGGTATAGACGCTATAAGTTGCCAATTGTTTTGTAAAATACAAAACAATTGGCAACTTATAGCGTTATTGACAAATTAACTCATAAATTTGAAAACCAAGATTTTTTGTCCGATTAAGTTTATAGGAAATAAAAACTTTAATACACTACTATAACGACGAAGACAAATATGTGAAAGCCATAATTTTCCAACAGTTAAACTAGTTAGTTTAGAGTAAGTTAATTTAATTAAACTTGGCCAAGCATTTCTGACAGAGTTTGATGAAAATTACGCAAGTTCATTAACGCTTCCTGAATCATAACGCTTTGACATGTCTTAGAGTGAATTTAACTTTTAGTTTACTGAATTATTTTCATTTGCAGTAATTTCTAAGTAAAAACATAAAAGGCTCCTAAAATATTGCTTCACCTATTGAATGTATAGACCGTTATAGCAGTATCAGAAGCGTCGCCAATACTGCCATCATAGTAAATAACAGCAAATACTAAGTTCTGTTTACGGGCGTTTAAATGTGGCGGTTGGCTTACACTAGAGATCAGCACTTAGTCCTTACCACTTCCTGGTGAATGCTGTTAGCTGAAGAGTTTGTTTGTTTGCTTGAACGCGCTAATCTGGAACCACTGATCCGGTTAAAGATGAAGTTACCACAGGAACGGGGGTTACGCGAGTGAAATCGCGCGCGCCTTCTAGCAGATAATGTCCTAGAAGTCCAGAGTAGGTTAGAGGTGTGGTGGCAAAGGCTGGAGAGTGTTGGCCTGAAATTGAGTTACCAAAACAGAGTCCTTGGTCTGCGATTTCGGCGGTGTCTCCAGTTGTACTCCTGTAACTCTCGCCAGAACGCCCATACTGATCTGTTCCAACTTATGGTACCTCGGGTTGCTTATCCAAGAGGATGGCGATGTAGACCGTGACGTAATGTACCGGATTTATTCAGAATGGAGGTAATGCCGACATGTCACTGGAACAACTTGCGATCCTCGGATGCCCTTCAACTTAAAGGGGAAAATCTATAAATTCGTAATAGAGCTTGTCGTATTGTATGGACTCAGTGAAAAAGACGGATGTAAAAAGAACAAGATTCTCATTTCCACGTCATGCAATAGTGGAATTGAGAATGTTGAGGTGGATGTGTAGAGTGACAAAAATGGACAAGGTGAGGAATGAGTTAAGTATATTAGGGGAAGTTTGAAGCGGTTGCCCTGGTATAGTCATGTACGCATGGTATATAGGAGGGATGATTCGCATATGTTGAATAGAGTAATGAATATTAATGTAAATGGATGAAGAAGAAGAGGAAGGAAATAGAAAAGATGGATGGATTGTTTAAGATGTGATATGTAGGAAAAGGGAGTAAGTGATAGCGTGACGGATGACAGGACATAATGTAAGAACAAAACGTGTCGCCTCGATACCAAATAAAATGGGATAAAGGCAGGGAGATGATTGACGCTTTCTTCACAATTTATATATAAATATTTATTAAATTTTCGTCTTAATACTTGGCTACCACTGAGTGACACCTAGTGCTAACTAGGTGTCACTCAGTGGTAAACAAGTCAGTGCTAGGTACGTTCAAAATCGTAAAACATACTTTTTATTGTGTTACGTTATTTTATTTAAAAGAAACTACAACAATATTTTGTGGACCACGATACTTAAAACAGTAATATTCCTCACATTTAGTTCCGTTCCTGAATCTAATAAAACTGTCAGACATTCTGGCTGTTTTGGACAAATTTCTACAAAAATATCAGACAAAATTACTTTCTTTACGAAATGTTATTTTTCCAGTTCCTTAAGAAAAGTTTAAAAGCGCCGCTATACTAAATTATCGCCGAAAGTCTCCAATTTGTAGTGGCAGCCTCACAGGGATGTTAGCACAAGATAAGGCGAGACACCGCTTGTTGAGAAACCCTGACACAGGTCAGCCATTCTCAATTCCGCTAGCTTAAGTAAAATGACGTATAGTAGACGTGCCATTAATTCCATTGTAATTCTATGTATTACGATTACGACATATCGTCGGTGATACTACAATGCTGTGAAAGTGACAATTGCTAATAAGGTTGAAGATCAAATGTAGCAAATTGATATTTGGCCCTTTACTATACAATTAAAAAAAAAACTTGACAGATGATATTACACCTTATTAACAACTGTCACTTATGCGATGTTGCAGTATTTATAAACTGTTACTAAAATATCCATAAGGCGAATTCACTTAAAGAGAATAGATGCTGAAGCGAAGAAAGAACGTATAAGATAACATAAAACTAGAAGTAGTAAACCAATTGCCTAAAATCGTCTACCAACACTGCATTAATACTTTTGTAGACTTGTTAAATTAGTAGAATCGGGGCCCTGAGTTTTATCCTGATTGCTTTTCTGCTACATCGCCTCAACAAAATGAATTAGCAACTTGAAAAGTTTTAGATATTTGAAAGATGAATTTTGTTTGAAGAGAGCAAGATTCAACGCATTTCATCAAACTTTGATTACTCATTTTCTCAAGCCAAGGTCGAGGACCTCGCGTCTGTAATTTTAAATTATTCATCTCAATAAGAATCTGTGGTTTATAAATAAACCCTACATCAAATAAGCCCTGTGTCACGGTCTTTTCAAACATATAATTCACGGACAGCCTCCATGGCGAAGCGTTTTATGTGTCGCTGTTAGTCTTGCAGGTCGTGGAAAAATGTTTAGATTTTTTTCCGGGTCCGGTTGGTAAGTCTACCCTCTGTGCCTCGGAAAGCATGTTAAGCCGTTGATCCTGATTGTTATAATATCATCTATAACAATCGTATACCAGGGAACGGGCAGCAGCGTGGTGACTATGACAAAACCCTCTCTCGGGAAAGGCCCATTTTTAGCAGTGGAAGTTATACGATGAATTCACGGACATAAAGCATATCCTCAAACTCAGAATAATTATCCGTGGATCGTACAATTTCAGGTTTTAGAAGCAATCAGTTATGTTTTATCTTTACTAATGTACATTATATATAGAACTAAGCGAAGACAGATAACCTCCGTAGCGTAACGGTATTTGGCTCGCTTTAAATCTCGGTGGTCGTGGGTTCAGTTCCCCACGCCGGAAATATCTTTGTGTAAATTCTAAGATTTCTTTCCGGGTCTGGTAGGTTGAGGGCCTTTTTTCCGTGCCTCGGAAAGCGCGTTAAGTCGTTGGTCCCGTTTGTTATAACATCATCTATAATAATCGTATATCACGTTACGGGCAGCAGCGTTTCTTTGTGTGTTACAACATAATGCTGCGGTCACCAACCCGACTGCCAAGCGTGGTGACTATGGCAAATACCCTCCCTCGGGAGGAGGCCCATGTTCAGCTGTGGACGTTATACGGGCTGATTGTGATGAAGCGAAGTGACCGGAATGACTAAATCATGTATGGTTTTGTAATTGAAAATGTAATGGACCGTGGCGTCACTTTCAAGGGAAACAGGACGTAGTAATTTATGTACAGCGTCGAAGTTCTACTGGCTTCAAATCTTCATGCCTCATATATTACTGTGCTTACATATGATTTACTAGTGGGCATTGATATTGCGAATTAACTCTTGCTTCTATTTCGCTTTTATTTGTAAAATTTAGGGCTTCATCACTCAAATGACTTAAGTCTATAAAGTCAGAATCCACTGCTCCACCATAAAGAGATTATTTGAGCCCGCAGTGATCTCACAAGGAAATGAACAACAAAGTTGATAAAATATACATTTTCTTCTTAGTAATATGATATTTTAATGGAAGAAAATAATGTTGCTGGAAGTAAGGATTTGTATCGGGATATACAGGGTTATTTTTAAAACACCAATAACCTTTTAGAGGGTGAAAGTACTGATGATTGTAAACAACTTTTACTATGGGACCAAGGATGAAATAGCGAAAATAAAATCAGCTGTTCCATACATTTTGTCTAGGTAAGTAAACATAAATGTATGGAACAGCTGATTGTTTTTCGCGATTTCAGGGTTGGTCCCATAGTAAAAGTTGTTCATAATCATGAGTACTTCTATTCCCCAAAAGGTTGTTGGTGTTTTAAAAATAAGCCTGTATATTATGATAACGCCTAATAAGACTCCATATTGGACAGGGTTTTTTAATACAAACTTTGTTTTGTAAATCAAAATAAAACAATACACATAAATTACATTGATTTGATTTTTTGTTGTAATAAAATAAGTAATAATTAATGAAATAGCTTGCCCCGTGCGGTGTCACGAAGTTCCCGTTTCCGTGGGAGATTCATAATTGAATATAACTTATGCTTTCTTTAAACTTTCTTCTCCGAGTGTCACACCGTAGGTAGATAGAGAAAGATTCGTAGGAAGATAGGGTCCGGTCGTCCTCGCAAGGCGAGGCTCGCGACGCGTTCTATGCTTCAGACCCGATCCCAGTCCCGCGCTGCTGGTTGATCTTAATTATATTTTATAATAAGCGATTATCACATGCTATAACAACATTGGTAAATTTTATTTAATAACATTATTGTTGTAATGTAAACTAATTATTAGTCAAGATTGTTTTTTCTTTTTTGTTTGACTTATAATAGAACGATCGATTCGCCACATTATCAATAAACGTGTTCATTTCATTTCATTATGTTACTCCTCAACCTCCGTAGCGTAGCGGTATTTGGCTCGCTTTAATTCTCGGAGGTCGTGGGTTCGATCTCCACGCCGAACAAGAAATCTTTGTGTAAATTCTAAGATTTCTTTCCGGGTCTGGTTGGTTGAGGGACTACCCACCGTGCCTCGGAAAGCACGTTAAGCCGTTAGTCCCGATTGTAATAACATCATCTATATCAAGCGTATACCAGGGTACGGGCAGCAGCGTTTCCCTGTGTATTACAACATAATACTGCGGTCACCAATCCGCCCGCCAAACGTGGTGACTATGGCAAAACCCTCCCTCGGGAGGAGGCCCATGTTCAGCAGTGGACGTTGTACGGGCTGATGATGATGATGATGATGATGTTACTCCTTGATAACGTAGCTTTATAATGGTGATACATTGTTTCAAATCGGTCTAGTACTTTTGGAGTCTATTCAATGCAAACAAACAATCAAATTTTTCCTCTTTAGGTAAAGAGATATCCGATAAATGTCCAATGCGGCCACGGTTTCCAATATCGTTCCTTTTATCAAAGTTTTCAGAACAAAGCCCCCTATCACACATCCAGACTACTTAGCGCACCTTACAGTGACACGTTCAGCATTTAAAGGCTTTTCATTTAGTGATTTTATTAAGTGATGTTCTAGATTATTAATTTATTTAACTTAGAAACAAACAACATCCAAACATGTTTACAAAATAAATTTATAGATTGTAGACTGAAAGTTTCCTTAATTAACTACATGTATAATTTACTAAAGGATATCATTATCAAAGGTAAGTAGAACCGTGAAGACAATTATGGATAAAGCTTGAAGAAGAAAAGTATAAATAAATATAAGAAAAAGAAATATAAATATAACTGTTAAACCTGATCAAGCCCAGAAATAAAAAAAATTCATTGTTTCATTATATTGCACAATGTAGGATTACTGATGTCATCTGACATTTTTAATCCAGGTCCATTTGACATTAGCTTGCAGATTTTTGTAGCGAATCGAATTTATCTATTCACCAACCAATCCAAAACTCGTAACCTAATAAATTTCCAATAAGATCAACACACAAGAAAAAGGACACAAGCTACCCGATAACAATTTGTTCGCTATAAAAACTTTATCGGTGAATTTCCTCATAAATTTCTCGAGCATAATATTTTTTCTTCTTTGGGTTAAATTTTGTTTCGCGACATTTTGTTTTTAAGGTCAACAGCCTTCGTTTAAATTAGGCCCTTGAGCGCACGTGGTAAGAATTTAGGGTCTCTTATCTTGGAACGTTTTTTGTATAATTTATAAGCAGTGTAGTTACCCGTAAATGAGCTTTAGATGTTTTGAAATAAGAAGCTTTATTTCCAAAGTTGTGATATGAATAAATCACTACACAGTTTAAACCAAAGTCACTTCCCGCTGTTTTCTACTAACTTCGCAACGGATTTGGTGCAATTTTTTTTAAGATAGAGGAGATATTCAAGATGCTTGTTTATATGTATAACATCAGCATTGCACCCGTGCGAAGCCGGGGCGGGTCGCTAGTTATGTATTATATACGCATATCGAGTTCTCGAGTTACAACGTTTTTCAAATAATTCATAATCATTCATTATGTTTACATATAATACCGCATATTACTGAAAATTTCTTATATAAACAGTTCGATGGAAAAGTATTATGTCAACTTTTCTTTTGCTTTCTTTGTCTTAATAATATGTTCGACCGTAACTACCGAGGGCCCGGGTTGGATATCCGGGATATCCCCCCGATGTCATAAAGTTGGTGATGTTTATCCCTCAGAGAGCAGGTTAAACTGTCGATCCTGTCCGCATATGCTCTTATCGGTCCTGTCAGTAGAGCGTCTCATTGGGTTTTAAGAGTAAAGGAATAGAGAGTGTACCTGTGTTTGCGCACTATAATATGTCCTGCACGGTTCCTCACCTTCTTAGAGACTCATTACTGTCTGTGAGCCAGCAACAGTTTTAATGTTCCCAATTTCCTCTCAAGCGATACCTACCTCTTGTAGTGATTCAGAGAGTTTCCACCCGACAGTTTTTTTTAAACTATCATTTAATATTTGTTTAGTGATTGAAAAAATAAATATTTTCGTGATTGGGAGGTGGCCGCTGCCGCACCCATCCATGGAGCGGCAGCTGACGTTCACCATAATGCATAATACAACTCTCTGAAGCAGGAAATGACTGACAAAATATACTATCTGGTTTATGAACTATTGGACGTCGTGGCCGAAATCGACCAGGAGTAAGTACTATTTTTTATTAGCTCATAAACCCTGACCGTGGACTTTCCACCATCGTATAAACTTACGATCGCTTAAACTGAATGTGCAGGTACTTTCATTTTGGACAGTAATGACCACATGGTTTCCCATCTCACACATTCTAATGCTGATTTTCCACCAGAAGGGCGAGACGAGACGAGACGAGGAGGGAATTGAAATTTGTATGGCAAATTTTCAATCGTCTCCCAGCGCATCTTTGGTGGAAACAGCGAGACGAGACGAGGCGAGGCGTGAATTGAAATATTTGTTTGAATAAAAATGAACCGTATTGCTTCCGAAATAGAGTATAAATTACTTTCCCTCCTCGTCTCGTCTCGCCCCTCTGGTGGAAAATCAGCATAATGCTTTAGAATAATCAATGAAACATATGAACATTGGTACGTTAAATTCACGGCTCTTCTCCACCGTTTGCCTTATATTCAATACAAGCTTCCCGCGCGCGGTTTCACCCGCGTAACTCCCGTTCTTGTGGGAACTTCATAATTTTATATAGCCTACATTAATCAGTGATAATGTGGGATAAAAATGGTGAAAGAATTTTTAAAATCGGTCCAGTACTTTTTGACTTAATTCGTTACATCTTTCCTCTTTATAATATTAGTATAGATTTGCTCTCTAGCAAAGTTTTGAATAAAGCAGTCTGCTCAGCTGGTATGTGCCGGCACAAATAAGATTGTGGACGTCCATTAATATAATTATCAAGTATCACTTTACTGGCATGGTAGATTTATTTTAAAACATTGGGGGTACTGTGAAAAATCATAGCTACAATTTTATCTACACTACTGCACAAAAAAACCGGCTTCAGTATATTGTTCGACATCACTATATCTTTACTTTATATTTAGTCTGAATAGGTAGTGAGTAACAAAACCGTGTTCGTATAGTTAACTGTTAAACTTAGCCAAGAAAGTAATATATTATTCATCAGATATTGATAAAATCCAATTCAGTTAAAATACATTTAAAGCAATCTACAAGAATTATTACGTAGTTAAAGAAGATTTGTTAAGCAATTATTCAGAATTCTACACTGCTAATGGTTTTTCGTTTCAATTTTAAAACTTTTTTTCTCGGATTGAGATCTCTTTACGTGCCATTAAGTTCAATGCCCGTAGGAGACCAAATTGTGTAACTTTTTCTGGCGTAAACGCTGATTTTGGCAATAGGCATGACGAATAAAAAATCTATTTAGTCCGTCAGTTAGATTAACAAAAAATATTGGACAAGACAAACATTTTTTTCGTTCCTCACAGAAAATATGACGAAGATACAACGCATTGAAATTCAGTGTGACGTCACTTCTAGGTACTGTAGCAGTGACGTCGCAAGTGCCCTCTCCTGAACTTAATAGTTTGTTGTTAAATCGTATATACGAGTAGTAGGTATATACGATTTCAATCATTTGTTTTTAAGATGTTTGTTATATATTTTGACGGAAACTTAACTCGTTTGATAGCTGATGTTATAAATAATAATAACAATGTACATTTTTTTTTCTGACGGACGTACGTAGTTTGTTAGACACGAGTCTTTGCTGCTTCACCGGGCATAAAGGCGAGCAGAGCTTCAGCCTTTATACCATAATAAATGGTTTAAAAACTACAAACTAAGCAACCTGCGCAAGAGGACGTCTTCTGTGGGGCTTGGACCTCGGTTCAGGGTGGTCGCTGGCGACGAGATTGAGGGATTATGCTCGACCTCGCCATGCGTCAAAGGGAGCGATGAACCACCGGATACGACACCGAGCGCCGCTAGCATGTTGGTCGCCCCTATGGACTCGTCTGTAGGGGCTTGACCTCGCTAGCTGCGCGCTCCACCTCAAGGACAAGACCACGAGGGCGCTCGGGCCCCCACCCAACGACCCACCTGTCGTAACAGGTGGCGCCTGACACCACCGAAGAGGCCTCTGGCCTGATCAATTTTCCCGGGGCTCACCAGAGTCTCCGTGGAAGACCTCAAGTGGTCGGGTCATTTGCGCAGTAGCGTATTTAGTAGTTAACATCACCCACATCATGCTCCGTGGAGGAGCGAAACACTTGTCGGGTCTTCGGCTGGTGATTGTATTTTTGCACGTTTTATTTTTCCTTCCAGCATGTGTATAATTTTTGCGGGCGGGAGGGCGGTGCAAAAATAGCATTAAAGCATATAGTCACATTTTTACGACGGCCCGAGGCCGACAGTTTCTACGACGCTTTGTGGGACACTGTACACGATTTATTAATGAAATAATGAAAGTACTGCATTCATCAATAAAAACCATTACGCGGGTAAAATTGTGAGTCGCAAATATGCAACATAGCTATACCTAAATTAAAATGAGCAATTTATTTAGAAAGTTGTTATACCTATGCGACAGGGATGCAACTGAGAAACATTTTGAATACACTCTCTTGGCATCCGGAAAGTGTTTTAGAAAATGTAATTACTATTTTAATTGCATTTTGTGTTGCTGGTGGTCTGTATTTCCTAGACATTTGTTATTAAAATAGTCACTAACTTTATAGAATATAATAGAGCATATTCTGTAATCAGAAAATTTCTAATAATCATTATACTAATATACAAAGCTGAAGAGTTTATTTGTTTGCTGGAACGCACTAATATCAGGAACTACAAGTCCGATTTTAAAAATGATTTTAGTGTAAGATACCCATTTATCGAGGAAATTTAAAAGGCTACATTTTATTATAATGTTTAACGGGACCCGTTCCCGTAAAAACTTCGTTATAAAATAAAGCCGTTAACAGGTAAAACCCCGTGAAACGGGGGGGGGGGGATTTTCTTTATATTCATCAACAAATATAGCCTATGTTACTAATGGATAAAGTACCTTAATAAGGGTGTCAACTCATTTAAGGCTCTGATAGAATATATTATTATACTAACATTTCTATCAGAATAAGCTCGAAGCACTCTTTACAATATATAGAAAAACACAGGAAATAAAAATAAAACGTATTCGGAAAATATTTGGTATAAACCATTTTATCGGATAAATTCATATTTGTTCGCATGATCGCAATCTTCAGCGCCAATTCTGTGTGAGGACACGAAAAATGTTATTGAAACATTCAATGTAGTTTTATTTTCACACACGTTTCAAAGTAAGGGGATGTATACAAAACTTTTATGTCTTTATGAAGGTGAATATATCCTTTAGGCTGATTCAACATGAGACATGCGCGTTTCTCGAGCGTTTGAACGACTTGAGGGCCGAGATCCTTGTATCTCCACTAGCACCAACGACGCCGTCCACACTTAAAACACACTCGAGAGTATTCCTCGAGCGTCGGGTCGCATAATGTGCCAGCTTAACGTGTTGTTATTCCACGGTTAGGCCCAATCGGAAGTAAGAGAATGTATGTTATTGTATTTTCTCGAGGACATAAGATGTTTTCCTGCCATATAGAAGACCCTGATATCATAACCTCGCTAGAACTGTATAATCTTTCTTTGGACATCAATTTTTGGAATAAAAAGCATCTAATTTAATGTCTAACTTCGCCTTTCCCATTTATAATATTAAATTAGGATTGTAGCTCGTGGTATCAAGTTGCAATTACTTATCAACTTCCTCCACTGTTCTTATATTCCATCTCATTCTCTCATAACAATATGTGCATATTGCATTATGAGACGCACAGCAAGAACAGCATGTAAATAAACATAATCCTATAAGACTAATAACATATTGGAAATATCCGATCGATTCAAGGCGTCTAAGGAACTTGCTGTTAATAATTGTCACCCCGTAGGGCTTCGCTTAATCGTGTTACGGCCAGACTGCGTCTACGAGTACCTGTTTCTAATTATGTACGTACGTCCATTCACCTATTGCACGCTGGTGTAATCTGTTATGTGGTTTTAGGCTCGGCCCACACCTACCACAACCACAAACACACCTAGACCACAGTACTACCACACCACGACCACAACTAAATAAACGAATTAAAAGAATTAGTCGATGTTTATTTAGTACTTAGGTATTTACATGCACTTGTACTTGTCAATTCTACATAACGCAATAATATTAATATAATTAAATACAACATATGGCATCTAAAATCTATTGCGGATTAGCTAATTATCTGTCTGTCAGTCTATAATGGTACAGTATCACGTCACACGTATAGTAATAACTATTATTAATTTTATAATTTAAATCTTAATATAATTTACCTCTTTACTTATCACACATTAGATCTATAATAATCTCAAAAACACAATTACATAGGATTGTATCGACCACATATTGTATAAAAAAAGTATAATTTACACAGGTAGGTACTATAAAATTGAATGGTGTAGCCAAAAATCAATTGTAATCACTGATTGACCACATTTTGTCGTTACGACGTGGTTCGATTGTGGTACGTGTGTATAGACCATTAGTATGATACAACGTCCCTGATACAACAGCCGGCCATTGAATAGCAGATTACATATTACTGTCGGGACCGATGTTATGTGAGCCACTAGAATTTCTATGTACCTATTCTTACGTATCAGATTTCTCAATATGTTATGTAAACGCAAAATTCGGGAACATTGTGACAGTTTAACTGGATATTTTTTTATTATTATGATCGTATATGTAAAGATAGCTAGTATACTAAAGATAGTAATTATCATCATTAGTCCGTATAATGTCCGTGGGTCTCCTCCGAAGGGTTGGTACCACTTGACTCCAAGAGCCAGTTTACATCCACTGCTGAACATGGGCCTCCCTTTTACAGTCCTAGGCACGCCAGTGTCATTGTAGGATACTGTGAGCTTATGAGAGGTTATGTAAGCTTGAGCTAATAAATAGCGCTGCCCACACATTAGCTGAAATAATGAAATAATGAAATTTATTCAGCACTTAGGTATTTACATACACTTGTACTTGTCAAAATTACACTGTATAAGACTATATCAAACAAAAGTATCACTTAAGTAGCTAAAAACATTGTTAAAATTATTTGATATTACAGAATTTTTAATCAGTCTGTCCGTCTGTCGTACGATGACAACAAATGTACACATTATAGTAAGATACCTTAGAGGTAACAGGTCTAAAAATTCCAACGACGCCGTCCACCCTTAAAACACACTCGAGAGTATTCCTCGAGCGTCGGGTCGCATAATGTGCCAGCTTAACGTGTTGTTATTCCACGGTTAGGCCCAATCGGAAGTAAGAGAATGTATGTTATTGTATTTTCTCGAGGACATAAGATGTTTTCCTGCCATATAAAAGACCCTGATATCATAACCTCGCTAGAACTGTATAATCTTTCTTTGGACTTTGGACATAAATTTTTGGAATAAAAAGCATCTAATTTGATGTCTAACTTCGCCTTTCCCATTTATAATATTAAATTAGGATTGTAGCTCGTGGTATCAAGTTGCAATTACTTATCAACTTCCTCCACTGTTCTTATATGCCATCTCATTCTCTCATAACAATATGTGCATATTGCATTATGAGACGCACAGCAAGAACAGCATGTAAATAAACATAATCCTATAAGACTAATAACATATTGGAAATATCCGATCGATTCAAGGCGGCTAAGGAACTTGCTGTTAATAATTGTCACCCCGTAAGGCTTCGCTTAATCGTGTTACGGCCAGACTGCGTCTACGAGTACCTGTTTCTAATTATGTACGTACGTCCATTCACCTATTGCACGCTGGTGTAATCTGTTATGTGGTTTTAGGCTCGGCCCACACGTACCACAACCACAAACACACCTAGACCACAGTACTACCACACCACGACCACAACTAAATAAACGAATTAATAGAATTAGAAGATGTTTATTGAGTACTTAGGTATTTATATACACTTGTACTTGTCAATTCTACATAACGCAATAATATTAATATAATTAAATACAAAATATGGCATCTAAAATCTATTGCGGATTAGGTAATTATCTGTCGGTCAGTCTAGTATCACGTCACACGTATAGTAATAACTATTATTAATTTTATAATTTAAATCTTAATATAATTTACTCATATACCAATCACACATTAACTCTATAGCAATCTCAAAAACACAATTACACTTGGAGCTCTGCTCGCCTTTATGCCCGATGAAGTAGCAAAAGCCTCAGGGCTAACAAAATATATCCGTCAGAAAGAAAAAAAAAATCGATTACACTCCTACCACAATGACAATTTGTGGCCGATTCCAGTATATTGTATAAAAAAAAGTATAATTTACACACATAGGTACTATGCAATTGAATGGTAACCAAAATGTAATTGTAATCACTGATTGACCACATTTTGTCGTTACGACGTGGTTCGATTGTGGTACGTGTGTATAGACCATTAGTATGATACAACGTCCCTGATACAACAGCCGGCCATTGAATAGCAGATTACATATGATTGTCGGGACCGATGTTATGTGAGCCACTAGAATTTCTATGTACCTATTCTTACGTATCAGATTTCTCAATTTTGCGCTTATGTAAGCGCAAAATTCGGGAACATTGTAACAGTTTAACTGGATATTTTTTTATTATTATGATCGTATTTGTAAAGATAGCTACTAGACTAAAGATAGTGATTATCATCATTGATCCGTATAATGTCCGTGGGTCTCCTCCGAAGGGTTGGTACCACTTGACTCCAAGAGCCAGTTTGCATCCACTGCTGAACATGGGCCTCCTTTTTACAGTCCTAGGCACGCCAGTGTCATTGTAGGATACTGTGAGCTTATGAGAGGTTATGTAAGCTTGAGCTGATAAATAGCGCTGCCCACACATTAGCTGTATGTCCTTAATCGCCACTAACGACACTCATGGAGAGACATGTGGTGATTTATCCTAAGCTGGATAATATGCTTGGCAGTCAGGTTTAAGAAAGTGAAGGATTTTAATCTGTAGCTTTATAAAAGCGATTAATAAATACAAGGTAGAAAGGTAGGACCAATAATAATGTAAAAAAAATACAACTTTATTATTGTCTCTATCAGCTTATAGTTTTAATTATAGTTGAATAAATTTGCTTAGGCCTGAATTACACAGAAACGACGTAAGGCGAAGACGTGACCCAGACATTTTATCGCTTCAAAACGCTTTCGTATAAAATGTAAGTAGTGTCATCAACTTACATTTTGTATGAAAACGGTTGTTGAGAATTACACACAGCAGGCCATGTCTTCTGTGCATCGGTCTCGCGCTTTCATTTAGGTATCGTGTAGAAGGAGATTACTCTTCCCCTCACCCGATCCAAGCGGGGGTGCCGCAAGGCTCAATACTTTCGCCACTCCTATTCTCGTTTTACACAAGTGACATCCCGGAACCCAAGTATATCGCGTACGAAAAAAAAATTTCGCACTTTCTTTGCGTCTTCGCCATATATATGCCGTATAGTTAGTAAAGTTTTACTAACTTAATAAGACATATAAAAAATGTTCACAATATTTCATGGTTTCTTATTAAATTAATCGTATTTATTGAAACACCTTTTGTAGTACGTACCTTTTGAGGTTTGCCGAACTTGGATTGTAACTGGATTGAGAGAGAGAGAGAGAGAGAGAGAAAGAGAGAGAGAGAGAGAGAGAGAGAGAGAGAGAGAGAGAAATTGTACAATTTAATATCAAAGATTTATATTCATAAAACCCAAGCAAATCGTTATGGCGCCTATGTCAATTATAATTTACCAATGGTAAAGATAAAATAAATTACAAATGTAAGAAGAAATCAACTCAATCAGATGCAGTTTGTACAAGAAGCGTACAAAAATAAAAATCAATTACAAATCAATCATTCGCTTCTCAAGTACCAGGGTTGCATAGACTGCAGTATACACGGCGTTAGAGACACGCAGCTCAAATCTTATAATTAAGTAAATAGCTTTTTTCTTTTGAACTGGCTTACCGCTTGCTCCGTCGGGTCTTCGTAGTTAAATATAGCTTATATACTCCTGGACAACCTCCGTAGCGTAGCGGTAATTAGCTCGCTTTAAAATCTCGGAGGTCGTGGGTTCGATCCCCACACCGGACAAGAAATCTTTGTGTAAATTCTAAGATTTCTTTCCGGGTCTGGTTGGTTGAGGGACTACCCTCCGTGCCTCGGAAAGCACTTTAAGCCGTTGGTCCCGATTGTTATAATATAATCTTTAATAATCGTATATCAAGGAAGGGGCAGCAGCGTTTCCTTGTGGGTTTCAACATAATACTGCGGTCACCAACCTGCATGCCAAGCGTGGTGACTATGGCAATACCCTCCCTCAGGAGGAGGCCCATGTTCAGCAGTGGACTTTATACGGGCTGATGATGATGATGACTCCTGGACAACATAGCTTTCTAATGATGATAAAATCGGTCTTCTGGTATCGATAGTTCTGGTACCTTTTCAATGCACACCAACAAACACTCAGATCTTTCCCCTTTATAATTTAAGTGAAAATAACAACTAATCGCAGAGGTTGATTCATTAGAATAAAAAAAAATATGTAATGTATCTGCATGGATAGGAATATAATATATTTATACAATTATTTTCATTCATTTAAAGCTAGTTTAATCTAGAGTATTTATAAATAGTAATGTATGCGGTCGATAAATGCTGTGTGAAATCATTTACATTGTGTCAACACATGTAATAGATATTGCACTTCTTTTTCAGTCGCATAGGTGCCTACTTAATTTTCTTATTGACTCATTTCATATTTCTATAATGTAGATAATTCGTTTTTTTAATACATCTCTTTTCATCGCTGTCATCGTTGTGGATAATATTCATATAATTATCCTTTTTAAGAATGACATACCCACGGTGGGATTACGTATGCTTTGCAATCAGTAATCCGATCGCAATTTGACATCTGCACACCGTCTAACGACAATTTGTTTTCTCAACATAACGAGTGAAGCATACGAAAGAGGTATTGGATAACGAGCAACTGTCATTTTTCCGAAACATATTTCTTTAAGACTCATGTAACAGTACAATCGATCAAAGAGGTATACACCTTTTGTATCAATGTAAATAAATATGTTTATGTCAGGTAGACACCCGGTAGTTCTTTATGGTTGAAAAGTTCGCAGCTAGCTGTGTACGAATACACATAACAGTGAAATTTTCTCATAAACGAGGACATATAAATTAAAAATGAGTTTTACAATGTGTCTGTACATATATTTTGTTGAACACTTCTCCGATATAAACTTACAAGACTTTTACTCTCGACAACAATTTCTCAATAAATCACTCGTGAAAATTACAATTTCCTTTTTTGCGCAACTTTTTTATTTCTCTCCCTTTCTTGATGAATTTCTTTATTTACCTTAGTGTGTTATTGAGGTCCTTCAGAGTAGGGATAGGTTATAGTCCCTAATCATAACTAATATTTTTTTAGTCGGAAACAATTTCGGGATAATAAAGTTTTATATTTCCCAAACGCATCTTTGATAACGATACATATTATAACAATCCATATATCAACATCAACAACCATGATGAAAACAATAAAATGAATGTACCCTGTATCATCGATCATGGAGAACAACAGAACTCTTATTTTTAAGCCTTAGATTAATCTACAGCAATATTAACACATTAGAGATGTTAAAATTGATGCAACGGAGGAACCTGTTTTAACAGACAAAACTATAATCTACACTGGTGAATATAGCAAGGTAAAATCGACTGTTTAAGGACATTAGGCGATGCACGTTATTCGAGCGTGTCGTAAAGGAAAAGTGTTTGAAGACTTAATAACAGACGTGAGATGAGATGTGATGAAATAATCGTGTAGTTCCTGTCTTAAAATACACTACTCCATGTCTTCCCATGGGTACCATGAGAAGCGACTAAGAAACTCACAACTGATGGTCGGGCAGCAGGATGTATCAGCTCAAGGATATTCACCATTTTACAGTAATCACCCATCCATCTACCAAGCATGGTAGTTATGGCAATGTCCCTCATCGTCTTTGGTTTTCTAAAGGCTTTTAATAGGAGGCCCATGTTCAGCTGATACCGATGCAAAAAGACCCGTTTAATTCTTCTCAAAGATACTATGGTTAAATTGGGTGTGTAATATATGCCATAATAACAGATAATATATTATCACTTGAAATAACGTTCACATGATATAATTTTCATATGCTATAAAAACAAATAACCTAATTTCATGTGATCTAATATTAAATTCCATATAAACTTCTTTTGCACTAATAACATTTAGTATAACGTTCATCTCATATAATTTTCAATTAGTATATTGCTCTTTTTATATAATGTTCAGTTGACCTAATTTTCATATTTACTCATTTTCTGCCCAAATTCTGTAGTGAATAAGTAAATATCAGAAAACATCATACTGTTATTTATAACCTCATCTAACCCAAATGATTCACCAACAATAGAAGGGATCTGGCGCTCGGCGGCCGCTCCCGCGGCACGCTCGTTTCGCTCGCTCGCCTTCGCGCGCTAATGGTCATGATTCTAACCTAACCTAACCCAGATGGTACACCCACAATAGGGGGGATCTGTTTCAAAATGATATTAAACGTTACTATAGAATTTGAATATTATAATATGAATATTGAATATTATAATAAGTAGATATTATACTAACTAAATATAAGTTCAAATGTGCATTATAGAAAATGTTTATTTTAAACCATACAAAATTAGGTAAACTGAAATTATATAAATAATTCATTATATAATTTCATCGTTATGCTAAAAGAAAATTATATTATGACTGCACCGGTGGCTCAGTGGTTACGATAGTTGCCTCTGAGACCTGGTGTTCTGGGTTCGATTCCCACCCGGGACAATTATTTGTGTGAACCACAAATAGTTGTTCTGAGTCTGGGTGTTCTATGTGTCCGTGAAATGAATGTTTGTAAAGTCCCCCGCGACACAGGGATTTATTTCCCTAGTGCGGGAGTTGTTTTTTTTAAAGAAAAAAAAAGAAAAGATATTAAATGGAATTAGGTCATGTGATCGTTAGAACTTTTGTTATTATTCAAAACATATCTACATTTAAAAATGTTCTCTCATAAAATACCAAAGCAACAAATGTGTGTATAGGCAGCCTATCACTTTCGACCTTTAGTTTGGTAGATTTTCTCATTTTCCAACGTCCCTAGAGATTGCCTCGCCTTGCCGGCAGTACCACGGAAATCGAGATTATTTGCTATTGATTGAATTGACGACTTAGTCCCCTCTGGCGTAAACAACTATCGTTTTTAAAACGAGTATCTCTTAGACGATTATGGTGACTTAGTACTTTGGTTAAATGAATGTTAACAATATTTAAATCTTTGCCTTTGAGATTTTATAACAAATTCCGTGGCGTAGCAGTTTTAGGCTCGCTTTATATCTCGGAGGTCGTGGGTTCAATCCCCTCACTGGACAAGAAATCTTTGTGTAGATTCTAGGATTTTTCGGTTGAAGGACTACCCAAAGAAAAGAAAGCACGTTAAGCCGTTGCGTTGGTCCCAAAAGTTACAACTTATATAACAAAAGTATACAAGAGAACGGGCAGCAGTGTTTCTTTGTGAGTTACTACAAATATTGCGGTCAGTAACCCGCCTGTCAACCGTGGTGACTATGACAAAAACCCTCTCTCGGAAAAAAGCCCATGCTCAGCAGTGGAGTGGAGTCTTTATACGGGTTGATGATGAACAAAGTTCCACAAATAATTGACATGTACATTGTACAATATTGATTGGTATCGTATAATTCGAGTGAATAAGGTCACTGGATCCCATATGGGAGGGTATTGGGTATTTAGGTTACCAGGATAAGGGCGGCAGATGTCTTTAATCATATGCGTTATCTCTAGCTGTGTTTCAATCTATTATTGGGTACGTGATATGTTTTTGGAAATGTGTCTTTTTGGACTTACTTTTGACTGCACTAATGGCTTAGTGGTTACGGTAGTTCCTTCTGAGACCTGGTGTTCTGAGTTCGATTTCCACCCAGGACAGTTATTTGTGTGAAGCACAGATTCACACAGACGACGCATTCAGACTTATAACAGTGTTCTGAGTCTGAACAATTGTTCAGAATCTGGGCGTGCTTTGTGTGTTTGTAAAGGCCCCCGCGACACAGGGATTAATTTCCCTAGTGCGGGAGTTGTCTTAATAAAAGAAAAGATAAGAAGACTTTATTACCCGAAGCGACAAATAAAGTGGACGGCTATGCTCGTTATTTCTTTGTGCCTGATAAAAAATTTGACACCTCGTATTTGTATTATAGGCTTAAACGTTAAAAAAATAAAAAATATATCCTTATGTTCTAATATAAGTCTAAAACTATTTTCGCATTTTTAACCTTTTTCTCTACATAGTGCATAATGTAATGAGAGCTAGATTATATTAAGATTTAAATAATTTTATATAATGTTATAATAGTTACTGTTATTTCATTATTATCAGACCGGATGATTAATTTATCCGCAATGAATTTTACCTACCATATTTTGTGTATAACTTGTAATAATAATATAATTTTATGAAACAGGTGTACGTTAATAACCATGTGCTGAAAAAATCGTTCCGTATCTTACTATGTATTTTATGTCCTTCCAAAATATAAAAAAGTATGCAAATAATATTAAGCGGCCATGGCCCGATGACTAGGGCATCGGACTTGTGATCTTGTGGTCGCCGGTCGATCCCCAATCATTGCACTACCGACTTGAACTTACTTGTAACACAAGCATTTTGGCTTACGAGGGGTTAACAAGAATAATTGTAGACTGCAAAACTCTGCTAGTAATCTTCAAAAAAAAAAAAAAAAAGAAACTAATAGATAGATAGATAAACCATTTATTGTACACTTTCACAAAGAGAAAAATACAGAAAAGGACTTAAAATTAGATAGGTACAATTGGCGGCCTTAACACAAAATGTGATCTCTTCCAGGCAACCGAGGAAGGAACCATACAAAGGAGTTTAAAAGAGGGATAGTTAGGTGTACTGGATTATGTTAAATATAGTACCCATGGGTACTTGGGAGAAGTTATATACAATTTTTATATATAAATATAAAGAAAATAAATAATATATTATAATAAAAAAATTGTAAAATAAATATGATTTAATCACAGAACTATAGTAAGTATATATATATTTATGTATTTCACAATGCATTTGAAGAATTTTGTAACTGTCTTATATTTCGATAATAGTAAATTTTAATTAGCACAAAACCTTGACAAATTATCTATCTAAACCTTTCCACAAGATCAACCTATCTATTAGTGAAAACTGCTTGAAAATCCGTGCAGTATTTTTTGAGATTATCGCTAACAGACAGCGGCCAAGGAATTTGTTTGATAATATGTAGTAATGATAAAGATTGCGTTTACAAAGTTTTGCATTTGTGACTTGACTTTGAATACGGCAGCCTTTTTCGCATTTTTTGAAAACCGTTGTATTTTTTTTTAATCGTAACTTGCCCGTGGAAGCTTTTTTAAGCCTTTGCCCACAAAAAAGCTGGCGCCGCGCCGTCAAAAACTTGGAACGAATGTCGGTTTTCACATATCCCACTGTTTGTGTGTGTAAAGATAAATGAGAAACGGGACTATTCTATTCAAATGTTTGTTAAGCTTTATGTTTATTTTGTTCTTGTATATTTATATATTTATACAAGCTTCCCACGCGCGGTTTCACCCGCGTAATTTCCGTTCCTGTAAGAACTTCATAATTTAATATAGCTTATAGCCTTCTTCGATAAGTAGGCTATCTTACACTCGTACCCGGCCCCCGCCAACGGCGGATCGAAGGAGTGTCCGGGGGTTTTAGTGGTGTAGGGTCCTCTCCTCGTGGTATGAGTTTAGCATACCACGCTATGGAGAGGGCGAGTCCCACAAATTTCCAACCGCCAGCGCGCGAATTTGCTGCAGTGACGGTGGGAATGCGTAAAAGCATTTGCCCTGGTCAACAAAAATAAAATGCAATTTTACACAGAATTTTTCAAATTAGTTCAGTAGTTTCTGAGATTATCTACTCCCTACAATCACACAAACTTTACCCATTTATTAAGAACAGTGATATTACGTATGTTTTGCGATCAACAAATATATCGCAATTTGACATCTGCGCACCGTCTAACAAGATTTTGTGTTTTCAAAATAACGAGAGGAGCATACGAATAATGCATTCTTCAACGACCTGTTCACATCCACAGCTTAACATAAACTTTCTCTTTACTGCAACTGGCAAGCCATATTTATTGAGGGATATTGCCATAATCACCACACTAGGTACAGGCAGGTACCACCTGAACCGTGATAGGTAGATAAATATTTTTTGCACAGATAATGTATGTCGGTTGTCGGTATAACAACAAATACAGAATACAATAACATAAAAAACAGAATAAAACAAACATTAAAGTCGGGCTCCCAAACAACAAACGTGACTTTTTGGCTCGATATTAATAACAGCAATAGACGAAATGGTTCTTTATTCAAATCCTAAAATAATATTGTAGAGGAACGGTTGGTGGTGTTTCTGTATTGAAAATGAAGATCTTTGCCGAACGAAGTGGTGCCCGGCGGCCGACAGTCATTTGTTTATGTTCAGAACTTGTCTTAAGCGGCTTGCGAACTTCTATAGCGCGATATAGGATTTGTGACGTCATCTGACGTATTCCGTCTGTCTCTATAATATTATTGTCTAATGTTATACAGATAACGGAATTTACAGAATACTACTGTCTGTCTCACACTTGGTGGGTTTTTTTTAGAGATATCCTTAACTAGTGGATTGTCTCAGTTATGTGATTCCCCTAATGCCGTGGTCCTGAACCTAGGAGTAATTACCCCCGCGGGGTTAAATCAGATTATTAGTGGGGGTAACGAAGAACCTAATAATAAGTATTTGCTTGTATTGTTTGTATTAATGACATTTTAAGCTCACAGTAAAATAGATTTTCCTATGGTCATGGGGGTAACAATATTGAAAAGGTTTGAAACCACTGCCCTAACCTCACATATCAGTGAATAATATTATGTAAAATTGCGAAAACGTTTTAAAATTAAGTTGCGATGCCATAATTGTAGTTTTATTAACCGTGCAAATTCAAGTGGGCGAGGAGCGCTGTCTTAGGCGGAGAATAATTTTGTAAAATAAAAAGTCCGGAGTTGCTGGCTCGCGTTCCGGAGTATAATAAATCCGAATTATATAGTTATAGGATTAAGTTTTCTCTAGTATATTTGTAAACTTGTTTAAAAGAGACTCTATTTTACCGGGAGTGGCTTACTCTTCAGATCTTTATAAAACTGAACATAGCACAAGATCACCATGGAAAATCTTAATAGTGACTTGTAACTTTTTTGGTACAACGCCATCTAGTGTTACCGAACTATAACTTGTGTACTAATGCACGTTAAAAATTACGGTGGTTATTGAGGTATTGTTAACTAAAATAAATATGCAGATAATAGTATTATGCTTTTTAATATAGACTAAACTTTTATCAGTTATAATGCGTACCTACTTTTTTGTTTCAGGTAAACCTACTTCTTACATATATCGATGTCCCATACGCCAGAGGAGGTAACATAGAATTATGATTTTTATGATGAAACTTTATTTATTTCATAAAATTAGGTGAAAAGTATTACTTTAATACAAAAATTTAAACAATTATAACTAATGATCAAAATAAAATAAGAAAAAAAAATTGAGGTCGTCAAAAATCGCACCACATCGATCGATATCCGTCGGAAGAGAGAAACTGATAAAACTTGTATTTCAGTGCATTCTTGGTCAACTTTTCTGTAAAGTATTAAAACAAAATTAAATACACCCGTTTCACCGTTTAAATATTTAATTCCAAGTGCAAGTTTGGTGATATTTGTCGAGAATTGTTTATCATAACTTTCCCTTTAAAGAAGTGTTATAAGGAGATTGATAAATTTCGACGACCGGTTGGGTTCCGCCGCGGCCGAATGGTTAACGCATTAGGGGCACCTAAGGTGCAGGTTCGAATCCCGCCGATGGTCTAAATTTATTCATCTCAATTTTGAAATTTAGTAATCGGTAAACTTTTCCGCATTGTATTCAAAAATATTGAAACCGGCCAAGTGCGAGTCGGGCTCGTGCACAAATAGTTCCGGTAGGTTCCGTATTCCGTACCATTTTCAAGTGCCTACCTGTTGCCGTTAGTGATATCGAGCAAAAAAGATAAAAAAAAAACAAATTTGTGAAAAAACATGTTTGTTGTATAGGAGCCCCCCCCCTTAAAGATTTATTTAATTTTTAGTATTTGTTGTTATAGCGGCAACAGAAATACATAATCTGTGAGAATTTCAACTGCCTAGCTATCGCAATTCTTGAGAAGCAGCCTGGGGACAGGGGTCTTAGTAATAGGGTCCCGTGTTTACCCTTCGGGTACGGAATCTTAAAGAATAATTGAAATAGATATAGTTCACCCAACTGTCCCCTACCTAAATGTATAACTACATACAAAGATGCAATCGGTCAACAATTATTAACATTAATTTAACGCGTCGATCATGTATAACTTGATCCTACGTCATCCGTAAGTAATTAACCAACCAATTATGATGTTCAATTGTGATAGCACTGGTATGATTGATTAGTTTATTTGTTTTAGCCCTACAATGCTGTTTCACCGTTTTTGTAAGAGCTTCATTAAACAATAACTGCGCCTCGCGGTTTTACCCGCGTCACTCTGCTCCAGTGGGTCGAAGCGTGATATTTTGTAGCCTATATGTTAATCCAGCTTATCAACTATCCGCGTGCAAACTTTCAGCCAAATCCGTTGAGTAGTTTTTGCGTGAAAGAGTAACAAACATTCATCTATACATACAAACTTTCGCCTTAATAATATTAGTAAGGATATTCTATTTTACTCCTAGATAACGTCCGCCCAGTAGTTTTTGAGGTTATTCCTTTTTTTTTCTTTTTTTTTGTCCGGGGCGAAATGCATTGACGCCTTCCCACCGCCGCTGCAGCGTATTCGCGCGTTGGCGGTGGGATATGTGGGACTCGCCCTCTCCATAGCGTGGTATGCTTAACTCATACCACGTGGAGAGGACCCTACACCACTAAAACCTCCCGGACACTCCTTCGATCCGCCGTTGGCGGAGGCCAGGTACGCACGAGCAATCTGGCCCTTTTGAGTTTATTCCTACCAAACATTCATACAAAAACACAAATCTTACCTATTTATTACAATATTATTATGGATTAAGGTTAAGTACGCACTACGATTAAACGCTCGTTTAATCGTAAGACTGAAACCGCAAAAAAATGAACACATTTATTTATTAACATACTAGCGGCCCGCCCCGGCTTCGCACGGGTGGACTTTTATACCCTACCCCTGCCCTACACTACCTCTACCCTACCCTACCCCTACCCCTACCCTACCCCTACCCTACCCCTACCCCTACCCTACCCCTACCCTACCCTACCCCTACCCTACCCTACCCCTACCCTGGCCTACCCCTACCCTACCCTACCCCTACCCTACCCTACCCTACCCTACCCCTACCCAAAAGTATCCTATGTCCTTCTCCCAGTTCTTAGCTACCTCCCTACCAATTTTCAGCCAAATCGGTTCAGCCGTTCTTGAGTTATAAATAGTGTAACTAACACGACTTTCTTTTATATATATAGATTTTCAGAGACTGATTTTAAAAACAGAATTGTTACATTTGGATCGCGGTTTGCAAACGGCGGTTTTTTTGTGTCCCATAGCAATTGTACTCTGGCGCCCACACTGCGATTTACCGCCCTCGGTCTTGTATACGTTTTTTATTTTAAAATCGAAGCCACAACACATGCTGCTCGCCAGAAATCTATGGTTGAACTAAAATAAAACTAAGCAAAACGCCAACGACAGGGCGTGCTTGCATGCGTTTTTGCTTTCTCAGCTATTCTTAAGCCGCCTGCGTTTATTCGTAGTGCGTATTAAGTATTAGATTTATGAAGTTAACTTGATTGGCAACTTAGAAAATCACTTAATGAGTGTGTGGGAGTGTAAAAAATGTGACTTAGAATGACACAGGTGCACCGCTTTAGAAGGCTGATAAAAATAACCTAAAAAAACATGTAACGGACATGATTTTTACTATTTGGTAAAATTATATTAATGAATAGAATCAGGAGTTACTTTGCGGAAATCCATATAAATCAAAATTCAAAAGACAAAAATATTAAGGGTTATTTCCTTAAGTTATTAATTTAAAAAAATATATCTTATTCATTATTCTTTTAATGGAGAAGTCGTAGTTATTTGAACATTTTTGGGAACTTTAAGTAGGCTTATCAAACTAGGGACTATAAAGGGCATCGAACTGTTTCTTCAAGGGCGTGTGAGATTTAGGATCATCTTTACTAAGAAGTGTTATTGAGAGCTGAAATTAATTCGCTAACTTGATAAACAGTATGAAGCCATCTTTTTTATTTCTTTTTAATAAAGATTTTACACTAATGTTTAAAGCTGAAGAGCTTGTTTATTTGCTTGAAGGCGCTAATACAAGGAACCCATTTACCCATATACCGAGCTAGCCGAGACAGCCCATTTACCGAGGCTATTGGCTATTTAACACTTGAACTGACTTTCCCACGGGAACGGGATGTAAGACCACGCGCGGGAAGCTAGTAAGGATCATTATTTTTACCTGACATTTGGATCTCACCTCATAGAATATTTTTGTGTTCAAGGTTGTCGGTTTTTTTTATATGTTACAAGATATAAGTGAATACCTCAAATCCGTTGCGTGTTTTCGTAAACGTTATTGGATAAACAGACAGACACATGCCAAACTTATAAGCGGACGTGGTCAAATAGCTAGGGGCGTCGGACTTGTGATCCTGTCGTCGCCGGTCAATCCCCATACATTACACAAGCATTTTAGCTTAGCACGAGGAGTTAACAGAAATACTAGTAGACTGTAAAAACTCTGCTAGTAATCTTTAAAAAAACTGTATGTATAAAAGGCAACCGTTACTGATTAACCTATTAACACAATGTTCATACCATGAACGGATTTGCTAGAATTAGGTACTGTGGAAAATTCTTCTCCTAAGGGGAAGGTTCTCCTAAGGGTTTCCTTTGTATGGGAAAAATCAAAATCTAAGAAGTTGTGTGAAAGTATATTATTAAAAAACTGATAATATTATCACCACATTTATCTTATACTAGATAACTCGACGTCGTGGCAGGCCCAAGCGAAGATGGCGAGCTGACTTGGACCGCTTCTTGAAAGACTGGACCACGGTCGCAGAAAGCCGTGAGAAGTGGAAAGAGTGGAGGGAGACCTTTGCCCAGCAGTGGGACACTATGGATTGATATAATAATAATAATAGATTCCACGCGCGGTTTCACCCGAGTGTCTCCTGTTCTCGTAAGAACTTTATCATTAAATTCTACTTATATTATAAACGCGAAAGTTTCTAAATATGTATGGATGTATGAACTATGGTATCTATATAATTCCAAGTCGGTTAATTTATTCAGTCCCTACTTAAAGGAGCTTCTGTCTTAAGCTATTACGTAATGATCTCACCTTACAGAATCTTATAATGACCTTTTCAAAGTTCAAAACTTTTATGTTATGAATATTAGATTGACTTGGCCATCGCAATAAACGCTTGTGAAATACATTCTAATGTTATCCGATGGCCAATTTAATCTATTATTTAAAACATAAAAGTTTTGAACTTTGATAAGGTCATAATAAGATTCTGTAAGGTGAGATGATTACGTAATAGCTTAAGACAGAAGGTCCCTTAAGTTGGGACTGAATAAATTAACCGACTTGGTATTACATAGATACCACAACTTTTTACGGTAAAAGAACTGCGTTACGAGACTTGGGTTTTTTTTACAAGTATGTTTTTGATGGCATTATATTATTCCTGCATAACGTAGATTTCGAATTGTGAAAGAATGTTTTAAATTGGTCAAGTAGTTTCGTAGCCTATTCAATGTGAACTAACAATCTAATTAATCCTTTTTATATTATTATTATAGAATATATATATCCATACGTTAAAAGCCTAAGTTTGTCACGCTATAAACACCGAGGAACTTTAAAACTTTTTGTTCACAGTGTGCAGTTAATCAGTTTGTTAAGTAATTAAATGCCGATACGGAGCATGTCGGATCGGATGAGTAATGAACTGAACTTCTCTAATTTATCGGCGGCACGTGACGGCCGGTCGCATTCTTACCAACTCGTGTAGCGGGTCATCTTACTGGATATAGCGGGGGCGGATGGATACAAGAAAGTTTGAAGAGATAATTATATAACGATATAGATCGCCTGAAGGTTCATTTTGCGTAAGAGCCCTACTATATTGTTATGGTTGTATAATACAGTGTTGTAATTATTAATTTAAGGCGTTACTTGGCGAAAATCCATATTAATTGAAATGAAAATATATGTATAGAGTTAATTCTGCACAAAAATGTGTCTAAATGCTAAAAATGTGTTTAATACATATTTTTTAGCGGAATTATAACTACGAATTTTGTATTCTAAATTTTGAAAGTAGTAAGTAAGAATATACTATATATTCTATGATCTCACGTTTTACGTCGTTGTCCTTCCGACAGTCTGTTTCTGTCTGGGAAAAAATGGGAAATGCCACTATCACCATCATATCAGTCTGTTGTCGTCCACTGCTCACATAACATAGGCCTCCCCCATCGATTTCCAGCGGGAACAATGCATCCACTGACTTCCTGCGACCTTTATGAGTTCGTCGGCCTTTTGTCCCACGCTGCGCTTGCCAGTTCGTAGTCTCCGAGACCCTTTCTGATCCATCGGCCGTCAGTTTTTGCATCCGAGCTATGTATCCTGCCTATTGCCACTTCAGCTTGCTAATTCGTTGACCTATGTCAGCGACCTTCGTTCTCCTGCGGATTTCTATAGGTATTTCCATAGCTCGCTGAGCGATTTTGAGCTTTCTTATGAGGCACACAGTAAGAGATATAAAGAGGTAAATTTTGTAAGTCAAAATCTCTCAATCTCACATGATGTAGAGGCAATCCCAAGATCTACTGAACTTATTATGTTATATTTTAATGTCATAGGCTATATTTTAAGGTGAGACATCTACGCGGATTAAACCTAGCAGAATAGCTACTTTTATATGAACACTAAATCCGTCAAGTTGTTCTCAAGTCACGTGAGCCCTTACATATTTAGCGACTCATTTTTATTAGTATCCATATATAATTTGTTTTTATTTCAATGCTTGTTATTCAATCAAGATTTATTTATTTGTTTCACACATACACGATTATTACAGGTAACCTAATAACAATAGCGTAGTTTAAGTACTTATCTAAATCTATGTAACATAATTTTATTAAAAACATGCAATCATTTATCTCACATTAATACCTATCTTAAATATACACTAATTATTTATGAACTATCAGATAATATTCAATAAGCGGTTCGTGTAAATTTACTCAGCGTGCAGCCAAATTAATCGACCCGTTGTGATATCGCTGATATTATTATATAATTTACTTACAACATAATATAAGAAATAACTTCAATAATACAGTTATTTCATACAGTTATAGGAAATACAAGTATTTTCTTGCGGATAACTGAGCTTTCTAACGACGCGATATTATTTTTATCTGTTCATTACTTGTTGAGTTTATCGTTTATACAATCAATATAAACAAGCAATATAATCTCTCCTGCAACGGTATAAGACATATACTGTTGTTATCCTGGGTTTAAGGTACAACAATATCTCAAATCTTTGTGTAAAATCAAATATTTTTCTCTACTTCTGGTTGGTTAGGGAGTACACTTCTTTGTTAGTAAGCACATTAAGCCGTTGGTTCCGATTGTTGGCCAATTCAGCAGAATGCCATTCAGGCTCACGAAGATAAACGGAATCTCATCTCTTGATAATCTGTAATCTTTAGCAGCGAAGTATACTTACTAAACATACACACTAAAGAACGAAGTCACGTCACATAGGACAGGCAGATACCACTTCACTTCTCTTGCTACCTATATTTACATATCAATTAATCTCCTTATGCATGTTCTTCGGTTTATGGTACTTTTAACCCTGTTAAAAAACAAGTCCTATATATATATAGCGTGGATGAATAATATTTAAAAGACAATTTAAAATAACTAATAAATTTTATTCCTATTTAGCTGTGCCCGGTCTATGTGAAACTTATGTGTTTTACAATTATAACACCTATTGCACCTACATAGTAAGCAATAAATAATTGAATTCAATTGAATTCAATCTAGCCTTTCTCAAGATAGTCCCCGATTTGAACTTGGAGCGTCCGATCTTCCACTTCACATATGCCCTATATACTCTATTTGTTAGTCTCTTCTCACTGATGTCACATATTATACACTTTAGTACCTCTACTTTCATAGTAAACACAAGAAAATATCGCGTATGCATGCTTTGTATAAAATGAACGTTTACGCAACTCGTTTACAAACTCAAGTAACTTACACGATTTTCTTACAACGCAACTTATCGAAGCGTCCTGGTTTCCTATAAAGACGGTATTATAAAAGCTAGGAGAAGTTAAGTCGTTCGGAAACGAACACAAACAATGGCTGTATGTAGCTTCCCTTTGCTTCAATACTGCATGATAATGTAAGTATATGATAAAAGTTTTATCGTATAGGTACATTTTATGGTTAACTAGTTTTCACGCGCGGTTTCACCCGCATGAAAACTACCCGTTTCCATGGAAACTTCAACTTAAAATATGCCTATGACACTTACAAATGACGTGGCTTTCTATTGAAACCGGTGGCAGAGTAACCCATTGAGTTTGTTTCGCCGGATCTCCTCAGTTGGGGCGCATTGGATCCGGTGGTAGCATTAAAGCGCGTCCGTCGTTATATGCTCATGGTCCACCCAAATAATGACAATTGTTTTGGCATAACATAGACAGAACAAGCATTTTGCGTCTCTAGCTACAATATACATTAATTATAATAATTAATTTCATTATAAATAATTATAATAGGTTTATAAATAAAAAACAAATGTAGTTTAAGATAAATAATAATTAATTGGTTTACGCAAATAAAAACGATTTTTATTTATTTTATTATTTATTATTGGTAAAGGAATTTGTAAAATCATTTTATTGGATCCAGAGATTACCCCCACAACATAATATTAGTATAGATAATGAAGGAATAAAATAAGATTGTAGTTAAACCTTTAACTACAAGCTTAAGATTCGTGGTTAGGAAAACAAGTTAATGAACTGTGTTGATATTGATGGTAATGGAACTTTTTGGGAGTAACTTTTTTTAATATCAACGGTTTAAAAGTAAATAGAACAACGTTTTGGATGTTATTAATAAGTTTAACTTTGCAAACTTCAATATTGTGGGAAATGATTCTGGGTTGTGTTCTCAAAATGTTAGTTTTCTTTTAAACCGTAAAATAATACTTTAAATAAATTATTTATCGATACTTATATGGGATAAAATTTCGCCCCGCGGATTTACTCGCGTCACTCTGCCCCAGTGTCCTATATGTTAATCCAGCTTATAAAATAAAACGCGTGCAATTTTTCAGCCAAATCCATTCAGTAGTTCTTGCGTGAAAGAGTATTAAACATACATACATACACATACAAACTTTCGCATTGGTAATATTAGTTTGTCTTCCAAAAAAATGCCATCCTTTTAACAGTATCACATTTAGTGATTAGTTTTTTCTTTTTATAAATAGGATTAATCCCAGCTACACTCCAAGCATTGTAATTCCTGTAAGCCAGGATCAACAGTGGCACACACTGGAAATGACATAAGCACCGAGGTTCACCAAGTCCTGGGAAAAAGGACTTAATCCTTTGGACCCGCAACGGATTTAATCAGAAAGAGATTAGGAAGAGTAAGGAAGACTTATGTTTTCATTTTACTCTATTACAAAGCGAGAGACAGCGAAAAAAGGAAATAAAAAATAAGACAAGTACAACATTACGGAACCCTAAAATAAAAGATATTATCAGTATTCCAAGACTCGGTCGGGCAAAAATTGTGTTTCTAGAAATTTTATCGCGAGAAAATTCTCAGTTTCACTAACTGACAATTTCCTTGAGATATTATATACCCAATAATCTAAGTAAGGAAGTTAGTGATTCACCCGTGCCTCAGAAAGCACCTTAAGAGTGGAAGAGTAAAGCATTAGAGATTGCTTTCTATTTACACAGTCCTATTTCCTTTGAGTTTGGACACCGAAGTTAAAATCGTTTAGGAATGATATAGTAAAACATCTTTGTTCATATAGACACGTTTAAAATAAAAGTATTTTAAATCATGTTCTTATGATGCGTCCCTTACTTTTTCTACCACCAGTTCTGGACGTGGCAACTCTGAGAAGAACTAGCAAGAAACTCAGAGGAAGCAGTACAAAGCAGTATTGTCGCTTCTTACTCAGTCACTTAATGATCAACAATTTTATAATAAACTTTTTTACATAATTTATCTTTGACATATCGTTTAAACTTGTTTGTAGAAATATCTCTTACATTATTAGGAAGTTTGTTGTAGAAGCGTATACATTGTCCCATATAAGAAATAAAAGTTTATATTATAATAAATTATAGTTTTAAATATTTTTGAATACTTTACGGAAAAGTTTACCATACACTTTCAAAATTGAGATTAATAAAATTCGACCACCGGCAGGACCCGGCCCTAACCAATTAGGCTACGGTGGAACCCTACCGGTCATCGAAATTTATCAATCTGTTTTATAACACGTCTCTAAGGTGGACGTTAGTGCCATCTCAGTAATCAGTAATCTAAGATGCACGTTCGAGTCCTGCCCGTGGTCGAATTTTATTAATCTAAATTTTGAAACAATTATACATTATGTATAAACATTTATCTCTTTCTTCTTATTCACCAGCATGATTACGTCCACTGGTGAACATGGACCTCCTCTTTTACAGACCTTGGTAAACCAGGGTTGTTGAGGGATATTGCCATAATCATCACGCTTGGCTGGCGTATTGATGACCGCAGTAAGATGGGACTGTATTTGAGCTTTGATATGCTTTGAAATGCCTCTTTTACGACACCCTTAGGAAGATAGGGTGGTATATTCTAGGCCGGAAACTAAAAAAGACATATATAAAGTTCTTTAAACTACATATTTCCTTTTGGTATAAAAATTCCAGTGAAAGCCCCGAACACAGTACCCAATCACACCGTTATTAAGTTCGGTAATCCTTAAAACGAGGCCTTTGTTTCGCTTCGTGAATAAAAATCAACCACCTCAATGACACCTGACCTGCTTACCAAAGTTGACTCGCTGAATACTGATGCTTTGTTCCACGATTCATTTACACTGGCGAAATAACGGACGCTGTTAATAAGCTACTGAAAAAAACCTTTATATTTCGGTTTAAAATCGGCTTTTGTGATACTATGGTAGTTTAATTTAAAGGTTTACTTAAAGTAACGTGAGATAATGTCATTATTTATAAAGAAAATCATGGGTAAGTCATGACGTCACGTGTTTTGTGACTTCTGGCAAAAAATGTTGTTTAACATCACGCTTCTTTTTTCAGGATGAGTATGATGCCTCGAATCGGGTTCGTTCTCTCATTTTAAAAAGTAAGTTAAGTACGTGAGTTACAAGTGACTTTAACTATGAGACACACTCCGAGGCGAAGCCGTATAAGGCTAGTCTTACATCTCGAAGGTCATGGGTTTGATTCCTACTCCGCATGCTCACTCACTTACTGCGATGTTTTTATTCGATGACGCGAAAACTATCGAATGAATTTAATGAAATTTTACAATAATGTAGCATCAGATAGAGAATATACATCAGAATAACGCAGGCCATATTTAATTATGAAGTTCCCACGAGAACGGGACGGTAGTAGTAGGGACTAAATATAATTACTGTGTATGCGAATGCGCTATGGTGCACTGCTACGCTCGTAGCGCTACGCCTCGTAGCTTCTCATTGGCGTAGCAGTTCGTTGTTTCGTAGCCAATAATGCGCCGAGTAGTACATTGTGGGTACTTTAGAGTCACAATGAGACCTTTGTTTTCGTCTATCGTATACTTGACACTGCTTTGTGTTTTATTAAAAGCTTTTCAGAAATGTTACAAACATTTAGATTCGTAAAAGGTTGGAATAAATGGGAATAAAAGTTTAACATATTATTGAGAAAGGTTATGTTATATGGATGAAAAGAATTTAGTCGTTAAATTAGTTTAAAATCTAAACACAGGTTATTGAAAATAAATGCTTTAAAACACTAGGCGGTGACAAGTTATTCTGTAGGTAACATAATTATTTATCAATTGTGTAGATTTTCAATCTGAACTAATTAAAAATGATCAGATTAAAAAAAAATATTATTACAATGTTTTATGCATGCAAAGCTAATGCTTTAGATTAATGCTATAAATAGCTTTGCACTAGTGAACTTGCGTTTAAGTTTTAGTTAAAGGGTAATATAATAAGGGTAATAATAATAATAAGTAATTTATGGTAGTAATAGGCGAAAGGTCCAAAGTACACAAGGTCACACATAGAAGCTCGCACACGCAGAAAAGGCTATTAACAGCACTAGTTCGTATTTTAACTTTTCACATTTTATGACGCTGAAATATATTCTTTAACTTACAGAGTTTTTAGTAGTAATAATATTTATATATGTCCTCGGTATTATACGACGAGAGATGTTAAAAATGCAGTAAAGTTTTATTACATGACTTCTGTTTTACATTTGGATGGTGAATACTAGATTTATATAAGCTAAATCAGTGATGCTAACATCAGTGTCACACCGTAGGTAGATAGAGAAAGGCTCGTAGGAAGCTGGATAGGGTCCGGTCGTCCTCGGATCGCAAGGCGAGGCCCGCGACGCGTTCTTTGCTTCTTTATATTTATATTTTATAATATGTTGAGCGATTATCACATGCCGTAACAATTTTATTTAATAACATTATTGTTGAAATGTAAACTAATTTATTAGTCAAGATGGTTTTTCCTTTTTTTTCTTTTAATTATCATTTTATTTGACTTATAATAAGTACGATCGATTCGTCTTCATTATCAATAAACGTTTTCATTTTCATTCATTCATTTTTCATTTTCATCTTCCTGCCCTGCTCCCATTATTTGGGGTCGGCGCAATATGGCAACCTTTAGGGATGAAATATATTTTTAAATCCTTCTTTTACATTACACAAAGTTTCCTTCAGGATGACAAACTTTCTTCAGAACACTATTGTTAACACCTTTTTGTGCTCCAGTGATTCACATTAGTACCCGTACCAGGACTTACGTATGGGTTTTTAGACCTGAACGCGATGTTTAGAGTTTGTTTATTTGCTTGAACGTGCGAATCTCAAGAAATACTTGTCCGATTAGAAAAAATCTTTTAGTGGTCGATAGCCCATTAATTGAGGAGGGATATAGGCTATATTATATTATCAAGTTCCCATGCTATATTTCATATGGAGTTACGCAGGTAAAACCGCGCGCGGGAAACTAGTATTAATATAAAAATGAATTATTATGTTAACAAAATGTTATTCAACTGTTAGGGTAAAATGTTGCACTCGGATTTTAAAACAATTATCTTTTATCGGTTCTGTTGAAATACGGTGTATAAGTTTATGTAGGTAAATAACGTTAACAAACGCTTGTTAGTGAATAGTTGAAATATTTTTTTGTTATCACAAATATGATTTAAGTTTCAACTGGAATCTAACTTAGTGCGTTTTTTAAGTTGCGCTAGGTAAATTAATCCCTGTGTCATAGGGGACTTTGCAAACACTTTATTCACGGACACAAAGCACACCCAGACTCAGAACATATCTGTGGTTCACCAGGTTTCAGAAGCAACTACCGAAACCACTGAGCCACTTGTCCAGTCAAAGGTCAGTTGTACCTAAAAAGTAAGTAAAGCAACTTACCGTTTGGAAAAAAATATAGATTTAACGAGGGGTACGTGCCGATTGTTAGCTCGTGGTAGTGCAACATGACTCAAGACTTTCTTATTTACTCTTTACTTGTAGTCACTCATGTGTTAAGAGGTGTGTAACATACAGATTGTTTTATTTATATGTAAAGATTTTTTGTTAGGTTGTTTGCCTTATAAGCTAGAGTATTTTTGAAAGTAACGGTTTTGGTTTGACTCGTAAAAAGACGGAAATATAATGTATTATTTGAGTATTATCTTTTTATTATATTAATAAAAGAAAAGTTTATTTATATTTCTTGCAAACTCTTTAGTTTTTTTATATATTGTCTGTTTAACCCCATTTTGTATATGTAGTAGTGACGTAGTTTTCATAGATTAATATTTTATTACTCTTTGACTTTGTCACCAGAAAAAAAATATTGATTTCTAATAAAAATAAATAATTAAATATTAACATCGTCATAATTGTAAACTCATCAACAATATTGTTTTATAAAAATGTTGTAAATTAATACCAATATATTTTATTTTTAAAATTAATTCAATTATTTTTTATTCGTAACATGCAAATGCATTTCATCCTTGACAAAAAAGAGAGTCAGTGGATGCAAACCGCTAGCCATCGTTCCCGTTGCAAATCGACGGGGAAGTATATGTTCAGCAGTGGACGACAAAACGCTGATGAATCGCACTATTAAACTGAAACCATAAGTCTTAGAGCCAGAATCCTCCCGCCATACCTCTTTGTCCGTGTTCCAGCGAATTTATTGTCGTCTAGCATTCCTAAGAGACTGGTACAACCAACGTTTATTTATGTCTTAGAATAATGAATGCTGATTGCGTTCCTTTATGCTTTTTAGATGGAGATTGAGAGCTCCGCAATTTAAAAACTAAGTTGGTCTTTGTAAGCTATCGACAAGAAAATGTTTCAAATTAATTGAATCCCTGTGGAACCAATCCATTTTCTTTAAAAGTTTGAAACTATATAAATGTAAATGTTTGTTTTAGTTTGAGCTATATATTATGTTACAGTCAAAACTTATAACCGGTCAAAACCACTTTTGACTGTTTTAATTAATAATTAGTATGGAATTTGGATCTGGCACTTTGCCGGCCGCTGCCGCGGCACGCTTGCTTCGCTCGCTCGGCTCGTGCGTTGTGGTCAGAGTTCTAACCTAACCTACAGAAGTTGGAATCCTGGTGTTATTTTTAACCTTCGACTGGAATTTTATGTGAGCCAAAATGGACTTGTCAAAATACTTTTTCCTGATTTTTGCAGTCAAAAGTGGTTTTGACCGATTATAAGTTTTGACTGTAACATATATATTAGAATAGAAAACTATTAGTTGATTGAAAGTTTGGCGTGAGGGTGCGTTCTTACTTGGTCGATGTCGTTACGATTCATGAATGGATGACTGTGATCTCTAGCTGTTGACATTATATCGCTGGCTTATATCCTACTATTATAATAAATGCTAAAGTTTGTATGTGTGGATGTTTGTATGTTTGTTACGTTTTCGCGCAAAAACTATTGAATGGATTTGGCTGAAAGTATGCACGCGGATAGTTTATAAGCTGGATCAACAAATAGGATACAAAATATCACGCCCCGACCCACTGGAGCAGACGCGGGTAAAACCGCGGGGTGCAGCTATTATATTATAAATTCCTTGACTATCTATCGTCACAGCAAAATAGATTAGTTGTGCTGTCTTATGTATTCTCAATTTGAATATGCAAGCCACGACGCTGTAAGCGATACGACAATTTGTCGTTAGAACATAGTGAGAACGCGCCCTAAGTGTCGCCGCACACGAGCCACAGGCCACAGCCACAAAACGCCGCCACCGGCATATTTCCTGTAGTTTACAAGAAGCGAGCAGTGTAGCGTGCGGCGGCCACCGGCATCAACCGTGTGCGGCGAGTCCATATAAAATGTATGAAAACTACAGAAAATATGCCGGTGGCGGCTTTTTGTGGTTGTGGCCGGTGGCCCGTGTGCGGAAGCCCTAAGGCAGAATAAAATCCAGGTATAAGTATTTATTTTATTCAAAAAAACAAATGAATGAACGTCATCGTCATCATCATTTCAGCTGTAGGACGACCACTGCTGGACATAGGCCTTCCTCATAGATCTCCAGTTGTTGCGGTTAGAAGCGGCCTGCATCCACCGTGATCCCGCGGCCTTAACCAGATCGTCCGTCCATCTAGTACAGTGGTTCCCAACCTTTGTGCAATGAAAGACCATTTTACAAAAAAATTATCTCGTTACGGACCACCTGTTAATTAACCTTAAATTAACACTATCACAATAACTTATATATGTTATAAAATACTATGTTCAGTGAATATATACCTATTTGGCTGCGTCTCAATATATTTTGGGCAACTTTAGGTCCATTTCCAGTGCTTTCAGGGACCACCAGTGGTCCGCGGACCACAGGTTGGGAACCACTGATCTAGTAGGTGGACGTCCTACGGTACGCTTGCCGATCCGCGGTCTCCATTCGAGAACTTTTCGGCCCCAACGGCCATCTGTTCTCCGTGCTATATGGCCTGCCTATGAATGAACGTAGTCAAGGTTATTAAACTTGTTTTATATGAAAAAATAATTAAAGTGAGATCTTATTATGAGAATTAGCTTACCGTGCGCGGTTTCATCCACTTAACTCCTGCTTCCGTAAGAACTTTATACTTGAACTAGCTACGGCCCGCGGTTTTACCCGTGTCACTCTGCTTCAGTGGGTCGGAGCGTGATGTTTTGTAATCTATATGTTAATCCAGCGTATAACATATCCCGGTGCAAAATTTCAGCCAATTCTGTTCAGTGGTTTTGGCTTGAAAAAGTAACAAACATCCATGTATCCATCCATACTTACAAACATTCGCGTTTATAATATTAGTTTTAGTGGTGTAGGGTCCTCTCCTCGTGGTATGACTTTAGCATACCACGCTATGGAGAGGGCGAGTCCCACATATCCCACCGCCAGCGCGCGAATACGCTGCAGCGGTGGTGGAAATGCGTCAATGCATTTCCTCACTGACAAAAAAAAAAAAACCTTACTTGATAAATAAGCTATCTAAGACTGGAAGAATTTTTCAAATCGGATTAGTAGTGTCTGAGATAAGCGCGTTCAAGCATGCAAACAAACAATCGCTTCAGCTGTATATATTAGTACAGATTGTACCCTCTCCTGGATACTTAGCAACTGGCTCGAAGACGAAGTCGAAAAACTTAAAAAAATGGTTGGTTTCTAAAAAGAAGCTTAGCAGTAGAAGAATTAGCTGATTTGTCATTTTATAAAAGAAACCACTGGCGTAGCTACTGAAGAGCTGGGCGGGGCAGTGCCCCGGGGCCACCGAGCCTGGGAAGGCCGCAACACCATACTAACAATTCTCGTTTTTAAAATATGTAGGTACTCGTATATATAGTGATAAAACTTTACAAGTTTAAGGGCAGAAGTTTTTTTTTGCGCTAGGGCCCTTGATCACCTACCTACGCCCCTGAAAGAAACCCTTTATAAAATGACAATTCATCATCATCATCAGCCCGTTTAGCGTCCAATGCTGAACATGGGCCTTCTCCCGAGGGAGGGTTTTTGCCTATTCACCACGCTTGGCAGGCGATTTGATGACCGCATATGTTGTAACATACAAGGAATTGTTGCTGCCCGTTCTTTGATAATGATTATTATAGATTATGTTATAACAATCGGGAGCAACGGCTTATAGTGCTTTCTGAGTTACGGTGGGTAGTCCCTCTACAAACCAGACCCGGAAAGAAATCTTAGAATTTACACAAAGATTTCCTGTCCGGCGTGGCGATCGAATTCACGACTTTCGACATTTTAAAGCGAGCCAAATACTGCTACTCTACGAAGGTTGTCGAAGCTAATTTTACTGCGTATTTAAAAAATAAATAGGTTTCACAGACAATGAAATTGCAAAGCGGCCGTAGCCCAATGTCCAGGGCGTCGGACTTGTGAACGTGAGGTAGCCTGTTCTAACCCCACCGATTGCACTACCGACGTGAACCTACTCGTAACACAAGCATTTTAGCTTAGCACGAGGGGTTCACAAGAATACTAGTAGACTGCAAAACTCTGCTAGTAATCTTTTTAAAAGAAAAACTTGTACTACTATCTAAACAAAATACGTTCGTCACACCTGTACCTCACAAAAGTATTTCATCTAACTCGCTCTTTGTGAACGCACAATGGCGGACGTCACAATAAGATCGAAGATACCCCACCGATGCCCAGCTTTTTAGCTTTTAGCAAAGTATTTTATAGTTGCCAACGTGTAACAGTTGCAAGTAGTCGTATATTTTTTCATGGTTGTCTATTGTTTACCCGAAGATTATATACCATAATCATCATATTCCCGAATTTCATTTACCCGAATTTCATTTGCCCGAATGTTTTGTTTGCCCTAAAAGACATATGTCATACTTTTAATTGCCCGAATCTTAGATACCATAAGATACGAGTGCCATATGTATTGTTATTCATATTTTTAATTGCCATAATAATGATAAGACATAATATTTAAACGCCATAATGATTATTAGACATAATATTTAAATGCCATAATAACTTAACCAAAACCTTAAAATATTCTATGCATGATCGAGGGTGGGCTTGGTCGACGTCGTCCTACTTTTGGGTGGTTTATAAAAAAATAACAACGAAGGGGATGGCGGGGTCGTTTGAGCAAGCGAAGCGAGCGAATAGACCCCGCCATCCCCTTCTAACCTAACCTATCCGAGTCGGGGTGCCTTAAAGTCCCGATTGCATTTAGTTTCTCCTAATATAACAACCGTTACACACCCAATGTCGATGGCAAATGATGTTATGGCATATGATAATTATGGCATGTGATAATTAGGGCATGTGATAATTAGGGCACGTGACAATTAGGGCTTACAATGATTATGACAAATAATGTTATGGTAAGTGATTTCATGGGAAACAAAGCTCTAGAAGCTTCGTTTGACGTTGCACGTGACTAATATAGCAAATAAGTGTAGGGCAAATTAATATTACGTCATATAATATTATGGCTGGTGACTATTATAGCAAATGACATAAGGGCAAATAAAATTCGGGCAAACGGCGGTATACAATTTTTTCATATGTGAATAAATAACGAATCTCCTGACCCTTAGTTTGCAAAGAACCATCCGATGCCCTCGTAGACCCGAAGTCCGAGAGGCCCGCGAACTGTAAAGTAGAGCGACAGTTGCACAAAACTCCTCTAAAATACTAAAAGTCATAATCTCTCAACCTCATCGCCAGCGATCGCCCTGAGCCGAGGTCCAAGCTCCACAGGGGGCGCCCTCTTGCGCAGGTTACTTAGTTTGTAGTTTTTAAACCATTTACTAAGGCTGGAGCTCTGCTCGCCTTTATGCCCGGTGAAGTAGGAAAAGCCTCGTTGCTTAAATTGGCTGCAAGTTTGCAGGCGGATAGTTTATAAGCTGGATTAACATATAGGCTACAAAACATCATGCTCCGACCCACTGGAGCAGAGTAACGCGGGTAAAACCGCGGGGCGCAGCTATTACATTATGATAATATATTCTATAACCAAGATCGTCTCCAAGTGATAACTCAAAACTTGCTGCATCAAGATTATTCGACGGAAACCCGTTTAAAAGTTTGTCATATCTTTCATTCGTAGTACAGTCAGCAGAAATAATTTGTGGCTAGCACGTATTCATCTTGTATTTTTATTACATGCAAAATACACAAATTAAACGATGATGAAGAAAAAGTTTTTCTGTGCGCTGGTACATAATAATGCGGTCACCACACCGCCTGCTCAGCGTAGTGACAATAACCCCCTCGAGAGGAGGCCTATGTTCAGCAGTGGACGTTATACGGGCTGATGATGATGATACAAATGATAGTACAAATTATGGACAAAATTGTACTTACCTATTGAGGTATACCTAACAAAGCCCCTGTGGCATAGCAATGTAACTTGCTAAATCTCGAGAACAGCTGAACAGCTTTTTTTCGTTGTGTTTTTTAATACCAGGAGAAGGTTCTTATGGAAGAAAAAATAAGAAAATTGCGCGGAAAATTAGAAAATTTAAGAATACCAGAATATAAAATTTTCTATGTAATATAATCTTATGGCGTTTGACATAACATTGACAGAATGCGTGCTGCTCATAGTGCACATCACAGTTAGTTTAGAGCTAATACGCCTAATATTAAAAGTGCAATTATATACATAGTTTTAGTTACGGGCAGAGTCTGCCGGGTCAGCTAGTTAATAAATATAAATAAGCGTAAAATATAATTTTTAGCTATAACATTTATTGATGAACTGAATTAGATATTTGGAATTATAGTTGTTTTTAACTCCATTAAAATAAGAAATATCAAATTCATCTCTGTTTCTTAGCATTAGCATTGTAACTTTAATAAATCAGTTAAGAAGTTGTCTATTTGTTGCGGTCGAGTGTACTTATAACAGAGTTTACTTAAACCGGAGTTTCATTCGATTTATTTTTCTATTAGCAACTTACTAAGATTAATGTGGATTGAACTTAGCGTAGTTTAAGACTGAACTTGACTGAGTCATAATATATTTTGAGTCTTGTAATTAATCAAAATCATATTTTTTATATATGATTGGTTGCTAGTCAAGCTTTTATTGAATAGGGATGACGAAATTATCTATTTGGTTCGGGTCTATGAGCCTTGGTTACCCCTTACGAAACCCATGGGAAGACAGGTTGGTATATTATAAGCCGCAAACCATACGAATTTAATAAAATATTTGGTAGTGGTATCCTGTAATATAAATATATTTCCGCAGCCGAGCAGCTCATTAAGCGCACTATAGCTATGCACTGCCTCTTTTAAGTATTCTTCCGTTGTTTCACCAAATATGTAAATTATTATTGTAGTGTTTGTTATGCCCCGGTGGAGTAGCAAGAGCCTCGTGGCTACTAACGTATGTGCTTCCGAAAATAAAATGTAGTGTTTGTATATCTTTATTGTAGATATAACATGAAATTTTCGTAAAAAGTAGCAAGAATTAAAAAAAAGAATAAAGTTTAGTTTTACGTACTAAATAAATCAAATTACACACAATGTTCTTGTTTCAACTGAACATAACCCACATCATCATCATCAACAGCCCGTTGACGTCCACTGCTGAACATGGGCCTCCTCTAAACAGACCTTGGCAAGCCAGGATCGTAGAGGGATATTGCCATAATCACCACGCTTGGCAAACGGATTGGTGATCGCAGTTAGATGCAAATGTTGAGCTAATAGATGCTGCTGCCCATCCATCAGCCACATGTCCCTTATTCGCCTTTTACCACACCCATGGGAAGACATGGGATGGTCTATTCTAAGCCGGAAACCACATAACCCACATTTTTTGAATAATAAAATAAAGCGCTTCTCGAAATATAATATCAAAACTTTATTATACGTAATATTTGAAGTAAATCTAATCAAATCGTGCCTAAATTGCTTAAAATGTAGATTGAATTTTTATCATGGGCTGAATAAATTGGCTAATCTGCAAAAAATGTTGTGAGAAATAAATTGTACGTTAGGTACGTACAAATATATTTCTCAAAACATTTTTTGTTTGAGAAAAAATTATTTGCTAGGCATTTTTGTTTTAGATAGCTAAAGGCTAATTTTCAGATCTCTGGGAATTTTCAGATTTCAGATCAAGCTCAGATAAAAAAATACAGTTAAAATAAATTGGAATTTTGACTTAATTTCCACACAACATTTAAATTTATTCCTTAAGATAAGGATAAAAAAATGCCCTAAGTGTTATGGTGAATTAACATATAGGCTACAAAGCATCACGCTCCAACCCACTGGAGCAGAGTAACGCGGGTAAAACTGCAGGGTGCCATTTTAATTTTTACTTTATTGTATGAGTGTTAGATGATGTTTTTCTAATTGGTTAAAATAATGGGACCTCCGATTCTCTATAAAAAGGCAACACCTTTAAAAATGACTTTTTTTTTACTACAACAATACTTGGCTTTAAGTATTCACTTGTAACCACGACAGTGAGACACTACTAGTAAGTAGTGTCTCACTGTCGTGGTCTCTATTGCTATGGTAATATAATAGAAACCATCAAAGCGACACCTGATCTGACCTCTCTCTTCTATTTAGTCTGACCATAAATACTGTTACAATTAAAATAAAAAAATATTATATTTGAATTTGGAATCTGTAATTTTTATATGATTGTTCATTGTATTTTCTTATATTCATTTCGCGCCATTATATTAATGTACTAAACTAACACACTGTAATTTTAATGAATGTTACGTACAATTTTTTTTAATGTAACAATATTTGTGGCAAGAGTAAGTATAATAATAATATACCTATATTCTTTCTTCTATAATATAACTTATATTTTTAAAAAAAGAACAATACTTTGCTTAAAGTATTCACTTGATTAAGTAGTGTCTCACTATCGTCGTCTTTATTGCTATGGTAATAGAAATCATCAAAGTGAAACCTTTTTTCTTTTTGGTGGCCGGAGGAGTTCATTTACGCATTCCCACCGCCGCGCCGCTGCAGCGAATTCGCGCGCTGGCGGTGGGATATGTGGGACTCGCCATCTCCAAAGCGTGGTACGCTAACTCAAACCCCGAGGAGAGGACCCTACACCACTAAAACCCCCCGGACACTCCTTCGATCCGCCGTTGGCGGGGGCCGGGTACGATCAAAGTGACACCTGACAATACGAAAACTCATAGTCTTGCATGCGGGAGCGAGTACTTACGATATTATATGAATTCATGGATATGTTAACAGCATATGAATGGCAGTTGAAACATAAAATAAATGGGGCGTGAAACCAAACGAGCATTGACTTGTAAGTGGCAATCATTATTGACGTATTGGAAATATGAAAGTGGTTAGAAAATCTTTGTGGGTTAAAGAAATTCTATTTTTTGCGTCTTTTTTACGGCAATATGAATAAAATAACTTACGGGCTTAAAAAAAATAATTAAATATAGGCTTACGTTTGACCATAATCTCGCTTGATGGAAGGCGAAGATAAGGCCTAAGATGATACACGCTTGCCTAGAAAGTGTCTGTTCACTTTAGTCTTAAAGATGTCCAGATTTTAGCTTTACGGAAAAACTGACCCCGGTAGAGAATTACACTCCTTAGCATTATGAAAGAAGAAGCAAATCGATTCGTGCGTATTGAAGGAATGTCTATAACAAAAGGGTGAAACCGCTCGCCGCGCTTAGTCGTCCGGTGATAGAAAGGTGAAGGGGGTATCGATAAGAAAAATATAATAATTCAAAATTACATTTTTCATTTATTTCTGAAAATATATAATGTGATGCGACTGTAAGAATATTTGTCTCCTTGAACATTTCTCGTAGGGAAACTCGCCGACTAAGTTTATATATGGCTCTTACAGCACGTTTCTGTGGTACACCTATGGTGTCAATATCCGCCCAGCTTCCCCGAGTAGATATGACGCTATGAAAATAACTAAAGTACAGTGAGTCGCCTTATAGTTTTGACAGCATAGTGGAACTTAGCTTTCCTGACAATTTTTCAATATGGGAGCCCCATTGCAACTTTGAATCAATAGTTATACCTAAGGAAACAGTTGATTCTACTGGCTCCAACATTTACTAACTCAATGGAGAACACTTCGAATAACCTTCATATATTTTAATGATTTTATATTAATGTATTAAACTAACACTGTAATAGTAGTAAATGTTACGTACAATAGATTTTTTTCTTCTTTGTCAATATTTATGGCAAGACTAAGTATATATTTATAAAGTTAGATATAACAATGGGTTATCTACGTCAGTGGTGGGGTTTGCTGACAACAGGCAGTCGCACAATTGATCTAGTTAAGATTGAACTTCCGCTTCCACATTCGCACATTCGATCTGACAGTGAGCCAGTGATTAGTGTGTATAGTGCACGCAGCGCCGTCAATAGCCTTATCTGCGCCCTGTGCGAGCTTCTATAACTGTGACCTATTTTAGATAGGTATATTGAACCTTTCGCCTATTATACCACCCACTGTGTCTCACTCACTAAAACTCCCAAGTTCACTAGTGCACTAGTGCAAATGAGTTGACCATCCTGATGCTTAACATTAAATTTTTATGAGCAACTAGCGGCCCGCCCCGGCTTCGCACGGGTGGACTTTTATACCCTACCCCTGCCCTACCCTACCCTACCCCTACCCCTACTCTACCCCTACCCTACCCTACCCCTACCCTACCCTACCCTACCCCTACCCTACCCTACCCTACCCCTACTCTACCCTACCCTACCCCTACCCCAACCCTACCCTACCCTACCCTACCCCTACCCAAAAGTATCCTATGTCCTTCTCCTAGTTCTTAGCTACCTCCCTACCAATTTTCAGCCAAATCGGTTTAGCCGTTCTTGAGTTATAAATAGTGTAACTAACACGACTTTCTTTTGTTTTTAAAATGTATTCTGCTATTCAGGGTTGAGACAAATCCAACGAAACAAAAACCATGAAAATTGATCCAGCCGATCTCGAGTTATAAGTGTTGTAACAAACCCGTCTTTGTTTTATATATATAGATTAGAAGCAGACCGAAAAAATAATAGACCTGCCTAGCCATTGTTGTGGTGTGTTCTTATGTGTATTTTATGTGCAAATGGAAGTCTGGTATGGTGTTATCTTTTACTATTCTACAGTTCTCAAAAGACTCTCTATCTGTTCGTAATCTAGATTTTGTAGCCATTTTAGTATTTAAATTGTTTGAAATTGTATTACGTCATGTTTTTCACCATTGTGTTTGAATTTTTAAGGATTTGGTCGTACAAACGTGGTGTCTGAGAGTTATAGTTACGCTGTGCAAAAGTAGTTTTAGTAACCGTCTTTTTCCAGATTATGTCAATTTTATGTAAGCATTTCAAAAATAAAAAGTCAATGATTTAACGGATATTTATTTACTAACGTACTTACTTACTCTCTATCTGTAGTTTAAGGGTAGATTATAAATATATTTTTTTGAAAAACCTTATATTTAAGCTGTCTTCATACAAGAATACTTACCTACATCAAAACATTAACAAGCATCTATTGTATTGTAATCAGAACATGAAACTGAAACAAGAATAAGCTTATTGTTATCCCTTCAATTATTGCTCAATGAGAAGCGTGGTTATACATACATCCACACATACAAACTTTCGCATTTAGTACGATTCTAACAAATAAATGAATTGATTTTATTTGATTGAATGGACATACTTTAAACTCCTAAAATTGTTTAAAACATACGTTTTCTGGAGTTCTCATATTAATTTATAGGTACAATAATCAATTGTGGTATAAAATCAGTCAATAAAGCCAATAAATCTCATCACACCTAGGTTACCAACATAAATCGGTTTGACAGTTACAAATTACCCAAAAATCGACACCCATATCGAGGCAGACCAATTAATTGTTTTAGGCAAAATCGATATGGACAAGTACTTTGATTTAGTGATGTGTAAAAAAGCCTGAGGGCTTAAAAATGGGAGGAAAGGTCGTAAATCAGACTTACTTTGATGTACGATCGTGTAATAGGTTATTTATACGAAGCTCTTATTGGGAATGTGTTAATTATTTATAAATCACCGCTGTTGACAGAGTGGCCTAAGTGTAGGTATTTTTTGTATTCGAAACATTATAAAGCTGAAGTGTTTATTTGTTTGTACACGCTATTCTCTGGAACTACTGGACCGATTTGGATAATGATTTCAGTGTTAGATAGCCAATTTAACGAGGAAGGCTATAGGCTATATATCTCATACTAAGACCAATAGGAGCGCATTGCACTAAACTTAAAATGGATATATTACACATTACGCTACTGCTGAACATGGGCCTCCTCGTGAAAGAGGGTTTTGCTATAGTCACTAGGCTTAGCAAGTGAATTGACCGCAGTATTATGTATTAACACACAGAGAAACGCAGCTGCCCTCGGATCAACTAAACTCGGAAATAAATATTTTATTTTTTCAAAATTCTTTCTTATTCGGCACACAAACATAAAAATACAAAATTACAAAAAAATGGAGGTACAAAAGGCTTATCACAAAATAATTGTCTCGTCCAGACAACCTTTAGCAATAGCCTAGCACCTTCAAATTTTCCCAATTTGTAAGTCATGGTTTATGCACGATAGATCATACGACGGTCCCGCACCCTGAATGTTGGGACCATGCAATCACTACAACTACTTTGCCGTCATGGAAGGGGGACTTCCCTATATCCCACTAAAATCGTAGATTATTCCCCGAATGTGGCAATGGCAGCTTCCATAACAATCGGCGGTATCTAAACGACTGGACTTCCTTCAGTTTTTCTTTTACTGGAGGACATTTAGGAGGGATATTTACGAGGGTTTTTGCTACTTTAAAAGAAGATGTTACCTAGTGATTTCAATCTGGAGCCCTACTCACCTTCAAATGTTTTTATTTCCATGACTACTATTCCAACACGAATAACGAAATGTGACTTATAAAAAAAAATGGATGGCTCTTCTAGCATAGGTGTTTCCTTCCTCCATCGATAATGAGTCCTTCAACCGTGGTGTGAAGAAGCATCTTGTAGACAGGATAAGGGTACGCTGTACCTTAAGCACTATCTATCTTTGTATTTGGAGCCCTCTGACACTTAATAGGTGTAGGTATAGACGTTCCTGCTGTTCATAAATAATAAAATTTATTTATTTAAAAGACATTTTACACACATAACAGTTAACGTGGGTTCCCACACTAAGTTCTAGACTTGTATCGCAGAAACCTAATATCCTTTAACAAAATTATTAACCATGCGGACACCAGCTGACTATAAAATATACGGAAATAATAATGACGACAATTATAGTGGACTAACTAACATAATTATATTACTAATAGAAAAAACAAAACTTTAACAATAATAATATGAAGTGAAATTAGGGTATAGTCGTGGGTGTTGATGTGGAGGTAAATGTGTGTGTGTTGTGTGTTTTGTGTGTATGTTTGGTGATTTATCAGCTATAGCATGTGAGGATCCTCATAAGAGAGTGTCATAAGCCAGTGCTTCACAATCCTCTAGCATATTAATACCTTTATTAATATGTTAGAGGAAAGAATTGATTATTTGTTTGTTTGTTTGCATTGAATAGGCTCCGGAACCTACGGCTACCTACATTATCCAGGAGGAAAATAGGGAATATTATAATAAAAAAAATAGTTCCTTGGGTCACCCAAGGAAATTCATTAATATTTTTTTAAAGGAAGTAACGCGGGTGAAACCTCGCGCGGGATGCTGGGGAAATCTTAATCTAGAGGAATCTTAAGTCTTTTGTTCTTTATTAAATCACTAGCTGCGCCCCGCGGTTTTACCCGCTTTACTCTGTTCCAGTGGGTCGGAGCGTAATGTTTTGTATCCTATATGTTAATCCAGCGTATAACCTATCCCGGTGCAAATTTTCAGACAATTCCGTTCAGTAGTCTTGGCGTGAAAGAGTAACAAATATCCATCCATCCATACTTACAAACTTTCGCGTTTATAATATTAGTAGAATAGTAGGATCATAGTAAGTCGAGTTTAAGTGGCCGTAGCCCAATGGCTAAGGTGTCGGACTTGTGATCTTGTGGTCGCCGGTTCGATCACCACCCATTGCACTACTGATGTAAACCCACTCGTTACACAAGCATTTTTAGCTTAGCACGAGGGGTTAACAAGAATACTAGTAGACTGCAAAATTCTGCTAGTATACAAATAGGTAAGAACAATGTAACATCATATTTAAGTCGCGTATATCGTGTAAATGCATATTAATATTATATACTTTAAAACTACCTATTCATTTTTATAGAAAAACAATGTATAGTTATTTTATGTCGAAATCCGATTAAATTCATTTCCATAGTATTCAATAAAAACAATGAAACGAGTTATATAAAAGTTTTTAACGAAAAATATTTTATTTCGTCGCAAATAATTAATATCAGTTGAAAACATAAAAAAACTATGGAATCTTTTTAGTATTTATACTTTTATGTTACTTTGATTTAATTCTCTGTCTGCAAAAATAGTCTAGTCTAGTTCTAGTTTCTATGTAAGCAGAATTTACTTATGTTCTTAGTAAAATACACATTACATTTTATTTGTTTCTAGAGATTGTTATCCAATATATGAAGCTGAATAGTTGGTTTTCTTAAACGCGCTAAACTCAGTAACTATGGGTCCAATAAAAAAAAATGATAGCCTATTTATTAAGAAAGGCTATAAACTAAATCATCACGTTAAGACTAATGGGAGCAGAACACTAATGGATAATGTATAAAAATCGAGCCTAACCCCAAATTTTGAAACATTCTCGGGATAGTTACCTTGTATTTTTTTTTGCGAAGGGTATGTGGGACTCTCCCTCTATAGAACGCGTGGCGTTGTCGCACCGCAGAGAGGACATACCCACTAAAAAGCCCCCGGGTGTTCCTCCTTCTGCCGTTTGGTGTGGGGGACCCAGTACCGGTATCGGCCTTGGGTTATCCCCCCGGCAGGTATCTAGTTAAGCTCCCGTCCCGAGGACGAAGTCGCAAGTACAAGCTAGTCTTGTATAAAATATACCATGTTTTCCGCTTACCGCCGCAACTAAATCGCTTTCAAGCAGTTACAGCAAGACAAATGATACATTTTAAGAAAATTACATTACGCGCCTTCCTAAAGCATATCCATAACAACACAACATCAATCAACAGTAGGGCTCTCACCAAAATACATTCGCTAAATAGATTCAATTACTTTTATTTGTCAATCTCTTTCCGCAGATTGTTTCTAAGTATTCCTTCGCGGCAACCCTAATTTGACTGCCTCAGGCGATATCACTCTCCCTATTACACATAGGGAAAATAGATTTTACTGTCTCTGTCGCTCGTTTATGCGTGCCGCTCTTTAATTGCATAGTAAAGGTCTTTAGATCTTCTATTGGAGATGAAACAGCCGTGAGGGGTTTGCGTCAAACATAAAATGTAATTCAGATAAATCTAATAATCTATTTTTATTGTATTGGATTCCCGGTCGCTTTCATTTTATTTTTGGTTTCTCATTTAGTTTTGATTTAGAGAGTAAATAAGGTTAAGGGTCTTGAAAAGGCTTAAGGCTGCCTCATTTCATCATGAATTAATTTGAGTTATTTTCAATTTTTGTGGCATTATAGGTACATGTTTAAGCTAAAGCCTTAAGTGCGGTTAGGTTACTTTGCGCAGCAGATTGGTCAGTATTGCGTATACCATTCAATGGGGCAATGGTGCCAAGGGTAAATGTTGTCAATTAGCATAGATATATAATAGTAAGAATTTTATTTTTAAAATTGTTGAATACTTTACGTAAATGTTTACCGATAACTAAATTTAAAAAACCGGCCAAGTGCGAGTCGGACTCTCGCACGAAGGGTTCCGTACAAGTGCGTACCTATTTTTGATATCAAGAATAGTAAAAGTATCATAGTATAAAAGTTCTTGTAGTTCGTTGTAACTTTGATCGATGTTGAATGAATGAAATGAATGAATGAATGAATGATACGGTTTATGACGTATTAAAAAAAAACTACTTACTTGATCTCGTTCAAACCAATTTTCTGTGGAAGTTTGCATGGTTATGTACATCATATATTTTTTTTAGTTTTATCATTCTCTTATTTTAGAAGTTACAGGGGGGGGACACACATTTTACTACTTTGAAAGTGTCTCTCGCGAAAACTATTCAGTTTAGTAAAAAATGACATTAGAAACCTCAATATCATTTTTGAAGACCTATCCATAGATATCCCACGCGTACGGGTAAGATGAAAAAAATTTTTTTGAGTTTCAGTTCTAAATGTGGGGAACCCCAAATTTTTTTGTTTTTTTTCTATTTTTGTGTGAAAATCTTAATGCGGTTCACAATATACATCTACTTGCCAAGTTTCAACACTATAGTTCTTATAGTTTCGGAAAAAAGTGGCTGTGACATACGGACGGACAGACAGACAGACAGACAGACAGACATGACGAATCTATAAGGGTTCCGTTTTTTGCCATTTGGCTACGGAACCCTAAAAATGAGATTAATAACGAACCTGCATTTTAGACCACGTAGATGGCATCTATGTCCCCCTTAGAGACGTATTATAAATAAACCGGTCGGGTTCCACCATAACCGAATGGTTAAGGCATTAGGGGCTATATCTAAAATGCAAGTTCGAATCCTGCCGGTGGTTTCAATTTAATAATCTCAATTTTGAAATTTTGTAAGTTTTATTTTAAATTAGCTACTAATATTTAATCAATACTAATATATAAAGCTGAAGAGCTTGTTCGTTTATTTGATTGAATATCAGGAACTACTCATCCGATTTGGAAAATTCTTTCAGTGTTAGATAGCCTATTAATCGAAGCAGGCTAAAGACTATATTTAATAATAAATACGCGGAGTTACGCGAGTGAAATCGCGCGTGGGACGGGAGATCTTTGTATAATATAGACATCCGATAAGAAAGACGTTTTGAAAATCCACCCATAAGTGTTGAATGCAACGTCTGCGTCTGCAAAGGGTACATAGTTGTTGTACAGTTTGTATAGAAAAATCGAGAGTCCACACCTAGTATAACATATTTCCCTGCCATATAAAATGTCACGCTCTAAATAATGAGTAAGTTCTGGTTTTTAAGTGAGCTTTAGTGTTTACAATTAATGTTACGTGTAATATAAAGTAGGTTGAAACGTTTTAATGTTTATAACACGGTTTACAACTAACGTTTGAGACTATCATAAATTGTATATTTTAAATATTAGTGAGTTTTGGTTTGAAAAACTATTGAACGAATTTAGATGAAAGTTGGTACACAGATAGAAGATAATCTCCATTGATATATGTAGATGAAACTTGAATATTAATATTTGTACCCAAAACGATTAAAAATCATGAATAAGACGGTCGAAAAGTCGAATCTGATTTGCACACGTCGAATACATCGACGAATCTATAATATAAAGAGATAAGTTTGAGAGGTTGTAGAGATGTGACGTGATGTCTACATCTGCTATTTGTGTTTTGGAACGATATATGCTGTTCTTTATTCGGTCTGTAAGTTTGGAAGGATTGGTATCCCACCTTTTTTTGTTTTTTGGCTGGAGGGAAATGCATTTACGCATCCTCTCCGACGCTGCAGCTTTAACGCGCCGGCGAAGGAGTATGAGGGACTCGCGCTCTCCATAGCGTGGTAGGCTATAGCCATACCACGAGGAAAGGACCCTTCTCCACTAAAATCCCTCGGACAATCCTCCGTCCGCCGTTGGTGACACTCCAGCCCTCTGACGGCACCTGCGGTATTGGCAACCCACTTAAAATAAGAAAAGGATACCAAAAAAATGGAATTAAGTAAGGGAGGCCTTTGCGCGGCTGTGGGACACATAGAGTTCATAATAATAACAAAAAAAAAAACACAATCATTTCGTTTGAATTCAAAACATTATTATAATTAATTGAAATAATAAATTGTCCCATCGCTCAATATCAGTTACCGAATGAACTATAATGCCCCGTTAATTATACTGTAATGATGAACGATAAAACAGATGATATAATACAGAATGGGCTTCGAGATATTAATTGAATTATGTTTCCAATTAGTAAAATACATTACTCAATACGTCAGATGACGTCACGAAGCCTACATCGCGCAATCTAAGTTCGCACGCCACTTAAGTCTATATACTATTAGTTAACAATTACAGTTGGGATAAGGGTTGCCACCCTTACTATATTATATAGTAACGTACTATAATTCAGTCAACTATATATTATACAAAAATAATATAGTACAAAAAGTACCTACTATATTTTTTTGCTAAATTAAAATTCACCCCATTTAAAAATTTAGACCGCACTGAAAACAATGTAAAATGCTACTTCGGACGCCTAAAAAAAAGTTCGTTGAGCGACTGAGTGGCAAAATGAAATGAAATGAAACCAAATTCGTTCCTAAACTACCGAAATAATGCAAGTGGCTCTTTCAAAACCTGGCTCCATTATGCCAGTTCTCCTCTAGTTACAAACAACATAAATTTTCAGAAAAAAAAAAGATATTTTTTTCTGAAATCAAAAGCAAATGCCCATACATTGAATTAGATAACAATATGCAACAAAGAATATCATATCTGACCTGCAAACATCGCACAAATATAATCCCATTTACGGTTTTCTGATTCAATTTAAGAGTACGGATACGAAAGTAAATCGGAATTCAAGGTATGCGCTGAGCCAGGGAGTTATGCACGGTGTTACTAGGTATATATGTGTGACATCTTCTTTGAATATGGAATATGTTTGATTCGGAAATAAACGTTAGGATATGTTTTTCGAAAATGTTTTTATTAAAGGTATAAAGTTCAACGTCACTCCAACAACAGCAATAAATATATAGGCTCTAGGCGATCGCTGACGGGAGGAATGCGTGTGTGAAGAGTTTAAAAATGTTGAGCAAGTTTTAGTTGACAACCTCCGTAGCGTGGCGGTATTTGGCTCGCTTTAAATCTCAGAGGTCGTGTGTTTGATCCCCACGCCAATTCATCCATTCTAAAATTTCTTTCCGGGTCTGGTCTGGTTGATGAGGGACTACCCTTCGTGCCTCGGAAAGCACGTTAAGCCGTTGGTCCCGATTGTTACAACATCATCTATAACAATCGTATATCAAGGAACGGGCAGCAGCGTTTCCTTGTGTTGTACATCATATTACTGCAGTCACCAATTCGCCATAGTCACCCGCCAAGCGTGGTGACTATGGCAACTACCCTCTCTCGGGAGGAAGCCCATGTTCAGCATTGGACGTTAAAGGCTGATGATGAGCAAGTTTTGTATAGTTGTCTCTCTATAGTTCGCGGTTTACTGGATTATCGGTCTGCGAGGGTATCATAAGTTTCAATTCAAACGCAGGGTCGAGTAGCGATTTGTGTAAACTGATAGCTGAAAGTAAATATTTTTTTGTACCAATAATAACCATTTTTGCCAATTTTAATTTATTATTTATTTATTGACATGGTTCTCAAACGCAGTACAATTTTAAGGCAAATCATTACGTTTTCATCAAACCGACGACGTTCGATATGGGTTGCAGCAATTTTCCAAGTTTGCCTATAACCTATTTTATCATATAAACCTATTTTAAATTCCCTGAAATCCCGGGATGCGTGCAGTTCTGGGAATTGCCTACATCACTAATGGCATTCGTGTCAAGGCTAGGCTTCAATCGCTTTACTCCTATGTAGGTCACAGTCGTATTTATAGGTACGGACTAATTAATTACCTGCTTTTTGGATGTCATAATTATGTAGAGGTAAAAGTTACAGTGGTTAGTAACAATTTAAGAAACAGGATAAAAAAGAAAAGAACGTTTACTCCGATGTTTGTTTAATTGTTCTTTTTTTAAAAAAAATTAACTGTACCTTCGTTTTATGTTCTATCCTATAATCTCGGACATTGGTAAAGTTGTGGTAGTCTCAAGTCTCAACACAACGTCACACCTAAGTGACTGAACTGATCTGAAAAGAAAGTCCTTTTTATGTAAGATTGAAACTGGAACGCTGCGGCTTGGGCCAGAAGGTATTCTACAATGCGATAAAGGAAATTGAAACTTGTTAACGTGACCTACAGTTCAAATTTCGATCACGTAGTTCGTAAAGTAATGTCTTAACCGCCATCAGCCCGTAAAACGGCCTATGCATAACATGGGCCTCCTCGCGAGGGAGCGGAGAACTGTATAGTAGTATGACTGATTGACGTATTGACACACATCTTAAACCACTGATCTTAGAGGCCTGAAACTTCAAAAGTGTATTCTGTATATAACGTAAGAAATGAGTTTTAAATATTCTACCAATCTTTCCAAAACCAAATCATAAAAGAGGCAGCTAATTTTGTATCGAGAAAGCAACATTTACTCGGACAAAGTCACAGGAAAAGCTAGTTTACTCGGACAAAGTCGCAGGAAAAGCTAGTTTTTCTATAAATAACATAAACTTGCATGTCCGGTGAATACATACCATATGGACAGCTAGTCGTTTACACGACTGTCCCTTTGAATCAACCGCAATTACATTTACAGCCCTTTTCTTCCAAACTACTTAAACCGGGATAGGGATAATGTGAACGTCGTAAGTCCCGGATCAGTCCCGGATTACGGGATGACATAGTACATCACTCAAAGGGACGGGATTTAAGAGTCGCTTACCTTATGTTACAACACTACTCTAAGTGTTTTGTATTTTGCGAGGTAATGTTTAGGTGCTTTATGTTCTTAAGAAGAAACTGCTTTACTTTATTTTCCCTGGGCCTTATTTACGGAGACGATGGGCATTGGGCACGATGGGCAATAAATAAGTTTAAAACAACTATTAAAGCCAATTTGTGTAGCAGGCCTTATTATAAAATTTTTGATTATATTAGTGGCAAAAATGCTTGGCATTGAGTCGCTACAATTACAATGTAAAATAGAAAATTATGTAAAAATGTTTTAAAATATAGTAAAACAATAATTATTTAAGAAAGAGAGGTTTTTGGCACTGCACGGATGGGGAAAAAATATATGACGATGCCACATGTAACTATTTTTACTGAATAAATTACATTGGAATTTTTTGCGTGGCATTGGGCGGAATCTGCATTTGATTTCAAAAATGGAACAGAGGACAACGGTTAAGTATTTTGAAACGCAAGTTTAGAAAATATTATTTAGCGTATTTGTTAATAGCCTTGTGGTTTCCGCCTTAGATTAGACTAGATATATTACCATGGGTGTCGTAAGAGGCAACTAAGGGACACACAGCTGATGGGTGGGCAGCAGCGTCTTTCAACTCAAGGTAACTTAACACTTCACTGCGATCGGCAACGCGCCTACCAAGCGTGGTGATTATGGCAATATCTCTCAACGATCCTGGCTTTCCAAGATCTGTAAAGAGGAGGCCCATGTTTGGCAATGAACATAAATAGGCTGTGAAAGTGAAGCGTTCGTTTACCAGAGGTTATGGTTAATTGCTGAGTACAGACACACAATGGAATAATTAGGACATCCCTCTGTATAACGATAGTTGCTATTAAGACCACGAGGAGAAGATTCCCCATAAAAACCGCGCGTTCCTCCGATAACAAATAATGAACGCACTAGGAACTGTAAATGTCTAGTGTATCTAGAGCTCCCTGGCGGTGCCCACAACCAGACTCTCTTGGGCCCTTAATTTTATGGCCAGTTTAATGCACGGGTTTTCAGTCCTTACTCCTCAAAGCTCCTCAAAAGGGTATCTAAGCCCCAAAGGGGGAGCCTTGTCCCCGAGGCCGAGCCAAGGTTCGGCAGGACTCTGCCGCCGTTTACGGCCGGTGCGCCTTGCGCGGAGCGGGAGGGAGGACAGATTATTATCCTGAATCAGATATACGGTGCCATGTTTGGAATAAATTGCCTCCGCAGAGTGTAGTCCCCTTCTTCCTAGCTCTGTGTGAAACCGCTACATCCACCTTCGGTGTGTTTCGATTTTCCTTATGGGGAATGGCCACTTCCTTTGCACGACTCCTCTCACCATCATCCATACTCGGAGCGGCGTCCAAAATCTCCTCTTTATGTTTTCAAAGTAGGAAGTAGACTGCTTCAAAGGCGACCGTACGAAAACTGGGGTCCACTCTTTTCTAGCTTACCTTCGGAACGTTAACCAGGAAATTATCCACACCTACAAAAAAAAAACCGGCGAAGGACCAACTCCAAGACTTAGAAGCATTTGGTTTCGAAACGGTTTGAGTGTTGTCCAATAGAAAAATAAAATAAAACAAACATAAATACTTACTTCTAAAAGTAGAGAACCGCGTCTTCAGTTCAGTATCAATCAATAAAAACAGCCGGAGGTTAGTCGATTTAAAGTTACATCGTTATTTAACTTTTATGATTGGTGTATAATTTAACCGATAACATCGGATGCCAATCGTTTATAATTTATCTGGTAGAACTTAATTAAATGTGCCTAACTTCATCAAAAATTTAATTAAAATTATTTTAAAGGTTTTCCAAAGGCAGTTAATAATAAAATAAAGCAAATAAAATTATAGTTATACATGAAGGTGAAGTTTTGATTTTTTTAAGACTGCACAATATATCAGTCGTAAGTGACTTTACAAACACATAACTCACGGATACAGGGTAAACCCAAACTCATAACAACTAAGCGTGGTTCACACAAATTATTGACCCTAGTGGGAATCGAACCGGAACTTCAGGTCTCAGAAGCAACTGCCGAACCACTAAGCCACCGATGCAAGTCTTATTGCAGAATTGTTTTCAATCTGTGATATTTTTATTTTTTAAATGATTCAGATAAAAACATAGCTCAATTAGTGCAAATGAAAAACTCTTGATCCTATCTATATATCTCAGCAAAAGTGTCGGAGTGTGTGTGATTCCATATCATTTCATGGTATATTTATACCATAAGTAGGTAGAGGGTGGCTTTTGGGGGCATCGGGACCTACAATAAGATGACATCCAGTTCTTATCAGTTACGCTTAGATTTAGCCGAAGATGTTTGATTAAACTTGAGTTTTGTAAGCTTAAACTTCACTCAGCTTACAAAACTTAAGTAAACCTTTTGTACTGTTCTATATAAGGAATAAACAATATACACTTTGAAGTATTCTAGATGTAATGTATACGGAGCAACAAACACGTCCGCACGCCAGCCACTGCTATGTACGACTGCGCGTACACTACACCTTTCTTTATAGTCCCCGCGGAATGTGAATCGTCTCCACAGTGGCAGAGGTATGTAGGACTAGCGATGGTATGCTATTCATACCACGAAGAGAGGGCCTAAGCAATAAAACCCGGGTGTAGTTGTTAGGTAAAAAGGTTATATTTCCTACATCTAAATTAGAAACGGAAAACCGAAAGGCTGACAGTAGTTGATTTAGCATGTTTTAACATGAAACTTTGTACGTGACATTAAACAAGGGTCGAAATAGAATCGGGATGAGCTTCTCGAACTTTCGACATGTTTACCTACTCAAGTTAAATAAATACTCATTTTATTCACAGACTCATCTAACATTGTTAGCAAACATAACATATTATTATTCATATTATTCTCATACACGAATATATTCTGATGAACTTAGTAACTTGATTACGCGGTAATAAAAAGTATGTGTGTTCTTTTGTACGTTTTGTGTAGATAACTCCGAATGTTGGCCAACTTCATTGTAAAGGTTAATTTTGCAAAGCAAATTTAACTAACATAACAATTTGTTTGTTTGTATGAACGCGCTAATCGTACTACTGATTGGATTTGAAAAAATATTTTAGTAAAGGCTCGAGCACACCGAATGCGTATGCGTTACTACGGCGTAATCACGCCGTAGACACGCGCGTAGTTACGGCGTAACCCGATGCCACACCGGGTTACGCATACGCTTACGCATCCGAGCCGAGTACGCAACGCACATGGCCCATTGCGTACCCGGCTGCGGCAGCCATATTTTATTCTGTTTTCGAAGGCTGTGTTGTGCACGATGTCTGACATGACGAGGAAGAAGCAATATTAATACTATTGTGCCAGAATAATCCTGCGGAATATATATATTAATACGATGAATTTTTGTAGAATTTACTTTTTTGATTGTAGATACATTCATAAATACGCACAATTTCAATAAGTTTTTCTATTCATTATAAAAACAATACAAAACACCACTACGTGCCAGTATATTTGTAAAAAAATACAACTGACTGCAAATTACGCGCGTAGGGCTACGCACAGCAAAGGTACGTGCGTGTACACGCACGTACCTTTGCTGCTCGGTGTGACGTCCAATAAGGCGCGCCATTGAATACAACGTCATCATGCAACGTTGCCGCTCTGCTCTGCGTAAGGTACGGCGTAGGTCACGCAGTCAGTTTGTGTCTTGGGAGCTGCATTGCGTAGGGCTACGCATTACGTCTACGCGCACGTCTACGTTACGCAAGCGGTGTGTCCTGTCTCATACGGTTCCATACATTACACCTCAGCGGTACGTGCACGTCTACGCTTACGTCTACGCATACGCATCCGGTGTGCTCGGGCTATAGGTTATTTTTATTTATGAAGATCCGATGGAAACGTGAGTTACACGCGTGGAATCGCGTGCGGAAGATAGTTTTTATATACTATACATATTGTGCTATATTTTGTAATAGTTGCCTAAGCAATAAAAAACACCAAAATTTGTGTTCACTAAGTACGAAAATATATACAAGGTGTAACGGAAAGGATATATACATAGAAAGAGCAAGGCTTCTTTGGACCATAACAGACGATATGGCAAGGGTTATTTCATCCTTTCTCTAGAAGTCCGGAAGTAATGATTTTTTTTAAATTCATAGATACCAGAAACCAAACTTTTCAAATTGAAATAAATACATCACTAGCACTCAATCAGCTGATCGATGTCAACGAACGTGGAAAGTTATTGACCCACGTAGTGCGGTGACACGTTTGTTATGATTTGAATTTAGGAAACATAATATGAAACCGAGAATTTGGTATCAATTCTTGGAGTATTTTATTTGAGTTGAAACCCTTGCCATATCGTTTGTTATGATCCAAAGAAGCCTTGCTCTTTATATGTATATACCCTTTCCGTTACACCTTGTATATAATATATTGTCTTACTTTGGAGGCAACTATTTTTGCTATAATAATAATAAGATTAACCCATTTCAAAATATGTTTCAAAATTGAGATTAATAAAATTCGAACACCGGCAGGATTCGAACCTGCATCTTAGGTAAAGCACCTAATGCCTTAACCTTAACTAATAAGGCTGCGTGGTACCACACCGGTCGTCGAAATTTATCAGTCTCTTTATAACACGTCTCTAAGGGGGCCATTTCAAAATGTCTTATATAATAGACAAAATATCGGAACATTTTTCTTTAAAAAATTATAAGTCGAATATCTTGGAAACGGTTAGAGTTTGAGTAGGGGGTTTGAGAAATGATGGGCACTACACGTCCTTAGTATAGGTCGACTAAACCTGTTACCTTGTACCCTGTAATAATGATTTTATGTTATAACTTAATTTGTTAAGTTAGTAGGTAGGCCTTTGCCTCCGCCGCTATCTGCCTCAATTGTTGTACAAAGAGTTAACAATGCCCGACCTTAATCTGTTAAAATGTTTCATTCTCATTTCATTTAACAGCATATAAATATTAAATTAACTTTTCTCCGTGTTAATTAAAATAAAGTGCTCCATATTTCATCAAGTACATTATAATAAACCACTTTAAAAGGATTGAAATATCAAAGATCCGCTTTTGTTGCTACAAAAATGTGAATAAAAGTTTTAAGCCTTTTTTCGGAAACGAAATTTCAGTGTCTGATAAAATATTAATGGATTCGTCCACCGTGTATGTGATTTGGGACATCAAAGAGGACGGTTATTTATACATTTTATAAAACAGGAGGTACGGTAACCTCTGCATATTGAAGGTGTGAGTCAAAAGTGTGTCAAAAAAGTACAACAGAAAAAAATAAGGGTTATCAAAGCAATGAATGTTTGATAGTATACAATCTTCGTGGCGTAGCGGTATTCGACTTGCTTTAAATCTCGGAGGTCGTAGGTTCGATCCCCACGCCTGACAAAAAAGTCTTTGTGTAGATTAAAAAATAAATCTTAGAGATTTATTTTTTGGTGTGGGTGGCTAAGGGACTACCCGCCTCGGAAAGCACGTTAAGCACCCATTGTTATTAGTCTTGTGCCTGCTGGGTCATTTTCAAGATCGCTCCGTACTAGTACATTCGGACAGTGAACTAGTTCATTCTATAAGCTCTAACAGCTCTATTCGGTCTTTGCTCTCGGTCAGCATTTCCATATAGGACAGCGCGGACCACAGAGCAAATACGTTCTCTAGGAACATTGTTAAGTACTTAGAGCGTATTTGCGGACCACAGAGCAGCCACCAAATCACCACGGTGACCAAATTATGGTTACTATTTGTATTCATTTACATTATTACGAATGAATTCGTATGACGTACTTGTCAAAAACAATCAGTCAGTGATATTTCATTTTCGATCTCGCTCGAACTTATACGATCTCGCGGTTTACAATGTACGAAGTACGAAAGGAGCTATTTGACCTATTAGACCGATTACAAATCAGCGTTCGGAAACGTTTCTTCTAGTACAGTGCGAAGATACGGCTCCTATTCGTTCATCGTTCACGAACTACACAAGACTAATTGTTATAACAATCGTATACCAGGGACAAGGCAGCGTTTCCTTAGGTGTTACAACATCATACTGCGGTCACCAACCCGCCTACCAAGTGTGGTGACTATGGCAAAAACCCTTCCTCGGGAGGAGGCCCATGTTCAGGTTTGGAAGTTAATAAATTAAAAAAAGATTTGATAAATTAAAAAAATACTTGTACAATATTTTTAAGTAATCTAACTGACAGACTAAATATTTTTTTTTATTTCTTCATGCCCATTAAATACTTAAAATAAATAGCCTAATATATAGATTGCCGTGTGGTTTCCGGCGTAGAATAGACCACCCCATGTCCTGTCGTAAAAGGCGACTAAGGGACATATGGCTGATGGATGGGCAGCAGCATCTATTATCCAAGATATCTATTACATGTTACTGCGATCACCAATCCGTCTGCCAAGCGTGGTGATTATGGCAATATCCCTCAACGATCATGGCTTGCCAAGGTCTGTTAAGAGGAGGCCCATGTTCAGCAGTGGACGTAAACGGGCTGTTGATGATGATGATGATGATGATATAAATACTAATCGATATAAACGGCAATAAAACTATGTCAACAACAAGTCCATACATACACAAAATGTAATCTGATAAATAAGGCCACAATTTCATATCGTATTTGACACACCAATTCCCCAATAGCATCCAATAAAAGCTCCTGAAATGGTCCCACAGCTCACTAATAGTCACAACTAAACTCCTGAGATGTTCAAAACGAGTTTGAGCACACTTTTACTAAATCCCATTGACTTTGAACGTAGCCGAACCCCAGTAATCCCCGCGCCTTTATTCCGTCAGCAAAACTGTGGCAATATTGCTTTGATCTAATACTATGTTATAAGAAAGTGCACAAGTAGAATTACAGGTCATTACAACTACTTAAATGATGACCATTTGGCGCTGATAATCCTTAACTTATTTTTTAACACAAGACTGACAGACTTCTAGCTATTTAATAGTAAATTTTACCTATTTATAATTATTTTTTATATGCATTGTGAATTTTCTTGACAAGTACAAGTGCATGTACGTACCTAAGTGCTGAATAAATATCGATAATTTCGTTTAAGTATTTGGTTTTAATTATATTATATAATATGGACGTTAGACAACCTCCGTCGCGTAGCGGTATTTGGCTCGCTTTCAATCTTGGAGGTCGTGGGTTCGATTTCCACGCCGGACAGGAAATCTTTGTGTAAATTCTAAGATTTCTTTTCGGGTCTGGTTGGTTGAGGGACTACCATCCGTGCCTCGGAAAGAACGTTAAGCCGTTGGTCCCGATTGCTATGCCATCATCTATAACAACCGTATACCAGGGAACGGGCAGCAGCGTTTCCCTGTGTTCCCAATATAATACTGCGGTCACCAATCCGCCTGCCAAGCGAGCCCTCCCTCGGGAGGAGGCCCATGTTCAGCAGTGGACGTTGTACGAGCTGATGTTGATGATGTAGTAATATAAACTTCGAAGATAAGGTTCTATTTGAACTTGTACATATTCTTACCTAAGTAAAATATTATGTAAATTCATTTCATAGAATTGTAGTACTTCCTTTGAGTTTCTCAGTTATAGGTAAATATTAACAATGTTTTTTTTTTGCTTTCCAGGTAATTTAACTAGAAAAATACCAGGATTTTATAAGATCGAGTTTCTTATGTAAGTGTACTTTTTGTTTTTTTATTAATAAACTAGCGACCCGCCCCGGCTTCGCACGGGTGCCATGCTGATGTATCATACATATAAACAATCTTCATTTACTAAGGCTGCAGCTATGCTCGCCTTTATGCCCAGTGAAGTAGCAAAAGCCACGTGGCTACCTACGTATGTCAATTCGAAAAAAAGGGGATAGTGTAGCTTTCCAAGGGTGAAAGAATTTTTCAAATCGGCCCAGTAGTTTCGGAGTCTATTCAATACAAATAAACAAACAATCAAATCTTTCCTCTTTGTAATATTAAAGATTATAAAGTAAAGATATCATGTAAAGCTGACCCCTCATTAGGTGAGTTTGTGTCACACGTGGGCGACGGCAGAAGTAGCGAATTAAGTGAATTAAGTAACGCTCATCGATCATTTGTGGGGTCAGCCTAAAACCTCATTTAACACGGTAACGTTAATATCGAGTTTTATTTGGCGCCAAGTGCCTTTGAGAGACAAAGTTTGTTATTAAAAATTCAATATCAAAGTTGAATTGAGTTCTGATGTGTTCATATAACGCGTGGGATTCTGACATCGGGTGGAATGATTGGCTCAAATGTGGTTTTATATGCAATGAAACTTTATTGATTTGCATATTTATCATATAAATAAAAAAAAGAGTGAGAGAACACTATCTGTCCTCTTCGTGATAATATTATTATTTGTGTATGTATTGTAACTATTTATCATTTTATGTATGTATTTAAGTATATGTGTATGTATGTATATCTACCTACACAGTTAAATTGCTTTCTTTATTTTCATCTCTTATTTCGCAGGTCCACTGGAAGAGATATCTATAGAAATAAGTAGTACCTTTGCACATTGCCTTTTGTTTGTATTTGTTTTTCACTTGACTATATTTCTTGTGTGTACATAAATAAATAAAATGATTTATTTTAAAACAGGATGTTATTCCACGTAAAATAATAATGTTGTAAGCTGTGCCTGCGCCTTAGACCCCGTGGAATTAAACAGCCCTCCCAACCCTTAGTTTTCTAAGAACCTTCCGATGCCCTCGTAGACCCGAAGTTCGAGAGGCTCCGTCAGCGACCGCCCTGAGCCGAGGTCCAAGTCCCACAGGGAACGCCCTCTTGCGCAGGTTGCTTAGTTTGTAGTGTTTAAACCATTTATCTAGGCTGGAGCTCTGCTCGCCTTTATGCCCGGTGAAGTAGCAAAAGCATCGGGGATAAACACACAGGTCAGTGCGAAAAAAAAAACAATTGAACAAAAAATATATTTAAGTTACTCCTCATTACATCAGCTATCTGCCAGTGAACGTCCCGTCAAAATCGGTCCAGTGGCTCCAAAGATTAGCCGACACAAACAGACAGATAGAAAAAAATAGTATAAAATATTTACCGTATGTTTTGTGTATATATTATATTTTGTATACCGTTTCCGAGGTAAGGTGGACACAGACAAACAGGCAAAATAAAAGGGATCCTATATAAATTGGTCTAGCCGTTACTGAGGTTAGGAGGCGGGAACAAACACATACACAGACAATTCTATATACAGTAAAAGCTCTCTATTCGCGGGGTATACGTTCCGTAAATATACCGCGAATACAGAAACCGTGAATATGGAATGGTAATTTATATGGGATTATAGGGGATACGTTCCTAGGAGACAGTAGATGGATCAATTTTCATTAAAAAATGTCACGTTTCCAGTGTTTGTTCCACATGCACTGGAAACGTGACTTTCCAAAGCGTAAATGATCAAAGCATATCTATTTCCACTTAAAGCTGTAATACAGATATTTTTCGTGTCGAAACACTTATTTTTAGTCGACATTATAAAGCACAGTACATCTAATATGTGGCAGCATTAAACAAAAACTTAAGGCGTAGTCGTAATATCACTATAATCTTCATTTCTTAGTCCAATTACCGACACGTTTATAAAGGAACCCGAATCCTTTCTATTAATATATGTATGTATGTAGTGATGTACCGATTAGTTCCGCGAATATGGGATTTTTTTGCCGCGAATACAGGAATTCGGTCGCAATTTTTTAATCCGCGAATAGTGAAAACGCGAATGAAGGAAGCGCGAATAAGGAGCTTTTACTGTATGTATATTCATATGAATTTAGTGAAATTCTATTATTTGCCCATTACTATCATATCAAACTACCATCAATATATTTTTTTTTGTTTAGATAGTTTTATTGGTAGTGTTGTAATAATGAGAATAATACGTAATTAAGAATAATTTTGTACCACACAAGGAAACGGTGCTGCCCGTTTTTTGATATACGATTATTATAGATGATGTTATAATAATCGGGACCAACGGCTTAACGTGCTTTCCGAGGCACGGAGGGTAGTCCCTCAACCAACCAGACCCGGAAAGAAATCTTAGAATTTACTCAAAGATTTATTGTCCGGCGTGGGGATTGAACCCACGACCTCCGAGATTTAAACCGAAAGCGGCCGTAGCCCAATGGCTAGAGCGTCGGACTTGTGATCTTGAGGTCGCCGCTTCGAACCCCACCCATTGCACTACCGACGTGAACCCACTCGTAACACAAGCATTTTAGCTTAGCACGAGGGGTTAACAAGAATACTAGTAGACTGCAAAACTCTGATAGTAATGATTAAAAAAAAAAAACCCGCATCTTAGGTTAAGCCCCTAATGCCTTAACCAATTAGGCTACGGTGGAACCCTACCGGTCATCGAAATTTATCAATCTCTTTTATAACACGTCTCTAAGGGGGATGTTAGTGCCATCTCAATTTTGAAACATAGTATATGGTAAACTTTTCCGTAAAGTATTCAAAAACAGCCCGTGTGGTTTTCGGCTTAGAATAGACCACCCCATGTCTTCCCATGGGTGTCGTAAAAGGCCACTAAGGGACATATGGCTGATAGATGGGCAGCAGCATCTATTAGCTCAAGGTTTACATCTTACTGCGATCACCAATCCGTCTGCCAAGCGTGGTGATTATGGCAATATCCCTCTACGATCCTGGCTTGCCAAGGTCTGTTAAGAGGAGGCCCATGTTCAGCAGTGGACGTAAACGGGCTGTTAATGAAAACATTTTCAAAAACATTAAAAACATCTTTCATTAGCGTTGAAGGCAAACCCATCACAGATCCTACAATTAAATTTGGCGTCAGAAATTACTTAATCTAACTTGTTCTAACTTATGCTATATTATAAGTGGCCCAAACAAGGTGTTTCTTCATTCTGTAAAGTTGTCAAAATTGAGATAGTACCGGTTGTCATTTCGTGCGTAACTCATGTTCCCGTAGAAACTTCACGATTAAATATAACCTATAGCCTTTTTCGATAAATGGGCTATCTAACTTCCTCTTATGTTCATAAATCTGACTTATATGTATATCAGTGGTACGACTGGGTCGTGGTCCTAACCCCTTAAGGGTGCCCCCAGGTGTGTGCCACTTAATTGTATGTTTTTACCAAAATTTTCTATATTGATCCATTAAAGTCTAAAATAATTAATATGAACTTAAACTTATTATGAGTAGAGGAATTAATGACCAGCTGACGGACGGACTACTTTGTCTGTAATATCCTACAATTTGCTACCGGTTAATTAAGTAAGTATCTAGTTTAATTCATAGAATAAGAATAATTGTGTAACATTGTGTTTCTTACAAATACAAGTGTATGTAAATACCTAAGTGCTGAATAAATTCATTATTTCATTAACATTAAATGATTTTTTTTATTTGTGTTAGTATCTTCTAAGGCTAGAGCATCCAAACAAACAAACTCTTCAGCTTTATACATTAAACATTATGCTAGTAATCATTACAAAAAAAGGAAAGGAAAATCACTATACCTAATTGTATTTACTGTTGAAGGCAAGGCATATATTTTAAAAGCATCATATATAACAATGAGGCATTGAAGGTAACATTAAAGCCGATTTTCCATTTGCCTGTGGCAATTATTGAAAGAAAAACTGCTCCAATTCCCCTAAATTGTCGGTCCCTTGAGTTACATCTCATTGGCACCATTTTCCAATTCAAAACGATCGTCGTTGACAATATCTATACTAATATATAAAGCTGTAGAATCTGTTTGTTTGAGTTAAAATGTATTTGATTCCAGGTCTTCCACATCTATATTTACTATAAAAATCTGAAGAGTTCCTGAGATTAGCGCGTTCAAACTGTTCAACCTCCGTAGCGACTCCGTACCCTCCGTGCCTCGGAAAGCACGTTAAGTCGTTGGTCCCGATTGTTCGAACAGACTAACAGACGGACAAAATAATTATTTTTATTATTATTAGGTATCCTTATAGGATACCTAATAATAATAAAAATAATTATTAATATGTTCATATACCTACCTACTTTTAGTGAAAACCTGTTATTTTTCTAAAAGTCATAATCCCTCAATCTCATCGCCCGCGACCGGCCTGAGCCGAGGTCCAAGCCCCACAGGGGGCGCACTCTTGCGCATGTTGCTTAGTTTGTAGTTTTTAAAACATTGGAGATCTGCTCGCCTTTATGCCCGGTGAAGTAGCAAAAGCCGCGTGGCTAGCTACGTACGGGCGTCCATCCACCTATTATTTTTCCATTACAAACAGAGATTTAATTAAATTTATTTGTATAGACATATATTTAGGTATATATAAATCGATCGTACCTACCATTGCATTTAGTTACTAAAGCGTTACTTTTGCCTCATTTGTAAATCGAACCTACTACTACTCACTAACTATGTATAATATGAATGACTCATGAGAGATGAGAACATTTTTTAAAAGGCTAGAACTCTAATCTTCTTTATGCCCGGTCAAGTAACAAAAGCCTAGGGGCTAACTACATTAATCTCGGTCCGAAAAGAAGAAGCCATTAACTTTGCATTCAGTTCAATAACAAAAATAATTTTTGATAAAGTTTAAAATCTGAATTTTCATTGTATTAAATTGTTGAAAGCATTGCATTAAAAGCACGCCATGAATTATTAAAAGCTTACGATATGAGTTTTACATAATAATGAAGAACAATGGTAGGTACGTGTTTCCTGAGAACACGTGTTTAAAAGACCGGGCCAGAACTGGTGCAACGTGACGCGACAGCAATTTTGTGAGAACGAAGTACTATAAACACGTAAGTACAGCAACAAAAAAAAAGGAAAAAGTTATTAACACCAAAATAACGAACCAATTCTGCGTTTCCCTACGTGACCGAATCAGAAATGAAGAGATCCGCACGAGAACGAAGGTCGCTGATATAGCTCAACGGATTAGTAAGCTGAAATGGCAATGACACATAGCTCAAAGAACTGACAGCCGATGGAGCAGAAAGGTTCTCTAGTGGAGGCCACTAATTGGCAAGCGCAGCGTGAGACGACCGCCTGCACGATGGACCGACGACCTCATAAAGGTCGCAGGGAGTCAGTGGATGCAGGCCGCTAGCATTCGTTCCCGCTGGCAATCGATGGTGGAGGCCTTTGTTCAGCAGCCGACGACAACAGAATGATATGATGATGATGAACTACCAATTCTGCTTAGTTCGTGTGATTTTTACTTCTAGGCTTAGAATAGACCACCCCATATGTTTAATGTGTGTCGTAAGGTGATGCTGAAGGATGGGCAGCAGCATCTATCAGCCTAAAGTTACTTACTATCTTACTACGATCATTAATCTGCCTTTTTTTTTTTTTATTTGTCCGTGGGTAATTGCATTGACGTATTTCCACCGCCGCTGCAGCGTATTCGCGCGCTGACGGTGGTATATGTGGGGCTCGCCCTCTCCATAGCGTGGTATGCTAAACTCATACCACGAGGCGAGGACCCTACACCACTAAACCCCCCGGACACTCCTTCGATCCGCCGTTGGCGGTGGCCGGGTACGCATAAGCAATCCGGCCCATCATTAATCTGCCTGCCAAATGTGGTAATTATTGTAACGACCTAGCTAGCCAAGCTCTGTTAAAGAGGACGCCCTGTTAAAGAAACATTTCATACTCTATAATATGTGCAATATAACATGTCCTGCGAAAAAGGCTAATTTCTTATTGCTTGGTTAGGTGCACTAAATTTATACTAATACTAGCTGCGCCTCGCGGTGTTACCCGCGTTACTCTGCTCCAGTGGGTCGGTGAGTGATATTTTGTAGCCCATATGGTAATCCAGCGTATAACCTATCCCGGTGCAAAATTTCAGCGAATTCCGTTCAGTAGTTTTTACGTGAAAGAGTAACAAACATCCATCCATCGATCCATATTTACAAACTTTCACGTTTATAATATTAGTAGGATTATTAAGAGGAATAATTTGTGGTTTTGTTTATATGTTTGTTACGAATAAACTCAAAAATTACTAGACAAAATATTATTATCAGAGTTTTTGCATAATACTTGTATTCTTAATAAACCTTCGTGCTAAGCTAAAAGGCTTGTATTTGTATTACGAGTGGGTTCACATTGTAGTGCAATGGATGCAGATCAAACGATGCCCTAGGCATGGGGCTACGGCTTCATTTCGATAATTCTTTCACCGTTAGGATGCTACATTATCCCTGAGTAACATAAGCTTTATATAAGGTGTAACGGAAAGGGTGTATACATAGAAAGAGCAAGGCTTCTTTGGATCATAACACACGACAAGGCAAGGGTTTCAACTCAAAAAAAAAAAGTCATTTTAATTTTGCAAACCCTTTATTCAGAAATACCAGGAGTAAGAGGTTTATTTTTACTTGCAAATAGTTCGTTGACATCGATCAGCTTATTGAGTGCTAGTGATGTATTTATTTCAATTTGAAAATTTTGGTCTCTGGTATCTATGAATTTAAAAAAATAATTACTGCCGGACTTGTAGAGATAGGATTAAATAACCCTTGCCATATCGTTTGTTATCATCGAAAAAAGCCTTGCTCTTTCTATGTATATACTCTCGTTACACCTTGTATAATTATGAAATCCTAACAGAAACGGGAGGTAAGCGTATGACGTCGCGCTCGGGAATCTCGTAGGTAACCCACCAACGACGGATCGAAGGAGTGTTTTAGTGGTATAGGGTCCTTTCCTCGTGGTATGAGTAAGCATACCACCGCTTTGATCTTCTCAGTTGGGGCGTATTGGATCCGGTGGTAGCACTAAAACGCGTTCGTCGAGATACTTATGGTCCGTCTAAATAATAACATACTCGAAGGACAGAACTAAGATTTAATCATAGATATAAAATAATAAAATAATATTGTACTTTCATACCTGACAGCTTTTAGGCTAAAGTTATATAAACTATTATTATACGTAAACAAATAAAATTAATTAATAAATTAAAAAATAAGCCAAATATGTTTTGGCTATTTACAAATACCTGTAATAGGTTTACGTGAGTAAAAACTTTTTTTATTGTCCCACATATCCCGCCGCCAGCGCGCGGATATGCTGCAGCGGCGGTGGGAATGCGTAAATGAATGCCCCCCGGACACAAAAAATAAATAAATTAAAAAAAGTTATATCGCAGTCACTGAGCTATCAATACATTAGAAAGTGTAGCGATATCCACATTAGCCGCACAAACTAAAACGAGACGAAGAAGAGTTGTGTTTTTATCAGCAATAAATGGCCGGCTGCCGGGCACACCACCTCGCCCGGCACAGATCTTCATTTTCTGTGGAGGAAAACCACCAACCGTTCCTCAACAATTCTATCCAATAGAGGAACAGTGTATTTATATCTTTGGAGGCTTAGCTACAGAAGCAATATCATTTATTATTAGTTCTCATCTCAACCTTCGAGTGTTACATAAAAACTATATTACATCGCCTACAATAGTTTTTATTGGTTGACTTCAAAGGGAATTAACTTTATTAAAATCCCAGGCACATGATGTTATAGCAATCGAGACCAACGGCTTAACGTACTTTCCGAGGCACGGAGGGTAGTATCTCAACTAACCAGACCTGGAAAGAAATCTTGGAATATAAACAAAGATTTACTGTCCGGCGTGAAGATCGAACCCACGACTTCCAAGATTTAAAGCGAGCCAAATTACGCTACTCTACGGAGGTTGTCATATGTATGATGAATAATACTTTTCTATTTGTAAAAAAAAAGTATATAATGAATCAAAATCAAGTAAATGTGGTTATCTATTTATAGGCACTAAAAGTATATAAGTATAATAGTATAGTAACAATAGAATAATAATAAGTTGATATTATTTTATATATATATATATACAGGGTGTCCCAAAAGGTTAAGTAGCTGGGAAAGGGGGTGACAGGGGTGGACACAATGGTCACTAGAAAAATAAAAAAAAAATCCGCTCTGGGTATTTAAAAAAAAATGGCATTTTTTTAAAAACTTAAAATTTTACACCTTGTTATTTTTGATGTTGATGTTGATGACCTTGTTGTTATTGAAGATTACATAACAGCATTTTTTTTAAATACAGCCATATTTGTAGGTACAGTTAGCACAAGGTGTAAAATTTTTAGTCTTTTAAAAAATGCCATTTATTTTTTTAAACACCCAGAGGGAATTTTTTATATTTTTCTGGTGACCCTTGTGACCATCCCTATCACCCCCCTTCCCAGCTACGTAATCTTTTGGGACACCCTGTATATATATATAATTTTTTTTTGACTCTGTATTTTATTGTATTTTTGACATTGTATGTTATTTTCTTTGCCGTAATAATGACATTTATAAATTTATGATCATGCAACATGGCGTTAATGTTTTTTTTTTATTAATTAATTTAATATACCTACTTAAAGAGAACATTTAAAATTTGCATACCTCCATGAGGTTATAATTCAGCGGACTTATGTATAATTTTGCAACATCATTATGTATCCTGTTTTATGCAAATAAATATTGATTTGATTTGATTTATACAGGCATAATATTTTTGTCTATGGAAAGGCACTAAGCCTCCACGACACAGGGAATCCTAGTGTGGAGACTAGTGAACTGTTAAAGTTATGTATTTTTAATTAATTAATCTGGAATAATACTTTGTTTATTACGTAACTGTTATATACTAATGTTTTTGAACTAAATAAAGTATCTATCTATCTATCAATACAAAAATTTGAATCTAGAAATTGAAAACTACAGATAAGCTTCAATCAAACTAACCACGATACATCTAATACAAAACTCTCATACGAAAAAGTCCCTAATATATCACGGAACTGTTGTCGACCTCGATCCCAGTGAAGGGCTGTTCTGACATTTATCCAATTTCGTTTAGTAGTCCATGTGTCCTTGACACTGCGATCGGGTGTCCTAAGAGACATTATCAATATTTTTTCGCCGGTTCCCCTACCCTGGTGATGGATGCGAGGCTACGGTACGATCATTTATGTAACGCATGTTTAGTAACAGCCTACCTAACAGATTAATAATCATATGACTTGTCTGCACCGGCGGTTAGCTCTGTGGTTATAGTAGTTAGTTGTGTTTGAGACGTGATGTTCCGGGCACGATTCTGAGGCGGGTCAATTTTTTTTTAATATTCATCTCCATCAGCCCGTATAACGTCCACTGCTGAACATGGGCCTCCTCCCGAGAGAGGGTAGTTGCCATAGTCACGTTTGGCAGGCAGGTTGGTGACCGCAGTATTATGTTGTACCACACAAGGAAACGCGAACGGAAAGATGATGTTATAACAATCGGGACCAACGGCTTAAAATGCTTTCCGAGGCACGGAGGGAAGTTCCTCAATCAACCAGACCCGGAAACAAATCTTTGAATTTACACAAAGATTTTCTGTCCGGCGTGGGAATCGAACCCACGACCTCCGAGATTTAAAGCGAGCCAAATACCGCTAAGCTACGGAGGTTGTCTTTTTAATATTACTAGCTGTTTTTTCCAGTCTACTACTACTCTTGTTAAGCCCGCGTACTAAGCTAAACTGCTTGTGTGGTGGCGAAGGAACCGGAGACCACAAAATCACAAGTCAAGTTATTAGGCAATTAGCAATAATTTATGTAAACCACAGATTGTTTTTTTGAGTGAGGTGTGCTCTATGTCCGTCTTTTTATGCTCCTTTGTGTAGTTCGCCGCAACACAGGGATTAATTTCCATAGTGGGGGAGTACTTTAGAAAAAAGAAATCATTATTATATGGGTAACCACGGATCATTGCCTCTGCAGCATACTAATATCACTAGCAGACAGTGTTTACATAAAACTAAAGAGCGCGGATATCGCTGCGCTCCGTTGCTTTGATAATAATCAGGTGTTAAAAAGTTACAGTCATGTTGACTAACAAGCCATTAAACCTTACTTATATACTGTACCTTATTAGCTCGTTTACGTCTTCAAACATGGGCCTCCACTTTAACAGACATTGGCAAGCTAGATTCGTTGAGGGTAGTTGCCATAATAACCACGCTTAGTAGGCGGATTAGTGATGGCAGTATCATGTAGGGAGTATCTTTGAGCTGATCGATAGTGCTGCCCATCTATCAGCTGTTCCTTAGTCGCCTCCTAAACCCGTAGAAAGATATGGGGTGGTCTATTCTCGGCCAACCACAATTTCAGAAGGATGTATAAACCAGGACAATTCGTTTTAAAACAGAACGTAGTAATAGAGTAGCAAAGTTTAAATTAAAATGTTGTAAAAGTAGGTTAAGTTAATTAAAATCATCATCATCATTTCAGCCGTAGGACGTCCACTGCTGGACATAGGCCTCCCTCATAGATCTCCAGTTGTTACGGTTAGAAGCGGCCTGCATCCACCGTGATCCTGCGGCCTTGACCAGATCGTCCGTCCATCTAGGAGGTGGACGTCCTACGCTACGCTTGCCGATCCGCGGTCTCCATTCGAGAACTTTTCGGCCCCAACGGCCATCTGTTCTCCGTGCTATATGGCCTGCCCATTGCCAGTTCAACGAACTAATCCGTTGGGTTATGACGGTAACCCGCGTTCTTCTACGTATCTCCTCATTTCTGATTCGGTCTCGTAGAGAAACCCCGAACATAGCCCTCTCCATAGCTCGTTGAGCGCCTCTGAGCCTGTATTTAATTCATGTTATAATAATATTGGCACTCAATTTTACCTGACCTTAAGAGGGTACTTTAAAAACCATTTATTTATTCTTAATTGTACACGTGAAAACAAGTTATGAGAGTTCAACAATTAAAGATGATGTACAATGGCGAGCTTAACTCATTTATGAGTTTTCTTCCAGCAAACCATATTCAGGGTGAGATTTGTGATAAACGGGCAAGAACAGTGTACACAACAATAGTAACCATCCAGGACTTCCCAGGACAATAATAAAATCAGGACATGCTGTGAGAAAACCGGACGGTTAGCAACTCTAGTTTATTCTAAGCCGAAAACCATACAACCATACATACAAACAATCCTACAAAAAGTATATTTTATCGCGACTATAACACTTTTTTCGGTAGTCAACCACCTCCACGTTGCCTGTAACGTACCCTCAGGGCCTAAATGGGTTCCCTCATTACAGCGCGTTCCTTGATGTCAACCGGACTTGATTACCCACTGAGGAATTAATGAAATAGCTATTATTGTCTTTTTGGACCGCATCTGACGACGTTTATTACATAGCTTAACGTATCTTTTAACTTTTAAATGCTTTATCCACGTAAAATTAGGTAGATCTTGTTTTCAGATAAAACTGCTCGATAAACAAAACTGCACATAATATCAGCTTTCAACGAACTTTGTCTAAATCTGTACTACCGTATTGGGTATTAGGCGGAATACACGAAAAAGAAAATCAGACTTTAAAAATAAAAGGTAATCCATCTAAAATGGGCCCGGCCGTTACTGAAATTAGCCAATAGACACTTTTTCATCAATTAGTTTTACCTATAATACATTTTAATACATACCTTTAATACATTCTGCATTTACTAAAAACTTGTTATTTTACAAACACAGAAGATCACTCAATTTTTTTTGGTTAGGCTTCAAGCGTCAACGGCTGGGCCGATGTCGCCCAGCCGTTGAAAAAAATAATAAAGTTCAGCATTAGATATTAATATGATTTTAATTATTAAATTGACAAAACTGTCAACTGTTTTAAATAACTGTCAAGGATTGAAAGAATGCCTCATTATTTGTGATAAAGGCTACGGGATCAACGCGGTTAAAACCGCACGGGTCAGCTTGAGGTATATAAAGATGCAGGCTAAATTTTAGTGTACCTCATCATTTCCACGTCCACTGCTGGACATAGGCCTTCCTCATAGATCTCCAGTTGTTGCGGTTAGAAGCGGCCTGCATCCACCGTGATCCCGCGGCCTTAACCAGATCATCCGTAAATCTAGTAGGTGGACGTCCTACGCTACGCTTGCCGATCCGCGGTCTCCATTCGAGAACTTTTCGGCCCCATTGCCACTTCAACGAACTAATCCGTTGGGCTATGTCGGTAACCCGCCTAGGTTAGTGTACCTAGTTATATAAAATTACTTAAAATGTAATGAATACTGTCTACACGTCTATACTAATTACTTATGATAATAATGTTTTACAGTTATTCGCATAATTAACAAACTAGTATTTTAGTTCGTGCACGTTCATGCACATTCGTGTTAGCGTCACAAAAGGTTTTGTGGCGTTCCCGATTGCTACCTACTCGATCCAGTGCGTTCGGAGCTAATTTCCTGTGATAGATAGACAGTCAGACACGCGAGGGCTTCTAAATAGTTGCTGTATTCTAGATTTTGATTAAAGCGCAGTATTTTTTTTATTATACATTTAAAAAATAACAAAATGTAATATTTTTTAAACATTGAACGAATTTTTCAATCGTATAGACTAGAATTCTCTGTAGGTTTAACTGTTCCCGTGGAAAGCTCTTCATAAAATATAGTAAACGGATTAATATTAGTTATTCAGGAAAAATTAGTACCTACTAATATTATAAACGTGAAAGTTTGTAAGTATGGATGGATGGATGTTTGTTACTCTTTCACGCCAAATCTTTGCACCGGGATAGGTTATACGTTGGATTAACATATAAGCTACAAAAAAATCACGTTCTGACCCACTGCAGCAGAGTTACGCGGGTAAAACCGCGGAGCGCAGCTAGAAGACTATATTTTTTACAAAAAAAATTAAATAATAAATGGTATTGTATGGTATTACTAGCTTTCCGCGCGTGGTTTACCCGCGTAACTCCAGTTACCGTAGAAACGTGATAAAAGAGATATCTAACACTGAAAGATTTTTTCAAAATGCACTAGTAGCACCTGAGTGTAGCGCGTTCAAACAAACAAACAATTTAATTGTAAATGTTTAGAACTCTTTATGGAAAAGATTACCTTATACTATATTTCAAAATTGAGTTTAATTAAATTCGACTACCGGCAGGATTCGAACCTGCATCTTAGGTAAAGCCCCCAATGCCTAAACCAATTAGGCTACGGTGATACGGTGGTACGGTTAGGATAGATGGCACTAACGTCCCCCTTATGCCGCGTCCTGGACGCCAGCGGGCGGAGCGGGCGGCGCGGTCTACGGCACGCGCCTCTTTATCAAAGTTCATAGATTTGTGTGAAGCTGTTCACGACGACAGCGGTGCGGGCGGCAGGTTTTCCTTAGGCACCGCGCGCACCGCCCGCGCCGCCCGCTCCGCCCGCTGGCGTCCAGGACGCGGCCTAAGAGACGTGTTACAAAGAGATTAATAAATGTCGATGACCGTCTGTGGTTCCACCGTAGCCTAATTGGTTAAGGCATTGGGGGCTTTACCTAACATGCAGGTTCGAATCCTGCCGGTGGTCGAATTTTATTAATATCAATTTTGAAAAACCAACAATCTCTTTAGCTTTATAATATCAGTTGTACTATATACGTAAGACCTACCATAAAATCGTAATACACTGCAGCTCTTTTAGTTCTGTTAGCAAATAACCGACTTTTGTTTCAAAGTAAAACAATTCGTAACACAATTTATTCTCTGGACACAAGACTAGATGTAGTCTGTGGTTCTTGTGCAGTGAAATGGAAATGCTATCATTTCAGCTTTTGTGTATAACACAATGAAAAGTTAAGAATAGTTTTAACAATTCTTTTTGTTGCACATCGCTAAGGCAATGTAATATAACGCAGTGATACAAAGTACAAAGTTAAGTCAGCCATTTAATTGGAAGGTTAGCCCGTTTATTAAACGCCGACGTTTCATTGAATGCCTAGGCCAATCGTTGATTGAACTAGTATAAATTAAAGTTTAACTAGTAGCCTTCTTTTGTCTTTGACCGTGGGGAAATTCATTTACGCATCCCGCGAAGGGGTATGTGGGACTTGCCCTCTCCATAGCGGTGGTATGCTAATGATACCACGAGGAGGAGACCCTACACCACTAAAAGATCTCGGATACTCCTCCGTCCGCCGGTGATGAAGGCCGGGTACGCTTGGCAATCCGGCCTAGCAGGCTTATAGTAAGCCTAGCTCTTTGAGTTTGGCTGAGCTAATCGACCTCCGAGGCATACACCGCTATGCCATGGATAAGGAGCTCAACATTTAATATGACACCTATTACGTAATAATTCAGAAACCATCTATATTATGCTAGATAGTTTAAAGCTTTTAGCCAGATAATGGCTTTGGATAGAGCGTCGCCATTGTACTGTTTATTGCTGAAGTGACAGTTCGCCATTCACTTTCTGCAGGCGAACGGTAAACTGGACTGTGTAAGTTTATCGAGAAAAAATATAATAAAAAGGAAAATTATATGACTTTGTACGAAACCCTCTCTGCACGAGTTCAACTCGCTCTTGGCCGGTTTTTTTAAATGATGTATTATAAAAATAAAGTAGATATAACATTTTTCTGTACTTATTTTCATTACTCCGGACCGTAGTTCCTAAATCCATTTTTAAACATTATCTACTTATATATTTAGAGCAGAAAACATTACTCCTGATGAGACACAGGGATCTAAATACACAGACGGGTAATGCTACTGTATCAGTATTATTCAGTATGCTACGTAATCCTATTATAAACGCGAAAGTTTGTAAGTATGGATGCATAGATGGATGGATGTTTGTTACTCTTTCACGCAAAAACTACTGAATGGATTTGGCTGAAAGTTTGCACGCGGATAGTTTATAAGCTGGTTTAACACATAGGTTACAAAATATCACGCTTCGACCCACTGGAGCAGAGTGACGCGGGTAAAACCGCGGGGTGCAACTTGTACATAATAATACTCAACGTACTTATTGTCGACTGGATGGCGGACCGTTGCCTGATGTGTTTTTAATCGATAATAATAAATAAAAACGCGACGGTCGACAAAATAATAAATTTCATGTATTTTTAGTTCCAGTAAATGTGACAATAATAATAAAAAAAAGACATAAATAAACAAAACACTAATACAAATAATAAAAAAAGAAAACTATTCAAACCAAAGAGTATTTATGTTGGTAACAGTACTGTTCGACTGGGTTGGTACCTCCTACCTTAAAGCCAAATAACAATATTGATTGAGGTTGTGTTCCTGTGCGTGAGGTCGCCAGAGATCATGGGGGCAAAGGGCGGCAGATAAGGATGGCTAGATCTATTGTATAGGCATTGGCTGTCCTTGTATTAAGACGCTTATTTTTCGTACGGACATGTGTATTTAGCTCTGAGGCTTTTGCTACTTCACCGGGCATATGTTGTATTAAGACCCCTATGCCATTTAACATAGGGGAATAACCCCTAGTCATTTACTTAGTCAGGAATTAAAAAAAAACTGTTAAAATATAAAAATGCCAGAGCATTTCATGTATGCATCACGGTTATGGTAATCGTCAGCGAAATTATTTTTTTTATTACAACATGCACTGGATGAATACCATTATTTTAATCGTAGTACAAATTAGATAAAGGCTCCATACTGTTATATTTTTGCATATTAGCTATAGTTATTTTATTTAAAATAATCAAGACTATGCATCATCATCACCATCAGCCCGTACAACGTCCACTGCTGAACATGGGCCTCATTCCGAGGGAGGGTTTTTGCCATAGTCACCACGCTTGGCAAGCAAGTTGGTGACCGCAGTATTCTGTTGTAACATACAAGGAAACGCGGCTGTTCGTTCCCTGGTATACAATTGATAATTGATATTGATGGTGTTATATAACAATCGGGACCAACGGCTTAACGTGCTTTCCGAGGCACACAGGGTAGTCCCTCAGCCAAGACCCGCAACGAAATCTTAGAATGTACACAAAGATTTCTTGTCCGGCGTGGGAATTGAACCCACGACCTCCGAGATTCACAGCGAGCCGAATACCGCTACGCTACGGAGATTGTCAATCAAGACAAATAAGTTCACCATATAAAGTTCCATATAAAATAGTTTTTCACTTACCAACACTTAAATATTTATTTATTTAAATGTACGCGTAACATTTTTTATTACATTGAAAGCTGCCGTAGCCCAATGGCTAGGGCGTCGGACTTGTGATCTTGAGGTCGCCGGTTCGAACCCCACCCATTGCACTACCGACGTGAACCCACTCGTAACACAAGCATTTTAGCTTAGTAGACGACAAAACTCTGCTAGTAATCTTAAAAAAAAAACATTCTTCTTATATATTTACCCACCTTAAATAATGTTCACAAACATTCATTTAATTCTCCTTTTTTATGTAGTTAACTGCGGTAATACATAATGTACTTTTATTATCGTTCAAAGTCTTCAATAAACAAATAACAAGGTAAAATCTAACCAAGCCCTATATTTATTCCACTTTCCTTAACACGTATTCATCCTCAAATGTAAATATATTTACTTATCATACACATTTCTTTTGAAAATTGGGTAGGTACCTATCTGAAACGTATTTCAAATATTCATATTTCTCCTCGGCTAATACAGGAAGCCATTTTGGTTAAATTGAGATCTTTAAGAATTTTACGCCGCTGTCTGTCTCACAAAATTATGTTGAATATAAATTTGATTTTAATATGACCCAGTTGGTAACGTCGGTAAAATATTGCATTGGAAATGAATTATAAAGGTGTACTTGAAAGCCCTTTTAGATCATAAATATTCATACGTTTCAATTTTACACCTAAATCTGAGTTAAGGATTGGGTGAAATTTCTACCGATGTGTACACCCTCGTAAAACAAGCAGTTTAGCTTATCACGAGGGGTACGTGCTAAGCTAATTTTGATTTGATTCCAAGTCTCACACATCTTTAATAAATGTTAGCATACATATTGTTTTTATATAACATTAGCTATCCGCGATTATAAACTATCCGCATGCAAACTTTCAGCCAAATCCATTTAGTACTTTTTACGTCAAAGAGTAACAAACATCCATCCATACTTACAAACTTTCGCGTTTATAATATAGTAGGATTGTAAACAAACTACAAATAGTAAGCTCTAGAACTTAATTAAACTTAGTCAGGCCTGTTTGTTAGTCGCATTCATCAGAGCCGTATTATATAAAAAAGAAATTAGCCATTCCGCGAAGCTCGAGTTTTAGTTTAGAATACCTAAATAGCCTTTTAAAGCCGGGATCACGAATTTAGCGTCGAGCGGGATGGTTACAAAAATCGCTCTCATATTACTGCGTGTATACGAGAAATGAGTATATTAGAGGGAGTTTGAAAGTGGCGCCAGTGACTGAAAAGTTGAAAGGGAATCGTTTATCTTGGTATGGTCATGTGAACAGGAGGGATGAAACGAATGTTACTGAAAGAGTTTTAAGTATACATATAGATGGATGGAGAGGGAGAGGAAGGCCAAAGAAAAGATGGATGGATTGTGTGAACAGTGATATGCAAGAAAAAGGAGTTAGTGATAGTGTGACGGGTGACAGGACAGAATGGAAGAAACAAACGTGTTACGCCGACCCCAAGTAATATGGGATGAGGGCAGGAAAACGAAGAAGAATGACTGCGTGTATACCCGTGTGGTAGCGACTGAGAATACTACCACTCCAAGTTTCCTCGTGAGAGTCGCAAAAAGCGACTGAGAGCCAAATAGACCATACAACACCGTGCATGATAGCGTGATAAACACCAAATGACAGAATTCCCAAGGAGGGTTGGCGTCAGGCTTATGCGACATGTCCAAAGATGACATATTGCGGCGACCCCGAATAATGGGAGCAGGCCAGGAAGATGATGCCGCCCTATGAGTTAATGTAAACTAATAATATAGTATCCCGGATTAATCTATGCTAAGGATTACCATTAAATATGTAGCATCACATTTACAGTAGCCGCAAAATCCTCAACATAACTAACAGCGCCATCTAGCATCGCAGTAATACAAGTTCGCAAGCCGATTCGAACATATACAAATTTTGAATGCCGCCGGGCATGCCACCTCGCCCCGCAGAGAGAAGATCTTTACTTTTTTTTGAAGGAACACCACTAACTTTCCGACTCTAAATAAAACATATTAGAACCTATGAGTTACTTTTGGTTACTGTTTTGTTCCATTCTAGAATGCCCAACAGAATGGACCCGTCTTAGTTGAAAGGATCCTTTCGTGCCATGAGTCCAAAATAATGGAGAATCCTCCGTCTGATTAAGCAATATTTTCCTTAATTATTTGAATATTTATGCATCGATCTTATAAGCAACATACGTCAACAGAAATATTTGCAATATCTAGATAGTTCGGATAAATAAACAAGGTAATCTGCAACCATCTTCAATACTATAATTTGATTTGAAGGCAATTTAAAGGCAGATATAATCAGAGTAGCTATTGAATTTCAAGCAGCAAATGTCATATTGATTCTGTGATTGTGAGTTATTTGAATATTACTGGCGGTTGATTGAGTCTATTTTCTTATATTGACTATTTACTTTGACTTGTATTTTATGAATATTATTGAAGTTATGCATTATGGCGACAATCTTACTGGCGTAGCAGTATAGGTAGTCGTGGATTCGTTCTCCACGCTGGACAATAAATATTTGTGTAAAATCTAAGATTTTTTTTAAACCAGTAGTTCCTGAGATCAGCGGTTCAAGCAAACAAACAAACTTTTTTCACTTCTATACACGGGGTTTGAACAAAATCAGCTGTTTCATACATTTTGTCGAGGTAAGAGAACATAAATGGATGGAACAGCCGATTATTTTTCGCGATTTCAGGGTTGGTCCCATAGTAAAAGTTGTTTATAATCATCAATACTTTCATCCCATGAAAGGTTGTTGGTGTTTAAAAAAAACCCTGTAAATTAGTATGTATTTTAGCGTATTAAATAATATATTTATTTTTGTCAACAAAATCATCCAGAAATTCTTAATTGAAATTTATGTAGGTATTTTACTCTTGTAGAAATCATAAGAAAAAAAAACTCAAAAAATCCTTACAATAATAGTTTGAATTTATATATTTACTAGCGACCCGCCCCGGCTTCGCACGGGTGCAGTGCTGATGTATCATACATATAAACCTTCCTCTAAAATCACTCTATCTATTAAAAAAACCACGTCAAAATCTGATGCGTAGTTTTAATGATCTAAGCATACATAGGGACGGACAGACAGCAGCAAGCGACTTTGTTTTATACTATGTGATAAACCAGCAATTAGTCCAGTCTCTTTCGTTCAATTCTCTATATACTCGTAGTAAATGTCCTCATTTTGTCACACACGCATACCAAACAGCAGTATTATTCAAAGATTTAGGAAACAGTATCTCTAAAGCTTGCAGACGACGCTGGCAGACAAATGAGGTGGATTGTCGACACAATGCTCGAAAGAGAAACTATTGTTTGGAATATAGAACAATGTATAACATCTTAGTAGTATAGGCGACGAGAAAAGCGGTTTACTTGACTTACTTGCAGCGAATTCGAATTAGGAGAAAAAGTGTGAAATAAGTGTTCTTTCACCATCAGTCCCATGTTCAACAGTCATCATCAGCCCGTATAACGTCCACTGCTGAACATGGGCCTCCTGCCGAGGGATGGTATTTGCCATAGTCACCACGCTTGGCAGGCGGGTTGGTGACCGCAGTAATATGTTGTACCACACTACGGCTTAACATGCTTTCCGAGGCACGGAGGGTAGTCCCTCAACCAACCAGACCCGGAAAGAAATCTTAGAATTTACACAAAGATTTCCTGTCCGGCGTGGGGATCGAACCCACGACCTCAGAGATTTAAAGCGAACCAAATACCGCTACGTTACAGAGGTTGTCATGTTTAACAGTGGATAGATTATAGATAACATCCACTGTTGAACATGGGGCTGCCTCGTAAGGGTAATAGATGGTTTGATGATAAGTCCGGTGAAGTAGCAAAAGCCTCATGGCTAACTTCATATTTATGTCCGTCCGAAAAAGAAACTTCAGTGTCTGCGGTACTGTGTGCAGCATTATACAATATACATGTAAACGCTGCTGCCCTTTACCTGGTTCATGATTGCTATAGAACATGTTATGAAAATCGGGACGACGACTTAACGCGCTTCTTGAGATACGGAGAGAAGGAAAATCTACCAACCAGATCCGGAAAGAAAGTAACACTTAACAAAAATATGTTTGTCCGTAGTGGGAATCGAACGGCATAAAGCCTCATACCGGTACGCCATGGATCTTTGGAGTTTCTGTCTCTTCTGTCATTCTGTTTTAGAGGTGTTCTTTGAGGTAAAATAATAGTAATTACCGTGTTTGTGGGCTTAAGTTTTATTAACATAGAAATGTTAAGAAGAATAATAATCGGAGACATCCTCGCAAAAGATCAAATACGATCCACCCTAAACCGACGTGCTTGTATGAAGAATGGTATGAGAGTGAATGAAGCGAAATATGTGTGTAGGGATCGTAGCAAGTCGAGGTCCATTGTTTCTGCCTACCCCGCTGGGAAACAGGCGTGAGCTTATGTAAATGTTTAGAACATTAATCTTCTGACCGTGTCATTGAAGTGACTATTATGATCGTGAAAATCTATACTCCTATAACATTATATTCATATGTTTATGCTGAAGAGTTTGTTTGTTTGCTTGAAAACCGTAATCTCAGGAACTACTGGACTGATTTGAAAAAATATTTCTATGTTAAATAGCCCATTTATCGAGAAACACTAGGCTAGGCTATTTATTATGATATTCCCAAGGGAATGGGAGCAACACTGGTGAAACCGCGAAGCTAGTCTCTTCATTAACTATAACCTACTACCCGTGAGCGGCATATTACCCGTGTCGGACTTACTCCAGTGGCCGTAGCTTGACATTTTATAGCCGGCTCTTGTTATGCTAATATAAAACTGTGAGCAAAATTTTTCGCAAGAGCCATTTTAGAGAGCAAAGAGTTTTTTTAAAGGGGAGCCTGCAGCTTTGAGATTACGTGACTTTTTGATGGTGAAACATTTTTTCAGTAGTTTCTGAACCACACTTAGGTGAAATATATATTGTATTTTTACTTAGAAATCTGTGAACTACTGTTAGTTTACAGATTTTAGAAGGACGGCAAAAAAATACATTTGCTCTGTCATCGCGTCAGTTAGATTAGCAAAAATATTGAACTTGATTTTTTTTCGTTCCGTAAAATAAAACCGGCCAATTGCGAGTCGGAATCGCACATGAAGGGTTCCGTACTATTTTCAAGTGCCTGCCTGCTGCCGTTATTGATAACGGACCCCCCTTAAATATTTATTTTATTTTTAGTATTTGTTGTTAAAGTGTATGTACAGTATAATCACCACCAACATTTCAACTGTCTAGCTACCGCGGTTCTTGATATATAGCCTGGTGACAGATAGACAGACAGACAGACAGCGAAGTCTTAGTAATAGGGTCCCGTTTTTACCCTTCGGGTACGGAAGCCTAAAAATGGCGAAGATACAGCGCGTTGAAATTTAATGTGAAGTCACTTCTAGGTACAATTTTACCTAGGAGTAACGTCACAAGCCCCCTTTCCTGAACTTTGTTGCACAGTTATCTCTGGTATCTTTGTTATTTTTTATTGATAAATCAAAAAAACGTGTGTAATAATTTTTGATAATTTAACTGACGGACCATATCTATATATTATGTTTTTAGAGTCGTCATCTGGAAATTTCTTGAAACTCATTTATAATATACCTCCGAGCTCCGTGGCGTAGCGGTATTTGGCTCTCGCTTTAAGTCTCGGAGGTCGTGGGTCGATACCCATGCCGGCCAGGAAATATTTGTGTAAATTCTATAAAGATTTCTTTACGGGTCTGGATGGTTGAGGGACTACCCTCCGTGCCTCGGAAAGCGCGTTAAGCCGTTGGTCCCGACTGTTATAACATCATCTATAATAATAGTATATCAGTGAACGGGCAGCAGCGTTTCCTTGTGTGGTACAACGTAATACTGCGGTCACCAATCCGCCTGCCAAGCGTGGTGACTATGACAAATACCCTCCCCCGGGAGGAGGCCCATGTTCAGCAGTCGACGTTATACGGGTTGATGATGAATTGGCGAGAGTATGCGTGTCGGTTGTCTGTCCGTTAATTGCGTGTGTGAGCCTGTGATATCCTTCCCCAAATAGCCCAAGAAGGATCTGTTCTACACATGTGTTCTTATCTGATCTATTCTTCGGACAAAAATGAACCTTATTTACAAGGCAAAAGGTTTCAAACAAATTATACTTTAAAAATAGTCTCTTACCCTCGCCTTGATTACCTAAGCATTTTTGTATTCAATTGTACATATTCTATATATGTGTGTGCACAAAAACAATTTAGCGGTTATATTAGAATTTATATTGCATTACTTATTCCTCGTTTGTTTGATAATATGTTGTTATTGTTATACTAGCTTCCGTGCGCGGTTTCTCTTCTTCCTAATAAAATATAGACCTTCCTCGATAAATGGACTATCCAACACTGATTTTTTTTTAATCGGACCAGTAATTCCTTAGATTAGCGCGTTAACTCTGCAGCTTTATAATATTAGTATAGATATAGCCTGTAGCCTTGCTCAATAATTGGGCTATGTAACACTGAAATAATTTTGCAAATCGGCCAAGTAGTTAGTTTCTGAGATAAGCGCGTTCAAGCTAACAAACAAACAAAATCTTTAAGCTTTATTTATTATTATACAATTCATAGTGTAGTTACTATGAATTGTATAATAATAAATAAAGCAGAATAACGGAACACGGTAAATTAAATAACAACTTATGAGATTTAGAACTATGAAGCGGCAGAATCGGAATTAAGGATGTCGGACTTGCGTTCATGTGGTCGCCGGTTCGATCCCCACCCATTACACTACCGACGTGAACCCACTCGTTAACAAGAATACTAGTAATGTGCAAAATATCTGCCAGTAACATTAAAAAAGAACAAAACAGATTGATATCAAAAACTTATTTGATTTGTAGGCAGTGGACCTTAATGGTGGGGCCTTAATCACCTACTATGTCTGCCAGATTGGCAACATTAATTTGTTGCTCGCTAAGGTTGACCCCACACTTGGCATGTGCATTCCTCGACCATGTGAACGCCGCCGCAAGCGCCGAGCCCCCGACCCCGCATGTGATACACGGTGGGGGAACGCCGGACATTCTAATACTCATCATCATCATTGCTGCACGTTCACTGCTGGACATGAGCCTCCTCCCCAGGGAGGGTTTTGCCATAGTCACCACACTTCATCGGCGGGTTGGTGACCGCAGTATTATGTAGTAATACATAGTATAACGCTGCTGCCGGTCCCTTGGTTAACTATTGTTATAACAATCGGGTCCATCGGTCTAACGTGCTTTCCGAGGCACGGAAGGTTGTCCCTCAACCATCCAAACCAAAAATAAATCTTAGAATTTACACTAAGGTTTCTTGTCTGGCGTGGGGATCGAACCCACGACCTCACGATCTCTGATTTAAAGCGAGCGAAATGCCGCTACGCCATGAAGGTTGTCAAGTAAAGTATACGTTTTATTTTTTAATTACAATAAACACACAAACTAATTTACTTAAAACAAACAATGTTTTTTTAGTTATAGCACTTAAAATAAAGGACGACAAATTTAAAAGTTTTTTTTTTTTTATCAGGGCGAAATCCTATTTGGAAAAAGTCGTATTGATAAATAGCATCCGTTCTAGAATGCACGGAACAAGTTTGTTAACGCCGAAATAGCTCGGCGAGTTTGGAGAAAAGTTTAATTCGAGAACTACCGATAGATTTTCAAAAAGTTAGTTAAAAAAATGTGATATACGGGTAAAATAGAATGTATGTAAGTTTGGTCGTGTAACTAAAGTTATATCATGTTATTGAAAGTTGACAACCTCCGTAGCATAGCGGTATTTGGCTCGCTTTAAATCTCGTAGGTCTTGGGTTCGATCCCCGGACAGGAAATCTTTGTGTAAATTCTAAGATTTCTTTCCGGGTCTGGTTGGTTGAGGGACTACCGTCGGTGCCTCGGAAAGCACGTTAAGCCGTTGGTCTCGATTGTTATAACATCATCTATAATAATCGTATATCAAGGAACGGGCAGGAGCGTTTCCTTGTGTGGTACCACATAATTCTGCGGTCACCAACCCGCCTGCCAAGCATGGTGTCTATGAGAAGGCCCATGTTCAGCAGTGGACGTTATACGGGCTGATGATGATGATGATGATTGAAACTTGTTGTCCTTCTCTCTTTTTTCCGGGGAGAAAGGGATTAGGCATTCCCACTACCGCAGAAGCAGGGTGCGTAGGACTCCTCATTCCATACCGACGATATAATGAGGGAGGCCTATGTCCAGCAGTGGACGTCCTACGGCTGAAATGATGTTGATAATGATATACTAATCATACCACGAGTTTCACGGTTTACCCACTAAAATCCTTCGGTGCTTTACTGAACGCCAATGCGGCCACAGGGAACCGCGATGCGAATTAAATGGTATTGGTTCAGCACTTAGGTTAATGCACAATGCATATAAAATTAATTATATTATAAATAGGTAACATTTACTATTAAATTATGTTAAAATTTAGATGTGTGTATGTCGGTTTGGTGTTAATTAATAAGTTCTTAAGGCGCAATGTTCGCACTTAAAACGGTATTTAATGGAGAAATGGTCGGAAAGGGGCATTTCTTTTCATATAATATATATTAAAGATTATTTATTTTGCGAAAGCAAGTGGCAATAATAAGTCATGATTCTGTAATCTGTAATCTTAATTGTATACTTTTATCATTGTATTGAAATTACGTGGTCTACTGATGCTATTAACCTTTAAGGCTTATTAACAAGAGACCCGTTGTTAATAAATAATAATAATCAATGATTGATTTTAATAATTGCATTAATATTAAGGACTTTAAGTATTTATCGATGAATTTGTCGGAATATGGCATTTTTACCTGTTATACTAAAATAATTATTTATTTTGCGAATATAAAAAACAACAACTGGTTTATAATAAGCCTTAAAAGTTAATAGCATAAGTAGACCAAGGATTTTCAATACAATGATAAAAGTATAAAATTTAGATTAAAATAAAAATCATTTTTATTTACGTAAACCAATTACAGGCACTTGTAAATCGTCAAACATTATTTGAAAATTAATTATTATTTATCTTAAATTACATTTGCTGTTTATTTATAAACCTATTCAAATTACTTATTTATAATTAAATTAATTATTATAATTAGGTAATGTATATTGTCGCTAGGAGGCAAAATGCTTGTTCTGTCTATATTATGCCAAAACAATTGTCATTATTTGGGTGGACCATGAGCATATAACGACGGACGCGCTTAAATGCTACCACCGGATCCAATGCGCCCCAACTGAGAAGATCCGGCGAAACAAACTCAGTGGGTTACTCTACCACCGGTTTCAACACGGCCCACATGAGGCGGTCCGGCGAAACATACTCAAATGGGCAATTACGCGGGGTTTAGGTCCAGTTATTTTAATTTATATTTTAGTAGGCACACACATTTATTGCCCTAACGGTTGTCTTGTTATTATTTGTTTATTTTTGCTCAATAAGATTGAATGATATTGAGACAGAACTAGCGGTATTAATAGTTAAGGTATGTAAAGAAGTCAATTACAGACAGTTCACAGGATAAGACACAGTTCTAGTCACAACTATTGTACTTGGATATATTATTATGGTCTTCAGTGAGGTAGGTGCAAAGATGGTACCGAAACCCAAACGTCTTTATCTTCACTATAGTCCTGAATACTATAGTTACCTTTTGACATGAGAACAGTTTTAACATGTGATTTAAATCTTGTATTTTTTTTATTTTTTTTTACTACATATTGGCTTACGTTTGACCATAATCTCGCTTGATGGAAGGCGAAGATAAGGCCTAAGATGATACACGCTTGCCTAGAAAGTGTCTGTTCACTTTAGCCTTAAAGATGTCCAGATTATAGCGTTCCGGAAAAACTGACGCCGGCAGAGAATTCCACTCCTTAGCCGTCCGCATTATGAAAGAAGAAGCAAATCGCTTCGTGCGTATTGAAGGAATGTCTACAACAAAAGGGTGAAACCGCTCGCCGCGCCTAGTCGTCCGGTGATGGAAGGGTGAAGGGGGTATCAGGTTATGTAGAACCTCCGCACACTCCCCGAAATGCAACCGATAAAAAACTGATAGGCAGGCCACTCGTCTACGGTGTTCGAGGCTCTGAAGACTTGCCTCCACCAGTGAGTTATTGCCTATCAGGCAAGTCTGTAATATAATTAGAGAGTTTATTATAGAACCTAATACAATTTCCCATAAATGATTTATTCGTTTTGCTAACTCTAAATCCTGGATTACAGAATCAGATATACACAAAGCTTTTTCTATGTTTTTGACTTAATGATGACTTAATATAGGTCGGTATTGGTAGGTATTGCGACTCACTTTCGCAAAATAAATAATCTTTAAATATATCAGATAAGAAATGCCACTTTCCGACAATTTCTCCGTTAAATATCTGAATTGCGAACGTTGCGCCTTAAGGCTGCAAAATTATATTACAACAGTTCTGCCCACCAGAGACTAAAGAGCAGTAACAGCCCTTTTGTGATTTTTCGTTTTATTAGAGATTCTGAAAGCGGGTTTCTTAAGCTTTCTATTGAATTAACTTACTTATTTCTAAGACTATTAGAATGGTTTTTATTTAACAGTTTTCACTTACTGCAAACGAAAAAAATTAACAATTTGGCGTGATTTCCCAACTAAAATACAGTATAAATTATACTGCAGATTAAATTTTAAGGTTTCATAACTAAAATGCAGTAAGCAATATAATTTTACAGTTCTTTAGATAGTTTTATATTTCTGGAAAAAAATTAAAAAAAATATTAATACGCAGTAAAATTTACCGCCATACAAGCTATTTTTACTGCAAATTAAGAAAATACAATTTATTGTCACGAACTCCCAACTAAAATGCAGTAAAATCAAAGCTTGTCGCATTTTAGTTGTGAATACTTAACATTCTTTTATCATTATAAACTGACTAACACGCAGTAAAATACAGCATTACTGCAGATTAGTTTGGATAGCATAATGACACAGATATGATTATTCCTAGCTAAAGTGCAGTTAATGTTTTAAATAATTTTAAATAATTAATATTAAGAGAAAACTGTCAAAGGAGGTTGTGCATTCTGCGCAGGGTCCTTTATTAATTAGATGTTTTTTTTTATTTTTGATATGTAAATTTTACATAAGTGAGTTGAATTATTGTGATTAAATAATAAGAAATAAACGGTCTTTAAAATGTGAACTAGCTATTTTTCTTACTGCACTAGTAAATTGAACACTTTTTTCTTAAAAAACTAACTAAAATGCAGTATTTTTTTGACCTTACTGCATGTTAGTTGGGTTTCTTGACAAAATAACTGATCCAAACGCAGTAATAGGGCTTTTTGCTGCATTTTACTAAGTTTAAAATGGTATTTTTTACAAAAAAGGCTATGCAGTAATAGGCACCAAAAAGAATAAATGGCCATAATAAATTCAGTTATTAAGATATATTTTTTTTTATTGCTTTAACGTGTGAACCTATGCCTTTACAACCTTTCTGCATTCAAATTTTTTTGCTTATACATTCTGTTGATTTTTTAAAATCAATTCTTAACTTTAAATGCGTTTTACTCGAAATCGTGATTTTGCTGTTACTGCACTTTAGTGTATGGTGGGCAGAGTTGGGATCGAATATATTTCGTAATTTATATAAAATAACAAATTAGCAACTTCTTTTTAATTAGTCTGTCTCGGAGCTAAACAAATGAAAGTCAATTAAATTCGTCTGAAAATTCTTCAGAAACAAATTATAACTTTCTCACATTTTTCTGAATTTTATATTAAATTCTAAATATAAAAAATATTTGCTTCCCGCGCGCGGTATCGGCCCCATAGACTTTGTTCCCGTGGGATCGCCATCAGCTTTCTAACGGTGAAATATTTTCGTTCCAAATCGTTTAGTCATGATGAAATTTGTATCACAATATCACTTTCTAGTAGAACCATTGTCGATGCGTCCAATTATGTAATTGGCATTAAATTATAAAGTGAAACGTGTAGACCGAATTTCAGTTCTTCACCGTATTACAAAAAAAAACTTATTTTGTAAAACGACTATTGACTTGCTGATGTATAATATACTAGCTGCGCCCCGCGGTTTTACCCGCGTTACTCTGCTCTCGTGGATCGGACCGTGATGTTATGTAACCTATATGTTAATTCAGCGTATCACCTATCCCGGTGCAGAATTTCAGTCAATTCCGTAGAGTAGTTTTGGCGTGAAAGAATAACAAACATCCATCCATACTTACACTTTCGCGTATATAACCTGACTTCTATCTAACTTCCTCTAGGATCACTCAATATATTAAAAAACCGGTTTAAAATCCGTTGCGTACTTTTGACCTCCGAGATTTAAAGCGAGCCAAATACCGCTACGCTACGGAGGTTCCTTAGCGTAGCGGTATTTGGCTTAGTTCACTTTAGTTTAATAGTTAGTACCCACAAACTATTAATACAAGTGAACTACGTCATCAATATTGCGCAAGTTGCAGACAGTTAAGTCTATAGTCTAAGAGCTATAACTCAGAGTTTATGTTGAAAGCTGTCGTGAAGGTAATTCGGTGCCACCGTCTACTACTCTCGGTCTATAAGTCTTTGTCAGTGTTGCGGTGCAGATAATAGATTGTTTCTAAACACTGTTATACTGTTACTAGCTCTTAAATTAATAAGTTAAATTTAATTATTAGGATATAAGTAATGTTAATTTGTCTTTTGTTAATGTAAAAATACTTAAAAGTTTGTACATTTCTAAGTTAATTACTAATTTCCTTAAAAACGGTGTAACTGATTTTGATGAAAGCGCAGGATTTAATGAGTAACATGAAAATAATTAAATGAATTTTCTTTCAATTACTGAAAGAATGAGAACGGAATTGTTGGAAAGGGAAGACCATAGAAGACGTTCAAATCGGGGATGTTCTTAAAAGTATTCTAAATCGAAGGAGAGGCATGAGATTAATGATTGCAGAAGAAGCGAAAGAGGTATGTCAAAGTCATAGCAAGTGGTATCTGCCAACCCCTATTGGAAAAAGTAAGTTGATCAACGTTTGTGCCACGCATATTGTTAAATTTAGTTGCCAGTTTCAGTGAACGCGCATAATTATTATATTATTTACTTAATTTTTATGACACTTGACCTAACCTCATCAAACGAGATTATGCTACTGTTGTAGTAAAACAAAAAAACGTCCAGGTTTTTTTTTTGTAGTTTATCAACTTATGATTCTTATTTTTTTCCGGTGTTATATCCATCTTAACATAACCAAACTACCAACACAAAAGAACCGGTTTAAAATTTTCGGTTGAAAAGAAGTTTACAAAAATTAATTAACTTAAGCTTCATAATAATTAATTTTATGTTAATAAACTATTCATTTCCAACGCTGCGAGTTACTTTTTAAGCTAGTTATTTACTTATTAAGCTTCGTTGAGCCTCGCTCTGAGGCCCTTCAAGCCTGAGTGACCGATAATTAAGCTAATCAGCTTACCAATTAACCAACAGGAAATAAATTTAGGAAAACTTGACTACTCTTAAAAAAAAAGGTGAATTTTCAACCCAAAAGTAGGCTAAGGTTTTTGTTATGAAAATTCTTTGTAATTTTATGTTAATTAATAATTAAGTTATGTAGCTGCGGTAGGAGCTTTTTAGTGAGTTTTTATAGGTTTCAATTCTGGGCTTTTTCAATTCAAATGATTTCAAATTCAATACCAAACTAAGCATTATTTTGAAACATAGGACCTTCCTTCCCATTCTGACCTATGGATCCCAGACTTGATCTTTGACAAACATTCAAAAGTCCAAACTCAGGGTTTGCCAACGTGCAATGGAGCGTAGTATTCTAGGCGTCAAATTGATAGACCATATTCGCAACACCACACTGCGCTCCAAAACACAGATTACTGACGTTGCTCAAAAAGCCGCTAAGCTGAAGTAGGATTGGGCCGGCCACGCCTGCCGTATGCCCGATAAGCTGTAGGTCAAAATAACCACCACGTGGAGCCTTGACACAGTAAGAAGGCGTCGCGGCAGACCCCGCAGAAGATGGCGGGACAAGCTGGACAAAACAAACGACCTGTGGCGTACTTTAGCTCTGGATTGAAAGAGCTGGAAGTCATAGGGAGAGGCCTTTGCCCAGCAGTGGGATGATGCAAGGTAGCAGTATCAGTATAGGTACAATTTAGATTTGCGATTAGTAAATATAACCGCTTATTTTAACATGTATTTAAGATTTAAAATTTATTAACTGTAACCGTTTATTTAGTTGCGAGTATTCACTAGTTTTAACTTACAATTATATCTGATTTTGACACGGTGGCTAAGCGACCATCTTGGTCATCGCATCACGCGTAAACGGATGGTCCAATTTCACTATTTTTTTTGTTGTATTCGTTATTGTCAGAAGGTTCTTATGAAAGAGAAAAATAAGAAAATTACGCGGAAAATTAAAAAAACTTGACCACCATATTAAATTTTCTAGTGTAACCGTAACGCTTTTGACATTATTAACTTTTTAATCTAATCTTATGAAGTTTGACATAACATTGACAGAATGCGTGCTGCTCTAATGCCTAATAATAAAAGTTCAATTTAATATAGAGTTTAAGCTAAGACACGACAACGTCTGTCGGGTCAGCTAGTTATCTATACTAATATTATAAACAATAAAGATCTGATTGTTTGCATTGAATACGCTCTTGATCAAGTGGACCGTTTTCAGATGTTTTTTCATCATTTAATAGTTACGTTATTGAGGAATAATATAGGCTATATTTGATTATGAAGTTCCCTCAGGAAAGGGAGCTACGCAGGTGAAACGGTGCGCGGGAAGCTAGTCATTTGTATAGATAGAAAAGATCATAGAGATATACAAGGTGTAACGGAAAGGGTATATACATAGAAAGAGCAAGGCTTTTTTGGATGATAACAAACTATATGGCAAGGTTTATTTAATCCTATCTATACAAGTCCGGAAGTAATGATTTTTTTAAATTCATAGATACTAGAAACCAAATTTTTCAAATTGAAATACCTACATCACTAGCACTCAATCAGCTGATCGGTGTCAGCGAACTATTTTCAAGTAAAAATAAACCTCTTACTCCTGGTATTTCTGAATAAAGGGTTCCGCCTTTTTATGTTTTGTTTGCAAAATAAAAACATTCTTGGAGTATTTTATTTTGAGTTGAAACCCTTGCCATATCGTTTGTTATGATCCAAAGAAGCCTTGCTCTTTCTATGTATATGCCCTTTCCGTTACACCTTGTAGAGACACAAGTGGATACATTTATTTATCTTATACTGTGATATCGTTTACTTAATAAAATACAGTGCCCTAAAGAGCGACCCTTCGAAAATCGCAACGCACGACTTATTTCAAAGATGAGATCTACTTGAATAGGTTATCTGTAAATTTTATCTAAACCCTCATTTAGGTACGTATTTTATATATCAAAGTATGTATGGACAAGTTGAATAAAGTAAGTTAATTTCATTTGACATCCAGATGTCTGTACGAAAATTATGTGAGTGTAAGAACCGCGGAGCCATGTCAAAATTTTGCATGTTGGATAGTGTACATGTTTAATACTATGCCAGTACCTTTTAGTCCCTTTATTTAAAATATTAGTACCTTTGTATAGTTCTACTTTATCTTATTTTTAAATGGTCCGCCATAATGACGTCAGGACCGCGGAGCCACTGCCGATTTACGAAATACCACAAGGCTTAACAAAGAATTTAATGTAACAACCTTTAATACCTTGTGTATTATAAAAAATGGCATTTAAAATTTGCTTGTAGATGCCACCATCTTTAAATTATAAGCATTTTATTTATTCACGCCTGTTCGTTTATGATAGCAATGTGAAATGAAAAATATTAATGTGACCTAAGTTGTAGGCGCCTTATGAGATTATAATAATTTATATTATGAGATTATACAAATTTTAGATGCCATTTTTTATAATACACAAGGTATTAAAGGTTGTTACATTAAATTCTTTGTTAAGCCTTGTGGTATTTCGTAAATCGGCAGTGGCTCCGCGGTCCTGACGTCATTATGGCGGACCATTTAAAAATAAGATAAAGTAGAACTATACAAAGGTACTAATATTTTAAATAAAGGTACTAAAAGGTTCTGGCATAGTATTAAACATGTACACTATCCAACATGCAAAATTTTGACATGGCTCCGCGGTTCTTACACTCACAAAATGATGTATGAAGTTTGTTCAAGAAAATCTTTTTCTCCGTGCCTTATCCCAAGTTTTTTTTTTGCATATGGCAATATGCCGACTTATTTAGCAATTTCTGCCAGTGTTTATCCCTTGCCCAAGTTGCTTGGGGTCAGTACAATATGTTTTTCACTTCGATTTTTCCCTGTCACTGACTCATCATCATCATCATCAACAGCACGTTTACGTCCACTGCTGAACATGGGCCTCTTAACAGACCTTGTTAAGCCAGGATCGTTGAGGAATATTGCCATAATCACCCCGCTTGGCAGACGGATTGGTGATCGCAGTAAGATGTAGACCTTGAGCTAATAGATGCTGCTGCCCATCCATCAGCCATATGTCCCTTTGTCGCCTTTTACGACACCCATGGGAGGACATGGGGTGGTCTATTCTAGGCCGGAAGCCACACGGCACCTGTCACTGACTCACTACTATTTATTTCCTTTTTTTTCACACAATTCATCCATCCATTTTTGGTCGCTCTCTTCCACAAAATCCGTTAATATTAAAATTCATTACCATTCTTGTAGGAAAAAAAAGCATTTAACTTTTCTTCCTTCCTCATGAAGTTTACATACCACGTTAAACGGTTACCTTTAACTTGTCTATTATTGACGCCACTTTCAAACTTCCATTGATGAACTAACTTGTTAGCGGTAATGTATAGCGACAGAACTAAAAGAAACATAGACAGACAACCTCCGAACTCCGTAGCGTAGCGGTATTTGGCTCGCTGGCTCGCGTGGGTCGATCCCCAATCTTTGTGTAAATTCTAAGATTTTTTTCCGGGTCTGGTTGGTTGGTTGAGTGACTACCCTCCGTGCCTCGGAAAGCACGTTAAGCCGTTGGTCCCGATTGTTATAACATCGTCTATAACAAGCGTATACCAGGGAACGGGCAGCAGCGTTTCTCTGTATTACAACATAATACTGCGGTCTCCAATCCGCCTGCCAAGCGTGGTGACTACGGCAAAACCCACCCTCGAGACGTTGTACAGGCTGATGATGATGATGATGACAACAGAAACAAAACATAGCTCTCCTAAAAATCTTATAAGTCATCTTATTAAGAAATCCTCCTTGATTCGAGGTTCAAGTTCTACATGTGGTGCTGTCTTGTGCAGGTGCACGGTTTGTAGTATTTGAACCATTTAATAGGGATGGAGTCCTGCTTGCCTTTATACCCGGTGATGTATCAAATGCACTCAGCGGTTGTCCGGCATGAGACCGGCAATTGTACCATCACTTATTTTATGTTGTACTAGATTTCCGCGCCCGGTTTTACCCGCGTAGCTCCCGTTCCCGTGGAAACTTCGTAACTAAATATAACCTATGTTATTCCTGGATAGCGTAGCTCTCTAACGGTGAAAGAATTATTGAAATCGGTTCATTAGTTCTGTAGCGTATGCAATGCAAACAAACTAACAGCCAAATATTTCCGTTCATAATATTAGTATAATTTTTATGCGTCATGTGTCAATTGTAAGTTTGGTGCAATAAAGTGTACTCTATTCTAACTTAATTACATAAGTCTGTCAGAAAAAAAAACTCGTTCAGTGAATAAATTATACTCAGCTATACACTTTGAATTATCTTCAAATAAATCCCCACAAAGTTTACTGACACAGTAAGAGGGCTCTCAAGGAGACTCTCAAACGAATGAAGGATGCAATTATACGGAGCGCAAACAATAGAGGTCCTACCCGCTGTGTGCGCTGTGAAGTACACAGCCAGACAGGTGCTAGTTCACGGAAAATTGCAAAATTAAATAGAATTAGAATAAGACGTAAGACACTTTTTTTATTTTTTGAAATTAGAATAAGACATTAATGCCTTTTTTTTCGTTTGAAGTTAGAATAATAAAGTGCTGTTTATTTTATTAGAAATTGGAATAAGACATTATTTCTTTATTTGGTATTAGAATAGAATACTATTGTATTTATTTTTTAATTTGAAATTAGAATGATTGGTATCAGATAATATTACTCATATTACTGTTCGTTTTTATTTGAAATTGGAATAAGATATAATTGTATTTTTTCTTAATAATAAAAAGTACTTAAACATTATTAAACTTTTTTAACAAGTTTAGAAATTTTAATTTAGCTTTATTAGCTTTATTAACTACCTCTTTTAGTTTTTATGACATAAAGTCTTTAATTATTTTATGACAAGTATCGGGAGACTCGGTTTACACTTAAAAGTGTAGTTTCAATCTCCGTGGCGGTAATTAACTTACTTAATTTCTCAGAGGTCTTAAGGTCACTACAGTCTCTAGTTTCTAATACCTGCGACCGAATTTTCCCCACTATAAACACCCATGGCGGATATCCTCGCGTTTACAAATAACAATACAAACACAGTACCCACACTGTTTTTGCGTGTCCACAAACGAAAAAATCGTCGTTTGTCAGATGGCGCCACTTATCTCCAGTTGGGGGTGTGAAAAACTGCCACTTACACCCGATATGCCCATCTGTCATAATTGTAGCGGAAATTGTTGGTTATTTTATCTGTGCTAATATATAAAGCTATAAACCACTTTTTTTCGATTGGACTTGCGTAGGTAGCCACGAGGCTTTTGCTATTTCACCGTGCATAAAGGCGAGCAGAGCTCCAGCCTTAATAAATGGTTTAAAAACTACTAAGCAACCTGCGCAAGAGGGCGCCCCCTGTGGGGCTTGGACCTCGGCTCAGGGCGGTCGCTGGCGATGAGATTGAGGGATTATGACTTTTAGTATTTTAGTGGAGTTTTGTGCAACTGCCGCTCTACTTACAGTTCGCGGGCCTCTCGGACTTCGGGTCTACGAGGGCGTCGGATGATACTTAAAACAACATAAGACTTTCTAAACATAAGACGCGCATACTAAAGTCGCTATAGAAAGTAGGTAATTATTTTGTATTATATAGAATAAATGAAATTGGTAGATCCTACTAATATTATAAACGCGAAAGTTTGTAAGTATGGATGGATGGATGGATGTTTGTTGCTCTTTCACGCCAAAAATACTGAACGGAATTGGCTGAAATTTCGCACCGGGATAGGTTATACGCTGGATAAACATGTTGGCTAGAAAATATCACGCGACCCACTGGAGCAGAGTAACGAGGGTAAAACCGCGGTGCTTAGCTAGTATGCAAAAATGTTATCTTACAAAAAAAGAAAATGTATTTAAACTAAAATAATACTAAATGAATAAAAACATTATAACTATAACATTGTTCATTGCCTTAGAGGTAGGATTAAAAAAAAAATCTGATGCCTACTTACGTCCCATGACGAAGAAGAAGAAACAAGTTTTTGATTTATAACTTCCCTTTAAGTTTCATAACTTTACAATCACCGGCTTAGGCTGTGTGTTGATGCATCAGTCGGTCAGTCATTACAAAGAATTTTATTAATATAGATAATTATATAGACAACCTCCGAGCCAAATACCGTAGCGGTATTTGGCTCGCTTTAAATCTCGAAGATCGTGGGTTCGATCCTCACGATGGACAGGAAATCTTTGTGTTATTCCTAAGATTAATTTCCGGTTCTGGTTGGTGGAGGGACTACGCTCCTTGCCTAGGAAAGTACGTTAAGGCGTTGGTCCCGATTGTTATAACATCAACTATAATAATCGTATATCAAGGAACGGGCAGCAGCGTTTCCTTGTGTGGTACAACGTAATACTGCGGTCACCAAGCCGCCTACCAAGCGTGGTCACTATGGAAAATACCCTCCCCGGGAGGAGGACCATACTCAACAGTGGACGTTATACGGGTTGATGATGATGATGAGATAAAAGAATATTTTATTCAATAGTTAATTTTAATCCAGTATACTATGGCTTTTTCTAAATATTTAAAATCAGATTCAAAATCTTCGTACTATCATGCAAATAACATATATATACTCGTACATATAAAGTTAAAAATCCAACCGCAAGTTTTGTTTACTAAGCTTTCCTTGTTGTTGAGAAGAGATAAGCGTGTTAAAATGACAAAAGGATGTTGACATTAAGAGCCGCTCATCTCATCACGAGTGCTTTTAAGATTATAACGAACGAGATCTGCCTCATCTATCAGCCTGTAGACCTGAAGTTAAGCTAAGCTAGATGCGTTAATTATACAAGGTGTAACATATATATACATAGAAAGAGCAAGGCTTTTTTGGATGATAACAAACGATAGGGCAAAGGTTATTTAATCCTATCTCTACAAGTCCGGAAGTAATGATTTTTTTAAATTCATAAATACCAAACTTTTTAAATTGTAATAAATACATCACTAGCACACAATCAGCTGATCGATGTCAACGAACTATTTGCAAGTAAAAATAAACCTCTTACTCCTGGTATTTCTGAATAAAGGGTTCTGCATTTTTATTTTTTGTTTTGAGTTGAAACCCTTGCCATATCGTTTGTTATGATCCAAAGAAGCCTTGCACTTTCTATGTATATACCCTATCCGTTACACCTTGTATAGACCAGGGGTCTCCAAACTTTGAAGCCTTAGGGCCATAACGATTTTTTCAATATGTTCGAAGGCCCAAAACAGTTTAAATTTTTCTATCCTTAACTATACTCGTATTTCTAGACTAGTCGTAAAGTGTGCGACTGAGTCATTATCATTTTGTGTTGTCATTTTCAACTTATTACAGCAATAAGACATTGGATGCGCGGGCTAGGTTGATGACACTAGTCTTAAGCTGTCGCGGGCCGGATTGCAGGCACTGGCGGGCCGGATTTGGCCCGCGGGCCGTAGTTTGGAGACCTCTGATATAGACTATTAAACATACGCGTATCCGTTATTACGTCTCGACAACCTCCGTAGCGTAGTGGTATTTGGCTCGCTTTAAATCTCGGAGGTTGTGGGTTCGATCCGGAAATCTTTGTGTAAATTCTAAGATTTCTTTTCAGGTCTGGTTGGTTGAGGGACTACCCTCAGTGCCTCGGAAAGCATGTTAAGCCGTTGGTCCCGATTGTTATAACATCATCTTAAAGAAGTGTATATCATGGAACTGGCAGCAGCGTTTCCCTGTGTATTACAACGTAATACCTACTGCGGTCACCAATCCGCCTGCCAAGCGTGGTGACTATGGCAAAACCCTCCCTCGAGAGGAGGACCATGTTTAGCAATGGACGTTGTACGGGACGTTGTAATGAAGAAGATGAAACATTGTATCTTTAAAAAAATAACCTTGTATTTATGTAGGTAACTTTCGTGTTTTTCAACATAAAATGCTTCTCTTATTCCTCTTAATTGACAACACAACGAAGCCTCATATAAAAAACCAAAAGCATCCATTCATTATCATTTACCTTGACCAAGTAACCCGTGTGTTCTCAAATAAATTAAATTCTCGAAGGGGTGAACATATCCCCTGCCCCTAGAGGTGAGATACTGAATGACAAACGGTCGGGGGTGAACACGGGTGTGACAAAACGTTATCTCTCATATTTGAAATGAAGAGGCATAAGTTATGAGACATAGCGGATTATATAACACAAACAAGTATCCGCGCGCGGTTTCACCCGCGTAACTCCCGTTCCCGTGGGAACTTCATAATTAAATATAATTTATGACGTTCCTCGTTATATGGGCTATCTAACATTGAAATATATTTTGAAATCGGCCCAGTAGTTCCTGAGATTAACGCGCTCAAGCAAATAAACAAACTCTTCAGCTTTATTATTAGTATAAGAGTATATTTATTATTTATTTATCTTTATTTCAAAAAGGTAAGTAAGTAACTTATAAGCTAAGCCCTACTAAACCTTTGCAATGGTTTGACTGTGGGGTCGATGAGTCTCTAGACATATTTAAATATACTAAAACTAAACACGCACTCATGTAAATCTTAAAACATTTCTAGATAATATAATTTTAATTGACGTCTAAATCTATTTATGTTCGTTTCGCTCCTTATTTCTGCCGGTGTTCAATAGGTATGGTATTCTCTATGTATAGGCGCTCTTCTATTGGCGAAGCTCGTACGATGCTATTTCATCGTGCAATGAATCACATATCTTCAGGTGCTACTAAGGTGTAATTTCATTTGCCAAGATATATTTTTGTAACATATGTTGTAAAGAGCAAAATATCAATTTGTCACATTTGATTTTCAACCTCATTAGCTATTGTCAGTTACGCGGTATTATAGTATCATCTACAATATGGTTGCATAGCATGACCGTGCAATAGAACATTCATGAACTATGGGCGACAGATAAGATGAAAAAGCTGTACCTACCCCAATGGTTAGGGCGTTCAACTTGAGGTCATGTGGTTGCTGGTGCGATCCTCACCCATTGCATTACCGACGTGAACGCACTCGTCACACAAGCATTTTAGCTTAGGACCAGGGGTTAACAAGAATACTTGTAGTGTGCAAAAATTCTGCTAGTAATTTTTATGATTAAAGGAATCGAAATTGGAATATAATTAGTATGATTCGCACGTGCGAATCAATAATAATTTAATAGAAAAAAATTGCGACGGTACCTACTTCTAATATTATAAAAAAAGACAAAATGTGTTATGTGACAGTTGAACCACAGCGGCTGAATTCATACCTGGCTTTATCAACTGGTATATCCCCGCATCTCTTAGACTGACCATACGTGAGACGACAAGCCGATCGAGCTCACGACTCCGTCACCTCCTACCCCCGCCGTCCGTCGTCCACATGTCACATACGCTTACTTGAGGAAAGCACACGCCCAATGTTGCGTCAGTCGTAAATTCAATGCGTTAACACATTCAATACATTTATTAAGTTTAAATCGTATAAAGCATGAGCTAAGACGGTATACGCGGACAAGACAATTATTAAAATGTATATCGCGCAACGTTTATCACTTGCACTTTACATCTGGTACACGATGGACCTCCAGACACAACAGATTCTGATATAAGTTTATGAAAATAGTATAAACTATACGAACACATTAACAAACTTTATTAAGATGTCATTAAACTAGTTTTTGCTTTAAGAAATACACCGAATTCTAACATTCCATTGTTACAAACACACGTTGCACTTTATTATTTGCGATTCGTTGCTACTTTTCTCTGTTCCTAGACATCACGTTTCGCCGAAAACCTTTTTCATAGAAAACATTGTTCGTAGACGCCGTTCGTCGTTAAAATTCTAACATTTTATTGTTAAAAACACGTTATTATTAGCGAATCGTAGCTTCTTTTCATTTTGTTATTGTTATCGTCATAGTGATAAAGATGGAGAAGGGAATGTAGCTATAGTTTGGGCATGAAGAAAGAATGGACGAAAGAAGAGTTACAAATGAAGTGCTACTAGCTGTGCCCCGCGGTTTTACCCGCGTTACTCTGTTCCAGTGGGTCGGAGCGTGATGTTTTGCAGCCTATATATTAATCTAGCGTATAACCTATCCCGGTGCAAATTTCAGACAATACCGTTCAGTAGTTTTGGCGTGAAAGAGTAACAAACATCCATCCATCCATACTTACAAACTTGCGCGTTTAAAATATTAGTAGGATGAGTGTGAACGGAAGACCTCAGTCGTAAATATGTCAACCAGATTGGTGTCGTATTAAAGAAGGGAAAATTAAAAATATCAATAACTAGCTGAGGGCCGGCATGAAGAGACTAATGAATGTAGAAGAAGCAAAAGAATTGTACCATGCTCGAGACAGCATAGGTGGAGATCCTTTAAAAGCCGTGACGATGTGAATGTAAGCATGTTATTCTTAGCTACTTGTGTAATAACAATGTAGATACTATGAATACTCAAACACTTCCAAGCTAAAAGTGGGAACTCTAGGAAAATATAACGGCTCAGGTTATGGCATATCATTTACTTCGAGGAGCTATCAGATCGGAAATATCAGCCACTTGTAGAAAATTGAACGCAATTTTGCTTCAGTTTGTTTGGAAGATTTTTTATTTCAATTTTGAACTTACAACTTTGGTTCAGATTTGATTTAATCTCAACAACTATTCGACAAGATGTAAAATATTGTGGCAACATTGTTTTTAATGGTTATTATGTAGTTACATAAGGAATAAAGATGGATATCGCACATCTATATCTAAACTCGTACAACTCAAAATTCGGTAATTTTTGGTTAATCTCATACTGTAATGCCTCGCATCAATATGAATCTGATGAAATAAAAAACTTCACGATTAGTGAAATGAAATGAAATGAAATAGTTTATTAGTAACGTAGACGAATAATTCGTGCTTGTTATACGTCATTTACAAAGCATTACACATTAAAGTACATTTTTTGATACTTAATTATGAACAATATTTTTATATGGTCACTAATGTTATAGATTATAATAGTAGTTTATAATCTTATTTTAAAGATCAATAATATATATATATATATATATATATAGATAGATATTTATAAATAAAATAAAATGAAAAATTGAAAAATTGTCGCGAGCAAAACGAGTATACACAAAATAATAATAATATATATATATATATTAGTTTTATAGTTACCTCGCTAGATGGTATAAATCTACATTTCGCGAATAAAATTAAATAAAAAAAATTATGTGTAAAGTTTAATGGTTATTATTATATTTATCTTTAAGCAAACATGGGAAGGAATCCTTCTCATTGTTGCGTCTATCAAGTATGCTTGAGAGGGATTAAAAAAATATATTATTATACTTATGGTATAATTTTTGCACACATTCTACCTATCTAAGGTTTTCTGCAAGGATTCACTTTGAGATGTACAGTATTTTTTACCTATTTTGTATTATGTATATGTACAATCAATATTGTTTATTTGTTATTATGTACGAGTATGAGGAAACAACGATTGCCGTTTCTTGTCAAAGTATAACTCGTGCGAATCAACATGACGCCTGGGTCGATTTCTGCTCTCTGCTCTGCACAAGGCCCCGTTTTCGCCCTGTAGTAACATGCAGGCAGGTATCATCTAAATTCGCACGAGTCATAAAGGGAGCGTTCAAGTATTACGTAACGCAATTTTTGTCACAATGTCTCTAAACGTTACGTAACACTCAAGTGATCATTTTTACCCTAAAGTCGTAAAAAGTAATGTAATAGTTTCTACACTTGGTATAGTTTTAATCTACTTAATAAAACAAGAGAATTTTAATTCTCAAAACCTGCATAATTATTTTGTTTATTTTTTATATATTCTTTTTGGTTTTGGTTTGGGAGTTTTAATTCCCTATTTTTTTAGATAACAATGTTACTTAACGAGTTGTAAGAAAGACCCCCTCCCGCCCCTGTAATGCATCGTAACGTTTTACGAGACCCCCCCCTCAAATTGCGTTACGTAATACTTGAACGCTCCCAAACGCACGACAATTTATAAAATTAGTTAAAGTAGATTAAAACCTTATAACATTTAAATAAAGTTTCACAAAAACAAATGTTATTAGTAAAATTTCACGCGAACGAAATCTTGAGCGCCATTGAGTGTAAAATAAAATACGAGGAAACTCATTTAAAAGATGCTGAATTGCAAAAGTTTATAATAACAAATGTAGGAGATAAATCAAACAAGAAATAATAATGTTAACAGTTGGCAACATTCATGGCTACGAAATAGGCTCCAAGGCATTTTTTCACAGACCAATATATTATATAGACGACACATTTTTCTTTTGCTCTTCTTGCTGGTGGCTCATTGTTATGATAATTGCTTCTTATACCTGTTGTTCAGGGTTTAATGTCGGGACAATTATTAAAGTGAACGAAGAATAATTGTTCTGTGCCTGCGTGTACTTTGTGTCTGTGAAATACGTGTGCTGTACATCCCAAGCGCGGGAGTTGTTTTATAACAATAATAATGAATATATATGCAAAGTTGAGTATGCGACTCGGCAGTCTATATAGCAGTCTCTTTTTGAAACTTAATACATCTCCAAAACTCTATAGAAATATTTAAAATATTGTGTCGTTTAATAAAATATCGGTGCTGCATACACAAACAAGAAACAAAATATTTTGGTGCATCCAAAGTATATACCATCTCTTCAATAGGAAATAATGTCAACTAAACCAATAACGTTTATTAGGATTTTTTTGTGAAAAAATAAATTTAATTTTCCCATCTTTATATAAAATAATATAAAAATGCACGCTCGTTTCGAATAAAGTCATCTCTCAATACTAGCTATACTGGCGACACCTCCTGGTGAATGGCGGAGTGAGAGGGGGAAACCTCATACGTGTATAGATTTTTTTGGTACAGCAAAAATATTATTATACGAAATTTCTTCACTTACCTAATTACTAAACATAATACGTAAACATACTACTGCTAAAGGGATCGTAAATATTTTGAAAAAATCTTCGATAATTTGAAAGCATATCTTCTTCAACCACTTAGCATATATATCTTTGCGAAGTCTGTAATCAGTATAGTCTGTATATACGAATGACATTCTTCCTTTGTGTTTTGTTGTTCAGGAAAAATATTCTGATATATCGAGTTAACTTACTCGATATACCAAACTTGTGTTCGAAAGAAGGTAGGTACTTTGTTTTGGTAATATAGCATATATGATATAACAATCAACCTCATAAGAAAGTAAAAAAAATCAAAAGAGTTCGGCATTTCCCAGCGTGATCGATAATTAGAAATGAAGATATCCGCAGGAGAACGAAGGTCGCTGACATAGCTCAATGGATAAGCAAGCTGATGTGGCAATGGGCAGAAAACATAGCTCGAAGAACTGACGGCTGATAAAGCAAAAAGGTGCTAGAGTGTAGTGTCTCGACCTCATAAAGGTCGTGGAGATTCAGTGAATGCTGGCCGCTAGCAATCGTCGCTATAAATCGACGACGAAGGCCTATGTTTAACAGTGGACGATAACAGGCTGATATGATGATATTACAATCGCCTGCCAAAGAACAGGCAGCAGCGTTTCTTCGTGTGATCCTAAAATGAACCTATAACACTCACAAATAATTTGTTGGCATCATCATGATAATCAGCCCGAATAACGTCCACGACTAAACATAGTCCCATAGGGTTTTGCCATAGTTGCCTCGCTTGGCAGGCGGGTTGGTGACCGCAGTATTATATCGTAATACAGAGATAAACGCTGCTGCCCGCTCCTTGTTAAACAATTGTAAAAGATGATGGTATAACAATCGGGACCAATAGTTTAACATAATTTCCAAGGCACGAAATGTAGTCCCTGATCCAACCAAATGCGGAAGGGAATTTAATACAAAGATTTTTGGTCCGCGTGAACATCGAAATCACGACTTCCGAGAATTAAAGCGAGACTTCGTTCTATTGGTTAAAAAATTATAAAATCAAGTTCAGTAGATTCAGAGATTTTTACAACAACCTTTTTTTCCCTTAAATAAAGCTCACTAAGACATTATTAAGTTAAATAAGTAAATTCAAGTTTGAATTAACTCTACCTACCTATCTAATTATTATTGTACGAATATGAGAAATTTTACAAGCAATTTGCTGACGGAGAGCAACACATTCTTTGCAGAATACGAGTATTTTTAATAACCAGTGCAAATCTTAGGATCCTCTTCGGAGTTATGACCTCCACAACGGTTATTTCGCGCACTTTATTAAACCATACATACGTACGTACGCCTTAAATAAGTACGTGGACCGTATCAACTATTGTGTCTAACAAAAATTATTTCTAATACAATAGCATAGAGTTACAATAGCAGAGTAAAGTGTAGTGGGAAACAGACTTCAAAATAGATACAATCGAATATTTTTCTAAGTCAGTGAACTGATGAATGTGAGTGAAGATTTTTTTCGTTGTTTTGTTATATTTCGGGTGTTGGTTTGTTTTTGAAAGGAAAGTTGGAAAAAAATCATAATGATTGTAGATGTAGTTAAAGTCAAAAGTTTATATAGACACGTTTAAAATATTTTTAAATCATGTTCTTATGATGCGTCCCTTTTTTTCTACCACCAGTTCTGGATGTGGCAACTCTGAGAAAAACTGGCAAGAAACTCAGAGCAATCCCTTTTTAAAATAAATGTTTTGTTACAGTTATTAATAAAGCAGTATTGTTTCAGAGTAACTCACTCCTTACCAGTTTTGTTATTGAGATAATTAGAAATTTAATAATAAGCTTTTTTATATTATGTAATTTATTTTTGATATGTCGCGTAAACTTAGCTTCTTAATAATTAGTGCTGTCACATCGAATAAAATAAGCTTTATTAATGTTATACAGAAAGAAAATTATAACACAATTTATACAAGATAATTATATATATAAGCGACTAATACACCATTATTAACAAAAACAAAAAAATGTTCCACTCTTTTTTATGAAACAGACATATCTAATCATTAGTGTGTATGTCATACTTTAAATGTATTATTGTCGCATTTGTAAGTACCATAGTACATGATTGTGCTCATGATAATTGTTATCATGAGCACAATGATGTGTTTAGGTATCGGTCACTAATTACCAGTCACCCTATATAAGTACCTACGCACTTTACTTTACGACTTGACCGATCTGTTAAGGTTTTTATGAAAGAAATTTTTGAAAAATGCAATTATACAAATAAATTGCCGGGCTTTGCCGAGCAAGATTTCTAACATTCTTTCACCATTAGAAAGCTACGTTGTCCAGAAATAACAGGCTATCCGTCCCTCGGAAAGCACGTTAAGCCGTTGCCGTTGGTCCCAATTGTTATAACATCTTCTGTAATAATCGTATATCAAGGAACTAGCAGCATCGTTTCCTTGTGTGGTACAACATAATACTGCGGTCACCAATCCGCCTGCCAAACGTGGTGACTATGGCAAATGAATGGGAGGGAGGGTTCCATCTGGAGGAGGCCCATATTCAGCAGTGGACGTAATACGGGCTGATGATGACGTACAGGCTATATTTAATAATGATATTTCTCCGGGAACAGGAGCCAATTTATAAAATTATCTTGAATTATCTTATAAAACATCTATGTTATTTCTTGTAAGTAGATTGTAAGTAGGTAGATTGATTAAAAACTTTCTTAGGAGCAAAAGACAAGATACAACTCTTGAAAAGGAAAACTTATTTATTCTATTGTGATTTTAATTAAAAGATATACCTATTTCCTTATTTGTTTTGTCATTAGTGTATTAAAAGAAGCTAAAGAATGTTTATTACTTAGAAAGAAAAGACACGAATTATTTAAATAAATACAACTAAGATCAATATACATTGTAAAAATTTATAATGTCAGCTGAATAATGTATGTACCTACTTGATGTAATTTGTGGAGATAAAATAAACATTTTTATTATTATTATTATACCTACGAATACCAAAGTAATAAATATAGTCGATGTACTTCTTGTGCACGATTATTCAAATTGTATTGATTTTTCCACAGCACAAATTATCAAGTAGATAATCCGTCCAGATGCTGTGTGGTTGGTGGTGTATAGCTAATGATATATTGATTATTAAAAAAAGGATCTTCCTGATTTCTTGCCCGTTCATCTTAGAGTTGCCACGTCCTGAATTGGAAGTAGGAAAAGAAATAAACGCATCATAAGAACACCATTTAAAGCATTTGAATAATGTTTATAGTATATATAGTAGGTATAGTGTTTATAGTAACAAGATAATCAAACATCTATACTTTGACTCAGTCACGCAAATATTGACAAATAAATTTGGGAGCGGATGTGAAACTATTTGTGCACTTATGAAATAGTCACATGAAAGTATTTAAAAATATTGATTAACATAAAGTCTATCACTTTCAAGTTCGGATCTACCGTTGTGGGCAAGATACACAACCCTAATATACAACGTGTTAATTAAATAACACAAAAACTCTTGGGTGGTGATTGTGCTCATGAATATGAACAACTTTTTCTAAGAGGTCAACATTGTATCTCGAAGTAAAAAATCAGCTGTTCCATACAAATTGTCAAAATGTATGAAAAAGTTTTTTTTTTCGAGTTACAAAGTTGGTCCCATATCAAAAGTTGTTTGTATCCATAAGCACAATCACCACCGAAGAGGTTTTGCGTTATTTAATTAACACGTTGTATATGTGTCGTTTCATTTTAATGCTCGGACAAAAGGCAATAATCAAATTCAAGTGGTTAATTTGTAAGCGACTACGTATGTCTAATCACGGAGACGCGGCGCGCTCGTGGCGTTGAGCGGCGCGGCCGACACTTAAGGCAAATATTTGGCGTTGCATGAGTGCGTTTAGAAGCAGTCATTTTGTGTTCAATAAGAATTTAGATGTGGGCAGCGCCGCTTATCGCCACGCATGACGCCACGCGTCTGTGTAAATAGGGCCGTACTATAACAAGCACTCTAATATTCGGGTGACTGTTACCACAACCGTTTTTGAGGGCTGGATTGAGGCCTGATCACGAAAACACACGAAGTCATGCGAATACGTATTGATACAGAATATAATTCTTATTTACCAATTTTTAAACGTTATAATATAATATATATCACTTTTCCAGTTAATCTCGAATAAAACAACACATATGCAGTCCAACTTCCAGCAAAATAACAATCATATTAATTAACTAGCCCATCTCTTAATGGAACAATGTTTTTATGCTTTTAATCTATTGATGCAGCTAACTTTCATTTTCTATGCTACCAGTGTTCTTTCGTGCAGAATTTTTCGCTTTTAAAATACACTTTTATTGCGACATGTAATAAAAGATTGTAATTATGTCAATGTGAGAGCTACTGCTAATTATTGTAATGCGTTTTAGTGGTGTAACTTGGAGAGTTACAACTTTGTACTTTGAAAGGTTTCCACCTTTGTACGATCTTCCGATTGAACCAGGATATGGCGAACAAATTTTATGGAGATTGGCCATATTATAGTGCGCAAAAACAGGAATGTTATAATCATTATTCGGATGGACCTACGTAGTTAACTACGGATTTTGCTACTTCGCCGGGCATAAAGGTGAAAAGTATTCCAGCCTTATTAAATAATATACAAACTACAAACTAAGCAAGCTGCGCAAGAGGGCGCCCTCTTACACAAGTTGGCCTATGGTAGGACTGCCATCCGTCCGGGTTTCTCCGGATTTGTCCTAGTTTAGAGGGTGTCTGGGAAGCGTCCGGGCCGGACTTCATTAGTAGTCCGGGTTTAGTAATTTAAAGTACTATGCCCTATGCACTATGCCCGAGCCCCTATGTTTAAAAAATTTTTTATCATATCCGGGTTCTAGGCTCTAAAATCCGGTTTTCACGCGTCTTGTTCTGGTTACCAAATTTTGGAGATGGCAAACCTACCTATGGGATTTAGACCTCGGCTTACGCGCCGTCGCATCTTGTAATACATTAAAATGTATGCTTGCCCTAAGACTCGAACTATAGCCCTCTAATTACGGTTAAGCATGGCCATCGAGGACTTAACATTTATAACTAACTTTTATAAATACTCATCTCCTATCGTGTAATGTTTAATAAAATGAAGCGGAACATAATTTTTTACCATTTATAATATCAAAACTTTAGTCTCTTTGATATATCGACTTTCTATAGTAGTATATAAATACAAGTAGATATACTTGTACTTACATATTACCATGAAAAGTATAGATTTTATTTACATACGTGGTAAACTTAAAACTGCGTTAATGTATATTTACAGTAATGCAGTTTTAAGACCGTGTGGTTTCCGGTTTAGAATAGAGCGTGTGGTTTTCGGCTTAGAATAGACCACCCCATGTCCTCCCATGGGTGGCGTAAAAGGCGACTAAGGGTTATGGCTGATGGATGGGCAGCAGCATCTATTAGCTCAAGGCTTACATCTTACTGCGATCACCAATCCGTCTGCCAAGCGTGCTGATTATGGCAATATCCCTCTACGATCCTGGTTTGCCAAGGTCTGTTAAGAGAGGCCCATGTTCAGCAGTGGACGTAAACGGGCTGTTGATGATGAATGTATATTTTACTCTTTTGAGGTAACAACAATTTCCGTGGGAATATGTAGACGCCTTAAAAAAAGTTTTTGAAGGGTTAAAAAAAGTTTTTGAAGCGTCAGGTCATTATCGAAAAACAAAACATGACCTTATCATAATTATCCGGGTTCTTTGGTGGGTCTGGGTTTCAACAGCCCGTTTCGATAATGACTGTCGTAAATTCATGCTGGCACACTTTTTAAATGGTCTATTGTCATTTTTATCTACTCCTTGGTATTTATGGGCGCCTGGTAGTTGGACCGTTTTTAAAGTTTAATGTGTAATTAAGATATTATTTACAGCTTTACTACACTTTTTGATAATAATGTGACAAAACCGTAAAATAATGCATTGTTGCTTTTCTGATTATTGATGACTTTAAAAGTTGTTTGGTAATTAAAATCAGGGTGAAACAAGCGCGCTTACCGCTTAAATGGTAAGCGCGCATGTTTCACCCATAAAACGGATGTTCAGCAGTGGTTATACGGGTGATATTTTACTTACTTTATATAATATTATAATCAAAATAAGTTTTACATTAGTCAGCGAGCCACGTGTTGCGATAGCAGTGACAGCTCAGTTACGTTAAACCGAAATTTGCACTGATGGAATCTGACGTTTAGTTGGATAAACGAGTGATCGCATGAGGCAATCCATTTTACCTTCCCGTAAAGATGACAAAGTACCAGGGTTTCAGAAACGTACGAAAGTTTATTTTTCTGTCATGTTCATTTGTAATGTTCATTTAGTTGCATATTCGTTTGTTTTTTGTTTTATTTGGTCATATAAGTTTTGCGAAATTTAACTTTAGACGGCTTTCTCGGACATATTTATATCGTAGAAATCTAATCAAATGAGCCATTCAATCTGACGGCCAGCCCGCTAATCAAATGCCGACATTTAATTGAATGCCTAGACCAATTCGTTGATTGAACTAACATTAATTACCTAACGTTTAACCTTTAACTCGTTTTACTATAAGACATCTGTCTTATAGTAAGCACGCAGTAAGCTCTTTGAGTTTGGATGACGTACAATCAGGCCGGTGATTTAAATTTAGTTTACCATTAGTAGCCCCCAAAATCTACGGTTTTACTAGTTGTTCTTTAGCCATTTTATTAAATGCCGGTGTCTAATGAACGGGCTAGGCATTCCATTAAATGGACGATGCAACTGGCTTCGACAAATATTCAAGTAACCAATTCACTTAGCATATAACATATTTTATACACTTAATCAAGCAGGATGAGGGCAATTTTGACAAGCATGATTTTTGTTATGCCTATAAAAGCTCAAATATCCCTCCGACAAATTTCTACCATGTTATAAATTAAAGAACTCCTCCCTCTCAATTTATAACCCGAGCTATTTATTTTTATCTCTGGCAAAGAAGCATAACAATTTTTGCGCCAAAAATCTTTTTTTTCCTCTCTCGTGTTATCGTTGCGAGTGACAGGATCGTTGTAATGATAAATGATGGCTGATACGTCGATTTTATTTGTGTAGATACGAGGTTTTGTCTCTATTGCTTCCATACATCAAAAGAGTTGATAACTGTTAGTTGAATGACATGTCGTTGGGTTGCGTTGCGTAAGACTAGTGTGTGGTGAAATTGATGGTTTTTCGGGTTCCGTGCCCGAAGGGTTAAAATGGGACCTTATTACTAAGACTTCGCTGTCTGTCTTTAAGGGGGGCTCCCATACAATAAACGTATTTTTTACCCTTTTTTGCTCGGTATCAATAACGGCAACAGGCAGGCACTTGAAAAATGGTACGGAACCCTTCGTGCTCGAGTCCGACTTGCACTTGGCAGGTTTTTTTACTTTTTATTTTATTGCCAACGTGCTAGCGGCTTCCTTGTTGGTAAGCGATACCGCTGCTCATGGACTTAAGCAGTGCCAGGGGGATACCTACACAGCCTGCCAATTCCTCATTCGAATCTTTAAGAAACTGATGTAGCATTGAATGGTTGTTGCCATACAATAAGATAGTGGTCCGCTTTTTGGTTTCAAGGTACATTTGGAAAACAAAAATTTTTGGAGGTTCATCATCAAAACAAGAGTTTTTAAGTAATATTATACTAAACCACAGACTAAACAAAAGGCCTTAGTACTACGCTCGCGTGATTTACATCTGTGTAAGTAATTTTCTTCCGTTCGTCTAATTAACATTATGTGTTAACTTATTTTGTCCGACGTCCGACGCACACCAATTAACTAATCACCACGGTACAGGCCGTAAGGCACACTGGTGTACCGTCGAGCAAGGAGATAGGTTTTCACCTGCTGTATCAAATAATTTAAATAAATATGTTGTACGACTGCCGGTTATACTCTACGGGTAAAGAGATATAACAATCGAAAAATATTCAACGAATCAATCAAGAATTCTGGATTCAATCCAGAATATGGAATCTTATATGCTAATTCGGAGATTTCGCTTAACTTTGATCTAAATTGTACAGCTTTAACATAATTGATTAACAAAGCTAGGTATAGGTACACAATAAAATTAAAATATATTTGATTTTTTTTATTGTAAGTTAATGTACTTAACATAATATTTGTCTGATTATTATAGATCTCATAATCACCAAATTTTCAGTTGAAATGGGGAGACCTACGCGCCAACGGAATACACCGGGTCTGTTCCCTTTATATAAGGCGTTTGGGAAGTCAAAGAAGAAAAAAGAAATCGGTTAATCCCAATTATCATAACATTATCTGTAATGACCTTATAGAGCAACAGGTCGAATCGTTTATCTCTGTAAATAATATACCCAATACTGCGGTTACCAACACACTTGTGAACCGTGGTGGTCATGGCAACCCTCATTTGGAGGAGTTTCGCTACACGATATAGCACTACCGTCGTGAACCCACCCGTAACACAAGAATTTTAGCTTAGCACAAGAATACTGTTAGACAGTAAAACTCTGGTAGTAATCTTTAAAAAAAAAAACAATTTGCGATCACCACATTGTTCTTCTGAAGACTTAGACCAAAATTAATCTTCTCCTACTACAAATGAAATAAATTTAATCGTTCAGCAGATAGTTATTCATATCTGCTGCTATCATACAGATATCGATTCTAGTATATAGCTGAATAAAGCTGAAGAGTTTGTTTGTTTGCTTGAATGCGCTAATAATCTCGGAACTACTAGTCCGATTTGAAAAATTATTTCAGTTTTAGATAGCATTTATCGAAATAGGGTAGTTTCATAGTATTAGTATAAAGTTCCTTCGAGAACGGTATTAAAGCGGGTGAAACCACACGCGAGAAGCTGGTTAATCATAAAATATTTTGTTATAACTACTTATTATAAACAATAACTGCTGTTAGCTTGTTATAAGATTTTTTAAGTAGATTTTCCAAGACTTTTTTTGAAATAGTGATATTTTTAGAAGAGTGTGTTAGAAAACCTTAAATTATAGAATAGCTACGAAAAGAATTTATTTTGAAAAAAAGAATATGAAAAGGCAATCAAAGTAAGGAAAAGCCAAAACCTACGCAAGTGGTAAAAGCAAATACGCAACATATGAAATCTACAGCCGTCAAGAGTTTGATTGAATTCCGGTTTGTAGGTGGATGTTAGTCGCCGAAATCGAGTTGACCGCAACTCATACGAAACATGAAGCGTCGAAATTCTCTTGCACCGACACCTGCCAGATACGTGCTCAAATTTTATGCTATAGCCATATGGGAACTTTACATGCATCGTATGTATGAAAGTTTACTGGTTTATTTGATGACCAGTTTAGTAGAGACATACGTTTTTTGGTTCAAAATGAGATAAACAGGTGTATACAAGAATAATTCTTGGCTTTAAGTTGGTTGGTAGGTTGGATTCATGTGGGATATAATCAGGAGGAGAGCTGATCCAGAAAATAAAAGATGGTAGTTTATTAGATCGTGTTTGATCCTTGACGGCATGACCGAGGACCGCGTTGTTGCTTATTGCCCGAACTGTGATCTCGTGCCAGCGAAAATCACCACTTTTCGTAAATCTACTCTTTACTCCAGTGGCACCTAGAGCGTTGGTACTAACGCCTTAAGGCTGCCCTCAGGTGGATGTCGCTTAGACTTTGGCCGGATTCTTGGAAGTTAATTTTAGACCTGTCACCTTTAAGACCTGTCACATTTTACTATAATGTGTAAATTTGTCATTTATCGCACGACAGACATATTCAACATCTATATTCTTGCCTGATGGTACGGAACCCTTCGTGCGCGAGTCCAACGCGCACTTAGCCGGTTTTTTCTTCTTGCCAATATCTGTAATGTGCTCTGGTACTATATAATTAAATCTATATTTAATGATTAAATCCTGGTGTTCGCTATAATCATTATTTTATTCCAAAAAGTAAATAGCCTTGAGGCATCGGTTATTGAAATATAGTTGTTAAGACATGTAGTTATTAAAAGCTGCAGTTGCTTTTATCGTGATTATTTCCCATTATCTATACTAATATTATAAAGAGGAAAGTTTTGTATGTAAGTATGTTTGTAACGAATTGACTCAAAAAGTACAGGACCGATTTTAAAAATTCTTTCACCATTTGAATGCTACATTATCACTGATTAATATAGGCTATATTTAATTATGAAGTTCCCACGGGAACGGGAGTTACGTGGGCGAAACCGCGCGCGGGAAGCTAGTACTTGATATTACTACAAATTTTTAAGATACCGAAACAGAAATAAAAATGTGTTACCTATTCAACTGAACTCATAAACCGAAGTCATAAAACATGATGACAAAAGTAAATATAACTTTCCTTATTCACGTCAACTTCATGAGATTTCTTCTCAACGTTTTTCTGGTAATAAAATTATGAACAATTTTACTACACTTCATACCAATGGACATAAAATCTATTTTCTGTGAGTGATTTCCAAATTATGATAGTTATGAAAGTAAAGTTGAAGTCTTTGTCTTATATCTATACTAATACAAGCTGCGCCCCGCGGTTTTACCCACGTAACTCTGCTCCAGTGGGTCGTAGCGTGATGTTTTGTTACCTATTTATTAATACAACCTATAACCTATCCCGGTGCAAAATTTCAGCCAATTCTGTTTAGTAGTTTTGGCGTGAAAGAGTAACAAACATCCATCTATCCATACTTACAAACTTTCGCGTTTATGAACGCGCTAATCTCAGAAACTTCTGGTCCGATATGAAAAAATCTTTCAGTGTTGAAGGCTATAGGCTATATTTGATCATGAAGTTCCCACGGGAGCGGGAGCTTGCGGGTGAAACCTCGCGCCGGATGCTAGAAGACTTGAAATCAGTCCGCTTGTTTAACTTAATGTGAAACGTTTAAGCTTAACCCATAATACTGTATTTTTCCCGTAAGTGAATGTTAAGGTAACTGCCCACATTTAAAAGGAGTAGCTTTTTTTTTTTTTCATTTTTTTACAAAAGACAACTCCCGCACTAGGGAAATAAATCCCTGTGTCGCGGGGGACTTTACAAACATTCATTTCACGGACACACAGAACACCCAGACTCAGAACTACTATTTGTGGTTCACACAAATAATTGTCCCGGGTGGGAATCGAACCCAGAACACCAGGTCTCAGAGGCAACTATCGTAACCACTGAGCCGCCGGTGCAGTCAAAAGTATGCACTTAAGATGCACTGACACTGACAGCAGTATTCACTTAAAATGTTCTATACGCCTAAGTAGTAGGCTATTTTAATAATAAATATCTAAGTGAGACTTGCGTGAAGTTTTTAGAAGTTATGGTTTTGATATCCGCGCCGTTTAAAATGACAAGATGGGTACTGACCGTGTGTGACCGTAAAGTCAAGTTGTGTGTGAGGAATTATGTTACGTGTAAAACTGCGAGGTTTGATGTAGTCAAAAGGAAGAAACAAGGCGCTTAGCTACGTACTGACTGCACGAACACTGGCTGTATAACACGTAGCATTACGTCTTGTAAAAATGACTGTATCCAGCTACAGACACTTTCCCCAGTCTTCAAGGTGGAGGGACTAGTCTCCAAGTTTCTAAAATTTCTATAACCGTTGGTTTCAGTCATCATAAGTAACAGTGTTTATATGTGTATTAAAACATATTTCTGCAGTCCCTGTATCGTCCCCCCCCTCGCCCTCCCGACCCTTAGTTTGCTAAGAACATTCCGATGCCCTCGTAGACCCGAAGTCTGAGAGGCCCGCGAACTGTAAAGTAGAGCGACAGTTGTACAAACTCCCCTAAAAATAAACTAAAAGCCATAATCCCTCAATCTACCCGTCAGCGACCGTCCTGAGCCGAATTCCAAGCCCCACAGGGGCCGCCCTCTTGCGCAGGTTGCTTAGTTTGTAGTTTTTAAACCATTTATTAAGGCTGGAGTTCTGTTCGCCTTTATGCCCGGTGAAGTAGTTAAAGCCTTGTGGCTAACTACGTATGTAGTAAAAAATATATATATATAGGGTGTGGCGAGTATAATGTCAGCTTATTGCAAGAAGTCATTATGTGTCATATTCACAATTCTGAGATAAACGGTATTTTTTTTGGTTTTAGAATAACTTTATTTATCATAAAAAACGGTATTTTAATTATTATCTGTTTAATAAAAATAACTTCTACAGCTTAGTGATTTTTTGTAAATGCCTGATTTCTAAAATTGCAGTAATGGATTTAATAGCATGGCCGTAACGCCTAAAAATTGACTAGATAGAAATTAGTGAGTTATTATATTTCAAAATTGAGATTAATAAAATTCGACCACCGGCAGGATTCGAACCTGCATCTCTGGGTAAAGCCCCCAATGCCTTAACCAATTAGGCTACGGTGGAACACTACCGATCATCGAAATTTATTAATATCTTTTAACACGTCTCTAACGGGGACGGTAGCGCCATCTATCGGTAATGATCCGCATTACTTCGATAAATATCTCCAAAGTTACATTTGGTATTAAATATTAAACGATGACACCGCCCGTTTTTCACATTATTGAAATGTTTTTAACTCTTTATGGAAAAGAAAAGATTACCTTATACTATATACCTTATATATACCGGTGGTCGAATTTTATTAATCTCAATTTTGAAATATAGTATAAGGTAATCTTTTCCATAAAGAGTTAAAAACATTTAAATAGTGAGTTATTACCTTTTGTATTGACCGTGTGGTTTCCGGCTTAGAATAGACCACCCCATGTCTTCCCATGGGTGTCGTAAAAGGCGACTAAGGGACATATGGCTGATGGATGGGCAGCAGCATCTATTATCTCAAGGTTTACATCTTACTGCGATCACTAATCCGTCTGCCAAGCGTGGTGATTATGGCAATATCCCTCTACGATCCTGGCTTGCCAAGGTCTGTTAAGGGGAGGCCCATGTTCAGCAGTGGACGTAAACGGGCTGTTGATGATGATGATTACCTTTTGTAGAATGTGACAAAAGAAGTCCATTAAAGTAAAAAACGTATTTAGTGATTTTTTGCAGTTAATGAGTTCTTGCAATAAGCCGACGATAATTAATATTTCTATAAGTGAATGCGCGTGGGTTCTAAAGAAGCTTTGCAACAATGTATTTTTATATCGACTTTGTTCATTTACAAGTCTTGAACTTTACCTTGATAATTTATTAATTTATGTTAAACAAATTCTATAATAACTGCCCACGTTTCATTTACTTGCTCGGAATTTAATTGTACTTAAGAGATGATTTATTTACGTGATATAGGTATAAATAAATTCTATTTTCAATTTAATATCAATAATAGGTCTTACGCGCGCCTTCGATCGCCTTGAAGTCCCTATGTTACTTCTAATATTTCAAAGAATATGTGTAGAAAGATTCATGGTTATCGGTTAAGTAGTTTTGTGAATACGCTGGATACGCTTTTATAACAAACTACTTTATGCTTTTATAAATGGATGGATAGATGGATGTTTGTTACTCTTTCACGCCAAAACTACTTAACGGAATTGGCTGAAATTTTGCACCGGGATATATTATGCGTTGAATTAATATATAGGCTACAAAACATCACGCTCCGACCCACGGGAGCAGAGCAAAGCGGGTAAAACCGCGGGGTGCAGCTAGTAAAAAATAAAATACTAGTACCAAGGTAAATTTTTACAATTTTAAAAAATATGTTCGACTAGTTATATTGTTAGCTCAGCGTATATGCAAAATATAAAATGTCAAACGCAATCGTACGGTAACCATTGCAAGGAGGTGCAATAAAATGTACTTGAATATTGAAAACTTGATAACAATTTTTAATATCGTGTGGAGAAATGGATTCGCATTTCACTTGCATGCTCCGTTGAATATCGAACGTACACAATAATTTACATCCAATATGGAGTTAAAAGCCGTGGTATTTTAGTGGTAGTTTTAAAATAAATACCAAAATAAGCGGCCGTAGCCCAATGGCTATGGCGTCAGAATTGTGATCTTGAGGTCGCCGGTTCGAACCCCACCCATTGCACTACCGACGTGAACCCACTCGTAACACAAGCATTTTAGCTTAGCACGAGGGGTTAATAAGAATACTAGTAGACTGCAAAAATCAGATAGAAATCATAAAAAAAAAAATCTTGAATTTTACGTTTTGGTTACTTTTTTAACTAAAGAAGTTGATGATAATGATAAATTCAGATGGCTAAATAAGCTAGACAAAATGCCTCTACGATCGCTGATCGCTAACAGAAAAACGCTAACGATAATGTATAGATAATTGAAATATTATTATGTTGAATGTCATAGTACTATTCTCCATAGAAAGTGCACCTACCATGTTTTTCTATGCGTCACCATTGGGTTGACTGGTAGAAAATGCCTTTGGCATTAAGTACGCTGTACAACTTTGTGCAAGAAGTTTTAAATGAATAAGTCACGTGATTAAGCGGGCTCGGGCAAAAAAAATACAAACATGTCCGAGGTTTTAATATAGGTACACTGTGATTTCTTTTGTCGTTACTAATGCTAAGCGAAATGTGGTTTATTTTTGCTAGTAAAATCGATTTATCTGATTAAAATGAGTACCTACACATCATTATTTCCGCCTCTTGAATTGTAGTCAGTCCAGGAGTTTTTGAGTTTATTCTTTACTAGCTGCTCTCCGCGGTTTTACCCGTTACTCTGCTCCAGTGGGTCGGAGCGTGATTTTTTGTAGCCTTTTTATTAATCCAGCGTATAACCCATCCCGGTGCAAAATTTCAGCTTATTCCGTTCAGTTCTTTTGGCGTGAAAGAGTAACAAACATCCATCCATACTCACAAACTTTCGCGTTTATAATATTAGTAGTAGGACTAGCTGCCCTTTGCGCGATTATACCAGCGTAGAACCGTGGGAACATCTTAAAATATAGGCTATGACGCTCACCGATAATGGTTTTCTATTGAAAAATTTATTGTAAACCAGTGCATTAGATCCAGAGAGAACCTAACCTACCAACTTTACCTCTTCATATATTCTCTATTTCTCTGTATAGATGTAACTGCTTCGTTGGCATTAGTACTTATTCCTGATTAAGGGAGCACCTTATGTAAAAATGCAGACTGAATTTTAAAGCTAGGTATAAAATTGCTTGTACAATATCGTTTGTCAGGAAATGCAATATGTAACCCAATAACTGCACTGTAAGATTTCTTATTTCAAGCCAATGAGCGGAGAATTGCGATCCATCATGGCCGACGTCGCTTATTACCTGTATTCTTCTTACATCCTGCTCTTTCACTAAAATTCTCCTGATTTTACATAACTTTATGTTATCAACTATCTTCCCGCGCGCGGTTTCACTCGCGTTACTCCCGTTCCTGTAGGAACTTTATAATAAATATAACCTTAGGCCTTCGTACATAAATGGGCTATCTTACACTGGAAGAATGTTTCTAATCGGACTAGTAGTTTCTGAGATTAGCGTAAGCAAACAAATAAACTCTTCAGCTTTATATACGACTAGAAAGTTTAATATACTGCTATACAACTTCATGTTATCAATATAATTGCTAGATCCATACCTATTTTTTTATTTTATTTCACTGACTTAAAACTACTTCGACAGAATTTACACTAATATATAAAGCTGTTTCTTTTGTTTGTTTGTTTCCTTGAACGCGCTAATCTCAAGAAAAACACGTATCTAGTGTTAGATAGCCTAATTATAGAGGCTTTGTTTAATAATGATGTTCCTACCGAAACGGGTGATACGCGTGTGAAACCTCGCGCGGGATCCTAGTCTACGATACCCATAAACTATTCCAATTCACTTTTATATCTGACTTTTTAAGAACTGCAACATAAATATTGAATGTCTATGGAACTTGGAACGTGACTCTGCTCAACTTTTCTATATTATGAAATCTGAGTACTTAAACCTATATTCAGCTAGTTATAAAACTCAGATTTTATTGTTTTAGAAACTCGTTCTTTGGACGCATTTATGTAAATTGTTCAGCTATCCTATTTACAATTCAATTCGCTTCTTTATCCTGCCGTTAAGACAATATAACAATACAATAATAGAGTCTATTGAAAACGGATTGTTAGCAGCTGTGTATTTAGATATCGTTTCGTTTGTATTTGTTGGAAATTGGAGGTTTCAATTTGTTGCAATTTAAATGTTTTGTATTTGCAATATATAATATACTATGTATAACATTACTTTTTTTTAAAATGGACATATATGTAGTTATAGTTGGGCTTTTGCTACTTCACTGGGCATAAAGGCGAGCTGAACTCCAACCTAAATAAATGGTTGGAAAGTACAAACTAAGCAACCTGCGCAAAGGCGTCTTCTGTGGGACTTGGACCTTGGCTCAGGGCCGTCGCTGGACTTTATCCATTCTCGTTACACCACACATCCATCACAACATTCTCATTTCAAAAATACACAAGCATTCCCATAAACGTTCCCATCAAATCTTCCGTATTTCTATTATCCCGCATAGAAGAAAAAAAAAACAATAAAAAGCTCCAAATACCTTTAAGGAAAACTATTTAACCGCCGCCTTTATCAGCCAGATAAAAATAAAGCGTAGTTTAGATAAAGCCTTCCCAAAGAGAGATTATATCCATTAGCCGGTCAGACTGACCGAAAAAGCTTCGCGGTTCAATATGGCTGGTCGGTGTGGAAATGGCTGACCGTTGTCATAAATTTGGCTTCTGTGGAGTTCAGCTTGACACATCGGGACGCTTGCGACAATCGTGTAGGGTTCAGGTAATGCATACAATAAGAGCTACAATGTTTTATTTGTTTGTATTATAATTCTGTTCTGAGGTATTTTTGCCATTAAATTACATGATGGGTTTAATAATATTGTGTCGTTTTAATCTGTAGAACTGATTAGTTTTTGCTAAATTTGACTTATTTATCACGAATAAATAAAGATAGAATAAGAGAACTTGCAAATGTTTAATCATTTCGTATGAATTACAGGCCTTTGCCAAGCGGTGGGAAATAAACGGCTAAATAAAAAATAAATAAAAATAAATTAACATTCATACAAATCATGATTAACTATTGAAATCAAGTTTTCAATCAAAAGCATATTTTTTATATAAATTTTTATATAAAAAATGTTTGGATGACTAATTGATTTATAGACAATGTACAACCTAAAATTTGTTAGTCTTAGTAACAAAAAGTACCGAAGAGGAGCAATTATGAACTATTTCCTAGAAGAAAATCGCAAAGGGATGACACGGGGAAAGTATGGAGAAAACAACTATAACTAGATTAAAGCGAGAGCAAAAACTTCAATAACTAAAATATGTTTAATATCTAACTATATTATACACGAGTCATAATTGCTTCACAATTATTTTAAAAATAACTTAAATTTCGCGTTAAACTTTCATTGTTTAACAAAATATTAAACTTTTATTTCATTCTTTAAAAAAAAAACAAAATCTTTTCAATTCAAAGAAGTGTGTTTGCGTTGACGCCGCGATGAAACCGTGAGCTATCAACAAAAAGTGTTTTTATACTATCGTATCAAGTTTTTGTCTCTTTGTCACTGATTCCATTTCGTGCTAGATCTGCGCTCTTGACAAATGGTACAATTCGTTCAAGTGGAGTGTCTTTAAGAGCTGCAGTCTTAGCTTGGGTTTTGTGTAAAAAAACTCGGATCAGTGCGAGTGTGACTCGCGTATTGAGGGTTCCGTGCAAGCTTGTATGTAGTTTCATAAATAATTCGTCCAGCAGTCAAGAAAAATAAGGTATATGTATTCCCAAAAAAGTTTGTTTTTAAAAATTCAAACAAATTAACGATTGTTAGATTTTCTCATTGACTTATGTTGTGAGACCTAATCTTGCCACATTTTATGATACTCACTCTGTCAATGGGAAGTTATATTCATTTTTGCTTTTAAGAATTATGTGGGCAGACCTTAACGAAGCGGAAAATAGTTTCTGATTTTACAAAAAATGCTGATACAGAATTAAAATATGGAAGATAATTATTATATAAATGATCAAGGCGGCGAGCTGATTATTGTTGGATTATATGTGGATGACATAGTTTTGTTTTCGGTGAAAAGTTCTCAAAGGAAAGATAGCACTAAGAAACTACTGATGAGTGAGTTTGAAATGAGAGACTTGGGTACAGCTAATCATGTATTAGGCATGAGAGTAATTAAAACAGAAGATGGTAAGTTTACATTGGATCAGACGAGCTACATCCGGAGAGTTTTAGATAAATTCAAAATGTCTGATTGTAAACCTGCGAAGGCGCCTATGGAAGTTGGATTAAAGTTACAGAGAGAGAAAAATACTGACTTTGATAAGGACTATAGGAGTTTAGTTGGTTGTCTAATGTATTTAGCCGTATCTTCAAGGTCTGATATAGCACATAGTGTGAGCTATTTAAGTCATTTTTATGTCAGTGCGGTGATGTGTATATTTTTGCATAGCATAAAATAAAGATTACTAGCAGATTTCTGCAGTCTAATAGTATTCTTCGTGCTAAGCTAAAATGATTGTGTTAACGAGTGGGTTCACATCGGTAGTACAATGTATGGGGATCGTACCGGCAACCACAAGGTCACAAGTCCGACGCCCTAGTCATTGGGCTCATATAACTCAACTACAAAGGCAAATATAATTCCCCAAACAGATTTTTATATCTAAGTAATTACATTAAAGTAATTTAGTAATTAACTTATTAACTGTGTGATTTACTTTAATTATTCTGTGATTAAAATAACCTGTTACAGCACCACAGAAATTTGACAAACATATTACAGAAATTACTCACAAAGTCTAAGTTGCCAAAGTTCCATTTATTACACTGAATACAGCATCCCTATTAAATCTACTCCGCGGAATAATTAATGACCACGTAAAATGTTAGTGACAAAATGCGCCAGTTAAATAAAATCCTTTACTTGATACTATAAAATTTGTGTTGAAAGTCATTTTACTCATTCTTTCACTCATTTTGCTCCATTGTTCCGTATAATGGGGTACAGTCTGGATTCCGTATGTTGATGACGGGATGTGCCTTTGTGCGGTTTCGGAGTGATAGAATAGGTAATATGAATCCAATCTTTTATTTGGATATTTTCCAAGTGAATTTGTTGGAACGGTGTCGAATTTTAAAATAATTGGATAGAGTTTCGGTGTTGGTGCTTGTTTTTATGATATCGATAACAATTTAGTAATCCAATCTGATGTTACGAGTATTATTTTGTTTTTTACAACTGTGTTTTTAGTAGCTATGGATACAATTCATGAAAGATTGCAGGATTACTATATAAAAATCATATAAACTGAGAACCGACTAAAAAGAAAAACGATTTTGAAAATAAACTTTTTTGTTTTTTAGGATACGAAAAGTAAAAGTAAATTGTTTAATGATGACCAATCTAATCTGGACTATAGCAACAAATTGTTTGTCATCCTAAAAGCGCTGTGTAATACTATTGAACATATTTCGGGATCGATTTGATCTACCAGAGATAATTGAAGTAATAAATTTACAGTGACATAACTAAACTAATGTTATAGTTAAAAACTTAAAAAGTACCGTTAACACTAAGCTGCAGAAAAATAATTTGGGCATCAGAAACTTCTCGGGAAAAATCTAAGAAAATGTTCATCGTAGCCAAATTAATTCTTTACAAGTCCGTCGGTGCCTTCTCTTAACATACCTTGGAAAGCCAAGGTAGTTGAGGAATATTGCCATAACCACCACGTTTGGCAGACGGATGTGTGATATTAGTAAGATGGTGAGATTCTTTGAGCTGATAAATGTTGATGAGCATCTATCACCTGTATCTCCCTTAGTCGCCTCTTACGACACCTATGGGAAGGCATGGAGTGTTTTTTTAAAGATTACTAGTAGAGTTTTGCAGTCTACTTGTCATCATCATCATCAGCCTGTTGCCCTCTGATGAACATAGGCCTCCACCATCGATTTCCAGAGGGAAAGATTGCCACTGACTCCCTGCAACCTTTATGAGGTCATCGGTCCATCGTGCAGGCGGTCGTCCTACGCTGCGCTTGCCAGATTGTGGTCTCCCATCGAGAACCTTTCTACTCCATCGGCCATCAGTTCTTGTCCTGCCCATTGCCACTTCAGCTTGCTAATCCGTTGAGCTATGTCAGGGACCTTCGTTCTCCTGCGGATCTCTTCATTTCTGATTCGATCACGCAGGGAAACGCAGACTATAGCTCTTTCCATAGCTCGCTGAGAGACTTTGAGCTTTCTTATGAGACACACAGTAAGCGACCACGTCTCAGCTCCATTTGTCATGTCGTACTCAGTCTACTAGTATTCTTGCTGAAATGCTTGTCTTACGAGTGGGTTACACTAGCCATTGGGCTACGGCTACTTGAACGGTTGCCTTTTCTAAGCCTGAAACTACAAGGCTAATGAATTAATTGTGTTTATTTTATTTTACAGGTAAGACAAGACAGCGCACAAATAAGTAAGTAATAATTATTCGTGTAAAAAGTTTAAAAACAATTTTGAGTACAGTTATTAATAAACATCTTTCAGCGAAAAATGCTAGATATAAAGGTCTACTTAGGTTAAGAGCGTTGCTTGAAACTCTTAGTTTTATACAATTCTGAGGAAAACAGACTTAAGTTTAAAACTTATTTTCTCAGAATTGAGAAATTAAGATTCTTAAGATGAATTTCTCCTTTTTTATGATCTATAATGCTGTTGCTGAGTTTTATTATCAAGCTTATTTATATGCAAATTTTGCAAACTACTCAATTCATGATTGTACTGTGGACATATGGATTATGTTGGTGGTCAAAGGTCAGTAATTAGAATGACGTAAGGAATAGACGGCCGGTCAGTGCCGAGGTTAGGGTGATTTTTTACCAGAGATGTGCTATGCTACATTGCTATGGATGCGTTTGATGTCCACAAATCATATTAATTGGTGCACATAGCTTAGCACTGGTGGAAACGGATTGAACTAAAATATGGCATTTCTAAAGAAGGATGCGTGCTATGGATGTGTGCTATGGATGCGTGCTATGGATGCCTGCTATGGGACGTCGCGAGTGGTGTAGCTATGTGTAGAGCAGAGTTACCGCTTCCCCACTATCGACACATCGTATAGCTCGAGCTGCGCATCTTCCTCGCGCAGTAACTTTGCGGCGGCGAATCTTCATAGCACATCTTACTCATACAGCTACATAGCTTAGTATCAGTGAAAATGGTCACATAGTTTCACAGCTTAGCTATTACATCCTTGCAGCATAGCTGCATAGCACATCTCTGGTGGAAAAGCAGCCTCAAGGGGGGACGCGATAGGGCGACGGCCCAGGGCGCCAAATTTGAGGGGGCGATTGGTGGGGATGGGATGCTTCCACCGCCAAACTGGAAGACGTGTTGGATAGTGGGTGGGGATAGCTGAACCTTCGAGCGTGGCGCGAGGTCGCCGATTTGTTTACTTGGTCTTTCGTCTCGAGCAACGAGAAAACCGTCCACTCGCGTCTACGACCGTTTACAATGCTTTTAACTGCTACAAAGGGCAGAAGATCACATTCTTTATACACGTTCACAATGGTACAGCAAAAAACGAACACTCAATTTTGATTTCCTTTAGTCGGCGCCATAATATTCTTGCCCGGGGTGTCAGTCCCTCTAACGCCGGTACTGCGGCCGGTAAATTATTTAAGCTTAACTTATATAAGCAGCGGTCTAGGTAGGACAACATTTTGTAATATATTTTTATGATTGTCGCTCGGGCGACGACTTCTACCGCGTCACTACCTTACTAATAAAAGCTACCTATACTATACAAATAGTTCAATCATCTGTGCGTTGTGCTCACAGATGAGTTGAACTTTTGACGAATATGCGTAGAATATACTATTACGTATCACCGCCTGTTTTATTTTATTTTATTTATTCGGGACAAAAAACAGTTGCTTATACTTTTTGTTTCAGTTATATTCGGTTTCAGTTATATTCGGTTTCAGTTATATCAAAATTCACACATATATATGTGTGAATTTTGATTGCATGAATCAGGTCACGTCTACTGATTGACTCAATTTATATTTAGGGGTTTATTTTGTTACTAGCTTTTACCTGCAACTTCACTCGCATTGATTTTTCTTAAATAAAAAGTATTTTATGTTAATTCTGATACCTACAAGAATATGTGTACAAAGTTTAATAATAATCGGTTGAGTAGTTTTTGCGTGAAAACGTAACAAACAAACGGACCTGCACATTTATAATATTAGTAGGGATAATATTACAGCTACAAATGTAAGAACAACGAAGTCTGTAATTAGAGTGTGTTATTTGTTGATAGCACCTTAATAGCATCCCATACAAGGCCAATTACTGGAGCTCATGCGTTGAATATATATGCAATTTGATCGCCATTCTGCGTCCATTGTGTGATTGTGACCGAGTACCCGTATTCATCTGAGGGGTATTCCAATTGAGATGATATTGTTAGAACCCTCAGCTACAAGCTAAATTGACTATATATTTGCAATTATAATTTATTGTTATGTATTAATATGCTGCAATGTTATATTTTTTTAAACACAAAACCCGATTTATAATATTATTATATATAGCGAGTTATTATATTATATACAAGCGGCCCGCCCCGGCTTCGCGGCCACGGGTAGACATTTATAGCTTATGTTACTCTGGGATTATGAAGCATTCTTATGGTGAAAGAATGATCAAAATCCGTTCAGGAGTATTTTAGTTTATTCGAAAAAAAAAACATACAAAAATATAAAAATACATAACTACAAATGTTTTCTTTTTATAATATTAGTATAGACCAAGGGTGGTGAACCGGTCGACTGGTCGATCCTAGCAGCTATTATCATATAAAATAAAATGTGATATTTTAGTCCATTTTCATCTTCAAATACGTGCCACAGACGCACAAAGTTAGTGTTTGTGGTATAATATGAAAAAATACCAACTTATCGTTTGATTTGGTTGAACGAAACCTTATGTGACCCATATGGTCGATCGCAGACTGTTTAACAGTCGATCTTATTAAGTTGGCCATCCCAGGTCTCACCAGGGATGGCCAACCTAATAAGACTCTTAGTCTATACTATTGGCGCATCCACACACTTTGGTAATGTGTGTGGATGCGCCCTCCCTTTTCAAGTTCTAGAGGTTTATGAGGCTTTTGCTTACTTTTTGCTTGAGGATTTTTAATCATTATTTAGCTATATCTATGAAAAGGTCTAGAGCGTGCATTAGCGCACATGCTTCACATTATACTTTAAATGAAATACTGTAAACAAAACTGATATTTTAAAAAAAAATGGACACTCTGTGATACAAAAGTTGACGAAAAAAAAAATCAAAATCTTACCAAGCTTGTCAACCTCCGTAGCGTTGCGGTATTTGGCTTTATATTTCGCAGGTCGTGGGTTCTATCCACACGCCGGACAGGAAATTTTTGTGTTAAGATTTCTAAGGGTCTGGTTGGTTGATGGACTACCCTCCGTGCCTCGGAAAGCACGTTAAGCCGTTGGTCCCCATTTTTTAACATCGTAGACGTTATACGGGTTGATGATGATAAAGATGACCTTATGGTACCTACAACATAATACTGCGGTCACCAAGCCACCTACCAAGCGTGGTGACTATGGCAAATACCCTACCGTAGGAGAAGGCCCATGTTCAGCAGTGGACGTTATACGGGCTGATGATGATAATGATGATCTTACCTAAATATAAACCAAACTTATTTCCTTCATTTCCAAAATGCTTAACTTACTTTAACTGAAATATACACGCGTCCCACGCACGGTTTCACCCGCAGAACTTCCCGTAGGAACTTCATGATTAAATATAACCTATAGCTTGTTCTTCTTCTTCTTCCTGCCCTTAACACATATTACTTGGGGTTGGCGCAACACGTTTGTTTCTTCTATTATATCCGTCAAACTATCACTAACTCCTTTTTCTTTCATATCACTCTTCACACAATCCATTCATCTTTTCTTTGGCCTTCCTCTCCCTCTTCATCCATCTAAATGTATCCTTAAAACTCTTCATCATCATCATCAACAGCCCGTCCACGTCCACTGCTGAACATGGGCCTCCTCTTTACAGATGTTGACAAGCCAGGATCGTTGAGGGATATTGCCATAATCACCACGCTTGGCAGACGGATTGGTGATCGCAGTAAGATGTAAACCTTGAGCTAATAGGTACTGCTGCCCATCCATCAGCCATATGTCCCTTAGTCGCCTTTTACGACACCCATGGGAGGACATGGGGTGGTCTATTCTAAGCCGGAAACCTGCCGGAACTTAAAACTCTTACTTAAACAATATAGCCTACTAGCTTCTGCCCGCGGCTTCGCACGCGTGGCCTACAGGAAACAAAATACAATATTTTTATCCGGAAACTATTGTTAAAAGCCCTCTCAATTGAATGAAGCCCAGTCAGTGGCTTACTGGGCGGCTTGAACAACTCTGACACCACAATATGCCAAACAAAGCAGTAAGGACGAAGTTCTCCGTAAAATTTCTTTGGGATGAGTTCTTTCTATGGTTTTAACAGAACTTAAGGCGTGTTTGAAAAGATGTAATTAGGAGACAACCAGAAGTGGATAATATGTAACTAATACTGGTAACAACGAAATACTGTGACTACCTATTGCAGTATTCCTTTGTAAACAATATTTCTTGTTTTACCTTGAGGTGCTAGAATCACCAGGCTGCTCCGTGAGCTTACTCTGGAGCAAGCCACGTATGAAAAGCAGTTCTCCCTTTAGTCTACCCCTGCTAAATCGAGTTTGGCCCTGAGATTTGTTTATGGTCATGGCAAAGCAGACTTTGAGGGAAATTTGCACTCCTTTGAACTCGAAGGGGTAGTTCGATGGAGTTCAACCGGTCAGTATAGTTGCCTCGATAACATTTTGTTGCAATGTTTTCACGCGTAACCTGGTGCTCTTGCCTAATTTTGGCGGCTTTAAATTACGCAGCAATATAACTGGGGCGCCAACTTTCAATTTTAATATGTGAGTTGGGAGACCGGGAGGCCTCAATGTGTTAAGAAATTCAACCGGGTAATGTATGGCATCATCGTTGTTAATTACTGAGTCCGTTGATTTATAATCATTTTCAACACCCTCGAACGATTTCAAAATAATTTGATTGATGATTGTTGCTTGGTCGTTTTTTGGTGTTAGGATGGCACGCTGGCACAACCATTCTGCAGGATTATTGTGGATATTACTAATATCTGGATAGATTTTATCAATTAACTCTTCTACAGTGATTACGATTGTGCCTAACTCTGTAGGAATAATTATCTCATTATCCACTTCTGGGTAGTCACCATTTCCTAATTTGAGTAACAGTTCTGAAAATTTACCGGCAGAAAAATCTCCTCTCAGGTGGACTCTCATGTCTTTTGTAAGACTAACTTTAATCACTGATGGCCACAAATGAGACCGCTTCACACACGCTTTCACTTCATCCGCTCGCGTTCCTCTAGGCACTATTGGTAATGTCTGCCGGAAATCACCTGCTAACAATACAGTTACTCCCCCCATTTTACTATTATTATTCCTTATATCTTGTAAAGATCTATTTAAGGCTTCGAATCCCCCCTTGTGAGCCATAGTACTCTTATCCCAAACAATTAATTTAGTTTTACGTAGCACTTCAGCCATATTGCTTTGTTTAGAAATATTACAGAGTGGGGTTTCAGTTTGTATTAAATTGAGAGGGAGTTTAAACGTAGAGTGTGCAGTTTTGCCTCCTTCCAGTAGCGTGGCAGCAATTCCAGACGATGCGACTGCTAAAGGCCGGATTTAAGGGAGGGCAACCAGGGCAACTGCCCCGGGGCCTCCACAATAGAGAATACACAATAGAGGTTGTACCTTTACATACAGTACTTTGTAGAATCATGATTATTCATGATTTGAATAACGATTATTCATCTATACTTGTTAACTTAAATTAGACAATCAATAAAACCTCAGAATTCAGATCGTCCTTAAAAGTAGGTTCTACATACTTCCAATTTTCTACACATTTAGAGGGAAACTAATTTGTGGCCAGGGGGCCTCTTCTCCTTAGTTGCCCCGAGGCCTCTGGACTTCTAAATCCGGCCCTGCGACTGCTAAGGCGATACCACGATAACTTCTCACTTTGGCCAGTTGTAAGTTAATAAGAAAAGTCTTACCAGTTCCACCAGGAGCATCTAAGAAAAAGATCTCAACTATCCATGTTTCTCTACTAAGAAATCTATTTATAAATTTAACAAAAAATTCAAGAAAAGTATTGACTAAGCAAACGTGTTACCAAGACGAAGTTGCATAGATCAAAACACACGTACCTCCTGAATTAACAGAATAAGATGGTAGTGCGTAAATTAATATAGTAGGTAGGTATGCGCCCAATTTTTTTTTAACTTATAATGTTGAATATATATTAAAAAATAGTTAGTGTAAGTATTTAATTTTATTTAATACAGAAACAAACGCATTTTTTACCATAACGCATTTAAACTTTAAGTATCTGGCAAGTTTCAAGTCTTTTAGCTCAAAAAATAAGATTTTTCATAGAAACGCTCATCCCCTTATTACCCCCTTGAGAGGGTAGTTTAGGAAAAATAAAAATGTCAATTTTTATCATTCGTTTCGAATAGTATTCGTGCCAAGTTTCAAGTCCACTAACTCAAGGAATACGAATTTTAATAGAAACTTTCATCTCCATCTTTACCCCTTTTAGGGGGTAGTTTAGGAAAAATAAAAATGTCAAATTGTAGAATTTGTTTAGTTAAGTATTCGTGCGAAGTTTCAATTCTATTAACTCAAGGAATAAGATTTTTCATACAAAGTTTCATCTCCCTTTTTAGGGGTAGAATTTCGTACCTACCTACGTACCTACCTTTCGTAACCTACTCTTTACAAAGAACATACCCTCCAATTTTCATGTCTCTAGGACCAGTGGTTTAGGCTGTGCGTTGATATATCAGTCAGTCAGTCAGTCAGGACTTTGAATTTTATATATATAATAATATAGACAGATAGATAGCATTCCTCGATAAAAGCTATTTAAATAAGAATTTTTCAAAATTATATTATTTTCTTAAATTATGTTAATAAGTATCAACAGTTGTCTCATAGCAATATTGAACAAATACAAATAAAGTTAAATGATAGTCGACATCGCCGATAAATTGATTCTATCCAATTTTCAAGAAAATGTAGTTCGTTACCTTTACTGGAAAATACCTTTCGATATTCTGACGATACCTTCCGATAATTATTTCTGAAGCTAACGAGTTCACTATGCGCTTATCTTTATAGTACTTTGAAACTATTTGAAACGATTCCCTGTTAGTTTCTAATTTCCTCTTTTCTGTCATTACGGTCAGGTATCGGATGAGCTCCAACTGAAGTTATAGAACAAAAGTTTCAGAGGTTCTTGAGATTGAGTTTTGAATCTTTTAATTATGGACAGCTTTTATGAAGAGTCTACTATAAATTGACTCCCACTTTATATACCTATACATCATTATCATCATCAGCTCGTATAACGTTCATATATGAATATGGGCCTTCCTTGACTTGGCATTGCCATAATTTAATAGGCATGATGCCAAAAAAATATATTTAGTCCGTCAATTCGATTACAAAAAATATTGTACCTATACGTGTTTTTTATTTATCTACTGACTCAAAATTGACAAAGATACAAAGCAATAACAAACTATAAAGTTCAGGTGAGGCTGGTGACTTCACTACTAGGTAAAATTGTACCTAAAAGTGACGCAAGCGTAATTTAAACGCGCTGTATCTTCGACAGTTTTTGTTAGGCGAACAAAAAAAAATACGTGTCCAATATTTTTTTGTAATTTAACTGACGGACTAAATATATTTTTTTAGTATTCATGCCTATTACCTCCACGTATAGCAAGCGGGTTAGTGACACGGGCACACAACAGTGTGGCCCAGGAGAGCCCGCGGCGCCAATTTGGCGGCGGGTGCCGCCGGAGGGCCGGATTGCCTCGCGTACCCGGCCCTCACCAACGGCGGACGGAGGAGTATCCGGAGGGTTTAAGTGGGGTAGGGTCCTCGTGGTATAACTATAGCATACCACGCTATAGAGAGGCCAAGTCCCACATATCCCTTCGCCGGCGCCAGCGGCGGACGGAATGCGTAAAAGCAATTCCGCCCGGAAAAAACAAAATAAATATATATACACAGGTAAACGCTGCTACCCGTGACCAGGTATACGATTGCCATTTAACAATCCGACCCGGATAGAAATCCTTGATAACACAAAGGTTAAGTTCAAATCTCTCAATCTCATCGCCAGCGACCGCCATGAGCCGAGGTCCAAGTCCCACAGGGGACGTCCTCTTGCGCAGGTTGCTTAGTTTGTAGTGTTTATACTATTTATCTAGGCTCTGCTCATCATTATGCCCGGTGAAGTAAAAGGTTTTTGTCCTGAGCTAGAATTAAGGCCACAACCTTTTACAATTAAGGCGAGGCTTATGCTGCTAAGCCACGAAGGTTCTCCTACAGGGTTGAAGAAGAAAACCAAAGCAGAAGAACTACGGAACACCACTGTTACTTAATCTTTATGAAAACATTAAAGAACTCCCAAATATGTTGAAATAATAAAAGAGCATTTCTATGAAAATATATTTTAACACGAAATCAAAGACTCAATTTTGTCCAATAACAGAGTATTTAAGACTCGAGAAGAAATAAAATCGGGAACGTTTTAAGAAAAGAATTAACGAACCGCAAATTCAGTTAACTAAGCTTGCACGATTAATTTAATTATTAAATACCTTTTATTTAAAAGGAAATGTCTACCTTTTCCTGTTACTTATATAAAGCTATTTAAAACGCCCTTTTTGAAACGCTACCTTTAAAAGGTTTACTATTAGATTACTTGCGCCCCGCGGTTTTATTCGCGTTGGTTGTTGTACTGGGAGTTGGAGAATTCAAAGTCAAAGTCAAAAATTCTTTATTCATATAGACACATTTAAATATTTTAAATCATGTTATGATGCGTCCCTTTCTTTTACTACCACAAGTTCTGGACGTGGAATCTCTGAGAAGAACTGGCAACAAACTCAGAGGAATCCTTTTTTTAAAATACATTTTATTTTACAATGATTAATAAAGCAGTATTGTTTCAGAGCAACTCACTCACAAGCAGTTTTGTCATTAACATAATCAGAAATTTTATAATAAGCCTTTTTACATAATTTATCTTTGACATATCGTTTAAACTTATGCTGAGAAGTATAATTACCTATATATAATTAAGAAGAGAATCATAATAATGGAGGAAATTAAGATAAATACCTCTGATGAACATGGGCCTCTTCCCGAGGGAGGGTTTTGCCATGGTCACCACGCTTGGCAGGCGGCTTTGTGACCGCAGTATTATGTCGTAATACACACGGAAACCCTGCTGCCCGTTTCCCTGTATACGATTGTTATAGGTGATTTTATAACTTTCAGGACCAACGGCTTAACGTGCTTTCGGAGGCACAGAGGGTAGTCCGTCAGCAAACCAGACCTGAGAAGAAATCTACACAAAGATTTCTTCTCCGGCATGGGGATCGAACCCACAACCTCCGAGATTTAAAGCGAGTCAAATACCGTTTCGCCACTGAGGTTGTCAATATGTACATGATGAAGTTACTAAATCAGAAGAGAATCGTAAACCAGGTGATGGATAGCAGCGTTTATCTTTCTTTGTATATGCTGTACATTATACTGCGGTTACCAACTCGCCTAGAAATCGTAGTGACTATGGCAACACCCACTTAGAGGGGGGCGTATGTTCAAAATTGTCACAGGACATTAGGCAGATGATGATGATCTTACTGACTAAGTGCGAAATCTTATACTGTTACTACTACTGTTAGCCTGCATCATCCCACTGCTGGGCAAAGGCTCTCCCCATGACTTCCAGCTCTTTCTATCCAGGGCTAAAGTAGGCCACTGGGTCTACGGGCTCAGGGGTCTGCCGCGACGCCTTCTTTCTGTGTCAGGGATCCACGTGGTGGTTATTTTGGCCCATCGTTATCGAAAAAGGCGAAATATTATACTTATATATGTTACGGGCAATTTGATTAGTCCGGGCACTATTAATAATGGCCGGTCTGTATTCATAATGCCCGATTCAATTGGGCAATGTGATTAAAACAGCATGATTAATCACTTTTTCCGGCCATTAAGAAAAATGCCCACCCTATCTTGGGCAAAGTAATAAAATAGGTGAACTGTAGTGTTTTTGTTTATTAAATGAAATTAAACTTACAAAATTTTCATGAAAAGTTAACAAAAGTTAGGTAAGTAATAAAATAATTGTGCGTATTTTACATGAGCAGTGCAAAAGGTTTTTGGTTGGTAAAAAAATAAAAATAACCTAAACCAATTTATCACATTGCCCGGCTATAAGTAGGGAATTATTCATACTGCCCGGTAGTGATAAATTCAAGCTATTTCAAACACAGACTTATTACATGGACCACGGGCCGTCGGGCATTATTAATAATGGCCGGTCAAAGTGATAAATTAATAACTTTCCCCGTCGCTCTTGGGCATTATTAATAATGGCCGGACCTTATTAATAATGCCCAGTTAATCACGTTGCCCGTAACATAAATAAAGATGAAGAGTTTCTCAGTATCTCAGGAACTACTCGAAAATAAGTTCAGTGTTATATACCGCATTTATCGAGGAAGGTTATTATATACTTATGAAATTCCATCAGGCGTTTCTAAAGGAATTACGCGGTTAAAATCGTGCGCAGAAATCTAGTTTATTATAAACAGTCTACCTTCGTTTGATGGAGTTATAAACAACCAAACATATTTTTTTTACATTTTATTAAAATCGATTTATTTTGTCCACAAATGAATCGAGTACATTTATTCGTATTTACCTCAAGTTACATACATTACAATAATCGTATTCTGTTATATCGAAGGTTCGATTTAAATTGAATTGTTAGTATATCGGGGTATTAAATATTTACGACGCTGATAAAATTAACGACTTTTGGGTTTTTAATCACACAATTACATTTAATAGATAAAGTATATCAGTAAAAAATCTATATCAATAAAAATAAAGCAATAAAAACCAAAAAAATGAGGCCGTGTGGTTTCCGGCTTAGAATATACCACCCCATGTCCTTCCATGGGTGTCGTAAAAGGCGACTAAGGGACATATGGCTGATGGATGGGCAGCAGCATCTATTAGCTCAAGGTTGACATCTTACTGCGATCACCAATCCGTCTGCCAAGCGTGGTGATTATGGCAATATCCCTCTACGATCCTGGCTTGCCAAGGTCTGTTAAGAGGAGGGCCATGTTCAGCAGTGGACGTCAACGGGCTGTTGATGATGATGATGAATAAAAACCTCGTTAATACGTTCCCCGAGTGCTGAGTATTTGCTTCACACAGCAGATAAGCATTGTTATTCAACGGGGCAATGCTTGCAATTCTGGCAAAATTGACAAATAGGAAAGATTTAGAATATTTAGTATTTTATAAGTTAGTCTTACTTACTTAAGCTACTTTAAGTTGTATATATGTATTTAATAAACTTATGAAAAAAGCGATAGATGTCTTGTTTGACTGATCGAAATCAGTCATTTGATTTTTTATTAAAGTACAAGACAAAACTAAAAGATTATGGTGTAGAAAATTCTCACGAGGAAAGCGAATAAATGTACCGTATCATATACGTACAACCAGCTAGTCAAAAGCGCAATATGCACTGTTCAAGGTTTTTTATGATGTCTATGTTACTCAATGATGCGAATATGAGTACCTTGTTCTTTTTTTATCGGTCATTCTGAATCTTTGCCATATTCTTTGTATAAAAAAAATTGAAATGTGAAAAAGAAAAATAAAATGTTTTTTCTACAAATGTTATTCGTATACTATTCACAGGCTTGAAGAAATGTTAGTACAATAAATTCGAATCAAACTTTCCCAAATAGTTTCAATTAATTAATTAGTTTCCGCCACTTTTTCCGTTCGGACGAAGTATTCAGTGATTAGCGATATTAAGGGTGAGGCTAGGCCGCACTAGTGGCGACTGCGACGCAAAAGCGATTTGTGAAAAAAAACTCATATAACATATGTTGGGGGCCGCACTCCAGAAACGCCAAGTGAAATTTATTTCATCGTAGCTTAGCCGCCTCATCGCTGTCACCGTACCAATACCAATTCGTATTTCTACAAATAAACAGAATTTCACAAAGAAATTTTGTCGTAGATGTTAATAGATCGGAATGTTTGTTTCAAATAAATATTAAGCTAAGGTTTTGGCATGGGTTACACCAGTCAAGGTCACAGATACTATACATTTTATGAACATATCACGAAAGTTTAAAAAAAATATATTGATATACGTTTTTATTATAATATAGAACAGTCGTACTTATTGTATACTAGTAGGCACTCTAAAATAAGTAGATTACGACAGTGATTATTTAGCTCAAGCTCGCAAAATCGCATTGTAGGTAGTGTTCATTATTATTGTTGGTTGCCATAGCAATAACGTTTTTTTAGCAACTGCTGCGCTAAAGATTGCGGAGCAGTCGCTATTATTTTTTTATTACATATACAGGGTTATTTTTAAAACAACAATAACCTTTTAGAGGGTGAAAGTACTGATGATTGTTAACAATAAACACGAAAATAAAATCAGCTGTTCCATACATTTTGTCGAGGTAAGTAAACATAAATGTATGGAACAGCTGATTTTATTTTCGCGATTTCAGGGTTGGTCCCATAGTAAAAGTTGTTCATAATCATGAGTACTTCTATTCCCCAAAAGGTTGTTGGTGTTTTAAAAATAACCCTGTATATTAATTATTTTATACTATATCTTATCAATATGATTAATAATATTTAAATCGGCTATTTATTGAAGTGTTTTATTTTTTTCATGATGTTGTAAAGTAAAGAAATATGTATTAGGTTTAGTAGGTATACAATTAAGAAATGGGCCACTATAAGTGTGGCCCAGGCGATCCCGCGGTGCCATACTGGCCGCGGGTGCCGTCGGGGTCCGGATTGCTTATGCGTGACCGGCCCCCGCCAGCGGCGAATCGAAACAGTGTCCAGGGGGTATTAGGTTTAAGTGGTGTAGGGTTCTCTCCTCGTGGTATGTGTTAACATACCACGCTATGGAGATGGCGAGTCTCATATATCCCACCGCCAAAGCGAATACGCTGCAGCGGCGGTAGGAATGCGTAAATGCATTTCCCCAGGTACAAAAAAAAAAGTTATGCAATAAAGAGTTATTGTATTGTACGGTAACATTTTAACTATCTTTATTTCAAAACAGCAGCTATCCAAGCGTATCGAAGCCGTCTGGTATCAATAAACAAACAATCCAATGCAAACTACATAGTTGTGTTTGATTTTGAAATTGTTTCAGATATCTAATATCACTGTTGTCACGTACCAAAGCCTGAAGATACATCGATCAATACAAAATACATGTTTTCATTCAGTAAATCTTCAATTCTTGGGGGGAAATGCATTTACGCGTTTCATCCGCCGCTGCAGCGTTCATGTGCCGGTGAAGGGGTATGTGGGACTAGCACGCTCCATAGCGTAGTATGCTAGTCATACCACGAAGAGAAGACCCTACACCACTAAAACCCCCGGCCACTCCTCCGTCCGCTGTTGGTTAGGGCCGGGTACGCGAGGCAATCCGGGGTAAATCTGTGCCTGGGGTAAACCCGTTTAGTTTAAATTATTATGAATTTCTATTTTAATTGATTTAAATTGAAGATCTTGCATAAGCCTCATAAAGGTCTGTTCAATAATTAATTATTTAATTAATATCGTTTGTACATGTTGTTTCGTTGTATAAACTTTATGGAATGTACTTACTGTGTGTCCAATAAACAGCAATTATAATATAAACATTTTGGAATATTGCAAAATTTCATTGGTGAATTGGTGGCTATAATGGATTCTGTCATTCTACTTTAGTGACATCGTGACGTTAGTTCAAAATCTATAGATTTAAAAAATATACATAAAAATACGCGTCATTCCATTAATAAATCCAAAACGAGCCTAAAGAATAGTCTGTAATAAATTTTAAGGCGAGAAATATTATAATTTTGAATGCCTACTTAGCTTTATTTAACCTCAGCAATGTCGGAGGCTTTTAGGGCGCTATTATAAAGCAAAATAATATTTTTGGAGGCACCAGCTTTATCATATTACCGGTTTTACTAAGGCTTAATGTGTAATGGATATTTTATGTCAAATTTGTTTGTTAATGGGTTTACGTGATGATAAATGCTGCATTACATAATTTTTTCCAAGTAACATAAATAATAATAATCAAGGAACGACTTACCAAGGAACACAAATTTAAGTATATAACATAAGTAGAATTACAGAATAGACAAAAACTAATTATACTCTACCAAATAAAACTAACTTAGAACTAAAAAAGAAAATAAAAAAAACTATTCTAAGATAGCGCCACTGGGCAGCGTTCCCAGAATGCTGGCAGCATTGCCACGCTGAATGGTAATGATTATTTGTTGGGCAAAGTATACATCATCACTCGTCACATTATTAAGATCAGAAAATTAATATAACTAGTGTTCTTCCCGGCTGGCAGTTAAATATATTTGGAATTATAAGCACTACCTTCCCTACCGCCCGCCATGAGATGCGCCCAGTTTTCACTCATGGGCCATAAAATAGTTGACAACGGAGAACAAATGGTTGGAATTATGAAATAACGATGATGAAATGAATGAATATAAATAAATCATCATCATCATTTCAGCCGTAGGACGTCCACTGCTGGACATAGGCCTCCCTCATAGATCTCCAGTTGTTACGGTTAGAAGCGGCCTGCATCCACCGTGATCCCGCGGCCTTAACCAGATCATCCGTCCATCTAGTAGGTGGACGCCCTACGCTACGCTTTCCGATCCGCGGTCTCCATTCGAGAACTTTTCGGCCCCAACGGCCATCTGTTCTCCGTGCTATATGGCCTGCCCATTGCCACTTCAACGAACTAATCCGTTGGGCTATGTCGGTAACCCGCGTTCTTCTACGTATCTCCTCATTTCTGATTTGATCTCGTAGAGAAACCCCGAGCATAGCCCTCTCCATAGCTCGTTGAGCGATTCTGAGCCTGTTCATACGGCCTATAGTGAAGGACCACGTTTCAGATCCATAGGTCATCACTGGCAACACACACTGGTTAAAGACTTTCGTCTTCAGGCACTGAGGTATTTTATAAATAAATAATGAATTGGAATGGTTTCATCATAGATTTGCTATCCATTGCACTACCGAAGTGAACCCACTCGTAACACAAGCACTTTAGCTTAGCACGAGGGGTTAACAAGAATACTAGTAGACTGCAAAACTCTGCTATAAATATTGAAAAAAAAAATTGAATCTCTGTCTTAGAGATATTCTTAGCGTACGTTATAGGCGGCCACTGCAAAGTACACGAGATTTAGAACTCTGTGGATCTCAGAAATGTAGGGTCGATTCATAATTGACACAGAAGAGACCCGTGTCTAACAAAACGTCAGGCTCCGGATCATTTGTATGCGCTTAGATTAAGATAAATCGAACGTTATGTGATAGATTTAGGTTATTCGACAATATGGCACTATATTCAAAGACAGTTTTTGCATACTAATTTTTTTATTTAAATATTCAATATTTTTTGCATTATAGGCAAGTGATTGTAGATAGTAGACTGTGAATCCCGTGTCTCCGATTATAAAGTGACAGGTTTGCAACCCAGTTGCAGTTGCGCGAGTGAATCACAGAAGTCTATTGTGTAGGCCACAGGATTGATGGATTCTCTCGCACACTGGCCGAGAAACACCGTAGAATTCAAGTGGACACACAACAATATACGTGGCTCATAAAAGCTTCAAACTTTTATGAGCTATTATAGGGCTAATTCTCCACGTAAAAAAGGGACAACGTAATATAAAACGAAAGGGTCACGGATCGTGTATAAGGTTCCACGCACACGCCCTTCGATCTTTTGCCGCTGCACGGGAAGTAAAGCAATTTACCAATTACTTTACGTAAACGTATTTACGTCTTGTGAAAGTAAATGACACACACTGGTGCCGTGTTTTTATATTATTATGAAAGTAAATTGCCTAGGTACAATTCTCTTTGTGACAGTACCTTTTTATCTCATTATTGTTTCTTAGGTAACTTTGTAGTTAACATGAAAGAGGAGTTATGTAATCAGTTTATAAGTCTGACATCCATTAAGAAAGGATGATCAAGGTTAAAGGTTGATACACCAAACGACTGTCAAAACTCTTGGGCAGTGTCGAAAGATTTTCCGTAACCATGATTAGCTAATTTGATTGTATTAACTTGTTAATTAATTTATGATTTATTTTCGTTCAGAATCGAATGACAAACGCAATTAGGGATGTTTGTCATCGAGATTCAATTTGACATCGAGTTTAGAGGTACTCATTCGATCAATAATGACACTTTTAATATGGAATTCCACATTGAAGGGATTTGTTTTTACAAATGTTTTTCTAGTACCTACAGAATTCTTCCATACATTGCAAATCCTAATGATTAAAGTAGGTAACCGTTATGAAAAAATCCGGGAACCCTAACGAGGCGTTTCTAATCAATGGCGGCACATCTGGAACGGATCGTTTGTAATAAATCAAAACTTGCCGCAGTTCTCTATCTCAGACAGATGTGTTTTCACTTGACTTATGATAACTGCGGCTGAAATATTGTCGTGTAACAACATTGTACTCGATTGTGTTATTATTTTGTGTCCTAAGAGTTTGCGAGAAATAAGAATGCCTGTTTACGATACAAGAATCTGTCATTATCATCATTATCAGCCTGTTCAACGTCTACTGCTGAACATGGGCTTCCTCCCGAGGGAGGGTATTTGCCATAGTCACCACGCTTGGCAGGCGGGTTGATGACCGCAGTATTATGTTGTACCACACAAGGAAACGCTGCTGCCCGTTCCTTGATATACGATTATTATAGATGATGTTATAACAATCGGGACCAACGGCTTAACGTGCTTTCCGAGGCACGGAGGGTAGACCCTCAACCAACCAGACCCGGAAAGAAATCTTAGAGTTTACAGCTACGCTACGGAGGTTGTCGTACATGACAAGATTTATACGTGTTCGTAATTGTTAAAATAACTTTAGTACCCCGTTTAAGTAATAAATGAGTTTTCCATCCCCTATTATCGCTATTAAAAGTGTTAACGATACGTTTTGTGAATTGTTTGTGAGGTTGTAGGGGGTAATCTCTAGATCTACTAAACCTATTTTGCAAATGCTTTAACCAATAAAAAGCCACATTATTTGTTAGTGTCATAGGCTTTATTTTATGTCAAGGTTTCCACGGGAACGGCATATACGCGGGTTAAAATCTTACCTCGATGTCAAATCGAATTCATGTTTTGAAACATCAAAGAGGAAAATCTTCCCCAGGTACATACATCCAAACTGACGTTTGTTATAGACGTGTGACTAATATATTCGTAATAGGTACAGGTATTACAATACAACCCATGTATATTAATATTAGGTAAGGCGAGTTAAGAGTAATAGGTTACCAGGTATCAGTCAAATAATAGGGAAGCGTAATAGGCGACTCGCCTCGCTAATTTATACTATAGGTACTATTGCCGACCGCGGTCATCGCACTCACTTGCCGATAAGCCTGTTAAAGTATGAAGGAAAATTTAATCACCGCTTCATTTCTTGTAATAGGCATACGTGAATAAAATAATGAAAGTGCATATTTGCGAGAATCTTGTATTTCATATTAATTATTATGGAGAATAAGCGCAGGTATCAATATTAGATAGAGTAGCTAATAATGAATCGGTTCACTAATATTTGACTAATACCCAGTAATAGGTATGGTATCATAATATACGAAAACTAATATATTCAATAATAGGATTACCTAAAATTTCCCTAATATAACATCTCTAGTTTGTTATTTGATTCCAAACGAATATGAACCGGAAATAATAATTAATCTAATTGCTTACACATGCTTTCGGCAAATCTTTTGACGCTACTAAAGAGTTTTGACAGATGATTCTGATGCTCTGAAGGTCATTCTCCATTTCACGCCTGACATTGGCAGAATTGTCGTCATACGGCACGTTGCTATTAAATAAGAAGAAGAAGATACGCGTTCCTGAAACAAGTTGTAACAATGGAAAACTAGATGAGTATTTTCGTTTATGACGACCTGTTTTAAGAACGCGTGAAGATATTAAGTAAATTTTGAAAGCAAATCTATTATGTGTATCAATTTGATGCTGTTAAATCAACCTTGAAGGTCGACGTAATCAAATCTGGAATAGGTAGTCAGTAGGTAGATTGTTTCTGTATCTCAGAAAGATGTGAAACGATTTGTAGTCAAGTGTAATAACAATAAGTATACTATGATAAAAGGCTCACATTTAGCATTAGGACAATATATGGATATTTTTATGTTTTTTATTATACCTGGCATTACGCCTTTATATCATGACGGCACGACCACCGTATACATAATGAAATAATGAATTTATTCAGCACTTAGGTATTTACATACACTTGTACTTGTCAGAATCACAATGTTACACAATTATTCTTATTCTATGAATTAAACTAGATACTTAATTAACCGGTAGCAAATTGTAGGATATTACAGACAAAGTAGTCCGTCCGTCAGCTGGTCATTAATTTCTCTACTCATAATAAGTTTAAGTTCATATTAATTATTTTAGACTTTAATGGATCAATATAGAAAATTTTGGAAAAAAAACATACAATTAAGTGGCACACACCTGGGGGCACCCTTAAGGGGTAAGTACCACGACCCAGTGGTACCACTGATATATAAGTCAGATTTATGAACATAAAAGGAAGTGATCGGCATACAGGCGCTGGATTCAAGGCTTTTTCTTTTTCGTCATCTTTTGTATCACAGTTTATGTACCTTTTGTTTTAATAACTTTTGTTTACAATATTTTATTTAATATACATTTGAAATAACAGTATGTGCGCTAATGCACGCTCTAGACGTTTTCACAAATATAGTTTAATATTGATTTAAAATCCTCAAGCAGAAATATCAGAGCAGCAACCTCTTGCACTTTGAAAACGGAGGGAGCATCAACGCACATTTCCAAGGAACTAGCTACATGGGAAGATTATCGCCGTAAAGGTCACAATAATGTACTACTACCTCAAACACATCCATCAGATGGTCGACCAGTCACCACAAGCAGCACCCGTTCACGAGTATAACGTGTGAGCACACAGCCATCGCCTCCCTCGCCATATTAGAGGGAAGGAGGCGACCCGACTCACATCGCCACCGCAAGCAATGACAGACAATGGAAGCATGACGAGTACACTGATAGTAGTATTTGAGGAATCGCATTTAAAAAGAGAGACAGTTAAACTCAGCATAGCTTGTTCCGAAATACATCAGTGTATACAATAACAAATTTGATAAATGACAATAAAAAATTATAAAAGTCTAATGTATGTATATCAGTTCGGTGAACAGGCACCTGGTGTGTAAGTTTGCTTGTGTTACACCGCTAGCACCATGCAGTTTTATCATTAATATATTCATTAATTGTGTAATAACCTTTTTTCATTAAGGTAGTCTTTACATGGGATTTAAATTTATTTAGGGGTAACTCTTGCACACATTCTGGTATTTTGTTGAACATACGCACACTAAGCCCTAGAAACGAAGAATGGACTCTGCAGACGGTGGTAATCAGCACACAATTTATGTTTGTTTCTTGTATTTATTGTGTGCAAGGCGTTTCTCTTTTGATATAGATTTAGGTTTTGTCTAACATGAATTAAATTTGCAAAAATGTATTGAGAAGCAACCGTTAATATATTAATATTTTTAAACAAATATCTTAAGGAAGAGCGGGAAAATTGATCTAATTGCCCGTTTCTGTAAAATAAATATGCTTTGGATATCAGCAGATTTGCCCCAAAGTAAAATTCCATAATTATGATAAAATGCTGTGGAAATAACTAAAATAGATCATCCGTGCAGTTTTTACGTTGGTCAGTTGTCTTACTTTCCTTACAGCGTAAGCAGCAGAGGTCAACTTTTTAGCCAAGTTCGATACATGATGCATTCCATATTAAATTTTTATCCAGCGTTATTCCTAAGAACACTGTGGAGTTGACAGTATCCAGCACTTCATTATTAATAATTAAATTAGGCCCAATATTTTTCACATTGGGTGTAGTAAATTGAATACATTTGGTTTTATTCGCGTTTAGGACCAAATTATTTACAGTAAACCATTGGGTTTTCTGTGTGAGTGTACAATTAATAAAGTCAAAATCGTCAATTTTCGTAGTTTCACTTTAAAAATAAGTGAAGTGTCATCAGTAAAGAGTACAACATCACACAAATTCTCCAAATAATACGGCAAATCTTTGATGTATACCAGGAATAAAAAAGGACCCAGAATGGAACCTTGGCACACCTAACTTAACAGGCAAGGATTCCGAGACTACACCACCTACGTCAACGCGTTGAACTCTCTGTGTAAGATATGAAAATAGCATACCAGTGCACCATCATTTACACCATAGTGACGTAATTTTAATAAAAGCGTATCGTGCTCAACGCAATCAAATGCTTTTGAAAGATCGCAGAATACACCGATGGCATTTTGCGACTGCGTATATAAGTTTTATAAGAGCGACACCAGCATCTAGAGTTGAGCGACTTTTAGTAAAACCAAACTGATTCGCGTCCAAGGGGTTAATTAAATTGAAATGCTTGAGGAGCTGATTGAGTATTATTTTTTCAAAGACTTTACTAAACACTGGTAAAATTGAAATTAGTCTATAATTGGCTGGGTCGTCTTTCGCACCTGATTTTAATAAAGGTATGATTTTACTGTACTTTATTTTATCAGGAAATGTGCCAGTGTCTACACATTCATTAAAAAAAATCATAGACCGCTTATGGGCATTTACACATTATTACCGCATTAGGGCAACTGAAGACAATAGTTTTCTCGTACAGCATATTGCTTTGAAGCAGTAATCTATACTAATATATATATAAGCCTGAACAGTTTGTTTGTTTGTTTTTTTTTATTTACGTAAAGAAATACAACATATACAGATAAGCAAACCAAACCAACTTGAACGCGTTAATCTCAGGAACTGGTCAAAACAATTATTTATGTGTTTCTTAGCCCATTTATCGTGGTTATAGGTTATAGGCCAATTTGTATTATTTAATACTATAAAGTTTTGTTTATTAAATATATAAGATGAGATTTCAATGCTAGTTATAAAGGTTACAAGTTACTTTTTAAGAGTAGCTTCAAAGAATACAATAATACTTACAATATAATAAATCGAGCGCCAGGTAGTATACCAATACTATACATACGCCAATCGGATGGATTCGGTAGAATATTAGAAAAACCTTTAATCACAAGGCCAGTCGGGAGATGGCACAAATGAAAACCATGGGTTAAGTTAATAGAAACTTTATTTTCATGATAACAATTCACTATTAATTTCTCCAAGGTCTTTTGTAAATTCAAAGTTTACGAATTATCTTATATTAAATAAATGAATTTATCGTTATCATCGCATCGTTGCTAAACATTAGTTAAGTATAATTTAACTCAGCACCTCCATATCCGGTTAGGTTTACCGATAAGATGAATCGAGTCGGTTGTCAGACGACGAATTGTTCATGACGAAATTATAATGTGGATAAATCATGAACTTCGTTGGTTTTGCCGTGTGGTTTCCGGCTTAGAATAGACCACCCCATGTCCTCCAATGGGTGTCGTAAAAGGCGACTAAGGGACATATGGCTGATGGATAGGCAGCAGCATCTATTAGCTCAAGGGTTTACATCTGACTGCGATCACCAATCCGTCTGCCAAGCGTGGTGATTATGGCAATATCCCTCAACGATCCTGGCTTGCCAAGGTCTGTGAAGAGGAGGCCCATGTCAGCAGTGGACGTAAACGGGCTGTTGATGATGATGATGATGAAATTTTACATTTGAAAGGTTTCTTCTGAATAAATCTACAGGAAGATTCGTAATGAAACATTGTTAATGTAACTGGAGCATACTTTTATAAATCAGAGAAGGGGATTAAAGATGCAGCGTCAAATTCCTCTTAAAGATTTGTAAAGATTACTCTGATTCAGTTCGATCGTGAGTCGTTCTACTCAAAGTCATATTTAGCGTGAATTATTTAGTAGAATTATCATTAACGTCAACAAGCAGCTGACTAGAAAAGACTCATGTGATGGAAATAGCAATAGTTTTTATTCACGTAGGTAAACGTTATACGCCCGTATTATTGAGTAGGACCATTATACTACTACTTGTGATTTGCGATTAAAACAGTGTAACGAGTAATTAAGATTAAAGACTGGTATTTATTGGTGATGGGTACTTTTTAAAGATTGATAAATCCAAATAAAATCGTAACTATAGCTTCGATCAGAAGAGTTTCAATTTTTATGATATTCAGCGACTTTATATTATTCGTTGTCTAAGTTATGATTATAAGTATGTTTTCATATATAGTATGTAGTTTATGATTATATTGTATCTATAAGTATATATATATAAACTGACTGACTGACTAACTGATTCATCAACGCCGAGGCAAAACTACTGAAGCTAGACAGGTGATATTTGGACCGTGGCTTCATTTTTGACGTTTAGGTCCACTTTTTTAAGAAATATGTAGCACCTTTGTACATTGTCGTTTGTCTGTCTTGTTGCATTTATATCTTCAAATATAAAAATAAATAAATTCGAACATCCGAATCCTATTTGAACCTTTCTATAAAGCCACTATTATCTTAACATATAATTATTAAGGAAATTCCTGTTATTTATGTATACAATCTAAAATAGTACAATAAATTTTCCTTTCAAAAGAATAAGCCACAACAATAAACTTATCTTAAGTCTTTATTTTCATCTCTCTTAACAGTTAAACTAGGCTCTATTGTTTTATTCCAAACTGTTCCCATTTGCCACCAATTCAACTCGTATAACAAAGCCTTAAGTGAACTAAAAGAAAACAAACTTTGTAGTTACAACTTAAACCTGTTTTAAATTACGTAAACGCTTGTGTAGAACTTTATTTAGTTCTTGGCAGTACTTCAACGGACTGGCAGTATGTTTGGGCACCCCTATATAAGTAAATGTATACCTATCTAAAACTTTGTATCATTTAAAGAAGGATACGAGGGGTAAAAAGTTGAAGTTTATAGACTTTGAAATAAACCAAGAAGACCAAATATAATAAGCTTAAATGGGTTTAAAAAGCAAGATGATTTGGAACAGCGATTCTTAAAGATGTTTCCGCGATACCTAGATGTTCCTATTCTGCAAAATTATACTTATAGTTTGGAATGTTAGGGCAAGTAAGTGATTACTAGAACCCGTTATAGTAATGTAAGACAGGGAGGCGAGAATTTAGCCGGGGTGATACGACACACCGCGCGCGGGTGCTTCATGTTAGTTTTTAAGCAATTTGATATTTCCGTAAAAGGTATCATCATCATCATTGTCAAATCGTATTTATAACGTCCACTGTTGACCATGGGCCTACTCCGAGGGGCATCTTTGCCATAGTTGTTGACACGCATGGATTGGCGATCGGAGTGGTAAGACACATTGAAACGCTGTTGCCCGTTTCCTGGTTTGCTATTGTTATAAATTATATTATAATAATTGTATACCATTGTCTATTATTAAATTTGTCGATTCCTTTTATGTATTTTTTTTCATTTTATATATATTTGACGTTGTCATTTTTTTGTGACAATGTCACCGTCCGTTTTTAAATAATAATTTAAAAAAAACCGTTATAAATGAGTTCAGATGGTAAAAATAAAATCCATGTGATAAATCCTCAAATTTTGCTAAAAAGATTACGTTTTGTATTAACTTTGTCACTAAACTCTTGACTTAACAAATCTTTACCACGACCCTCACCTTAATTTTCACCTTAATTAAATTTGAAAGCCTCTTTTATAAGAGGAAAATATTTTTGTTCCCGCAATGATACTGCTAAATTAACATTATCTTACAGACTTAACTTTTCCTTTGAAAGGAAAATTTCTCAGTACAAGAACACAATAACAAGTTTTTAGTACTTCATCGAATTAAATTATTATTTTTCATTTAAAATATCAATTTATTAGCCAACTAGCGGCCCGCCCCGGCTTCGCACGGGTGAACTTTTATAGCCTATGTTACTCAGGGATAATGCAGCATTCTAATGGTGATAGAATTATCGAAATCCGTTCAGTAGTTTTTGAGTTTATTCGAAACTAGCATAAAAAAATACAAAGATTTAATTTAAATATAGAAAATTTTCCACTTTATAATAGTATTACTAGGTATAGATTTACGTGCCCAGAAGATCCCGCGGTGCCATATTGGCCGCGGGTGCCGTCGGGGGGCCGGATTGCTTATGCGTGCCCGGCGGATCGAAGAAGTCTCCGGGGGGTTTTAGTGGTGTAGGGTCCTCTCCTCGCGGTATGAGTTTAGCATACCACGCTATGGAGAGGGCGAGTCCCATATATCCCACCGCCAGCACGCTACCGCCGCGAATACGCTGCAGCGGCGGTGGGAATGCATAAATGCATTTCCCCCGGGAAAAAAAACGTTATAGATTTACGTCCACTGCTGAACATCGTTGTTTTATATTTCTATGTATTGTATTTACCCTTGATGGTAGTCATTTTTCTCCAGTCTGTTTAACCTCTTCTCCTGTGCACCTACCACATTGTTTCTGCACCACCCAATGGTTGACTGGGAGAGAATGCCTTTGGCATTAAGTCCGCCAATGTACTATTTTGTGCAAGAAGTTTTTGAATAAATAAATAAACAAGCCAGGGTCGTTGAGGAATATTGCCGTAGGCCCCACGCTTGGCAGGCGGATTGCTGATCGTAGTAAGATGGGAGTTTCTTTAAGCTGATATATGCTGCTGCCCATCTATAAGCTCTATGTCCCTTAGTCGCCTCTTACGACAGCCATATGAAGATATAGGGTGATCTATTCTAAGGACACCTCAAGGCAAAGAATGAAGAATATCACCGCTGCATCAATAATAACTTTAATTATTAATTTGTATTGCGCTTGCGGTTTTAGCCGTGTAGCTTAAGTTCCAGTGTGATATAAGATGCTTCCAAAATATGTATATGCAACCGTAGGTACTATCGTGTGTAGTGATAACAGAAGTGAAAATCTTTCCTTCAAATAACAAAATAAAATTTGATATCACCAAATTTTTTTACGAAATAAAAATTACAATACAATTCATAGTACTTGCGCGAGGTGAGACTCTCAATCCATTAGGCTGGAGCTCTGCTCGCCTTTATGCCCGGTGAAGTAGCAAAAATCTCAGGGATAACTAAATAAGTACGACCAAAAAAAAAAAACTCAATCCACGATACACCGGGAAGTGCAGTCAGCACAGCTAGTATTGGAGGACGCATTAAAAAGTAACATATTATTTAATTAATTTAATTATTATTAGCAACCTCCGTAGTGTAGCGGTATTTGGCTCTGTTCAATTCTCGGAGTTCATGGGTTCATTCCCCACGCCAGACAGAAAATGTTTGTGTAAATTCTAAGATTTCTTTCCGGGTATGGTTGTTTGAAGGTCTACCCTCCGTCATCTATAATATATACATCTATAGTATATACAGGAACTGGCAGCAGCGTTTCCTTGTGTGGTACGCTCCCTCGGGAGGAGGCCCATGTTCAGCAGTGGACGTTATACGGGCTGATGATGATGATAAATTATTAGAAATAATTAAAAATCAGTCTATAATAGCGCCCATTTATGGTGCATATAATATTGATGTAAGATATTTTATTTTCTTTATGATGTGCTGTAAATAAGTGAGAAGTGACATGAAGGAAAAGGCAGTTAGTGATAGGGTGACAGCTAACAGAATAGAATGGAAGAGAAAAACGTGTTGCATTGACCGCAAATAAATATAGATACCGGTCAACCAGGGTTTCTTTGACATTCAGGGTAACATTGGCCGTGTAAATGTACTCGTTTTTGATGGTAGGAGGATCTCTTAACTAAATTCACCAGCCTTCGTTTCTGGAGCACATTTCCTCATGCCATTTTGGCGTTTTGTCTCCCTTCAGCGTTCGTTTCACCATCACTGTCAAAGTTACCCAGAATGTCAAATTAACCCCGGTCTACAGACAGGCTTAATTTAATTTACTTATTTTTCTTTGTATTTTCTATAAGTTCTCCTAAAGATCATCTGTCAGTAAAACAATAACTGATATAACCAGTGCTCGGCGCATTAAAACTTGATCGTAGGAACTTTTAATAGAGTTAGTCGTTGAGGGACGCGGTTCAAATTGCATTAGAGCTTGCAATATACGTACTCGATGTAGATAGTACATGTTTGTACGTAGATTATAAAGGAAAACCAGAGTATCTATATCTGTACTAATATACAGAGACCACCTCCGTAGCGTAGCGGTATTTGGCTCGCTTTAAATCTCGGAGGTCGTTTCTGTCCAGAACAGAAAATCTTTGTGTAAATTCTAAGATTTCTTTCCGGGTCTGGTTGCTTGAGGGACTACCCTCCGTGCCTCGGAAAGCACGTTAAGCCGTTGGTCCCGATTGTTATAAGATAATCTATAATAATCGTATATTAAGGAACGGGCAGCAGCGTTTCCTTGTGTGGTACAACATACTACGGCGGTCACCAACCCGTCTGCCAACCGTGGTGACTATGGCAAGTACCCTCCCCGGGAGGAGGCCCTTGTTTAGCAGTAGACTTTATACGGGCTGATGATGATAGTGATGAGGTAGATCTCGTGCCTGTAGGAGTCTGGTCTTAACACATAGCCTTTGTTAGTCCATGATAATGTAGCTATTAAATAATAAAATGAATTTCAAAATCGGATCAGTAGTACTGGAATTTACTCCGAACATCTATCACATTAACTTTTACAGCTTTATAACATTTTTAAAATTGATTGGACTTATTCTGCAGATAAATAAGGTCCAATTTGCAGCATTGTTAGTTTTGCAGATCGGACTTTTTTCTACGAATTGGAATTGTACATGCAAAGATCGATTGTACTACCAAAAATAAATAATTTCGCAGATTATTATTATTTATTCCAGTATTTTCTAGTATAATTTTCATTCGACTATGAACTAAAACCTTTTTTAATCAAAAGTTTGAGGTTCATCCTGTTTTTATATACTTTATCATTTATAACAACGATAATCAAATCAAATCCACTTATCATGTCTTCGGAAACTAACACAAAGAAACATAAATTAGAAATCTTTTCAGAAATGCCCAATAAGAAAACACTACAAGGGTAAGTCCACAGCCATAATTATGATTAATGAGTTGGGAAAAGTGATTTAATAATTCCACCCAATAAATCGTGTAAGTAATAGCTAAAGCTTGGTTCACATTTTTCTTTTTTCACAAACCTCAAATTATCATTGATTTATTTTAACCAAGAATCATTTGCCAAGTTTTTATTGAGGTGGCGCACTTTTCAACGGACATGGATATAGACTGAATAAGAATGAAAAGAATGTTATTTAGTTCTAAGTTAATCCTGTTCGTATAAGTAGTAAATAATAAGAACATTTGAGTGCGAAAAATTAGCGTAAAAAGCGTAGCAATATATTCGCTTCACCGTTAGTTCTTTAAGCTAGGTAGGGCATAGCATTCGTATGACCATTGAGCGTAAGGTAAAAGACCTTACAGAATACCACAGCCAATTAAAATTATTCATTAATGTTATGTTTCTCTGCGTGACGACCTTATCGTCAGAGATCACAGGAGGGAAGAAGAAAGAGCCGGTATGATAAAGTTGGCTAGTGCTACACGTTAGTAGCTGTCCATTTATTTGTATCCCTGTAGAACTTAATTTTAAGTGGATAGGGGACATTTGCCTTATCAGCAATAAATAGCATGAGTTTAATTATAGTTATTCAACTTTTGCGATTAACGTCTAATAAATATAAATAAATAAATCAAAATTGTACCGCAATTGAAACCAGTTTCAATATAAATTAAGAAATTGTCCATGTTTATTTATGATGGATATTATAGAGAGTATTAGCTTTTAATTATTGTCTAGACCCTTTGATCTTTTTGAACTTGTTATCAAAATCTGGTTCAGATTCTATCTTTGTTTTTTTTTCGATAGACAAATAAACATAACGTTTATTATGTTTATTTAACTTATAAAATAGGAGTATTTCTTTAGTCTAATTGAGTCTGCAGGGGACCAAGTTACGGTTCTTGCTTTTTACAACATTTTGATTTATGAGAAACGTTAAACTGTAACCAAGTAGCAGTGTTTACCTGTGTATTAGGGAATACGTTATCAACTATTAGTACACCCAACACTGGCGCTTAAAGGGCAATCGTGGGTGTTAGTGGGTAAAGGAGTCTCACACACCAAGGCGGAGTGGATGCGTAATCCATAATCCCCTGGAAAAACAGTTAGTGTAGTATATGTGGTGTAACAAACTTCACTTTGATCGGGAAGGCTATTGTATTTTCAAAAGTCTCTATACTTTTACTAATAACTACCTAAATAATTACTTTATAACTAGCTATGTAAATAAGTTAGAGAATTAGTTCCAAACTCGCTTCAGTAAATTGTTGTGTCAATGTAAAAGTTTGTAACCGGGACGATATTCCTATCGTTATGAAATATAAACTTTTAATATCGTTGTTGAGGAGTTGCCAGTAATGAAAATGGTTAGAATTTAATAAAATTATTTATTTAAATTAGAAAACAATGTTTTTTTCTGGTGGGTCAGTCAAAAATTAATATAATATTACTTTAAGAAAACACTGATTACAAAAGGTTAAGTAATTGTATGTATACGTATCTACACACTTCCAAATTCTTCTATCTTTCAACTTCTCCTCTCACAGGTCTACTGGAAGAGATTTCTTTAGAAATAAGAAGTACCTTTGTACATAGTTGTCTTTTTGTTGTTTCTTTTTTTTGTATCTTTTGTGTGTACATAAATAAAATAATTAAAATAAACTGGAGAGTTTGCAACAATTGTAAGATTACTCTAATTGATATATAATTACTTGTCGTAACAGTTTGGCGAGATATATTATATTTTTAAGTTCAGTTTTGCAAAAATTTAGGAATCTAAATAATTTAAATAAATACTTGAATCAATGTGATAACATATGAATGATATTATAAATATATTTTTACCTTTTACTCGGAAACAAATTTTATTCTTACACTAAGATTTTTATATACGAAATCAAACTACCGACCTGAGTGGTCGGTAGCTCCCAGCTAACACTGCTAGAATAATTAAGTCAATGCCGGATTATGGCAAGTTGGTGGTATACTATGAGAAATAAATACTAAAATGAATATCAATAACTACATATAGCTTACATATGATGTTTCTTATTAATAACTCTTGAAGCGGCCGTAGTCCAATGCCTAAGGGCGTCGGACTGTTAGATCCCCACCTATTGCACTACCGACGTGAACCCACTCGTAACACAAGTATTTTAGCTTAACACGAGGGGTTAACAAGAATACAACGTTTTTATAGTAATCTATAAAAAAAATGGACGGATAATATGTTGTTAGCCAGGAGGCTTATACTACTTCACCACACATAAAGGCGAGCAGAGCTCCAACCTAATCTCTTACTACTAACACACTACTTATTAACAATTTTGTACGAAAATGACAATCACTTATCAACAAAACCTGAGTAAAATCTTGCTCTGACATATTTTTTGCTGTTAATGATTAATGATATCCGCCGGTTAATATAAAGGCTTCGTAAAAATTACTCTTTTGTGAGTGTTGGAAACTTGGACAGATGGCCTTAATGAGACGTTTAAAAAGTCAAACTTTTAAAAAGGTTGATGACCTAAAAGTTAAACCACAAAATATGAAATTTTTGCCAGATTCATGAATTTATTTCGGAAGTATAAAGTTCTTTGAAGAATACGGTTTATAAAATGTATAATTATGTATACTGAATTTCACATACTACCTTCTCTAACGAATCTATTTATTTAATAACTAGCTTCCCGTGCGCGGTTTCATCCGAGTAACTCCCTTGTAAACTTCATAATTAAATATAGCCTTTTTTTTTTTTGTTGTCCGGGGGGAAATTCATTGACGCATTCCCACCACCGCTGCAGCGTATTCGCGCGCTGGTGGTGGGATATGTGGGACTCGCCCTCTCCATAGCGTGGTATGCTAAACTCATACCACGAGGAGAGGACCCTACACCACTAAAACCTCCCGGACACTCCTTCGATCCGCCGTTGGCGGGGGTCGCATAGGGTACGCATGAGCAATCCGGCCCAATTAAATATACCCTAAGCCTTCCCTGATAAATAGGTTACCTAAAACTTAAAGAATTTTCAAATCGGCCCAGTAGTACCTGAGATTAGTGCACTCAAACAAAGTCTTTATATCTATACCAATATATAAAGCCGAAGAGTTTGTTTGTTTACTAGAAAGCGCTGATCTCTAGAACTACTTGTCTAATATTTAATTACGAAGTTACTACGGGAACGGGAGTAACGCGCGTGAAACCGCGTGCGGAAAGCTAGTATTAGTATAGATTACCTAGCTGCGCCCCGCGGTTTTACCCGCGTTACTCTGCTTCAGTGGGTCGGAGCGTGATTTTTTGTAGCCTATATGTTTATCGAGCTTATTAACTAACCCTGTGCAAAGTTTCAGCCAAATATATGCAGTGGTTTTTACGTGAAAGAGTAACAAACATCCATCCATCCATACTTACAAACATTTGCCTTTATAATATTAGTAGGATTATGAAACATAGACATTAAAATTTTAGAAAGTTGATTTTTTGTATTTCATAAGAAGAACGTCATATAAATATAAGAAAGAAATATAGTTGAAAAAGCGCGGGCAAATTGAATTACACAGAACTATATCAAACGACCCACGTCAACGTCTTCTGTCAAACTGTGTTCTATGACGTCACGAGACATCTCTGGGGACAGTCAGGTTAATGAGCAAGCCTGCCTGTTTACAAATGGAAGAATGAAAACATATTATATTATTCGTCATTTAGTTTTTTTCTTAATCCGATAAGGTGGATCTGAGTTGTTAAGTTGTTTTTAAAGTAAAGAAAATTAAAATATTTTCCCTGTGTCTCACCTGTGGGGACTTTACAACCACTCAATTCACGGGCACAAATATACTCAAACTCAGATCAACTATTTGAAGTTCACACAATAATTGTCCAAGGTGAGAATCGAACTCAGAACAGTCTCAGAAGTAATTATCGTAACCACTGAGACACCACCACATTAGCGCAGACCATAATAATATCATTATAATATTTTAGTGTATCGGTGTGTGTCCTGAACTGTATCTATAAAGTCAGGAGACATCTCAAGGGACAGTTAGGTTAATGATCAAGCCTGTCTGTTTACTATATAGAAGATAAAATATATAGGTATGGTAAATGTTAGGTTATTGGTAAGTTTGTGTATGTTGTAATGGTTTCTTTCTTTTATTTGATGCAAAAAAGGCAAATGTAATAAATTGTAGCAAAAAAAGAACTATACAGATTGAATAAGTATTTCAGCTAGCAGCAATTGAACGACGATGACCAATAATATAAGACAAACATTCATTCATAGATTGCTTACAACATAATCCTTCATTTTGATTTTATACAAATTGAAGTGAATTTAAAATAACTTTGACTATCATTTTACTTTAACTAATAATCTATAACAACGTAGGCACTTCCTTATTAACTTCACTATCCTCAGTCAGAAAATAACACAACAGTACGTGTCGTATTGATTTCATCGTCGTACGACTTACTTATAACAAAAGTTCCCGCGGGGGCGCCATGTTAATAATCTACGTGTATTATATATTATATTTATATTAATCTTGTATAGCTATAACAAACTTGGATCGTAGAAATATGATGCCTGTTATAGTTGGTTGTAAGGTTCCGTTATGATAATATTAATAACATAGTATAAAGAATACATTAACGCGCTAAAATAACCTGGAAATGCCTTTATATTAACGGTATAGAATCGTATACTGTTATATAAAGCTGAAGAGTTTGTTTTTTTGCTTGAACGCGCTAATCTCAGGAACTAATGGTCCGGTTTGAAAAAATCTTTTAGCTTAGATAGGCATTTTTTTTTAAATTAAATAAGGTTGCAAACGAGTCAGTGGGTCACCTGATGGTAAGTGATCACCGCCGCCCATATAGACTCGCAACACCGGAGGAGTCGCATTGCGTTGCCGGCCTTTAAGAAAAGAATAGGCTCGCTTCTTGAAGGTTGCCATATCATACCGGATCGGAAATACCTCCGCTTTTAATTGATTCCACAGAGAGGTCGTGCCATTTATCGAGGAAGGCTGTAGGCTATATTTAATTATGAAGTTCTCACGGGAGCGGGAGACTAGTTATGTATATTAATCTTATGCAGTTGAAGACTTTGTTTGTTTGTTTGAATGCGCTTATCTCAAGAACTACTGGTCTGGTTGAAAAAATCTTTCACCATTAGAAAACTACGTTATCCAGTAGTAGTAACGGAAACGGGAGGTATGGCAAGCGGGTGAATCTGCACGCGGGAAGCTCGTGGATTTCGTTAGGAATGTCAACAAAAAATTGTATTGTGTTCCGAACAGATCAGTCCGTTTTTCCTAATGTCTGCCCACCCCCGTTCCTCGGCTCATACCTGCCCATTCCGTTCCTACGCCAGTGCCTGCCCTCCCCGTAACTATGCCTGCCTTTTAGAGTACCTATTATTCAATTGATTCACTTCAGAATACGAATCTTTTAAGAATAAAGGACTGGGATCTGTTCGGAACAGAATTCTATTTTTTGTCCTCATTCCTAACGAAACCCACAAATGGGATCCGTTTGGGGATCAGTTCGGAACAAACCAAAAAATCTACTCCTAAGGTTGGATGAAAAGAGGTGGCAATGTTCGTATGGAGAAACCTAGGCGGATGAAGTCGCGAGCCACAGTCATATACTAAAGCTTGTGTTACTTCTCGATAAAGTATTGTACTTTTTTTTAGGACGGATGTACGTAGTAAGCCTCGAGGTTTTTGCTACTTCATTTGGCGTAAAGGCGAGCAGAGCTCCAGCCTTAATAAAAAAGTTGCGTACTGATGGTGGAAGGTTATATCAGTTGTTTTAGCTGCACCTCGCGATTTTACAGGCGATGTCTTTCGACGCTGTAACGAGGCAATTTATGATGCTTTACGGCCTATAACTTTTCTCGAGGAATGAGCTATTAAATGTGATTCGGATAATAACTTCAAACTAAAAATGTTGTCACTTAAAACAAAGAATGACAACGTCTTTTATATAACATACTATCTTCCTGCGCTTGGTATCACTGTGTTACTACAGTTCCCGTAAAAACTTCATTGTTATATACTGGGTGACTTTATGTACCGTCTTGAAAATAATTGAAAATAATTATCTTTTTTTTACTGACATAGAGTGAAAATATTAACGATAAAAATGCGTGCCTAAGCAGGTAGTTACGCTATTTCGCTCACTCTTTTCATTCATGTGTTATTGCGGCCTAGGTATTATAGGCACCTATTTTTATTATTATGCACGCGCTATGTAGGGTGTATTTCTTTTAAGTCATTTATGAGATTTTCGCAACTCTAACTACCGCAATACTAGTACTGTGGTCTATAGATTCTAATTCACTTACACAACACACCATATTATTATCAAGACGGTAAAAAAGTCACCTAGTATAGCCTATATTCTTCCTCAATAAATTGGCTATCACTTAAAGATTTTTCCAAATCGGATCACGAGTTCCTGATGTTAGCGCGTTCAAGCAATAAACTTCATGTATAACTTTAGTTTTGTGTAGACATCGGAGACAGATAGAAATGAAAAATAAAATCATATGGATTTTAGTGAACCTAAAAAAGATCAAATTAGTGAATTCCATTTTGTCGCTGCCCAAACTTTGGGATTAAATTATGTATTATATTTACATGTCATCATCACCATCAGCCCGTATTACGTCCACTACTGAACATATGCCTCCTCCCGAGGGAGGTTATTTACCATAGTCACCACGCTTGGCAGGCGGGTTGGTGACCGCAGTGTTATGTTGTACAACACAAGGTAACGCTGCTCCCCGTTCCTTTGATATATGATTATCATAGATGACAATACAATAACCGGGGCCAACGACTTAGCGTGCTTTTAACCAGACCCGGAAAGAAATCTTAGAATTACACAAAGATTTCCTGTCCGGCAATGGGATCGATCCTACGACCTCCGAGATTGAAAGCGAGGCATATAACGCTATAACGGAGGTTGTACCTTCTATAAATTATTATTCAAACCGATGGTTTCAATATTATAAACAATACGGTAATTTATGTTGATGTATGTTGATACCTACACGTTGATATGTCTAGCTAAGATGTCGCGACATGTTTGAAAGTCATGAATATTCGATCCGAATTAACATCAAAGGTTATCATATCATACATTTTTTATTCTCTAAATATAGAATTATTATTAAACTAGCTCCCCGCTCGCGGTTTCACCCGCATAGCTCCCGTTTTCGTGGAAACTTCATAATTAAATATAGCCTATAGCCTTTCTCAATAAATGGGCTATCTAACACTGAATAATTTGTCAAATTGGTCCAGTTGTACCTGAGATTAGTGCGTTCAAGCAAACAAACAAATTCTTCAGCCTTATTTGTATAAGAAAAAGCATTCAAGACCTCAACTTTTTTATAAGATAAAGTATGTCCTAATCTGCACCACTTAAACTTATTTTAGTCCTACACAAAGTGTCTAGGTAACCCCCAAAACCCAAAACTATCAACCACCCAGAGCTAACATCACTGGACTTATTAAATCGATTTGATAAGTCCACATATTGCATTGTCACTGACAATATATTTTGTTATTATATATTAAGAATCAAATTGGTCTTAGCGTGTGATAGATAAGCCAATATCCTTTCTCGATAAATAAATATCCAACATTGATAGAAATTTTCAAAAGATTAGTGCGTTCATGCAACCAAAAAACTCTTGAGCTTTATAATTTACACTAACGTATAAAGTTAAAGAGTTTGTTCGGTTAAACTTGCTAATTTCAGGAACTACTGGTGCGATTAGAAAAATATTTTCAGTGTTACATAGCCCATTTATCGAAGAAGGCTATAAGTTACATTTAATTATTTAGTTCTAACAGGAATAGGAGCTATGCGGGTGAAATTTTTATCCTCAGCCACCACCTTGCATATTTTCTAGAGCTTGAGCAATCTGTACGTATAATATGGCTGGACTGCAAAAATCCTTAATTGCTAAATAACTATATACTATATTTGCAAACAAATGTTTGTTTTGTCTTAAAATACGAACAATTGACTTTATTATTCAGCTGTGCTTTGACACTTCAGCAGTCAAAATCAAAAAGCGACCAAATGCTGCATTCCTCGCTCAGATGATATCTACCTCTTTACAATTTGAATTTCCTATTCAAATTATATCTGTTGATGACGCATTGACGGAATCTGTCTCTAGCCAAGACCTCCATAAATTTTCAAAGCAATTAATCAAGATTCTGCTGTCAGCATCCGCCAACAATATTGATGGTACGATATACTCCAGACGAAAAGTCTTTTGTTGGTTTGTATAACATTTTTATTTTGTAAATGAATGTTTGTTTAGAAACTGTTTTTGTAAAGAACCTGCTACAATTCCTTTGGCAAGATTATTTGTAAGAAAGTACTTTTCTAATCACTGTCTTTTTGATGTTCATGTAAATGTGATGTAAATTAATGTTTTAGTGGTAGGCACGTATTTACTTTCAGAATGAATTAATGAAGATATTTTTATCTTAATCATCCAGGGTGTTACAATTTAAAATCAAGATCTTTATAAGTTACTACAAATTAAACACATAATACTAAAAATAAAATCTTTTCAAAAAGCAACAATAAAACATAACCAATATTAACAAACGGAGCATGAATTATTCAAACTGTATATTAAATAAAATAAAAATATATAAACACAGTTATTTACTAAATTAAACAATTAAAATGTTGTATTAACATAAATATTTTGACGTAATTACTTCCTGCCCCTGCTCCGATGACCGAGTCCCACAAGGGGTATTCACTTGCGCAGGTTGCTTAGTTTGTTGCTTTTAGACCATTTATTAAGGCTGGAGCAATGATCTGCTTTATGTCCTGTGAAGTGGCAAAAGCCTCGTATGTCAGTCCAAAAAAACTGACGTAACTCACTTTTACGTAAGCAAAATTTTCCTGGTTTATGAACTTTATTATTGTGCTGAAAATAAAATGGCACTTATGAATTTACAAACATGCCATTTGCACTACAAATGCTTAACTTAGTTATTCAAGTATTGTTACGTCTTAATATAAATATGTTTTTATTTTGGTTACAGGTACGACCTCGCTCCTGGGTTTGAATTGGGAGTGACATGTTTACTCCTGTATATCGTAAGATGTTTTTGTGAGCAAATATTACTAAAATGCATTATGTTGCCAAATGTCTTTTTCAGTCTGTTGTGTTGTTTGCAAAGGAAAATATAAATTTGTTGGGCTGAAGTGCAAATAATTATATAAATATGTAACAATTTATTAAATCTGTGAATGGTTTTTATATATTCATAAAATGTTTTATGGCACTGTTTGTTTTTATGTAAACTGTGCCATACAATATTTTCTTGCTGTTCCTTGTTATAATGAAAGGCTGAAGCCAGGTAAAGAAGGCTAGGCCTTGTTATTCAATGGAAAACCAGCAATAATTTTCTGCATATTATTTCAAATAACTAAGATATATTTTGGTAAAAAATATACGTTCTAATGAAAGTTCTATATTATAACATTTTAACTGTGCCTCGTTAGTTAACAATCAATAGTATGTAGACTAATTATATTAATATACATGTTACGGCTAATAGCCGAAGTGCGGCTACACCTAGTTTTAGCCGGCTACAACTAAGTGCAGCCGACCACATGCGGTTAAACTTAGATGTATCCTACTTATCTTCGGTTAGAACTAGGTTTAAATTTAATTAAACAATACCTATGCAAGGCACAAAAAGGAGTAAGGGTGGTTAAAAAAAAAGAATAACCTAAACCAATGGAGTTGAACAGGGACTTATTGAGGTTGATCTAAGTTTAACCGCATGTGGTCGGCTGCACCTAGTAGTAGCCGGCTAAAACTAGGTGTAGCTGCACTTCGGCTATTAGCCGTAGCATACATATTTGGTGCAAACCTTACTAATCTAATTAATAATGTGTAATATTTCAAAATTGAGATTAATAAAATTCGACCACCGGCAGGATTTGAACCTGCATCTTTGGGTAAAGCCCCCAATGCCTTAGCCAATTAGGCTACGGTGGAACCCTACCGATCATCGAAATTTATTAATCTCTTTGTAACACGTCTCTAACGGGGACGGTAGTGCCATCTATCGGTAATGTTTCGCATTACTTCGATAAATATCTCCAAAGTTACATTTGGTATTAAATATTAAACGATGACACCGCCCGTTTTCACATGATTAAATGTTTTGAACTCTTTATGGGAAAGATTACCTTATACTATATTTCAAAATTGAGATTAACAAAATTCAGGTTGAATTAAAACCTAAACAAACACCGTATATACACGTTACTCAAAGGCTAAGTAGACATCAGCGAAGAAATCCTTAGCTCTTAAAATCGTCACATAAGCAAGCTCGTCACTCAGAGACTTCTCTTCGTGGCAAGGTTCATTAGTGTTAAGGCACCTGAGAAGGCTTGAGGTCGTCTGTAGTGTCACTTATGTGCACCCGCCCTAACGGTAAACAAACCCTTAAGTTCTCTGTATCTTTGTTTGTAAGGACTGAAGGAAACGTTATAAAACAAATTATGTTAGATCAAGAAATTAATTAAGTGCCTCTTTGGTGAGTCCGTGTTAAAATCTTTATAAATAAAAATAAATCGCCAAAATGTATGTACGCTTATAACTTGATAACGATTTGATCAATTTGGTTAGTTCTTTATTTATTGCATTCGTAAATATGAGGAAAACATTTGTATGAATGAAAATTTAAACACATCAGGATTTCGACAGCTAGTTGTATTTATGATTTAGTTAGGTTGCTTGAAAAATGAAGTAACCATCTATAAAGTTAGCATAAATCATTTATAATTTTTGGAAATCCAACAATATTACTTAAGTACAATAGTTAGAAATGTGCTTGCAAGTTTCATAAAACACTTGTTAAATGTTCGCCATAATGGTCATAAAATAAAACATATACGGTGAAATGGGGTGACTTTGATTTACCGGACGATAAAAACTTCCTAGCAAATGGCACTGTTTTGATTTTTCTGTTGGCAACATTAGTATTGGACAAATAAAGTCTGGATTCAGAAAAAAAAACAATTGCATTTGTATTTTAATGTGTTGATTGTTGTTGCGCAGTTACAAATTTTTTTTTAATTTGCTAATGTACTCTTTGAGCTGGTCATTAAATAAAATATTGATTTTAAACAAATAAATAACATATAAACTTACTTCTTTTACGTTGTTTTCAATTAATGATAATACTTAATGTAAAAATCAGGCAGCAATAATATTTTAAAGAGAAAAAACAGCTATTACCTATTTCTAAGTACATTAATCTGTTGACAACACAATAATAATATAAAAATAAATATTAAAACGTTTAAATAAAACCAGCCAGTCCAAGATAAAAATATTATTAACGCGAATGTTTGTGAGTACATGAGATCGATGGCTATTTGTTACTCTTTTACACAAAAACTGCAGAACGGACTTAGCACAGGGATAGTTTATAATTTGGATTAACATATAGGCTACAATATATCATCCTACGACCCACTGGAGCAGAGGGAGTCCAAGACGGGTAAAAACAAGGGGCGCAGAAAGTATATATTTATATTTAAATAGGTTGGACAATCTGCAACGACTAATGTTCAGGGGGCGGAGTCTGCTATTTTTTTTAGTATTGTGCCACCGTAGTGCCATCATTATATCATTATGCCAAAAACGGTAATCTACAAATCTCACTATCATATACATATACATATATCGGCGCTGGAATGGCAGTCGGTGTTGCTTCCGCAGAAAAAGGCCGTCAACAGAAGTAGCAGGGGAGATGGTTACGGAGATTGTAATGTTTATTTAGGCGATTTCAAAACTTATAAATGTATCATTTGTTATTATATTCAACTACGCTAATGTCATCGTGGCGTCATAGTGACACCATTATGACGTCATTTGGATTAGTAGATTACCAAATGGGAAAAAATACCAACCATTGAACTGTCATTGACAGTTCATGGACACGCCATTACGATAGTAGACTCGGGGCCCAGTAAAGATGCATGAAAATAAGCTTAGCACATAAATATTAAATTCAGTCATTTTATTTATCACCATAATGTGTACTAAATGTATTGTAACGTGTCTGTCTGTGTTGCCAAATGGTACTACAGCCGTATAATTTGAATGTCTATCATGTAATTTGGCAAATGACTACTAAAGCAAGCTTGAACTAGTCTAGTAACTTTTCATGGCTGTTTTCATATTTGCCGCTCGCATTAACTCCAGTCTATTTAAATATTTATCAAGTTCATTGCCTATTATTTATTCACCGCCACGTAAATGACAGGTAAACTTAACAAAATGACAAGATGATCACATAATAATAATAATTATTATTTGATTATCTTGTCATTTTAAATTATAATTTAAAATGACAAGATATAATAAGGAATAAGTACTCGTTTTAAAGTATTACTAAATTGCAATAAAACTCAATTATAAAATCGTAATAATAAATCATAAAATTGTATAATATATAAATATTAATTATAAAAATATGTTGTGGTTATGTGTTGAGAACTGTATCTAAAAAATACTGACTGTGTTTTTTTGTAATAAGTTTAAATAAATGCCCTATATATATCGAATCGAAATATATATCGAATCTATTTTTGAAATGTATGCAGTTCAAGTTAAAAAGTGTTCTCTAATCGCTAATATATATTGTTCATTCTTGTGATGGTCCTTCAAGTAATTTTGAGCTATAACATACATAAGAAAAAATAATATAAATGGCTGCAATAGGGTACAAAATAATACTTTTACGATACCCAGGGAGACTTTATCTGAATTTACATTATATGAACATAACTGTGGCCTGAAAAACATCTTTCTCAGTGCAGATATTAAAACCATTAACTGTAAAGCGGTGGCAAGTCATTTACCTATTTATTAAAATAATCTTTTATTATAAATCGCTGTAAACTGATACAAATTACGAGAGATCGTGTGACGTCAACATATTGCACCAATATATTGACATAATGGCTGTAGATAATGCCTGGAGCGATCTAGTGCCCTACTAACGGACATGCTCTAATCGAGTAACGACGTTGTTTGCTGCAAGCGATGCTCGTACTATAATAATATAGAAGTTGAGGGAAAAAGTATTTTTGAAACTATCCTAACATAATTATGACTAGAGATATGTAATTTAACTAGTTATCTGGTTTACTATCTTGTAATCCGATAATTTAAATTTATTTTTACTTCCAATTCTTGCCGAGTTAGTTTTCTACTTATATTTTTTATTATTACCTACCCATTTTCATTTACCCCACGGTGGGTGCCAAATTAACGATGGCGATGTTGGCGCCCAAGCGTGGGGCACATATTAATATTTTAATTTGAACCAAAAACATATATTCTCGATATTTATAAACACTAAGACTATTCATAAAAATATTATCACTTATATTTTTCATCGCGTTATTACATTCAGACGTATTACTACAATAACACATTATAATAGACGTGCTTGTCTGAATGGTGTCAATTTATTCCGTCTCAATATATTGACGTAGCTGCCGAGATAATGAAGATGGTGGAATTCCGACCGTATCTCGTGCACCTACCGTAGAAATTCCTCAGCACACTGAAAGCAGTGAGGTGAATATAGAGTTTATTAAGATATCTTAGTGGAATTACATAAATGTTTTTGGTGATTCATACTAATTGTGGGGCCATTACGTTGTTCGTCCTTACTCCTCCTTACCTTTGGATGTGTGGGTCGTTGGGTACCTTTCACCTCATTTGATGATATTAATGTATCTAGTCATATACACATGCTTAGTAAATCCGTTAACAAATTGTTGCTATGATCTGTTATATGGAAGTAAGCTTTTAATAGAATTCCAGTTATTCTGCTTTGTGTAATAGTTTTGATAAGCAGTTGGTTTTCTTGGAAAGTTAGGGGTGAAAAGTGGAAATAAGACAGAGTAAAGGCAAATATATAAAAGAGATAAGTGTTTTACTTACATACATTCTATTGTAAAATAACATGTTCCAGGACTGTAGTATTATTTTGTAATAATGCTGTTTAGAATCGTTTAAAAAAATATGTCAATTAAAAAATATAAACAAAATATAAAATTACGTTTTAAATGATATTAATTTCAAATTCAAGCGAAACACAAGGAGCTCTCGTAGAATTGATGTGAAAAAGCACTTAGCACGGTAACTTCTATCAGATTTCACAACAGGAGTTCAATTATTCAACACAATCAGCTTTTGTTTTGGATTGGATAATTTTGTTTTGTTTTTAAGCAGTCCTAAATAGATAGCTATTTTTGTTCGTTGTTTTTTTCTGGAAATGGTCTACATTTAAAAACTGATAAGTTACAATAAGTAGCTAATTTCGAATTTATTATTTAGCTACCTTTCAGTTTATGTGTTTTTTCTGACAATTCACATCTTTTAGATGTGGATTGTGGACAGAAAAAAAGCTGTAATTAGTTAGTACTAATTACAGCTTTATTTCTGTCCACAATCCACATCTTTTCATTTACTTAAATACGTATAAAGTAAATGGTAGTCCATTTATCATACGTATTTAAGAAAATGTAATCATCATCATCATCATCATCTGAACATGGGCCTCCTCCCGAGGGAGCGTTTTTGCCATAGTCACCACGCTTGGCAGGCGGATTGGTGACCGCAGTGTTATGTTGTAATATACAGGGGAAACGCTGCTGCCCGTTCCCTAGTTTGCTATAGATATATATAAATATTTCTTGTCCGGTGTGGGGATCGAACCCACGACCTCCGAGATTTAAAGCAAGCCAATTACCGCTACGCTACCGAGGTTGTAAAAGTAATAATATGAGCATATTCGTTTTTATATTAAATATGTTTACAAACTCCACTGGCTCCACATAGTTTATTTAAAGACGAAGGTCCTTTTCACGATTTTGAGAACTTTTCGTCATAAACTAAATTCATATTTGTGGATTAATCGGTTTTATCTAACTTAGTAAAACGAATAGAAACAAAACAATCAGTGATGATTTGAATAAGCTTTTATTGTACGAACGTTTCATCAAAATTGTATCGTGAATTCTCATGTAGACAGTAACCGTCGAACGCTTGGAGACAAAATAACGCAAGCGCCGGCCCTGAGATACGATTTAAACCATTTCGGCCCATTTACGTCCACTATTGAACATAGGTCTTCTCTTTAACAGACCTTGGCAAGCAGTCACAAGTGGCGGGCTAAACCTGAAACCACACGACACTTTTTAGGGTTTTCCATTATCAGTAAATTTCCAGATAATTCCCGAACTGTTTTTAATTCTAACCTCGATTACTATTATTTATGACAGAAACATGTAAAAAATTATATACAGAGTTACGTTTGTCATAACTGCGTAACAAAATTCAAAACATATATGAGCAGGAATCTTCTAAGTCGCATGTTATTGTTGGAAGCTTAATGCGATATATAATACATTCCCTTTTGAATGTCAATCTAAAAGATGGTTGGGTGAATTGCTTTAGACAAGATATTTTAGGAAGGATTCACTTCAAACGTAACTTAGTAACGTTATCTGTTGACATTTGCTTTCTATGTAGATACATTTTTATTTCGCATTTATTAAACATTAACATAACATTTTAGTAAAAATCATCCATCCATACTTACAAACTTTCGCGTTTATAATATTAGTAGGATATGTACTAATATTATAAAATCGGCCAAGTGCGAGTCGGACTCGCACACGAAGGGTTCCGTATCAGTTACAAGTGCGTACCTATTTTTGATATCAAGAATAAAAAAGCGTATGTTTATGAAATGAAATGTTATTTTTTATTTTTAAATTCGAGTTGATTGAATGAAAGGTAGTTAAATTGCGGTTTACGATTTATGAAGTATTAAAAAAAAACTACTTACTAGATCTCGTTCAAACCAATTCATTGGAAGTTGGCATGGTAATGTACATCATATATTTTTTTTAGTTTTCTCTTATTTTAGAAGTTACAGGGGGGGGACACATATTTTACCACTTTGGAAGTGTCTCTCGCGCAAACTATTCAGTTTAGAAAAAAATTACATTAGAAACCTCTATATCATTTTTGAAGACCTATCCTATCCTATTCATCAATACCATACGTGAGGGGTGTCTATTACCCCTCACGTATGGTATTGATGAAAAAAAAAATGAGTTTCAGTTCTAAGTATGGGGAACCCCAAAATTTATTGTTTTTTTTTCCTATGTTTGTGTAAAAATCTTAATGCGGTTCACAAAATACATCTAATTACCAAGTTTCAACATTCTTATAGTTTCGGAAAAAAGTGGCTGTGACATACGGACGGACAGACAGACAGACAGACGAATCTAGGGTTCCGTTTTTTGCCATTAGGCTACGGAATCCTAAAAAGGAAAGATTATACTGTTTGTTTGCATTTAATAGGCAACGAAATTACTGGAGTGAGTTCAAAAATTCACTTTTAACAAGCTACATTATTCAAGAGTGACATAGGATTTATTCAAATATAATGTTACCACGGGAACGGGAGATAGGTGGGTGAAGATTGATTAACATAATAATGTATTTCATAACCATACTAGCGACCCGCCCCGGCTCCACACGGGTACAATTATGCTGATTATACATATAAACCTTCCTCTTGAATCCCTCTATCTATTAAAAAAAACCGCATCAAAATCCGTTGCGTATTTTTAAAGATTTAAGCATACATAGGGTTATAGGGACAGAGAAAGCGACTTTGTTTTATATTATGTAGTGATTAATCGTAGTCACTTTAGTTAAGTTCAATAACAAGTGTCAAATCACAGAAATACTCGATCATAAACTTGAGTATGTTATAATAATGAAGCAACCGTAGCCCAATGGCTAGGGGCGTCGGATTTGTGATCTTAAGGTCGCCGGTTCGTATACCATCGATTGCACTACCGACGTGAACCCACTCGTAACACGAGCATAGCAATTTTAGATTGGCACGGGGGGTTATCAAGAGTACTAGTAGACTGCAAAAATCTGCTAGTAATCTTTTTTATAAAAAAAATAGTAAATAGAATAGAATGTATATGTTGTATCAGTGGTTTTTGTTTTATAAATTAAAGTACTGTTACTGTATTTGAAACATTTTCCTTTTTAGCTGTATTGTGTATAAATATTGGCAGAGTGTTGTACCTAATTTCGTCTAATGGATTCTGAACGGCTCAATTCTCTAGACAATGCTATTAGTCGTGTACTCAATATATTTTTCAATACATTGAAGATTTTGTTTTTAAAGAATATTCCAAATTGCTGAAGAAAATCCTGCTACCTTTTATGTTTGAAATAATTTCTGATCGCTTCAATAAATATATTAAAATCCCGTCATGTCTCTGAATAGTCAATGAAAATTAATAAAAACAAAAGTAATTACACTAGCTTCCGGAGTGGTTTCACCCGCATAACTCCCGTTCCCGTGGGAACTTCATAATAAAATATAACCTATAGCCTTCCTCGATAAATGGGCTATCTAACACTGAAATATTTTTTCAACGGAACAGTAGTTCGTGAGATTGGCGCGTTCAAGCAAACAAACTCTGCAGCTTTATATATTAGTATTTACATGATTTGTTAGTTATAACTTATGTAGAATATAAAATAACCTATGAAACGAATTTACGTCGACCGGAATCATCGGTACATCATGAAATAGATATTGTTGTTTTTTTTTTTTTTTTTTTTTATAATAATTGTAATCGATGCATGACTATAAATAGAAAAGCAAACGCGTCTGAATGGAACTAAACGGAATATTAATGTGTTTGGGTACTGAAACATTCGTGTTTGGGAAAATGTAAAGACTTACACCTACCACAATGTTAAAACACAATGCAATATCATAAAATGAGTCATTTGAACTCGGTTAGGCTAAAATTACTGGAATTGTATCTGCTATGGACTTTGAAAAAGTCATTGGAAATTGAATTAATCACTTCTTAAGAATTGTAAAGTCTGCATAAGTAACTCAAGTAATGGAGTACCTTATATATATTCTATTTTGATTTATGAATCACTTAGTTCTTCTGAATTATAGCATGTAATTATACAATTCCTCTTGCGGGTCTGCTGGAAGAGATTTCTTTTGAAATAAGCAGTACCTTTGTACAATTTATTTTCTTATATATAAGTTTTAATTTTGTATTTGTTTTGCTGTGTGTTTGTACTTAAATAAATCAATAAAATAATCATGAGTGTTTTCTATGTAGCATCTTTAAACATGATTGCCTGCACGTGAGTTATGGTCATGTCATAAAATTCTAATTACACTGGCAACTCATTGGTTACGTGTTTGCGACTACATCAAAGCATCTTGGGGACTTAACTTGAACATCAGAACAGTCTTTTCTAATTCTAGAGCTCAGAAGCATAGGGTCGGATGTGCAAGTATACTATCAGAGACATTCGTCGTATGTGCCTTTATCGTAAACTGGCACTAAATAACTAAATGCTTCTGAAGTATATAATCCGTCGTTATGCTTTTGAGGGCTACAACAATTGTAGTGTTCCTAACCCCCTTTCCTCGAAATTTGTTAATTGAGTTGGACGCCGTTACACTTTGACTACACGCATGAATAAGCTATTTTTATTTCACCAAATTTTTTTAACTGAGATCTCGATATTCCTGGCTGCTCCTTATTAAATGTTGTATTGGAGCTATCAAAATACACTTGGTGTTTTGGGTATCGATATGTGTTGACTATTAATAGTTATTCTGAGTCTTTGTGTGTTTTGCTGTGTTTGTACAATTCTCCCGTGACATGGAGAGATTAGTTTGTTTATTTTTAATAATAAAAATTTTAAGAGATGAAACGCAGAATCCTAATTCCGAAACCTATAATTAGGCTTCTAACGGGAATTTAGCACTATACTGAATTGCAACAAAATGTAGGTACAAAAAACAATGTAAAAAAACCGAATCCACAATATGCTTTTAGAACCTATACGAATGATATAAAACCAAAAAGCCGTATCAGATGATAAGCTATCTCAATAAAAATTAATAACTTTTGTCCTCCATTTAATCTGATCGTTTATCTCGAGCCCATGAAAGATTTACGAATACATATCTTGCTTGGAGCGCAATGACCCATGGTAAGCTCTTTGATGCGGTAATCGAGTGCGCCTAACGATTCCGTTGTTATTGAGAAACTTTTTTATTGTTTCTTCTGATTTCTGTTAGCTTGTGGAAAAAGGCTTGTCTGTTTGAATAAGAAGACAGATACATATACACCGTGAAATTTTAATGGTTGTTTTCCCGAAGCAGAACAACTTGCCGTCGGTAGTACTATCGAAACATATTTTTTATTTTTTTTAGACATGTTTTGGATTTAAAATTATTAAAAAAAATATTAGACAACTCTTTGGTAGACACCTTCAAACTTTTAAATTGGAAAGCTATGGAGAGAGCTATGCTCGGGGTTTCTATACGATATCGAATCAAATTCTACATATGTAATAGAACACGGGTTACTGACACAGCCGAATTGGCAAGCGTAGCATAGGACGTCCACCAACTAGATGGACGGATGATCTGGTTAAAGCCGCGGGGTGAATGCAGGCCGTTGCTAACCGTAAGAACTGGAGACCTACAAGGGAGGCCTATGTTCAGTGGACGTCTGACGGCTGAAATGATGAGGTAAAAGATATTGTTTGAATTGACTTTAATCTAATTACAAACAGAGCAAAGTCTGTGAACGCGGTAAATGACGCTTTGCAAATACCACAAAAGCACGGTTCATTTGGTTCGTGTTTACGGAAGTATAATGCTTAGAAAATATTTTGTTTGAATTCCGCTTTCAAGAGATAAACCTCAAGCCACAACAAAGTATTCTTTGAAATTTAACTATGTATATTGTGTAGTGGAAAAAGAATACTTACTATCATATTAAATACTACTTTAAGACGTTATTATAGAATATAATTTAACATAATAAAACTCGTATTAAAGAATATTAATATGTCTATGACGAATACATCATTATTATACTATATCTCGAAAAGTTATAGGTATATTATTGTGCAGCTGTTAAAGAAGTGTTGGAATGGAAAGACCAAGGCGGACGTTGCACGTTCAAATCGAGGACGTTTTTAAGAAAGGCCAGTTTAAAAGTACCCTAAACCGAAATACATGCATGATGAGATTAATGAATGTAGAAAAGGCGACAGTGGTTTGTCAAGATCGTAAAAAGTGGTTCTGCCTATCCCTATGTGAAAGAGGCGTGAGTGTATGTATGTAAAAGAACTAAATAAATCAACACTACGATCACCCAATCTCTCAACTTTACAATCCATTACCGAGGTTCCATCATTGTTATTTCAACATCTTCATGTTGTTGATAGAAAGTCAGCGATGTATTGAACAATGTTTCGAGATAGCTCTTGTATACTCTGGGGATATACATTTCTGCGACAGAGGGAATCAAATGGGAAATACCTATAAGCGGAGTTTCGAACGAATATAAATGTGACTTGAGATTCTTGGCATGTGTACGTTTAAGGGTATATGGTTATATGTATATGTTGTAAAGAAATTTTAAAAAAGAAAAGTAGATGATGGGTGTGGTACTACGCAAAAAAAGATTAAGGCATTATTGCAAAGGTCTTAAACCATATCATTGTCTTAAGTATTATATACGCGGTATCACACTATCGCTGACGATATTAAGAAACAGTTTTTTCATTTCATATGCATAAAGACATATTACTTTCAAGTTACATTGGGGTTTTTTTAGCATTCTACTTCACTTTTTCTCGAATATTGTTAAGTCTTAAATATTGTGGCTGCAGAAATTTACATTTTAATTGAAACTTCACTGCCATTGTTTCAAAATGAAGTTTCAAGAATGTTTGTTACGTCTTGATTCAAAATGTGTAAATTCTTTGCTTGAATCGAAGTAAAGTATATCTTAAATGCACGACAGTATACTTACCTGAGCATTGCATAGTAATATGAAATAGAGTAAAGATTTTCCGCGCTAGATAATACTTAAGTGTATGGAGTTCAGGATATTAATATATCTTTTAGGATCTGACACCATTATTGAAACACGCTGTAAATTAATAAGGCATGATAGTTAAACGATTTAAACGATATTTATTAGGTATTAGTTAGTATACTTATCTTACTTAAAATATTACTAATGACACCCTTTAAAGCTTCAGACATAGGTAAAGCCATAAATGTAATATTAAAACAAACTACAAAAAATATTGTTTAATACTGTTCATATAAAATTTAATCTAGGTGATCTAAACAAAATCTAGACTAGTAAATAACTTTCAAATAATCATAAAACGAAGACAGAATGTATTGTTTACGTTAAGCACTATAAGAGGAACCGTGGACCTAGCGAGATAAACCTACAAAAAGAACTATGTTTCATGCTAAATAGCTTGTGGCGGTTGGTACTTAAAATATTTTCTTATGTATGCAAATAAAAGTTGTAGATCTTGAAGAGTCAAGTTTATTACTATATTAAAATTTAAAAGAATATAAAAAATTTAATCTCCTCTTTTTATGTAATGATATTTACGTGAATACAATATGTATCTCATATCAATATAAATAAGATTTGAAATATGTTATTGTTGTTTTGATACGGTTATTAGTCAACAAATTTTGAAGGTAATTTCACAAGTAGATATTGTATAATAAAGCAATTGGCTATATAATAAGAATTAAAGAATAAAATATCAAATATAAAGCATTATTCAGGCTCAGCACAGACAAGCTAGAAAATATGACGGTCACTTACAATTTCGAAAATGACGTTTGGCTTTAAAAATGCGCCCGTGGTTTCCATATCTTAAAAAAAAATACTTATCGTTTTAATTGCCTTCGTTTCACGTTCTAACTACACCTAAAATACTGCTATATAGCAAATTTATTTTTCTTTTACAACAATTGCAAAAACATTATTATATTCGTTGCTGACCGCACATAAATCTTGCTAACATAATAATAATAAACGTAAAGCGTAGAACATTGTGGTTTTCCGCTGGCTCACAAAGCTTGTGGAGTTGCAAATAGTTTTTGTGACCGTTCGTTTTTGCGACCTCATATGTGAGGAAGTAGATGACATTTACAAGGTTGATGTGTGTCGAGATAAAAACCAGTTAGTTTTCTCTCTAGTAAATGTAGGTTAAAGGAATATGAGGAATTTTAGTGAGATTTGAAGAGATTTGTAAGTGAAATACCGATGTCGTATTTTTTCTGAAAAGGATTATGATAACTGTTGGCTCTTTAAATATGTTGACAATTAATAACTACTGTCGATAATAAAGCGAAGAAAACTCAATGGACTTAGTTTAGCCATATTTTACTGATACTATTTAGAAATTAATTTAACCTGATATTTCGTCTCAAATTTGTTTTGCGAAAAGAGTTAATACCCAATTTGATCACAAAACAAACATAATACTTTTCAGAACAAGTTGAAATTAACTAATATTTAAACCAGAGTGCCTGTAATTAAATGTAATAGAAGAATAAAAACAGTTTGACACTAAATTTAAACATGCATGCATTAGGTACATTAAAAGTAAAGATGAAAACTTAAGATGAAAGACAAAAAAAAACCCACACAGGAAATAATAATCCTACTAATATTATAAACGCGAAAGTTTGTAAGTATGGATGGATGGATGTTTGTTACTCTTTCACATCAAAACTATTGAACGGAATTGGCTGAAATTTTGCACTGGGATATACATTTTTATTATACGCTGGAGTAACATATGGGCTACAAAACATTACGCTCCAACCTTAACCTTAACCTTAGTAACGCGGGTAAAACCGCGTGTTGCAGCTATATATTTTTGTCACCAAACACCGCTAAATAAATTCCATTTATTTTCGTAATGCAATATAACGTTTTAATATAAAATTACAAATGAAAGGACATAAAACGACCAAATTGAATGGTGACAAATATTTCTGGAACATTCTGCACTTAATGTTTCTACTTTTCGCTTTTACAGTTACACGAAATATCTGATATCAATGTATTTTACGGGCGATGGTTCGGCGACAAATTTTACAATCTCGCATTATTCAACGTCTTCTTATAATTTGTTTTATTTTACATAGTAAACTATTACAATGTAATGTTTATGACTCACATTTCGGTTTCTAATTTATTGGTATTTTATCGTTGAGTTTTATGTGTAAAATCAAATAAAATAGTCACATAACTTCTTTTTAAAATAGGAAATAATGTAGTTCGAACATCATCCTCTTAAGTTACAAAAAATGCGAAAGAAAGTACGTAGAAGAAAAAAAAATAAAGCAGAACGTGGTTGAATTCAAGAAGACTTAAATAATTTACTTGACCAATTGATCGTAAAAAATATTTTCCCCATGAAATAAACAACTACGAAGTTTTCTCTAACATTAATTTAAATGTCATTTATTTAAAATGTTAAATCTAATCTAAAGTTAAATGTTAGTCAAAACCTTAGTATTTTTTACCTCTGTGATTTCATGTACAAATACATAAGTAGTATAACTAGCTTATTGGGGAGTTTGCGGAGGTTCTACATAACCTGATACCCCCTTCACCCTTCCATCACCGGACGACTAGGCGCGGCGAGCGGTTTCACCCTTTTGTTGTTGACATTCCTTCAATACGCACGAAGCGATTTGCTTCTTCTTACATAATGAGGACGGCGAAGGAGTGGAATTCTCTGCCGGGGTCAGTTTTTCCGGAAAGCTATAATCTGGACATCTTTAAGGCTAAAGTGTACAGACACTTTCTAGGCAAGCGTGTATCATCTTAGGCCTTATCTTCGCCTTCCATCAAGCGAGATTATAGTCAAACGCAAAAAAAAAAATATAATATCATATTATAAACACGAAAGTTTGTACGTATGGATGGATGGATGTTTGTTACTCTTTCACACCAAAACTACTGAACGGAATTGGCTGAAATTTTGCACCGGGATAGATTATACGCTGGATTAAGAGAGATTTGGAGCAGAGTAACGCGGGTAAAAGCACAGGGCGCAGCTAGTTATAAATATGTCTATGTATTTTATTTAAGTAAATTATATAATAATATTCACAATAAAAAAAAAAGTATATTGTAATACTTAGTGAGTAGGTATGTTCATTTATTTACCGATCAGTAAACATTTAAGAAGTTTGTATGTGAAAAAAGTGTAAAAGATAGTATTACATAAATACTATCTTTTACACTTTTTTCACATACTATGGGTTTGTTTTAATAAAATTCATGAATGAACAGCACCTTTGTGCAAATTGTATTTCTACATACAATTTGTATTTTATGTGTGCAAAATAGGATACGTAATATAAAAGTTCAATTACACAATTTGAATATGAAATTCTGAAACTGATCATAAAATCCTACTGCCTCACAATATGTCGGAACCTCAATTTACAAACCCCTAACTACACCCAAACCTTAAACTTTATGATAATTAAGCTGTATACATAATGCTCAAATGTCTTCTAATCCTATCTATGTCACGTTTTCTACGCTAACGAGATATTTCGTATGAAGATATTTGTGTACTTTAGGATAACTTTGAGTACTAGGATTTAGCTTAAATGATCCGCATTAAGTCGTTACGGCGATGTTAGAAGTGAATGTCAGTGGTGGTACTGCTATAAATAAGTCTTTAGGTTTTGTATAGTCAGTTCATCTTTAGGTCCAAAACTGGTGCAAGGGTATTAAGCAAATAAAATTTCAGCAATCTGGTTTAAACAACAGAAATTAGTTTAACTAATGTGTGGCAGAGGCTTGTAATATTTTAATTTATCTTTTATTTATACTGTTAATTACGGACAACTTAGTACTTAGATATTGTTTAATTGTGTACCTACATTGTCAATTGAGATATAGATAAGCGGATCGATCTCGTTGCAAGAAGGTTAATGTAAGCTGTTTTTTGTCAGTTCTAGGGCTGAATTAAGCAATCTGCTATAAACAACAGAAGTTAACAATGTATGGCAGAGGTAGTATTTTTTTAATTTGTCTCATATTTATATTGTTAAATACGGACAAATCACGTGTTTTATTGTGCATTCGGTCAATTGAGATAAAGTACAATAGATCGATCTCGTTGCAAGAATTACGAAAAGCTACGACGCTCAAATTGAAGAATTTAAAATCAACAACTTATGTCGTGAATTATCCGTGATTAACAACGATAGAGGAACAATAAAATTAATAACATACGCTACCGTAAGATAATACCGTTGTTTGTGAAATGATACAAAGAAGAATGGACAAGATAAGATAATAAAATATGTTAGCTATTTATATTAGTCACAAAATGCTTAAAGTATCAAAAACTTTTTTTTGCTATCCGGTTAAATTCAACACAGAACACAATTTAACATAGCAATTGGCGAATGTGAACAAAATAAAACGGAAATATTACTAGAATTGCTTTGGCTTTTAACAAATATCATGTACAAACTAGTTTTCGATATTGCACATAAGTCGGTGTAGTGAGTAGAAAGTACTTTTTTTCAGCATCAGTTTTTGCGCAAACAAATTTAGCAAAAACAACAAAGTATATACTACAAATGTGAACATGACTTTAAATACCTTATTAACAAATCTTGGGACTAAAAATGTATTGCTTCGTTATAATTTTATTGAAATACTTCATATACTTGGTGATGGTTATGTAATTATTAATAAATCTCCATCAGTCAATCTATTCAAGCAAGAGAAACTCGTTGACGAGTTGATGTATGCAGCAGACGGAAATGACCCGTGACGCAATATCGCTTTGCTAACGTTTAAGAACTGCCTGAGAGAGTATATTATTTGTGCTGCTATATTTTCGAATTTGGTGAAAAATGTTGACACAAAACGCTTGTAGGTAGAAATTCTATAATTATATATATATATATATATATATATATTAATTTTAAATATTTACAGCATTTGATGGTGGTGAAGGTCTTATGTTACGCCGTGTGCTTACAGCTTAGGAAATACTTCCCCATGTCTTCATGTTGGTGTCATAAGAGGCGACTAAGAGACATACAGCTAATGAGTGGGCAGCAGTATCTATCAGCTCAAGGATACCCACCATCTTACTGCGATCACCAATCCTGGTGATAAAGTAGAGTAAAAAAGCAAGAAGGTCGTATGTTCGCCCAATTGAAATAAAGGCAGAAGAAGTAAGCACTGGCATCTTAATTGCATTAATTTATTATTTATTTCCATGTATACATGTCAATATTCAAACATATTACGAATTTAAATTTAGAACGAACGTTTGTGTTCAAATTACATTACAATTAGCTTTCTACGACTCCATGCAATTTGTACAAATCGTCAACAATTTCGAAACTCGAACAATGAACACGTAACGTGTTCGAAATGAGAACAAAAACCGACCCGATGCAACATTAATGAGTTGGAACAATTAAGTGAAACTCCAGTGACCGAGTAGCCAGCACAATGCTAATTAGACAAGAGTCAACCGAATTTTAAATGCAACCAAATTGTTTAAGTTATACAGTAAATTGTTTTTGTTGATAAACATGTTTATGTGAAATGTAATGGTTTCATTCACTTTGTAGTTTTGTAAGAAATGGAAATTTATTTCAAGGCAACTTTACAGACTTTTGCGTTATAGCAGCTAGTACGACTATATCTACAAGTAGGTCTTTGAAATAGTTTCGTCTCCCTGTTTTATATTCATATATAAACCAATTGTTATTGTTCTTAAATACTTTGTACGTTCATCCTTTGCCATGTACATGGTATTGAAATTACCTAGATAACTCTGGGTCATATTATTATATGACCATCACTGCAAGTTGTTAATTAATTATTTTGCCTAAGTATTTTTAATCAGCATTAAATAGATTTAATTAATCAGTTCCTAGTTCGATATAATAAAAATAACTTAACAACCTCCATGGCGGTATAAGTTTCGGTGGTAATCTTTGTATAAAGTCTAAAATTTCTTTGCGTGTCTGGTTGGTTGAGAGACGAGGGTAGTCTCTTATCTCGGAAAGCAGGCTAAGCCGTTGGTCCCAAATGTTATAACATCATCTATAACCAATCGTACAAAAGGGAACGAGCAGCATTGTTTTCCTGAGAATGTATAATTATAATATTGTGGATCTCGAACTCGCCTGCCAAGCGTTGTGACTATGGCAAAATCCCTTCCTCGGAAGGAGGACCACGTTTAGCAGTGGACGCTATACGAGCTGATGATGATGATGATGAAACTTAACTCGCATTACATTATCTCCATCATCTTAATTTTACCTAAGATAACAAAGATTGTTCAAAAATGCCCATATAAGTATAAGGACGCTTTCGCTGGTATAATTTTACTCTACTATATAAGGACGTGAAGGTAATCATTTCAAAGTTTGCTCAATTAAGTTCTAAGTAACACCGTAAAACTCATTGGACTCAAGCTACAATGCACGGTGGCAATTCGCCAAGACTATTATTAGGTTCACCAACACTATTGTTTAATTTTAACTCAAAACTTGAACTTTTCACGTTGAAGTGTTCAGCAAATTTGGACCAGCAGCTTGCCAATTTAGAACAGATGTGTTGTTAATTATTGTCTTAATCATATTCTTCTTAATCATATTGAATGGACATATGTTTGGGATATATTTATATGGCATCAGCTAAAAAGCCTCGCTTGGCAGCTGACTCATCTTTTTGGTATGAATATTTTATTAATTGAATATTACATTTAAAAAGAGCACAACTCATATGGCTTGTCTATAGGAGTTGTACCCTTTTCGAAATTGGTTATTCAATTACAATCTCAGGCAATTCTTTTGCCAGCTTCCCGCGCGCGATTTTAAACGCGTTAGTCCCGTTGCCATAATAACTTCATATTTTAATATAGCCGTTGTAACTCCTGGGTATTGTCACTTACTAATGGTGAAAGATTTTTTGAAATCGGACCAATAGTTCCTAAGATTATTTCGCTCAAGAAATAAAAAAACAAATTCTTTAGCTTTATAATATCTACTAGCGATCCGCCCCGGCTTCGCACGGGTACAATACTTATACTACGGAATGTCTTTAAACCTTTAACAAACGGGCGAAATTTGTTCAAAACAAACAGAAACAAATTAATATGGGTACCTACTAAAACTCAGTGAAATAAGTAGGTGGGTATACTTTTATCGTATGAAATACCTACCTATACTCTTCAGGACTAACAATACAACAAACACTAAATAAATAGGTATTCAAGTAGATACTTGAATACCTATTTATTTTTTGTTTTGTGTTCGTTGTAACTATGATGTATAGATATCCCTCATAGTTACAACGAACACAAACCAAAAATTTGCCTTATAATTCTTAAGGATCGAGCGCGCATAATCGCATTCGGCCTACCTCACTCGCTGCGCTGCGAAAACACTCGCTGTTATTTTGCGATAACTTCTAAGTTATTCATTTAAAGTATATTGTGTAGGGGTAAAATAACCTGCATGAAATGCTTAAGAATATTAACATTTAAAATGATAAGGATAAATACTTAATCCGTCTGATCAGCTTTACAATTACCGCATTAGAAATGATCATTTTTCTAAAAGATAAAATGGATATAGCAAGTTAACCTTGAAAGATAGACATATATAGAAGAATATTTCCGCCATACATAATATCTATATATTATTAATATGTAAACCAAAAACTTTTTACCTATTTTTATGACACTTACGCGGACGGGGGAGTACGAAATGTCGCAGACTTATTATTTTATAGAGAAGGAGTGCAGAATGCTAATAGTTTTTATTAATTGTAGTCGAATTTCGACCACAGAGCGACCACTAGACCTATAGATACACTAATAAGTTGTACCGTTCGTTACTCTTAAGGGAACCTATTAGGAATTACTATAAAAAACCGCTCACGAAATACTTAACAAGCTAATCTACATATTCCTAATGTGTTATAATACCTTTATTTTCGCAACCATAAAAAGGTTCGCTTAACGTTGATGAAAAAATTAGCGCAAAGCTGCTTTGCAATAAAAAAATAATGGTGTTTTTATTTAAAGCGGCAATCCGAGGGTGAATCTCTCGCGCCTACAATTTGTTTTCACTGCAGACTTTTCGCACTTTGTGTTGATATAACAATTAATGTGAGAGGGATTTGAACTTGAGTTTTCATCAAGGTTCTCAAATTTACGTAACATGTTTAGTTACATGAAGTAACTAAACATGTTATGTAAATTTGACCTTGATGAAAAGTCAAGTTCAAATTTGAAGAACTACAAAATACAAGAAAACATATACTTTAAATGCTTGATTTAGACAATTCAATTGATATAAGTCTTGATAGGTAATTTTATTCTGATGTTGGAACATTAATATTTAAATTGTTTTATATTTAAATTGTTTTATACAAATTTTTATCCATTTAGTAAGCTATTTTGGAAGGATATATCGAATATAATATATATAAAGCTGAAGAGTTTGTTTGTTTGCTCGAACGTTTTAATCTCAGTAACTAGCTGTTCAATTTGAAAAAATATTTCAGCGATACATAGTCCATTTATTAAGAAAAGCATATCATTCATTAAGTTCCACGGGAACAGGAGGTACATAGGTAAAACCGCGGTCGAAAACAACGTCCCTCCACAACCCTGACTTACTAAGGTCTGTTAAGGCTTATGTTCAAAATTGGACGTGAACGGGGTGATATAATATAGTTATAGTACCTAAATTTATCAAAGACGATTTGCTCTAAATGATGACTTTTAGAGCAAATCGTCTTTGATAAATTTAGGTACTATAACTATATTATATCACCCCGTTCACCTTTCAGCCAAAGGTGTTATCCACTGCTGGACATAGGCCTTCCTCATAGATTTCCAGTTGCTACGGTTGGAGGCGGCCTGCATCCACCGTGGTCCCGCGGCCTTTACCAGGTCATCCATCCATCCAGTTGGTGGACGTCCTACGCTACGCTTGCGGATCCGCGGTATCCGTTTGAGAACTTCGGCCCCAACGGTCATCTGTTCTCCGTGCTATAAGCGTGTGCCTGCCCATTGCCACTTTAACGAACTAATCCGTGCTCTAAAAGTATTCTAGTCAAATAAATAAACATCATCATCATCATCATCATCATCATCATCATCATCATCATCATCATCATCATCATCATCATCATCATCTGCCTTTATAACGCCCAATGCTGAACTCCTCCCGAGGGAAGGTTTTGCCATAGTCACCGCGCTTGGCAGGCGGGTTGACGATCGCAGTATTATCTAGTAACATACAAGGAAACGCTGCTGCTCGTTTCCCTGTTATCCGCTTGTAATAGATGATGTTATAACAATCGGGACCAACGGCTTAACGTGCTTTCCGAGGCAGGGATTGCAGTCCCTCAACCAGCCAGACCCGGATAGAAATCATAGAATTTACACAAAGATTTCTTGTCCGGCGTGGGGATCGAATCCACGATCTCCGAGAATTAGAGCGAGACTTTATACCGCTACGTCACGAAGGTTGTCAAACAAATAAACGCGGGATGGCAAACCACATCTAGTAGCATGTAAGTAGGTATATTCTTTGTTATTTAGTTAGTAAGCGCTTTCATCGCTTGAGTGTATGTTTTATTCAGAAGCATCGTCAGCTCGTCACCGGCTGCAGAGACACTCGCTGTTCCGATGTGTATATGTTAATGGAAAAGTATGTCATTGGACATTACATACAATTCCTAGGTAATGTGCACATTTCCTAATATGTATGATGGTTTGTTTTATAAAAAGTAATTGAAAATAATAATAATGAATACACTCAATCAACTCAATAACAAAGGTAAATTAAACTTAAGTTCAACATTAGGTATGTATGCCTAAGATTGTAGGGATTTAAAAAACAAAATTCATATTTAAATATTTTCTAGTAACACCTTAGATTCGCATAAAAATATATGTGAAATAATGAGCGCAACAATATTTGAATCATTATCTGTACTAATTTTATAGAGAAAAGGTTTGTTTGTTTGTATTGATTAGGCTCCGTAACTACTGGGCCGATTTAAAAACGTCTTTCACCGTTAGAAAGCTACATTATCCAAGAGCAACACAGTATTTATTTAATTATGAAGTTCCCACGAAGACGGGATTTGCACGGGTTTTTTTTTCAAATGGACATACGTACCTACCTACGTGGCTACCTAGCCACGAGGCTTTTGCTACTTCACCAGGCATAAAGGCGAGCAGAGCTCCAGCCTTAGTTAATGGTTTAAAAACTACAAACTAAGCAACCTGCGCAAAAGGGCGCCCCCTTTGGGGTTTGGACCTCGGCTCATGGCGGTCACTGGCGATGAGATTGAGGGATTATGACTTAGTATTTTAGGGGAGTTTTGTATAACTGTCGCTCTACTTTACAGTTCGCGGGCCTTTTGGACTTCGGGTCTACGAGGGCATCGGATACGGCTGCAATCGCGCGCGAGAATCTAGTTAAACATATTTGCTAAGTAAAAAAATCCGTAAATTTTTTTAAGGCATCTGATAAAATAGTTTGTTTTCATACATTTCCTGTAACACATAGATTGAACGGAGAGTATACAAAATAAAATAAGTGCTCCAATACTGCGGCTGAGCGCCTCGGCGAATGCAGCGTCATGTGTTATGCAAACATATCTATCTATTGGGTCTGAAGATTTATATTTTTATCATATTATACGGAATATCAACATTTTCTTTACACCGGCTTTTTCAGTGAAATTATTTATTTTGATAGTACTGAAGCAACAGTCGGAATATATCAGATGACGTCACGAATCCTATATCGCGCTATAGAAGTTCGCAAGCCGCTTACCGATATATATATGTCGGAGAAGGGTTCTCAACAAGCTCCGGAATAGAACCGTTTTCGTTCATGGCGGTTATATTTTAAATAAAATACACACACCAATATATTTTTAATGTTCTTTATAATGTTAATCACAATCACCAACACTTAAATAATTACACAAGGTATAGTTTCCGTTACGAAGATGTCGTGTTCTCTTGACGAAGGCTCGAGCAAAAGTGGTGCGTACCGCGTCCTCCGCTTGATATTGACTTTGACATCTCCGTCCAGACGTCAAACAATTCAACTGACAGCTAGATGTCAATGGCAATGGCTTTGCTGATAATGCCTCGCCAACACGGCCATTCTGATGGATTCACACGTCCACGTGTGGGTTATCTGCAATTAGAAACGTTTGGACACTGAATATATCCTCTCGGCTACACCTGACCAAGATAAAAGATTGACAGAGATAACTTTTAGATAAAACAAATTCTTATGGACTTCATGATTTTAATTCACAGTATCATTTTACTCAACATAATCAGGTAAGTTTTGGTACTAACAACAGTTGTTATTAAACTGGGTGCAAAACCTGTTTATTTTTTTTGACTTAGTCACTTAACCAGCGACTGCGTATGACCACTTGACCAGCGGATATTTGCTCAACTCTTAACCAGAGATTGAGTTAGCCAATCGCCACTTAACCAGTGGAACATCGTAGCCACTTACCCAGCGACACGATATTTGTTACTTAACCAGCAACTGCTCTAACACTTAACCAGCGTCAGATATAATATTCACAATATCAGATGCACACTGCGCACTCTTTACAGGTAGTACTGCATGAGCTACAGCTACAAATGACATGCGTACTTTATGTAGGTAGTGAAACCAGCTTAACAACATTACAATTTGTAAAAATATAAAATCAAACAAATAAAGATTCCAATGATTAGAAATCATTATTTTCAATCTCATGTTCATCGGACAAACAATCGGGGACTTCACTATTCGGCATTTTACGTAAACGGTCATGTGAGTACTTGTAAGACCTATTACTGTTAAGTGATTTCAAAACATAACGGTCTCCCTCTAATATTTCGCTTACTATAAAAGGACCTTTATACTTTGGGTCTAATTTAGTTTAGTTGCGCTCTTCATTTTGTAAGAGAACATAATCACCAATATCAAATCTGAAGACTTTAGATTTAGAACTATCAAATGTTGCCTTATCGTAGCGAGCATTTTTGCTCATATTATGTACTGCCTGCTTACGTACTTCATCTAGATTAATTTCAGGGTCATCATCATGAGCAAACAAAAGTTCTAATGGTTTAGCTACTTTCCCAATTAATAATTCTAGTGGACTTGATTTGGTGACTCTACTAGTAGTACAGCTAAGGGATAATTGAACATCCAATCATTAAATTATGCCTCAATGATTCGTCCGATAAAACATAAAACAGAATTTCCAGATCAATATCGTAAATTTTAAGAACACTTAAAATTTGCATGGTACTATAAACGCTATTATTACCAATACCTGTCATTTTGACGGTATTATTAAAACGTTTGCCTTTAAGTTTTGACGAAATTGATTCTCGAAGAAGCGAGCATTCTGCTCCTGAGTAGTAACAAAATGAAAAGAACTCACCGGAATGCTGAAGTGTTCCTTTAGGTGTCTCCACGATGCACACGTCGACACGTCTCTCTGCAGGGTTACTCGCCACCAAAGAGCCAGAATTTTTCACGTTTCTGGATTTTGGACACCGTGTAGCATAATGACCGGTCCCACCGCAATTAAAACACGTCACCATAGTAGTAGGTGGAGCAGGCCTCACAACAGTGGCAGCCTTATTTGAATCGTCCCGCGTAGTTATTATATTGCGATTGTCTTTTCTGTACTTTCCATTTTTGAAATGGCAAGTAGATACATGGTGACCAATTTTACTATAGTAAGAACATTTTACAACTGAAGTAGGTGGTAGAAACTTATGTAGCTTCATATCAGGTACTTCATTGCTACGGTCGTTCATAAGTAATTTTCTCTTTAAATATGACAAACAATTCTTGTTGTAATTTGTTCCTCGTTTCGATTTCAGTTGTAAATGCTAATCTATTTACACGCGGTTCAACTTGAGATAGGTGTGACATAATTGTAGCAACAGCTATTTGTTCTAAGCTCTTTTTCTTCCAACTAGCCAACAAAACATTCAACTGAGCAGCGGCATATGAAGCTAAACACTCACCTTCTTTTGGTTTGCCATTCAACAAATTAATGAGGGTAGCCGTAGTTGTCTCGGGGCTATCATAGCGAGATGTAAAAGCCTCTTGGAAATCCTTCCATGTCATGCCCGGGTAAGAAATCTGCGAAAGCCATGTAGATGCGGTTCCCTTTAGTGCTTTGCTTAAGGCGACCATCAAAGAAGCTCCATTTAGCAGGTAATCAGCCATGCACATATCAGCAGTAGATAACCAAGCACGTGCATCCACATTAGACTTACTTGGATCAAACTCTGGCAAGTGCACGACGTGCCTAGTATGCGGAGTTCTCATAGTCTGTATTAGAGCGAGGAAATTTTGATTTTGCTGCTCTAATAACATGCGCCACTTCTCGTCAGGATCTTTTGTCGTCACTTGTGTCGGAGTAAATCTCGCTTCTGATGTCGGAGAAGGGTTCTCAACAAGCTCCGGAATAGAACCGTTTTCGTTCATGGCGGTTATATTTTAAATAAAATACACACACCAATATATTTTTAATGTTCTTTATAATGTTAATCACAATCACCAACACTTAAATAATTACACAAGGTATAGTTTCCGTTACGAAGATGTCGTGTTCTCTTGACGAAGGCTCGAGCAAAAGTGGTGCGTACCGCGTCCTCCGCTTGATATTGACTTTGACATCTCCGTCCAGACGTCAAACAATTCAACTGACAGCTAGATGTCAATGGCAATGGCTTTGCTGATAATGCCTCGCCGACATATATACAAGTTCTGAAAAGAAACAAATGACAGTCGGCCGCTTGGCACACCACATCGCCCGGCAAAGAAGATCTCGATTTTCTGTGGAGACCACCAACCGTTCCTCTACAGTACATTAAATTTGATCTATATACTTATTCAATAATCTTAAAAATAAGGTTAAATGGGATTCGAACTTTTGTGCGCCCGTTCTTACAAGCTAGATTATCTTGTATTGTAAGGCTGGATTCCATATGCGTGCCCGGCCCCCGCCAACGGCGGATCGAAGGAGTTTCCGGGTTTTAGTGGTGTAGGGTCCTTTCCTTATGGTATGAGTTAGCATACCACGCAATGGAGAGGGCGAGTCCCACATATCCCACCGCCAACGCGAGAATACGCTGCAGCGACGATGGGAAGCGTAAATGTATTTCCCCCCGGACAACAAAAAAGGCATTAGAGCTCTTGACATATGTACTTTTATCTTTGTCATCTCCTTGAGGGATACTTTTTTTAGTACTAGAAACAACGGTAATTTAATAAACGACAGCGTCTTAGTGTAATTTTTTAAAATAAAAAAAAAATTAAAGTTTTAATTTAACCTATTTATCGAGGAAGGCTATATCTTATTTTCAAGTTTCCACGGAAACAGCAGCTACGCAGGTGAAACCGTGCGCGGGAACCAAGAAATTTGTAAAGTTTATGAATCTATTTACAAAACAAACTCTTTATTCTTTCAGAGCGTAATTGTGTAAAATTGAAACCTTAATAGATTTATCTGTAAATTCCATCAGCTCCATTAAGAGTCTCATAAAACTAGTTAAACGTAATCTGTAGCACTAACAAAGTCGTTTTATTACTTAAACAACTCACCTCTTTATTACTTATAGAAAATTGTTATCCAATAAAATAGTTAATAGCTCATAAAAACAGCGTGAGTGTAGTTGGAAAATTGAAGCGCTCTGCACAGGGGCAACACTACTGAGTCAGTCTGCCCGCGACGACGGTCAATGAATCTTGACGGACGATCCGCATTAACAAAAGCCAATGCATGGTTTTAAGGGATCCGTACCTGAAGGGTTACAACGGGACCCTATCACTAAGGCTTCACTGTCTGTCGTTCTGTTTGTCTGTCTGTCTGTCTATCACCAGGCTGTATCTCAAGGACCGCGATAGTTAGACATGTGAAATTTTCATAGATGATGTATTTCTATTGCCGCTATAACAGCATAGACTAAAAATAAAATAAAATATAATTTCAAGATTTATACAACAATCACTTGAAATTACGTCAATTACGTCACTTGAAAATGGTACGGAACCCTTCGTGCTCGAGTCCGACTCGCGCTTGGCCGGTTTTTATAAACAATTTGGCACCGGCTCTCCACGGTCTTAATATTTCAACGTCAAAAGGTCCAAATATTTGCGTCTCTTGAGGTTCTCCGCGGATTTGGCCACCATGCCAGCCCTCTGAGAACAAAGGAATTAATGCTTTAAGTACCTATTAATCAACAGTATTTTCCTGTAAAGGAAATTTTGGGAACATTAGGTGAACAAATCATTTACTTGATTGCTTTTAACAATATTAATCCAGGAAAATTGTACTCAAACGGTTGATTAAACAGCAATAAACAACGGAAGTTATTTTTTGGGATATTTTAATTATACGTAAATGAATACGGCTTTTGCTAATCAATTAGTGTTTTTAATTATTTGTTATATTTCGTTGTATGATGGGGCCATAGTCAACACGCTTGGCAGGCGGATTGGTTACCGCAGTTTTGTGTAAGTATAGCATATACACAGTTTAACGCTGCTGCCTGTCACCTAGTATACGATTATCATAGACATTACAATTGGGTCCAACGGCTTAACGTGCTTTCTGATGCACGATAGGACCTTTAACCGACCAGGCTCGTCTTTTGAGATAGCCTTAGCAAACGAGGGTAGGAAGTTAATAAAGTAATAATAATTGAATATATTTTAAGAATTGTATAATATATTTTTGGGTTATAAATACAAATAGTAGTATATTCTCGAAATTAATATTTTACATATATGCAGCTAAAAGTGGCTAATTTAAATTAAAACTTACTTATATGATACTAACTATTGTAAATCTATACTTGGCAAGGTTCTCAGAATGCTTGCAGCATTGCCCCGTTGAATTGCAATGCTAACCTGCTTTGCAAAGGAAATACCAACACTCGGGGAAAGTGCCGAAATAACTAGGGCTGCTGCGAGGTTAGTAGGTACCTAAATACCATTGTTAGTGTTACAAACCTAATATATATTAATATTACGAACCTTATACGCTATTTTAATTGACGTCCAGCCTTTTTGACAGCCTTTTTGTTTATATGGAATGAACAAAAAGGCGTCAAATAACAAATTTCAACACAATGTCAACGCCTCAACTTTGAATAATTTTATGTGAAAAATGTTCACGAATAAAATAACTGAATGCTATCGTTCTAAAGTTGAGTTTGATGCATGTGCTCCAATATTTCGCAACTCCGCAAATTGTTTTAAATTCGACGCGACTTGACAGCTTATAAATGTCTATCACGTATACGTAACTACATGTACTTTCTAGGCAAGCGTGTATCATCTTAGGCCTTATCTTCGCCTTCCATCAAGCGAGATTATGGTCAAACGTAAGCCAATATTTAATAAAAAAAAAGTAAAAAAAAATGTATATAGCCACGAGACTTTGGCTACTTCATCATGGGGCATAAAGGCGAATGGAGCTCCAGCCTTCTTCTTCTTTTCGTGTCGACCTGGCATTCAAATTTAAGAAGACCTGTACTCGGCCACTGACACAGCATTATCATTACAGCCTTAATATATGGTTTAAAAACTACAAACTAAGCAACCGGCGCAAGAGGGCGCCTTCTGTGGGGCTTGGACCTCGGCTCAGTGCGTTCGCTGGCGATGAGATTAAGAGTTTAGGACTTTTATTATTTTAGGGGAGTTTTGTGCAACTGTCGCTCTACTTTACAGTTCGCGGGCCTCTCGGAATTCGGGTCTTCGAGGGCATCGGATGGTTCTTTGCAAACTAAGGTCAGGAGGACGAGGGGGGAACTAGTTATATATCATTTAAACAATGGCCCATTAGCTTTTTCCAACTATAATCTTTGTTTGTGCCAAACTTTATCTGGATCGTTCTTTCAATCGTTCTGGCGTGATTGAGTAAGCCAGATTAAATGCCATAAAATATACTTATTGGATCTGGACTATTGCAACTTAACATTATTTTGGCGAGGATGTTCGTTCTCATTGTTTCTTATTATTATAGTCTTCTTTGTTGAAGTATGTGGTCGTAATCATGCTCAGTTGTAAATCCTCGGGTCAAATAAAAAGTAAAATCTAAGCGCTGTCAAACAATGCTCTAAAGAACATCTGCTGCTTTGATTTGACAGTCAAAATTATCATCATCATCAGCCCGTGTAACGCCTACTGCTGAACATAGACCTCCTTCTGGGGGAGGATATTTGCCTTAGTTACCATGCTTGGCAGGCGGGTGACCGCAGTATTATGTTGCACCACACAAGGAAACGCTGCTGCCCGTTTCTTAAAATACGATTATTATAGATGATGGTATAATAATCGGGACCAACAGCTTAACGTGGAGGTTAGTCCCTCAACCAACTAGACCCAGAAAGAAATCTTAGAATTTACGCAAAGATTTCCTGTCCGGCGTGGGAATCGAGACAAATACTACGCTACGCAGGCTGTTTAAAGACATAATTCGGCATATTTATAAAAAAATAATTAAGTTTCAAGCACCTTTTCAGTCGATGTGTATGACGATAATACACATCGACTGAAAAGGTAAAGCATAATTTTGGTACGCGTCTGTGGATAAGTTGTTTATTTACACGCCAAGGCAGAGTGTTTCCAGTTTTCGCAGCGCTTCTTCTTTGCTTTTTATTTGGTCTGAGCCTCTATCTAACATTAATATTCTTTGTACAAGAGCTTTTATAGTGGAACAACTTGTTTTAAACATAATACCCACACCTGGAAAATTAAATCCCTTCCTCGTGGGAGACGTTACAATACATAATTCTTGAACACAAAGCGAGCTCAGACTATCCCAGACAGGTGACACCGAGGTATCAGTATAAAGATACACACCGTGGTTTTGTGTCGTTGATTTTTCGTTTGGTAGGAGATTTTTTTTTTTCGGACGGACTTACCTAGGTATCAAAATCAACAAGACTTTTGCTACTTCACCGGACATAAAGGTGAGCAGAGCTCCAGCCTTAATAAATGGTTTAAAAACTACAAACTAAGCAACCTGCGCAAAAGGGCGCGCTTTGACCTGGGCTCAGGGCGGTTTGCTTATGCGTACCCGGCCCCCACCAACGGCGGATCGAAGGAGTGTCCGGGAGGTTTTAGTGGTTGGTAGGGTCCTCTCCTCGTGGTATGAGTTTAGCATACCACGCTATGGAGAGGGCGAGTCCCACATATCCCACCGCCAGCGCGCGAATACGCTGCAGCGGCGGTGGGAATGCGTAAATGCATTTCCCCCCGGACAACAAAAAAAAAAAAAAAAAAATGCGGTCGTTTTGTGCAACTGCCGCTCTACTTTACAATTCGCGGGCCTCTAAGACTTCGAGTCTACGAGGGTATCGGATGGTCCTATACAAACTAAGGGTCGGGAGGATTTGTCGGAAAAGGAAAAAAGCCGATATGTATATCAATTGGTTAATCTGTTTTGGATTGGACCTACTTTGTGACTTCGCTACTAGTTATTAAATTTTATTAAAAACTATTAGTATATAATTACTAGTTAACTTTTAATAATTTCGATCGACTAGCAGAGTTCTGCGTACTTCTAGTATTCTTGTTTACCCCTCGTGCTAAGCTAAAATACTTGTGTTACACGTCGGTAGAGCAATTGTGATCTTGAGGTCGCGCTTCGAACCCGGGTCGGGTTCGAAGCGCGACCTCAAGATCACAATTTCGACGCCTTAGCCATTGGGCTATGGCCGCTTTGATCTATGCATAGAATTTTTCAATAGCAGTAAAAATTACAGACTAGACAGATATCGATGGTGTGTTAAGGACGTCCGTTCGTAGAATCTAGATTATTTTTTTATTGCAAAGCACAATAACTAATATTGACAAGTGCATTGCCCTCTCCATAAGAGGTTTTTTTATTTTTATTTTAATGTTATGTGTCGATAGGTTGTAATAATGGTGGCAAATCGTCCTGCCAATTATAGTTACAATTACCTTTTAGCAACTAACATAATAATATCGATGTATCAATAACTTTTTGAATTGCACACTGTTGGAGCATGAGACATTCAATTTTCCTAGGGAATATGAATATTATTCCGCGAGAGTCACAAAGCTCAAAATATAAACTTTTATTTACATAATCCGAGGCGATCATTAATATAAAACGCACTACACTAAACACACACACACAATATTGCACTTTAAATTATAACGGCAATTGATCAAAACGCTATTAGCTCTGATTAAATTTCAAATTATTCTGTTTTATATTCTGTTATATTGTATTATTTTTTTAAGCTTGAACCGACATTAAAACAGTATACACACAATGTTTCATTTGATTCCACTGATGTATTCACCCAGGACACTGTTGATACACCAGCGGACTCGAAGGAAACACTGTGTTCGGTTCTAATGCCGGTTCAAGCCAACAGTTTAATAAAATATATCCACAGACCCTATAAAACAATGTGAAAACAATGCTTGCGACTTATAATTCATTTAAAATAACGCCATCTATTGAGTAATGAAGTATAATTATTATGAATCTTACATTTATTATAATTAACAAACATGAATAAAATACAAACTAAAAGTAACTAATTAAAAATAAAACTAACTTATATACAACTATTCTAAATCTATTCTACTTGGCAAGGTTCCCAGAATGCTGGCAGCATTACCACGTTGAATGGCAATGCTTATCTGCTGTGCAAAGTAGAAATAGTATAAGTGTGTCTATTGAGTAATAGACACACTAATATAACTAGAACAGTTTTGAACTTTGGCCGTGAACAATTGTCATCGACTGTTCAATCGTTAATATTTAATTTTAGAATTCAATTATCAAATTGCAGAATTTATACATAACAGAGTTATAAACAATATTTAATTCCTCTGTTGTAGGTATCATTTATTGTTCAAATAAAAACCGCAGTAATATTTGAATGTACTTCGTTAGGCGTATTGTTCATGTAGGCAGTAAAAATATTCACATGTCTGTTTTTAGGGTTTCGTAGCCAAATGGCAAAAAACGGAACCCTTATAGATTCGTCATGTCTGTCTGTCTATCTGTCTGTCTGTCTGTCCGTCCGTATGTCACAGCCACTTTTTTCCGAAACTATAAGAACTATAATGTTGAAACTTGGCAAGTAGATGTATGTTGTGAACCGCATTAAGATTTTCACACAAAAATAGAAAAAAAAACAAATAATTTTGGAGTTCCCCATACAAAGAAATAAAACTAAAAAAAAAAAAACATCGAACCCATACGTGTGGGGTATCTATGGATAGGTCTTCAAAAATGATATTGAGGTTTCTAATATCATTTTTTTATAAACTGAATCGTTTGCGCGAGAGACACTTCCAAAGTGGTTAAATGTGTCCCCCCCCCCCTGTAACTGCTAAAATAAGAGGATGATAAAACTAAAAAAAATATATGATGTACATAACCATGAAAACTTCCACCGAAAATTGGTTTGAACGAGATCAAGCAAGTAATTTTTTTTTAATACGTCATAAACCGTAAACCGCAATTTACCTTTCATTCATTCAACTATTATTAACATCGATCAAAGTTACAACGAACTACAAGAACTTTTAAACTATGTTACTTGTTGTATTTTTGATATCAAAAATAGGTAGGCACTTGCAACTAGTGCGGAACCCTTCGTGCGAGAGTCCGACTCGCACTTGGCCGGTTTTTAAAGTTGATGTTATACAAATGTAATATATAAATGTTTTATTTTTGCAAAGGTATATTTTTATTTCATTTTGAATAATACAAGAACAGAATACAAAACAAATTGATTCTAAATTGAATTAGGGATATTTTTTGTTTTAATTTTATGTGATTACGTTGGCAAATGATAGGCGGGTCCACTTGATGGTAAATGGTTATCGTAACTATTAAGGTTTGCTATCACCTTTTTTAAAGGCGGGTCTAGCTTTGGCTATTTTATTTAAGCACCTTCAATTAATAAGTCAGGTAAAGTTGGCATCGTAATTGGGTATAGGTACTTACGCAATTATCTACCTAATATAAAGAACATAATATCCAACTCACAGAAAAGCTATAGACGCAAAATAGCTTCATGCAAATTCCTAAATTCCTAGCCCACTAAGATTAAAGACACGAGGGAAGGCCAAGGCGGACGTTCCATGATCAAATCGACCAAGTCCTTAAGAAAGGCCAGGTTAAAAGTACCCTAAACCGAAGAACATGCATGAGCAGATTAACAAATGAAGAGGCGAAAGCGGTATATCAAAATTGTAGCAATTAGAAGGAAGTGGTCTCTGCTTACCCTATGGCAGCGACGCGTGTGTATGTATGTTACTGCGATCACCAATGCGCCTGCCGTGCAGCGTAGTGATTACGACAATATCTCTCAACGACCATTTTTTTATTTTTTATTTTGTTGTCCAGGGGAAATGCATTTTCCTATTCCCACCGCCGCTGCAGCGTATTCGCGCGCTGGCGGTGGGATATGTGGGACTCGCCCTCTCCATAGCGTGGCATACTAAACTCATACCACGAGGAGAGGACCCTACACTACTACTCTACGGAGGCCGACCAGTCACATTGCAGGAACGCACTGTCACGTGACACTTTCTGCAATGTGATTGGTCGGCCTCCGTAGAGAAGACTCGAGTCGCGCTGCCTATGCTAGCCGGGCTGGTTTACTTAGATCTATTTAGATGAGGCCCATGTTTAGCTAGTGGACGTACACAGGCCCAAAAGTTTAAGTAAGTATAAAGATCCATGTTTAAAACAAGCTGAGCTTGAATTGTCAAGCTATCAAACAGAATTTCACGCGCCTGTGACTACAAAAACCGAAAGCCTACACATAGAAAACCAATTAATTAGTGATGTATAGACAGTTGGTAGTTTCCTACGAGTCCGGAACGTAGCTGCCTGAATTCTTAGTCCCACCGGGTTGTCTGCAAACCACAATTAGGTCAAACTGTCAACCGACATCCTGCATGGTTTTGTGCTTTACCCAACTGTAATAATTGACTTAAATGAGCTAGTTTCGTGTTGCTTCTAAACTGTGTTTGTGTAAATGTTTTGTTTGGGATTTAGATGTTGGTTGCTTCGTTTTTAGGTACATATCTATACTAATATTATAAAGAGGAAAGATTTGATTGTTTGTATTGTATAGGCTCCGAAAGTACTGGGGGCCGAGTCTGCTATTTTTTGAAGTATTGTGCCACCGTAGTGCCATCATGATATCATTATGCCAAAAACGGTAATCTACCAATCTCACTATGGTGTCGGCGCTGGAATGGCAGTCGGTGTTGCTACCGCAGAAAAAGGCTGTCAACAGAAGTAGCAGGGGAGATGGTTAGGGAGATTGTTATGTTTATTTAGGCGATTTCAAAACTTATAAATGTACCATTACGATAGTAGACTCGGGGCCCTGATTCGATTTGAAAAATTCTTTCACCGTTGGAAAGCTTCGCTATGCCCGGATGACATAGGCTATATTTAATTATGAAGTTCCCATGGGAACGGGAGTTACGCGGGTGAAACCGCGCGTGGGAAGCTAGATAGTAATAAGATAGACTTAAGAACATCAGTGGAGTTGAAGCGGTCCCCGTTGCCAACATCGGCTGGAAAAGTGTGCTTTGTGTTTTTAATATAATAATGATCTGGAATCTTTTAGTGAATATGTAAATTGATTTAAAGATATCTCTTAATATTTTTTTTGCAAAAGATTTTTATTTAACTGAATTTATGAGCCATTTGAATAAAAAAAAGTTGCTAGCCCACTAGATAGGTACAACCGTGATATGTTCTAACAGTTACCAAAACTTATAATAAAAAAGTGATAAAATGTTGCCTCACCGCACGTTTTTATTCACATCGTTTCCATTTTTGTAGGCACCTCTCATCGAGGGAAAAAGGCAAATTGAATTAAGTGACACCATGGGTGATATTGAATTTTATATTTTATAATAATTACTTAGCTCAATCAGCTTTTTCCTTTCTATATAATATTGCCTATGGATTGGAAAGAGTTACTTTTTATTGGTGAAAGTACCTATTGTTGAAATCGGTCCTATATTTTTTTTTGTTTGATTTTTTACAAATAACGTACAAGTGTCTTAATTATTTATCTATTTTAATCGTCTGTATCGCTCATTTTTGTCTCATAATGTACATTACTCATATGTCGATCAATCACCGTGCCCACCGCAAGTTATGCGGTGTCACCTCATAATATCCTGATGCTGAGAACTTGAGACGAAGCATTGCGTATGTGTTTTGATGGATTATTGTTGGTGTTCAATGCGTTATTGATGGTAGCAGATATATGTCCTTGATGAGTTGAAGCATTAAATATTGAATTGATTGATAGCACTATACTATGGGGGTACGGTAGTGCTCCCGCCAAGTCGCCAAAAAGTGACACAACCGTACCATTATTTTCTCTACTTTGAGAAGCTTCAGGCCATTTTGATCCTACTATAACTTCCTTGTAGATAAAACTAGAAGCCGAATAGTATTTAGGTTTCATCATCAGCCCGTATAACGTCCACTGCTGAACATGAGCATGCTTGGCAGGCGGAGGAAGGAAACGCTGCTGCCCGTTCCTTGATATACGATTATTATAGATAATGTTAGAATAATCGGGACCAACGGCTTAACGTGCTTTCCGAGGCACGGAGGGTAGTTCCCTCAACCAACCAGACCTGGAAAGAAATCTTAGAATTTACACAAAGATTTCCTGTCCGGTGTGGGGATCGAACCCACGACCTCCGAGATTTAAAGCGAGCCAAATACTGCTACGCTATTCAGGTTTATAGTTCGCAAATTACGTAATAACTTAAGACATAAGGTTTTCAAGTAGGGACTGAATAAATTAACCGAGTTAATAAACACAAATTAATGAGCTTTTAAAAACTATTTTGATATTTTCACCAGCTTCACCGCTTTGTTTGTTTTTAGCCATTATACGAGTAAAGCAAAGGAGCTATTGCATCGAGTACTACCATTACGAGAGGTAGAACAATATTTGTTGAACAACATTGAGTATCATCGTTTTATAGCAAAGAGGGAATTGGAGTCGGTCTAATGATATTAAAAGTAGGTAGCAAATGAACTAATTTCAAGCATATTAGCCTTTGAAGTTTGTATCGTATTTTTTTTCACACCCCCACCACTGCAACTCCTGTAAGCCAGGATCAACAGTGGCACACACTGGAAATGGCAATGAGCACCGAGGCTCACCAAATCCCGGGAAAGAGTTAAACTGCCTTGCCGCAACGAATTTAATCAGAAAGAGAATAGGAGGAATAAATACTTTTAACTTCACTTCGCTCCATTACAAAGCGGATTTGAATTGTATGAATATTGGAATGTTTATGTATGTCCACGTCAACGAATAAGCTTGGCTATCCAGCGGAGTAATGTAGACAGAGTTTTGGGCAGCCTTCCTGCGGGTAGCGGCGTAATGGATATTTTTTATTTATATATAAGTATATATATATAAATGAATCCCTATTTCCTTTGGTCACGGCATCACGCGTGAACGGATGATCCGATTTTGCTATTTCTTTTTATGTAGTATTTGTTATAGTCAGGTAAAGGTTGTTATGAAACCATATTAAATTTTCTAATGTTACCTTACTCTTACTCTTTTTACAATATATATTTTTTAATTTAATCTTATTGCGTATGACATAGCATTGTAAGAGTGCGTGCTGCTTTTAGTCCCATCACGGTTAGTTCAGAGCTATAACGCCCAATATTGAAAGTTCAATATAATATAGGGTTTTATTTAAGACAGGACACCGTCTGTTGGGTCAGCTAGTTTAGAAAAGTTTTCATTTTTCATACAGTTCTTTATGGTTATATTTTAGGAAACAATATTATTTGTTTGTTATAATAAATATTAATATGTTTACAAGTGAGTAGCAGTCTGGTATCCACGTGAGGAGGTAACATGTCCCATGGGTGTTTTCAGAGGCGACTACACTCAACTATACTCACTGTCTTACTGCGATCACCAATCCGCCTGCTAAGCGTGGTGATTTTGTCAATATCCCTTAAGGACCCTGGCTTGCCAAGGTCATTAAGGGTTTTGACAAATTACATCTAGGAATAGAGAGGAAGAGAGAGTCCTTGTGTTTGCCCCTTTCTGCCACTTGTAGAAAAGAGAACTTACATGATAGCATAACGTTAGTACGCTCAATGAGTCGCTCGACTTGAGAAGTACCCTTATTTAAGTAAGTCTTTGTATTTGGATTCTTATTCCCCTTAATATCAAGTGGCTAGGGGTAATTTGCCTCGTCAGGATGTTTTTAGGGTTCGGTACCCGAAGGATAAAAACGGGACCTTATTACTAAGACTTCGTTATCTGTCTGTCTGTATGTCAGGCTGTATCTCAAGAACCGCGCTAGCTAGATAGAGGAATGTATTTCCGTCGCCGCTAAAACAACAAATACGGTAGGCAGCGGCTTGTGCAATGACAGTCTGCTTCCCTGGTATGCTTGAGTCCATGAGCAGCGGTTAACACTTACCATCAGGTGTGCCGCTTGCTAGTCTGCCACTGAAGGCAATGAAAAAAAAATTGGATCCCATACAACACGTGTTTTTTTTACTTATATTGCTCGATATCAATAACGGCAACATGTAAGCACTTGAATGGTACGGAACCCGCCGCGCGCGAGTCCCACTCGCATTTGGCCGGTTTTTCTTCTTTGTCACAATCCTAATAAATTAAGAGTGGTTTGTCAACGTAGCAAGAGGAAGGAGGAATTAGTATTTGCCCACCCCTATGGCAAAGGGGCATGTATGTAACATTCTTAAAATGAAAGGTAGTACTGTAACACAAAACATTTTTCCTCCCCAAACTTATTTATTAACCTATATAGAATAGAATACCCCACTGAATAAAATCGCGTCCGACGATATACTTATGGTCCATCTAAATAATAACATACTCAAAGGACAGAACTTTAGACTATTCAATTATAGATAAAAAATAAAATTATATTTTCATACCTGACACCTTTTATGCTATAGCTATAAATAAATATAAAATAGAAACTATTAATTATTATTATAACTATAATAACTAAACTAAATTAATTAATTAAATATAATTATATTAATCAGCCAAATATGTTTTGACTATTTGCAAATGCCTGTAATAGGTTTACGTAAATAAAAACTCTTTTTATACATTCAAATCGTAATACTCATAAGCAGATTAAATATATTATAATTTCCTAACATCATAAACTTTCACAGTAAAGTATCCAAGAAAATATTGCCTTCCATTTTTCACCTTCAACTTTTTTATAAAGCTGTTATTTTTTTCTCTAAACGCAAACAGGGTAGCTCTTTATGAGTTAAGAGGCTTCAAGTTGTATTCAAGTGCAAAGAGTATCTTTCAAAAGAGGTTGAAAAGCTTTGGCTATAAACAAAACGTCAGTAGCAGGATTGTGGAATAATTATTTTATAATATCAAGGAAAGATAAGATCGATAAATCTTATACTAAAAATATAAAGCTGAAGAGTTTGTTTATTTATTGTTGGCTTACACGCGCTAACCTCAGGAACTACTGAACTGTTTTGAAAAATTATTTCAGTTTAAGATAGACAATTTGTCGAGGAAGGCTTTTTATATTTATATTAATTATGAAATTCTTACGGGAATGGGAGTTACTTGAAACCGCGCGCGGGATGTTGGTTCTAGTTTAAATAGATTCAAAGGTATACAACTGAATTTAAGACACACATATTTTTTAATCCATGACCAGGCCTCTGATACCTATCCTATACCTTACGTTAATTTGCATCTTTTTCTACTTCCTCGCTTTCTTTTACTTTAACTTTTTGGTCCAACCTATGCATAAGGTTGCCTGGAAGAGATCGTTTTTAACGATAAGGCCGCCCATTGCAAAATATAATAAGGATAATTCTCATATGATGTTATCAAAGTTACTGTATCTATTGTCTTATTTTGCAATAAAGTGTACTTCTTCTTCTTCTTCTCGCTTTATCACGTAACCGGGTCGGGCAGAAGATGATACACATCTTCTTTTCTAAGTTCAAAAGTTGTCATGTACTTTTCGACATCCGTCAATCATGTGGTTTGAGGTCTTGTCGCCATCTTGTTTGTTGCTATTATATGCCAGACATAATTTTCTTGTTATCATGTTAAGTGGCATAGGAGTTCAAATACAAAGATAGACAGAGAAGTAGATATATACATCACTTATACTGTCGGCCCTTTCCTCTTCCCACTTACGAGTTCTGGTGACCTTACATACGTACAGAAATACAACATTAATTATAAATGTTATTTGTTTGTTGTATTCTGTACTTCCCTAATCGAGCATCTCACTGATTTATACGAATCTCAAAGCATTAGAATCTTCTCGACAGATTTCGGCAGTCACGACCTAACTCGATGGAGGATTGGCATCTGTGCTGGACATATTATAGTGAGCAAGTGTGTGCTATGTTGTTAGCTATAGCTGTTGTAAGGTGTAACTGTCAAAATCCAGTAAAACGGCTTTTTAGACATGACCGGTGAGAGATTAGGCGTAGGGTCGATAACTTTATACGCTCGGGACTGTTGAAAAACTACTACGTGCCTTCAGGATATTAGTAACTTAGATTTTTTTGCAAGAGAAAATATCTGGTAACACGATCTTTTGGTCTATCCAGAATTCGTATTCCGGACCTCACTTTTATGGTTGAATGTAAAAAATATTAAGAAACTGCAACTTAACTGAAAACTTTTTTGGTTAGGGTGAAATTTGAATTTTTTCTTTTATGCTGTGATATAGGTACTAAAAAACATTTTAATGAAAATGTGTTACTATAACAATACCTGACTGATTTACTCTATTAGTGGTCAAGTTATTCTCAATAAGTGGAAATAAGCCAGTCCCGTGCAGGACATTTCATTTTCATTTAAAAATCGGGACGTCCCACCAATATCGGGACATTTGGGGAAGAGTCCAGATACACATTAAAACCTAATGTCTTTGACTCACTTCATTAAAGAACAATACTATAAAATATATATCAGTACCCACTTACTGACCAGAGTAATATAAAAGCAAAAAAATAAAAGTACTAAAATATTCTTAGCAACCACTTTGGTTCCAACTTTTACAAACGCCTGATATTTTTGGAGAAATCTGTAAAGCTGTCGGTATATCTATATATCAGTATTTGTGCGCTCTTCTCACGATTGGATTCCCCTACCATGAATAATTTGGTTTTCCTCCGGAATGTAGATTATTAATGTACCGGATGTTATACTGTAAGCAGATCCCGGAGCACCGATTAATGGCGTTTGGAGGAACACCCGGGGAGTTTTAGTGGTTAAACCATCTCCTCGAGGAATGAGTAGCATATCATGGCTACGGAGAGAGGAGTGCTACATATTTTGTTGCTGCGGCGATAGGGATAAGGATTTCCCATAGTAAAAACAAAACATTATGGTTGGGAAATTGATTGCTAACAAAATGTTGTAGGTGATTTATGGTGTTTTCTTAAAAAAAATGTAAAATAAAAATAAAGGTGGCAACATTAATAGTCCTTTAATAAATAACAAGATAAAAAAATACAGTAGGTTTCCGGTAAATTATATGCCCGTGCCTGCTCTCTATTATAATATCAAAGACCATATCTAACTATATCGATGTGCCCGATAGTTTTCATAATTGGTACCTATTTGGTACTTTTTATTAAAATGTTAAATTGAAACACATAGTAAAATGTAATAAGTTTTAGAGTATATGAATAATTATTTCCTTATAACTATAATATATGAATCATTAAAAAATAAATTAAATGTCTTAACATATAACTAAGTTCTTTCGTCGTTTATTGTGAAGTGATAAACGAATGAGAACCAATGTTAGAAGCTTCTGAAAGCAGTTCCCCCATTAATTATTTTCACTCAAATGAGATATCCGAATTCAATGTGGAGTATTCATAAATAAATATATCCCATATTCAAATATCTCAATACAATTTTCTATATTATCGTATATTTTTAGAAACATTTGCCAATGTATTACTGGTAATTGTGCGATAATTTAAAAATAAGTGAATTTTCACCTACATCTTTACTAATATTGTAAATAGGAAAGTTTTTATTGTTTGTTTGTTAACTATATCAGCTTATTTTCCGCCACATGGGCCACTAAACAGACCTTGGCAAACCATTGTTGATGACGGATATTGCCGTAATCACCACGGTTGGCAGGCGCATTGGTAATCGCAGTAAGATGGAAGGTATCCTTAAGCTGATAAATGCTGCTGCCCGTCCATCAGTTGTATGTCTTTGGTCACCTCTTAGGACACCCTTGGGAAGACATGGGGTGGTTTAAGCCGAAAGTCACTATCATGTCATCAGTGTATAGCGTCCTCCTGCTGAGCTGGGCCTGCTCCCAAGGTAGGGTTTTGCCATTAAAAAAAAAAAGAAAACATTTTTATTTACGTAAACCTATTACAGGCACTTGCAAATAGTCAAAACAATAATTTCGTTTTTAGTATTATTATCTATAATTATCATATTTTATAAATTTTCAAATTAAACAAGTATTTAAGTTATTATTTTAATAATATTTTAGTCTTAACGTCTTAGTTTATTATTTAACAATATTGTGTCAAATAGCTTGTTCTGTCTATAGTAGGTTAGAACAATTATCATTATTTAGGTGGACCATGAGTATATAACGACGGATGCGCTTTAAGCATAGTCACCATGCTTTGCTGTTGTTTTGGTGACCGCAGTATTATGTTGCAACACACAAGGAAATGCTGCTCCCTGTTCCCTAGTATAACGATCGGGACCAAAGGGCTTAACTTGTTTTTTTTTTAGTATTGAATAGGCTCCAGAACTACAAGACCAACGTCAAAAATTCTTTCTCCATCAAAAAGCCACGTCATTCAAGAGTAAAATAGGCTATATTTAATGATAAAGTTCGCAGAGGCACAGGAGTTACGTAAGTAAAACCGCGCGCGGAAATTTAGTAGATTATAAAGTTAGTTAGTATATATTTGGACTAGCTGCACCCCGCGGTTTTACCCCCGTTACTCAGCTCCAGTGAGTCGGAGGGTGATTTTTTGTCTAGCCTATATGTTAATCCAGCGTATAACCTATCCCGGTGCAAAATTTCAGCCAATTCCGTTAAGTAGTTTTGGCGTGACAGAGTAACAAACATCCATCTATCCATCGATCCATACTTACAAACTTTTGCGTTTATAATATTAGTAGGATGTTCGGGATAAATAAAATAAAAATATCCATTTATTCCCACGAATAATTGCGTTTACAATATTTTAGTAGTATGTATATGGGGAAAGTTAGACGTCTGTGTGGAGATCGATCTATGTGGACTCATATTGCGGGCGCTGGCAATTACACCCTACAAGCACACTGGGAATTGAAGCTGATCTATTCCTGTTGTGTGGACTTCTTTCATTTCTAGTTTTGTGTGCAGATAATAAACATGATGCTTAGCGGTTATTCATATTTATTCATTATCATTATTACAGGTCTGGTTGGTTAAGGAACCACACTCCGTGCCTCGGAAATCACATAAAGCTGTGGGTCCCGATTGTTATAACATCATCTATAGCAATTGTATACCAGGGAACGGGCAGCACCATTTCCTTGTGTATAACACGTCACCATAACATAAAAATGTAGTCACCAATCTACCTGCCAAGCGTGGTGAATATAGTAAAATCCTCCTTCGGGAGGAAACCCATGTTCTGCGGAGTCTGTGGACGTTTTACGGGATGATGATGATGATAATCCTATCCCCATAATACCCATCCGGGTAACATACACGGAAACGCTGCTGCCTATTCCCTAGCATACGATTGTTATAGATGATGTTATAACAATCGGAGGTATTGACTTAATGCCCTTTTCGAGGCACCAAGGGTAGTCCCTTAACCAAATATGGCCGAAAATAAATTTGATACAAAGATTTTTTAGTCGGCATGGGAATCGAATAAATAGGCATGAGGACTAAAAAAACTCCGTCAGTTAGATTACCAAAAAATATTGGACACGTTTTTTTTTTTTCGTTCCTCAAACAAAACATGACGCTGATACAGCGCGTTGAAATTTGGTGTGACGTCACTATTAGGTACAATTTTACCTAATAGTGACGTCACAAGCCCTCCTCTCCTAAACTTTATAGTTTGTTTTTGCTCTGTATCTTTGTAATTTTTTTTTGATTTGATAAATAAAAAAATTCGTGCCCAATATTTTTTAGTAATCTAACTGACGGACTAAATACATTTTTTTAGTCCTCATGTCCAGTACCCACGAGACTTAAAGCGAGGCTTATATTGCTGGGCCAAATAGGTTGTCATATGTATTATGATTAAAAATGATGTCTCTAACAGCAAATTTAATATGTCGGGTAATTACGTGCAAATAATGTTACGGTTTTAATTCATATCTGTTTTTGTTTGCAGGTAATAAATAGGATCATAAGCGGTTTGGGGTAAGATTATTATGTATAATTGTATATGTTTTGTCAAAACTTAACCTTTTTAGGGTTCGGTAAACAAAGGGTAAAAACAGGACCCTATTACAAAGACTTCGCTGTCTGTCTGTCACCAGGCCATCTCAAGAACCGCGATAGCTAAACAGTTGAAATGTTCATAGATGATGTATTTCTATTGCCGCTATAACAACAATTACTAAAATTAAAATTAAATAAATATTTAAGGGGGGCTTCCATACAGCAAACTTTTTTTTTGCCCTGTTTATAAATATAACGGCAGCAGGTAGACGCTTGAAAATGGCAGCGCGAGTCCGACTCGCACTTGCTCAGTTTTATTTTATTTTCTACGGCGCACATTTTTGGAACCCGCGGCCAACATCCGTCATAAACTACGTGTTGTAACATTTGCTACGGTCATTTTACTGCTACGCCAAATGGTCGTAGAATACTACGCCGTAGCATCTAAAATCAGATGTCTCGCAAAGGTAAAATTTTAGTATATTTATTTAAGTTTTGTATGGAATAAAAACTGTCAAAAACATGACATAAACGTGATATCTGAATAGTCATGAGTGGGTGATGTTAAATCATTAAAACGTGAACCGAAATATGAACCAATTCAAGAAAATCTTGCAAATGTAACTACAATTACAACTTAACTGTGAAATATTTGAACCAAAAACTTTGTGGAGGAATATGAAATTTTACACACTTATAGTTTGTATAGAGAAGGAGTACAGAATGCTATTTAAAATAAAAATGATGATCGAATTTCTACTGACCATTTAATAACTGTTTATTAGTGCAAAGGTTGGAAAAATGCAGAAGTTTTAAAAGTCTTCATAAACTTTTATATTCTAAGTTATTTACAAAGATAAAGCCAATATAAATATCAACACTTTAGCACCTATTCCCATTGAATTGTTACAATTCGTTAATATAAATGTATGTTGATTAATAACAATTAAGTAAAAATAACAACAACAAAAAAAATCTTATAATTAGACGTCGGTAGTGCAATAGGTGGGGACGTAACCGGTGACCACATGATCACAAGTCCGAGGCCATTGAGCTACAGCCCCTTCATAAGTTCCCACGGGAACGGGAGTTACACGAGTGAGACAGCACGTGGGTAGGTAGTATAAAATAAAACTTAGTAATTATTTGAATTACAACCCTTTTATTAACATAAAACTTTTATTTTATCATTCGTCCACATATACACTTTTAATCTCTCTTTACGAAGGTACAGGTAGACTTAACCACATAAATCACAACATTTTAGCACCGCTCCTCATTGTACCCGGATTAAAGAATTGGCCCGGCTCCAAGCGACATATGCGAATTATATACTGGCCAACAAACGGCCCCGGATAACATTATATTAGCGAAAATTTAATGTTGCTGGGCAAGCGAAATCTCTTCTGCATTTCTTATTTTCGAGATCTGATATAAAGCACTTAATGATATTGTAATAAAAATTGCATTTTCTCTTTATTTTGAAACTTTCAAAGTCTTTGTTACTATGTCGATTTTTGTTTCTTCTTATAATAATAATAATTGTTCATTTGCAATAAATAAATAAATGTCACAGGACAGGCGGACGGACTATGTAATCTGTAGATTTGTATGATTTGCTATTGCCTACCTACTACTTACTGTTAGTTACCTAGTCGGATATTTAATAAAGTAAGAATTATCTGTTAGTTATCGTTTTTTTTTTAATTTTATCTTCTTACATTGTAATTCTGACAAGTACAAGTCTATGTAAATACCTAAGTGCTGAATAAAATTCATTATTTCATTTTAATTCTAATTTTAATTTATTTACTAATCACCGGGGGAGACGACTAGTAAAGGACATACGGCTTGGCTATAAAGTCATGAATCGGACTTATACCTTCTACACCCAACAAATAGTAATTTGAGAGCATGTGCAGATGTTTGGATGTTTCTTGCTCAAACATGCAACAACTACTGAAAGGATTTACATGAAACGTGCCGGACAGATAGACGAAGATCTAAATGGAGACATAGAATACTCGATAATTTGGTAATGCATACTTTTATAATAATATTGTCAATTTAAACAAGAATATAATCAAAGAACGGTGACGTACTTCAGCTCTCAAGATTACTTGCTACCTTTGTCTGCAATCAATTAATGGCATTGGTCGGGCGAAGCCGTGGTTTAAAGCTAGTATTTTCATAAAATCAACTAGGACTATTCCAGTTTTATTATCATCGATATCATAACTATTTTATAACTAATTTATCATAATGGGAGGATGGGTGCAGACTTGAATTACCACCAAAGATCAATTCTATGATTAAATAGGTTTACAATGTTAGTACCTAAAGAAGTTTGGGCTTAAATATAGCTTTACGGCGGAAGTATTTAAATTAATTTTTGATTTCTGATTTTAATTATAGTAGCATCCTTATTATTATCGCGCCTTTTTTGCCAAGCTGTTAGAACGTAAGACATCTTTAAGCGCCCATAAGTACCAGCTTTATCCACTTGACTCCTTACAAAGACGGGCTGTCCGTATTGTCAACTATCTCTATCTCACGGATGTATTGGAGTCGCTGCAGCAATGGAGGGACATTGAGTTTCTTTGTGTGTTGTATGCACTCTTCCACGTGAAGTGCTTCGAGGAACTAACTATATAATTTATCATTTCACGGATGGATTGGAGTCACTGTTGCTGCAGCGTCTTCACGGGAGACTTTAGTTCCCCTAGTATGTTTAACCGGCTCTTCTAACCATCTCATTTGGTACCAGCGGTACCATTTTATGACCGAACTAATAAATTCCGTAACAGGCTTCGTTATTTCTACTTGGATTTGTTCAGGTTCATTACGGTAAGGTTTCAGCGTTAATTTCTTATACGGACATTTAAGGGCCTAAGCACACCACGTCTTTTAAACGCGCCGTCGACGCGCGTTTTAGAAACGAAGTACTGACTTGCATGCGTATTGGTACAAAAGTCAGTACTTTCTAAATAATAATAGCCCTAAGTTGATAAATAATATTTCAGCTGTGGCTTCCCTGTCCGCTATAATATGACCATCTCTAAACAATTTTTGAAGAAAATATCTTGCAACTGCTTTAGCCGATGAGTAGCAGTTATCGATTATTTCTGTGTTCCTGTGTGCGTGAGTAAACTGGCCAGAGCCGGTAGGATAAGTGCGGTAAGCTGTCTTTGGATATGGGTTATTGGTCTTGTCAGGAATGTATCAAAAATATCGCCTTCCATCTGGTGTTCTGCTCGTTTGTCTGCCACAAACAAAACCTTCCGTATGAATTTCTCAGTTTATTAGAGAAAATCGTATGTAAACCCGTTCTATAATTTTTGAGTTAAATTCATTAAGAGACAAACGCAGTGGCGTTTTCTTGGACGGATTTTAACCTTTCAACATAAATCTTTATATCTATTGTCATGTCATGAAATCCGTGTGGTAGTCTGATTTCATAAAATCTGGTTCCAGAGTTACTGTTGTAAATTCATCTATAATAAAATAGTGTTTTGCGTATAATTAGACAATGACCGAATTATTCAACGTTCAAAATATTGAATTAGAGTATAATTATGAAGAACAGTTCATGCGATTCAATTTAATTATTACACATTATCATTTAAGCGGCCGTAGCCCAATGGCTAGGGCGTCGGACTTGTGATCTTGTGGTCGCAAGTTCGATCCCCACCCACTGCACTACCGACGTGAACCCACTCGTAACAAACATTTTAGCTTAGCACGAGGTGTTAACAAGAATACTAGTAGACGGCAAAATTAAGCTAGTAAACTTGTTCATGATAGCATTTTTAAAAGTTAGCATCCCTATGTGATTACTTTAAGTACTGGGTGCAGAAAATCTAATACCCAATTCCATTACGTGACCAAGTAGTGGCATCCTAAAAAATAATGAGTTTCTTTTTTGTATAATCTAACATAATCTCTTAGGCCTATTGGCCTTGCGGGAGGAGCTCGTTGGCGTGGTGGGAGACGACCTCTCGCTGCCGACCATCATTTCGAAGATGGTCCAAAGCGAGAGGTCGTGGGAGGAGGTCGTTGCCTCCTTCTGTAGACAAGTTATGTCACAGAAGGAGGCCGCGGAGCGGGAGAGGGAAGTAGATCCCTCCGCCCACCCGCTTCGCAGACGGCGTGTTGGCCGTCGGCGGCGGGCCGAAACCCGCCGCCTACCGCCCTAGGCTTGGCCTTGGGGAGTGGGGAACATGGGCCCCGCTCCCTTCGAGGCTGACCCATGAGGAGTAGGGACGCCTCTACACTCCGGGCGTCCCTATAATTGGGCAAATGGGCCACTGTAAGTGTGGCCCTGGAGATCCCGCGGTACCATATTGGCCGCGGGTGCCGTCGGGGGGCCGGATTGCTCATGCGTACCCGACCCCCGCCAACGGCGGATCGAAGGAGTGTCCGGGAGGTTTTAGTGGTGTAGGGTCCTCTCCTCGTGGTATGACTTTAGCATACCACGCTATGGAGAGGGCGAGTCCCACATATCCCACCGCCAGCGCGCGAATACGCTGCAGCGGTGGTGGGAATGCGTCAATGCATTTCCTCCCGGAAAACAAAAAAAAAAAGGCCTATTGGCCTTGGCAGGTGGCTTGGTGATTGCAGTAACATGTCGTGCCTTCCTGGCATAAGGTTGTCACAGATGGTGTTAAAACTGATGGGCCCCAATGCTTAAACATGCTTTTCGTCAGAGCATGTCTCTCTTCCAAAAGATCCAGTAAGAAATCATTAATTTTAGACAACATTTTAAAATAAGTACGTATATTAGTCGGAGACAATTTATTTCATATTGGGAAACGATAGTATACTCTTTGAAAGTATAATCATAATATACTCAATCCACTCAAAGTAGGGTCATCAAAAATGAGAAAATATAAAAGTCCTCTAATATTTTTGTATATTAAGACTCAATGTTATTTCATCAATTACTGGTTTATTTGGAGTCATATATTCTCTTTCAGAATATAATAATAAACCTCCTTTTTTATTTTTTTGTAGATTATCCAAATTCATGTTTAAGATTTAGTTATTTTTTTATTGGATTCCAGAAAGTAGGTATGTTAATAGAGGTTGCTAATGCAAATAAAAAAATACTTATAAAGTTCTTATATTCTAAATCTATACTATCCCTTAGAAATTTAATTTTGGCAGCTACATTATCAGCTGTGTTAGTTGGTTATTATTTCTGAGTAGTTGGCAGTAGGATAACACATGCTTTGCGACCAGCAATCTGATCGCTACCTGACGTTTACAACTGTCCAACGAGTTTTTTGTATTCTCAACATCACGAGTGGAACATACTGAAGACGCATTGTACATCGTGAAACTGTCACTTACTGGGAATTGCATTGTTGGTTAGGATACGAGTCAAAGTTTACGAGAGTCAAGTAAAAGTTATGTTAACCTCTCAAATCTGTCAATCTGTCTTTTATATTTACTTAGATAAATAAATATTGATAAAAATGAATTACCATAGTAGGTATATGTACGCGCATAACTTTAGAACGCCTTGACTAATTTAGCACATTTTTATTGTGATGATAACTTTGAGTTTTCAATAATTCTTTAATACGAGTTCCATTATTTTTCATATATTTTGAATGTGCCTTTGTCATAACAAAACCTCTACTGTCCGATAAGCTTTACTACCGTCCCTTTCATAATGTATTACTTTCAATGTTATTGTAAAAGAAAATGTCTAATCTACTTATGGATTATGTTTTCCTAGTACATCAATATGTATATTATAAGGAAAATAGGCTTATTTATGGGAAACCGAGATAAAATTATCATATTAATGCTTTATTGGGCAACGATGGAAAACTTTTGAAAATATATTAACTTAAAATATTGTTTTGGTAACATAGATCCAGTAGAATTAGTTAAAAAATTGACTTAAAACTCAATAATTCTTGTTTTTAGAATTCAAATTTATCTAGGTCTCGTCGTAATTTAAGAATACACTTACCGATTCTTTTTTTATTCCGCGTACAACCATTCCCTAGGAACGTCATCACTACATAGTATAAAACAAAGTCGCTTTCTCTGTCCCTATATCCCTATGTATGCTTAAATCTTTGAAACTACGCAACGGATTTTGATGCGGTTTTTTTCAGTTTATAGAGTGATTCACGAGGAAGGTTAATATGTATAATACATCAGCATTACACCCGGCGACGCCGGGGCGGGTGGCTGCTAGTAATTAAATAAAGCCTTCCTCAATAAATGAGCAATCTAACACTGAAAGAGTTTTTCAAATCCGACCATTAGAGGTTCTATTTCTGAGATTAGCGCGTTCAAGCAAATATGTAAACTCTTCAGCTTTGTATTATACTAGCTTCCCGCGCGCGGTTTCACCCGCGTAACTCCCGTTCCCGTGGGAACTTCATAATTAAATATAGCTTATATTAATCAGTGATAATGTAGCATTCAAATGATGAAATAATTTTAGAAATCGGTCCAGTACTTTTCGAACCAATTCGTTACAAACATACTTACATACAAATCTTTCCTCTTTATAATATTAGTATAGATTACAGTATATAAGTACCTAAAGATGACAATTATGTTGATAAAGTTTTGGTTTTATATATAACGACAAATTCACACAATTATAATGAAAATTTTGGACAGGATCACAGAATAACACAATGGTTTGACGGACAATGTCGACGCCCCGACGATGTCCCGACATCGAAAACAAAAAGTCTGATGGTTTCAAAATAAATGTATTTTTTTATTATTTGCATGTAAAATACCTGTTTAAATGTATTTTACTAATGAGACTGGGTACAATTGTAATCATTTGAATATATGTATATTTAGGATCTGAACAAAGTCAGGGATCGCATTAGGAATGTCCCAAGGGTGTTGCAATATTCATTTGTATAAAAAGTGTAATGGGAGCCATTCGTTACACACCTAAATACACGAACTTTTCTGTCAAAGGTCACCAAAAAAATAGGGTTATTCGCTAAACCTTACATTGGGGGGAATCGAGAACTGAAGAGCTCTTCGTATTCCACTGCGTATGATGATGTTCAGCTCTCAATTTTAGCTATGCAAGCCGAGTGTCTGATTATCTATTAAGTTTAGTAGGATTATGAATAGATGGCAAAGACCGCAGTTATACAAGTACGAAGTACGAATCAAATCTTAGAAGAACTTATATATGTAGTTTTATTTAATATAGTTATTTTTATATAAATTTGATTGACCGTTTTCTTTTCCACCTACAAATGTTAAAAAAAATCAGAAGTTAATTTTACCTAATGGTTTTCTTTTACATGTACAATAATATAATGTTACCGTATCAGCGTGTGTGACACTTCCATCATCAGCCCGTGTAACGTCCACTGCTGAACATGGGGCCTCCTCCCGAGAGAGGGTAGTTGCCATAGTCACCACGCATGGCAGGCGGGTTGGTGACTGCAGTATTATATTGTACCACACAAGGAAACGCTGCTGCCCGTTCCTTGATATACGATTATCATAGATGATGTTATAATAATCGGGACCAACGGCTTAACGTGCATTCCGAGGCACGGAGGGCACCCTCAAACAACCAGACCCGGAAAGAAATCTTAGAATTTACACAAAGACATAACTTATTTCACAAATTTTTTTTTGTGAAATAAGTTATGTCAACTATTTGATATGTAATTTATTAAATAAAATAATATCAGTGCACAACCAAATATACATTTTTATTCTTGATCGTAGTTGTATATGTTAGTGGTTTTTGGCTTCGAAATATGGGGGCCGTGGGGACCGGCCTTGATTTATAATATCCTTGCAGCGTTTTGTGTAATATGTATAAAACGTTTTTAGAATAAAAAAAAAATGGCAATTTAAACTTTAACACGTTGTGTTCTATTATTTAAATTACTGAATTTGAACAAACATGTTATTCGTGTTCTTAGTTAGAATACTTTTATAATGTCATGTTATATTACATGAATAAAATACATAATATACAACTAAAAGTAGCTAATTTAAAACAAAACTAACTTATAAAATACTACAATTTTAAATCTGTTCTACTTGGCAAGGTTCCCAGAATGCTGGCAGCATTACCCCGTTGAAAGGCAATGCTTACCTCATGTTATTAGTTAGAAGTATGATTAGGTATATTAATATTGTAAATACCAGTGTTAACGCACACGTTAACACCTATGATACACACATGCATCATCAAGCAGAGGGGAGCGGGCGGCGTGGTAGCGCAGCCGCTGGACCACGGCTCGCGCACCTTCCACACACTCCGTTTAACAACGCGACCACGCTCGCATGATTTTTGTTTACTTGAATTTTGACCTTTGAAATACTTAATATAACCTAGAAATACAGTCCGCTTTTTATTCTGCCTGGGCGTATCTATGGTCCTTCGAGCCTTGTTGTCCTTCACATTTATCGTATCAACTAAAAAGGTAATTTTCAAAAGTATCAATAATTAAAATTAAAATATTTCCAAGTTGAATTCAAGTTTTTCTCATTTATTAACATTTGAAATACTCTAAGAAGTTGACAAAGAAACCACGGAAGTTTAATTAATTCGCAATGACTCTGTAGACCTCTTTCCAAACAATTAGCCAATCAACGCAAGTTTTTGATTTGTGTTTATCTTTTAAACTTAATCGGGAATGACATCAATGGCTTTTAAGATGAGGTTAATTATTTATATACCAGCACAATATTTTAATTCTCTATAAGCTCTGGCGCCTTAAAATAAGGACAGGGGTCCTTATTTTTAGATTAGAGATGTGTTATAAAGTATAAATTTTGATGACCGGTTGAAATCATTGTCGAATTGTCTAGGCATTAGAGGTTATACCTAAGATACAAGTTCAAATCCTGCCGGTTGGCTAAATTTAATAATCACAGTTTTTTAAAGATAATTTATGTTCATGAACGGGCATCCATAACTCATTTTCGATGTCATTTTGATATATATAACTTTAAGTATCAAAAAGTACAGAGCAGATGGATTTTATTATCTACATTTCTAGAATGAATTATTTCGCTTAGCATTCACCATCATCAAAAATAATGTACGTAATATACTCAAATTTTTAAACTATTAACTAGCTTGCACATGGTTTCACCCACGTCGCTCCTTTTCCCTAGGGAAATTAAATATAATCTATGTATTATTCTGATATTTAAATTATATTACTGTAAAGTTACATTAAAATCCATTCAGTACTTATTGCATGCAAGAGTAACAAACATATGGCCATCCATCCAACCACATATCGCACCCCTAGATGAAGACTCCGGCAACTCAAAAAAAACTCATTTTTCAGAAATGATGAAAAACTGTTTTTAGAGTATAAAAGAAATATATCAAAGCTACTAACTCAAAACTCGTACTTTTTGAGTTAGCGGAGTCTTCATCTAGGTGTGCGATATACTCACAAACTTTCGCGTTTATAATATTAGTAAGGATTAAGCTTACATTTATTTTATATGGACAAACACTCAATCTATTTATTTTTGTTAGATGTTAAGATATATATATACGTATTCTATTCGTTTATTTTTTTTTTTTTTTATTTTGTTTTTCCCTACAAAAATATACCTATACTGTAACATCCCTCGTCCGTGGGCGCTACTCGAGTTGCCAACTGAAAACCAGCACTAGGTATCGCCTAGCCTATGCTGAGGTGGCCACTTTTTCGTATTGTTTTGTACATTAACTATATGTTTGCTGTGTAATATCTTGTGTGTTGTGCTGAATAAATGTATTTTCTTTCTTTCTTAGTAAGTTGTAATCTAAACAATATTTGGTAGCATGGCGATGAAAATTTCACTTTCAACGGACATTTGACATCATAGGTTGTAGCAAGTTGAAATGCCAAAATGCGTTTAACAATGCTGACTCGCTGAATAGGTACTAGGATTGAGTGTAATTGTCAGGACTACCTGGTAACAACGTCAGAACGAATTGAGTGAAAGTCAGTGGTCCGACGTTCTATAGTTTACTTACTCCGATTGTATTAGTTCTCAGTTTTATTTGATAGTTTGCTGATGTATAAGACGTGGAGAGGGTTGAAAGGTTTTCTTTATATTCAAGCTAGATTTGACGTTGCTTACTTTGAGTTTGATTGTGATTGATAAAGATATTGACATGTGTTACTAAGGAGGAATTCCATTGGGGAGTTGTAGTTAATATATTTATAACCATTCATATACAACTATTTGAAAATATTATACACCTATATCTCGCTTACAACAATATTATAAAGAGGAAAAGTTTGTATTTTTGTCAAAATCAAAATCATTTATTTATTTGTAAAACATAGGTTACATGTATGGTGTTATAAATATAATTGTATTGGTTCCCTATGTTTTGTCAATAATGAAGTACAAACATTACTTATTTACATTTCAACATTAAAAAAAATTATCATAAAAAAGTATTATAATAGTACATTACGATATTAGTGCGTTATGGTGGTTATAACATGCGAGGCGGAATTTCAGCCCGAGACGAAGGCGAGGGCGCAATTGAGCCAAGCATGTTATAACCAATACGCACGTATATCGTACGACGTTTTTTTACACATTTGCGAGGAAAAAGAAAAAAAAAACATTTTTCACAATACAATTACAAAGAAAAGAAAATTTGAGAAAAATGGCCCGAGGATTATTTTCTGCCGTAGCTGCGTGAAAATGTTGGCAAAGACGTTAGAGCATGCAGCCAAGTTTTTAAATTACCGAATAAACTTTTTATTTTATTTTAAATAAACTGAATCTGTGAATGCACACTGTTGCTTTCCCGCCATTTTAACAGCGCGCTAGCGCTGCCTACTGACTGGCGCCGCGCGGCGATCAGTTCGAAATTTTGAATAGCAACAGCGCGCGAAATGGCAAATAATACTGTTATGGAATTTGTATGGACTATAACTTAACTATTTGCTTTGGTAACACACGCGTTTTTTATGTCCCGCTTTACATATTTAAAACCGGTGGAATTACATCAGCTTTACGAGCAACGGTGTTAAAAAAGTATAAGTATTATCGTAAAAGTATTACAGTTTTTAATTTAAAATTACAAGTAGGAAACAAATAAATTAAGGAAACTAATAAATTTCTTTATAAAGTTGTGTCATTTAAAAATTGGTTTAATGTATTAGTTTTAGGTATTTCAAAGTAATAAGTTACCCCCCTTGCTACATTATCCCTGAGTAACCTAGGCTAGGCTATATATTAATAAAACAAAATTTTGTCTATTTTTTTGTGTTATTTGTTTGTTATGAATAACAATTAAAATAGTAAATAGATAACAAAATTACCTTTAAAATGTAACAATTGTTTGACTGGTAGATAATGTCGTCGGCATTTTATCTGCCAAAATAATAAAACACTTTGTAAACATTATTGATAATAAAATAATGGAAGGTTAGTCCCGTACCATACACTTCTTTCATCACATTTAAAAAATGTACCTACATTCGAATCCCTTACGCGTACTTTTTTATGTACGACTAAGTTCTTATTGAACGGGTCGCTCCTAAGATCAGTGGAGCGAAGCGAACAGATAGTGAATAGAATGAATGATAAATGAACGAGAGTCGAGGATGATTTGGGGAAATGTAAACGGTCATTAACCTTGCGTTCGTGGTTACTATGCGGACTACAGTTAAGGAGGTTACACGACAAATTACATCTATAAGGAAATCTCACCGAAACCATTTACATGTCCAATGTTGGCAAGAATTTAGGCTTGCACGTTCAAAATATAATTTTATCTCAAGGCGTGTAGAGTTGGAAACTTGGTTTACATGACATGTAGAGTTAGAAAATTGATTCTACATGTCTAGTACAACCTCGTTTCTAACCGTACATGTCTTAACTACACAAACTTTAGCCAAGCCATTGGTTGCCATTACTTAGTTTTAGTTAGCTTTAGTTTTAGCTAACTTAGACATTTTGGCTAAGTGAGTATATATATTAAAGTTGGCCATTTTATTACAATAAACATTCAGCAAAAGACGGTGAGTCCCAGATCTTCATTAATTTATAAAAGCTAAAAGTTTGTCAGAAACCAGCATGAAGTATACCTTCCAAATACTCGATTTCGTGGCTTTGGCAGTTAAAAAGTACTAAAGATGTGTAAGATATCAACCTATATTAACTCAGTTTTTTTCACTCGTCTATATATTGCCTTCCATTTACACCTTTAGGTAAACCAATGTCCTTTTGTGGCAAAGTGTGGGAACTGTTATGTTTGGCTGATGAGGAACCGTCATCTGATTATTATTTAAGTATAATACATAAAATCAGCTTTTGTACTATAGCGTAACTATCATTAAAAAAAAAATTATTTATTATTAAACATTAGGGTTGTCTGGAAAGGGGTTGCCTCGATACAAATACGTGTCCAATATTTTTTGGTGAATGAAACTATGACGGATTAAATACATTTTTTTATTCTTCACGGCTATTCTAGACATGTATTTACTTAAGTATATTTTTATACCGTTGCAATTACCGACATGTATACCAACATCTAGTGCTAATAACCAGTTAAGACTAGCAACGTCTCAACTCAGTACCTACGGCCTTGACTTAGTGCCAACACTCCAGTGCATCCAAATAAAAGTCGTGCTACTTAGAACAAAATGCAAGGGAACCTTTAATCTCAAGTAGTAGTAATTATGTTCTATGGTAACTAAAATAAGATATACATATTTGTGATTCGATTTTTCATCATACATAGACTATACATAAAAATCTTACGCTTTTTTGTGACGTTACGGACGTTTTTTCGTCGTAAAAAGGCAACGCACCATGGAACCACCATATTGGAACTTCGTTCCAATATTACAAAAAAGAGTTTGTAACCGGTATGCAACTAATGTTGCAGACCGTACTCTGTGTTGGGATAAGCACATGTTAAGTGAGGCGCTCGCTCAGCCTTTGTGAGCTTTAATTAGCAGCTTGAAGGCACCGAAGCTGTTGTATGAATATTTAATCATATTACGCAGTGATTATCTCGTTAACTTTGTTGATACTTTTTACTCACTTGATGTCTTCTATTAGGATGGTTATTTACTTAATACTCAATATTATTTTTTTAGATTTTAGATTCGTTTCTTTATTGGCGCGGCTTATATTTAAATTAATCATTAAATTTTGGAGTAGAGTAACTTTGCAATACACACAAACATTATTACGATTTTGATGCAAAAATTGATGTAAAATTACGGTTTAGCGGTATTTGACTCACTTTAAATCTTGGAGGTCGTGGGCATTGAAATATTTTTTCTAATCGGTGCAGTGGTTATTGTGGTTAGCGCATTTAAGCAAACAGACAAACAAACTCTTCAGCTTTATATATTATTTTAGATTATATTGTATGTAGCTATAGACATTTCCGGGTAGCCGCGTTAAAATAGGTCAATCCGTTCATGAGTTACGGTACGACAAATACGGGTCGACCACTACTTAATGGAATACAATATGTCTTACTGTGGGTTATCTTCAAACACATTGTCTTATCTCAAGACAAATACAACAATTTACATACCATAAGCTAAACAAATATGGAAGTTCTCAGAGTTCAGTTGAAAATCTTGTTTTGGGAGTTCATAAATTATGCAATATATTAAAAGATACTTTTTAAGAAGTTTGTAGAAATTTGTTCTTGTTGGAAATAAATAATAATAATAATAAATTTATTTATTTTCATTGGTGCACAAATTTATACAATAGGTACAATACATTTAAATAATCTAGGTAATACAATATGGTGCCTGTATAGAATTAAATCTGTGCCACAGGCGCTATGGGCACTTGATTAGATTTAATTCTATACAGGCACCATATTGTATTACCTAGATAAATTACTAGATAAATTTATTGACGCGGTGTATAGAGTATCAATAATTAGATTACTATGGAATCTGAGTAAAGGTTTGAAAAGGTAAATTATGTATGGATGTGTTATTGCCCTTAGAAAATTAGATATAATTAAGACTTTATTAAAAAAACCTCGCAGTGGCCCACTTTAGTGCGGCACGTTCTCCGAGTGCTGGTTATTACTTTGCACAGTAAATAAGTATTGCTATTCAACGGGGTAGTGCTGCCAGCATTCTGGGAACCTTGCCAAGTAGATTAGATTTAAAATAGTAGTTAGTATTTTTTAAGTTAGTTTTATTTTAAATTAGCTACTTTTAGTTGTAGGATTACATGTATTTTATAACGGTATAATTGAATAAAATGTACCATATAGCTTTTGGCATAATAATTTAAGCAACAAATTAAGCTCAAAAAGCTTAATGTGTAGTTTGTTAACCATTTAATAAAGTAAAAGAAGTAAAGTAAGTCTGGAGCCCTATTTTTTTATTATTTTTTTATTATTATTTGTGGGGGGGAAATGCATTGACGCATTCCCACCACCGATGTGGGACTCGCCCTCTCCATAGCGTGGTATGCTAAAGTCATACCACGAGGAGAGGACCCTACACCACTAAAACCTCCCGGACACTCCTTCGATCCGCCGTTGGCGGGGGTCGGGTACGCATGAGCAATCCGGTAGTCTGGAGCCCTGCTGAACTTTAAGCCAGGTAAAGGAGCAAAAGCCTCTTAGCAAACTGCATATATCCGTCCAAATAAAAAAAAGATCGCAGAATCAGTTTTCCAGGGTAGATATCGAACATACAATGCTAGGTATCACAAACAACTACCGTATCTAATGATTTAAAACTGTACCGTAACTTAAAAGAAAAACATTAGGTAAGTATCTTTATAAATAGCTCTCGTCCGTCCACTCGTATCTGTCACAGAGGTTTTTCAATATCTTGGTGACGTGACGGAGGAACTTTTAATTCGACTTTAATTTAGGTGATGTTAACAGTTGATCTCTTTGGATAAATTCTTGTAACAAGTATTTAAACGTATTTCGGGCAATATTCATCTAAAAACATGGGCAAGTTATGCGCATAACAGGCATCAGGCGAAAAAAATGCTGAATATGAAGATGGATGGATATGTTGGGAGAAGAAGGCCAAAAGCAGACGGATGGACTGTGTGAAACATGACATGTGTAAGAAAGATGTGAGTATGGAAAAGATGTCTAAAAGGGAAAAATTACTCCGAATAATGGCAGCAGGACAGAAAGATGATAATGATGAAGCAGCTTAAAAGCATTGTAGAAATTCTTTTCAGCTGATAATTATTATCATCTACTGTTGGTAAGTAACAGTACTTGTAGACGATAGATTTACCTTTTTGAAATAAAACCTTTGGCGAGTTATAGTCACCATTTATGATGCCTTTAATGTTTCTTTTCTATTTCAAATGATGACGTTGCCTAGCTTTGGTATTGATTATATATAAAAGAAATTTTCGCCTTTACATTTTTCATTTTATTTTCGAAAATAGACTTTGGCTGGTGGAAAGTCCAGCATATATTTTTTTTTATTGGGGAAATGCCAGTGACCGTCATCGTCTACAGTCCTTTTAAGCATTTACTGGTGACTATGTACATTATCCTCTAGACTAGTGGTCATCATACCTTTCTGTTCAAGGGTCACATATTATAATATAGTGTCAATGTAGGTTTAATGTAAGGTCACAGCGGGCTGGCAAAATTGTATTGCTTACTGCGTGCTGCTGCGGCTGCATTACAGAAACTGTTACCATATTACGCCACGTCCTCCGTAGCGTAGCGGTATTTGGCTCGCTTTAAGTCTCGGAAGTCGTGTGTTCGATTCCCTCACCGGACAAGAAATCTTTGTGTAAATTTTAAGATTTCTTTCCGGGTCTGGTTGGTAAGAGGTAAAGCACGTCTGATAAAGCACGTTAAGCAGTTGCTTCCGATAGTTATAACATCATCTACAACAAGCGTATTTCAGGGAACGGGCAGCAACGTTTCCCTGTGTATTGCAACATAATACTGCGGTCACCAATCCGCCAGCTAAGCGTGGTGACTATGGCAAAACACTCCCTTGGGAGGAGGCCCATGTTCAGCAATGGATGTTGTACGGGCTGTTGATGATGATGATGATGAAAAAATGTAATTATATATATATATTATATGTATGTATGTATGTATGTAATTATATATATTATATTATAATTGTACCGTTATACATTATAATGGTAGTACTATAAACGCTAACAAAGCAATTAGCCAACTACGAATTCTTGTTACAAACAACGTTATTGTAGCAGTTACACCTACACGAATCATTGACGTAACCATTCAATTTTCATTTCCCACCTCACTACCTCGCGAATGAAAATGACATCGCATTCTGTGGAATAAACATAACAACATAATTTACTGTTGCTTGGTCTAATTCAGCATTTGAATTTAGATTGTATTACTTTGTTGACAAGGTTCATTTTTCTGGAAAACTGTAATGTAATAGCTTATTCAGCGGTACAGCTAAGTTTGTTTAAGAAGGGCGGTAATTTGTTTTGCACCGTCTCAAGTAGCTCTGTTTGAATTAGAGTGTTTCTTCAAGTTGTGTGTATTGTGCGACGTGTAATTTGAATTACATAATCGTTTTATACCAAACGATATCAAAATATATTCAAGCGGCTGTAGCCCAAATGGCTGGGGCGTCGGACTTGTGATCTTGAAGTCGCCTGCCCGAACCCCTCCCATTGCACTACCGACATGAACCCACCCGTAACACACGCATTTTAGCTTAGCACGAGGGGTTAACAAGAATAATAGTGGACTGCGAAATACTGCAAGTAATCTTTAAAAAAAATAGCCTATAGTCTTCCTCGATGAATGAGCTATCTAACCCTGAAAGAGTTTTTAAAATCAGACCAGTTCGAAATAATAATGGAATAATGAATTTATGTATTTATGCACTTAGGTATTTACTTACACTTGTACTTGTCAGAATCACAATATTACACAATTATTCTTATTGTATGAATTAAATTAGATACTCAACTAACAGGTAGCAAATTGTAGGATATTACAGACAAAGTAGTCCGTCCGTCAGCTGGTCAATAATTTCTCTACTCATATTAAGTTTAAGTTCACATTAATTATTATAGATTTTAGTGGATCAATATAGAAAAATTTGGTTAAAACATACAAATAAGTGATACACCCTTAAGGGGTTCCTGAGGTTAGTGCGTTCAAGCAAAAAACAAACTCTTCTATTTTATTTATCAGTTTAGATAAAGTACTATACATATGGGTTGAGAATAGCATAGTTACGTTTTATATGGGCAAGATATACGGTTTTTTTTATAAAAAAGTCAAATAACATTTTTCCGTAAAAGCGTACATAAGTTATAATTTTAATATAATTGTTATGAAAAATACAGGTACAATAATATTAAAATAGTTTTTGTTTGCGTGTCCTCGTTGTTGGCCCCGGCATAGTTCGTCTAAAAACTCTGAAGTTTTCGAACTATTTTATTATTATGGACGTGAAAAGTGTCAGAGTTAAGATGGTGAATTCAGTCTCAAGCTATGCCTTGTCATCTACTTTTTTTATCTTTTAAAGATTACTAGCAGATTTTTGCTGTCTACTAATATTCTTGTTAACAACGTGCAAAGCTAAAATGCTTGCGTTACGTCTGTATGTGAGTGGGTTCACGTCAGTAGTGCAATGGGTGGGGGGCGAACCGGCGACCTCAAGATCACAAGTCCGATGCCCTAGCCAATAGGCTACGGACGCCTAATCTACGTCACAATTATATGGCTCATACAAGTGTTAAATCTAATTTAAAATAAAATATTTTAAAAAAACAAACAGTGATGGTTATACTTAGTTCAAATATAAAATGCACAAATATTATTAAGTTATAGGTTTGAGTAACATTTATTGTTTTTTTTGTCTTACAAAACTCTAGGGAAATAAATCTATGTGTCGCGGGTTACTTTACAAACACATCATTCACGAAAACCAAGAACAACTGTCTATAGTTGTCACAAATAGTACTCCCGTGGCAATTGAACACAAAGCACCGGGTCTCAGAAGCAGCTGCCGTTACCACAATGCTGCCATTTAAAATGTATTGTTTCACTCGCTTTACTCTCGGTCCCGTAAGAACTTCATAATTAAATAGCCTTAATCGATAAATGGGTTATCTAACAGTGAACAAAAAAATCAGATCAGTTCAGTAATGACACAGAGTAGTGCGTCCAAGCAAACAATTAAACTCTTCAGCGTTATATATTAGAATAGATTAAACAGTAAATCTTACTTGAAACAAAGCAAACGAAACTACTAAGACCGAAAATGACTTAATTGCGCCGTAGGCTCAGTGGTGTTGGATCGGATTGCTTATGCGTACCCGGCCCTCGCCAACGGCGGATCGAAGGAGTGTCCGGGGGTTTTTAGTGGTGTAGGGTCCTTAGTATGAGTTTAGCATACTACGCTATGGAGAGAGCGAGGCCCACATATCCCACCGCTAGCGCGCGAATACGCTGCATCGGCGGTGGGAATGCGTAAATGCATTTCCACCCGGACAAAAAAAATAAAAAGGCTGAGTAGTGTTGATAGTTGCTTCTGAGATTTGGTACCTATTTAAGGTTTACTTATTTAGTTTCGGTGCTGTTTGAGTCTTACAACTATGTAATTGTAACGACCCCATATCAATATATTACCTAAATGCAGATAAAAAACCTAAAAATCGTAAAAAAACGTTCTAATGTAATCGTGTCATCAAAACCATTATGCCCGGTGAAGCAGCAAAAGCTTTATGACTGTGTGTGAAAAAATAAAACACCAAAATCATTTGTACAAATCATGATCATCAGCCCATATGACGTCCACTGCTGAACATGGGCCTCCTCCCGGGGAGGGTATTAGCCATAATCACCACGCTTGGCAGGTGGGTTGGTGACAGCAGTACTATAATGTACCACACAAGGAAACGCTGCTGCCCGTTCCTTGATATACGATTATTATAGATGATGATATAACAATCGGGTCCAACGGCTTAACGTGCTTTCCGAGGTACAGAGGGCTTTCCGAGGCACGGAGGGTAGTCCCTCAACCAACCAAACCCGGAAAGAAATCTTAGAATGTACACAAAGATTTCCTATCTGGCGTGGGGATTGAAGTCACAACCTCTGAGATTTAAAGCGAGCCAAATATCGCTACGCTACGGAGGACGGTCATGTACAAGTCCTATACAATTTTTTTATATGTATGTACAAAGTAACACGCAATTCACTCGTTAATTTGAATAACTATCATTGCAATGACTCCTTGCATATTTTTTGCACCTCAAAGTTTAATCGATACAAATAAACGAATCAAGTCAAATCGACTACCCACTCGCAGCGAGCGTATTTTAACGAGATTAAAATACAATGAAGTGGGTTTTTAACCTTCGCACGTAGAAATCGAGAATGGTTTTTAAATCGAATGAGTTTCAATTATTTTTAAAATACGGTCACGGCTTATAGGCTGTGGAAGTCTTATTCTGTGTTATTTTAATTTGGTTTTTTGAAATACATAATTACGTACTTTAGAAAAATGTTTTTGTTTTTACTTTTAGAATAATAATGAATGTTTATGGAATACCAAATACATTCCACTTTTTTTTTAAACTATCATAATTTTTTTATCATGCCTACACCCGCAAAATTAAAAGGATTTTTTACTAGGAATTTAATCCCAGCGTCGCGGAGGACACATCATTCATGGACATAAAGTAAATTTAGACTCAGAACAACTATTCTGATCACACTTATAGTTGCGCCGGGTGGGAATTGAACTCAGAAGCCACTATTCCGCCTTATATTATTTTTTTGATTGTTCCTTTTTTGAATCCACATTCAATGTTTTTTTCTTCAAAAATATTATCTGGTTATATCGTAGGCGTCCTTCTAATCCTATTGTTCTATTATCAACTAAAAAAAAACCTCTATCTAGCAAAAAAAAGTTCGAACAATTGAAATAAACTCATCTGTCGGCACCTCGTTTCGTTCATGTCTGGTTTGTAATGAAATTGTGTCAGAGATCACCTGTCATCGATCGACGTGACGTGCGGTATATGTGCAAGTTATCATGTGCTTATAACGCAGAGCCGGTAAGTGTGTGGTTTACCAGTGATGAGTTTGTGTGGCTACAAAATATTGCATATAATGTTTAATCTTTAATTCTTTCTCTAAAAATATTTGATTACACAGATGGTTGAATGGTTAATTGCTTTTAAGACCTGATGTTCTGGTTTCAATTTCCACCCGGAATAATTATTTGTGGGAACCACATAATCAGATAATTGTACTGAGTCTGAGTGTGCTCTGTGTCCGTAAATTGAGTGTTTGTAAAGTCCCTCGCGACACAAGGAATTTCACTAGTGCGGAAGTTTTCTGTTTTAAAATGAAAAGAAAATATGAAGTTGTAAAAATAATTCTTCACAATCAGAATTGGCAGTTTCATTAGCCGTTTCTACTTTATAATTTTTATCGAGTTATAATCATTTTGATCGAGTTATATCTCATCAATCGTCTTACTCCTATTTTAAATAATGGTTCTGTTCACACCTAAATCTGTAACTATACAGACGGCAAGAAAAAATTAGCAAAGTTCGTCTGTCAGCGCCTGGTTTGATTAAATTTGTAATGAAATTGTGTCACAGATCACCTATCATCTTTACGTGCGGCAAATGTGCACGTAATTGAATGCTTAAAACGCAGAGCCAGTGCGGTGCGGTTTAGAGGACATGAGTTTGCTTCTTCACTTCAACAATCCGTTTAGGTCCACTGCTAAGCATGGACCTCTTCTTTCAGACCTTAGCTAGCTGACCCTAACTAATTAAAGGATATTTACATAATCACCAAGATTAGCAGGCGAATTTGATATGATGAGGTTTATGGTCACGGTGAAATGGTAAGTAGCCTCAAGGTTACTTAGCCTCAAGGTGGACGATGGATGGGCAGCAGAATCTATCAGCTCATTCTGATGCTACGGCCCATCCTTCATGTACAGGTAAATTATTACTTACGACAATCATGATAAAGTAAAATATTATGCTATTATGAGCCTGAAAGAGCACTGCTATAAAGTATTTGATTAGATCTGTATTAGTGATTTGAAACCCTTTAAATAACAATGAAATAATTCATTTAATTCAGCACTTAGGCATAATGTAAAAAACTATAGTTAATAGATTATTATCATTATTATATGAATGAAACTAGGCAGTTTACTCACGTTTTACACTTTATACCATATAACTTTTAACTGTTATTTTAACACTTTTTTCCGTATGAAAACGGCGGCTTTTATTATACAGTCCTAAATAAATATTGTAAATATATAATACTTGTCACGGGCAGCCGGTAAGTCTGCGATGTAGCCGTGTTTGAGTGTTTGTGTTCTTCACTATCACTACACACACACTACATAGTATAAAACAAAGTCGCTTTCTCTGTCCCTATATCCCTATGTATGCTTAAATCTTTAAAACTACGCAACGAATTTTAATGCGTTTTTTTTAATAGATATATATGTATAAAACTGTTATATCTTGTATTGTAAATAAAGTAGACTACACGTTACTGAAGACTTGTTTATTATCTTAATTATATTATTACATAAGACTGACACCCTGACTACAATATGGACCAGACGGAAGTCTCTGGAGTATCCAGTGTTGCCAATATATTCTTACCACACATCTCCCTTTTTCAAAAAGAACAATTTTACAATATTAATGAATAATACATATAAACATGACATTGGCAATCCCCTCGCCTCTTTTTTTTCGTTTTTTTTTTTTATTGACCTTTGACATTGACATATTTGACCTTTATAACACTTTGAGGTTAAGTTCTATGTTCATATACATCTCTTATTTACTTTGTAGTTCTAAAATTTTTCAAGATAATCTTATACAATACTACAATAATACTAGCATTCATATAATTATAACAATAACAATTCAGGTTTACAATGAATTCTTAGTTATTATTGGCATAAACATTAAAGTAATTCACTTAACATAACTAAGTACCTATTACATATCTAATTTTACAGGTTTTTTATAAATACGACCATATCTAGATTGTGACCTATTTGTGTTACTAATAGGTACATCTATTGGTTTTTTTTGCTGTGAACCATCTATGTTATTATTGGACTCAGTACTAATAGTATTTTCAATGGGATATGTTGGTTTTAGAATATGTTGCCTATTTCTACGAAATGAGCCATCTGGACTATCAATAACATAACTTCTAGGCTCAGGACCTACTTGAGTAATTCTACCTGGGACCCATACACTATTTGGTTTGTGCTTAAACATAATATTATCACCAACAGACAATGGTTTTAAGTTTTTAGCATTTCTATTATAATAAAATGATGATTTTAAGTTTTGTTTTTTAATTGACTCTTCCAACTTATCATTATTTATCACCTTAAATTTTAAGTTTTTATCATCCATAGGAAGTAATGTTCTTAAACTTCTAGACATACATAATTCAGAAGGTGAATACTGACTATACTTTGGAGTGTTTCTATAAGACAACAAAGCCAGATATGGATCTGTATTATCAGCATAACACTTTTTTAACATATTTTTAATAATTCCAACTGTTCTTTCAACCATTCCGTTTGCACGACTTAAATATGGACTAGACGTTGTATGTTGAATATCCCAATCTTTAACAAAATTACTGAACTCTATACTACTAAATGGTGGACCATTATCTGAAATTAAAATATTAGGAATACCATGACGGGCAAAAATGGATTTTAGTTGTGTAATGACAATATTTGCAGTAAAACTTGACTTTAGAATAGCAATTTCAACATATTTTGACGTATAATCTACTACAATAAGATACTTATTTCCTTTAAAATCAAAGAAATCTATACCAACTTTATTCCATGGCAACAATTTATAATCATGATGAAGTAATGGCTCTTTAGTATTATTTTTTCTGTATGATAGACAAACTCTACATTTACTTACATATTTCTCTATATCACTACACATATGTGGCCAGTAAACTGCTGTTTTGGCTAAACGAATGCAACTATTAATTCCTTGATGACCATTATGTATCAACTCAAGAATATACTGTCTCATTGAATCTGGTATAATAATGTTATTACCCTTAAAAAGAATATTATCAATAACATGAATTTCACTTTTAATTGAAAAATATGGTTTGAAATCTTGACTAAGTAACCTTTTGTGCTCAGGCCATCCTTTTTGACAATAATTAATAACTTGCCTTAATATCTTATCTTTAATAGTTAATTCTTGAATTTCTTTTAGTTTTTTAGGACTGACTGACAGACCGGACATAAGTAAATTAACATGTAAATCTAAGTCTTGATCAATATCCAATAATGATTGCTCAGGCAAGGCACATCTTGACAAAGTGTCAGCTATGTAGAGATACCGACCAGGTTTATACACAATATTGATGTCATAAGGTTGTAGTCTCAACATTATCCGCTGTAACCTAGGTGGAACATCCTGTAATGCTTTCTTAAATAAAGTTATCAATGGCTTATGGTCAGTTTCAGCAGTAAATTGCTTGCCATATACATATTGATGAAATTTAGTACAACCATATAATACTGCCAATAACTCTTTCTCTATCTGAGAGTAATTTTGTTGACATTTACTTAGCGACGCTGATGCATAAGCAATTGGCTGTTTACCATGGGACAAGACGGCACCCATCGCTTCTTTAGACGAATCCACTGACAGCAAGATGTCCTTATTAGGATCATAATAAGTGAGAACTGGTGCAGAACATATTAACTTTTTTATGACATTAAATTCAGACTCATGTTGTTCTGTCCAATTCCAGACTACATTTTTTGAAAGTAAAGACCGCATATTAGTTGTTTCTTGTGATAAATTCTTAATAAATGGACCTAAATAGTTAACCATGCCCATGAAACGTTGTAATTCCGTCACACTGGTAGGACTAGGCATTTTACAAATAGCTTCTACTTTAGCTTTATCAACTTTGACTCCCTCGGAATTAAAAACATGACCTAAATACTTAACTTCTTGTTGACAAAATTTTGATTTTTCTTTATTAAATTTAATGTTGCATTCACGGGCCCTATGTAAAACCTTTTCCAGTCTCTCATTATGTTCCTCTAAAGTAGTACCATAACATAAAAAATCATCACACATTATTGCGACTCCATCTAAATCTTTAAACCTTTTTGCCATCTCTCTTTGGAATATTTCAGGCGCAGCATTTATGCCAAAAGGCAGACGATTGAATCGATATCTCCCAAAGGGAGTTATGAAAGTGCACAGCTTTGATGCTGTTTCTGATAGACGGAGCATCCAATAACCTTTGTTAGCATCTAAAGTTGAGAAATATTTAGCACCGTTCAATTTTGACTTTATCTCGTCTAAGGTAGGGAACTGATAATGAGCTCTCATTATAGCCTTATTTAATTTTCGAGTATCCATGCAAACACGTAACTGGCCATTCTTTTTTGAAACTAAAACTAATGGACTCACCCATGGGGTTGGCTCTTGAACAGGACATATCACACCACTTTTCTCCATGTTGCTTAACTCTTTTTTCAGAGCAATTTGCAGATTGAATGGGACTCTTCTACAGATATCAATAGATGGTGTGACATCTGGTTTCAAAGTAAAATTACACTCAAAATCTGTTAGACAACCAAGACCATCAAAAAGATCACTATACTTAGACATAATGTTTTGATTAAAGTTCTTCACATTTTCACTGATGTTATCGTTAAAAGACACAGAATTAATTTTCTTTATTAAATTTAATTGTTTACTAGACTCTCTACCAATAATGTTTTGACAATTTAACTCAACAATGTGGAACCATAGATTATAATCCTTATTTTTATGGATGACCAGAATATTACATCGACCTACAGTTTGAATTATTTCTCCACTAAATGTTGAAATTGTATGATTACTTTTCTTTAATTCAGAAATAGAAATACCCAAATTTTTGAAAGTGTTATATGACATTATGTTAGTATCTGCTCCTGAGTCTAATAAAAACTTAACATTATTATTATTAATTTTTAAATCTATTACCCATGGTTGATCTTGTTTTAAACTTACATTATTAACACAATAAATGGCACCTAGAAATAACTTTTTGGACTCATCACTATCATTATTTGTCTCTAATACTCTAATTGACTTGAATCTACAATGTGTTGCAAAGTGGTTAAACTTTTTACATTTATGACATTGTATACCCATTGCAGGACACTTATACTTGTGTGTTTGACCACAACGACCACACTTGGACTGAGACTTTGAACGGCTTCTGTTGTTAGGATGATTACTGCTTCTACTATTCGATCGATTACGACTGGTGTGTGATGACTGACTGGTGTGCGATGACGACTTTGTTTGCTGGACCTGTCCGACAAAATTGTTACTTGACTGCTCTAAGACTTTGGCCTGACGTTTTGTTTCTTCATATGTTTTGGCCAATTCCACTACCGCATCCAAGGTTTTTGGAGATTCATTCAGAATTTTCTCTTTTAGGTATTGATTATGACTATTCAAATTGAGACTAAAAATATATCTTAATAAATTTTCTCTCAGGGCTCCAAATTCACATTGATGACTGATGTTTTTTATGTCTGTCAGATAATCGTCTATACTTTCATCAGTTCCTTGACGTCTGTTGAACAGCCTGTGTCTCTCCATCGTGACATTGACTTTGGGCATAAAATATCTTTCAAAATGATTCAACAAGGCGTCATAACTTATAGTATCGATGTCCACATCAAAGGAATAAAATATGTTTAGCGCTTCAGCACCGATGAATTGCAATAAAATTGCTACTTTCCTTTGATCCGTTTCTGACTCCAGCTTGTTCGCCCTTAGATATATTTTAAGTCTATTTGCCCAATTCTTCCACGTGAGCGGCATGTTATTACTTTTCAAGTCTAATTTCTCCATTGCTCCCACTAATGGCGGCGACAGAGGCGCCGGACGCGATGCGGTTATTTCTTCTGTTTTTAAGTCTTTGCTCATTTTCTGTTTACTTCTGACACCATGTTATATCTTGTATTGTAAATAAAGTAGACTACACGTTACTGAAGACTTGTTTATTATCTTAATTATATTATTACATAAGACTGACACCCTGACTACAATATGGACCAGACGGAAGTCTCTGGAGTATCCTGTGTTGCCAATATATTCTTACCACACAAAAACATCAGCATTGTACCCGTGCGGAGCCGGGGCGGGTCGCTAGTATATTAATAGGAGGTGAATTCCGAAACAACTAATATGCAAGTTTTCGATGTTCTGCGTGCCGATGGATTTCTGATGCCTTGCCCTTTAAGGGAAAGCCCCTTGCAGGGTTTAATTCTGCTGGTAGCCTTAATTATCTTATCTTATTTTTTATGTAGAATTTAGAATTTTAAGGCGGTGATCCTAAATGTTTTACCATCATCTATAACGCAATTTTTCCCTATTTGTTAGAACACGATACTGATGTCACCAACCCGCATGCCAAGCGTGATGAATATAGCAAAGCCCTCCCTCGAGGGAGGCCCATGTTCACTTGTGGACTTTATATAGAAAACGTTCAAAAAAGTTAAAATCTTACGTTATCAGTTTACCTAATACCACAATACAATACTTTGGGTACGAAACCCTAAAAACAACTTCCTATTATAGTATTAGTGTAGATGTAAAGAAAGGTAGTTACTTGATGCAGCGTCAAAGAAAGTTGAAACTTCTTTTACAAAGGAACGGAAGATAATCTCATTAAATCGCGTTTTTCGAAGCCAAACAACTAATCTCCTTAGCTTACAATCCGAGAGTGCGGCTCAATATTGAGCTTTGAATGAAAATGTTATATTATGCTTAAATTATTTTGAAATGACACTATTATCTCTAGCTTAACATTTGAAAGTATTCAAAGTATTTACCATATTTTTTACATATAAACATATAACAAGTCATTTGTTACTGCACCCGGGGCTGGTTACAGTAGTTACTTCTGAAAGCTGATGATCTACGTTCGAATCCTATGGCCCAGGAGAGTCCGCGGCGCCAATTTGGCCGCGGGAGCCGTCGGAGGGCCGGATTGCCTGGTGTACCCGGCCCTGACCAACGGCGTTCGGAGGAGTGTCCGGGGGTTTTAGTGGTGTAGGGTCCTCTCCTCGTGGTATGACTATAGCATACCACGCTATGGAGAGGGCGAGTCTCGACGACTAAAAAATTCTAGTCAGTCACTAAAAATATATTGGACAAGTATTTTTTTTTTAAATCGTTTCATTAAAAAAATACACAGATACAGAGCAACAAAGTTCAATGGAGGGGGCTTATGACGTCACTCCCAGGTTAAATTGTACCATTTGGAAAATTATTTCAGTGCTAGATAGCTCATTTATGAGGTATAGGTTATTTTTAAATATTAATTCCTACAGGAACGGAAGTTACGCAAGTGAAACCGTGCGCAGAAGATAGTTCACAATAAAGTACTATTTCGCCTGTAGGTATTGCGCCAAGAATAAGGGCCAAGTAATTGAATAAAGATTGTAATTAAATATAATAAATAAATTGTTAAGTCTATTTTATATACATGATTAGTATACAATGTTTGCATGCCTTCCAGATAGAGCACAGAGATCTGATATTATGTAAAACTTAAAACTGTTTATTATGTACATTCAATAAAAAATAGTTTTACACCGTCAATATGTAATAAAGTAAATAAATATGCTTTTGTCAGTACAACAGCCGGTAATTCTTTATGCGTAAAGAGTTCGCTGCTAGTTGTGTTCAAATATACATCATAGTTACGTCTTGTCATATTCGTATACATATAAATTTAAAATGCGTTTTACGGGGTGTAAACCTATCTCTTTTGATGACTGTACATAGACAGTTTTAAGTTATGTCCTGTGGTCAGCAAATAAATATTTATAATTAAGGCGCTGTACTTAGTCAAAATAGGCTTCACAAAACAGTTTTTTAGCCAAATGTTTACATTTTAGAGCAGCTAAAAAAATATATGTTAATCTTGATCATATTTATGGGGGGACCATTGTGTTCAAAACACGTTTTCGGTAAATTTTCTCGATAAAAAAACCCATAAAATAACCATTTAAATTGAAATTGTAGCAATTGTAACTGTATTATTTATAAACAAATATTGATAATATTAATAACAGTGATGTCATATATAATAATAAAGGGAACTGTTGTTTTTATTTATCGATTGGAATAAGATATTTGCAAGGATTAATGTATTGAATAACTCGAACGAGTCGAACGAAACGTTGCGCCATCGCGGCGTCTCTTCGCTTCTCTTTCATTTCTACGCGGAGAAACAGTGACAAAACTAATACATAAAAGTCGTCTATTCACCGCGCCTTAAAGAATAAATGCGGTAAAATTTAGTTTTAACATCAAAGATTATGGTTTTAAGTTTGCATAATATTGGCTGTAAATACGTTTTATAACACAATACAATTTCGCACTTTAAACTATCATATACTTAATGTTGCAGTGACATATATGCAGATATAAATTATGGGTATTTCAGCCATCATTGTATATTTGCATACTCGTAATTCAAACCGCCGCGTTACGCAAACATCAACAGTACAGCATGAAAACCACATTTTCGAAGCTTTAGCAATTTTTCAGTTGGAAATTCATTACGCATCCAATTCTCGCCTTTATTAATGGTATGTTATTCATGCCACGAGGAGAGGATACTACGCATTAAAGCCGTCAGGTACTTCTGCGAGTGCGCCGATTTTATGAGAACCCGAGATTCGTGGCGACTTCTGGGGACCTCCTGTCAGCATCCGTGGCTTATAAAGGTGCTACGGGCTCTCTTGTCTCTCAAAAGAGATACCACAAATTCAGGGCAAACAAACAAAAAAAAAAAAAAAACTCGTGTTAGTCACTCATGCATTTGTAAATAGTCAATACATATTTTGGCTTATTAATGTAGTATTAATTAAATTAATTTATATGTTTTTTTTATAATTGCTGTTTATATTAGTAACACTAATATTAGTACATAATAGCTTTAGTCTAAAAGCTGTCAGGCATCACAGTCACTAACTGCTGTTAAATGTAAGACATATATTTTGAAAGCACCTTATATTTATTTAAATTGAAACTTAAAGGTCATTGACCCTAACCTGCATCGTTAATAAATTGCATTCCATATGCTGAATACTAAGCTCTCAGAAGAACGTCAATGCTATCTTCATTAATATTCAAGATCCAATCAATATTGTCAGCAGTTGGCTTAAGAAAACAGTTTACTTAAAGCTGCTTCACCTAGCAGCTCTCATTAATTAAACATTTCTAATAACTTAAGGAGGTAACTTCGTGTACGACCATATATTTTAACTAGAGAATGCAAATCTCGCGAGATTAAAGCTCAGTCGAGATCCCGCGAGATTATGAATACCAATACTGCGAGATCTCGCCAATTTCGAGATCTCGCGAGATTGGTAGTTTTATGTGTTTTTTTGCAAATAATCGAAATATTTGAATAAATTATGAAAAACAATACAAGCATTATAAGATAGTCATTTATTTCACGAATTTATTAAACTTTTTTTTATTAAATTTTTAATAAACTTCTCTTAAACTGTTACGTATGTATTTATCAAATAAAAATGAAAGAAACAACAAGTGTTATCTTCTAATATCAAACGTTGCCGCACTTTGAATAATACTATTTTATGCTGTAGTGCAATCTCGTTAATGTCGCGAGATCGAGATTGCATTCCCAAATTTTAAGTCACGGTTTCCACGGGGCCGGGATCTACGCGGGTAAAATCTCGCGGGACAGCTAGTAATAGTATTATAGAAACTACTACATTGACTGTCTGTTTATTTGGCCGTGTCCGCCCGCCTAATCTCCAAAACAGTATTAATGATTTAAACTAGACTTTTTAGTGGAGGAGACGTGGAAGATCAACCTTCACCCATCTGATAACAAGATGAGACATATTTTTGATAAATATTATTTATTTCCCGGCTTCGCACGGATGCAATGCTATTTATAGGCACGCACCGCACCCTGGCCCCCCTGCCGGTACCGGTGCCGCAACCGCTTTGTCCAGCTATGTTCCTGCATTTTAAATCTGTAATATCTTCGAAAACATTAATTAAAATTACATGCTGCAAAGAGCCATATTGATCTATATTAAATGCACAATATATTGAAGGTACCTAATTAGATAAAGATTAATGCTGTATTGCTTAAAATCGCTTCGTGAATAAGCCATTATTTATCGTAAAAAGTGAAGCTTCGTAACTACCATCTCGAACTTTTGTGTACACCTTTTGATGGTGTACAAGTAGTACATTATTTTGGTCTATTACATAGAGTTCAGCCAGCGTTTGCAAAAAAGTGTTTATTGACGACATCACATAAGAAAACTTTAAAATTATCAGCGTTCCTCTACTATATTATGCATTTATTATACATATAAACCTTCCTATTAAGTCATCCTATCGATTCAAAGAAATCACATCAAAATCCGTTGGGTAGTTTTAAAGATTTAAGCATACATAGGTACAGACTGCGGGGAGTGACTTGAGATTGACTTTGTTTTATACTATGTATTGATAAAGTTGTAACACGAGTTAAGTGGGTGATACCGCAGGTAGAAACTATGTAACATATAGTATCTACCTATTTAACTACTTGAGTTAGCGTTGCATTTACTAATTGACAAAGAAATATTCCCAACAAATGAAGAGTTATGATTTATCATACGTATTCATGTACGGGTATAGAATTATCTCAGCGGGCTAGAGATGAAATTCCCTTTTTCCTCACCATCATTCGACCATTTACATAATTTATTTGAAAATAAAGCCCCTAATGGCCTAACTAAATTGTTTGCTATTTCTTTATTTCCCCATTTTTATGTTTATTGCGTTTCTTATTTGTTTTTCTAAAAATTATGTTTATGATGGGTCAATGACATGGGATTTCGTTGAGTTTTGTTTATACTATTCTGTGTTTTGAGTAATGTGGTTTTAATTATTCTATTAATTTGAAATATTCATGCATATATGCATGTGACGGCATTAGTGGCTCAGTGGTTACAGTAGTGGCCTGTGAGACCTGGTGTTCGAGGTTAGACCCGGGCCAATTACCTATCTGTGTGAACCACGAAATAGTTCTTAGGGTGAACTTTGTGTTCGTGAATTATGTGTTCGTAAAGTCCCCCGCGACACGGGTATTAATTTATCTAGTGCGGGAGGTATAATCTTATAAGAAACCTCATTTTTTAGACAACCTTCGTGACGTAGCTCGATCTCAGAAACTGATAACTTTATGTAAGTTATAAGATTTCTGCTCGTATCTGGTTGTTTGTGGCACTACCTTCTGTGCCTCGGAATGCACGTTAAGCCGTTGGTTCCGATTGTTAAAACATCATCTATAATAATCGTATATCAAGGAACGGGCAGCAGCGTTTTCTTGTGTGTTATAATATAACTGCGGCCACTAACCTGCCTTCCAAGTTTTAACACTGTCTTAGAAGAACCAACAAGCGTGGTGTAAGAACTTCCGTAACGATTTGTTTTGTATGTAAAGAACATAGTACTAGTGTTTCTAGTACAAAGCTCTAGGGAACTTTGTACTAGAAAAGTCACAATACAGGGATTTATTTCCGTAATACGGACTTTTTTTAAACGAAATACACGCGACAAAAATTTATGATATGTCCTACAACTTGAAATAAAACTCATGACAAATATGAAAAAATACTGGTGTGATTTCAGTATTTCAAATCGGTTACCCGAACTATAAAATACGACTGTGTTAAAAATGATTAATCTACGAGCAGCACATGGCATTTTATGCTGCGTTGTGACGACAATCGTATCCCTCTCTGAGTTATAGCACTCAGCGCGCAAACGACTATTTTATTTGGTGGCACGTTTCAACTGCTCTTTCCAATGTTTTTTTTTGTTTATGGAAGGAAAACATAGTCAGCTAAGGGGACTTTCGGTAAGAATTATATCGAAACAAATTTATGTGATGAAATAAAATATCTACCTCTTTTTTTTAAGAAATATACTATACTAGCAGAGTTTTTAACCCCTCGTGCTAGGCTAGAATGCTTGTGTTACGAGTGGGTTCACGTCGGTAGTGCAATGGGTGGGGTTTGAACCAGCGACCTAATGATCAGAAGAAGAAGAGTTTTGAAAAGCACGTTAAGCAGTTGCCCTGATTGTTATAACATCATCTATAAAAATCGTATATGTGGGAACGGCCAGCAGCGTTTGATTTTGTGTTACAACATAACATTGCGGTCGCCAACCCGCCTGCTAAGCGAGGTTACTATGGCAAACACGAATATCGAATTATCAAAACAGACCCTTAAATTGTGACGAAAAGCTATAAAGTAACTTCGTTTATTTTAATTACTTAAGTTGTAAAGTGTCAATAATCTTAACGTTAAGCTGTAGGCACCTATCTACGTTGTACCTACTAAAACATCTTTGGCAAATTATTTTAATACTTAAACCCATTAGGGTTGCTTCGGAGGGGTTTGGTTTCTGACAACATAGACGAGATTTCTGTTTTTTATTTAGCGACAGGAGGGTTTGTTTTTTGTTTATATTTACTTTTTTTTCTGTTATTTCATAAACCATTTTAGAGGTAAATTATCATTTATTTTCTTTTTAAACCAAAATCAAAATATTCTTTATTCATATTGACACGTTTAAAATATTTTAAATCATGTCCTTATGATGCGTCCCTTTTTTCTACCATCAGTCCGGGACGTGGCAACTCAGAGAAGAACTAACACCAAAAAATATACCAGCAAGAGATGGCACCAAGCCATATTTTGATGATTTTTGGTATTCTCAACGCCAACCACATGTTTAGGTCTTTGGAACTTGGATAAAACAAGGTTATTGGGTAAACTTCCCTCGTGGTATAAGAAGCATACACCATTGCAATGGAAAAGGTACCACAAACCATACTGTGCTGCTACGAGGCTTTTGCCACATCACCGGGCATAAAGGCGAGCAGAGCTCCAGCCTTAATAAATGGTTTAAAAACTACAAACTAAGCAACCTGCGCAAGAGGGCGCCCCCTGTGGGGCTTGGACCTCGGCTCAGGGCGTTCGCTGGCGATGAGATTGAGGGATTATGACTTTTAGTATTTTAGGGGAGTTTTGTGCAACTGTCGCTCTACTTTACAGGTCGCTGGTCTTTCAGACTTCGGGTCTACGAGGGCATCGAATGGTTCCGTTGGTCTAGATTGTAATAACATTATAATAATATTTAGCAATTGTATACCAGGGAACGGATAGCAGCATTTGCCTGTGTGTGTTATTTTTGAATAAACTATTTATGACTATAGCAAAAACCCTGCCTCGGGATGTGCCCATGTTTAGTAGTGAACATTATGCCCATATTATAATAGTGGTCAATATACGGCCTGTTGATGATGATGATAATAAAATGATGATGATGAAGAATAATTTTAATTACCAACTTAAGTGTATTAATGACTCTTTTACGGAAATGTTAATGAGAACCCAAACAATTTAACAGGGTCTTGTTTTGATAGGATCTCAACTAGGTAGGCGGTAGATATGAAAGGTAAAGTAATCAATAGCCCTTCAATTGAGGTTTCCACTTTATATTAATTGAATTAATTATTGGCAATATTTTGGGGTTTATTTTATAAATGTTTTTTAATTACCTGCCTTGTTCCAATTCGTGTATTATTGAGATAACCAATACAAATAAATGAATTGGAGTATTTATTTGAATTGGTATATTAATAATAAGTTTTTATTAATAGCAGTAAAATTCGTTGGTGGACCACTTATTACAGACATATATTTTAAGTTTTGTTTATTTGTACAGATATATAAAAATGTATTTTTTGAAAAGAGAAAGAGCCAAAGTATTTTTACTTTAATTTTTTGTAAATAGTTTTAGCTACGGCTATAACCATATTTTCCTCGAATGAATTTTAGTTATATGCAAAACTATCAAAATTCGTATCCCACATTTAGTTCTGACATCTAGACTCCCGCACTAGATAAATTAATCCCGTGTCGCTGCAGACTATAAACACTCTAAATTCATGGACCCAAGCACACCCAGACTCCAAACAACTATCTGCTTTTGTCAAAAATAATAGTCGCGGGTGGGAATCGAACCCAGAACACCAAGCAATTACTGTAACCACTGAGCTACAGGTGCAGTCATATTTTTAACTAAAAAAAGTGTTTTTGCTTATAATTGCGAATCAATTTTAGTTATTGGCAACATTTTTGTAAAAATATATAATAATATATTTTTTGTTTTTATCATTAGAAAAAAATAAGGAAATTGTTATTTTCTTTTTCTTGCTTTTTAAGAGAAGACGACTCCCGCACTAGACAAATGAATCCCTGTGTCGCTGCGGAAAACATAAAAACTAAATTCAAATTAAAAAAAAATTGCAACACTATCAAAATTTGTATCCCAATTTATTTAGTTTTTATCAATAGAAAAAATACTGAAACAAATATATAATAATACTATTTATGTCATTTCGCAAAAAAAAGTCATAGCATAAAAAGTAATATCGTTCGGTCGTGTTTTGTACTAGTATTAAATTCTAGCCGCGTACTACGATACAGCCTCGGGCTTGTCAAATGATATTATTTATTTCCACGCCCGATAGATTGGCTGGAAAATTGTATGTCGGACATGCTATATCGGACAAATAAATAAATAAGATTGTGAAAAATAAGGGCTTTTGTAAGCCTTGAAACAGTCTTTGTAGTATGGGTACGGAGGAGAAGTTTCTGGCATATTGCCTTTTTGTATCCTTTGTAAAAACAATTATTATGTATAAGAACCAAATAAAACAGTCAAAGGTTAATAGCACACTGCTTTATTATTTCACTATCATCATCTGTCATTCCATTGCTGTTCCATTTTCAAAAATATGTAACTATGGTTTACAGGCGGCCTGTAACGCTAAGCGGCCAGTAACATACACAAACACTTATATTGCGAGGTAAAATTCTTGAAGAGGAACGGTTGGTGGTATTCCTCCACAGATAATGATGTTTTATGTCTATTATAAATATTGTTAAAATTACATAAGTAAGATCATTATTTTATACCAATCAAGTGCCCATAGCGCCTGTGGCACAGATTTAATTCTATACAGGCACCATATTGTATTACCTAGATTATTTAAATGTATTGTACCTACTGTATAAATTTGTGCACCAATGAAAATAAATAAATTTATTATTTATTATTATTATTATCTTCTTTGCCGGGCGAGGTGGTATGCCCAGCGACCGATAGCCATTGGCTTGCGACCTTGTATTGCGCGATACAGGTTAGTTGAGATGCTAAGTCCTAGATGGCGCTGTTAGTTATCTTGTAGTCTGTGCGGCAACTTTAGATGTCACCAAGACTTATTGGGCTGAGTGACACAATGAGCGATAATGAATTAAATACCTTACTAGTTTCCCACACGCGTAGCTCACATTTCCGTTAGAACTTTATCATCATCCGTATAACCGTAATACAATCCGTATCCGTATAACGTCCACTGCTGAACATCGGCTTCCTGCCGAGGGAGGGTATTTGCCATAACCACGCTTGGCAGGCGGATTGGTGACCGCAATATTTTGTTGTTCTACAATCAGGACCATCGGCTTAACGTGCTTTCCGAGGCACGGAGGGTATTTCCTCAACCATCCAGGAAATAAATCTTAGAATTTACACAAAGATTTCCTGTCCGGCGTGGGGATCGAACCCACGACCTCCGAGATTTAAGAAGAGCCAAATACTGCTACGTTATAGGTTGATAACACTCCGTAAAAGTTCTTGTAAGCTGATATAAAATGCTATTACCTACGTATATGGGTTCGAGGTGTCGATGGGAAGCATCAGCTGAGCCTGAACGTTAGGAGTATTTGGATCAATAAATTCGCTGTTTAATATGCTAGTACTGTGTTCCGGATTATTGGATTTGATGGGAAATTTTGTTTCAATATTTGATTTTGTGTGTGTTATGACACTTCGTAAGCTTGTGGTAATCTCGTGTTAATTAATACGTGACCGTTTTATTATGTTACTTCATTGATTTATAAATGCCGTGGTGTGGTTTCCGGCTTAGAATAGAACACCCCATGTCCTCCTATGGGTGTCGTAAAAGGCGACTAAGGGACATATGGCTGATGGATGGGCAGCAGCATCTATTAGCTCAAGGTTTACATCTTACTGCGATCACAAATCCGTCTGCCAAGCGTGGTGATTATGGCAATATCCCTCTGCGATCCTGGCTTCCCAAGGTCTGTTAAGAGGAGGCCCATGTTCAGCAGTGGACGTAAACGGGCTGTTGATGATTGATTTATAAAAACCCTATACATCAATGTGTTAGTTATAGTTTTTTATCAAACATAGCTGTGCTGTCTGATTTATAGATATCTTTTCATTTTTGTTGGTTATATTTGTATTTTTTTAATTAAAATTTCATGGTCTAGGGATTTTTCAATATTCAATTTAAATTAATAAAATTTACTTATACGGCGCCATACGTGTACCAAGGCAACATAGTTACTTACGAACAAAAATATGTGCACAAAGAAATTATGATGATAATTAGTATGTACTTTTTTCACAAAATGCACTATAAATAAATCGTTGAAATAAAAAAAACCGGCTAAGTGCGAGTTGGACTCGTCCACTAAGGGTTCCGTACCCAACGCACCCGTTGTTGACCTAGTCAATACTAAGTCAACAATATTACACTGGAAATGGTCCTGTCCTGGTTAATATCGGCCAAAAGCGGCACAAAAATCACGTTTGTTGTATGAGAGCGCCCGCTAAATATTGATTTTGTTCTTATTTTATTATATATTATTAAAGTCAATATACAACTAAGTATTTTGTGAATATTTCAAGTGCCTACCTGAGGGCGTTATTGATATCTAGCAAAAAAGTCAATCGTTATTGATATCAAGCAAAAGTATTTTATTTTTCAAATTTTGTTATTATAGCGGCAACAGAAATAGGTACATCATTTATTTAAAAAAATTATCTGTCTTGCTATTGCCGTTCTCAAGATGCAGCCTGGTAAAAGATAGACAGTGAAGTCTTAGTAACAGGTACCCGTTTTTACCCTTCGCGTACAGAAGCGTAATGAATTGTTTTGTCGTTGTTCTAATCAAAGGTAACCATATAATTAAAAAGTGGCCAAGTGCGAGTCGGGCTCGCCCATGAAGGGTTCCGTAGCAGCAAGTAACATAGTATAAAAGTTCTTGTAATTCGTTGTATTGTTGATCGATGTTTTAATAGTTTGTTGAATTAAAGGTAAATTGCGATTTACGCGTTTGCGGTAAACCAATTTTCGGTGGAAGTTTGCATGGTAATGTACATCATTATTTTTTTTTAGTTTTATCATTCTCTTATTTTAGAAGTTACAGGGGGGGCGACACACATTTTACCACTTTGGAAGTGTGTCACGCGTTAAATATAAACTTTAGAAAAAAATGATATTAGAAACCTCAATATAATTTTAGAAGACCTATCCACAAGTACGAGTTTGATGAAAAAAAAAATCAGTTAGAGGTCTAGGTATGGGGAACCCCAATAATTTATTGTTTTTTTTTCTATTTTTGTGTGAAAATCTTAATACGGTTCACAGAATACATCTACTTACCAAGTTTCAACAGTATAGTTCTAATCGTTTCGGAAAAAAGTGGCTGCCATAATTCCGTTTTTTGCCATTTGGCTACGGAACCCTAAAAATGGCAGTTCAATACTACAGTAAAGTGGCAGTAACTGAGTACGTTACTGGTTTAGTGGTTAGGTTGTTGTTACTACAGAGTTTGAGACTATCTGAGATTCTAAAGAATTTGTAAGGAAAACTATTTGTGTTAACCAGGGATACATGTCCGTAACTTATGTTTTAGTAAACTTCCTTGCGATACAGGGATTCTGTTTATTCCACCGAAAAAACTATTGAAGTAAGAAATCGAATCGATCAGTAGTTTTAAATCTGTGCAAAAGGAAACTCTCATACTGATTAATTGGCTGACTAGATTTCTATGCTGCTTATCTTTTTGAAGATTATTACTTCAAAGTAAAAGTAAAATACTCTTTATTGTACACCAGGAATAATACAAAATAAATTGTGCATAATAATAACAATGTACAAATGGCGGTCTTATCGATGCTGCGATTTCTTCCAGACAACCTCATCAACATCAACTTCACTATACGAGTAAACCTTTTCCTAAAATGTCTATGATTTTGAGATCGGAGAAGGACTTCTTAAAGATGGTTTGGTTAATGACGATAGCCAAACCAGATTGCTTTGATGTGTCCTTGATAAGATCAAAAATATTCAAGACGAAATCTGGATCATAAACTTAAGATGGCGTACTAATACATAAAAAGGTTTACAGTAGGTACGCGAAATAACTTGGATATAAACATTATCAGTACGGTACTGTCAGTATATTTTCCTTATACATGTAGATGGATGGAGAGGGAGAGGAAGGCCAAAGAAAAGATGGACTTGTGTGAAAAGTGATATAAAAGAAAAGGGAGTTAGTGATAGTGTGACGGGTGGCAGGACAGAATGGAAAAAACAACTGTGCTGCGCCGACCCCATGTAATATGGAATAAGGGTAGGAAGAAGAAGAAGAACTTTTTTACAATGCAGCAGAATTGAAAATATGGTGGGTACTAAATTTCTTCTATTAAAGATTTAGTAATTATAGTTCGGTCTTTAATGTGGACTGTGTGTCATAACAGGACAAGCTTATTTAGTTCCAATTAATTTATATATTATTATGTGATTAAACCTTATCCTGATTTCTTTACTCACTTATATGCCGTGTGGTTTCCGTCCTAGAATAGACCACCCCATGTCCTCTCATGGATGTCGTAAAAGGCGACTAAGGGACATATGGCTGTTGGATGGGCAGCACAATCTATTAGCTCAAGGTTTACATCTTACTGCGATCACCAATCCGTTTGCCAAGCGTGGTGATTATGGCAATATCCCTCAACGATCCTGGCTTGCCAAGGTCTGTTAAGAGGAGGCCCATGTTCAGCAGTGGACGTAAACGGGCTGTTGATGATGATACATCATGATCATATAAGCCTATAGTTATCCACTGCTGAACATAGGCCTAACTCAAAGATTTCTAGCAAGAATGATTGCTAGCGGCCTGTATCCACTGGCTCCCTGCGACCTTTAAGGTCGTCTGTGATGCATGATGATGCAGGCGACCGAAGCGAACTGAAATAGTAATGGGCATGGCACATAGTTCAACTGACCGATGGGGCAGAAAAGTTGTCGATTTGTGACCACGAAATGCCAGCGAGTGTAGGTCGACCACGCTCGCTGGCATCGAGCGTGGCGCGATGGACCTTAATTTTTTTTGATTGTACCCCGTTTTTTTAATATATAAATATAAAAGTCAAAACTTAAAACTTGTGTATTGAATAAAGTATTATTCACTTTCTATTGTCATATATTCAACAAGCAACTATCATAAAAAATATCGATACCTAACTCTTTTCAAAAACAATTTTATCGATAATTGGCATCCAGTCAATCACTAGTAGTAGGCGCCGAGGCGTCGAGAACGATCCGAAGAGCAATCCCGAGTCAACGAGGGTACGATTTGATCGATGTTATATGTATGTACATTTGTATACATTTGTACCTATATATGTCGCAGCCGTATCGTGTAGTCCGCCGTGTTATATTACGGCTAGCAGTTATCAAACAGGGCTGTTACGAAATGCGGCGGTTCAATTATTAGCTTGATTGAATGTAGCTGCCACTGTGTGTGTCGCTGTAGCGTGACAACCTCCGTAGCGTAGCGGTATTTGGCTCGCTTTAAATCTCGAAGGTCGTGGGTTCGATTCCCACACCAATGGCAAATACCCTCCATAGGGAGGCGGCCCATGTTCAGCAGTGGACGTCATACGGGCTGATGATGATGATGATGAATGTAGCTGAATTTAAATCTGCCGGAACGCATTTGACGCAAAAGGTTTTTCAACAAGGCAAGCGTTTTGAACACCGTTGGTTTAGGTTTTTTTTATCACTCAGTAAATCCGCCGTTATAAAAAACGTCTAGCCGTAATGTAATGCGGTGGATTGTACGATCTGTCTGCGACATATACATTATTCGGATTCAAGTGTTTTCTTTACAGTTCGGTTTGAATATTTTTTTGCGAATGCCAAGAGTCGACGGCGGGTGTTATACTAATATTTGTAAACTACTTCAATATTCTTGTAAGTACAAAAAAAAAGTAACACGCCTCTCTAATAAGGTGTAAGAAGTATGTACGAACTAAATATTGCTGTATCGTTTTCTTTGGATCGTTCAAATAGATATATATATATATATAGATCGAATATTGTTTTTTAATGATTACTAGCAGAGTTTTGCAATCTACAAGTACTCTTGTTAGCCCCTCGTGGTAAGCTAAAACACTTGTATTACGAGTGGGTTCACGTCGGCAGTGCAGTGGGTGGGGATCGAACAGGCGACCACAAGATCACAAGGCTACGGCCGCTTCATTCTTCAATGTATTTGCCGAGTGGTTTCCGGCTTCGAATCGATCTTCCCATGTCTACCCATAGGTCGTACGAGGCGTCTAAGGGACATACAGCTGATAGATGGGCAGCAGCATCTATCAGCTTAAGTATACTTACTATCTTACTGCGATCACCAATCCATCTGCCAGGCGTGGTGTTTATAGCAATATCCCTCAATGATCCTGGCTTATCAAGGTGTGATGAGGAGGCCTATGTTCAGCAGTGGATAAAAATGGGCTGTTAAAGAAAAGTACAAATTCATAATAATATTTAACAGCGCTGGTGGGTCAGTGGAGACGGTAGTTGCTTTTATGACCTTGTGATCTAGGTTCAATTCCCACCCGAGACTATTAACCGTCTAGACCTCGGATAGTTCTTATACTCGTACTTCGTCGTCCCCCACGACACAGGTCAGAATAGGAATGCGAGAGAAGTTAAAAAAAAAACTGCTAAATTAACTTTGTTCTATTTAGCCTTATATCTCGTGGTATGCATTTATGATTTGCCGTGTGATTTCCGGCTTAGAATAGACCACCCCATGTCTTCCCATGGGTGTTGTAAAAGGCGACTAAGGGACATATGGCTGATGGATGGGTAGCAGAATCTATTAGCTCAACATTTGCATCTTACTGCGATCACCAATCCGTCTGCCAAGCGTGGTGATAATGGCAATATCCCTCTACGATCCTGGCTTGCCAAGGTCTGTTAAGAGGAGGCCCATGCTCAGCAGTGGACGTCAACGGGCTGTTGATGATGATGATGATGATTCTGTAAAGTATTCATACCTTTAAAAATACAGGGTTTAATTTTGTTTGTAAAGGTTTTAGAAATTATCTTTATCTTCTCTTTATTTATCTTATCGCTCTTTTCCCTTTATTTTTTTGTATACTCACAGGTCACTTTTGATTTCACTCACACGACAGTATGTTGTGGCCAATGCTACAGGAAGCGGAAGAAAGGAAGAAGATCATAACGCCAACGCTTTCGTGGATGGCCTTGGCGACGTGCCACCTCACCGTTTACCGGTTGCTCAGTCATTCTCTCAGTCTACTTCTCCGGGTGCATTCTGCATGTTATATGACCCACCTAGTCCCACTTCACACTAGCGGCCGTCAGCCCAACATCAGAAATGCTACTTCACACTAGCGGCCGTCAGCCTAACAACAGAGATACTCGTCTTGGAACGTATAACGGAGTTGCGTAATCGGTCTATTAGCCTGTGGAACAACCATGGTCCGCAAACTATTAGTATCTATTGAAAAATACGTGTACGGCGTATGTAATTTTGTCTAAATAGCCTCTGGAACTGTTTGAAGCGACGTCTAGCTTTATCTGTTGTAGTTATGTGCACACTGCAGCATAAAATGTTATGTTTAAATCATTTAGATAGTAGCTCTATTGCATACTATGCTCCATTTTATACAAATATTTTAATATTAAAGTCCTAGAACGTTGACAAAACTTTTCTCGCCAACTTGGCTCTGAATGAAAAGTCTTCATTAACAAAAAGATTCTGCAAAACACAGTAGGTACAAATTATGGACACTGGCTGTTGCGTTTCATAATTAATAGTAAGCATGTTCAAAAGCGAAAGTCAATAATGTACTATTTATTGCTTAGGTTGATTATGACAACTAATAATAAGCACGAAACAAGGACAGGGTCGGTGGTACTCGCAAGGCGAGGTTCGCGACGCTTAAATAAAATATGTTATCTATAATATGTATATGGAATAGGAAAAAAATAATAATTTAATAAGTAATGTTTATAAGCTAGTTTATATTTACGTATAGGTTCTTAATTGTATTATCTGAAGCGCAAAAGACAGAAGTTTCAGATTCTATATTAAAAAACCTGCGAATGTCAGTTAATTAAAAAATCATCAAAGTACAAATACAAGTTGGTAATCACTGAATTTAAAAGTCCTAAACTGTACGATAAAAAAACTATTCATAAAAGAAAAAATATTTGAACGTGGAACAGTTTCGGTGGCTATAGCTACTCAAATAGGTAAATATTGTACGGCTGTTGAGTACCGCGGCACCGTGGAACTCACTCTCGACTCATAGGCGCCAAGCTGTAGTGTTGTCCATTATCGATACTTTGAATATAGTAACGATTATTTTTATGAAAAAGTTGAAATAAATTGATACGAAAAAAATACCATTGTAGAATAAAATCTATGTTACTTCTAAATAGAAAACTGTATAAATGGTGAAACGATTTTTTAATCAGTCTGTTTTGTATTAATTAATTACAAACAAAAATACAAATTAATTTATAACGTACCTAAGTATATATACGGCTAGTTATTTAAGCGGTGTCTAGAAATTTAGATTTATCTTATTAGATACATCCAAGATCCGGCGCGAAGTATCAATGTCGGTGTTGTTACACCAGTGCCTCAGAAACCACGTTATACCGTCAATCCGGCCTCTAATCTCTCATCGATCGTATCGGTACAACTATCCCACTGAATATTGAGACGAATAGCATAGAAAATACAATTATTTTATTGCACTTCTGCAATATTGTATGTCATCGCCGTGGCCAAAAACTTTCGGGTGATAAATATATGTACGGCAGCAACCCGACCGAACTTCTTTTTGAAATAATTTTGAGGGGAAAGAAGTGATCTTCAAAATACAGTATTATACTAGTCTAAAGGAACCAGACCTCGTCGTAGGTCTCAGAAAGTGAAGTTTCTAAAAAAAAAATAGTTTTTTCATCTTTTTTTTTATAAAGATTACTAGTAGAATTTTGCAGTCTACTAGTATTCTTGTTAACCCGTCGTGCTAAGCTAAAATGCTTGTGTCACGAGTGGGTTCACGTCGGTAGGGCAATGGGTGGGGATCGAACCGACGACCACAAGATCACAAGTCCGACGCCCTAGCCATTGGGATACGGCCGCTTAAATAAATTACCTTGACTTCACAAATACATAACGGACACAAACAAAGCACCCAGTATTAGAATTAAAAAAAAAACTAATAAGATTTATATTATTAATTTAAATAATACATCCGGTATTATAAAAAACAAACTAGGTACCTACCTAATATTATGAAGCGGAAGCGCAAAGTACAAATGAAAATATTTGTGTCAATTAGCTTCAACAAGAAAGTATATAAATAAAGCATAAATTAAAGTGCATGAGGGTATTAAAGCTACTCTGGTTTCGCAACTTTGGCCGACACTATCTGTTCACTATTCAGTTACTCGAAAACTTGTTTCCAACTGAAAGCTTTATGTCAGTCTGCTTTGTTTCAGACCACCGAAACTGGAACAAACACACTTTAAACGAATATAAATAAGCCGTAAGTTAACCAAAGGTAGTGTTCACGGGCATAATTCCAAAAAAAATTAGGCCACCGTGTTGTTTCCGGCATATCTTCCGATGGGTGTCGTGATTGATTGATGAGCATTTATCACTAAGAGGTAATTTACCATCTTATGCAATCACCAATCCGCCAGCCAAGCGCCACTGACCTGGCTTGCCAAGGCCTGTTAAGAGGAAGCCCATGTTCAGCAGTGGTTCTAAACAGGCAGTTGAAATTAAGTTGTGTTTTAGGTCTATTATAGCAGTTTTTTCCGATGGACATACACATGGGCTGAAAAGTCCCGGGCCTAACACATAGATGGCGCTAGTTTTATTGCAGTCACCTTTTTTTCAGTTAATACTAACCTTCAAAAGACAGCTGTTAAAATTTCATGATATTCTATTCATTAGTTTGTGAGTTATTGTGCTAAGAGTGACGCTACTTTTGTTATTTTCAAAACAATGGATCAAAAACATTTTCGTGTTTTAATTTAACACTGCTTCTTGATGGAAAAAAATACCGTTCAAGCGAAGCAATGGCTTGAAAAGTGTTACGGGGACTCCGCTCCATCAGAAACAACAATAAAACGTTGGTTTGCTGACTTCAAACGTGGTCGTAGAGACACCGATGATGCAGAACGCAGTGGACGTCCAAATGAGGCGGTAACACCAGAAAACACAAAAAAAAAACCACAAAATCGTTTTGAATGATCGGAAAATGAAGTTGCGTGCGTTAGTTGACATCGTAAAGATATCAAAAGAACGTGTTGGCTTTATATTGCATGAGCATTTGACTATGAGAAAGCTCTGTTCAAAGTCGGTGCCGCGATTGACCAAAAACAACAACGTGTTGATGATTCTGAGTAGTTATTGAAATGTTAGAGCGGCGCTGGAATGATTGCGTTGCTCTTGATGGAGATTACGTTGATGAATAAAGCTAATTTTGAACCAAAAAAACTGTGTTTTCTTTGTTAGGCCCGGGACTTTTCAGCCCATGCAATATGTGGTTGAAGCACGAACTGCGCACACTTATCTATACTGATATTATATAGAGCAAAGATTTGATTGTATATTGGTTTTTTTGTTTTTGTTGACGGATTTGAGAAATTCTTTCACTGTTGGGAAGCTACACTCTCCGGGAAGCTTGTTGTTTATAGAGAAGGAGTGCAGAAAGCTAATATTATTAATTTATTTATGGTCGAATTTTGGAACACTGGTAAAAACACTTAGTGGAGGAAGGCTATAAATATAATAGTTATAAAAAAATGTTTTGGACTATAAAAATCAAAAGTTTAAATAATGTGCTCGTCCCGCCATCTTCGGGGTCTGCCACGACGCCTTCTAGCTGTGTCAAGGCTTCAATTGGTGGTTATTTTCGCCCACAGCTTGGGTATACGGCAGACGTGGCCAGCCAATTCCCACTTTAGCTTAGCGGCTAAGGAACTTGTTTATTTATTAAGACCAAAAAAAAATTATTTCAACTTTTTGAGGACTAGTTTTGGTTTGAAATGTTTTGCAGCTATGACGGCGGTTGCCATAGACATGCTGATAGTAATCCCGTACATTTGTAAAATCTCAAATGGAAACCCAACATTGCGATAATGAAAAGAAGATTTTACGTTCGAAAATCAAAATTATGCTTTATTTTTAATTACTGAGCTTGGGCAATAAATGAAGGAACTATTTCAAGATTTCTTCATTCGTTCCAAAAATGTCGGGCAAATTCATCGTATGAATGTAATAGCTGTAGATCCGTACGTTTTATTCCTGGTGAGTGAGTCTGAGTGCCGACACCTCTCACGGTAAAAGCTGTTGGGTTTCAACGTTTTAGTACCAAAGAATACGTGTCGGGATTTTATTTCGTTTTTTGAAGATATGTAGTTTTAAGTTTGGAAAAAGGTATTGATCTTGAGCAGGTATAAAGACAACGTCGCCGTGATACTTTCTTCAATGGATTTATTGAGATTTGTAACTAAACCCAGATTAAATTTAAGCGATAGGTGATGTTCTTCAGGAATGTCAGGTGCGTAGTACTCGCAACCGGCGTGCGTGTATGACCAGATGTATGAACGTGCACGAGGCAAAGGGAGTGTGTAAGCATCGTAGCAGGTGGCGTTCTGTAGTTTCTGCCTACCCCCATGGGAGAAAGGTGTGATTATATGTATGTATGTATGTAAATATAAGAATGATTTTTTGTTTTTACAGATCAGACATGTTAATGTTAGGCATGCAATCGTTAATATCATGTTATAATTAGAAATACATTAAGCTTTACTTGTCATATTGTCTACTGTATTATTTTGTTTTGTCTTACATCATCTTGTCGTACTGTGTCATATTTGTGTTAATTTATTTATGTACAAGCTCCGCGCGCGGTTTCATCCATGTGGACTTCATCATTAAATATAGCCTGTGTTACTCCTGTATAATGTAGCTGGACTAGATCTGTAGTTCTGCAGTTAATGCAAATAAACAGACAAACAATGTTTTTTTTCCTCTTTATGATATTAGTATAGAATCTCTATTGTACACATGAATGTCGGCGAAATAATAACATTAAAACATGATATTGGCAAGCTTCACTTATTTATGAGTTTTCTTCCAGCAAACAGTGTAAACAACAGATATAAGATAAGATACTAATATTAAAAAGAGTAGATTATTGATTCTTATACGTATACAATAACAAACAGTCAAATATAACATATAAAATAATATCTATTATAAAAATTACTAATGTTATATGTGCTAATACGTTAATCACAGAAACGACTGCTCTGATTTGAAAATTTCTAAAGGCTAAAGGTCTATTTATATAGGCTATAGTTTATGAAGTGCCTATGGGAACTGGAGTTAAGTGAGTGAAACCGCGTGCGGGAATCTAGTTTTGTTATTAGACTACCGATTGCACCTACATTTATTTTATTCTATACTTGTGGTCTCCGGCTTTGCCGTGTGATTTACGGCTTAGGATATAACACCACATCTTCCCATGAGTGTGGTAAGAGGTGGCTAAGGGACATACATTTGTTGGATGGGCAACAACATCTATCAGCTATAAGATACTCTCATATAACTGCGATCACCAATCTGCCTGCTAAACGTGGTAATTATGGCAATGTTCCTCAACGACCCTGGCTTACCAAGGTATCGCTCATTTGGAGCGACACAAAGTGCACCTACCATGTTTTCTCTGCATCACCCTAAGGTCGACTGGTAGAGAATGCCTTTGGCATTAAGTCCGGCTCTGTACAGTGTTGTGCAAAAAGTTTTAAATAAATAAATAAATAAAGGCACTTTCAGATCCCACAAAATTCGACAGAATTTAATCCACGCATTTAAGAAAACGGTCATTATAATGCGACTTTATGAAAATTCGCGCTAGTTATATGTCATTTACAATGCATACAATACAATGCATATATAGTACATTATTTTGACTTAATTAAGAACAATATTTTTAACATTATATAGGTACAGAACTAGCGACCCGCTCCGGCTTCGCACGGGTGCCATGCTATGCATGCATGCAACTATTAAAAAAAACCGCATCACAATCTGTTGCGTAGTTTTAAAGATCAAAGCATACATAGGGACGGACAGACAGCGGCAAGCGACTTTGTTTTATACTAAGTATACGTGTGTATGTGAATGTATAGTATCCCATATTAAATGATATAGTTCTATAGAATTAAATAATTTAATATGGAATAATATCAGGCAGTACAATATTATTATATTGTACTGTCTCCATGTATGTAAAATATTTTATGTATGTTAATTAAATAGTACCTTGACGGTATTTATTTCATTACGAGTGCTTACAACTTCAGTGCACCTACCACTTTGTCTCTGCACCACCCAATGGTTGACTGGGAGAAAATGCCTTTGGCATTAAGTCCGCCTATGAACAGTTTTGTGCTAAAGATTTAAATAAATAAATAAATAAGTAGTGAAGAAGGTCTTCAGTTGATGGTATAACTTAACTGAATGAGTCACTTCATACAAATCAAATCTATTATAAAATTAAGTAACTCCCGTTCCCGTAACAACTTCCAAATGAAATATAGCCTTTAGCCTTCCTCGACAAATGGACTATCGCTATCTAACACTAAAATAAAAAAAACTATACAATTAAAATTATTTACATGATTTACATTGATGAATTCCTCAAAAAACTTACTTATTTTCACTAATTTCATGACTTAAACCTAGAATGAAATACAGACGGAAACGAAAAAAAAATCCTTATAAAAGTTCCCAAATAATTTTTAGTTAAAACAATTTCTCTTGAATGTTAACTGCATACCACAAAGTTACTGATATAAAGCCAGGGTGTGACCAGCGATGCGATGATAAACCACGTAGTGATTGTAATCTGGAGCGTTTGATCTTAAAAGATATATTATTTGCTAATGAGAACACAGTTAGTTAATAATAAATAATCACCATAAATTGTTGTAAGCAAAATTATAAATTATCAACAAATTAACACTAAGCACATAATAAAACATGGCGGGAAGATTGAGAATCTTAATTAAATTCTAAATAAATTTATTTCCTCGATAAACGTTACGTGTAATATAATTTTGAACATTTAATTTTATGGGGATTAAGTCATTGTTACATATAAACAGGATGTACAAGTGAAGAAATTATTAAGTAAATTAAAAGTTGAAATCAATAAGTCTTTTTCCATTTACCTCGTAATACCGCAGCTTGGGAAAGCGACATTTTAAATATTAAATAATGTTCTTTACAATCAACTTCAAATTACGAAACTTCATAAAAAGGAAACCTAACAGCTGCCAAGCTAAGTATTTTGTGTGAAAAGAAATGATATACTGTAATAGACGGACGAAAGCTCATGAATGAGATTAGTTTCATATTATAAAAGCTATTGTTCGCGTAGATTTTGATTTCTTAGTAAAAGCTTTGAATCATCTTTTAAGCGGATTAGGGTTGAGTCATCATCATCATCATCATCAACAGCCCGTTTACGTCCACTGCTGAACATGGGCCTCCTCTTAACAGACCTTGGCAAGCCAAGATCGTAGAGGGATATTGCCATAATCACCACGCTTGGCAGACGGATTGGTGATCGCAGTAAGATGTAAACCTTGAGCTAATAGATGCTGTTGCCCATTCATCAGCCATATGTCCCTTAGTCGCCTTTTACGACACCCATGGGGGAGGACATGGGGTGGTCTATTCTAAGCCGGAAACCACACGGCACCTAGGGTTGAGTAGGTACCTAGACAATACATGTTATTAACATACTTGTAGTATTCTAGGGCTAAAGGTGTAGGCTGTGCGGTGTTAATAAACCAGTCGTTGTTTATTCAACGTTCAATGATCGCGCATAATTATTATACTATTTACTTAATTATTATGACCCTTGCCCTAACCTAACGAGACTGTTTTGTTACTGTTGTAATAAAACAAAAAAAAAATCAACTCCAATAAGTCCTGTGAAAATTAGTTTAGATTTAGGTTGTTTATTTTTTTTAACCACCTGAAACCTCTTTAGTTTATTAACTAACGAGTAAATTGATCAAATTACGATTCTTAGAATTTTCCGGTGACATATAAATAGGTAAATAAAGGTTTTCAGTTAATTTCTCGTTTCCTCCGCAGTCGCACCTCAATATTAATTGGGTGATTAGTTGTAATTGAGCTCAGCGGCATTAGGGTTAAGTGAGCCCTGAATGTTTGCCGTTCCAGACACTTTTTGGTACATCAAAGTTAATGACTAGAAATTTAAGGTGTTGTCTTAATTACCTTTTTAAATCAGAACTTAATGTTGCATATAAAATATACAAGCCATTTTAATGCGTATATATATATACGTATTAAAATGGCTGGTGTCTTGATAAATATATATAGGTAGATATGTATATGTTACGGCTAAAGGTAGGTGTGAACATAAACTTAAGATTAGCCGGCTAAACTTAGGTTTATCTTCGAGAAGCAGCTTAAGTTCGATAACATGTTAGTTTGCGTCGTGATATTCTAGGTTTTAATTAAATTAAACAATACCTATACACGGCACAAAAAGGTGTTGGGGTGGTTAAAAAAAAAAAAACCTGAACCTAAGCCAATGGAGATGAACAGGGACTGATAGAGGTTGATCTAAGTTTAACCGCATGTGGTCGGCTAGACCTAGGTTTAGCCGGCTAATCTTAAGTTTATGTTCATACCTATCCGCCGTAACATATATATATACGCATTAAAATGGCTTGTGTCTTGATAAATATATATAAATAGATATGTATATATGTTAAATAAAAAAATCAGAAGGAGTTCCAACTGACATATAGACGAACGCACAATCGTAACTGCTAATGGTAGTAACATGAAATTTGGACAATTGTTTTGATTCAAAATGCTAATATAACCCTTTTTTTGTCCGTTGGAAATGCATTTACGCTTTCCCACCGTTGCTGCAGCGTATTTTCGCGCTGGCGGTGGGATATGTGCGACTCGCCATCTCCATAGCGTGGTATGCTAACTCATACCACGAGGTGAGGACCCTACACCACTAAAAAATTTAACTTAACTCTAAAAGGATGAAATAGGGGTTGCAAGTTTGTATTATTTTATTATTTATTTATTACAGTTTTATAACTGTAATTTGTACATGTATATTTTTAACAATACATATAGAGGGACAAGTGTATAAAATCGCCACTGATATTCTTATATCAGTAGCTACCTCATACACCTGTTTTACATATTATTTAAAATATATTTTTTAAGTTTCTTCTGAAATTTTTGTTTACTTGCTTCGTGTCTGATGTCCGCTGGTAAACTGTTCAACAGATATGGTAGACTTTTTTTAATATTCTGTCACCGTAATATAATAGTTTGTTACTCTGGTAACATTAAATTTACCAGCGGTCATCAGCCGTGTGTTATGGCTATTGGTGACCAGTGATAGGCTATGCTCTTGTTTGCCATATATGAAACATTCGATGTAATTTTAAGTTTTTCAATTATAATACTATTTGTCTTCGAAAAAAATAAGCTTTACTCATGTTTTATTTGGAACAAAATACATTTCTGACACGTTGGGAAATATAAAAAGGTAATTTTATCGCGTTAATACCAATGTATAATGAATTATTATTATGCTACGCGAAAGTTTAACAGCTTACATTTCCAACAGTTTGACAACTTAAAATTACCTATTAATATTTAATCATTTATATAATAATAATAAAAAAATATTAACCATTTGTTTTCTACTTTGTTTCAGATGGGAAAAAATGAAAGCACAGAAGAATGGTTGTGTTTACAATTGCATAAAAAAATAGAATATCTTATTATTAGTAGAACGTGTAAGTGAAAAAGTGATTAAAATTAACTCTCAATTATATTCCACAAACAAAAAGTTAATAACAATCTAAAATAAATGAGTTTAAAATCGTAAAAAGTTAATCATGAAATTAAGCGTGAGTGCGTATCGTGCGCATGCATCTGCGCACAAGAAGATCCTGACGTCATCGTATCAGCAACACTATGGAAGCACCGCGGCGCCACCTGTCTGCAATCCGTTGCAACCTCCCAACTTCACTCCACAGGTAAGTGCTAGTTTTTAAAGATACCACCACGATTTTTAATAAATAACCCATTTATTTTAATAAAGTATTCAGCAATTAGAATGTTCTAAAGTCCTATGAAGAGTACTAAAAGTGAAATATAATAAAAAAAAATTATATGAGTATTCGAAGACGATGTACTTCTTTTTAATAAAGTGATGTAAATCTAGTAGGTATATGAGTATTTAAAATAGTTTAAGTAACGAGGATGTAAACTTTGTAGTTGAATAAATACGTATGAGACTCAAAAAACTCAAATCAATTAATGTAATAAATATAAACACTATTTAACTAATATTCCAAACGCGTTACACACATAAATACTGGTTCTAAATAAATAAAAAATGGGAATAAAATAAAAATAAAAACAAAATTGCTGAAAACATTAAATATGTAATCTTTACACTAGGCAAGCCTGTATCATAAAGAAAACAACGTAAGCAAACATTGTAATTAACATAAGAAAGAAAGAAAATACATTTATTTACGGCACATACAAGGAAATAAAACAAAAATTGATTAATACTATTACAGTTATATGCACCATAAATGGGAACTGGCTTCAGCATTAAGCTACATCAAAAATGTAAAAGATCATTGCGCAGCGCTGTTATTCTGGACAGCCCTGGTTTTGACCATAAAATAAAGACATTATACAATATAATAAAAGTTGTAAAAAAAAAATAAGAAAAAAAAAATGTTAAAATTACATTTTATTTTCATTATTTTTTTCACTTTAGTAAGAAGTACTCAAAAACCATTTTATTTTATACATTGTATATACCTAATTACTAAAAATGCCTGTATTAAAATAACAACCCTGAAAATTTCATTAGTAGTTCATTACTAATCTAATCAAGAAAAGACAAGCATTTAAAATCAATCATTTTACAACATAAATGATTTATCATATAGGTATGGGACACGCCTTACCGAAGGCGTTTTAAACGTGGATCAAACTGACCAAACCGCTGTGATATTTACGCGAGATGGGAGGCGAGAGATTGGTCGTTTCACAACATCAAAAACAACTTTTGAACTATTCCAGAACTATTCCAGAACTTTCAGGAACACTATCGAAATTGAAAATTCGTAAATTTCCGTCAAATGTCCGCTAGATATTCTGAATATGAATTTTGAAACTGTTTGAAATAGTTCGAAATATATTAAATATCGATGTTCGAAACTTAATACTTGCAGGTGAGTTGAACAAGGCTTAAAGTTGGGTCTAAAGTGTCTCTCTTGTCTAACTACGAGTATATTGTGTATGCAGACATATTGTTTGCGTAATTAGATTTGATTTGGTTATGTATGAATATTAATTTATCAAGTATGTTAGTAATTCTGTTTAGATTTTGTGCTATGAGTATCTCTTTACATACTTAGTGTTGAAAATTATTAGATGAATATTTCAATAGACATTGCTATAGTTGTTGTTAAGTTGTGTATTTTTCAAGCAATGGATAGGTATAATTTGTGTTTCAGAGTTAGATTGAGAAGAAAAACATAAGACGATCTTATTTCTAGCTCAAACGAGAAAAAGCATAATATAATATCTAAGATATGACAATCTCTTCTATTCAAAAGTACGTTCGTTATCGTAAGTTATCGACAATCTGCTTAGCTTAGCGGTACTCGCTCGCTTTAAATCTCGGAGGTCGTGGGCTCGATCCCAATGCCTATCCGGGTCTAGTTTTTTTTTTTTTTTTTTACTACATATAGGCTTACGTTTGACCATAATCTCGCTTGATGGAAGGCGAAGATAAGGCCTAAGATGATACACGCTTGCCTAGAAGTTGGTTGAGGGACTGCCCTCTGTGCCTTGGAAAGCACGTTAAACCGTTGGTCCCGATTGTTATAACATCATCTATAATAATCGTATATCAGGGAACAGGCAGCAGCGTTGCCTTATGTGGTACAACATAATCCTGCGGTCACCAACCCGCCTGCCAAGCGTGGTGACAATGACAAATACCCTCCCTCAGGAGGAGGCCCATGTTCAGCAGTGGACGTTATACGGAATGCGGAACTAAAATTTTAACCTTGAAAACAAAATATATTTGTTTTCAAGGTTAAAATTTTAGTTTCAACTTGAGTTCCTGTATTTACATTTTTGGGACATGAATACACATAATACCTAAAATTTATAGTATTTTTATTTTTATTTTACCATAATTTATATCATTGCAGTATCACCGACGAAATGTGTCTTCTAAACACAAAAACTACGTCAAATATAGTATTGAATTGGGAAATCTATTGGAGGAAATACTAAAATTCAGTGAAACTAACTAACTTTATTAACAAGGTTAATTTCAAAGCGTTAAGCTCTAGAAAAGTAACTTTTTTACAAGCCATATTTGACGCTGACCGTTTGAAATTAGAAAACTCGATGGTACGCAATTGGTAGAAAGAGAGAAAAATAAGAGACAAGAACAAGATTTACTACACTCAAATGTCATTACTATCTTGTATAATATCTAATTCTGATCATAGGGTCCCGTTTTCCATAGGATCATCATCATTCAATATAGCCTTGGTTTTTGCCTGGGTAACTTAACTTTCTAATCCTGCTAATATTATAAACGCGAAAGTTTGAGAATATGGATGGATGGATGTTTGTTACTCTTTCGCCCAAAAACTATTTAATGGATTTGGCTTAAACTTTGCACGGGGATAGTTAATCAGCTATATTAACATATAGGCTACAAAAAATCATGCTCCGACCCACTGGAGCAGAGAAACGCAGGTAAAACCGTGGCGCGCAGCTAGTGTGAAATAACTTTTCGAATCTGACCAGTTGTTCCTAAGATTAACGTTTTCAAGTAAACAAACATACTCTTCAGCTTTATAATCACTACATCTACTCTGTCCCTATATCCCTATGTATGCTTAAATATTTAAAACTGCGCAACGGATTTTAATGCGGTTTTTTTTAATAGATAGAGTGATTCAAGAGGAATGTTTATATGTATAATACATCAGCCTTGCGCCCATGCGGAGCCGGGGCGGGTCGCTAGTATTAGATATATTAATAATCAAAAACAAAAGTAACTTTAATAAGAACCTATTAGAAATGTGTAAATTTATTCAAAGTATGTTGAATTTGCTTTATAAGGTGTAACGTTTGGAATTTTGTGAGTTTCGGACTTAATATGAAGGTTAACCATCATACAAAAACAACTAAACGGATTATGTGTACCTTCCGATGCTCTCGTAGACCCGAAGTCCGAGATGCCCGCGAACTGTAATGTAGAGCGACAGTTGCACAAAACTCCCCTAAAATACTAAACGTCATAATTCCTCAATCTCATCGCCAGCGACCGCCCTGAGCCGTGGTCCAAGCCCCACAGGGGGCGCCCTCTTGCGCAGGTGGCTATGTTTGTAGTTTTTAAACCATTTATTAAGGCTGGAGCTTTGCTCGCCTTTATGCCCGGTGAAGTAGCAAAATCCTCGTGGATAACTACGTATGTAAATCCGAAAAAAAAAATACTGTTTCTCCATCTTAATTTCCAAAACCTACACACTATTCTTGTTCCCTTTTTGTTTTTTTCCTATTGCGGGTCTAGAAATAAGCAGTACCTTTGTGCTACCTTTCTTTTATTTTTATAAATTAATTTTTAATGTTTTGTGTGTACATAAATTAAATAAATAAACGGATTTTGTGTCGAACACACAAAAGTTATCAGAACAATATTTATATAAAAGAAACTTCCAGAAAAATCCAGTTCCAAAATAACAATAAATAATTCTAGATAAATTTTGTCCGATTTTTTGTACTGGGAATTTAGATAAATGTCGATTGGAGAGTACAATAGGCATTCACAGTGCTCCCAAATGATCTCGGCCTAGTCGATTCACTTCTGCAAAACGGCTGAAAAGGGACCGTTTCGTGTGCCAGAAAGTAAATGCCTATTCTCTTCATGTATACGTCGGGTAAGTTCGGATGAGTTGGGTGATTTTAAATGTTAATGTGACAACCTCTGTGGCGTAGTGCTATAAAGTCTTACTTTAAGTCTCAGAGGTGGTGGGTTCGAGCCCCACGATGGACAAGACATTTTTGTGTAAATTCAAAGATTCCTTTCCGGGTCTGGTCGGTTAAGGGACTCCGTGCCTCGAGAAGTACGTTAAGCCTTTGTTTCTGATTGTTATAATATCATATATAACAATCGCATATCATGGAACAGGTAGCAGCGTTTTCTTGTATGTTACAACATAATACTGCGGTCAAAATCCGCTTGCCAAGCGTGTTGACTATGGTCACCTAACGCTTAAATAACCCCATAGGCCCATGTTCATCAGTGGCCGTTAACGGGGTGATGATGATGAATTGTGTAATGGCACAATATTTGATATAAATTATGTTTATGTTATAAGAATGTCCCTTTAGTTATAAGATGCTTCTCGTATTTAATGTACGTAATAATTGCCTTTTTAAGTTTGTGTAGAACTTAATATTTAGAAGGGACGGGTGTACCGTAGGCTTATTCCGTAAAATAAGCGACAGCGATAACTTTGCACATTGATCGCAAAACGTAAAGAAATGACACATAGTTAAGGTAACTAAGTAACTATGAAAATTCGAGATTATTATGTATTTAGATGCTTTGCTGTCAAATTAAAATATGAAATACAAAAACTTCTTGAACAACCAAGCCACACATGACCCCATGTGTGGCTTGGTTGTTCAAGAAGTTTCGTAGTTTCGCCTGTAGTTTGCTTAGTTTTCCAGAAACTAAGCGAACTACACACAAATCTGTGAAGCTTCTTTTAAGAGTCATTTGATAAGGATGGAGCCTTGCTCGCCTTTATGTCCTATTAAGAAACAAAACCATTACAACCATAGCTTACAACCATATAAAAAAATGCTATCAAACCTTTCCTCTTTATAATATTAGTGTAGATAATATCTAACTGTTATAGTTTTCTGAGAATAATTAGTATTTTTGAACTTTTACGGATAGACTCATTGGTCAGTCTATCCGTGACCACGACTGATGTAACCCATGTCGGATAACTATTTGCCTTAAAATTGTACAGCGATTGTGTCTTACTATAAATTACTAGTTTGCCGCGAGCTTTACAATGAAATGCCATCCTTTTTCACCACTTAAGGGTTGAATTTTACAAAATAATTTTAGTGGACCTATTCGTCACTATAGGAAGCCACGGTTCAAATATCAAGTGTTCAGTAGTTTTCCCTCGGCGTTGATGAGTCAGTCAGTCAGGACATGTTACTTTATATTATGTATAATGAATAAGTAATATGTATTTATAGTATTGCATTTACTAACCTAAAAGCGAAATGAGTTTCATATTTTTCCGAGGCCTTTGTAATCCACGTATGGAGCGAAGCGAATGGAGGGTACTTGCACAAGCTCGAGGGTCGTAACAAGTCACTTGACAACAGCTGTAGATCGCGGAGTCCGGTTATTGTACTGCTCCTTATGACATTAAAATTGAACCCTATTTCTAGAGTGATAAGGTAAAATTTGAATTGATGGATAATGTTTAGTACTTTAGAAGAATAGATAAGTAGTGATGGTATGGCATCTTATTCGCATATTTGTATAGAAAAGCTTAATCATTAGCTTTATCTTACAATAAATTGTTCAAAGTGCAGAATAATTTGTTCCTTAAAAATTGTTATATATTTATTTTGAATGGTCATATTTTTTCCCTTGTGACTGAACATGAATAGAAATATTATTTATTTAAGGACAACCAGTAGCTTTTACATTTTACTTACAATTTATAAAGAAACACACAAATGTGAAGTCTAATGCACAGCATTTTAAGGTGTCACAACAGGCACAGGCTTATGACACTCATGACCTTTAAATAAATAAAAAGGAAAAAATATATGTAAATATTTAACTAAAATAAAATAAAAAAATACTTCTGAAACACTACCAAAAAACTCAGTAGTATTGTTCATCGTTAGACTCGCTTGTAATATTATGTATTCTGTGGTCTCGCTAAAATAAATAATCTTGCTTTTTTTTTCGGACGGATCTATGTAGTTCGCCTTGAGGCTTTTGCTACTTCACCGGGCATAAAGGCAAGCAGGGCTCCAGCCTAGATAAATGGTTTAAACACTACAAACTAAGCAACCTGCGCAAGAGGGCGTCCCCTGTGGGACTTGGACCTCGGCTCAGGGCGGTCACTGACGGGGAGATTGAGGGATTATGGCTTTTAGTATCTTTAGGGGAGTTTTGTGCAACTGTCGCTCTACTTTACAGTTCGCGGGCCTCTCGGACTTCGGGTCTACGAGGGCATCGGAAGGTTAAAAAAAACCTAGCCAAATATTTAAAATCTATGGGTTTATAATCTTAATTGGCTGCTCTACTGGGGAAGTGACTTCACCTTACAGAATACCAGACCAAAAAAACTTTATAGATTGATGTTGTGTTTCAGTGTTATTTGTGTAAACCATAAATAGTTGTTGTGAGTCTGAATCTGCTTTATGTCCTTGAATTGAGTGTTTGTAAAGTCCCTGGCGAGACGGGAATAAATTTCTTTCTCTTTAAGAACACACTAACACACACATCTACTTGCCAATATCTCACTAGTGTACAGGAATAATATCTAACTAGTGGCCCCCGCCAACAGCGGATCGAAGGAGTATCCGGGGGGTTTTAGTGGTAAGGTCCTCTCCGCGTGGTATGAGTTAGCATACCACGCTGTGGAGAGGGCGAGTCCCACATATCTCACCGACAGCGCGCGAATACCTACGCTGCAGCGGCGGTGGGAATGAGTAAATGTGTTTCCCCCCGGACAACAAAAAGAAAGAAAAAAAAGTTAAAATTGTACGTAATGACGTCACGCATAATTTCAACGCACTGTATCTTCGTCATTTTTTGTTTGAGGAACGAAAATAAAAAAAATGTGTCCCATATTTTTTGGTTAACTTACCGACGGACTAGATAGATTTTTAGTATTCATGCCTATTGTTATAATAAACTCATTGTTACTCGGAATTTTAGAATTGCTTAAGGTGTATTTAGCTTTCAGGTTGTTTGTAAGTAGTGATAATGAATTGAAAATAAAACATTTTTTTTTAATAAGAATCGCCGTTCTCTACATCCCATTATAATTTCACCACGGTCTTTATAAACTTTGCATAGGTACATAGGTATGCAAATAAACTCTAAAATGTTTTGACTGCATTAACTACAGGAGGTCGTAAATATTCAAATATTATGATATTCTAATACAGTGAGCGTCCATTTAGTTTATCGACAAGGTTATATAAAATAGAAAGGTTTATTTTACTACCCTGAAAAAGCGTCAGTCGTAAAATAGACAAAATTTGACACAAAGGGTTGAATTGAACAGTTCGAAATATGATATGCAATATTTTAAGAGGATAGGTGTCGAAACAGGCTTACTTATAACAGTGGGATTTTATTTTAGTCTGAAAATAAAATTTCATTAATTATCTTATACTATAATGTAATAAAATTATAATATAACAATTTATAAAGCTGGTGAGATAGTTTGTTTGCTTGAATGCGCTAATCTCAGGATATACTGGACAAATTTGAAAATATGAAATATAAAAGAACTTACGTGTCTAAATTACGTATGTGTGTTCACACACGTAACTCCCGTCACCGTCGCCGTCAGAACTACATAATGAAATATAACTTATAGCCTTCCTCAATAAATGGGCTATCTAACACTGAAATATTTTTTCAAACCGGACCAGTATTTCCTGAGATCATCGCGTTCAAGAAAACAAACAAACTCTTCAGCTTTGTATATTCCATAGACTCGAAATCAACATGAAGGTAGAAAGTTTATATACCTTGGTTACATTTTTTTATTTTTTTAAGATTACTAGCAGTGTTTTGCTGTCTACTGGTAGTCTTGTTAATCCCTCGTGCTAAGCTAAAATGCTTGTGTTACGAATGGGTTCACGTCGGTAATGTAATGGGTGGGCTTCGAACCGGCAACCTCAAGATCACAAGTCCGACGCCGTAGCCATTGGGCTACGGTCGCTTTATAAGCCTTCCGACAACACGTAAAACATTATTAACATACATGTATACTTTGAGTTAGGACTTATCCTATTTAATTCGAAAGCACGAATAATCCGTCGAAAATATATGTAACTTTTCTACAATATACGCGTATAATAAATTTGGTATAACACTGTATAATTACTTTAGGGCACACGTGACATCCCCAAATGGAATTATATTAAAGTCAAACATTTCTAACAAACGGCCAAAGCTATAAACCGAGGGACAGTCTAAATTTATCTAAGTTTTAAGGTTAAATTTCAGTAATTCGGATTATTGGAGCGTCAGTTACTGTTAGCCTTCATCATCCCACTGCTGGGCAAAGGACTATCCCCATGACTTCCAGGTCCTTCGATCCAGGGCTAAAGTAGGCCACTGGTCGTTTGTTTTGTCCAACTCGACCCGCCATCTTTTACGGGGTCTGCCGCGACGCCTTCTTAAGGTGCAAGTTGGAAGCGGGCGACGTGAGGTGGCGGCGGACGACGGGTCGCAGCGACACTACTGGTTTGTATGTATTTCTATGAAATTCATTTCGCAGTTAGCGACATGAAGCTAGCGACGCGTTTCATAGAAATACATACAAACCAGTTGTGTCGCTGCGACACGTCGTCTGCTGCTGCCTCATGTCGACCGCTTCCAACTTGCACCTTTACTGTGTCAGGGCTCCACGTGGTGGTTATTTTGACCCATAGCTAATTGGACATACGGCAGACGTGGCTAGCCCCAGCTTCAGTTAGATTACCAAAAAATATTGGACACGTTTTTTTTGTTCATTAAACAAACAATTTCGAAGATACAGCGCCTTGAAATTTCGTGTGATGTCACTTCTAGGTACAATCTTACTTAATAGTTACGCCACAAGCCCTCCTCTCCTGATCTTTATAGTTTGTGTACTGACGACCTAATAGATTTATTTAGTTTTTACGCAAATTTTCCGTAATATATTATTTTTAAAAATACTAGCACACTGCTATTATTTTTGTTAACCCCACATGCTAAACTAAAATGTTACGAGTGGGTTCACGGCGGTAGTGCAATGAGTGGGAACCGAACTGATGCCCTAGCCTATGACCTACGGCCTTTGCGTTTGATACAGGTTTTATTGTTCGTTGTACCAGATAACAGGCAAAAGCGTTTACCTATCATATTACTACACACAATACTGTAGTCACCTACACGCCTGCCAAGCTCGGTGTCTATAGCAACACCCCTTTCGAGAGAGGCCATTGTTAAGCCCTTATGTAGCAATGATGGTGACACGAGTTTGCGAATAGGTCATCTATAGAATATATAAAGCTGAAGGGTTTGTTTGCTTGAACACGATAATAACAGAAGTTACTAGTCCGATTTAAAAAATCTTTCATTGTTAGATAGCCCATTTAATCGAGAAAAGCTTTAATTAATTATGAAGTTCTATTCTTATTATTATTTATTATTTAGTTCTAATGGGAACGGAAGGTACATTCATTTCCCTAGTGCGAGAGTAGTGTAGAAAAGATCAAGTAGAGAGTTAGAATTAAAACTTTCGTGAGTAGTACACATATATTATTTTGCGTTTAGAACAACTTTATTTCTCATAAAGAATTGCATAAATAATTCAATTACTGAGAAACAATATTTAAAATTAAATTAATATTTAGAGCGCACAACGGTACGTAAATTAAATTAAATAAAACTAATGTGGGTTAACCAACAATAAACAATGTTATATTAACTATCCTGTTAGTTGCCCGGCGCGTCGCGCCGCACGCCGTCGAGTCGACTACTCCTTGAGAATGGACCTCGGGATGGTCTCGAAACTAGTCGGACATATCCGATGATGACAAACCGTGTGTACAACCGGATAGTTAATATAAAATAGAGAGTTAGAACTTAAAACGAATAAGTTTTGTTTTAAGTTCACTAGACGACAGAACATTATGATTACTTCTGTAATCAAAACTAAACACATAACCATAAACAGAACTTTCTAGAACTTTCAAAATAAAATAACATGTATCGCGCAATCGATTTTTAAATTTAAAATTTAGTACATTTAAATATGTCTAGAGACTCATTGACCCCACAGTCAAACCATTGCGACGGTTTTAGTGGGGCTTAGCATATAAGTAACTTACCTTTTTGAAATAAAGATAAATAAATAAAATTAAAAAAATCGAACGTATACAAATTCGATGCACCAATGATTAATCATGGTGGGACTTAGAAGATCTTATTTTCTGTGAATAGCATCACCAACCGTCCTCTTCACTTCCTTATCCATTTCATAATTAAGTAAATCCTCTTCAAAGCATGTTAAGTAGTCTCGGGAGAACTAAAGAGGTCGCTTACATAAAATTAACTTAATTTTCAGTTGTCAACTCACTTCTTGACAACTTAAATAAATATAAATCAGCGTTAAGGGAGTTAACTACTTAAAAACTTTCTTTTACTTATTAGTCTGGTAAAGTTAGATCTCACCGCAGTAAAAAGCCTCACTTTTAAACTGAAAATTACCAAGGAAATGTATTTTTTTCTTCATTTTGTAAAGAAAAGACTTGGTATACAGAAGGCTGTAAATTATCTTTTTACTTAAAACTAGCTTCCCGCCCGCGGTTTCACTCGCGGAACTCCCGTTCCCGTGGGAACTTTATAATTAAATATAGCCTATGTCATCCGGGGATAGTGTTGCTTCCCAACGGTAAAATAATTTTTTCAATCGGTCTTGTATTTTTCTAGTATAGATAGCGTGTTTTTTCTTACTAGTACTAGCTGTCCCAAGCGGTTTTACCAGCGTAGATGCCGCTTCCGTGGGAACCTAGTCTTAAAATACAGCCTATGACACAAAAAAATTGGCGTTCTATCAATCGTTGATAGTTACTTAAGTAAGTTTTCATCATTTTTTTAATGTGCCTCTTTATTTTTTTGTTTCTTTGATAATGAACCTTCTTTTGGCAATAATAAACATAATAAAAAAAGAATGAGTGAAATTGGTCCTTCCGTTCCCGCGTACCAAGGTAAATAGATATTCAAATTTATCATCATCAGCGCGTATAATGTCCACTGCTGAACATGGGCCTCCTCCCGGGGAGGGTATATATGACCATAGTCACCACGCTTGGCAGGCGGGTTGGTGACCGCAGTATTATGTCGTACCACACAAGGAAACGCTGCTGCCCGTTCCTTGATATTCGATTATTATAGTTGATGCTATAACAATCGGGACCAACGGCATAACGTCCTATCCCCGGCACGAAGGGTAGTTCCTCAACCAACCAGACTTCTTTCAGATCTTAGAATTTACACAAAGGTTTCTTGACCTTCGAGATTTAAAGCGAGCCAAATACCACTACGCCACCGAGATTGTCAGTTGATTACTTAATTTCAACATTGATCACCCCTCCACAACCTATTCTTTCATTCATACATTTCTTGTCTTTTAAAGTGCACCTTCCATGTTATTCTCTGCATCACCCTAAGGTTGACTGGTAGAGAATGCCTTTGGCATTAAGTCCGCCTTTGTGCCATGTTGTGCATAAAGTTTTTAAATAAATAAAAAATAAATTCTATTATACTATTTATATAAAGCCGCTACATCTATGATACATTTTCCAATGCTTCAGACCCTCGTACTCGGATACTAATCCACTTAAGTGTAACAAGTACATCACTCAATACAAGCCTTAAGATCGTTTGTCCTTAATGATTAACAGTCGTCTAAATACCCTTAGACCCTCCTTACTGTATCTCAATTATGTTGTGAAATTACAGATGGTTGTACTGACCCTTCACCTTTGTAATAATACCGCAGGTAAACATCAACAGCCCATTTACGTCCTGTACTGCTGAACATGGGCCTCCTCTTAACAGATGTTGGCAAGCCAGGGTCGTTGAGGGATATTGCCATAATCACCACGCTTGGCAGATGGATTGGTGATCGCAGTAAGATGTAAACCTTGAGCTAATAGATGCTGCTGCCCATCCTAAAAGTCATAATCCCTCAATCTCATCGCCAGCGACCGCCCTGAGCCGAGGTCCAAGCCCCACAGGGGGCGCCTTCTTGCGCAGATTGCTTAGTTTGTAGTTTTTAAACCATTTATTAAGGCTGGAGCTTTGCTCGCCTTTATGCCCGGTGAAATAGCAAAAGCCTCGTGTTGATTGTTGTAGATGTTACGAAAAAAAATGTCCATCAGCCAGCAAGGGACTAAGGGACATACCCTTTCCCCATACCCCGCTTTTACGACACCCATGGGAGGACATGGGGTGGTATATTCTAAGCCAGATACCACACGGCACTGTGTTATGTAAACAGAGTGTCATAATAGACATGAAGACTACAAAAATCTATTAAGTCCGTCAGTTAGATTATCAAACAATATTGGACACTTACTTTATTTTCGTTTTTAAAGAATGACGAAGATACAGTGCGTTTAAATTTCCTGTGACTTCACTTCTAGGTACAATTTTACCTAGTAGTGACGTCACAAACCCCTATCTCCTGAACTTCATAGTTTTTGTTGCTCTGTTTCTTTGGCAATTTTTATTGATTTGATCAATAAAAAAATACGTGTACAATATTTTTTAGTTATGTTATAACTGACGGACTAAATATATTTTTTAGTCTTCATGCCTATTATTATTGTAAAACTAGCTGACCCGACATACGTCGTCATTTTTTATTTACCTGGTTGAAATCTCTTATAGACTTCTCACCGTCCGGTGGGGGCGTGTGGACTCCTTCACTTGCTCCCGGCTTTATGTAGCTTGCGAGCGGGGCATCCAGTCACCCACCAAAACCACCACGGTAGGCCGCCTCGGATGCTTGCGGCAGGTGGCTCCGGGCACTCGAAAAGATCGACCTCCGGAACCACCCCCGTGGATCGGCGCGAAGGGGAAGGACAATATCTGAAGCAAAACTTTATTAAATTGAACTTTTAATATAAGGCGTAGGCGGATAGCTTCAAACCATGCTGTAGGGTGAGAATTTTGATTTTTTTAATTCCTCGTTTTTATTTGTAGCACACATTTTATCTATCTTTAAAAAGTTTTATATTGTCAAAAGCGCTAAGGTTACATTAGAAAATTTAATATGATGTATACATAAATGTTTCTAATTTTTCATGCATAAAAAACTGATCAAGGGCAAGTCGGACTCGTGCACGAAGGGTTCCGTACCATTTTCAAGCATCTACCTGTTGCCGTTATTGATATGGAGCAAAAAAACAAAAAAAAAAAGTTTGTTGTATGGGAGCCCCCCTTTTATTTTTAGTATTCGTTGTTATAGCGGCTATAGGAATACATCATCTGTGAAAATTTCAACTGTCTAGCTATCATGGTTCTTTAGATACAGCCTGGTGACAGACAGACAAACTGCGAAGTCTTAGTAATAGGGTCCCGTTTTTACCCTTCGGATACGGAACCCTAAACAGGCAATGATGAATGTTAAAGCCAGTACAATAGTGTTTAATTATAACAAGACTATTAAAGCACGATGCTATGCACAACGAGACACACTAATACGAGTAAAACCACAGGGCAGAGCTAGTTAGTAATAAAGGGGATTTCTCTCGCACCACACGGATATTGCGTGGCTGCTGTGTTTGCCCGATATATTGACTGCTCTGGGATTGAGACTAGTACAAACTCAACACATTTTTTACTAGTAAATGTTGTTCGTTCGACTTTTTATTTAAGCTTATTTTAAATGTCTCTTTACTGGCTTCATATTATATATTACCAACACTATTATGAGCTTGAGGTTATGCAATTGTAATTTTTTTATACCTATATCTTTACGATTTTAAAACTAGTGTGATGTGTTTTATTCCGGGTTATTATCTAACTCTGTGCAAAATGAAATGGAACAATATGGATCTAGAAGATATCCATACATCTTTAGGTACGATTTAAAAAGTTGCATGTATTCTATTTCGGGTTATTATCTAACTCTGTGCAAAATGAAATGGAACAATATGGATCTGGATGATATCCAGTTTGGTTTTTTTCGCGTGAATAAGTAAGCAACAAATTTCCATCCCTTTTTATCCTTTCATTCATAAATAAATATATTACTCCATCCATCGATACAATGAAACCTTTGTATTTATATAATAACACTTAAATTGTTTTATAGGGTTCCGTACCCGAAGGGTATCAACAGGACTCTATTACTAAGACTTCGCTGTCTGTCACCGGACCGTATCTTAAGAACCGCGATAGCTTGACAAATGAAATTTTCACAGATGACGTATTTCTATTGCCGCTATAACAACAAATATTAATATCTGCCCTATTTTGCTCGATGTCAATAACGTCAAGTCCGACTCGCACTTGGCCAGTTTTTAATACGGTGCTGGTTTTCAAATATTATCTACGGTGATTTCCAATTTTTTCCCATCCTTAGGAGTTAGTGCCACCTACAGTGATTACGTTAATGGCGAAATATATAACATCAACTATATTATAACAAGCGCATACCAGGTAACGCTGACCGTTTCTTGATATACGATTAATATAGATGATGTTAAAATAATCGGGTCCAACGGCTTAACGTGCTTTCTGAGGCACGGAGGGTAGTTCCTCAACCAAACAGGCTGGGAAGAAATCTTAGAATTTACACAAATATTTCCTGTCCGGGGTGGGGATCGAACCCACGACCTCCGAGATTTAAAGCGAGCCAATTACCGCTAAGCTACGGAGGTTGCGATAGAGTAAATTAAATTATTATTATTTGTAGAAACATGACTGTTAAACTTAACCTTTTACTCCCAAACGACACATCGGCCCAAACAAAAAGCCTATTAGTGTCCGTAATTAAAACATCCGCCATGACACTTGATGTAGCGTACAGACTCCATCAACAGAATAATTATTTTAGGGCTTACATAAAACAAAGGGTGTACTTGATGAAACTTATTTATTGGCCCTTTTTGTTTAACTTTACTTTGAAATGAACTAAACTTGGATATATATAAATTATTATCTGTGAGATCATCATCAGCCCGTATAATGCTGTTACACCTTGTGGTTTCCGGCTTAGAATAGACCACCCCATGTCCTCCCATGGGTGTCGTAAAAGGCGACTAAGGGACATATGGCTGACGGATGGGCAGCAGCATCTATTAGCTCAAGATTGACATCTTACTGCGATCACCAATCCGTCTGCCAAGCGTGGTGATTATGGCAATATCCCTCTACTTGCTTGCTTGCTTGGCTTGCCAAGGTCTGTTAAGAGGAGGCCCATGTTCAGCAGTGGACGTAAACGGGCTGTTGATGATGATAATGCTGTATGAAGGTCCGTTCGAACTAGATTTTTTCGGAAATCGAACCAACAACCTTCCGTGTCATGTCTGGCCATATTTATTATTATTTAGGGTTCTGTACCCGAAGGGTGAAAACGGGACCCGGGCAGAAATCTTAGAAGTGACATAAAGATATCTTCGGGGACCGAACCCACGACCTCCGATACTGAAAGTGGGGCACAAAGATTGTCATACGTTTCCAGGAACTAATCTACACGTTTAATGGTATTGTGTGTTTAGTGTCCATACGAAACTATGAAACACCATTATGTTTGAGACCTACGCAATCAAAGTTTACTGAGAGCGTAAGACTATGAGCCAGCTGACTGTATCATTAGAATAAAGTTTGCTTATGAAGGGGAACAGTTGGTGGAAAATCTTAGCCGGGCAAGGTGGTATGGCCATTTTTTTTGTACAAAGATTACTAGCAGAGTTTTTAATTCTACTAGTATTCTTGTTAACCCTCCGTGCTAATCTAAAATGCATGTGTTACGAGTGGGTTCACGTCGGTAGTGCAATGGATGGGGATCGAACCGGTGACCTCAAGATCAGAAGTTCGACGCAATAGCCATTGGGCTACGGCCGCTTGTTCTTGTTAAGAACTTGTATACCTATGTAGTAGGTAATAGGCTAGTTGAGACATATGAAATTATGTTACAATGATGTTCATTTTTAAAAGTATTTGTCATATGAAACCTAAATATAATCATTTTTGTTCATAAAACTTGAATATGTTTGTATAAACTTCATATGAAAATTATTTCTTTTGTCTATGTCTTTAACTTCCGAAAACGCTATCAGCCATTTTGTGACGTCATAGGTACATCTCGTTAAAAACATGAACGCGATACTTTACTATTACACTTTCTGAGTCATGACGTCATCGATATCGAATACAGATAATGTATATAGACCAACATGGCTGACATCGTTTTAATCTCTAAATGTCAGTCCAATTTTAAAATATTTATTTTAGTGTTTTCTAGATCTCAAATTATTTGAGATCTAGAATCTCAAATAAATGCCATATTTTTTTCTTGAACTAGTAAAACCATTCTTAACCATATAAAAATAATTTAAAAAAAGTGTCAACTAGCCTATTATGCCTGACTTGAAAGGTCCAGTTGTATTGGATGTAGAAAGACCTAACGCCCCTATCATTGGTGGTACAGTTGCTTAATCCTACGGCTCTTATTGGCCTGAAGTTATTAGTTTTCAGGTAACTGCCTATGAACAACTTAAGCAACAATATTGTTAAGGTAGAATATAGAATAGAATTAGTTTACTTTTTAGAGTCAAACGTTAATCAAGCAGTTAAAATGTTTATTGTGTATGTATTATTGTATTTTTTCTCTCCTTCTCCGAGCTTCGAGTATTGTCCTTACTTATGTACTTCTTTTTTTATTCATTTATTTATACTTTATTGCACACAGAAAGTTTCATGACACATCAACAGCCCGTTTACGTCAACTGCTGAACATGGGCCTCCCCTTAACAGAACTTGGCAAGCCAGGATCGTAGAGGGGTATTGCCATAATCACCACGCTTGGCAGACGGATTGGTGATCGCAGTAAGATGTAAACCTTGCGCTAATAGATGCTGCTGCCCATCCATCAGCCATATGTCCCTTAGTCGCCTTTTACGACACCCATGGGAGGACATGGGGTGGGCTATTCTAAGCCGGAAACCACACGGCAATTTCATGACACAAATTGTATTAATTGGAAACCACATGTACAAAGGCGAGCTTAATTCAGTTATGAATTCTCTTCCAGCAAACCTTTAGGAAAGAAATACATGATAATGAGTGCATAGCAAGTGAACAACAGATTTAATTTAACGATTTTTTACCAAATTGGTAAATACATATCTATAAACATACATACTAAGAAATATTCCTGTTATATATAATAAACTACTAACATATATGTTAATATTACATAATAAATTACTGAGACAAAAAATACTCCTTTGTTCTTCTTTGAATGCATCAGATGACTGGCAAGTGCGTATAGGATTTTATTTTTAAATTATTGTAATTGCTATTTTGTATTCGTTTTATGTGTTCAATAAATGTTTTTCTGTCTTAAAAAATGTTGTTAAATGATTTCCCATAACAATATAGTTTCATATTTTGTATTTGTTTTATGTGAACAATAAATGGTGTTCTTTCTTAAAAAAATTTGTTAAATGATTTCCCATAGCAATATAGTTTCATAAAAACATCGTTATTTTCTTTCATCATCACTAGCCCGTGTTATGTCCATTGCTGAACAAGGGCCACTTCGCGAGAGAAGATTTTTCTATAATTTAACGAAAATTTCAAAGTAATTGTTACTATTTAATTTTAATACTTTAAACATCATATACAGGGTTATTTTTGAAACATTAACAACCTTTCAGGGAGTGAAAGTACTGATGATTATAAGCATCTTTTACTATGTTAAAAAAAAAACTGCACCGGACTGCACCGGTGGCTCAGTGGTTACGGAAGTTACTTCTGAGACCTGGTGTTCTGGGTTCGATTCCCACCCGGGACAATTATTTGTGTGAACCAAAAATTTTGTTGTTCTGAGTCTTGGTGTTCTTTGTGTCCGTGAAATGTATGTTTGTAAAGTCCCCCGCGACACAGGGATTTATTTCCCTAGTGCGGGAGTTGTCTTTTTAAAAATAGAAATAGAATAGAAAACTGCTGTTCCATACATTTTGTCGAGGTAAGTGATCCTAAGTGTATGGAACAGCTGATTTTTTTCGCGATTTCAGCGTTTGTCCCATAGTAAAATTTGCTTATAATCATTAGGACTTTCACCCCCTGAAATATTGTTAATGTTTTAAAAATAACCATGCATATTTGATTCAAACAATGAACATTCAATGTGATAGTTTACTGAGCTTAGAAATCCTTGCAATACAACAAAATGTGTGCTATGGTTACTGTGTGTTATATATGTTAACGGAAATGTATGTAATCCGTCATTGTATACAATTCCTAGGAAATGTATGTAATTCCTAAAATCGCCCGGAAATGTGTGAAATAAATTATATTAGACATATTTCCTAGGAAATCTATACATTTCCTCAATAGCAATCGGAAATATCAATGGGTAGGTTTAGGTTATTTTTTTTTATAACCACCCGAAACCTCGTTTATCAACTAACTAGGTTGATCAACATATGATTCTTATTGATTTCTGGTAACAGTGATTTTCCGATAAATGCACCTTAAAAGTTAATAGATACCTAGTTGATTTTTGAAGCTTTAATTGGTAAGATAACATTAATCATATTTTACGGTATGATTGTTACCTATTTGTATTAATAAAAAATATTATTCTCGTTGAAGCAACATGTTTTATTACAGAAAGCATTCTTTTTATACATTTCCTGATACGATATTGGAATTATATACAATTTCTAGGAAATACATACATTTCACAGGAAATGTGTGTATTAAGGAATCTTTGAAACATTATTTTACACGTTTCCTAAGTAGGCTCGGAAGGGTATATATTTCCTAGGAATTGTGTACAATTCCTAGATTTCATACATATCCGGTAACATATATACTAATTTCTGAACTATGTAGCAAAAATAAATAGTTAAAAAGTTCGTTTACCTCAGGTAGGTAAACGAACTTTTTAACTATTTATTTAAATCATTAAAATATCTATATACGTTTCTGAAAAAGCTTTTAAAAATATGTAGATATGTATCTATGTTTAGGACAGGCCTTATTAAATGGATTAAAAACTACAAACTATGGAACCTGCAGAAGAGGGCGCCCCGTGGGGCTAGAAAATCAAGGCAGTCGCTAGCTGGAGGGATAAATGAATGGTTAAATGATTATTGTATTTTTGGGTATGTTATGATGTTTGCACTTAGTTACTCACAATCCAATATACGTGCACCCACGGGAGTGACTTGAATAAGGATTTAGTACGAATGGATTTTATCTTATGTTTCCTATTCGTAGCTATTTCGCTCTAAACAATTATATTATTGAGTTATTGCTATTTCTAATTTATGTTTGTCCCTTGTACTAACTGTGACATAGTTATGTGTATTATATTTTGTTATTATCTGAATAGGCTTATCGTTTGATTGGAAAATGTTTTGGCATTGTTTTAAAACCTGGTTATTGTGTTAATTCCGCTCAAAAATCTTAATGCTGAGATGCTTTTCCCGTGGGAACTTCATAATTAATAATAATAATAATAAATGTATTATTGACATAAATATTTTAAAAAAAGTGAGGCCGTGAGGGAGTGAGTTACAGGAGCCAGTGTCTGCTCCCAATAGTTATGAGTCAAGTTGAATGCAATAAAAAATAGTAAAAAAAAGTGGCATTTTGTTAGTCCTGAATTAAATGGTTTTCTAATGGTGAAATAAGTTTTGTAGTTGGTCTAGTAGTTCCGGTTCCTATTCAATGCAAACAAACAATCAAATATTTCCTTTTTATATGCACAAATCACATAAAAACCATATTTGCTCACTAGCTATTAGGTAAACTAATTTATATTCTCCACCACCAACTATTTCAGGTAAGTACATACAAAGTTACTATGAAATATAAATGTGTATCACGTAATTTACAACTAGCTGGCGATTCAGCGTTGCACATTTCCTGTTAGTTCTGACTGTTTCCATTCGGGGGCACAGTGCAAAATATTGAAATGTAGTAGGTTCAGGTGTTAAAGCAAATATTAAAAAATAAAATCTAATCCTGGATACCCTGAATCGTAACCTAGATTTGAATAAAAATAAATAAAACTATAAAATATCGTGACCTTACTACGTACATTCTTATTAGTTAGTTTAAAAAAAGACAACTCCCGCACTAGGGAAATAAATCCCTGTGTCGCGGGGGACTTTACAAACATTAATTTCACGGACAAATTCTGTCAACGCGGTAAGTACATAATTATGAATTGAATATGTAAAGGGGTGGGATCCTGGTGTCCTGAAACACAGACTTCGAACCTAGCTTAGGCACCAGTCTCCCAAACGATATATTTACCTGAATATGTATCATTGTCGAATCCAACTTATGTAAATTGTGGTGAGGAAAATAAAGTTATTATTATATTATTTTAATGGCGCCTGTTATATAGTTCCACTCGAGACGTTAAATGTATTTACTACGGATAGTTTATTAGTATATTTGTCTTCATGAATAAACTATTTATACAATTCCCCGTGACTCAGGGATTTTTTTTATAGTTCAGAGTATTCTTTATGATTTATAATATTCATAAGAATGTAACGTTTATTTAACGCTTAGGTTAATGTATATTTCACTTGAGGGTAGAGTTTAAATGAAAACTTATATTCATTTTGTATATTTTTTCATACTTTATTTAATGTTTTTGAATACTTTACGGAAAAGTTTACCATATACTATGTTTCAAAATTGAGATTAATAATATTCGACCACCGGCAGGACTCGAACCCGCATCTTAGGTTAAGCCCCTAATGCCTTAACCAATTAGGCTACGGTGGAAACCTACCGGTCATCGACATTTATCAATCTCTTTTATAACACGTCTCTCTTTTTTATACTATTTGAAATATGAAAAATTATAAAATGAAACCTAAAGCTAACAACTACTATATTCTCTATTATTAGGTTATTAGGTTACGGACATCAGCCTATTTTGTGTACCAAAATGGAGACCAAATAAGAAAATTATTTATATTTATATAAGTTTTACTATTATCACTATCTATGAACGCAATTTTATTTTTACAAATGAAATGAAACAACTGATTGACCTCTTCGGTTACACTGAATTTACTTACACTATGTTGAAAGATGTAGACACAGTGTGCAAACGGATGGTGAGCTAGCCACCAGATTAACACAAGATACTGGGTTAGGAATTAAACCCGTCCGCAAACAGAATGCTGCTTCGAATATATTATGAATTTAACCGGAGGGATTATTGAAATGTCGCAGCTAAATCATCCTGTATTATGTAAAATTTGGAATTGAAACAATGGAAATTGTTATAAGAAATAATTGAATTTCCTAAGATAACCTTCTTAAAAATGATTTTAATGTATGAAATTCAAGAGGTATTCCTCGAAGCACTACCATTTTGAGGCGCTCCTAATAAGGTGCTCCTGTTTTATTCCTCGGAGCGCTCCTTTTAGTAGCGCCTCCCGATAGTAATTAAAAATATTACAATTTTATACCTTGAAACCACCATCATCATCTAAAATCCTGATTAGGAGCGCCCCAAAATGGTAGCGCTTCGAGGAATACCTCAAATTCAAAAAGTAAATAAAGAGTTGTACAACGTCTATTGTAGAATTGAATATGTTTATGATTTCCGACATTTTTACGATAAAAATACATAAATTGTTGTATAAATTTCGTAAACATAATTCACGAATATTATAATCTAAACTGATATTATTTTAAACACGAATGATCTTGTAAAGCGGTACGACCACCGGTAATTTTTTATATTTAAGTTAGTATTTTTTTCGGACGGATATTTGTAGTTAACTCTGAGGCTTTTGCTACTTCACCGGGCATAAAGGCGAGCAGAGCTCCAGCCTAGATAAATGGTTTAAACACTACAAACTAAGCAACCTGCGCAAGAGGGCGTCCCCTGTGGGGCTTGGACCTCGGCTCAGGGCGGTCGCTTACGGGGAGATTGAAGGATTATGGCTTTTAGTTTCTTGATGGGAGTTTTGTGCAACTGTTGCTCTACTTTACAGTTTGCGGGCCGGACTTCGAGTCTACGAGGGCATCGGAAGGTATTTAAGCTAGTCTGCTAATATGCATAAGGTGAATTTGTGAGAACCTAGCCTTATTTCTCTATGGTCATCCTTTATTCAAATACCTAACTTTTACTCCAAATTGTTCTAGAGTTGCTTAAACCCAAACCTCGTGAATTCCAAACACAGATTACACTGTTGTCCAAAATACCTTATCTATACTTAATTAACCCTTCGGACCCAACTAACATTCGTACTCTGAAATAAATTACTCGACGACAAAGTTTAATATTGTGAGATCAGTTTAATGGTAGATTTTACTTAATTGGAGTTCTTATTGTCAGATTTACATGATTTACAACCTCCGTAGCGTAGCGGTATTTGGCTCGCTTTAAATCTCGGATTGGTCGTGGGTTCGATCCCCACGCCGGACAAGAAATCTTTGTGTAGATTTCTTTCGTGGTGCGTGGTGACTATTAGAGATGTGTAGTTCGCGAATGAATCCTTCAATTGAAGTATTCAGTTGGAATCACTCTATATCTCTTTCGTTCAGTACAGATTCATTTACTTCAATAGTTCAGTTTAGTCCATTTAGGTCACAGTGTTAAAATACTTATATTCTATATTATACACACACAATATTACTTAATGCTTTCAAATGAAAGCGATACTTCTAATAAAAAAAACCTTTCATTTTCGTTATTAGTTCATTGCACGATCAATGATCGTTTGAAAGACATGCGAAAACTGATTCCAATGAATCTCGTTCATAACTGAACTAGTGAAATAAATGAGCGATATAGTTCGTTTGAAAGACATGCGAAAACTGATTCAATTAAATCTAATTCATAAACTGAACTAATAAAGTAAATGAGTGATATAGTTCACTTAGTTCAAATGAAGTATATCACTCTTTTCACTTCAATGACACATTTTGCGCATGTCTAGTGACTATGGCAAATACCCTTACTCGGGAGGAGACCCATGTTCAGCAATGGATGTTGTACGGGCTGATGATGATGATGATACTAAAGACATCCATTATACATACTATATACTGTATATAATATAAATATATGTAATAAATAATATATACAGGGTGAAATGTTAGTCACCAGCCAAATTTTTTCTAGGCATTAGGTATCATTCACTAACACCAATTTTGAAAAAAAAAACGATACCTAAAATTTTCATAATTTATAATTTACTCGAAGGAATTATCCGCTCTGCGTGGTCACCAAGTAAAATGTTAATAATACTACGTGCCGCGCGAACATCAATGAGAGCGCACGTCGTTACCCCCGCCCCCACTACCCCTGAGCGGCACTACCTATGATCTAGTCGGCCACGCGCACCCCTTCGCGGGCCTTTGTGACGTGATTTCTCAATATTTTTGTATTGAGTGATACTAAATGAAAAAACACGTATTCAATGATTTTTACTAAAGATTAACATATCAAAATTTGGCTGGTGATTAAAATTTCACCCTGTATAACTAAATTAACATTATTCATGTCTGTTATAATACATCTGTTTGTTTCCCATATAACTAAACGTTAATTAGGTAAATATATTTTGGAAGTAACTTATTTAATATAGTATCATATAAAATCCTGTCGCAAAGGAGGAACTCCGTGCATAGTTTTTAGCAAGCGAAGAATAAAATTAATTGCCTTTAACTCATTAAAAGAGGTTATAATTGTTGCTAGTAATCTTAAAAGCCTCCTAAAGTTAAATTGCCGTTTAATAGGTTCTTAACTGTCGAAATTTGGATCGTCTGAGATTTTTATTAGAAAAGTTGTCTGTTACAGAACATAATTAATTATACAAAATGGCCATTTGTGGGTAATAAAAGAGATTGAAAGCTGTCAACATTTAAAGTAATTAGGTACTATATCAGTGGTAATTATACGTTGGTCGCAACATCGTGTAAGTGACAGTTGCTAATAAGTTAATAGGCTATAATCGTGCCCGCCCACATCATTCTTTTTGAAGGGCCGATAATATTATATATCAAGTATGTTATAGCTGTATGTATATGCTTTCTTAGAATTTGTCAATCAATAGTTAAATTATTATCTTAACTACAGCGCACCTACCATGTTGTTTCATCACCACCCTAAAGGTCGACTGGTAGATAATGGCTACTATGGCATTAAGTCCACCTTGGTACAATAGATTGTGCTTAATTTAAAAAAAAAAAAAAAAAAAAAAAAAATGGGGCAGATTTTTCCTCCGATTCTTATGACCGATTTTGACTCGACGTAAACGGCCGTCACTTTGTCTGTAGCTTTTTTTGTAATTCCTGTCGTGATACTCGGCCAATCTTGTGTTGTATGCTGCACATACTCTCAATATTGATCTCCATCGCTGAACAATGTAATTGACACACAGAGCGTCTTTCCCTGGCAAGTGCAAGCGGCCGACTGTCGGTGAGCAGTGTGCGTTAACGCACACATTTCCGGACGTTCCATTTACACCGACAATCGGATCGGTCGACGGCACCGATTTTATTTCTGACCGACTTTTGGTAGAGCGTGTGCGTTATATTATTATTATTATTATTATTATTTTTTTTTTTCTAAAAAGACAACTCCCGCACTAGGGAAATAAATCCCTGTGTCGCGGGGGACTTTACAAACATTCATTTCACGGACACAAAGAACACCCAGACTCAGAACAACTATTTGTGGTTCACACAAATAATTGTCCCGGGTGGGAATCGAACCCAGAACACCAGGTCTCAGAAGTAACTTCCGTAACCACTGAGCCACCGGTGCAGTCTATTATTGCAATCACTTTAGTCAGTTATTGCAATCACTTCATTCTATTTTCCTCCTACAAAACGTCGGTCACCGATTATCGAACGTGGGCACCCTTATTCTTCAAAAATTTTGCTAATAAGCTATAATTTCATTTGTCAAGAAACATTTTCTTTGTCACTACATAGTATTAAACAAAGTCGCTTTCTACGGCCTGTCTGTCCCAAGTATGTTTAGATCTTGAAAACTACGCAAAAGATTTTTTTTGCGGATCTTATGTTGTTAACCAAGAGGCTTCTTCTGCTTTTGCTACTTCACCGGACATAATAGCGAGCAGAGCATCAGCCTAGATAAATGGTTTTAATACTACAAACCAAGCAACCTACGCAATAGGGTGCCCCATGTGGGACTTGGACCTCGGCTCAGGACGGTCGCTGGCGGGGCGAATTGAGGAATGATGACTTTAGATTTTTAAGCTTATCGCGATTATCGCTCTACTTTACAGTTCGCGAGCCTCTCGGACGTCTGGTCTACGGGGGCATCGGAAGGTTTTTTGCCAAAGCCTCCAGATCGTAACGATATTACAATCTTTTTTTAAATGTCCTCGTTATTTAAAGTCACTATTTGAATCGGACAAAACCGTGGGCACAGCTAGTTTGCGTAATATAGCTTTCTAACACTGAAATAAAATTTAAAATCCAAATTTTAATTTTCTCCTCGCGAAATAAATGAACAAGCGCTAACCGATTTAAGTTTCCTGTAATTTATACAATTCTGGCTTCAGTAGAGTGTAATTATCCAATTAATTGGTCCATTAATCTTGCTGATTGTTTAAAATTGTTTTATAAAGAAATACAGAAAATGAGCGCTTAAGGCTGGCAAAAGTTCAAAGTTGAGTTCTTTATAATGTTGTTTTTTCAATTCCTTCGAAGACTACATGCCAACTCATAATATACAACATATTCAAACATAAATATCGGACTTAAAGCAACTCAAGAACACGTAATATTGCAAACTTAAGTTAGCCCCACAATTCCTCCGTCTCTCTTAAACACAAACATTTACGCATACGAAACTTTCTCCAGCTCAGCTCCGCGCTAGTTTTCTGAGTATGTAACTGGACACATTCCGTCGAACATGTTAGGGATGTAGTTCATCATCATTATCTTGTATATATCCACTGCTGGATTCGGACTCCTCTAAAAAGTAAAAGTCATAATTCCTTAATCCCCCCGCATGTGACCGCGCCGTCCGCAACCGAGGTCCAAGCTCCACAGGATATGCCCGCTTGCGCAGGTTGCTTAGATTGTAGTTTTCATACCATTTAATGATGCGAAGCCCTGCTCACCTTTGCGCCCGGTTAAATAGTAAAAGCCTCGTGGCTAAATACAAATGTTCGTCTGAAAAAAAAAATAGGGCCCCGTCAAAGAGAGCTCGCCCCTACGCTTGGATAGCGGATTGGCTACTGCATTACCATGTTGAAATAAACAGATAAACACTGCCAGTAACGGTATACTATTTCTATAAAAGGTTTAACTTGATTTCCGAGAAATGGAGGAAGCCTTTCAAGGAACCAAACCCAAAAAAAAACAATCTTCCAAATTTAAAACTGTTATTTTATATTGTTTTTTTACGGTTAACCAACGCTTATTTACACAGGACATTATATTAGATTTAGCCAAACAAGGGGGATTTCTCGTGTAACAATCACTTACAGGTTAACACATCATGCATATTTAAAAAAAGAACAATTAATTAAGAAAGTTATACTTACAGCTTACAACTTAATTTGCAATTATAAATAGAATTAAATAAAGCAAAATTTAACCAAATTCAAAATAATTCGATATATTATACTAAATTTAATTAACTCAAATTAAATAAAATTAATTGAATTAAATCAGATTAAAAGTACATTAAATCACATACACAATTAAAATAAAATAAATTAAATTATACAGTTCCAATATCAGTGATTACATAATTCATGTCAGTGTTATAATATAATAAAAATAATGTAATTTTTTATGCTGGTAGGCAGCGAAGGTTTTCGTAGACGACGCCTCTTAAAATAAGTCTTGCACAAAGTTGTCATCATGAACCAGCATAGCTGGCTCTCTTTAAATTTATTGTCACTAAACATTCAAAGTTCTTACACTTATACGTAGTTAATAACCTCGTACTTCCCTGAAGCCAGGCTAATGAATAGAGAGCTTATATACACGGTTACATAAAGCTCGGAATTTTCTCGAGCGCTGTGAAGTGCATGTAATTTGAGACATGTTACTTTCATATCTTTAAAATCGTGAGGTGATTTTTAAAATAGGTAATATGGAGAGATTTTACAGGAAATCGGTTTGGATGTTTTGATATTGTAATATTTATTTGATTTTTTCTGTTAGAAACTAGTATTAATATATTAAAAAGGAGGTATTTAAACTAGAACATCAACTTGAATGGCACTTGCGCGAATGGCAACTTTCAATATTTGGACATATGGATCCCAAACATGAATAGACTCAGAGTTGCTCAGTGAACTATGGAGTTATGCTCGGGGTCTTTACGAGATCGAACGAGAAGTGAGGAGATATAGAAGAAGAACGTAGGTTGCCGATATAGCCCTATGAAATAGTTTGTTGAAGTGGCAGTGGGTAGGCTATATAGAACGGAGAATAGATGTTGGGGCCAAAAAGTTCATGAATGGAGACTGCGGATCGGCAAGCGTAGCGTAGGACGTCCAACAACCAGATGGACGGATGACCTGGTAAAGAGCGCGGGATCACGGTGGATGCAGGCCGCTTCCAACCGTAGTAATTGGAAATCTATGAGAAAGTCCAGCAGTGTTATCGGCACCCAACAATTATTAGGTAATTTCATCACCATCATTTCAGCCGTTAAGTGCCGTTCATGTAGAGTATATGCTATTTGGATGGGTGCTACCTCTAAAAAAATAAGGTTCGGATGCCAGTGATCACACCTAATGTAACACACATTGCATGCGTCCGTAACTTATGCCACGCGTGTGTTATTCATCATTCAATCTAACATTTAATGCTTATGACCTAAACAATCGATATCCAAATTGAAATAGTGTAAGTTACATTTTCCAAAACGACCGGGTTCAATTCGGGCTTTTATTTCGTCGCAAATCGGTGAAATTGTTCATCTTGGTATGTCTCATAGTTACAGACTTGTCCATACTGACCGATCTTAATGGCTTAATGGTAACCGATATAGTTATTCTGACGTTAACAAGACCTTTAAAAATTAACCTCCAAAGGTAGTAAAAAAAATTTGTATGGAGAAATCAAAATTCACGTGGAAAAAATACTAGTTATATTATATTTACAGAAACTCCTTAAATAAAAAACGTGTGACTGTGAAAGTCTTCGTGTGATAGCCAAAACATTTTCAAATTGAATTCGATCCGAAGTTACAGTGATTAGATAACGACTTCACCAACAAAGTTAACGTCTAACTATCTACAACTATTTCTAACACTGCGGTGGTTCGGGTCTATACAGTTATGCGATTCACTTAATTAAATGTACACTTTACCTAACATTATTATTATTATCATCAGCCCGTATAACGTCCACTGCTGAACATGCCTCCTCCCGAGGGAGGGTTAATGCCATAGTCACCACGCTTGGCAGGCGGGTTGGTAACCGCGGTATTATGAAGTAACACACAGGGAAACGCTGCTGCCCGTTCCCTGATATAATATTGTTATAGATTATGTTATAATTTATGCTTTCTGAGGCACGGAAGGTAGTCCCTTAACCATCCAGACTATGACCTACTATGTGACTTTTTTTACCGTCTTGAAATAATAGGGCGTGGTATGTACCTATATGAAATTGATGCCTAAGGCATAGTTATTCTATCTTTTGTTTTAACTGCCTTATTGTGGAAGACGTAACCGTAAAAATGCATACCTAAGTAGGTATTCACGCTATTTCGCTAACTCTTTATAATATATATGTATAAATACCTATAGTATAGATAATGTTATAACAATCGGGACTAACGGATAAACTTTCTTTTGAATACATGGAGTGTAGTCTGGAATCTGGAATAAAAAAATATTTAATTTTTTTTTGTACCGCATAAGAATCAAATCCAAGATCAATCAGGCTGTAATAAACATAAACAGTTCTTGGTAGCATAAGCAAAATATAAGCTTATGAATCAAAATGGTCAAATGAATTGTACATGGTATATAGAAATAAAACTTTTTGTTATATTAAACCCCAGTCAAGAAGTCTATTGAGCTTTCCCATTATTCAAACTACAATAAAATACTTATATACATATAACTAACTGGCTGCAAGAATATTACGGACAAACTCAATATAAATTCGACAACTTGAAGAATAAGAGTTGTGCAGACATTCTTATACACAGTTCTACCAAATTCCAGAACTTGAATGAAAGTTTTTGAATATCAACAGACCTGAGCATACTTGTACAAAGTTGGAAATGTAAGTAACGTTTCTATGTAAGTGAAATAAACATAATAATATCTAATATTTGCACAGGCGAAGCAAGGGTACGGGAAAGTACAGCCAGTACTCATGGAACTCTGCTCTCCTCTCTCTCTCTCTCTCTCTCTCGCTCTCTCTCTCTCTCTCTCTCTCTCTGAACCTCCGTAGCGTAGCGGTATTTGGCTCGCTTTAAATCTCAGAGGTCGTGGGTTCGATCCCCACGCCGGACCGGAAATCTTTGTGTAAATTCTAAGATTTATTTCCGGATCTGGTTGGTTGAGGGACTACCCTCCGTGCCTTGGAAAGCACGTTAAGCCGTTGGTCCCGATTGTTATAACATCATCTATAATAATCGTATGTCAAAGAACGGGCAGCAACGTTTCCTTGAGTGCTACAACATAGTACTGCGGTCACCAATCCGCCTACCAAGCGTGGTGACTATGGCAAATACCCTCTCCCGGGAGGAGGCCCATGTTCAGCAGTGGACGTTACACGGCCCGATGATGACTCATGGAACTCTGATAACAGGTCTCTCCCCAAGAAACAGATTTTAACGTTGACTCTACGTTTAGTATGCGAGTTGGTGACCGCAGTATTATGTAACACACACAGAGAAACAATGCTGCCTGTTAATGCTATAAATGATGTTATAACAATCAAGACTAATGGCTTAACGTGCTTTCCGAGGCAAGGAGCCCTTTAACCAACCAGACCCGAAAAAAAAATCAGATCCTACACAAAGATTTCTTGGCAGGCGAAGGGATGGATTCCATGACCTCCAAGATTTAAAGCAGTATGCCATGGAAATTGCTTATTTTTAGTTGAGAAAAATATTCTTAGAAAATCATTAGCTTTTTCCTGTCTGAAGGATCAACGCACACTCGTACAGCTGATCGTAGACGTCTAAAATCCGGGGTGGGATTTTCTCAGATTCAGGATTTAAGATCGAACCCACGTAGCTTAAGGCGACTTATACCACAAGTCACCTTGAGGTACGTTGGTTCGATAACCACGTCGGTCATATAACTTGAGTTATAATTCATAAAGATTTCTTGTTGGGTCTAGTTGGTTGAGAAAACACTTACGTTACATTATCATTAAATATTCTACATTAATAATCAGACCGCAGCAGTAGCTCAGTGGTTACGGAAGTTGCTTCTGACACCTGGTGTTCTGGGTGTGTAAGTGTCCCAATGTCCGAGTGTGTGTTAGTAAAGTCCTCCGCGACTCAAGGAATAATTGTCTTTATAAACACTCAATTCCACTAGCGCGAGTCACTGGCCGCGGGCACCGGCGTAAGTATGATGCCCCCCGTCTCTTCCCGCAGCCGCCGTAGGACCCGGCCAAGGGAAATACACCAGAAGATGGGCAGCAGCGTCTTCCCGGATTATAACACCCAATACTGCGCTCACCAACCCGCCTGCCAAGCGTGGCGAGTATTGGCAAACCACCCCTCATAAGAAATGGGCCGCTACTAAACGCAACAACTGGAGATCTATGACGGCCGGGTGGACGTCCTTCGGCTGAAATGCTGAGTCACTTAAAACATTAACTAGGTTACGGGCAACAGCGTTTATATCTGTTGGTGATGATGAAGAGCCATCGGTAGATATTCAGGCTTCACGGACGTTTCACTCTATTCAGGTATTCAATTATGCCTACACAAACGGTTGTAAACACAACACATTCGATATTCACGGTCTACCAGTTTTATTGCATCACGTCAATAGTTTTGTATTAATTAGCTGGCCTTTACACGTGTGGTTTTCGCAGGCAATTATATTTCCGCTGTGAAACGTAGCCCAGGGCCCCGAGTATACTATCGTAATGGCGTGTCAATGAACTGTCAAAGACAGTTCAATGGTCGGTTTTTTCACATTTGGTAATCTACTAATCCAAATGACGTCGGTGTCACTATGACGCCACGATGACATTAGCGTAGTTGAATGTAATAACAAATGATACATTTATAAGTTTTGAAATCGCCTAAATAAACATTACAATCTCGCTAACCATCTCCCCTGCTACTTCTGTTGACGGCCTTTTTCTGCGGTAGCAACACCGACTTCCATTCCAGCGCCGACACCATAGTGAGATTAGTAGATTACCGTTTTTGGCTAAATGTTATCATGATTAAGTAGAATAGAGATTAAGTAGTAAAGAGAACTGAAAGAATAAATCGAAAGAGTTTCTAAATAGTAAAGATAGAACTGAATAAATAACAAACAGTTATGTCCCTGAATGTATGATTACCGACCATTTGGCAATCTGCCCTTTGAGGAATCTGTCCTTTTAGGAATCTGGCCTTATAGGAACAAACGGATCAAACTCACGACCTCCAAAACTTAAAGCGAGACTTATGCTGATTTTCCACCAGAGGGGCGAGACGAGACGAGGAGGGAATTGAAATATTTGTTTGAAAAAATTGTTCAAATCAACCGTATTGCTTGTGATAGAGAGTATAAATTACTTTGCAACAGAAAAACGCTTTTCGCGAAATGCTTATTGTTGTTCATTGCTACTTATTACCGTGTTATTACCTGAGAATCGCGATGGCTATTTTTAGTGGAAAAGGGTGAGTGCGATTTTAATTCCCTCCTCGTCTCGTCTCGTCTCGCCCCTCTGGTGGAAAATCAGCATTATGCTTTTACGCTACGGAGATTCATATTTTATTTGGAACCGTGAATTTACGCAACTACTCAAATCGAACACGAAACAAATTTAATCCTTACAATTTTCAGAACAAACTAACTTTTTATCATAAAGCAAGTTTTTTTTTAAAGGATTACTAGACCTGTTTTTGCACACTAGTATTCTTGTTGACCCCTCGAGCTAAGCCAAAATGATTGTGTTACGAGTGGGTTCACGTCTGGTAGTGCAATGGGAGGGGATTGAACCGGCGACAATAAAATGGCAAATCCGACGCCCTAACCATTGGGCTACAACGGTTTCCAAACAACCATTATGATATAAATCAAAGTAGTTTTCGAGTTTCATTTGTACTAAGAAACACAAACAAATACTAAAATTTTATTAAAGGTACAAATTAAGTTTCCAATTCTAATAAAATCACTGAGCTTTATTGATTGTTTTACACGACGTATTTGCCAGACTCCTAATGGATCTTACACACTAGAGCCGATAGGGTTTTCAAGAAAAAACACGACGCTGTTATTTGCTGTCAATCATGGTCTTAGGGCCATGGTTTATAGTCGGCTTTTAATAGTTTCTACTTACGAACGAAGTGTGATGTTGCCTTCAAAGTCGGTCTAGTCCATTTGCAGATTACCCGAAACAAACAAAACATATACACATAAGAGAGACACTCTTCATAAACCGGCCCCCTTCAGTATCGAAGTGGCTATACACAAATATCAATGCCTATCGTCAGAACACTGAGATGAAGGCAGAAGTTGAAGTCTACGGTCAAGTAATTAAAACTCGATCCTATTTACAACAGCGCGTATTTTTATGATAGTGAAGACTTAAAGACTCCCGTTGGGGATTAGTGCTCAATATTATTCATTTACGACTTTACCGAAGACAAATATGTTTTAAATGTTAAGTGTCCAAGGGTATATCCCTCGTCTGTGAGTCGAGGTCGCGTCGCCAACTGAAAACCAGCGCTAATTTAACTAATTATCTTATTTTCTTCCTTATTATGTGTTCCTGCTACTTTAGCACCGAGCTTCGGAGCAAAGTAAAGGTTTTATTCTTAAAAGCTATAATTATTATCTATTTTGTAGTTTATAAACCATTGAATAAAGCTGGAGCTCTGCTCGCATTTATGCCTGGTTTAGTAGCAAAAGCCTCGTGGCTAACTACATAATGTCCATCCAAAAAATAGCCCCATCAAGCAACATTGTTTTGTAAAACAACATGTGTCTATTTTATAAATATTAATGAGGCATTTAGATGGCAATTGGTCCTGCCAATTTTTACCAACGACTGAAATTCACGTTGTAGTGTGAAGGAGACTTAAGGTTTACGGTCCCGTAACTCTTAAAGCGAGTAATCACGATTAAGGCTTGATCTTATTTGTGTCGATGCACTTCTCTAGATAAATGAGCGTGTGGATTAGAACCAGTTAGGGATTAGTGCTTAGTGCTAGCGCCAGGAGTTACTAGATCGTAATTCTGTTGTGTATCTTTAAATTAAGAGGAGCTTAGTAAGTTTGAGTTTAATTTTTATAATATCATGTTAAGATCCATACAGTACCGGGTTAAGATTTTAAGAATGTGTCCGGAGGATAGGATTGATGAACTTTTTTTTTTTGAGGCCTCCACCTATTTTTAATTAAAATTTTCATTGTTTTTTTATACGCTTTCTGAGGGTGCGGTCTAAATTTTAATGGGTGCGGTCAAAAAAATATAGTATAGTACATTTGACTGAAATATAGTACAATACTATATAACACAACCTCCGTAGCTTAGCGGTATTTGGCTCGCTTTAAATCTCGGAGGTTGTGGGTTCAATCCTCACGCCGCCGGACAAGAAATTGTTAAGCCTTTGGTCCCGATTGTTATAACATCATCTAAAATAATCGTATATCAAGGAAAGGGCAGCAGCGTTTCCTTGTGAGGTACAACATAATACTGCGGTCACCAATCCACCTGCCAAGCGTGGTGACTATGGCAAATACCCTCCCTTGGGAGGAGGCTCATGTTCAGCAGTGGACGTTGTACGGGCTGATGATGATGATGATAATGAAATACGTGGGTAAACTAGTAAACTACATATAAGTGTACGAAATTTCATACTACTCCGTCCAAGTAGTTTCATACTATTCTGACAAGTACAAGTGTATGTAAATACCTAAGTGCTGAATATATTCATTATTTAATTATTTCAAGCCATTTTCGTTAAAAACTTACAACATTTTTTGTTCACGTATTAATATATATGTAGATGTAACATAATCCCAAATAACCCTCCACTCTGTATAATTGGTTGAACATTATAAACGCAAGTTATAACAAGTTGGAATATTTCATGTAATTACTAGTCAGCAATGTGACGAAGCGTAGCGGTTCGTGACAAATGAATCAAAATTAATTAGTAGGTATAACATTATTAAAGTTTAAGTATTAGTAAATTTAAGAACTAAGCGAATAAAATTAAATCCAGCTTAAAATATACCATCCTTCTCCAAGGCTGTCGTAATTAGGGTTGGCACCCATACTATATTATACAGTATCGTACAATATTTCAGTCAAATATACTATAATATTATAAAAACATAATATAGTACAAAAAGTACTATATTTTTACACCCCATTAAAAAATGTGGCATATAAAAATAATAAAAAATGCTACTTCACAATAGGAGGTATAAAAAAAGCTCTTTTGATTAATTAGTGGGGAGTCTTTTATAATTATTCTTAAAGGTGTTTAACTCCGATGGCCGAAGCAAAGAGTAATAACAAATACACGTGGAAAATTTATGTAAAATATTTTTTTTCCTGAATTTCGCAAAAGTACTATATATTTAGCAACTTTTTGTAAAAAGTACTAAATAAAACAAAAAAAAGGTGCCAACGCTAGACGTAATAGATGTTTTTCATATCAGCTCAAAGTCATTATCATCTTACTGCGATCACCTATTCACCTGCTAAGCGTGGTGATTATGGCAATATAATTCAATGGCCATGGCATACCAAGGTCTATAAAGAGTAAGCCCATGTACATCAGAGGACGCCAACTGGATGTAGAATGTTATCATTAAAGTAACTTATAGACAAACTATGTATTTTTTTTTATATATTAATTCTACACTCGCAAGCTATATAAAGAACTTTAAAATACTTGATATTAAGTCGTTGTTAGCCAACGTCGTAGCATGCCACGTTTTGGCATGCAGGGGATGCCCAGGCATACCGTATCATGTCAAGGCATACTGAAAGTCCAGTCACTACAAGTTTCGGCATCTAAAAGGCCGACATGCCACTGGTATGATATCGAAATGAAGTAATATGAATTGTTATTTTATTGCTAAAGTAGCAGAACTTAGTAATTGCAATACCTACCTAGTTTAAAATCAGTAAAAAGATTTAAATTAAAAATAAATGCCATACTATCCCAATTCTTATTTATGATTTAATAAGCACAAACCTGTAAGGTGCGTACATATTATACAGGGTTATTTGTAAAACACCGGTAACCTTTCAGGACTATATTACTAACATCATAAACAACAACTTTTGTTCTACGACTTTTTACAAAACAATACATTTACCAAAAACAAACCTTTAATATTTCGTTGTCCTATCTAACACATTTCAACTCTGTATTCCCCGCTCCCCTCGCTATTGTCAGTACTATCGCTTTCTTTTGCTTCGCATAGACTTCGTAACATTTAGAGCGTTGAATTTAAATATTTTTATTTTTGTGTGTAAACCTGATGAATTAAAATATGATGAATTTTTAAAAGTCATAGAACAAAAGTTGTTGATTATGATGTAAGTAACGTAGTCCTGAGAGGTTACCGGTGTTTTACAAATAACCCTGTATAACATAACATGTTATAAAACGATGTTATGAAACATGTTTCAGTAATGCGGAAACCGAATGTTATAAAACATGTTATTACGTTATTTAACAGGTTATTTTCTGTTATTTAATAGTACAACAGTTGCTGCAGCAGCTAGCAAAACGTCCTCTTGTATCGACATTGTGAATAAAACTGCAGAACGACCAATGAAAATGTCATACAAAATGTTATATTACATTGTTATTCTAATGTGTACAGTATTATTATATGTTGCAAAGTTGAAAAACAATGTTACGTAATGTGGAAGTGTTATAAAACACAAGTTATACATATGTACGCACGTGTAGGATTGATGGTTAATTATACAGACTTCTTAAAAATAATTATCGCCAATAGAAATGTAAGTAATTTTCGTCGTACCTATCTATGAATTATAATTAATTTCATCCTCCGTGGCTCGCTTTGAATTTCGGAGGTCGAGGGTTCGATCCCCACACCGGACAAGAAATATTTGTGTAAATTCTAAGATATCTTTCCGGGTCTGGTTGGTTGAGGGACTACCCTCCGTGCCTCGGAAAGCACGTTAAGCCGTTGGTGCCGATTGTTATAACATCATCTATAACAAACGAATCAGGGAACGGGCAGCAGCGTTTCCCCTGTGTAATATAACATAACACTGCGGTCACCAATCCGCCTGCCAAGCGTGGTGACTATGGCAAAAGCCCTCCCTCGGGAGGAGGCCCATGTTCAGCAGTGGACGTTATACGGGCTGATGATGATAATAAATTTAATTAATGTAACTAAAGCCGCAGTCTAGACATTCACTCCGACGTATTTGCAGTACTTAGACAGCACAATGGAATGGTGGCGCTACCGTTTCCTGCAATTCGTCACTTCCGCCGTCTCCCGGCATTTTATAATTGGATGGATTTAAATTAAATCTCCGGATAAATTTTGTTTTGATTGAGGATGGAAATTAAATTGTTTTTGGCTTTGGAGAGATTTAATATAGAAATCAAGGGGACTTGTGATTTTGAGGTCGCGGGTTCGATTCACACCCAATGCACGAACACGACGTGAACCTACTCGGAACACAAGCATTTTTAGCTTAGCAAGAGGGGTTAACAACAATATTGCTTAATATGCTCATTTATAAATGTTAAAATTATACATAAATTAATAATAAATTATTGTTTTGACTATTTGCAAGTACCTGTAATAGGTTTACATAAAAATGATTAATAAATAAAAATGATTTTTATTTTTTATTTTATTTATTTATTTATTGGTAGACTGAAAAACTTTGCTAGTAATATTTTCAAAAAAGAAAGAAAAGTAATCAAAAATTTACCTGAGATTATAATCGAATAACGTTTGATTATTAAAAACGTATATATAAAGACTTGAATGTACTAATAATGTTTGTGGCTATAATATATATGCCCGTAGTAATAAAACCTAATGTTAAAGAGCACAAGAGAGGTCATTTCATCATATTATCGGGAGTATTCCTTTTTCAGCACCAATGGTTTAAGAATTAAAGCTATTATGAGACAGGATTATTTGGTGCTCAACCCATTGGTGCTCAAAAATTGGTGCTGGTGCTGAAAGACGAATACTAAATTTTTGTATTGTTACAATAAATGAATCCTTTTATTTTACTTTAACTTTATCAGCGCGGTCTCAACATTTGAACCAGATGTTTATTCGCACAATCGTTCGTTAATTGTATTTTTTTTATTTTGAAACAAACGGTCCAAACGAAACATTCATATGCATTATACATTTCTTACGTTATCCTTTAAGGATGATATAGCATAAGCTGAAAAGGGGGACCGTCGAAGATCCAGATCCTCCCAGCCCGCGCTGGTTGATCTAATTTCTCAAACTACGCGACTTATTATTATCATTTTGTGTAAACTCGTTTTGCTCGCGGCAATTTTTCATTTTATTTTATTTATAGATATATAATCTATAAATATTTTATTGAGTTTAACATAAGTGACCATACAGTTAAGTTATACCATTTACTAGACCTGTATATAATGATAAAAATAATGTTCTTAATTAAGTATAAAAAAAATGTACTTAAATGTCTTATGCATTGTAAATGACGTATAACAAGCACGAATTATTCGTCTACGTTACTAATAAACTATTTCATTTCATAGAAACCGTAAATAGTACGAATATTGTTACATGTTTGAGTGGGGTTAAACAGCGTTGCTAAGTTAAATGATTATGTGACCAAAAAATAATACGAATCGTAAGTTGATCAAGTTTCGCTCACATTGTTAAAATTAAATTTAGTGGCAGTTTCTGTGAACGCGCTTAATTATCATATAAGTATTACCTAACCTAAACAAACGAGACTATGCTGTTAACAAAACAAAAAAGCTTCAACTTCAATAAGTCCTGTTGAACTCCATTGGCTTAGGTTATTTTTTAACCACTAGAACTAGTAAATTGTTCAACTTACGATTCATCCTAAAAGCCGGACAGACTAGCCATTTTGGCCGGACATTTAGGTAAAAAGGCCGGACACCTTATTGAGGATTTTTAGTTTCATTATTAATGGGTACGATTAAAAAAATACAAAAGCAAAAGCTTAGCAAAAGGCTTTGTAAAAAGGCCTAACAAAAGCCGAACAACGATTATTTTGGCCGGACACCCTACCAAAAAGCCTAACTATGTCCAGCTTTATCCGGACGCCTGGCAACGCTAGCTGAAGGTCGTATTTTTGAAGTCTTATTATATGTCAGGGAAAATTCAAAAATAGTTTGATTAACATTAGCTGACCTTAAATGAATTTGAAAGACATAATCAAATTATCATATATATTTTTTTATACTTATATTATAAAAACTTTACTCAACATTTTTACGATTGTTGTGTACACTGTTCTTGCCCGTTTATCACAAATCTCACTCTGAATATGATTTGCTGGAAGAAAACTCATACATGAGTTAAGCTCGCCATTGTACATCATCTTTAATTGTTGAACTCTCATAACTTGTTTTCATCTGAACAATAAAGAATAAACAAATAAATAAAAACTTTGATTATTAACCTACGTTATCTTAGAGTAGCAAAGGCTATAATGAAATTCCCCCGCGCGTGGGAAGCTGGTAGATATTTCATCTGCAATTATTAAACATTTTTATTATTCATGTGATTATATTATTGCTAAAATGCAATTTAAGGTTAAAGAAAATAAATATTGTAGAGAATTTAAAGATTTTATTATATTTTTTTACTTTATTGGTGTACGAACAACCTCCGTAGCGTAGCGGTATTGGGCTTTAAATATCGGAGGTCGAGGGTTCAATCCCCACATCGGACAAGGAATCTTTGTGTAGATTCAAAGATTTCTTTCCGGGACTGGTTAGCTGGGGGACTGCCCTCCGTGCCTCGGAAAACACGTTAAGCCCTTGATCCTGATTGTTATATCATCATCTATAACAATTGTATACCAGGGAACGGGCAGCAGCGTTTCCTTGTATGTTACACCATAAGACTGCGGTCTACAACCCGCCTGTCAAGCGGCGTGACTATGGCAAAAACTCTTCCTCGGGAGGAGGCCCATGTTCAGCAGGGGACGTTGTACGGTCTGATGATAATTATATTATTTTAAGGAAGTTTGTTTTTTCAACCTTATGTTGTCACTACTTTTCAAGCAGCTTTAGAATAAACGACACCGGTCGCGGCGGCTCACTGTTTACGGCAGTGGCTTGGAATTGGACCTGGAGATTTAAATTCAATTCCCACCAGGGACAATTATTTGTGTGAACCATCTCGATGAGACCGTGCTGAAACCGGCAGTAGAATAATCCCATTGAGTTTGTTTCGCTGGGTCTTCTCGGTTGCGGCTTATTGGATCCGATGGTAGCAATATAGCGCGTTCGTCGAGATACTTATGGTCCGTCTAAATAATAACATACTCAAAGGACATAACTTCGATTTAATCACATAATAATATAATTAAATAATATTGTATTTTCATACCTGACATCTTTTAGGCTAAAGCTATATAAACTAGTATAATAAGTAGCAATAACCAAATAAATTTAAATTATTTAACACAGTACATTGATAAGCCAAGATATGTTTTGAATATTTAGATACAAATACGTGTAATACGTGAATATTTTTTTATTTTAACCACGAATAATTATTCTAAGACTGTGAAATATGTGTTAAAATTACAAATACCTACATAGGAATTAACTTCTCTAATGCAGTAGGCTTTTTATATACGACTAGCTTCCCACTCGCGGTTACACCCGTATACTCTAGTTTTCGTGGGATCTTCATAATTAAATATAGCCTATGTCATCCGAGGATAGTGTAGCTTTCTAACGATGAAAGATTTTTTAAATCGGTCCTGTACTTTCGGAGCCTATTCAATACAAACAAACAAACAATGAAATCTTTCTTCTTTATAATATTAGGATAGAAAACATAAAATTGAAGTTCACAGATTTTTAATAGTAAGGTAGGTAATTATAGTATCCAGACAGTTATATATGTTGCAGTCAAAACTCTTAACCAGTCAAAAGTACTTTTAACTAGCAAAATCTGTCAAAACTAACCTGACCTAAAACTACTTTTGACTAATTTAAGAAGCGACCGTAGCTCAATGGCTAGGGCTTCGGACTTGTGATCTTGAGGTCGCTGGTTCAAACCCCACCCATTGCACTACCGACGTGAACCCACTCGTAACACAAGCATTTTAGCTTAGCCCGAGGGGTTAGCAAGAATACTAATCTATATTAAAAAAGAAATGTCATTCAAAAGTACTTTTTACTAGCCAAGAGTCTTAACTGCAACATAGGTATACATGATATGAATGTATTGATATGCTTAGTTGTTTGTATTATTGTGGGAGCTTCTAATGCATATTGTCTGTACAAACGAGGGAGGATAACCACTAAACGGATTGCGTAAAGATTTATGAAAGCATCGGACGGAATTTGGCTGGACTTAGCGGCCGTTTTTGTAATATCCCTGTATTTGTTATTATAACATTTTGTGCCGGGGATTGTAATTGTGCCGTCATAACGGTATAAATATGCCCTGTACGCCAATCTTTGTGTAGATTGGACAACCTACGTAGCGTAGCGGTATTTGTCTCGCTTGAAATCTCGGAGGTCGTGGGTTCGATGCCCACGCTGGGCAGTAGATCTATGTGTAAATTATAAGATTTCTTTTCGGGTCTGGTTGGTTGAGGGACTACCCTCCGTGGCTCGGAAAGCACGTTAAAACGTTGGTCCCGATGTTATAACATAATCTATAATAATCCTATATTAAGTAACGGACAGCAGCGTTTCCTTGTGTGGTACAACATAATACTGCGGTCACCAATCCGCCTGCCAAGCGTGGTGACTATGGCAAATACCCTCTCCCGGGAGGAGGCCCATGATCAGCAGTGGACGTTACATGGGCTGATGATGATGATGATTTACGCCAATCGTAAAAATCGGTTTATACCTATTAAATACTAGCTGCACCCCGCGGGCTTACCCGCGTTACTCTGCTCCGTGGGTCGGAGCGTGATGTTTTGTAGTCTATATGTTAATCGAGCTTATTAACTATCCCCGTGCAAAGTTTAAGCCATATCCATTTAGTAGTTTTTGAGTTATTTAGGGTAGTTTTGTCCAACTGTCCCTCTACTGTTGTTAAGGAAAACCCCATGTAAGTATAAACATACGAAGTGTTAGCTCGAAAGCGTAGATTGATCTAGTAATTTTCCATTTAGCTATCGGTTACACGTGTCTCGTAGCGTGACAAAAGGATACGTTGAGTGCTACTCCCTTTGCAACGCCGTACTTTCAATAAAAGCGTGTCGTGATAAACGCAATCAAATGCCTTTGAGAGTTCGTAGAATACATACCGTGAATGCTTTTTTGCGATTCTTCTACGTATCAAACGTATGTGTTTAATAGTTTATGACAGGTTTTATGCTAGAACAAAGACACTTAAATCTATTATTTGAAACTAATATAGCTGGAAAGTTTTATATTTGATTATTTGCTTGAAAGCGCTAACTAACTAATGGTCCGATTTAAAAATAGTAGTTACATCATTACGACAACCTCCGTAGCGTAGCGGTATTTGGCCCGCCTTGAATCTCGGAGGTCGTGAGTTGGATCCCCACACCGGACATGAAATCTTTGTGTAATTTCTAAGATTTCTTTCCGGGTCTGGTTGGTTGAGGGACTGCCCTCCGTGCCTCGGAAAGCACGTTAAGCCGTTGGTCCCGATTGTTATAACATCATCTATAACAATCGTATCTCAAGGAACGGGCAGCAGCGTTTCCTTGTTTGGTACAACATAATACTGCGGTCACCAACCTGCTTGCCAAGCGTGGTGACTACGGCAAATACCCTCCCACGGGAGGAGGCCCATGTTCAGCAGTGGACGTTATTCGGGTTGATGATGATGATGAAGGAAATATTTCGTTATGAAGTTCTTACGGGAACGGGAGTTACACTGGAAAAAGCTAGCAAGTAATAATAAGTTTTAATCAGTGGCTTAGCGAGGTCTAGACGAGCCCATAGATGCCCTACACCACACGCCGGATTGCTTTTGCATACCCGTCCCCCGACAACGGTAACGTCCCCCGCTATGGAGAGGGCGAGTCTCACTTATCCCACCGCCAGCGCGCGAATACGCTGCAGCGGCGGTGGGAATGCGTAAATGCATTTCCCCCCGGACAACAAAAAGAAGGCCATACACTACACTCTAGTAGCCTATTATTGATAGATACAATACATACTTAACCATTACTGCGCAGGTCCATAAGTTCAGAGTCGTTCAACGAGACATGAAGTGAGCTATGCTTGGGGTTATCCGACATAGAATGAAGTTACTAACATAGACCGCAGAATTACCCAGTTGAAGTGGCAATGAGGTATTGGAACGACACACGTTAGAGCACACGTTTAAAGTTGCACGTTGGAAGCGGGCGACGTGAGGCGGTGGCGGACGACGTGTCGCGGCGACACTACTGGTTTGTATGTATTTCTATGAAACGCGTCGCTAGCTTCATGTTGCTAACTGCGAAGGGAATTTCATAGAAATACATACAAACCAGTAGTGTCGCTGCGACACGTCGTCTGCTGCTGCTGCCTCATTTCGCCCGCTTCCAACTTGCACCTTTAAGATGGAGACTGCTTCTCTGCAATCGTAAGGGAAGCCTACTAGTAAGATGGTCTGATGACTTAAGATGGGTAGCCGTTGTGTACTGTGGAATGTGGAGGACCAAAAGATATGGTGCAAATTGTTATCAATTTAATAAGGCATAGGTATTTTTAACTTTGCAGTGGACTAAATAGGCTAATGGATCTAAAAAAATCGAAAATATCCCCTTTTTAAATTACTATACCTTAATTAAAGTATACGTCTTTTATTTTGGGCACGTGCTGTTATCATTTTAACGAGAAAACGTTTACCAACTTCTGCAATATCGCTTGTTGGTGATTTCACGACAATATTGTAAAGTACGGGTAAAAAGTAAACTTGATTTCATAAATTGGACGAAATTAATTAGTTATTTATGAAGAGACTGCAAAGTGAGTTTATACTCGTTCACTCCATAAATAAATCTATTATTTTAATATAAGTACGGCATTACTCCCTTGGGGCATAGCTGGATGTAGCTAATTCGAGATACTGCTAATATACATATATTTAAATTGGTATTTTAAGGTTCCGTACCCAAAAGGTAAAAACGAAACCTTAATAGGAAACCGTATTTCGGTCTGTATGTCATAGTAAATAGGTTTACCATAAACATTTTCACAGATTATGTATGTGTGTTGCCGATATCAGAAAAACAGAATAAAATAAATATTTAAAGACAGTGAATGAAACGGAAAAGAATTACGTTTACTGCATGAGACACGATCCAAGTTTTTTTGCAGTTTTTTCATTATAGAGATACGACCTTTTGTGCGCAAGTTTAACTTCCTATAATTTGTTTATATTTAGTCACTATATCACATAAAAGTTTTTTTTCATCCCACCATCTCGGAAAGAGTATTTTTAATCTTCAATATCTGAGTGGAAAAGCCGTTTTTATTCTCTAGAGGATAAAGTAAATTGAATTTAGAACATCGAGTGCACTAAGTTTGTGAATTAAAAAAAATCATTAAACCTATTTACTGCTACCTCTATGGTGCCGAATATATCATACAACTTTTTTTTAATTTGATAAAAACTCAGACTCGGAACCTTCTTGGTGTTCTTTTTTCAATTTGCTTTGTACGCGGTTCTTTACGCGGCATTTTTTCACGTCATTGTTAAACCTTATATTAAAAACAAGAAACTTGAAAACAAGTGAAAAAACTAAAATGAGTGATTCTAGCGACGAGGAAGTTTGTTTGACGTCAACAGAATTGACTGAAACTGTTAATAATGCGCATTTCCTCGCTGAGGTGGAATGAAAAGTTACGTGTTGCACTCGAGTGCAAAGATTTTTCACCTCGTGCTCTTTTGATTCCCTCGCTAACGCTCAGGATTCTAATTTTGAATCACTCGCTGCGCTCGTGATTCAATTTTAGAATCCTTCGCTTGCTCGGTCATCAAAATTGAACACGCGGTTAAAAAGCAACTTTGCACTCTAGTATAACAAATAACTATTTCCATGTTAAGTTAAAAATATATTCATACCTGCACAAAATACCAAAAAATTCACACGACAAACGATGAAGTGAAATGTCATGTCATATTCTTTCGAAACACGAGAGTCATATGGGAAGCAGTATAGAGGAAAAGAGATAGACATACAAATTCCATTCTCCATTCGCTCATTCATCTTTGGTAAGATTACATAAAAGGTCGCAATGTTTCCATCTTAAAATAAAAAAATGTCAGGTTAACTAACTCGGAGTTAGTTTTGAATGATGCAACGTAATATTGGGGTTAAAAAGTTAATTATTTAACTAAGAGTTAACTAATTCTGTATTTATTTAAATAACCTGGCGGTACGCGCAAGCGGGCCTTAGTGACGGATAATATAATATGTTTTAAATTAGTTTTTTTTTTAATAAGCTAACATTAATTAACCATGCGTGAACAATTCATTTACCATGAACGAGACCAGTATACGTTTATTTTGTCTATTGGTGTTACGCTATAATTCAATTATGTTGTAACGACTTATAATGTTTTTCTATAGTAACGTTTAAATTGAAACCATGAAAGGCAATAAGTTAAACTAACAATGGCAGACAAAATTTATGTTTGTTACAAAGACGATAAATGACCTTTCAATGTAATAGATAATCTAAGTCAGTTTGTGAATCGTTTCAAAGCTTCCTATAACTTCCGAATAAAAATCTAGAAGAAATTTCAAAGTGCCATTTTATGCGAATTCTTCGTAGATAAGACAGACCAACTACGAGAAATTTGAAATTACGATAAGTTCACATTTCATATTTTTACATACCTAAATGTTGTACTCTCGTGTCCGCAATGTGCGAGGACCTTTACTCACAAAATAGGCTTCGTGAGTCACATGCGAGCACATGAGCGCCAAAATCGGAGCTGAAGCAGTCGCCGTGGCCAAAATCGGTGAGGAGCTCATCATCATACCTACCGTGATTTTATAAGAATACCCGAGCGTAGTTATTTTATATAGGTATATATTTTTTCTTTTTTAAAAAGATTATTAAGACAGATTGGCCGGAGAAAGCCGCACATAACTAAGAGTGGAAGGTTATGGGGGAGACTTTTGCCCAGCAGTGGGATAATAAAGGTTAATAAAAAAAAAAAGATTATATGGGTAACCCGAAATACGAAATAATTACCTTATTTAAGTTGCCATTAGGTCAAAATCTTGGCAAAAGTCTTGCGAATAACTGTCATCTAAATTATATATTGTTAGTAATATATTGCCGTGTGGTTTCCGACTTAGAATAGACTGCCCCATGTCTACCCATGAGTGTCGTAAGTATAGGGTTGTCACTTATACTGTTTTTCACTACATTACTATTTATATATTTATATATATTTACTGTTGAACAATAATAAAGTATACAAAATACTGTTTTGAGAATCGAAATACTTAACGCTAACTATTGGAATTAGCCGCAGACCCAATTTTTTTAAATGTTGTCATATAATCAAAACATCAAGTGTGACATGTAGAGTCAACAAAAGAGATAGGATTACACTACAGTTACATATAATGTAAATAAATATGATTACGTCACTACGATGGCCGGTAATGCTTTATGGGTGAAGAGTTCGCTGCTACCTGTATACAAATGCACATAATAGTAAACTCTTGTAGTAACGTGTACATATAAATTTTAAATGCTTTTTACTCTTCATTTTTTTAAATACTGTTCGATATTCTTCTCAGTCCTAAATATACTTTTTTTTTTGTAAAAAAAAAGTTGGCATCCCTATACTAAGGTACCCTATTAAACTGACGGAAGAACATCACCAAGCGTGGTGATTATGGTAATAGCCCTCAACGATCCTGGCTGCCAGGGTCTGGAGGCCCATATTCAACAGTGGACGTAAACAAGCTGGTGAAGTGGAGAAGAATAAGAAGTTACTGCCATTTACATGCGCAAAATAAATATATTATTCACTAGCTTCCCGCGCGGTTTCCCCCGCGTAACTCCCGTTCCCGTGGGAACTTCATAACTAAATATAGCCAATGTCATCCGGAGATAGTGTAGCTTTCAAATGATGAAAGAATATTTAAAATCGGTCCAGTAGTTTCGGAGCCTATTTAATACAAACAATCAAATCATTCATTTTTATTATATTAGTATAGATTTTGCAGATAAAGAGTGTAGTAATTTTTTACCAAATTGTTCTTAAAATATTTTAAGATTTATCTTAAGTATTTCTTAATTCCTTTGTAATCACCGTTTCTTTACTGAAGTCACGTTGTTAAAACAAGCGGAAAATATTATTTAGATACACCGGTTTATCTTATGCTTAGAGTTAATTATCGGATATATATTTAAGGGATTTAGGGAAGAAAATGATAAAGTCAGGTGGAGATCAATTTGGGAAATAAAATCAGATTTTTCAATATAAGTCTTGTTAACAGACTCTCTTGTTCTTTTAATCATTGTTACACTAAACAAGAAAACATTTATTAGTATTTTCAAAATTGACATGAATAAATTTTGACCACCGGCGGGATTTGAACCCTGCATTTTCGGTATATAAGATAAAGAAATAAAAAGAAAAATACTTTTTCGAAATGCAAACGCAATGTGACGACTCTGTCACTCCGCGATACACTGAGAAATGCGACTTTAGGGTATAACTTCAAACTCAAACTCAAACAAAACTATTTTTTATGAAATTTTTAATAATAATAATAAAAATTTCATAAATATTATAAGCGTCAATTTTTTGTGAGTCTTTTACAGTTAAGTTTAACTTAGGCATGATCAACAGATATAAGTTATCTGTCAAAATGTAGTAAATTATAGTATTACGCTAATTATTGAATAAATACTATAATATGATTGCTTATCTGAGGATTGAGAAACCAGCCATAAATTTGTAATGGTACATCCGATTTTATTTTTTTATACTTACAATAAAGTTTACCGCTTGCTACATTTCAAAATTAAGATTTATAAATTTAGACCACCGGCAGGTCTCGAACCTGCATCTTAGGTATAGCCTCTAATGCCTTAGCCAATTAAGCTACGGTGGATCCCCAACTGATCATCGAAATTTAACAATCTCTTTTATAACATGTCTCTAAGGGAAACAAAAGTGCCAACTATCGGTAATGATCAATATTACTTCGACAAATATCACCAAAGTTGCATTTGGGATTAAATATTTAAACGATGATACCGCCCAATCGAATATATACTATGAAAGCATACCACAAGATTTTTTTGTTATATAGCCGCTGCACAAAAACCTAAATAAATAACATTTTCCTTTCACTGGTCAACTGTAAATACCCGGTTTAATACTCACGCTAAGTTATTGGGCCATTTCTTCAGGGAGTATCTCGTTTATATTGGGGATTTTCCTTCAAGTATTCACTTGTTTCTAGGGGCTCCTGATTTATGACCGGGATAAGAAAATATGACGTGGCAACGGGATTTAGTTTATTTTTGTACTAGAGTATGTTGTGATAAACGGTGTTGTGTATTAAAACGGTTTTATCGTGATTTATTAGGAACTAGCTGTACCGAGTGGTTTTACCCGCGTAGATCCCGTTCCCGTTGAAACTTTAACTTAAAATATAGCCTAGGACACTCACAAATGACGTGGCTTTCTATTGGAAAAAGAATTTTCATGATCGGTTCAGTTTTTTTTTTTGTTGTCCCGGGGCAAATGCATTGTCGCATTCCCACCGCCGATGCAGCGTATTTGCGCGCTGGCGGTGGGATATGTGGGACTCGCCCTCTCCATAGCGTGGTATGCTAAACTCATACCACGAGGAGAGGACCCTACACCACTAAAACCTCTGGGACACTCCTTCGATCCGCCGTTGGCGGGGGCTGGGTACGCATGAGCAATCCGCCAGAGATTACCCCCTACAACGTCACAAACTCAATAACTTTACCTTTATATAAGTATAGGCTAGCAACTGCGCGATTGCTTTTATAAACTACCAGCTTTTCACGCATGGTTACCCCCTCGCAGTTCCCATTCCCAAGGGAACTTCATTATTAAATATAGCCTATCTTACTTATAAATAGCTAAGTTTTCTAATCATCATCATCATCATCATCAGCCCGTATAACGTCCACTGCTGAACATGGACCACTGGACGACTGGACGGCCATCAGCACTGGACGTGATACAGGCTGATGATGATGATGAGTAATTAAACAATTTAATAATCTAGTAATTTCTGGTATATTGGCATTATTGAATTGTACAGCACTTAATATCAATGTAACATCTATCATGTATACTATAATTCCGCAAAATAAAAAAAATAAAAAATACATTCATTCAACAACACCCATAACTCACAATTCTGACTCGCAATCATTTATTCATATTAGTCAGACCAAAATGTTTCCTATGTCATTTTTATACAGTAAGTTTTGGCATGTCAGACTAATTTAATTTATGACAGTTGAGTGATTGTAAAACAGACATAATCAAAACTCATTCTCTAAGGATTACAGTACTCAAATTTTAATAAAGGAAAGTTAATAAATTAATCATAAAGAATTCTTAATTCAATATAAGGTTGGCTTAACATTTCAGTGGTTAATTTTGGTAGACAAATTAGAATATGAATTAAAATAATTCCAGAACTAAACCTTCTTCTACAATATCAATTTATTATGAGAAAAAAAAATCCGTAATTGTTATTATTCTAATAATTTAAAATGAAAGAGAGAAGTTCAAGACCGGTGGCTGAGTGTTAACGGTGTTTGTTTCTGAAACCTGATGTTCTCTTCTGGGTTCTGGGTTCGGTTCACACTCGGGATATATGAAAACTACAGGCAGTTGTAATGAGTCTGGGTGTGCTTTATGTAAGCAAATGTATGTTGATAAAGTCACGCCACAAGGATTTAATTCCTTAGTTAAATTCATGATACACACACTACCTTCTTACTACTAATGATGATAATTATAGTGGTTCTTGCATACCACATGCAAGAACCACTACAACTAGTAGTAATACTAGTATTCACTGACATACAGACACTACCTTCTTACTACTAATGATGATAATTATAGTGGTTCTTGCATACCACATGCAAGAACCACTACAACTAGTAGTAATACTAGTATTCACTGACATACAGACACTACATTCTTACTACTAATGATGATAATTATAGTGGCTCTTGCATACCACATGCAAGAACCACTACTAGTAGTAGTAATACTAGTATTCACATACACACACTACCTACTTACTCAAGTGAATACTTAGAGCCAAATATGGTTCTCGCATACCACTGTATAATGTTTAAGTACTAAGGAATCAGGCATAATCAGGGATATAGCATATTGAAACGGAGAAACAATCTAACGCAGGTCAAATCTACCCAGCCATTTTTAGTTTATCCAAATTAATTCATTGAATTACCATATATTACCAGCATTGTATATAATATATCTATTACTTAAACATCCACTGCCTCATAAAAACTAACACTAAATTATGTGACTGGCTCGCTGCTACACAATCGTTTCATAAGACATTATAGTGACGATAATATATCGCTGTCGCATTCTATCTACTTTGTTATCTTGTGTTTTATGCTCTCCTGGTACTTCATACTAACCAACTTTGAGGAATGGAGTGAATAATCTTTTTTTATTTTTTCTCCTTTTTATTTATTTTTGCTAGCTTTGCCTTACTAGACCATGATGAATGTAAATTAATTAAATTTATAGATTTAAAGTGTTAGTTGTTGGCGCCAATATTCAACTATAAAGGGTTTACTGTATGCGAGGCTACAATGGTCAGTAGCCTAACCACTCAAACGTCCGGGCGACTATAGTGGCCTACCCCTTGAACGTCCGAGCGCGAACCGCGAAGCGAACCGCGTCGAGCGTTCGCGCCGTTACTGATTCAAAGTGTATTTACTAGCAAACTATTGCAGCTATAGCAAAGTAAAACCTACCAGTATCAAGCTGAATTATTAAGGAATCAAAATATGTACTAATTAAAGTTCAACAATTAATCTGCTATTCACAAAAAAATAATTAACTTAACAATACGGGTTAAATTTACGCAAAATATTTCTTTTAACAAGTTTTAACGAATCATTTTTTAATTATTCGCAATGTTTTTTAATAATAATTAAACTAGATTAAATAAGCTTTTTTTTGACACCAATATCTTATTACTTAAAATGAACAGTGTAGCCCATTAAACCAAAATAAAAAACGCGTTCCTGAAGTAAACTAGGTCGACCTAGATTTCGTCTCCGATAACGAAATTACGGCAAGATGGCCGCCCGCCTAAGGATTTTACACACGACTTTAGGATTTGTTTTAAAATAAATTATTTTTATTCTAAATTTAGGTGATAGTCAATTATTGTAGGTATGTTTTATAATTCTTAAATAAGTAATATAAAATAATAAAAAGTTTTTTTTTTTTTTTTATAATGTTATTTTGCAGGTAGGCGTTATTATACTCGTGATAATATCTAAACTAAATGTCCGATTGGAATAAAACAAAAAGTATTTTACTTCTACATAAATACCCTTGATAACATAATGATTAATTTGGATAAGGATTAATATTACGATACATATTTTACGTAGTTTCTTTCTTCAGACGATTTAATGTTTTTTATTAACATAAAAGCGGTTATTGTGACTAAACTATGATAGTTAGATATGTGCTCTCGCGAAGTTTTTTGTAGATCTTAATAAGACCTACAAACCCGTAGTACATCATTTTGTTCTATTGTCAATAGTTTTTGCAGCGCACGCATAAATAGGTTATCGATTTTACACCTTGGGTTACAAAATTGCAATTATCGTACGGATTCCTAATTTTTTTGAAAATAAAATATCGCCTATAACCTTCCTCGATAAATGGACTATCCAACACTGAAAGATTTTTTGAAATCGAACCAGTAGTTCCTGAGTTTAGCTTAATAAAATAATAAAGCAGCAACGAAAAATCATATAAAATACACTCATGATGTTTCGTTTGTAAACGCCCTTATTTTATAACCGTTACGGACGGCCTTGGTTGCCCATACCTAAATCGCGGGAACGAAAATATAAAAACGTGAAATCCTAATTATTTTCGTCGAAATACTTTACGTAAGTTTACTTAAATATGAATAATGACCTGTTTATCTAATTACAAGACGTATTTTACTAATATATGTATAATATCATACAAAAACTTACCGAAAAACCGGCACACTCAGGCGCTAAGTTTTGGTCTGTCGACTTTAACACATGTAAAAACATCCTATTACACTGCGGATGTTTAAAATTGCTATATGATCTCAAAGTATAAACATTCACGATTCTAAAAACATATAACACTCAACACATTGGATGAATAAACAAATCGTAACTCACATTTCAAAAGTGGATCACTCAGCACTTCAAAACACTTGAGACACTTGACACCGCGCTTAATGTAAACAATTTTTTTCTTTTTAAATTCTTACTGTGACATACTAAGTGTTGTATTGGTTCGACACGTTATTTAATATAGAGACATCTAGTGTAACACTTATGAAGCTTTTAGAAACGTTCCAAAGATAAAAACGCGTTTAAAGGTTACAAGTCGGAGTCGAGTCGAAGCGGCCGCTATAGCGGCCCGGACGTACAACGCTATATGTGTTTTCGGCCGCTTTAGCGGCCCGGACGTTTGAGTGGCTATTTGATATTAAGAAGAAAACTAAAATGTCAATTTTTTTCCTGACAATTATTATTAATTTAACCGCTAATCGAATTAAATCGAATTTTACATGTACAAATTTTCCTGTACAAATATTTTAATTTTCATCACACACATGAGTGGCACATAAGTAATATTCACTAGCGTGAACATTATAATTTAATTACTGCATAGTATAAAACAATGTCGCTTCCCGCTTTGTCTGTCTCTATGTACCTATGCTTAACCCAGATACTACTGAAACTATTAAACATTTCAGAACTATGTAATGAAAAAAAAAATTGGTAATAATCCTGTTCATATGGAAAAATCTAAACACCACGGGTGTTATAACGGCCGCGCCGGTAGGAGAAAGCCCTGCTATGGATAATTTGTATGGGATAGGTATGATTAAAAAAAGTTATCTAAATGAAGTCATATATTGAACGTGGTGTTATAACATTCGGTATGAGTAAATGGGTTATATGTTTAAATCTTCGCAACGAATTTTAATGCGGTTTTTTTTAAATACATCCGCATCTTTACACCTACATTTCAGTTCACCCATAACGCATTCACTAAACAGTTAAACATAACATAACACACCACACACGCACACTGTTTGAATACTACTTGTTTGTCTTACATGACCTGCTTGGCCTGTTTTAATTGTGTACTCCGTAAGTGGCGTATTTGTCAGTAAATTAAACTGCTAATAAAACTTGTAAGCTGTGGAGTTACCTGTAATAAATAGATATAATAAATTCAAGAAGCAGGTTTATTTGTATAATACATGAGCATTGCATCTGTGCAAAACCGAGGCGTAAGTCTATATTATCGTATCCTTGGACATCACTTAAGGTGGTGCGATGCAGCCCGCATATGAATTCTTCATAGAAATATACATACTCTTACTTTTCTCCGGGTCGTCCACTTAAGTAGGTAGTGAAAGGTCGTAGGTTAGCTAGGGTAGGATTCTCGCGGGCGAGGACCGCCGTGCGCCCCTATCCCTGCCCTATGATTGAGCGCCTGTAGGCGGTGCGAGTGATCACATCATCTTTATGTATCTGCCTATTTTAACTTCAGTGGCATCCTGGGTCGTGGTCCTGAACAACAACAACATAAGGGTGCCCTCAGGTGTGTGTTACTTAGATATAGTGTGACCACTTGCAATTTTGATGTGTTTTTAATTTCTTCTTATAATAATATGACAGAAATAATTGTTTTATGACGGACTATGTAGTCTGTAGATTTGTTATTGCCTACTGCTGTTAGTTACCTAGTGGGATATTTCATAGAGTAAGAATTATATGTTAATTAAAGTTTTTTATTTATCTTATAACATTGTAATTCTGGAAAGTACAAGTGTATGTGAATACTTAAGTGCTGAATAAAATTCATGATTCCATTATTACTTCTCAGAAATATGTGTTTTTAACAATGTATGTTCATAATTGTAATATATCAACATCTACTCTATACTTATGGAACTCATCGAAAACCAGCACTTATCACCAAGCCACGAGAGTTGAAGATTGAAGAACGGTTGCGGCAGTGCTTTGCTCCTCAGGGCATGCAGGCGAAGGAATATGTGCATCCCACTGTGTACTCTCTCGCCTCCATGACCTGAGGAACTAAGCAAATTCTACTGAAGACTTCGAACAATAGAGTAATTTTGGTAATAGATAATTGTTATTGTGTGATACCATATAACATTTCATTATCAGCCAATCCAGCGCCTGTAGGCCGTGCCAGCGATCACTTCCTCTTATGTTCATAAATCTGACTTATATATCAGTGGGTCGTGGTCCTAACCCCTTAAGGGTGCCCCCAGGTGTGTGTCACTTTATTGTATGTTTTTACCAAACTGTAATATATAACCACTAAACCTATGATAATTAATGTGAACTTAAGCTTAATATGAGTTAAGGAATTAATTAATGACAAGCAAATGGACGGATTACTTTGTCGGTAATATTCTACAATTTGCTACCTGTTAGTTAAGTATCTAGTTTAATTCATAGAATAAGAATAATTGTGTAATATTGTGATTCTGACAAATACAAGTGTATGTAAATATCTAAGTGCTGAATAAATTCATTAATTCATTATAAAGTTCACTGCTGCATATGGGCCTTCTCCCGAAAGAGGTTTTTGCCACCATGCTTGGGTAGCCTTGCGGCTGACTATATAAATGACCCTTTCAATTTGACTTTTTGACTTTCCCTTGGTCTTTTCGTAACCATAATAAATTTAAGCCCGATAAAGGGTCATACAACGCCAACCACCACTGAGTTGACTTACAATTTTGTACTTTTTTGTAACTTTGCGTGTGTCTAAGTTTTTATCGTTTTGATTTTCATATATTGTTCATATTTAATTAAACAATATGAACCAAAGCTTTAATTTAAGTCGTTGTGTCTAAATCATAACATTTGACTTATCTACTACGCCGTAGAGTGGCTACGGCGTAGCTATAATTTTTCGTAGCTTGTAGCCTGACACAACACATTATCGTATTTGCATGTTAATTGAAAAATACATATTTTTTGCTGTGCATTAGTGTGTATAATTTAAGAATAAAACTCCCTTATAAATATTATTTCGAAACTTTAAATACGTAAATACGTTTTAGTTGAATTGAGTGTTTTTAAAGTTGTCTGTGACACAGAAACAAAGAAAATATAATTTTCATTTCCATGTCTAGAGCTTAACATAAAACGCTTATCGCTTTTCACTTGGGCTACGTGCACCGGTACATTTCTTCGTTTCATATAAATCCCTTACATAGCTTTATTGTTTTTTCTTGAGCCGAAGCGCGAGAACTTAAGGCAAGTATTGAGTTTCCAGCACCATTCGCTCGATGAAATCTTCGTTGAGCTGTGTGTTGGATTTGTTTTATTTCTATTTTACTTCCAATATTAGAAATATGATAGGTATGTTTTAATAAAACTTTTAAACGTACTAATTTGTTATCATGTTTCATTAAAACGAGTGTGTATCATGTTTCATTAAATGAAGATGATTTCAGGATTGTTTTCAACTTAAACTTGATGTGTTAAAGTAAAAACAACTTTGAAATTAAATGAATTGAAATGAAATAGTTTATTAGTAACGTAGACGAATAATTCGCGCGTGTTATACGTCATTTACAAAGCATAACACATTTAAGAACATTATTTTGATTAACTTAAATTAAGAACAACAATATTTCATATTTTATGTATTATACTTACAGCAAGTCTTCAAGGAGTCAATAATTTTTATGATATGTATTTTTTTGTTATTAAACTTTAGAACGTACTTATTTAATGTCTGTAGTAGTGTAGGTACTCAAGTTTTATTATAACGAGTATGTTATTAAATAAAAATAATTTCAGAATTATTTACTTAACTATACTTCATCATCATCATCATCATCAGCCCGTACAATGTCCACTGCTGAACATGGCCTCCTCCCGAGGGAGGGTTTTGCCATAGTTACCACGCTTGGCAGGCGGATTAGTGACCACAGTATTATGTTGTAATACACAGTGAAATGCTGCTGCCCTTTCTCTGATATTGTTTGTGTTATGATGTTATAACAATCGGGACCTACGGCTTAACGTGCTTTCCGAGGCCCGGAGGGTAATCCCTCAACCAACCAGACCCGGGAAATCTTAAAATAAAATCTTAGAATTTACACAAAGATTTCCTGTCCGGCGTGGGGATCGAACTCACGACCTCCGAGATTTAAAACGAGTCAAATACCACTACGCTACGGAGGTTGTCTACTAATACAATGAAAAGCTTTATTTCTGTGCAGTTATCTGTTTCAGGAAATCCTATTGGCCAATAGTGAGTAAAATTCACATTTGTGCAGCCGTTCTAGTCTTATTGCCAACGATTAATTGAGACTATAACGTCGTTTAAGAGATTTAACCTTAGATAAGATTAGAAATGATGCCAACGAAACGCTTGGCAGGCGCAGGCGTAGCGGTTACATGGTCACAGTAGGATGGTGAGAATCCCTGAGCTAATAGATATTGCTGCCCATCCATCAGCTATATGCTGCCTTTGCACAACGCTAATACCAGTACTTAAGCATTCTGTTATACAAAAAACTACAGTACAACCCTTAAATGCATACCACTGTAGATCTACAGTAAAAAAAAAACTACTTACTCTAAATTATGACGATACAGATGATATGCTAAACCACTGGGCAAATAATATAGATAAGGTCAGTCAGCACACACACGCCACACACATATAAGCAAACAAAACACAGACACACACACATACACATACATACACCTAAGTATAAAAGTGCCCATATAACTTACAAATTCAAATTGAAAAAAAAACCGGCCAAGTGCTAGTCGGACTCGCGCACGAAGGGTTCCGTTTCAGTTACAAGTGCGTACCTATTTTTGATATCAAGAATAAATAAAAAAGCGTATGTTTATGAAATGAAATGTTATTTTATATTTTTATATTCGAGTTCATTGAATGAAAGCTAAATTGCGGTTTACGATTTTTGACGTATTAAAAAAAAACTACTTACAAGATCTCGTTCAAACAAATTTTCGGTTAAAGTTTGCATGGTAATGTACATTATATATTTTTTTTAGATTTATCATTCTCTTATTTTAGAAGTTACAGGTGGGGGGACACACATTTTACCACTTTGGAAGTGTCTCTCGCGCAAACTATTCAGTTTAGAAAAAAAATACATTAGAAACCTCAACATCATTTTTGAAGACCTATTCATAGATAGTGATTCATAGAACACGTATGGGTTCGACGAAAATTTTTTTTTTGAGTTTCTGTTCTATGTATGCGGAACCCCAAAATTTATTGTATTTTTTCTATTTTTGTGTGAATATCTTAATGCGGTTCACAACATACATCTACTTGCAAAGTTTCAACATTGTAGTTCTTATAGTTTCGGAAAAAAGTGGCTGTGACATACGGACGGACAGACAGACAGATAGACAGACAGACAGACAGACAGACATGATGAATCTATAAGGGTTCCGTTTTTTGTCATTTGGCTACGGAACCCTAAAAAGGCGTCTTAACTTACCAGTGCACTCTGTTAAAATAATTATTATAATTATCTAGGACGGATGGATGCTTCTCGTAACACAGGATTTTTCTAGCTCGGGGGTCAAACTGTTAATTTTCGAACCTAACAGATTGTAATGACATGTATGTAAACAACCGTGTACTTCTTTGATGCCAATCAATTTATTATTATTATAATTAATAATGACTGCACCGGTGGCTCAGTGGTTACAATAGTTGCCTCTGAGACCTGGTGTTCTGGGTTCGATTCCCACCCGGGACAATTATTTGTGTGGACCATAAATAGTTGTTCTGAGTCTGGGTGTTCTGTGTGTCCGTGAAATTAATGTTTGAAAAGTCCCCCGCGACACAGGGATTTATTTACTTAGTGCGGGAGTTGTCATTTAAAAAAAAAAAAAAAAAAAGAAAAAAAAAAATTATGTCCTTTAGTCGTAAAGACATAGGGGCTGACGATGATGATTGTATTATTGAGAGAACAGTATACCGCGCACTAAATAGACTCATATTATTGTCCATCTTATTTTTCTAGGTATTTCCCTCGTTGGATGGTTACTGAGCCGTAGTCGGACGAATATTTTTTTGACTAATTACATCAAAAAAAGTTTGCGATCATTAGCAAAAAAAGATATAAAAAAAAATATAACTTAGTCAAGATAAAGTGTTTTCTTTGAAAGTACGAGTATCTTTTGTTAACGAGAACCATATTTTGAATAAGTTAACTCATTTTGAATTATGAAAATGTAATCATTCAATCGTAATTATAACCGAAATTTGAAACAAAGAAAAAAGTTTTTTTATAATCAGTCATAAGCAGCAAATTGATGAATAGATTTTATGTTTTTTTTTTAAATACTATATATTACTTCTCCCTTGGCTCATGCATATGTGGAGATCCTCCTAGGTTTCCAGACAGCTATGATCGAGGCTATAAAATAACTTTGTATCAAATTATACCGCAATTTACTTTGGTAGCTTTAGCGCTTTTGAGAAATAACATACAAATATTAAGCAAAAAATTACATAGCAGTTTGTGGCTGGTACGATTTTCATCTCGTTAAGATGTCCAACGGAGGAATTACTTATGCCTAGCGATTATTAATTTGATCACAAACTTACAGGTGCATGTTATTCAATGCGTCTTCCGTATGATACACTCGTTACATGGAAACTACAAAAAAGTCGTTAGAAGTTGCGCAAATGTCAAGTTGCTATCGGATCTCCGGTCGCAAAGCACACGTAATCCCATTGCTGGCTTTATTTAACTTACTAAGTAGACACTATTTTACTGCTACGTAACACCGAGTGTAACCTACTTGGTAGTGTGACAATAGACCATAGAGTAAGCGCCTTATCTTCACAAAACTTGGGGACATTCTGACTTCTACGAATAGCGTGTGTTAGACCACATTCTACATAAATCTTACAAATTATAATATTATAAGCTGTCGTCCGCTACTTTGTCCGTATTTTGATTTCTCAATACCAACTAAGCAACCTTTTTCATCCTCTTAGTGGTTTTAGTGGATATTTTTAATGCTTTCTTATCCTACATCATATAGAATTTCAACTTATAAACTATTCACGTGCAAACTTTCAGCCAAATTCATTCAAGTTTTTACGTGAAAGAGTAACAAACATCCATCCATACTTACGAAATTTCGCGTTTATAATATTAATAGGATAAATTTATCATACACAGATCAATGAACTTTCATTAAACATCACAGTCCATGATTAATAAGGCCGGAGCTCTGCTCGCCTTTATCCCCGGTGAAGCAGCAAAAGCCTATATAAATGTCTGTCCAAAAAATATTACAGTCCATACTCCAACTTAATCTACACTGAGCCGCTTTTTAAAGCTATACAAAACCCCCAACGGAGGGGGTCTCTATCTTAAGGAGGTTAGCGATAGAGATATTAGAGATAGATTTATTTTTAATTCAGTGGGATAGTTTTATCTTTTATATTTTGACACTTACTGGCCGGCAATCGCTTAGTTTGATTGAATTGATTTTTACTCAACTGGTGAAAGATTTCAGGCACTTTACGAGTATATCTACTTTGTAAATAATTCTCATTTATCTATTCAGTGGCTATACTTATAACAATATAAGCGCAACTTAACCCTTAATTTATCTGTTAGGTCCCAGGGACTCCGCGCGAAGTTTCATTTTGGTCTAAAAACTTTATTGTCGCGTTTTTGTTTTCGCGCGTCTCAGTACCTTCCTGCAGTAGCAGTCCGGACCCGGGGTGAAGAGGACGTGCGGCTGCGCCACGCGTATAGGTGAGTAATTATGCCTATGGAGTCCGCTGGACTCCATGGGGGTATTTGTGTGATAAAAATATTATTTCGCTGGATTGTTACGTTATCATTTATTCAGTGTTATTTTTGTGTTTTAGGCTACCAAATGGCTTCACACAGTCGGTCAGTCAATTTACTTCAACCCGAAGCTGACTCGGTAGTACTAGACTGGCTCAGATGTGATGATGAGGAGTCTAACGACGAGGAGCAAGAACAACACGATGGACCACAAGATGAAATAGTGCCAAACGAATTGTTTTCCGATTCAGAAGATGGATGCATACCTTCTAACCATGACTCAGATTCAGAGTGCTCACCTGACACGTCAAGCGACGAGGAAACACAGGATTCAGGTGAATGAAAGAATGAAGACAGTATACTTATGCCATAGCTGTGTGAAGCCGGTATGTTTGGCATGTACAAAGAAAATCTGTGTTCGGTGTGCAGCTTTTATAAGGAGTAAAAAGCGCTGCAGGTTTTTTTTTTTGTATAAACGTGTTCCAATTTTTATTTAGTTTTTAAAAGTTGATTATATTTTAAACTTATTATAGAAGGAAATAGTTTAAAATTATAATATATTGTATTTAAGTTTTGAGCCAGAAGTTGTCATTGATTTTTGTTTTCTTATTTTTTAGTCTATTAGGTTTTTCAATTGTCAAGAAGACTATTACAAACTTATAACGAAATGTGATATTAAAACATATAAGTATAATGTTGCTAAGTATAATAAACCAATTTTGAGTACATATTTTGCTTTTATTTTGACCATAATCAATGATTATTGTGCAAGGAGTCTCATGGACTCCATCGGGTAAATTAAGTGATTTGGGATCACCAGGTAAACTAAGGGTTAAAGAAAGAAACAAAACAAATAATTTTTCCTATTTTCATGTTGTTACGTAAGCTGTTTGAAGTTATTTTGTTACTTTTTTCTTTTCAATTTCGAAGAGGAAATATTGTTAAGTTAATTAGCAACTTGAGAAAAAACTCTGAACAATAAGTTAGTTTAATACAAATAATTTATAGGGGAAAGATTCTTATGTTTGTTTGAATAATGGAAAACTTAAAAGTTATGCAACACATTTTAATATAAGTTTGGATTTATTATATTTACCTTATAAGGCATGTTACTTAAGGCTCTAGCACACCGGATGCGTATTCGCAGACGTAAGCGTAGACGTGCACGTACCACTGAGTTGTAATGTATGGAACCGTATTAGACAGGACACACCGCACGCGCACGTCTGCGTTACGCAAGCGGTATGTCCTGTCTCGTACGGTAAGTACGTGCACGTCTACGCTTACGTCTACGCATACGCATCCGGTGTGCTGGAGCCTTATCCTACTTATATTAAAAACGTGAAATTTTGTAAGAATGTATGGATGTATGTTTGTTACTCTTTCATGCAAAGAAGTACTAGATGGATTTTGATGAAAGTTTGCACGTGGATAGTTTATAAGCTGGATTAATATAAGAGCTACAAAACATCATGCTACGACCCACTGGAACAGAGTAACCCGAGGCGCAACTTGTATTAGGTACATCAAAAAACTATATAGTTGGAGGAATACTTATTTTAGGCGACAAAAATAGTGTCCTAAGTGTCTAAAAAAGCATTGTCGAATGATGGAAATATTTTACATTTTAGACTCCTGTAAAAAAAGCGTTTTTATCAGAGTCTTATAGTTAAGTACCTAATTACCTGAATCATATGAATATAAACAAAGCACCTATATTGATAGATGATCTAGTACAATAATAAAATATAATTGGATCGCTAATAGTAAAATCAAAAATAATTAAATTATTAGACCTGAAACCATTTATCTACACAACTCTTCAAAAAGCCGCTATCCTAAACACATGCAAATAGACGAACAAACACCACACACATAGAGTAACACAACACACGCCGCATTTACTTGGTCTTTGACTCATAAACGTGTTTAATCCAGCCTAGATCTGAGTTAAATAAATACACCAACGATGATAATAGTAATGATAAATGACGAAAACCTCATAAATCCCGAAAAGGATAAGGAAACCAAATACCTTGGCCTGGCCCATGAGGTTGTGTCGACAACCTTATAGGCATGTGGGATGTTGACTCGGCGATCATGGTACCAATAGTAGTAACAGATCATGGTTTACTGGCGAATTGACCGATACATAAAAAAATATGCAATTATTTTAGTACACCTACTATCATTGTCTCTGCACCATCTAAAGGGACAGGTACAGAAAATTTATTGTACTGAAGTTAATAAATAAATCAAATAAAAGGCTAGTTCTTGGTGGTTGGGTCAAGGGCAAGCTTCATAAAGTGGTTCTTTTGGAGACGGCGCGTATTGTGCGGTGGTTCCTCTCTCTAAAGGCCTAAACCGCTGGTAGCATGGACCCCGCCGGTTGGAACTCTGCATTTTGTATTTATAATTGTATTTTTGTAATGTAGATAAGTATATTTATAACGATAAAAATGTCATCATCAATAACATAATTAAAATTGGAAATTCTCTTCGATACTAAGCTCGTAGATAAGCATAATTATAGCTCGTAGATTAAGTATTGAAAATAATGCCAGAAATTTGTTGGTCTTATTAAATTGGCTACCCCTAGGTCTATGAGAAATGGGAGTACATTTGTCAGTTTCGTAGTAAAATTTACGAAAAATTCCAAATTGCACGAAACGAAACAATATAATTTTTGGCACGTCGCCAAAGGAAAAATGAGTGAGCCAGCAGATGCTTTTGCCCGAGCATATTAAAATCACATTTAATTTCATAAAACGGATACGTTTGTGATGAATTAGACGAATACAGTTCTGAGTAATTGTTTCATTTGTTATGTTTTAATGCATTTGCTTGTTGTAAACTGACACTAAAACTTACAAATTAAATTATTAATTCATCACATTATCCATTTTATAGCAAGTGCTACTTTCACCTTGAACAGCTTAATTATAGCGGTTGGTTGTGAGGAGAAGACGACAAATTATGAACATAGGCTATGTTCAACAGTGGAAGTCTTCTCCTGTTAACCGACCTTAAAAGCTATAATTAATTAAGAAATATTGCCATAATCACCATGCCTGGCAGATGGATTAGTAACTGCAGTATTATATCGTAAAACACGTCGCTGCCCGTTTCCTGGTATTCTATTGTTATAGAATTAGAAGCGGCCGTAGCCCAATGGCTCGGGCGTCGGACTTGTGATCTTGTAGTCGCCGGTTCGATCCCCACACATTGCACTACCGACGTGAACCCACTCGTAACACAAGTATTTTAGCTTAGCACGAGGGGTTAACGAGAATACTAGTAGACTGCAAAACTCTGCTAGTAATCTTTGAAATAATAATTTAAAAAAAAAACATTACGTCGACAACCTCCGTAGCGTAGCGGTATTTGGCTTTAAATCTCGGAGGTCGTGAGTTCGATCCTCACGCCGGACTAGAAATCTTTGTGTGAAATGTCTGAAAGGTTGAGAGACTACCTTCTTTGCCTCGGAAATCACGCTAAGCCGTTTGTCCCGTTTGTTATTACATAATCAAGGAACGGGCAGCAGCGTTTCCTTGTGTGGTACAACATAATACTGCGGTCATCAACCCGCCTGCCAAGCGTGGTGACTACGGCAAATACCCTCCCAAGGGACTCACCGCCCATGTTTAGCAGAATTGAAAAATCTACTACGAGTTTCTAAATTTAGTACTCAACTTTAGAGTTTATAGTGGATCTCTCTCTGTGGAGCTCTATTTGGCTAGTATATCAGAGTGAATACGTTAATTACTCAGCTATTGCTATGTTAATTCGTCCAGTGTTACATCATGTGGACGCGCAGACTAAATTGCACCGCTTTACACTGCAATTTTGAGGTGGGTTTGTGTTGAAGCGGCTAATATAACCAACCTACTTTGGTTAGAAGTGAGGCTAATTATAATTCTAGTAGTAGAGATGTGCTGGTTTACTAGTTATGAGAAAACTGATTGCTGTTAGTCTAAGGATACAATTTGAGCCGTAATAAGCTCGTCTTTCCCGGGTTCCTAGGATAAAACTGTATAAACCGTCAAGGAGCATCTTTTGAGGTAGGTACATACTTAATGAATTCATTCAAATTATTAAGTTCAGTCAGTCAGGTAATGTTTTGTAAAAGTGTGACACCCAGTGTTTAAAAGTATTGTCAAGGTAGTTAAGTAGTGGTGGATTACAAATTTAATAAATTAGAATGCGTCATAACGCAATCTAATTTATTAAATTTGAAGTTAATAAAAAAATGTATTTTTCATCATCCCAAGGCCGAAAGTTTGACTTTCTTCCCATGTTTGCGGGAAGAAAGATGCATATTTCAGACTACCCACCCGAGGCCGAAAGTTTAATTTTCTTCCCTTGAGACGGAAAAATGTATATTTCAGACTGCTCACAATTAGTGACAGTTTAAAATTTAGTCTTTTTTTGTTTTAATTTTCTTTTCGTTACCTATTTGAAATAACTAATTACTATGGTAACCGTGCAGTTGTTATTTGTTATTATTATTTCCTGTTCAACGTTCAATGTTATTTTTGCATTCGATAATCTATTTTTTATTTTTTTTCGTCTGGGGGTGGCTTCGCCCCCCCACCCCCTCACCGGGGCTTAGCCCCGGACCCCGTCAGTTGATAGTTTGAACTACATTCGTTTTTCTTATATACAATGTCATTAAACTTTGGGTCCTGGTATGATGAAAAATAGTATACGCGCCACGGGAGGATAGCACGCAATGTACTATTTATGAAAGATAATAATATATTATTAGTATGTAATTGTATATGTATGTAGTTGTATACGTAACTGTTAGTGTGTATATTTATAGACATTTATTTAACAATTTGGTTAAAACTAGTTAAATTAAATCTGGTGTACACTTGCTATGCACTAATTATCATGTATCTCTTTCATAAAGTTTTTCTGGACGAGAATTCATAATTGAATAAAGCTCGCCTTTGTACATGTTGTTTCCAATTAATACAATTTATGTCATGTAACTTTCTGTGCGCAATAAAGTATAAATAAATAAATAATTGTGTTTCATCCTGATGTATGGGCAGCAGCTGAAGAATACTCACCATATTACTGCGATCACCAATCTGCCTGCAAAGCGTGGTGATTATAGCAATATCCCTCAAGGACTCTGGCTTGCTAAAGTAGCAAAAGGTGGACACAAATAGCCTGATACAGTTAAAGTGCCTTTAGTAAAGTAAAGCAATCGTATAATATTCTCCTCGGTCTATCCTTGAATCAACACAGACAAACAACTGAAATATATACAACACTACCAATAATTAAATCCAACATTTATTTCCCTCGAGACACAGAACTCAATTTCGCATCACTTTTCATTACACTCCACTGAAATGTTCCTATCAAGGAGTTACAGTCAAACATTGTGTACCAATTTCAATTTTCCGCTCCGTTTAATAAGATTAATATATGTAATCGGCTTAATTATAAAGGGATCGTGTAAACTGAAATACCTATAACAATGACATGAAAACTCAAATATACCCGCCGGGAAGACAAACATAGGAAGGTACTACGGCTAAATTTAATTACCGCACTTGATATAGGATCATTTCATAATTGAATAAGTTATATGTTCGTCAGGATTTGACACTTTATGTGAATGGCTGAAATAACAGGCTTTATTTATTAATTTGTCAATGTTAACCAACCAATGTTTTCAGTTTTAACCAAACAAGTGGAGTAATCAATTAAAGGTTAGCATAGCAAGCTTATATAAAAAAGAACAATTAATTAATGAAATTATACAATTTGATACTTATTTTGTAATTGAAACAGAAAAAAATTAAGCGAAATTTATCAAATGGGACCAAGTAAAAAATTATATAAAACCAGATTAAGTCAAATTATACCAAATTAAATGAACTCAATATAAAACAAATGAAATCAAATGATCCAAATAAAATTAAATGAACTAAAAAAAAAACTACTTCACATTATCTACACTACGATTTTAAATATGTATGATAATTGGCAGGATTATTTACCACCAGTATTACTTACTATCGAAACGTAACATTCAAATCTATACTAATATATAAATCTGAAGACTGTTTGCTTGAACGAACGCGCTAACCTCAGGGACCACTGGTCCGATTGATATTTTTTTCAGTGGACAGCCCATTTACTGAGGAAGGCTTAATGCTATATAACGGAAGCTACGCAGGTGATACCTTGCGCGAAATCTAGTGTTGAATTAAATCGAAATCAAACTGAACTTAGAATTAATCCTCAGTTTGACATTTCAGTGTAGTGTGACCATGAATATTGATGAGGACTTCCGAATCTTCTAAGCCTCAATTAACAAGCACTTCGCTATCTCAGTCTAGTGTGTAGTAGGTTAATGTCTTGATTAATTGAAAAAGCGTTCCAATGCGGTATTTGAGGTCTGATTACATATGATGAGACCAACTGTTGCACGGTGTCTGCTGTCGCGTTGCTATTACTAGATCCCGTGCAATTAAAATAAATGTTGTCCGATATCGCACTTTTCCAAAGCATATAATTCTATTTGTGGTGAGGTGGATGTTTTTGGAGATAAACTCTCCACATATTTGTTAAGAAGTAGAGTATATCTTTATCTTTTTATATCCCATTACATTGTCTCCTCATTAATTTTTATTAAGTAATTTTAGGTCATGATTAAAAAAAACACTTTCTCTTTTATTTTTATAATATTAACGTTACCATATAATGCTCCCGACCCTTAGTTTACAAAGAACCATCCGATGCTCCCGAATACCTGAAGTCCGAGAGGTCCGCGAACTGTAAAGTAGAGCGACATTTGCACAAAAATAAACTAAAATATTAAAAATCATAATCCCTTAATCTCATCGGCAGCGACCGCCCTGAACTGAGGTACAAGCCCCACAGGGGGTTCCCTCTTAAGCCGGTTGCTTAGTTTGTAGGCTGGATCTCTGCTCGCCTTTGTTCCCGGTGAAGTAGCAAAAGCCTCTTGGCTAACTACGTATGTCCGTCAGTAAAAAAAAGAAAAGTTACCATGTAAGTGCTCATGTTGTGACACCTTAATGTTTTGTGCATTTAACAACTATTCATGTTTTTTTTGTGAAATATGTAACGCAACAACTACTGGATGTCCAAATAAATAAATTATTCGTGAGAATTTGGGTGCCGATGTATTAAATAAAATATTTTACCTCTCTGTTATACGTGTATTAACTCTCTACGTTATACGGAATACTTAAATATTAGAGTTATATGAAGGGCTTTGGTCATAGTTATACTACATTGGTTTCAAATCGCAGTTCGCCATTAAGTATTTAGTATCGAAATCATAACTGCATCAAAGATATCTTCTATCTATCAAAGGCATCTTTGAATCTTTGGTGCATCGTAACCAATAAGAAGCGGCTTATTTTTTTAAGGCCTTCCAATTTAATTAATATGTTCTATGATTAATTGTTTGTCATCTAGTCATTGCTATTTCCACGTAATTGTCTAGCCTTTATCCTACTAATATTATAAACGCGAAAGTTTGTAAGTATGGATGGATGGATGGATGTTTGTTCTTCTTTTACGCCAAACTACTAAACGGAATTGGCTGAAATTTTGCACCGGGATATGTTATACGCTGGATTAACATATAGGCTTAACATCTACAAAACATCATGCTCCGACCCACTGCAGCAGAGTAACGCGGGTAAAACCGCGGGGCGAAGCTAGTATCGAATAATTAATAAAAAAATAGATAATTAATATAAATATAATATCCAAAGATTATATATATCGGCGCAACCACATAAAATAAGCATAGCAACAACACTTCATTAATGATAAACACATAAATACAATTACTTGTCTCATCAAAATAAATAAATTGTGAATCAATGCATGATTTGATAGAAACACAAATATGTTCATAAAATACTAGACTAATAAATAAATATTCAGGATCAAATTATGATTTGTAAATCGTTGAAATATTTGTAGAAATAATTATCTGTTCACATAGTTTGAAAATTATCAAACTAAATTGTTTACTGTTTGTGAGCCGCTCGTTTAGTATAAATACGGCCGGCGGACCGATTGCAATTCGGTCCCGCTCGAGCTGCCGAACCGTACGGAGCTCCTCAATTTACTGGAATAAACTTGAAAACCATATTATGGAGTTTTGCTGTTACTATGGATCAACAACCCTCGATAGAGAACCATCCTGATGAATGTGACGTCAGCAATGATGACGTCACACCTTATTAAAAACAACGATGCTCGTCCTTCCTCGTCATCAGAAGTGGGATTCGAAGTGATCCTTGGAACTGCTTCATCACGACCTGTTGCGACTCAACCTTGGCTTCAAGCAATGGGGTCTACGCAACAGGGGCAACAGCCGATGATCAATGTACCTATGCCGAATACGTCCATGGGTGGGGTGCCACCTTAATTCTTCATGCACATGATGCAAATGAATCTGCAAATGTTCGAGCGTTTATGCAAGAGTTGTGGGAAGAGGGCGGACAGGAAAAGTCGCTCATGATCAAAAAAAAAAATGCACCTCTCTAACATCCGAGGTCTGCACTCCGATCTCATACCGGTCCATCACCACCATGAGACCGAAAAACCACATCTGCTGTTCCTCATGGAGACGCAAATCAGATGTCCGGCTGTCGCAGCATGCTTGCGCCGCCCGGGGTACACCCTGGAGCACAGTTTTAAGCCACGCGCTGGCGCCTGCGTGTGTGCTCGCGATGACATCTGCTGTCGGCGTCTCCGTAACATTGAGGATTCCAGTTTCTCTGTATTGTGGGTTCTGGTGGACACTGGCTTGGAGCAGATACTCTATGCTGGTGTCTATCGGTCGCACACCGACAACATGGGGACAACCAGGTTGTTTCACTATCTTTCGGACTCGGCTGAACTGGCTCAGCTCAGGTGCCCATCGGCGCAGCTGGTTGTTCTGGGGGACTTCAATGCCCACCACCAGGAGTGGCTGTGCCCATGCCGGAGCACCGGCCATGCTGGGGGATTGGCGTGTGCATTCGCACTGACGCTTGGTCTCTCCCAACTGGTGACTGGACTGACACGGGTGCCCGACATTGATGGCCATGCGGCCGGTTGCTTGGACCTTCTGCTGACAACTGATCCAGACCCATGTCAAGTCGCGGTTTCCTCGCCGTTGGGTGGCTCCGACCACTGTCTGGTGAAATCTGTGTCTGTCTGCTCGCCACCCGATCCCGATCTCAAGGGGACTAGGCGAGTATGGCGATACAAGTCAGCAGATTGGGATCGGATGCGGTATTTCTTCGCGTCTTACCCTTGGCTGCGCTTATGCTTCTCTTCAGACGACCCAACTTGCTGCGCGGAGGCTGTTTCTGGGGTGATATGCCAGACTATGGAATATTTCGTTCCATTTTCTGATGTCTCACTCCGAGACAAGGCCCGTTCATGGTTCGGCGCTGAGTGTGATAGTACTGAAGCACATAAGCACTCTGCTTGCCGAGCGTGGGCGGATGCTTGAGCCCGCAAAGCGCGAAATGTTCGGGGGCTGAAGAGAGCCTTCAATGGTGCTGCCAAGTGTTGCAAACGTGCGCTACGCAGGGCCCGCTTTGACCATATTGGACGCATTGGAGCCACACTAGCATCTTACCCATCTGGGAGTAAAGCTTTTGGTTTCTTGCCAAATCGGTCGAAGCCTATTTCTGTCGGTCCTCTTTTCCGCCACTGCAGGAGCCGAACGGTTCATTAGCTCACACCGCCAAGGAGAAAGCAGACTTATTTGCATCTCTATTTACTAAGAATTCACAACTAGATGCTGCTGGTAAAAGTCCACCCAGGTTACCTCATTGGACTTCTACATTCGGCAAAAAGTGGTACTTAAACATTCTTTGCACTCTGGATGTGAATAAGGCTGGTGGTCCTGACGACATTCCTCTCCAGGGTGGGGCGGTACTTCACATCTTTCTATCTATCTTCAGATATTAGCTGGATGCTCTGGATGCATTGGGGCGTCGAGCGAAGAGTCATAGGCAATGGCTCACTTGTGGAGGCAAGTCTTCGGAGCCTCGAGTGGCCTGCCTATCGGTTTTTTATCGGTTACATTTCAGGGAGTGTGCGGAGGTTCTACATAACCTGATGCCCCCTTCACCCTTCCATCACCGGACGACTGGGTGCGGCGAGCGGTTTCACCCTTTTGTTGTTGACATTCCTTCGATACGCACGAGGCGATTTGCTTCCTCTTTCGTGGTGCGGACGGCTGAGGAGTGGAGTTCTCCTGCCGGGGTCAGTTTTTCCGGAGCGCTATGTTCTGGAGGTAAGCCTAAATTTAAACTTCGTCGTGCATCACAACCTGGTGATCAGGTAACCGTATCGGCAGAAGATGAGCCACTACCATCACCTGAAATAGAAATAGAGCCCCGTACCAAGCACATCAAGTGACGGGTTGCCTCAGCAAAAACTACGAGATCAAAGTGAAGAAGATTCATTGCCACAATAAACTGTGAGTTGAACATATTTACAAAATATTACCTTGAATTTAACTCTTTTAGAACCTGTGTATAAACACCTTCAACCTAGTTCCATACTCCCAGTAGAGCCTCTGTGTACCACGGCGAACAGGACCGCCCAGAGCACAGCATCATTCCATCCCCTACGAGAATCTCCGAGAACCCTACGAGAACCTCCGAGAACCCTACGAGAACCTCCGAGAACCCTACGAGAACCCTACGAGAACCTCCGAGAACTCTACGAGAACCTCCGAGAACTCTTCGAGAACTTCCAACACCTTACACACCTTATTAGCATTGATATTCCTAGACTAACATAGAAATGCATGTTTTTGCATAACAACAACAAGTTGCTCACAGATACCCAACTCAGAGAAAGTTATTTCTAGTATTGCAGATTTCGCGAAGAACCCTACGAGAACCTCCGAGAACCCTACGAGAACCTCCGAGAACTCTACGAGAACCTCCGAGAACTCGTCGAGAACTTCCAACACCTTATTAGCATTGATATTCCTAGACTTACACAGAAATTACTATCTGTAATAATAAAAATAATACTCCCAAATATTTATTCAGTTCTGTCTTTAAATAAATTATTTAATCTGTTTTTTAATGAAAACGTAAATAAAATTCGTATAAAGACAACCGATTGGTAAATTGTGAATACCAACTAAATAATAAAAGTAACTGGACCAAAACTTCTTGGACATGCCTATCTGAGTATGTTTCGCCGGATCGTCTCGATGAGGCCGCGTTGAAACCGGCAGTAGAATAACTCCACTGAGTTTGTTTCGCCGGATCTTCTCAGTTGGGGCGTATTGGATCCGGTGGTAGCACTAAAGCGCGTTCGTTAAGATACTTATGGTCCGTCTAAATAATAACATACTCAAAGGACAGAACTTAGATTTAATCATAGATGCAAAATAATAAAATAAAATTGTACAATTACGCGACGAGAATCAACGAGGCTGGTGCAGAGCGCGCACCGCCTGTCAGAATGGCCGTATCAGCGCAACCACATAAAATAAGCATAGCAACAACACTTCATTAATGATAAACACATAAATACAATTACTTGTCTCATCAAAATAAATAAATTGTGAATCAATGCATGATTTGATAGAAACACAAATATGTTCATAAAATACTAGACTAATAAATAAATATTCAGGATCAAATTATGATTTGTAAATCGTTGAAATATTTGTAGAAATAATTATCTGTTCACATAGTTTGAAAATTATCAAACTAAATTGTTTACTGTTTGTGAGCCGCTCGTTTAGTATAAATACGGCCGGCGGACCGATTGCAATTCGGTCCCGCTCGAGCTGCCGAACCGTACGGAGCTCCTCAATTTACTGGAATAAACTTGAAAACCATATTATGGAGTTTTGCTGTTACTATGGATCAACAACCCTCGATAGAGAACCATCCTGATGAATGTGACGTCAGCAATGATGACGTCACACCTTATTAAAAACAACGATGCTCGTCCTTCCTCGTCATCAGAAGTGGGATTCGAAGTGATCCTTGGAACTGCTTCATCACGACCTGTTGCGACTCAACCTTGGCTTCAAGCAATGGGGTCTACGCAACAGGGGCAACAGCCGATGAGCAATGAACAATGTACAATGTATTGTTGATGGGCCATCGTAAACCGTAACTTAATAATCTACAAACTTGCTGGCGACATGGCGTGGACTGTAGAATGGTGTAAGTGATGGGTGTCAGCGAATTATTTATTTTCACAAGTAGTTTCGACTTTATACGTTCCTTTTTAAGTCTGAGTTTAGATTTTACGTCCAGATTTTGTTTTGACAAAGTCGAAAATTAATTAAAAATATGTTGACATTTCGAATCGGGTAGCATTTTAAGGAATGTTGGTCCCAGTACTAGGTTTTTATGATATATCTATGATCGATTATCGGTATCGGTATCTTATGGTACCTAATCACTTTTACCTGAAAAATACCTTCGGTCTATTACTGGCCATTAACTTACGCTAAGGCAAACCGTGGATCTTATGCAGGCGACTTAAGATTGTGTTAGCTATAGGTGTTTGTGTTTATTTTTCTACCATTTATAAAGGCTGGAGCTCTGCTCGCCTTTATGCCCGGTGAAGTAGCAAAGCCTCGTGGCTAACTACGTAGGAACAACATACAAAGTTATTTTTTCTGATTATATACGCTGCCGCCATTGCTATGAGCCTGACTCATAAAAACTTTGCTTTATAGTTACATTCACATTTTTGAGTTTATGACGCGCAAGGCAATCTTCAAAGGAACTACATTTAATTTATAATATTTCTTTCAATGTCCGTTCGCTTTGAAAGTCTTATAAAATATAATCTTTTATTACTTAAGTATTTTATTTGAAGTCAGCGTATTTTGTTTTCGTTTGAAATAAAAACAAATATGCTGTTAATCGAACGAAAAAATATTGACACGGTTTCTGAAATTCTTTTACAAAATTTTATATTAACTATCCGGTTGTACTCACGGTTTGTCAACTTCGGATGTGTCCGACTAATTTCGAGACCATCCCGAGGTCTATTCTCAAGGAGTAGTCGACTCGACGGCGCGTTAGAATTAGTTTGATAGTTGCCCGGCGCCGCGCCCGCGCCGTTGGTCATATCCGATGATGACAAACCGTGAGTACAACTGGATAGTTAATAAAAAATATGTGTACCAGTCACGAGAGTTGTAATTCTAAAATATTTTACAAAAGTTGCTTTTTAGGGTTCCGTAGCCAAATGGCAAAAAACGGAACCCTTATAGATTCGTCATGTCTGTCTGTCTGTCTGTCTGTCTGTCTGTCCGTCCGTATGTCACAGCCACTTTTTCCGAAACTATAAGAACTATAATGTTGAAACTTGGCAAGTAGATGTATGTTGTGAACCGCATTAAGATTTTCACACTTAAATAGAAAAAAAACAATAAATTTTGGGGTTCCCCATACATAGAAATGAAACTCAAAAAAAAATTTTTCATCGAACCCATACGTGTGGGGTATCTATGAATAGGTCTTCAAAAATGATGTTGAGGTTTCTGATGTAATTTTTTTCTAAACTGAATAGTTTGCGCGAGAGACACTTCCAAAGTGGTAAAATGTGTGTCCCCCCCCTGTAACTTCTAAAATAAGAAAATGATAAATCTAAAAAAAATATATGATGTACATTACCATGTAAACTTCCACCGAAAATTGGTTTGAACGAGATCTTGTAAGTAGTTTTTTTGTTAATACGTCAAAAATCGTAAACCGCAACTCATTCAATCAACTCGAATATACAAATATAAAATAACATTTCATTTCATAAACATACGCTTTTTTATTTATTCTTGATATCAAAAATAGGTACGCACTTGTAACTGAAACGGAACCCTTCGTGCGCGAGTCCGACTCGCACTTGGCCGGTTTTTGTAATATTCATACTAGATAAAGAACTAATGGGCTGTTGGATGATGAAACAGTTAAATGTTCCAAACCAAGTAAGTAAACACTTCTAAACTAACCCGCAGACTTGTTACGTAAAAAATGCGACATACAAATAAGTAGATGAATTACAAAACGTCAAAAAATGTCGCATTGCAATAGTAATTGGTGGCTAGTTGTCAACAACAAGCTACAATTTATACTTGTCGGTTGTAATGGCAACGTAAAAAATGTCGATTGAATTTTTTTCATGTTTTGTTATGAATCTGCAGAATTATCGCTGTTGCATACTTTACGTAATTGGCCTGCCGTTTGAAATTTCCCAATGTTAAACTGTTCCTGTGTGAAAACCCGACTTCTTAGTACGTGACTTAAAATAAAACTTATATCGCTAGACTATGGAGGTTGGCTGGTAAAGAAAGTATCAAAATATAAAAATATCAAAGTATCCATATCTTAGTAGTGTTCTACTTCTTCTTTAGTCGGTTTAAGAAAAAACCTAGCTTAACTCTTACTTTACAAATCTAAATTAAAAAGACAAATATTATCTAGTGTTAATTGCGAAAAATAAAAAAAGGGAATAAACACTAGATATTTTTTGTCTTTTTAATTTAGAGTAATATGGATTTCCGCAAAGTTACGCCTGATTCTATTTATTATCTTACTATATACTTACCTACTTTATATAGGCACGTACTAACTTCTTCCAAGTTAAACCTAAGTACCTACTTACCTGGGTTTAACCTGTTCAACCTTATACTGCTTGTTATACCTAGCTTATATAAACATAGACAAGACTTTAATCAGAAATCACAGAGCTGTTGCTAAATCGTTGCAAAGTTCCGCGTCGCTTCACGCCATTAGGTTCAGTAGTCCACAAGCAAAACTTGGGGCTATGAAATGAGCGGAAAGCGTAAACGTTTTGCTTGTTACCATATTTGACAGATATGTGTATGCTTAGTCAATAAATATTATGTGAGAAATCTTAGAAACCGCTTTAGGTGGACATAAAAAAGACAGAATTTTAAATCAGAACACCTAAGTTGTTGTAAATGCATAAGAAGTTGTAGAGGAACGGTTGGTGGTGTTCCTCCACAGGAAATGAAGATCTTCTTTGCCGGGCGAGGTAGTGTGCTCGGCGGCCGACGGCCATTTGTTACTGTTCGGAACTTGTATATGTTCAAATTGGCTTGCGAACTTGTATTGCGTGATACAGGTTAGTTAGGATGCTAGGTGGCAGATGGCGCTGCTTGTCTTCTTGTAGTTTTGTGCGGCTACTGTAGATGTCGCTACAACGTGATTCCATTATATTGTTAAATGAAGATAATTAATTAAGGTTTACTTAATGACTGCAAGTAAATCTTAATAAATAATGTAATTAATAAGTAATCTTAACATTTTAATTCTTATTTTAAGATATTCGTAAAGAGTTCGACTTTTCTGAATATAACGTAACATTAAAACGAATTAGGTACAAAAACTTAACATAATAGATTAAATCACAACAAATACTCCGCTTGATTAGTATTGTTATCCTTTTTTTTTAAACTTAAGACTATAAGTTATTTATTATTTCGTTTATTTGCATTTGTTGGATTAGTAGATTTAACATACCGTATCATTGCCTACTAGTTTAGATTGTTTAATGTTAATGCTATTAAACCTATGAATAAAAATATATCTATATAACTTGATATTTGACAGCTCTAAAAATAATTTCAATTCCCGATAGTCAGGTTAGCTTGATTTTTTTGGACGGACATTTTTAGTTAGCCCACTTCACCGGGCATAAATGCGAGCAAAGCATCGGCCTACACAAATGGTTTAAAAATTACAAACTAAGCTATCTGCGTAAGAGGGCGCCCCCTATGGGACCGTCAGGTTAGCTTGAGTTCACTAAATCTATACTAATATATAAAGTTGAATAGTTTGATTGAACGCGCTTATCTCAGGAACTACTTGTCCGATTTGAAAAGTTATTTTAGTGTTAGATAGCCCATTTATCAAGGAAGGCTATATGCTTCATTTTATTATGAAATTCTACGGGAGCTACGGGTGAACCGCGCGCAGGAAGCTAGGAAGTTACATAATATAAACATTTTTTTTCATTTAGGAACGCCAAAGGCCACCTTATAAAGTTATCCAAAAGCGTAATCTAACGCTATATTCATAGCCCCACAGGCCACGTCATCGCTCATCAATTTAATGAGTGACGGTTGGCAGCGTGGCCATTAATCCCGCGGAAACGAGCCCGCTGCACATTGTCATGGTAATAAGGGCCTTGTGCTTCAACTACTTATTTGAATTTAGAAGTCAACTGCCGCCATATTGTGGTTTCGTGCGCCATTTTTGAGATAAGAGATCGTTAAAGATTGTGAGGGTTTCAGGCCGTATTTAAGGTTTTAGTTTGTTGAGATTGAAATTTTGGATAAAGTGACTTTATAGGTATATTATATTTAGTCTGTATGTACAGGCTACTATTATTTACAGTTCTCGGTGCCCGCCGATGACACTCATGGTGTGATTAATATGGTCAGGGACACCTACCCAGGGTATAGGTAATACCCTACCGCTGATGTAGTAGAGACACCTTATGCATTTCCCCCCTGAAAAAATAAGCTGTGTGAAATATCTGCAATCGTTTTTAATTATCACCGTTTACAGAGTTTAAGGCTGAATATAACACGCTCAAGAAACACTCATGCTTAATACTTCGAGCTTGTATCACTTGCGGAAAATGGCGAGGATAGTGGGTGACGGGGCCGCGAGCTAAATGTGGAGTCAACCTAATATATTGTGGCTACCAAATCTCTCGACTCAATTATAGTACATCAATAAATTTACTTGCCGTGTAGTGCCATCTCTTTCCATTAGTGTGGTGTAGCAGCAGCATCCATCATCTCAAAGATACTCATTATCTTACTGCGATCACCAAACCATCTGCCAACTGGTGATTATGGTATTCGTCAACGACCCTGCCTTGCCAAGGCCAGTTAAGAGGTTAACGTTCAAATGTACGTAAGCCGGCTGATTAAGAAATAAATTTATTTAATACACTTTTTATATTATAATTTTCAGTATCATCATCGTTATCAGCCCGTACAACATCCACTGCTGAACATGGGCCTCCTCCCGAGGATGGGTTTTTGCCATAGTCACCACGCTTGGCAGGCGAATTGTTGACCGCAGTATTATTATGTTGTAATATACAAGGAAACGCTGCTGCCCATTTCCTGGTAGACAATTGTTATATTAAATTATTAACGTTCTTTCCGACGCACGGAGGATAGTCCCTCAACCATCCAAACCCGGAAAGAAATCTTAAAATTTACACAAAGATTTCTTGTCCGGCGTGGGGATTGCCACGACCTCCGAGATTAAAGCGAGCCAAATACCTCTACGCTACGGAGGTTGTCGGGTTTATTATATTACAGTATCATCATCAACTGCCCGTTTTCGCCCACTGCTGAACAGAGAGGGGTAGAGGGATATTGCCATAATGACCACGCTTGGCAGACGGATTGGTGATCGCAGTAAGATGTAAACCTTGAGCTAATATATGCTGCTGCCCATCCATCAGCCATATGTCCCTTAGTAGCGTTTTACGACACCCATGGGAAGTCATGGGGTGGTCTATTCTAAGCCGGAAACCACACAGAAATATATACATACGAGTATATACGACTATATTACAGTATACTCGTATCTTACTATAATACTTTATAGTATCGCATTAACCAGAATTGGTTTAAATTCTCTCGATTGTACAATACTAATTGTATTGTACAATCGAGCAAAGATATCGATTTACTACATCTGTATCAATTAATATAGATTGTCCTATCATCAATTTATCTATTGCATTGTATGCCTCCGTAGCGTAGTGGTATTTGACTCGCTTTAAATCTCGGAGGTCGATATCATCTATAATAATCGTATATCAAGGACCGGGCAGCAGCGTTTCCTTGTGTGGTACAACGTTATACTGCGGTCACCAACCCGCTTGCCAAGCGTGGTGACTATGGCAAATACCCTCCCTCGGGAGGAGGCCCATGTTCAGCAGTGGACGTTATACGGGCTGATGATGATGATTGTATGTACCTACACTGTCTAATTTAGGTGAGGTATTTATATGTATTACGGATAACTCAATTACACTTTTAATCATTCTCCTTCCATTCCTTTTGATCTCGACTCCAATAATTATAACTGCACATTACTTGTTAATGAGGCTGTGCTTATGTTCAAAGTGCAGTCAACAGCAACGGCTATCCAATCAATCACTGTGAATGCAACCGTCTGAAGTGTGGATATAGTCGTTACTTTAAAAATAATGTACCAATATATTTCTTTAAGCACAGGATTTTAACGCTTTGATTTACTCAACGTACTTATTTCATATCTGCAGTGGTGACAGACTCGAAATTTATAATTAAGTAATATTGGAAAGAAAGATTATTTTTTTTTATTTAGCAAAACACACTAGGTTTTAGTAAAACACACCAATCATTAAGTTAAATGTACAAAACAATAAGACGCCTTGCATGTTCTGCCGAAAAAGTCGCCACCTCGCCATAGGCTAGGCGATATCTAAAGCTGGTTTTCAGTTGGCAACTTGAGTAGTGATGCACGGACGGGGAATGCTACACTTAAACAGTACCTATAGGTACCATATATGCATATAATAATATGTAGAAAAACAAAAAAAAAAAAAATTAACGAATGGAATACGTATATATAACTTAACGTCAAACGATAATAATAGATATTACTAACGCTAAGTTCAGGAATAACATAAATAATAATAATACCATAAATACCATAAGTTTTATCATCAAACCTAAACGTTCTCATAAGCCAAGCATTATAATATTAGTAGAACATTCAACAATCATAATAATTGAATTCGCTAGATGTTTAGAAGATAGAACGAAACCCCAATTAACCTAACGTAACACTTTCAACTAAATAAACAATAATACAGTAGTGAAATACCATTTGCTCTGGGAGCCACGATGTTATGCAAACTACGCATAACTTTACAAACACAGGAATTGAGATGAATCTACTACTGTTGAAGATCTGTGCAGTCATTGAAGCGTTATTGGTCCGAATTTTAAAAATAACATAGTTTCTCAAATAACAATGTGGAAGTAATTTTTGTATTTCTATGAAGTCTTTTTTTTTGCCATGCTTTTATTTCATTAATTTAATACTACGTTTCCCAAAACCTTGCAAATATGACACGTGGAACTTGCAACGCGTAGCGACGGTATAAACAATAGACGTGAAGACTACAAAAATATATATTTAGTCCGTCAGTTAGATTACAAAAAAATATTGGAAACATTTATTATTTATCAAATCCATAAAAAATTACAAAAATACAGAGCAACTACAAACTATAAAGTTCAGGAGAGGGGGGCGTGTGACGTTACTACTAGGTAAAATTGTACCTAGAAGTGACGTCACACGAAATTTCAAGGCGCTGTATATCGGTCATTTTATGTTCGAGGAACAAAAAAAAAAATACTTCTCCAATATTTTTTGGTAATCTAACTGATGGATTAAATAGTTTTTTTAGTCTTCATGACTATTGTTCAAGTATTTTTCTAGTAGGTATATTAGTAACACTTCAATTATAGTTGGCAGGAAAAGAGGCAGTAGGTTTTCATGTCACTTTTTACGACAACTCAGAAACAATCATAAAACAAGTTATGACCACTTGTACAACTTTAATTACCAAAGAAGATGTCGCCATTTGGCAGAGCTATTAACGGATTGGGTAGGTGCTTGCAATTTATTTTAACATTTATATTCTTTTTTAAAACTTTTATTATAATATACTTGTATACGTAGTATAAGGCACAAACTAATACCCATATATCCTATTATTATTATAAACGCGAAAGTTTATAAGTATGGATGGATGGATGTTTGTTACTCTTTCATGCCAAAACTACTGAACGGAATTGGCTGAAATTATGCACCGGGATGGGTTATACGCTGGATTAACATATAGGCTACAAAACATCACGCTCTGACCCACTGGAGCAGAGTAACGTGGGTAAAACCGCGGGGCGCAGCTAGTACCGAATACATATATAAAACAGAAGACTTTGTTTGATTGCTTTAACGCGCTAATCTCAGGAACGACTGGTGTGATTTGAAAAATTCTTTCAGTGTTAGGTAGCTTATTTATCGAGGTAAACTTTAGTTTTATCATTTTTTACGGAAATAGGAGCTAGGTAGGTGAAACTACGCGCGGGAAGGTAGTCTATAAAATAAACGTAAACGTTAGTGCCTATTTTATGATATGCGATTGTTAAAAGCCTTCAACAATATTCTTTACAAATATTATAATGAGGAAGGATTTGATGGTTTGTTTGTTTGCATTGAATAAGCCCCAGAAGGATTTGTCTCATGTTATTAAATTCCATTCCCAACATGCCAATGTTCAACCTCAGACTGTACATATGAACAGTCTGCTCATCACATTCTGTGGGAGTGTGATCTCTGGCAGGACGAACGCAATACTATGTTAGACAGCTTGGACTCTGCATCAGGTGTGGTTTATTATACTGATCTTGTGGCAACTAGGAAAAACTTCCGTGCATTTAAACGGTTTTGTCATTCTGACTACTGGACTCAAACATAACAGCTCACATAAAAATAGGACCCTTTTAAAAAAAATCACAATGTCCGTGGTGCTTTGCAATTGGCTTATCCGTTAGTGTCTCTTCCTAAGGTTAAATATCTCATTTGTTCATTTATGTCTCCCGCTTTGCGCTGGAGGGAAGTGGAATCTTACTTTCCAACTCCTCCTATAAACTTTCTGATTAAATTCGATGCGGGATCCAAGAAATTTAGTTGTCCCGGGACCAGCGTAAGCCTAACAGCTTACAGCCTCTTTCGTGTGTGCCGCTGTTGATCCTGCCTTAGAGGAGTTACAGTGGCGGGAGTGTGGGGGGGATTAGTCCCATTAAAAAAGATACTGCACAGGATAAGGATACAGAAGTACAGGACCGATTTCAAAAGTTCTTTCGCTATCAGAAAGCTAGGTTGTCCACAAAATATAATAGACTATACTCGATGATGAAGACCCATGGGAACGGGAGTGGTTGAGAAATCTAGTCTCTATCTATACTAATATTATTAAGACGAAAAGTTTGTAATTTTGTATGCTTGTTTCGAATAAACTCAAAAACTACTACACATTATTTTTAGTTATTCATAAACGTAATTCGTCATATATATAGAATGTCCGTAAACATTGATGCCCGTTTCCTTCGACTGACGAGATTTATAACTTTCCGCGATAGTAACATCAATCACATAGAAATGTATGAATATTTAACAATCAATTTCCTTAGACGTAAGTACCAAAGTTATAATAGCATTAACCCCAGACATTTTAACATAAGCCATTATCCTATACAAACTTAGCCATCATCCAACTTTGTGCAAACTTGATAAACTTTTAATCCTCTATCAATTTTGAAGAGATTCTTATAGTTTCTTTTAGTCTTTCTACAAACAAGTTTAAACGATATGTCAAAGATTAATTATGTAAAAAGGCTTATTATAAAATTTCTAATTATGTCAATGACAAAACTGCTTGGGAGTCATTTGCTTTGAAACAATACTGCTTTATTAATAATTGTAAAATAAAATTTACTAAAAAAAAGGATTCCTCTGAGTTTCTTGCCAGTTTTTCTCAGAGTTACCACGTCCAGAATTGGTGCTAGAAAAAGAAAGGGACCCTAAGAACTTGATTTAAAATATTTTAAATGGGTCTATATGAATAAAGAATTTTTGACTTTGACTTAGTACGTCGATTAGTTGTGAGAAGTGTTTGCCACTTTACCTTTAAGATTTATTGTTTTTTTTTTCGCACGCATATATGTAACCAGCTGTCCCGCACGGTTCTCCCCGTGTAGATCCCGTTCCCGTGGAAACTTTAACTTAAAATATAGCCTATGATACTCACAAATGACGTGACTTTCTATTGGTAAAAAATACAAAATATCACGCTCCGACTCATTGAAGCAGAGTGACGAACGGGTGAAGCTAGTCTCACTACATAGTATAAAAAAGTCGCTTTCTCTGTCCCTATATCCCTATGTATGCTTAAATCTTTAAAACTATGCAACGGATTTTGATGCGGTTTTTTTTTAATAGATAGAGGGATTCAAGAGGAAGGTTTATATGTATAATACATCATCATTGTACCCGTGCGGAGCCGGGGCGGGTCGCTAGTGTATAAATAAAGTACGCCTCCTGCTGTGAAGCCTGTAATACTCCCGCTAACTCGAAACCAAACCCGTATGTGAGAGTTCAGTTGGAAGATAATAGATGGCGCTGTAAGTTCGTATGTTCATTTGTGTCAGGAATATGCTTTTATTTGTGTTTAAAGTTACGTCGATTATCGTTCATTTATATTATTATTTTAATATTTATATAATCTTAGAAATTAATAAATAAATATACGATTGAATATAATTTATGAATCATTTATTTATTAAAGATGATAATTATGTGCAATTTTTTATATGGCGCCGGAAAATAAGAAGAATCTTAAGTTGAACAACTTTCTAGTAAATTGATAAACTAACGAAACTTCGAGTGGTAAAAAAAAATAACCTAAACCTAAACCAATGGAGTTCAACAAGACTTATAGAAGTCGAAGTTTTTTCTTTGTTTTGTTACAACAGTAGCAAAGTCTAGTTTGGTTAGGTTAAGTCAAGTGCCACAAGCATAGCAAGCATAATAATAAAATAATTATGCGCGTTCACTGAAACTGGCAACTAAATGTAGATAACAATATGAGTGGTACGGAAGTTGATCAACTTACGATTCGTATTATTTTCCGGTGACATTGTACATCGCCGCTTAGAAGAATAACGACGCCAGTAACAAAAAATAATCTATTTTTTTTTTTAATCTCTTAGATCTTACAAGTTATTTTTATATGTATTAAGGCTGGAGCTCTGCTCGCCTTTATGCCCGGTGAAGTAGCAAAAGCCTCGTAGTTACCTACGTATGTCCATTCGGAAAAAAAAGTCATAGGTATATAAAAACAATACTAAGCTTTAAGTACTCACTTAGGTAAGTAGCGTTTCACTGTCTTGGTCTCTTAATTTTATGATAATAGAAATCATTGAAGTGAAACCTCTCTCTCTCTCTTCAATTACCAAGTAGACTCGTAGTCTCAACTACTGTTCTTGCGTACGGTCTCTTTGAATTGTTCTGGCAAAGTAACTATTTTATTGAAATCAAAATTACAAGAAACATAAGGTAATGTTTATGAATATTGAATATATAAACATAAAAAAAATCATAAGTTTTAAATGTCCTTTTATCTTTATGCATAAAAATGTTTCTGTTTATTTAAAAGAGAACTTATACAAAATTAAATTATCTTTAATTTAATTTGTATAAGTTCTCTTTTAAATAAACAGAAACAACTATACTTTTGAAAAATAACTTCGTGAATTACTTATAACTATGTCTTTATTACAAAAATATTAATTTTAGGTTCTATTCGACACATTTTTTCGTATAGGTTTTTTTATTATGATTTTTAGGGTTCCGTAGCCAAATGGCAAAATACGGAACCCTTATAGATTCGTCATGTCTGTCTGTCTGTCTGTCTGTCTGTCTGTCTGTCTGTCTGTCCGTCCGTATGTCACAGCCACTTTTTTCCGAAACTATATGAACTATAATGGTGAAACTTGGTAAGTAGATGTATTTTGTGAACCGCATTAAGATTTTCACACAAAAATAGAAAAAAAACAATAAATTTTGGGGTTCCCCATACATAGAACTGAAACTCAAAAAATTTTTTTTCATCGAACCCATACGTGTGGGGTATCTATGAATAGGTCTTCAAAAATGATGTTGAGGTTTCTAATGTCATTTTTTTCTAAACTGAATAGTTTGCGCGAGAGACACTTCCAAAGTGGTAAAATGTGTGTGTCCCCCCCTGTATCTTCTAAAATAAGAGAATGATAAATCTAAAAAAAATATATGATGTACATAACCATGCAAACTTCCACTGAAAATTGGTTTGAAGGAGATCAAGTAAGTAGTTTTTTTTTAATACGTCATAAACCGTAAACCGCAATTTACCTTTCATTCAATCAACTATTATTAACATCGATCAGAGTTACAACGAGCTACAAGAACGTTTATACTATGTTACTTGTTGTATTTTTGATATCAAAAATAGGTAGGCACTTGCAACTAGTAGGTACGGAACCCTTCGTGCGAGAGTCCGACTCGCACTTGGCCGGTTTTTTTATCGATAAAAAGCAAAGAAACTATAATACTTTACAAAATTATCTTAATACCTTTATTTTATTTACAATGGTTTATAAAAATATAAAATCTATATATATAAAAGAAAGTTGTGTTTGTTACAACACTTATAACTCGAGAACGGCTGGACCGATTGCCATGGTTTTTGATTTGTTGGATTTGTTTCCGTCCCGAATAGCAGAATACATTTTAAAAACAAAAGAAAGTCGTTTTAGTTACACTATTTATAACTCAAGAACGGCTGAACCGATTTGGCTGAAAATTGGTAGGGAGGTAGCTAAGAACTGGGAGAAGGACATAGGATACTTTTGGGTAGGGGTAGGGTAGGGTAGGGTAGGGTAGGGTAGGGTAGGGTAGGGGTAGGGTAGGGTAGGGGTAGGGTAGGGGTATGGTAGGGGTAGGGTAGGGGTAGGGTAGGGTAGGGGTAGGGTAGGGTAGGTGTAGGGTAGGGGTAGGGTAGGGGTAGGGTAGGGTAGGGGTAGGGTAGGGGTAGGGGTAGGGTAGGGGTAGGGTAGGAGTAGGGTAGGGTTAGGGTAGGGGTAGGGTAGGGCAGGGGTAGGGTATAAAAGTCCACCCGTGCGAAGCCGGGGCGGGCCGCTAGTATATAATAATAATAACAGTCATCACTAGACTACACATAAAAATCTTACGCTTTTTTGAGACGTTACACACCTTAAGGACCTTCGTTCCAAAAGTCATAACTAATCTCCCCTAATACACTGTAGTCCAACCTTAATTACTACCAGCTTGTAAAACAAACAATTAGGCAAATTAATACGTAGCTTGTTCCAATTTGCGCCGAAGAATTATAAATGAATATTATGCCCCAAGGCACGACCTTTATATTACATTTTGGGCACATTTAGCGAATATTAGGCAGTTTATGGGCTAATAAAATAATTCATATTGTGGGTATTTGAGCAAACACTTCATTAGCTTCCATTTTTGTAGTACAATTATTGGCCGCGTCATTTCTCGTTTTGGTCTTATTAAGCCATTTAATATACGTGTTTTGGTACATCTTTTTAACTTGATATATTATTATGGATTGTATTTTTAGGACTACTTGTATGACTTCTAATAAAATAAATTGGCGGAAAAAGTATTTCATTTGTACTGCTGTACAAATGACATACTTTTTTTGGTTTCTTTTAAGCGCGCGGTTGTTTTATGCGGAGATCGCAGCGTCAGACGCATGCACTCAACTTACGCTGCGCTTGGCGCTGCGTCAACCGCGTAAAACAATGGTTTGTAATTATATTACCTACCTGATATGAAATGATTCATATCAGGAGCATCTTTACTTATAATAGAGAAATCGTGAGGACATAATCCAAATTTATTAGTACTGCCACTTTAAATGCCACGAATCAACGAACGACGAGACCTGGTTCCAATAATGAACTGGCCTCCCGCTTCGCTGCTGTTTTCTGTTATTTGTAACTGTTAAAAGATTTTTGTAAAGTTTAGCTATTGAATCGAGTGTTTGGAAAAACCCTCACAATACAGAAATTAATTTCCATAGTGCAAAAGTAGTATATATTTTTAAAATATAAAAACAATTGCGAATCATTACCGTATTACTTTGCTATGAAGCATGAACAGATATTTTTTTTTATCGATTACTTAATTTGATACATTTTAATCGAATAAAACTTAATCATGTCTAAATTAATCCCGGTTAATATAATAATCGTGAATTAACTATATTCGGCCAATATGTAAATCACACATTTTTAATTGTGGTTAAGAATCATCTTAATCAACTAAATTCTGATTAGGATTATTTGATTTCTATCGTAAAAGTCTCGATCAATTTTTTATCTAAAATTTTCGATGCATTCTCTCTTTTTATATTCATAACAATACGTTTAAAAATGGCTATAATCATATGTTAAACCATGGTATTAAAATACAATATTTGCCAAACTTTGTCGTCCCGGTGCTGACATGAAATACTGTAGTTAAAGCGTAATAAAGAGTGATTAACGAGGTGGCTTGTTGTGTGCCACTTCTAACTTAACAACAATTTAATTCATCAAACAATGTAGTAGTAACTTAAATTGTTTTAGCGCCTTGTTTACATATTTGTCTTGAGATATTTTGGGTGGATTGAAATTTTTTATTTTATTTTCCGTTTCCGTTTCAGTTCCCGTTCCCATTCCAGTTCCCGTTCCCGTTCCCGTTCACTTTCCCATTACCATTCCCATGCCCTAAAACTAAAATTTTACACTAAAATAATGCACTATCTTAGAAACTGTACAGTGGCTTAGTGGTGTTCTGGATTCGATTCCCACCCGGCACAAATATTCTGCAATACATGGACCTTCCATCTCAGGGACTCAATGTGCAGTTTTATGCGGCTTGACTACGGAGGCTGTCTACAAAGTACTTTTTTGTCCGGATGATAATATTCTATAAGGAAACCATCCATTACACTTCTCTTATAACCAAAGTAAAATTAGAATTGAAAGGACACTTAAAGATGCGAAAGTTATAAGGTATTTCCAAAATTATAAGCCATCCGTTTAACAAAAGATAGTATCATATGTAGAGAAGATATTGTGTGTGCAAAATATTACGAATTAATGAAGAGATTTCTGTGAAAAACAAAACATTTCATTATACCAATTCACCCTTTATGCTTTAAATTAGGTTATCTGCATTGAAATACATAACACAAACCCACTTACTCCGCCAATCACCGGGAGGTGCTTGGAGGGATATTTATGAAGACAGCCGCGAAGGCTTTTACTAACCTCCGGGCATAAATGCGAACAGGGCTACAACACACTACAAACTAAGCAACCTGCGCAAAAAGGCACCCCCTGTGGGACTATACCACGCTATGGAGAGGGCGAGTCCCACATATCCCGCCGCCAGCGCGCGAATACGCTGCAGAGGCGGTGGGAATGCGTCAATGCATTTCCCCCCGGACAACAAAAAAAAAAAAAAAAAAAGGGCCTCGGCTCAGTTTCCTGACGGAGGGATTAAGACTTTTGGTCATCGGCAGGTGCAGCTAGCATTGGGGGATGACTCCATTCACAATGAAAATGTGTTTTAATGTCTATTTATTTGGTGTATGGAAAACAAGCATTTCTTTTATTTTTCTTTTTTTTATTATATTTTATTGTATTTTTTATGATATTATACACCTAGTGTTAAAAGGATGGCTTACATTTTGAAGCACCTTCATTCACCCTATTTCATTTGAAAATAAATTTGTGCCTTTTATTCCTTTGGTAGAATATTGAATTGCAGAGTATTGAATCACTTTGTATTACAACACAATGTTGGAATATGAAACGAAATTGGATGAAATTTATAATTCCATTTCAATTTTGTTTTCTTGGTAATTGTAATACAGCACGAATATTCCATAACGTATTTAAATTGGATTTGTTTTTATGTTTGCCCTATTTTTACTATTTTTTTTTGTAAATTTATACTGTATATTAATATTATAAACGCGAAAGTTTGTAAGTATGGATGGATGGATATTTGTTACTCTTTCACGCTAAAACTACTGAACGGAATTAACTGTAATTTTTCACCGGGATAGGTTCACGCTGGATTAACATATAGGCTACAAAACATCACGCTCCGACCCACTGGAGCGGAGTAACGCGGGTAAAACTGCGGGGTGCAGCTAGTTTTTAATAACAAAAATATAAACAACAGAAAAGGATCGTGGTAACTTCTGGTGAATATTTATTGAAACTTGACGGGAAGGAATTTATTCACAATCTCATTTACTTTTGTGGTTTAGGTTAATGGTAAGTATTTCAACCCTTTGTATGTCTTTAGCGTAAAAAAAACTAGACCTTTGCTCTAAGCCATGTTTAAAAAGTAAATAATAATCGGCGTAGTTACCGAAGGGCTGAGCGGGGCAGTACCTTGGGGCCCTCAAGCCTGGGAAGGCTCAAAAACCTTAATAGAAATCCTTTTAATGCATTTTTAAATAATGATTGAATATTATAATTAAGCGGTCGTAGCTTAATGGCTAAGGTGTCAGACTTGTATTCTTGTGGTCACCGGTTCGAGCACCACCCATTACCATTACCCGTTCGAGCACTAACGACGTGAACCCACTCGTAACACAAACATTTTAGCTTAGCACGGAGGGTTATAAGAATAGTAGTAGACTGCAAAAATCTGCTAGTAATATTAACAAAATTATATATACTTATTGATAAAACCTAAACAGTTTAGGCACAGCAGTTTTTTTGCTCCATGGCCCTTGAACATCTAGCCACGCCACTGACCATAATGGTGGTTCTTAAGCGCGATTTACATCGAAACAAATACACTTGCGTATATGGCTAATCTTCCTAGATATTGGCCGCCGTTTCCGAAAAACACACTGCATCTAAATACATGCTTCTTTTATAGTTTTCATAGTATTTACTAAAGTTTATTTCATTGTCTTAGCGTTATGATAACTATGAATTCTCATTGATATTTATTTCTCCTGTAGTTTTCTATTGTTTGTTTTAAATTAAGAAAGTTTCTTCAATGCTGTTTGTAGAAGTTAGAAATTAATTTAATTTCTTAGAAATGCACGTAGACTTCTTGGCTTTAATACAAGCATCCGAACAACAAAGTTGTTATACCTATACGTAATCACGGAGTATAATCATTTTTGTACTTTTATGTTTTCATAGATGTTTCCGCATGCCGTGTGGTTTCCGGCTTAGGTTAGACCACCCCATGTCCTCCATTGGGTGTCGTAAAAGGCGACTAAGGGACATTATGGCTGATGGATGGGCAGCAGCATCTATTAGCTCAAGGATTACATCTTACTGCGATCACCAATCCGTCTGCCAAGCGTGGTGATTATGGCAATATCCCTCTACGATCCTGGCTTGCCAAGGTCTGTTAAGAGGACCCATGTTCAGCAGTGGACGTAAATGGGCTGTTGATGAATGATGATGAATGATGAGATGTTTGATGTATGCATCATTATATGTGTTTATGCAACATCATAGAATCGGATTGACAGATTAGAAAATTATGCGACGTTGCCTTAACAAATTTATTACACAACTAGCTGCGTCCCGCGGCTTACCCGCGTCACTCTGCTCCTGTGGATCGGAGCGTAATATTTTGTAGCCTATATATTAATCCAGCTTATGAACTATCCGCGTGTAAACTTTTAGCCAAATCCATTTAGTAGTTTTTGCATGAAAGAGTAATAAACATACATACAAACTTTCGCATTTATTATATTAGTAGGATCTAGGCGTAACACAACTTACTCTATCTGCCTGTTTACGTCTAATGCTGAACGTCTAAGGCTTTTAGACCTTGGCTAGGCTGTTGAGGGATTAAGCCATTATCTGGACGCTTGGCAGGCGGATTATGATCGCAGTGAGATGGTAGGCAGTGCCGTAAATAGGGCGGTGCCACCGGTGCCCAGGCACAGTGCGTAGACTCTCGCAAGAGACCAGGCAGGTCTATAATTTTTTCGGTTTGCTCCTAATACCCTATTAGCACTAGTGGGGGCTCGGGCACCGCATTTGCACTAGTGAACTTGCGCTTGAGTTTTAGTGAGTGAGACACAGTGGGTGGTATCACCCATTATAATTATAATGGGCGAAAGGTCCTATATCTAAGAAAACCAAGGTCACAGTCATAGTAGCTCGCACAGGGCGCAAAAAAGGCTTTTACGGCTCTGATGGTGAACCTTGAGTTGATAGATACTGCTGCCTAACCATCAGGGGGCCGAGTCTGCTATTTTTTTAAGTATTGTGCCACCGTAGTTCCATCATGATATCATTATGCCAAAAACGGTAATCTTCTAATCTAACTATGGTGTCGGCGCTGGAATGGCAGTCGGTGTTGCTACCGCAGAAAAAGGCCGTCTACAGAAGTAGCAGGGGAGATGGATAGGGACATTGTAATGTTTATTTAGGCGATTTCAAAACTTATAAATGTATCATTTGTTATTATATTTAACTACGCTAATGTTGTCGTGGCGTCATAGTGAAACCATTGTGACGTAATTTGGATTAGTAGATTACTGGGTCCCTTTTTGTTCTTAGTTTATATTAATGATTTGCCGTACTATTTGGAAAATATTTGTGATATAGTTCTTTTTGCTGATGACACTTCTCTTATTTTTAAGGTGAATCGAAATAGAAATGACTTTCCCGAAATAAATAATGCTCTCGCTATGTTGACCAAATGGTTTACGGTTAATAATTTGGTGCTTAACACTAAGAAAACAAAATGTGTAAAATTTACCACTCCCAATGTCACAAATATTGGACCCGATCTTGTAATAAATAATGAGGTTTTAGAGACTGTAAAATCCACAGTGTTTCTGGGTGTAACATTAGATGAAAAATTGCAATGGAGTCCTCACATATCCTGCCTAGCTGGGAAATTAAGCTCCGCTGCTTATGCTATTAGAAAAATAAGACAATTAACTAATGTTGACACCGCTCGTCTGGTGTATTTCAGTTATTTTCATAGCATCATGTCTTATGGAATTTTGCTTTGGGGTAAGGCTACTGACATTCAAAGTATTTTTATATTACAAAAGCGAGCGGTGAGATCTATTTACCAGCTGGGCTCGAGGTTCTCCCTAAGAGATTTTTTCAAGAGTGTAGACATATTAACAGTTCCTTCTCAGTACATATATGCTAATATTCTTTATGTTCAACAGAATATAAATCTATTTCAAAAGAGAAGCGATATTCATAAATTAAATACTAGAAATAATCATAAGTTATTTGCTGAAAATCATCGTTTACATAGAGTGCATTCTTCCTTTGTGGGGTTAGCGATCCGTATTTATAATAAAATTCCTAAGGAATTTCAGGAATTTTCTCAAATTAAATTCAAATTAGCAATAAAGAAATGCTTAATCAAAAAAGCTTATTATACAATAAATGATTATTTAAATGATAATGATGCCTGGTCGCTGGGCTAACCAAGATGACCGTACAATGTGTTATTGGGTCTCTTTGCTAGTGTTACTTACATACATACTTTATATTGTTTTTATGTATTTTTTGACATATGTGTTTTTTTTTTTGTATACCTTATTGGTTTATATTGTTTTTATTTTGTATCCTAACTTGTAACGTACTTGACATTGTAAACTGAAACGATATAACATAAAAACGTGCTAAATGAAGGTCAACCTGGCAATAAATTAATTGATACGTGCTCCTAGCTGTAAGATCGTCATGCTCCCAATGAATGTCATGGCTTGCGGTGGCGGTGTGGGGCGGGTCGTCTCCTTCCCTCTAATATGGCGAGGGAGGCGATGGCTGCGTCACACGTCATACTCGTGAACGGGTGCTGCTTGCGGTGGCTGGTCGGCTTGTCGCTGGAGTTATTTGTTTTATTTGCTTTTGTTTAATTTTGTTTGCATTGTTGTCGTCTTGGTTGATCTCGTATAGCTTGTTTAATCTTGTAAATGTGGGTGGGTGCAATTGCCGTTGCTTTCTTATTTTAGTATGCAAGAGGTTTTCCTATTAGCTTGAGTAGAATAGATTATTATATTACAATTTAGTCAGTAACGGTTTTGAGCATGCACTAGCCCACATCCTTTTAAAAAGTAAATAATTAAATGTAAAAATAATGAATATAAAAAAAAAAGATTAATCAAGTAAAAGAAGACGGAAAAAAGAAAACCGGAGTTTCTTTCTGAGTTTCTTCTCCGGGCCGTCCACTTAGGTAGCTAGAGAAACCTGTAGGTTAGCTAGGCTAGGCTCCTCGCCGGACAGACCGAGGACCGCGTTGGCCCCCTGTCCCAATCCGATGATCCAGTGCCTGTAGTCCGTGCCAGTGATCACTTCCTCTTTTTTATATTATTATTGTTACAGTAATATTTCTCATAGCATTAGCGATGCCCTGAGCCGTGGTCCTAGCCCATTAAGGGTGCCCTCAGGCGTGTGTCGCTTAAACGTAAAAATATTGTTTAAAGACGAGCCTCTTTCTATAGAGCTAAATTATATTAAGATTTTGATTAAAGAGGTAATTATTGTTGTAACTATACATATGACGTGACGCTGGACTGACAGACAAGTCATTAGCTAATTATATTATTTTTGTATTTAATTATATTAATCATATTTAATTGTGTATAACTGACAAGTGCAAGTGTATGTAAATACCTAAGTGCTGAATAAAAATCGTTTAATTCGTTTAATTCTACCGCAACTAGGTTTTTTGGCCTTTTTGGCTTTACTTAACCGGCTTGTTCGGGATACTGGAAGTCATCGAGCCTTTAATTTCATTGTTTTTTGACTATAATTCGTTATTTTTGAAGCAATTATTAAAACTAATAGGATTTGAAAAAACTAGCTCAACTTAAAGTGCAGTCTACACAAATGTCAACTATGTGATCGCCACATACAAATTTTTTACGTTTATCTCACACAAATTTTAACATTCTTCCATTTTATAAAATCAAAAGGCGCAGTATTAACGTCCTTTAACATGACTGAAATTTTCAGTCATCTTCGCTTTGAACGTCGTCGATAATAATTGGCCATCCTTAACAACGGAATCTCAATCTTCCAAAGAAGGATTATTTTCCTCCTTCATCTCCCTGTCATTATCTAAATGTAATCCCAATGTTTAAAATGCCTAAAATATTCTCTTCGTATAATAGTTTAGAGTATACCCGAAACAACGCCAAAAAAAGACATCAAATATACACAGAAACTTAGTTAAAAGTTACACAAAGCCTAAACATACGTCTCGGAGGCGTGCTATACTTCGATAAATCAGAAATGGCGGGACTTACTTTAATGATATAGGCACCATCCGCTAGCTCCTGCCGGCCACTGAGTTGGAGAAAGAGCACGACACGTTAGCTTCAACCGTTAGAAATATACAAACGAAATTCGATTTCGTATACGACTCGCAGACATAGATTAGGCTTCTAGGTGATTAAAGAGGTGTTTTTTACAAAAATTGCGCTATCGGAAAAAAATCCAATTTCGCACACTTAGGTATAGTTTATATAGTGATTAAGTGAAGGGGTGCGGAATGCTCATATTATTTTTAATAATGTTCAAATTTGCACCACTAGTCTTCATAAGTCTGTAAACTATTACTAGTTACTTGAAATAAAAAAAAACACTGTTGTCACAAGATTGATTGCAATAATCCCAACATATCATTAAATAAATATTATTATTATAAGCCTATGTTGTTCCACTGTAGGGCAAAGGCCTCCTTTCCCTCCTTCCATCTCTCGCGAAGTAATGCGATTGTAGGCCAATCCTTTAAAAATGAGTCCAGATCTTCTCGCCATCTTCTTCTGGGCCTGCCGCTTAGTCGTTTCCTGCCAGTAGGGCTCCATTTAGTGGTTATTTTAGCCCAGTGCTCCTCCTGCATGCGGCAGATATGGCCAGCCCAGTTTCACTTCAATTTTGCAGCTGTGAGGCCAACATTAGCTATTTGGGTTTTGGAGCGAAGTATGAATTTCTAATGCGGTCCGATAGTTTGACACCCAATATACTACGCTCCATAGCTCGTTGGCAGACTCCAAGTGCGGACTTCTGATACTGTGTGAGAGACCATACCATACATAATTATATTATTTTTAATTAAGTCTTAACAGCGTCAGCGTGATATCTTGCAGCTTCAATATTAGCCCGTTAAAGCCGTTGGCTTTACGGTACAACGTGTAAGTATCCTTTAAGCTGCCATTGCCTAGAGTTTATCCCTTCCTTTGATATTCTTACTCTAAGATTTCCGATAACGACATCCTCATATGAATATATTAGTGATACTGATAACCTACTCTCTTGTTCGTTTAAGAAACTTCGATTCTCTCTAATTTAAAAAGACAAAATATCTAGTTTTAATTTCGCTAAAAAATGTGTATATATGCTGTAATGCAATTTTTGCCCCGCCTCCCGCCGGCAAAAATTATGCATGGAAAAATAAAACGTGCAAGAATACAATCACCAGCCGAAGACCCTACACGTGTTTCGCTCCTCCACGGAGCATCATCAGTGTGATGTTGACTACTCGAACGCTACTGCGCAAATGATTGAATACTTCGATTAGGTATTAAGTTTTATTTCAAAACCAAAATCTGGCCCAGCCGTTCTCGAGTTTTAATGAGACTAACCAATGGCTAGGGCGGATCGGACTTGTGATCTTGTGGTCGCCGGTTCGATCCCCACCCATTGCACTACCGACGTGAACCCACTCGTAAAACAAGTATTTAAGCTTAACAAGGGGTTACCACGAATACCTGCTAGTAGATTGCAAAAATCTGCTAGTAAACTTAAAAATAACCCATTTTCCTTTGGGGATGTAGTATAAGTTGGATGAATAGCAGCACAAAACGATTACATTCCTCATAAATCATAGGTAAGTATTTGAACAAAGGCTTTTTGAAGTTCAAGTATTTTGAGAGTTCTGATTATTTGTCACATTTAAGATTACTATTTGAACTATTACGTTAAAAATCATCATCATCAGCCCGTATAACGTCCACTGCTGAACATGGGCCTCCTCTCGAGTGAGGGTTTTTGACATAGTCACCACACTTGGCAGGTGGGTTGGTGACCGCAGTATTATGTCGTAATACACAGGTAAACGATGCTGCCCGTTCTTTGGTATACAATTGTTATAGATGATGTAATAACAATTAGGACCAACGGATTAACGTGCTTTCCGAGACACGTCACTCAACCAACCAGACCCGGAAAGAAATCTTGGGATTAACCTACACAAAGATCACTTAGACGAACCTACGACCTCCGAGGCTCAAGGCGAAACTAATACCACTACGCTACGGAAGCTGGCCTTAAGCTCCTAACATTATAAAAACACAGCATACGGTCGTTATGTAATTAGCCACGGAGCTTTTGCTACTTCATCGGGCATAATAAGAAACGTATATGTGTCACCATTCCCACGGGTAGCCTTCAAGTGCCAAATAAAGGTATATTCCACTAAATTAGTTTGTACAGCTTAATGACTACAGTCAATTAACGAAAAGCCATTTGGAGTATGTTAAAAATGTGTTCATTGCTCCATTATTCGGGTCTTAATAGCCCCTAGAGTATAATTGTGTTTTATGTTAACTTATTGTGGGATAGTATCAGGGATAGTTCGAGAGAATCACGGTTACTATGTTATTCGAAGAATTTTCCCGATTTCATCCGCCTTGGAAGATTTTTTCGCGATAAAAGATAGCCTTAGTATTTTTTTAAAGAGTAATTAGCGACCCACCCCGGCTTCGTGCGAGTTCTATGCTTATGCTCTATCTATTAAAAAATCCGCATCAAATTTCGGTGCGTAGTTTTAAAGATCGAAGCATACATAGGTAGGTACAGACAGACAGTGGAAAGCAACTTTGTTTTATAGTATGTAATGATATATCTTTGGAACAAATTTTATTAAAATAGATCTCATGGTTTTGTTGTGAAAGCGTAACGTAAAGACAAAAGAAATATTTCACACTTATAATATTATTTTTTAGGTATATACTTACTGGAGTAAGCTTAATATAGGTATAAACAAGTCAAAAAGAGAGAGAACATGTCCCGAAAAACCACGAAATAAATTAAAGTTTGGTATCTATTAAAAAAGTAGCACGTGAAGTAAAAACTAACTACTATGCTTATTATCTATAATAATATAATAAGGTGGTAAAGTTTGTGAATTATTTGTGAGGTAGAAGGAGGAAATCACTAAATATACTGAACCAATTCTACAAATTCTTTCACCAATAGCAAGTCACATTATTGGTATGGCTATGTTTTAAGTCAAGGTTTCCACGGGAACAGAATCTACGCGGGTAAATCCAAGCGGACAGCCAGTATCAAATATTTTTAACGTAGCTGCTTTACAAATAAGCAAAAATGCTACGAATTAGTATCATTCTTAATTCGTTGCAAAAATGATAATATTATAACGCCAATATTAATTCATGTTTGACTTAGGTATATCTTTGTTAATATCTCCGTATCAACTTTAATAATTTTGCTATTCCGACGCCTAATAATAACCTACAATTAATATAATTTCTCTGAAGACACGATCTGTCATCAGCGCCATCTGTCGCCAGGTACTCACACAAGCAGCGGCGCAAACCGTCTCAATTATTTACGCTGCTAAGAACGGAGCCATGTACGAAGTTGAAAGTTCACAGTTCCGAACAAATCGTGCATTTTATATGTGAATAAAGTTTAATAGCCGATTAGGAGTTTGATGTGAAAAGTGTTAAAGTAAAGAAATAACATACGATTATGTCATAGACTTTTATATAGTTTCACCTGTCTCGATGTTTGTAATCAAATATTTCATGTTTTTGTCAATATATTATTATCAAAAAGAACATAAGTTACAATACATTTCCATTACTAACACACACTTCAATTGTATTTATTTGTATATATATAGATATTCACTAACATCACTCATATTATCAACAACCAAAAGGTTGAAGGAACAAGTTATATAAAGAGAAATACTTGATTGATATTCAATACCCTTGTTTAGGCTTCAGCTATTGTATGAAAACATATACCTTAGATTTATCCCCTTTGTTGTGTTTAACCGCAATACAGCCCGTTTAAATCATATGATACATTCTTTAGGTCGTTTGTTCGATGTCTACGCCGGACAAGATATCGTTGTGTATAATTGAAGCCCAGGGAGGGTTTTTGCCACAGTCACCACCCTTAGCAAGCGGGTTGGTGACCGCAGTATCATGTTGACGCCGCTACCCGTTTCTTACACTCGTTAAGACACAACGAAAGATAGCAAACAGGACCAACGGCTTGTTATCTATGTATAACCTTTCCGGTGGATAAATTAAGAGATGGCCTTCCGTGCCTCGAAGAGCAACTATAGCCATCTCCCTCAATTGTCACAACATCATCTTTAATAATCGTATACCAGTCAACAGGCAACAACACTTTGTTATGTATCCAATCCAATCCATCAGCCTATCTTAGTCCACATATGGACAAAGGCCGCCCTTCATTTTTGCCATAACACTCGTCGCTTCGCCTTCCGCATCCAGTCCACAGTACCAGTTGCAGGGAAGCATCCTACCTAACGATTGCCGAGACGTGACGTCTGATTCAACGTCTGTCAGTCTTCCTGCAGACATGGCCAGCCGATTGCCACTTTAATCTCGCTCATTCAAATTCAAAGTCAATATAAATTTAATCATTTAATTATATTTTTTAAATAATGTTCTTATGATGCGTCCTCTTTCATATTTTTCTACCACCACCTAACGATAACCACATTGCGAAGTTTATACATTCGAGAAAACCTCAATCATAGCTTGCTCCATATCCCGTTAAACAATTTTATACATCCGTATGTATATAATGATGTTAGTAGTAGTAAAACATACATACATACATAAGGTCACGTCTGTTTCCCAGCGGGGTAGGCAGAGACAATGGACCTCCACTTGCTACGATGCCTACACACATCTTTCGCTTCATGCACTCTCATAACATTCTTCATACAAGCACGTCGGTTTAGGGTGGATCTTATTTGACCTTTTGCGAGGATGTCTCCGATTTGGTCAGAGAACGGTAGTCGAGGTCTTCCCCTTCCGACTGTGCCACTCACACTTGGTAGGAGTAAAAATTTAATGTTATTAACATTATATATAAGAAATCTTAATTTATTGAATGAAATATATGTTGTATTTATACACTAAGAAAGTGAAGTCAACAAGGAAACAAAACATTTTGGAAACAAACAACAGTCGAGACAAATTGTTTACAGCTAGAGATACGTGAACAAAACAACTGCGCTTTATTATCTCACGTTTCTCTTGAGATAATTATCTGCACGCATGGCCATAGAAACAACGGTACTATACACTTAGTTTCATCGTACCTAGATTTTTAAGGGTAGTGTTTAATCACTTTTAAGACAATATTAATAATTTCAACAAACTTTACCAAACTTTTTATTAAAACTACTAATAACTAAAAATTGGTCAGACCAAAAATTTACAAAATCATAATTAATACATATTGTACACCAAAATAAGGGCAAAACGACACGGTAATGGGGCTTCTAGTTGAGACACGCGGTGAACGAGACAAAAATCACCCAAATAAATTACATATTTCCGCTTGTCTTCCTCGCTCCAATCTAGTAGATAGACAAGGAAATAGGCTGCTTTATAGCCTGCCTATTCAAGGCCTATGACAATGAATAGGTTCATTTCAGAATCGCAAGCAACACCGAATGGATTCCAGATGTCGAAATTGTACCTACTTAGTACCCTCAATATCAGCGGATGGAAGAGCACCCAGGGGCTTTTAGTGGATAAGCTCATCTAGCAGCGCGAATGCGAATTTTTCGAGGGCGCCATTCTCACACACCCCACGTATGGTACGTGTAACGCCCCTTGGACCAAAATAAAAACGGGTCAGATCAGAATTGTATGCAGCAATTTATTAGACACTCTTTTAATACACAATATTTAAAAGTTAAAAGTTTCCGCTAATCTAGTAGCTCGTGAGGCGATAAGTATACATATCACATGGTCTCAGCGGGACAGCGACGGTCGTTACACGCAGCTGCGACAAATCGCACTAATAGCTTGTACAAAATAAAATCAACTGTACTATTGTTGAACGGGAATTTATTGTAGATGTAGGTAGATAATTAAGAAGAAGTTTCGTTGTAATTAGAGTAATTATAGATGTAGTGTACTCAACTATTGCGATGAAATTTACTTACTAACTAAATACGTGTAAATTAAGATTTATTGTAAGGTAATCTAAACATGTCACAATAGTTTAATCAGTTAAATTTGACCTTTTTACCAAACATTGAACAATTCTTATTTGTTTAATTTATTATAATTTATTGGGCAAACACAAAAGGGCTTATGTTCTCTCAAAGTTAATTGAAATAGTAAACCGAGTAATATAACATCCTAACAATTTAAAACTTATTCGGGAGACATTGATAATCACTTTTCTAAGATTAAGACCAAATAATGAATGGTTTCAAACTTAGAATAGACTACCCGCCGTCTTCCCATGGGTATCGTAGTAGGTGACTGAGGGACATACACCTAATGTATGGACAGCAGCATCTATCAGCTCGAGGTTATTTACTGCGATCAATCCGCCTGAGTGCCGTGTGGTTTCCGGCTTAGAATAGACCACCCCATGTCCTCCCAATATGGGTGTCGTAAAAGGCGACTAAGGGACATATGGATGATGGATGGGCAGCAGCATCTATTAGCTCAAGGTTTTCATCTTACTGCGATCACCAATCCGTGTGCCAAGCGTGGTGATTATGGCAATATCCCTCAACGATCCTGGCTTGCCAAGGTCTGTTAAGAGGAGGCCCATGTTCAGCAGTGGACGTGGACGGGCTGTTGATGATGATGATGATGAATCCGCCTGAAAAGCGTGGTGATTATAGCAAAATCCCTCAACTACCTGGCTGTTAATGAATGCGCGTAAGTTAATAGAATATCGAAAAATAAGTAATGTATTAATTTAACAAATGCCATTGTTTGGGAAAATTGTTCGTTAAAAGCGCTACCGTTTTACTTTAAACCTGATAGCGCCATCCAAATGAGTACAGTAAATTGCGAACAGAATGCAGTTCCGACGCGGCTTAATTATTGAAGATAAATCCGAATCAAATGTACAAAAGCTGAGCTTTATTTGGTAGGCTAATTAAAGGAACAGCAATATATATGCTAAATGCAGGGTTATTTTTAAAACACCAACAACCTTTCAGGGAGTGAAAGTACTGATGATTATAAACAACTTTTAGTATAAAAATCAGCTGTTCCATACATTTATGTTCACTTACCTCGACAAAATGTATTGAATATCTGATTTTCGTTTCGCGATTTCAAGGTTGGTCCCATAGTAAAAGTTGTTTATAATCATTAGTATTTTCACGGCCTGAAAGGTTGTTGGTGTTTTAAAAATAACCCTGTATAAATATATAGGCTAAAGCTATATTTAAACTTTTATAATAAGTAGCAATAATCAAATAAACTTCATTAATTTAACACAGTAAATTGATAAGCCTAAATATGTTTTGACTATTTACAAATACCTGTAATAGGTTTACGTGAATAAAAACTTTTTTTTGTGTTATTTAATTTCAAAAGGCACTTGCAATAGATTTTTATTAACAAAACAATAAATTTAATTATTAAACTTAAAACTTTTGCCATCTTTTAACACTTAATATGGCAGTAAATCTTTATTAATCACAGTATTAATACTGTGTTCAATAAAGATTTTAATTATTCACAGTATGCCGTTTATAACCGACTATAACTTTCGAAAATTTCTTAAGATTTTTTTTCTTAGAGACTCCCAGGAAGTTGTTATTATTTCACTCTTGCCTCAGAGTATTTTAAGCTGTCCGTCTTTCACCTGACCTCTTATTGGTTTCGAGAATAAAGGAATAGAGAATGCTCCTGTTTCTTCTTCTTTTAATCGGACGGACATTAAGGCATGTAGTGCTTAGTTTGAACCATTTAATAAGTATGGAAGCCTTATTAAATGGTTCAAACTAAGCAACCTGCACAAGAGGGCGTTCCCTGTAGAACAGGGACCTTGGCTCAGGGCCGTCGCTGATGGAGGGATTGAAGGAATAATTATTTAATTCCTCCCTCAGCGACTGACCAACTTAAAGTTGTTTAGGGTAGTTTTGTGGCTCTAGGTTCGCGGCTGTCTCGGACTTCAGGTCTACGAGGGCATCAGAAAGTTCTTTGCAAATCAAGGAAATGCTTCTGTATTTGCGCCTACATATGTGCACTTTAATATGGCCTGTGCAAATGGCTAATATCCTTAAATATGTTCCAACGTGTCAGTCGAAATGATTTGATCTAATTTAAGGTAATCCCTTGCATGAAGTCAATCATCATTATCATCATGCCCAAAGACGTTATATTTGTATCAAAGGGCACCAACGGCTTAACGTGTTTTCTTAGGCACGGAGGGTAGTCCATCAACCAACCAGACCTGGAGAAAAATCTTATTATTCACGCAAAGATTTTTTGTTCGGCGCGTAAATCAAACTGACTAGACCAGACTTACACCGAAAATTTTATAAATATTTCTTACGTAGGATTATCTACGTCTTAGCTATTTATCTTTCTAGTACAGTGGTTCCCAACTGGTGGTCCGGGGACCACTGGTGGACCCTGAAAGCACAAGAAGTGGACCTGAAGCTGCCCAAAAAATATTACGCTGTAGCAAAATTTATATACGCTTAACTTTTTTTTTTAAATTTGATTAAAATAAATATAGCAAATAGTTATTAACGTTAATATTAAGAGCTTATCTACTAACACAAGACTGACAGACTTCTAGCACACATGAAATAATTTTTAACATAATTGAATAGTAAATGTTACCTATTTATAATTAATTTTAAACTAAAAGTAACTAATTAAAAATAAAACTAACTTATATACAACTATTCTAAATCTATACTACTTGGCAAGGTTCCCAGAATGCTGGCAGCATTACCACGTTGAATGGCAATGCTTACCTGCTGTGCAAAGTAGAAACCAGCACTCGGAGAAAGTGCCGCACTTAAGAGGGCCGCTGCGAGGTATTTATAAATTAGTTTGGCTCCCGGTCCCAATAAATATAAAAAAAAAAAAAAAAAAAAAAAAAATAGTCCTGAATAAAAATCGTTTATTTCGTTTACATAGCTTATATTTATCATTCAGAAGATAACCATAGCCCAAGCTTTCAACAATTTCTATGCTGATCAGGTACATCCATCAAACAACCTTAAGTTCTCTGACAAACAAATAAATAATATTCCTTCTTCTATATTTATGATCCCCACAATCCCAATAGACATACATCAAATCATACAAAAAATAAAAAATACATCTAGCACTGGATATGACAGTATAAGTACAAAGGTAATAAAACAAGTGTCAATCATTATTGCGCCAATACTAAGTCACATAATTAATATTTGTATCACCCAAGGCGTCTTTCCAGATCGACTTAAAATTTCAATAATTAAGCCTCTCTTTAAAAAGGATAATAAAGAAGATATGTCTTGCTATCGACCTATTTCATTAATTCCAATATTTTCGAAGGTCTTTGAAAGAGTAATTTATAACAATATAAATTCCTTTTGCGAAAAAAACAATATATTTTCTGATCAGCAAAAAGGATTTCGAAAAAATAAATGCATTAATATGGCTATTTATGAATTCTTAGAAATGGTTTATAAAAAAGTAGATAACAAATTACCGGTTTACGCATTTTATATGGATATGACGAAGGCCTTTGACCACGTTGATCACAAAATACTCCTAAGAAAGTTAAACGCATATGGTATTAGGGGTAACATAGCGAATCTTATCGAATCCTATCTCAGTAACAGGCAACAAGCGACTAGAGTGGATAAAATCTGTTTAAAATCTAAAACTCAAAGATCATACTTATCGGAATTTAGAACTATATCATATGGTGTGCCCCAGGGAAGTGTGCTTGGGCCACTTTTGTTTTTACTATATATAAACGATTTCCCTTCAGCGACGACATATCCAATGATAATGTTCGCTGACGACAGCACTGTTATTTTCGATACGCAAAAAACAGATTCATTTGAATCAAATATTAATAATAATGTAAAATTAATGGTAGATTGGTTGGAAATGAATAATTTAAAATTAAACTATGACAAAACGATTATTATGACATTTGGACAAAGAATTAATACAAACATGACATTTAATATAAATTTTAATGATAGACAATTCCCAGAAGCTAATGTCACGAAATTTCTTGGAGTTCATATAGAAAATACATTGACATGGAATACACATATAGAAACCATATGCAAAAAATTGAATCAATACGCCTATGCTCTCTACTTACTTAATAAAACTGTAAATAAAGGGGCAGTATTAACAGCATACCACGGTTTAGTTGCATCGACACTAAGATATGGCATTATGTTTTGGGGAAATGCCACAGGAAAAGATACGGTATTTAAGGCCCAAAAACGATGTGTGAGAGCAATGTGTAATCTCCACCGAACGGATAGTTGTGAACAACACTTTCGGAAATTGAAAATACTAACAGTTCCATCAATGTACATATTTGAAACTGCTTTGTTTGTCAGACAAAACCTACCAAAATTTACAAAAATAAAGAGTGCGCGTAGAGCCGACAAACTGTGTCTAGTGACAGGAAAAACAACAATGTTTCATAAAAGCACATTTGCAATGGGTCCAAAGATATATAATAAATTGCCTAAACATATAAGACTCGAAGAAGATATTGGTTTGTTCAAGAAAATGCTATTTGCCTTTTTAATTGAACGTAATTATTATTCAGTGATTGATTTCCTAACGGATATAAAAATAAAATAATAATGTGATTAATAATAATTGTATAGTAAATAGTTTGTAGATTTAGTTACTTATATATAAAATTTAAAAAAAAATGATATATGACAGTATTTGTACACCATGCAAAATGGTAGGATATAGTGGAACCAATTGTTTTAATTTTCTGTACCATCCTATATATTGTACCTATGTTCACAAATGAAATGAATAAATGAAATGAATAACTTCTATGATAACACTAAAATGAACAGTATTGGACTAACCAATAGTGTTCATTTTAGTGTGATTACGCAAAACAGGTGGTCCGTAAATAGATTGTTCACGCTTGCCTAGAAGACACTTTCTAGGCAAGCGTGTATCATCTTAGGCCTTATCTTCGCCTTCCATCAAGCGAGATTATGGTCAAATGTAAGCCAATATGTAAAAAAAAGATAAACATTTTGTAAAATAGTCTTTCATTGGGAACCACTGATCTAGTATAACAATATGAATAATGTGTGGGTTTCAATTCATCCAACATGTTACAAAGATAATATTTTACGTTCAGTTGATCCCTGTATTTTGAGGGACGTCAGTAAGTGACGTACTCGTTTCACAAAGCCTTAAACATAACCCCGCTGAGTGCGTGATCAGAATTCTTTTAGCCAATGATATATTGTGCCTTTAGTTTATATTGGATTGTTTTTGTTTAAAACCTTTACTAAATTAAACTAATTGCATGGGCTTTAAGAATCCTACTAATATTATAAACGCGAATGTTTGTAAGTAAGAATGGATGGATGTTTATTACTCTTTCACGCCAAAACTACTGAACGGAAACGGCTGAAATTTTGCACCGGGATAGGTTATACGCTGGATTAACATATAGGCTACAAAACATCACGCTCCGACCTACTGGAGCAGAGTAACGCGGGTAAAACCGCAGGGCGCAGCTAGTAATCTATATTTTTTTTATTATTAGGGTTATAAACGTATTTTGTTGACTGCATGTATACTAATATAATAAAGCTAAATAGTTTCGTTTTTAAAAAAATATTATACCATTATGAAGCTACCATTAGGAGTTACATAAGCAAAAGCCTCGTGGCTAACTACATAAAGTTCGTCCGAAAAAAAAAAGAGTCAAGTCTCTCTCACTCTGCGATCGACAAACCACGGTGAAAGACTAATTCAGTTATTTTTTAATACCATGTAAAGGCCTACATCTTCTTGGAATTTGGCTCACGCGGGCGTGAAATTGCATAATAATGATTTCTTACATTTTTAGGGAAATTTTATGCAACTGTCTCCGCTTTGTAATGGAGGGAAGTGAAAACATAAGTCTTTCTTACACCTCCTAATCTCTTTTTGATTAAATTTGCTGGGGGTCTCAAGGCAGTATACCTATCTTTTTCCCGGGGCGTGCTGAGCCTTGGTGCTTATTGCCATTTCAGTGTGTGCCACTGTTGTTCCTGGCTTACAGGAGTTGCAGTGGTGGAAGTGTTAGTGGGATTAGTACCAAAAACTGTAGGGCTCTGAAGCTAGTATGATATAAAATTTTCTTTAATGAACGGCTGTGGCCCAATGGCTAGGCCGTTAGACTTGTGATCAAGTGGCCACCGGTTCCATTATCACCTATTGCATTACCGATATTAACACACTCGTAACACAAGCATTTTAGCTTAGCACGAGAAGTTTACAACAATTCTAGTCGTGTACTAAAACTAACCTTAAACAAAAGAAAAAACTTTTAATTTTACCTGCTCCTATTACCTAGTATAAACATAGATATTATTATGTAAGTATTTAATAGGCAGTATGGAGATAAGACTTGGTATCGCACGTTTCCGCCATAAGTATACACACGCGTTGTCTATTGTGTGCCAACACTGCGCGTTAGTTAGTGTTTCATAATTTTAAAATGGCTGGTATAAAAATATTTTGTTATATTTTTCTTTTCTGTTATACTCTAGCTTCCATCGCATTTTTTTTTTTATTGAAGTTGTTGGCCAACTAGCTAGTGGGTCACCTAATGGTAAGTGATCACCGCCGCCTATGTACACTCCCAACACCGGAGGAGTCGCAAGTGCGTTGCCGGCCTTTAAGAAAGGAATAGGCTCGCTTCTTGAAGGTTTAATCTGCGTAACTACCGTTCCCGTAAGAACGTCATCATTATTTAGTATAAAACAAAGTCGCTTTCCGCTGTCTGTCTGTACCTATCTTTAAAACTACGCAACGGATTTCGATGCGGTTTAGTAGCTAGAGTGATTCACGAGGAAGGTTTATTACACCCGTGCGAAGCAGGGGCGGGTCCCTAGTCATTAAATATAGCGTATGTAACGCCTGAATAACGCAGCTAATGGTGAATTATTTTTTCTAATCTGACCTATTGTTCCTGATTTTAGTGTATTTAAGCAAAAAAACTTAGCTTTATAAAATTTGGCTATTTAAGCATCGTAAAAGTTTACAGAGAAATTTTTTTTGCGTCAAATAAGTTTCCCATACATTGGAATAATATGGATGATGGTATTTTTACATGACGTCAACCACCATCGCATCGGTCGTTTGACCGATGGTAATTGATCCTGTCAAAAATAAATAAATCGTACGTTTGTACGGTGTATTTATTTTTGACATATTTATGTATATATTTTATGAAAAGGTTTCCACGGGTATGGTCTAATACTCATACGAAGTAGAGCTGCATGTGTATAAGTAACTGTTTGTAATAGAAAAAGTAACAATATTTTTCTAAATGTATATAAAAGTAATTGGTATGGAGTTCTACAACAAAGACGCAATTAAAAAAAAAATGCCTGTGTTCCTGTTTGTCGAGATTAAATTTGACGGGATGATCGCTAGTAGATAACTATTTTACCCAACTTCTTTTGGCTATTCATTCCCCAAACCATAATTTTCTATATTTTACCGGGACTGAGTGCTATTCAGTTAGTTTCTAATAAAAATATATCAGTACTTAAAATCTTCCCGAAAACAATATTATTTTCAGTTTATTACAGTCACAGCTCTGAATTCTACCAATTTGACATTGCACTAAGCAAGATTGAGGATTCTCCTAACCAGAGTGTACTCTGACCCTCATAAAACCTATGACCTCTTCTTTATTTAAATTGAAATTGAGTTGCCATGAAAAAGAACCCTTTTATTTAAATTGAATGTTGTTTTCCAGCCAGTGTTTATTCTCGTGAGAATATAAAAAAATAAACATTAGTCAATGTTTTTAAGTTTAGTGTGTTTTTGGTTCCTGTCATTTGGCGGCAGATATTAAGTCATGTGACGTCACGATTCGTTGTCTACGCAATCAAATTTGGCGTGTAAAGTAAAGTCTGTTTAATTGGCTTAAAACAGAATTTACTTTACACGCATTAAATATTTGTTAACAATAAAATATACTACACTCAGTAATTACATTCCTTTTTTGTCAAATTCAAATAATTGAAATTATATAGTCGTTTTGTTTTTTTAATTTTTCTTGTGATTGTAAAATAACTTTTAGTATAGTACAGTCTATATAGACTTCTATTTCGGAACATACAAATTGCTCTCCAAGTTTATGCCAACTAGGCATTTACCTCATTCATTAGTCGGCGTCGCGCGGCGCGGCCCGCAATGAAATCAAACACATGGCGTTGTATGAGTGCGAGTGAGATGCGAGAAGGCACGCCGCACGCGACGCTCGCCGCCCCGCGTCTTCGTAGACGAGACCTTAATCTGACTGTGCTATGAAATTTTAATGTAACCTTTCGACAGTTATACTGTTTGTAAGTCGTTATACTAATATTATTATTTATATTATTTAAAAATAATTATGATGTACAACAATATAATTAATAACATTAAATGTAGAACGTACTTAACAAAAATTAAAACCTATTTTTATAGATTACCTTTTACTTATTACATACGTGTGTACTTTATAATTAACCATTTATATTGTTTTTTGTTTCAGGTAATATTAAATGTATAAATTACCTCCTATAATATCTAACATATCAGGTAAGTTTGCTATGTTCATTATTGCTTGTTTATATTTAGTAGGAGAGTAGGTATATATAAGTAATATAAGTATTCTCACATAAGTAGGAAAAAATTCAATAAATCATTCGCAAATATAATGCGATCAAATATCTATCGTAAGTCATTAAAACTTTGAAATCGTAGTGAAAGTTTTATCAAAGTTGATACCTACAATTTTGTATGAAAATGCTTCAACTAAAGTAATGAAAAAAAATTAAAAAATTCCGTTACATATTCCCCTGATAATTTATGGTAGGTTATACTGATTTCAAATTTGTTTAAATATTGTTACAGTAAAATTATGTCAGTTTAACATTTACCTTCCAGTCACCTGGGAAAAAAAGACAGATTAAATGAATTAATAATCCAAGTATCAACTTCCTTGGACCTTATTCTACTTCATTATTACCTGAGAGAAATATGAAAAATTTACAATTTACACAGATTTTTGTATGACAAGCTGCGTTTTGCGGCTAAAGTTATTTTTTTGTTGTTGTATAAAGCCCTTATTATTTTTTTAAAATACAAGTATTATTTGAAGGACTACCCTCCGAGCGAAGGAAAGCACGTTAAGCCACCGATTTCCATTGTTATAACATCATCTATAACAAGATTAACAAGCGTATATCAGAGTACGGTCACCAGCGTTTTTCTTTGTATTACAACATATTACTGCGGTCACCAACCCCTACGGTGCGGTGACTTGCATGGTGACTATGGCAAATATCCTCTATTGGGAGGGAACCATGTTCAGCAGTAGAGGTTTTACGGGCTGATGATGATGATGATGATGATGAAAGAATCCTAAGTCATGTAACTTATTTATAACTAGTAAAAGTCCTGTCAGCATCAGTTAAGCCGCTTCGGAGACTAGGTACCCGGATAAAATGATCAGACTACCATTTTTGGTTTTGCTATTGTTAGACTGTTGTACTTACTTGAAAATTTATTTTTTACACCAAACTTTTTGGCAGTGCTATTTAAAAATTCATTCCAATACTTATTTGCCAAAAATAGATATGAATAAAAATAATAAATTACGCCATAGACAACAGATGTTTCGTTCGCCATAGACACATAGTTTACGTTAATTCGTCTCAACAATTCGGGTACAGCCGCTTATTATTGACGTTAACAAACTGTTTATAAAAGAAACTTTGTATTAAATATTTTGCCAAGTTTTTTGGAACAATATTGTTTGATTGGAATAGTATGTTCTTATGAATCATGAGGTGAATATTTTGACGATATTCTAATTGTAATATGTGATGTGATTATTCTTATTGTTTTGTACATTTAACTAAATGTTTGCTGAATTAAATATATTTTCTTTCTTTCTTCGATAAGCAGCGTGTTGTAGGTGTGATGCAGGCGTCCGTGCCTTATCCGTCTCGTATCTGTGCCGCGTCTGTCTCACGTCTGTGCCTTACGGTATTTCTGTATAATTCACACCTTTGTTTAATATAGGAAACTTCAGATCTTAATTTCATATTTAAGGAATAAGTAATTAAAATGTCTTAGCGTTCAACCATTATTGGAAGTTGTTCTTAGCTAATTTCAGGATAAATTTTGCAAACAGTTGGTAGTTACATCGCAGTTGTAAGCGGAAAACTCCATTAGACGCCTACATAAGTTCCTGTAGGAAAAATTAACTTATGGGAATAACGTATTGACATAGTTCATAAGTTTGCTTGAGACTTGTGTTTCTACTGTGACATAACACACCTCACGAGTTTCGTAGATAATGCGCGGTATTTGGCTCGCTTTTTAGTCTCGGAGGTCGTGGATTCAATCCCCACACCGGACAATAAATCTTGGTGTAAATTCTTTCTGGGTCTGGTTTGTTGAGGGACTACCCTCCGTGGCTCGGAAAGCACGTTAAGCCGTTGGTCTCGATTGTTATAACAACATCTATAACAAGCGTATATCAGAGAACGGGCAACAGCGTTTCCCTGTGTATTACAACATAATACTGCGGTCACCAATCCGCCTGCCAAGCGTGGCGGCTACGGCAAAAACCATCCCTGGGGAGGAGGCCCATGGTCAGCAAAGGACGTTGTACATCTAATGATGAATTAAAATTGAAATCACGGCTTTACCCAGTGACTTTACACACATTTAATTGAGTATTATAATTAAAACGATAATGTTAAAGTTCTCAATAATTACAGGCGCTGGACCGCAACCGAGTCTGTATTTATTACTCTCGGCGAATCCCCAAAACTCCATAGATACCCTTGACATAGGGTCAAGGGTATAGGTAGGGTAAGCCCTTAATGAAAAAGGGTGGACGATGGATGTCAAAGCGATGGTGTCGGCCATTTTTCCCATATATATTTATAACTTAGTAATAAAAGGACAAGATGCGGAATCTCATTAATATTCAAACTGATGGTTATCTGAATATTACATTAGTAAAATAAGGCTAGAATGCAATATTAAAAATCTTACAAAGTGATGTTAAATTAAGATAAGTGTGCAAAATCGAACAACCTTTTTATAAAAGATTTAACACCTTTTTTTTATTAGTTTTTATAGCATAGTGTGACCTAAACCCGCATTTTACGCACGCTTTTCCGTGTCCTAAGTTGCCTATTTCTGCACGGTGCGTAAATTAATCGACTTACTTCACACATGTATGAAAAATTAAAGTAAACACTTTTAAATGTCATTTGAAGTTTGAAAATTCACAGCGAACAAGAACAGAGAAAAAGTATGAAGAAATGAATTATAAAATGATGACATTAAAAATTGCAATGATTTGAATGTGACTTTTAAATTAATAAATTCATCCAGCGCGTATTCATGCACGGCGTTTCGCACCGTCGCTACGCTCGGGCGCTAACTTCACGCCGTGCAATAATAGGCTACTTAGGTCACAAGTATCGTAATGTACTATTATATATATGAATAATTTCTTCCTTCCATAGGAACTTCATAATTTATTATAGACTATAGTCTTCCTCCATAAATGGGCTTTCTAACACTGAAAGATTATTTTTAAGTCGGAGTAGTAGTTTCTTCTGTCCCTGCAGCGGGACAGTATGGGCTTGAAAAAATAACCGGCCAAGTGCGAGTCAGACTCGCGCACCGAGGTTTTCATACAAACCTGCTTTTATTATGAGATGTAACTAAAAATTTACGGTTTTTTACAATTTTTCCTTTATTTGTGCTATAAGACGTTGCTTCGTACCAAATTTCAAGATTCTGAATTCACGGGAAATAGCACTGTAGGTTTTGATTCCCTTGCGAGTGTCGAAAATTTGCGACATAAACAGCTTTATCTTTTGATTGCATTGGCTTAGAAGTTTGATTTTTTGACAGCACAAGGGATAGTAGACTTGAGTATTTGATATAAATTTCAGCTTGATATCTCCACGCATTCCCGAGAAAAAGGGTCTTGACAGACAGATGGACGGACAATAAAGTGATCCTATGAGGGTTCCGCTTTTTCCTTTCGAGGTGCGGAGCCCTTAAAAGCCGTTCTTGAGAAAATTATGAAGTTATTACGGGAACGGGAGTTACGCGGGTGTAACCGCGAACAGAATGCCATTCAGATACATGGGATGAAAACTAATCGAATCGAAGCTGATCATTATGCAAAAATATTGTGACATTTTTGTAACTTGTGATTCACAATATTATTGATTGACCGATTGCCTTCCCATGGGTGACATAAGAGGCTACTAAGGAATATATAGTTGGAGAAGATCAACATCTATCAGTTCAATTTTACTTACAATTTTACTGCTATCACCAATACGCACCAATGTGGTGATTATGGCATGATTATTCACAACTAGGGTTGCCACCTTCTTTTTTATTTTAAATAGTGCTTTTTACAAAAAGTTGCAAAATATATAGTACTTTTGGGAAATTCAGGAAAAAAAATAGTACCTACACATTTAGTTTTATTAATTATGTATTTGCTATTACTCATTGCTTTAGCCATCAAGGAATTTTCTACCTTTTATAAGAATCTAAGCATGTTAGATCCATATTAAGAAAAATCAGCAATTCATTTTTTTTTATATGCCGCGCTGAGCATGCGTTCAAAATTTTGGAAAGGGAGGTAACTTTGGATTAGCAAAAAAAAATAGTACTTTTTGTACTATATTATTTTTTTATGTTATATATAGTATAGTTGATTGAAATATAGTACGATACTATAAAATATAGTACGGGTGGCAAACTTATTCACAACGATCCTGACTAGTTTTGGTCTGTAAAGAAAAGGTCTATATCCAGCTTGAACATGAACATGTTGAAGTTAACGCAAGTCATTAGTAGTATTCAGTGTATGTGTTTCGATTGAGAGAACATTCCAGAACTGTTTTTATGGGACTAATCCCTCCCGCACTCCCGCCACTGTAACTCCTGTAAGCCAGTATCAACAGCGGCACGCATGGAAGAGGCTCTTAGCCGTTGGCTTAGGCTGGTCCCGGGACACCTAAATGTCTTGGATCCCGTATCGAATTTAATCAGAAAGTTAATAGGAGGAGTTAAAAAAATATGATTCCACTTCCCTTCAGCGCAAAGCGGGAGACATCAATGCACGAATGAGATATTTAACCTCAGAAAGAGACACTTACAATTGGATAAACCAATTGCAAAGCACTACGGACATTGTGTTTTTTTCATTTCAGACTTCCTATAAGAAGTATAAGTAACTCTTCAGTCGTATAAAAACGTACGTGTAAGATTTATGACACTTATAAAGTCGTCGCGAAGAACTCCCAACTGCTATAACTTATTTTATCCGTTGAAAATAAAACATGTTTTATGTATGTGTGTAGTAGTTTATAATGTCACTAGATTCCCGTACAATCTCAACATGAAATGCAGTGAAAGCTACGCTTGGATAATTTATATTATTTTATTTAGGTGGAAAACTGCTTCGATATAATTCAGTAGCTTTTGATTGTACACAACTTCTTGCTACGCCGTAGCTATTTTATACTACGCCGTAGTCGTCCGTCTTTAAAACTAATGTATTATTATTATAGTGTAAAATTATTTACTTATACTATAATCTCTTTAACATACCATAATTTATATACATGTACAGCCCAAAAAAAATAACGTACCTATGTCCGTTATATACTATGATTTTGATTGACCATTAAAATTATTTGCCCGAGACCGTATTATCATTATTATATAGTATAAAACAAAGTCGCTGCCCGCTGTCGGTCTGTACCTATATAGGTTTAGATCTTGAAAACTACGACACGGATTTTGATGCTGTTTTTTTAGTAGATAGAGTAATTAGCGAGGAAGGTTTACCGCCCCTGATTCGCAGTTAAAACGAATGCCAAAATTGTTATAGACAGACATGACTACCTCGGGGTATTAGTCTCAGAGGTCTTTGGTTCGATTCGCATGCTGGACAAGAAATCTTTATGTAAAATCTACGATTTATTTCCAGCTCTGGTTGGTTGAGGGACTACCTACCCTCCGTGCCTCGGAAAGCACGTTAAGGCGTAGGTCCCGATTGCCATAACAAACGTATGTCAAGGAACGCGCAGCAGCGTTTCCTTCTGTGTTACAACATTATACTGCGGTCACCAACCCGCCCACCAAGCGTAGTGACTATGGCAAAACCCTCCCTCGGGAGAAGGCCCATGTTCAGCTGTGAACGTTATACGGGCTGATGATGATGATGGTATAAACAGAGCATGTTTTACATTATTTTATTGTAATATCACATGCCGGGTATCCTTCATCATCATCATCATCATCAGCCCGTATAACGTCCACTGCAGAACATGGGCCTCCTCCCGAGAAAGGGTAGTTGCCATAGTCACCACACTTGGCAGGCGGGTCGCTGACCGCAGTATTATATTGTTGTAACACAAGGAAACGCTGCTGCCCATTCCTTGATATACGATTATTAAATATGATGCTATAACAATCTGGACCAACGGCTTAACGTGCTTTCCGAAACACGGAATGTAGGCTCACAACCAACCAGGCCCGGAAAGAAATCTTAGTTATTTACACATAGATTTCCTGTCCAGCGTGGGAATCGAACTCACGACCTCCGAGATTTAAAGCGAGCCAAATACTGCTACGGAGGTTGTCTTTAAAGCTTATCTTTAGAGCTTCAATATATTTTTTAGCAGTAATATTTACGAACTCTCAGTTTATAAGGCTCTATAAGGCGTTTTAAAGTCCAATATCACAGTACATATAACATCAATATGGTAAATAATATATCACCTCGCTTAAAACCATGCTCGACAGCTGACGTGACCCAGTCCTACGTAAATACACTTTTTGAAGCAGTTACGCATTCAACTCAGTTCTTGTGTATTCGAAATGAACTTGATATGTACTTTTGTTGATGATGATAAACATTGTTTATCAAATTAAATGTTTTTTCTTTCTTACTTTTTTTTCTTTATGAGATGTGTAGTTTCAGATTTTATAGGTAATGTATTATACAAGCATAAAATATTCGTAAAGTTTAAGAGAATAATAAGATTTAGCCACCGATCTAACATTAATATGTTAGATCGGTGGCTAAATCGTAAATAAATTTAATATTAATTATTATATTTATGATTAACCTTATTTTTTAAGTTTAAGTTGCTAATTTTAGCATTAATAAAAATAGAACATACTAAAACATTTATTTTAGCAATATTTGTCAATATCTACTAATTATAAGTAAACATGATCTTATCGACCGTAAAAAAAATACAAATAAAGTCCTTAATATGAATGCACAATCTTTACAATCAAAGTAAGTAGCCCGGTATACTTTATATTATTTTTTGAAAATAATTTGGTAATTCTCAAAGTACACTCAAGAACCAAAGTATACTCACATCTTTCTCTAATTAAAACATCAACAGATAAACCACTTTAGCACTCGTCTGTACATTTATAGGTGGCACAATTCAGTCTAACGTCGGCTACGAGACGGGAGGGTCTTCCGTGGGACGCGCTCCATAAACAATACGACAAAACTCCGACAACCAAAATAGTTCTTTTTATAAACAAAACAAAAAGTGCCAATAACAGTGTCAACAAAAAAATAAATAAAACGAAATAAAAAAACGTGCGTGGTTCCATTTTCAAAATCATGTGACAGTGTTCCCTAATTGCCAATTTAAAAAAAAAGCATCTACATTGATGGCTTCTAAAAAAAATAATGTAGTACGTTTGCCTTCAGTGGTAAGATTTTGAAATTATAAGCGATGCACAGGATGAAATGAAAGTTTTTTATTATAGTGGCATGTTTACAGGTTTTTACATAATTCCATGTAGTTAGTTCACGTTATTCCGCTTTATTATGATGTTTATTTCTCGCACATTTTATTTTATTCATCTAGTTTGTTTTATTGCGAACAAAGTCACGAAGTCGCTTCATTACAATTATGAATGGTCGTTTCGTTCGTGAATAAAGTTTGAAGTAGTCCGACCTACGAAATGATTCGTTTGTATACTTTTTGCATGACCTAAATTCTAGAACTTAGGTAGTATTTTTTAAGGTTGATTACAACACTATTTGTATATAATTATGTTTATTATTAATGTAGGTATATAACCTTTTTTTAAACCCTTGGCTTCCCTGTGAATTGAAACAATGGTTTGCGTACATTCAACTAATAATTTATCATCGGATTTTGACAATAGCCATTAAATTAATACACATATCATTGATAAATGAGGTAGTTTCCATAACGTTATAACAGTTACAATTTTAATAATTGCATTATTAAAATTGTAACTGACATTTATAACATAAGTAATAGCGTTCTTCTTCCCTTCTTCTTTTTTATTTAATGCCAATGTGCCGACGACAATTCTGCCAATGTCAGGCGTAAAATGGTAGAATATCGAGTAGTAGCGTGAAGTGTGATTCTGATAGTCAACGTGGACTATGTACGAAGAGTCACAGAGTTTTTAGACGTGGCCGTAGGCTAGCGTGCCGGATTCGCGATCATGTGGTCGCCGGTTCGATCTCTACTCATTGCATTACCGACGTGAACTCACCAGTAACATAAACTTTTTAGCTTAGCACGGAAAGTTAACAAGAATACAACTAGGGTAAAAAAACTCTTACTTCACTATTTAATTTGGGTAAATAGTGTACATTGACCAAGACTCATGTATTAAGCATACTAAAAAAAGTGTATACTTACAATAATCTACACTACACTACACAAGTATCTACTACCAACTAGAAGGCCCTAGCTCTCGCGATTCAGGGAATCCTAGTGTGAGGTCTAGACTACTACAAACCAATGTAATTATTATTATCATTAGGTCGAAAAAACATGATTTAATTTTATCACCATCATAATCACCAACCCCTGCCCTTTTCCCAATTATTTGGGAACGGCGCAACACGTTTTTTCTCTTCCATTCTATTCTGTCTGTCGTAACTCTAACTCTCTTTTCCTTCAAATCACTTCTCACACAATCTATCCATCTTTTCTTTGGCCTCCCTCTTCTTCTCCATCCATAACATGAAATATATCCATCAAAATAACGTTTAAATACATAGTATATATTCCGAAAGAACACTCAGGTAATCGAATTAACCTTTCGGCACATAATCTAAATAGGTTTAAGGATTGGTTGCCATGAGGTAATATTGAAAATAGGTACTTTTTTATGAGATACCTACCTTTTTTGGGTATTAGTGGTAATAGTTTATGGTTCGCTGCTTCAGGGTAAAAATAAAACGGTTTTAATGAAGTTTTCCGTTGGAATTATTAATTAGGTAAGTTTTATTTGTATATATATGTGTATTATAATAATATGTACTAATATTATAAACGCGAAAGTTTGTAAGTATGGATGGATGGATGGATGTTTGATACTGTTTCACGCCAAAACTACAGAACGGAATTGACTGTAATTTTGCACCGGGATAGGTTATACGCTTACATAACATATGGGCTAAAAACATTACGCTCCGACCCACTGGGGCAGAGTAACGCGGGTAAAACCGCGGGGCGCAGCTAGTCATTAATAATATCATGAGTAATATCATCAGTTCATCGTGGCATGATCTACTATACTGATTCGTTAATGCTATAGTTAACAATAAAAATAAATAACGTTAAGACAAGTTTTGAATAGTACAAAATAAAAAAATGACTTTTTTTTAAAATCCTATTTATTGACGATTAGCTGGTGTTGGACATTTTTTTATACTTTTTCTATCCTTTTTTTTATTATTACTTTTTATATTTGGTAGTTTCCCTCACACAGCTTAACATGTAGTTCATGTGAGAACTTCATACTTAATTGAATATAGCCTTTGTTACTCTGAGGTGATGTAGCATTCTAACGATTAAACCAACGACCATATAAAAATACAAATCTTTCCTCTTTTGTAATATAATAATAATAATAATAATAATAAACATTTATTTGCAGGAATATACAAGTTTTAAAATACATTTTCAGGTGGTTTAGCATACATAGTGACATATATTCCGCCTGCTAGACAAGGCATGCAAATTTAGGTAGACTAGAAGTAAAATATTAAGTTATACAGGGTGTCCCAAAAGGTTAAGTAGCTGGGAAAGGGGGTGACAGGGGTGGACACAATGGTCACTAGAAAAATAAAAAAAAAATCCGCTCTAGGTATTTAAAAAAAAATGGCATTTTTTTAAAAACTTAAATTTTTACACCTTGTTATTTTTGATGTTGATGTTGATGACCTTGTTGTTATTGAAGATTACATAACAGCATTTTTTTTAAATACAGCCATATTTGTATGTACAGTTAGCACAAGGTGTAAAATTTTTAGTCTTTTAAAAAATGCCATTTATTTTTTTAAACACCCAGAGGGAATTTCTACGTAATCTTTTGGGACACCCTGTATAGTCCTTGCCGCAACAGAAATACTCTTTGAGTGTGTAAAATGCTTTTTCCAATAGCCATTTTTTTAATTGTTATTGAAACTTAAAGTATGGTAATGATTTAATATTCTTGGGCAAAGCATTATAAATCTTACCACACATAGAATATGTTTTTTAAAATATAAGGTTGTATTCGGAAATTTTGATAAAATAATTATGTGTATTAGTAAAGATAAAGATAGTACATCGAGATTGCACAATAATTATAATTAACCATAAGAATACATTTCCTTCATACAATTTCGTTTAATATACAGACCATCACTTTCAAATAATAAAAAATAATTTCAATTTGAAATATAATAACGAATTCCGTAATAAAGATTTAATTACTAGTAATAATTTCAACGTTTGCTTTAACAAGTATACCAGTTTACCGAGATGTATACAAAAATTGTTACCAGTTTTTATATCATTGATATACATATAAATCTAAGTAAACATAATAAATTAAATTAATAAACTACAGGAACATAATTAAAACTTGAAATAAAAAAATATCCATTAGAAAAAAACTGATTAATTAAACAAGTCCGACGCCCCCTAGCTATTGGGCTGGCCGTTTCAGTTAATTAATGGTTTATTCGTTGATATAATGTATTTATTTAGAGGCTGCATTATCCCATTGCAGTGCTAAGGCCTTCCTTCTTTTCTTCCACTTTTCCCCGTCGTAGGCAAATTTGGGCCAATTTGAAAAGGAGTCCAGTTCATCACGTCATCTCTTTCTATCTCTCAGTTAATACCTATTAAGTTTTTTTTTACATTGCCTCTAGCATCAGTAGATTATATTTCGACGGTGAGTGCACTCCAAACGTTTGCCATATTCAACAGTTTCAAATCTCCAATTTATTTGAATGCTCTATATAAAAGTTCCACTAAAAGCCTCCCTCTATAACTATTTTATCTGTCTGTATGTATCCCGTTTGAGCGATACTAAATAGGTTTTGGCCATGATTTTATCCATGTTTTTTTTTATTTCTCCATGAAAACTGGACTTTTCATCGCCTTTGACGATAAATTTTATTTAATTTCCTAAGTTGCCACGTTTGCTTTTTAAGTATAGTATGACACATGAAATATAGGTATTAAAAGTTAATTAGTATTGACAATTGTAGGTAAACATGCCCTCAGGTGTGTGCCACTTAGATATAATGTGACCACTTGAAATTTGGATGCGGTTTTAATTTCTTCTTATAATAATAATAATAATTGGTTAATTGCAATAAATATCACAGGACAGACGGATGGACTTTGCAGTCTGTAGATTTGTATGATTTGCTACTACTGTTAATTACTTAGTCGGATATCTTATAGAGTAAGAATTATTTGTTAGTTATAATTATTTATTATTTTATCTTCTTACATTGTAATTCTGACAAGTACAAGTGTATGTAAATACCTAAGTGCTGAATAAAATTCATTATTTCATTATTTCATGCAACACTAAAAAAAAGTAAAATCGCATTTTATTATGTGTAGTAAACATTGTTCTTTTTTTGAAAGTAAAATGTATGTGGATTGAATTATAACTAAACAATATAATGTATCAAAGAAAAAAATATAATTTATTACAATGATAAAGATATCTTGGGCTCTGTTTGATTATTTGAAAGAATGAAAGAGCAATTTATTTATCTGTCTCGGTTCTTAAATGAATAAATATTACATAGAAAATTATATGACAGATACAGCTTTGATAATAAAATATATGCAAGATTTTAATGCTTACATTTTATAGTAGTAAACATTTTGTTGTTATGAGCATAACATTTTATTTAGCTCGTTTAAGATAATTATATTTGTTCAATATTCATATGTTTTTGATAAAACTAAAATAATTTTACATTCATTAAATGTATGCGTAGTTTCAAAGTTTCTAGAACTTCACTATTATACAAAATATGAATGTAGCTTTTCCCCATAATAGAATCGGGCCGGCCAAAGTTGCTTGCAAATATTTTTCGATATTCTTACTATTGAAATAAATTTGTAAAAGTCCAAGTAATGAACTTTTATTATTAAAAAGTTTCATGACTTTTACTAAGTTCTTGCAGCTACGAAGGATTATTACTAAGAAATAAAAACAATTGCAATTTATGATACAATTATATTAATGAAATTAACACAAATCAGTTACATTGATATAGGTGTGGAATATTCTAGAATTCTTAGTTCATATTCTTGTAATCATTATTTAAGTTTTTTTAATTTAATTGGTCTTACCAGTGTTCTAAGAAGAAAAGAATAATTGCGAATTAAGGGTCAATTTTTAAGTAGTAAGATAAAAAAATACCAGTGGAAAACTTTCAATTACTAAAGATTTTTCACACACCCATGGGAATACGCATCTTTTTAAATACTTTTTGGTTATAGTTTTTTTTTTTTTTTTTTGAATTACTTCTTACCGTTACTAAATGTACCAGAAGCAAGAAACGTTACATCTGAGCCACGAAAGCAGGCATATTTTTTTACATAATCTAAAAACATTTGCTATTCGTTACATACAAAAGGTTAATTAATAAATAAATTAATTGTTAATTTAAAATTCAGTTCTTACAAAAATGTTACCGTTAGATGCTAATAAATCACTATGCCTTGTAACGATTTTAATTAGCTCACAAAATTAATTGCGAACCTCTCCGTTAGATATTGGTTGCGAAAGCGGGCGAACTTATTTAGAAGGCTTGAAAATTGTACTAGAACTACTCGAAGAAAGAGTATTATGTGGAGACTGGTATTACCAATTATAAAGTATATTAAATTATTATTATGAATTCGAATTGATTTGGCTATTTATTGTGACTGACATGTTATTGGGATCTACAATTTGAATGAAAGAAAGAACAAAAATTACGTGGAATAATTTAAAATTAAAATGAATAATAAACATTGAGTAGCAATTTTACAATTGAATTAAGTTTTACTATTAAGAAAATAAGAATTAGCCTTTTTTTTGTACAGCTCGAAATGCATTTACCATTTACGCTTTCCCACCGCCGCTGCAGCGTATTCGCGCGCTGGCGGGGGGGGGGGGTATATGTGGGATTCACCCTCTAGCGTGGTATGCCAAGTCATACCACGAGGAGAGGACGCTACACCACTAAAACACCCCGGACACTCCTTCGATCCGCCGGGTACGCTAAGCAATCCGGCCCAAGTGTGAATTAGCATTATCTGTACATGATTTTGCAAGAAGTTTAAATAAATTATAGTACCTAACATCCCTCAATGACCCTATAGGATAAGCTAGCATTTTTAATCGTCGTTTTATCACGTGACATACGTCAATCCCATACAGTCAGTTTATAACGATTCTTGTCGATCGACAATTCAGAAAGCAACTTGGCTAGGCCTCCTAGCAGCAGTGGATGAAAGCGGGGCGATAAAGTAAATAACATTTAGTAGATTAACGAAACTATTACGTTAGTGATAAATCCATTGATTAGGAAACTGTCGCAAACTTATAATTACTTTAATAGATTTAAGTCTTATTACTAATAAATCCCTAGTTTGTACTACGGACTTAATAGTAATGGTAATGGTTTAAGCGGCCGTAGCCTAATGGCTATGGTGTTGGACTTGTGATCTTGTGGTCGCCGGTTCGATCCCTACCCATGGCACTACCGACGTAAACCCACTCGGAACACAAGCATTTAGCTTAACAAGAATACTAGTAGACTGCAAAACTCTACTAGTAATTAAAAAAAATGTATAATGTAATAATGCATTATTATTCAGCACTTAGGTATTTACATACAATTGTACTTGTCAGAATTACAATGTAAGAAGATAAATTAATAAAAAAGCTATAACTAACAGGTAATTATTACTCTATTAAATATCCGACTAGGTAACTAACAGTAGTAGGTAGGCAATAGCAAATCATACAAATCTAAAAACTACATAGTCCGTCCGTCTGTCCTGTGATATTTATTTAAATTAACCAATTAATATTTTTATTATGTTGGTACATTTCACTGCCACAGTCCCATGGGGACCCGGTCGTTTAAAAGGCATTCATGAGGCCGAAGCCAACATTGAAGAGGCCTTTGGTACCTTTTATTATCAAAGGGAGATGGCTGCATCTATGAAGGTCTATCCATGATATAATATTATTATTATTATAAGAAGATATTATTATTATTGCTTAAAATAGGGTCGTATGTAAGATATATTAATATGCGTATAGGTATATTTATTTATAGAGCTTTCGCCTTCACATGTCACGGTGCGAATTGCCTTCCCGACCGTTCCCCAATGAACACTGATCGTATACGTATAAGTAATAGGTAGTTGACGCAAACAGCTTAAGCAGGGACACATGAAATATAGGTATTAGTGAAATTTGTGTTGACATTTGTAGGTTAACATGCAACACTTTTCTTAACGGACAAATGTAGTCATTCAAGCTTTAAGCTTGGGGCGACGGACTTGTGATCTTGTGGTCGCCGGTTCGATCTATTGCACTACCGACGTGAACCCACTCGTAACACAAGCATTAGCGCAAGAGGGTAACAAGAATACTAGTAGACTGCAAAACTCTGCTAGTAATCTTAAAATAACAAAGAAAGAAAGACTTTACTCGACATAAAAGCGATTACGTATACAACCTTATAAAATGGATAAATATTACATGAATAAAACACATATACTGGGTGACTTTTTTACCGTCTTGAAAAAAATAGGGCGTGATATGTATATGAAATAGATGTCTAAGGCATGGGTCCATACCCATTGCACTACCGACGTGAACCCACTCGTCGAAGTCAAATCGAACCGGCGACCACAATATCACAAGTCCGACGCCCTAGCTATTGGGCTACGGCTGCGAAAAAGTTTTGTTTTTAACATTGTCATATTCTTAACAATACCGTGTTGCTTCTGAAAATGAAGCATGGTAGTAACAAAGTATTGTTTTTACTCCCTGCTTAATAACTCTACATTTCGGAACAGCGGTTTTGTACGATATCCAATTTCGATAATATACGATGTTCAATCAATTATCATGAGCAATACCTTCTATTTAGGCTTTTACTACTTCACCGGGCATAAAAGCGAGCAGAGCAGCAGCCTTTTAAAAAAAAAACTAGGGTTTGAAAACTACCAACTAAGCAACCTGCGCAAGAGGGTGGCCTGGAGGGGGATTAATGGATTATTACTTTTTGTTTTTTTTGGGGAGTTTTGTGCAACTGTCGCTCTACGTTACAGTTCGCGGGCCTGTCGGACTTTGGGGTCTACGAGGGCTTCGGAAGGTTCTTTGCAAACTAAGGGTCGGCCGGCAAGGCCGTGCCCGTGACGTTGCAAAACTTTTGTGTTTAACTGCATAAGTTCCTCCATAAAAAATAGATTAATTCCTAACAGTTTTGACATAAGTTTTTGACAACAAACTGTTTATGCAAGTTGTCTTAGTACGTATAGGTTTTGAGTGAAGGGCCAGTTAAGGAGTTTGCTATCCGTTACCTAAGATTCTTGATCCCGTAGGTATGCAATGATGTAACTGGCCCAAGGACGAGTTTTATTGCCCATCGTCTTATTATGTACATAAAGTTCAAATATCTATATAATAATATTATTACGGGAAGCGAAATTTTATCGTCATAAAGCCCTTTTTAAGCACTTTGAGCGTCTAGAAGAATCTCAGTCTGTTGATAGTAAAATGTTTATATGATAGAAGAAGAGGAGAATAGATATTTTTGGACGTAGAAAAATAAAAAAACCAAAATGTCCATGGTCGGGGTGTACAAGCAGGCCCCTCTTTCCCTGGGCACTGGGCACACTGGACACGTGCCCAGAGCCCCGCGATGTTTTAGGGCCCCCTAATCCCTACCTAAGGAATAATCGTAAATGTGCCGGATTATCCAGATAGCAAAAGTAGAAGTAAACCAAGATACGTGCGCAAGTAAGAAATGAATAATAGGTGGATGCCTAAAAAACAAAAGCTCGTTAAGCGACTCTGAGTCATCCGTTAAAAAAGTAAAAATTAAGCTTAAACTTTTTAATTCTAATGTGCCCAGGGCCTCTAATGGGTGAAAGACGGCCCTGTGTACAAGTCTCCCTATAAATCTCGTAGGTCTTGGGTTAGACCCCACGCTCGACAAGAAATCTTTTTGTAAAATCAAAGATTTATTTTCGGGTCTGGTCGGTTGAAGTTGAAGGCCTCCGTGCCTCGGAAAGTTTAGCCGTTGATCCCAATTGTTATTATATCATCTATAAAAGGCACGGCCAGCAACGTCTCCGTGTGTATAACGACATAATACTACAGTCACCAACCCACATGCAAAGCTTGGTGACTATGCAAAACCGTCCCTCGGGTAGTGCAGCAGCAAGTAAAGCCAGCCTTCCTCAAAGAACAATTTAACACTGAAAGTTTTTTTTTTCAATCGGACCGGAACTTTTTTTTATTAGCGCGAATTATTAATATCTGACCAGCAGTTTCTGATATTAGCAAACAAACAAACTCTTAAATATTAGTATAGATATAGAGAGTTGATTTTTATACTTTAGTTGGTAACGGCTAAACTCTAAAACTTTACGGACGTACAACTTCCACTGCCACTAGTCTTATAGTTTATCATCAGTCTTTGAAACTTTATAATAAAGGCCGTCCACTTAGGTAGCTAGAGAAACCTGCAGGTTAGCTAGGCTAGGATCCTCGCCGGACAGACCGAGGACCGCGTTGACCCCTGCCCCTGTTGTGTGATCCAGTGCCTGTAGTCCGTGCCAATGATCACGTCCTCTTTACTTTCTCTTTACTTCTAGCTTCAGCGGCGTGCCCTGAGTCGTGGTCCTTACCCCTTCAGGGTGCCGGCGTGCAGGCTAAAAGCCTAAAGTTGCAGGCGTGTGTCGCTTAAATTTAATGGAATTTGGCTGAGGACATTGCACTCTAAAATATGCTTTAATATTTTTATTTTAGTTTTATTCATAAAATGTTTAAATGAAATAAATATAGTAAATAGATATTAACGTTGATATTAAGAGCTTATTTACTAACACAGGACTGACAGACTTCTAGCACACCTGAAATAAATTCAAACACAATTTAATAGTAAATGTTACCATTTATAATTAATTTTATATGCATTGTTAATTTTCTTGACAAGTACGAGTGTATGTTAATACCTAAGTGCTGAATAAAAATCGTTTATTTCGTTTATACTCTTTACTTTCATGACTTATGAAGTTAATATACACTAATGAAATAATATACTTAATAATATAAACTTAACTAAACTATAGGAGGCCTATAACCCTTCTCGGTTATGGGACTCCTCAAACTGTCTCCATTCTTTCCGGATTTTTGCTGTTTTCTCCTATTGTTTTCACAGAGATTTTTTGGATATCATCAATCCAGCGATCTTTTGGTTTGAAAACTTACTTAGTGTTAATACATAAGTTTTATAATAGTCGTATTTAAATATGAATTTTCATATTGATGTCCAGAAATTGTTAGAATTAGGAGTGTTAGCAAATACAATTAAATGCAAATGTAATAAAGCCTTTTTTAATACATTAAGCTTCCGGTGGAATGACAAATTTTGCATATAATTATAATATATTTATGTTTTAAAGAGGAAGAATTCGGTTGGTTTTTTGTATTGAATATGCTCCGATTTAACTCTTGAATGTTGTAGGCACTATTTGCTGTGTAATCAGTATTATATACACGTTTTACAGTATGGAAATTTGACTGGAAATGTGATATATTATTGACAGGTAATAAATACACTGGTTATATTTAAAGCACACAACCATCGTGTCTAACATACCGCGTGCGGTTTCACTCGCGTAACTCCCTTTCCCGTGGAAACGTCATTATTAAATATAGCCTATGTCATCCGGGGATAGTGTAGCTTTCCAACGGTGAAAAAATATTTCAAATCGGTCCAGTAGTTTCGGAGCCTGTTGAATACAAACAAACAAACAAACAATTAAATCATTCCTCTGTATAATATTAGTACAGATTTACAGTAGTAACAATCAGCCAGTAATTGACATAACTGTAACAAAGCATACTGGGAGTTAATTCATTAGCCGCACACGTCTGAACACCGTACAATTAGTGCTGCAACTATGTAAGCATTTGTGGTATCCCTAAGTACCTATTAGGATATAGTTTAGTTTGCGACATAATTATGTAGAACAATAATAATTTCTCGTTCTTATAGACCTTCTCGACATGTTACCATTGTATAAGCTTATTACTGTGTGTCTCATAAGAAAGTCTCTCAGCGAGCTATGCTCGGCGTTTCCCTGATTGAATCAGAAATGAAGAGATCCGCAGAAGAACGAAGGTCGCTGACATAGCTCAACGGATTAGCAAGCTGAAGTGGCAATGGGCAGGACACATAGCTCGAAGAACTGACGGCCGATGGAGCAGAAAGGTTCTCGAGTGGACACCATGAACTGGCAAGCGCAGCGTAGGACGACCGCCTGAACGATGGACTGACGACCTCATAAAGGTTGCAGGGAGTCAGTGTGCAAGCAATGACTTCCTGCAACTGGCCGCTAGCGATCGTTTCAGCTGGAAATTGATTGGCGAGGCCTATGTTCAGCAGTGGACTACAACAGGATGATGATGATGATAAGCTTATTTTCCTTGGAAAATTTCTTTATTTAAATGTAGCTTTCTCTTTTGTTTCTCACTTTTTCTGGGAAAGTATATTACGTAGCCTTCAGCTTTCACGGGCAGGGTGGCGTCTCCATGACGGCGGGGCATGTAGCTCTAGACCTCTACATTAGTAATGGTATACTATTCATATTGGAGGAGAGAGCCTATCCAATAAAATTCCCTCACGCCAAATGTGATGGTACAGGGAACTTAAAATACTTCTGGGTAAAGTCCTTTCCTAATGGTGAAAGGCTTTTTCAAATAGGTTCAGTAGGTCTTTACTAGAAATTATTGACACACGTATAAACAATCAACATACAAACCTTTTTGTTTTTAATATTAGTGTTGATATTAATGCATCCGGTGTAACTAAATCGGATACACGCTCAAAATGTTGTGTATTAAATAGAATCTGTCATGTAAATATTAATGGGTAATATAGACAGTTAGGATCACTTTTAAAATTTGGCATAGTTAACAATAAGGCGGACGCGTTGGGCTTAGATTCTTCGAATTTAGTGTATTATAAATCAGTAGTTATTTCATCTTCTAGTTAAATTTGAAGGGTTTCATAACTTCGTTACTAGGTGTCTGACAAGGAATATTCCCGGTAGACATACCGGGAACAGAAAAACGGTCCTCAGAGACTACATAAAGCTGTCAATCCTACATCCAACCCTTCCCCAGCCTCTCACCTACATTTAAAGAGCAAAATTCACAGCAATACCTACTTGCACACACACTCAAATACCGTTTCTGTAAGAATATAACTAGCGTTGAAATTAAGTTATTGAAGCCAATGAAATACGTAATTTTGTATGTTATAGAAATGTTGGTAGTTCATGTTAAAATTATAAATGGTTAAGGTAACCCTCGTGGCGTAGAGTGGGGTTCAATTCCCACTCCGGACAAGAAAAATCTTGTTGAATAATCTTTCCAGGTCTGGTTGGTTGAGAGACTCCGTTCCTCAGAAAGCACGTTAACGTGTTTGTTCCGATTAACATAACATCATCTATGTCAACCGTATACTAAATCTTCATGGGCAGCAGCGATTACCTTTGTGTATACTTTACGTAATACTACGGTCACCCGCCTACCATAGTCACCAAGCGTGGTCGACTCCTTCAAGGGAGGATGATGAAGCTACGTTAAGTCTATATATCTATATAAGTTGATTGTTATTTTAAATTTACATTTAACATTGATGTGACTAGTATTTATATAAAACAATAGTTATTTTAAAATGTAACACATAGTTTTACTCAATATATTGATGTAGGATGAACGTATTGGCCATGCCAGTTACATATCTAATTTTATTTAGTTTAACAATTACGGTTAATTCGACTACCATCCGTGTCTGGAAAAGCACGTTAAGCCATTGGTCTCGATTGTTATAAGATCATCTATAACAATGGTTTACCATTGAGCGGAAAGCAGCGTTTCCCTGGGTGTTACATAATCAGAACTGCGGTCACCAACTCGCCTGCCTAGCGTGGTGTCCAAAGCCAAAACACACATCGAGGGACATCTTTGTTCAGCAGTGGACGTTATGCAGACTGATGAAGAAGATATTCGTTCAAAACTTATAACAAACTTCACCTAAAAACGACCTACGATTTCAATAGTTTCTTTCTTCCCAATGTTCTAGCGGTTAGCTCAATATCCTTATACTTTATATAACAAATGGCATTTTCCCTATATCAGGCAGTTTTTATCGCCTTTCTGCGAAGGGTTATCACTAATTGCAAGATTTATTTTACTTATTGATAACCTTTTTTTTAATATGTTTTAGAAAAATAGTGTTTGTACCCTTTATAGAAAACACAAGATGACCCGAAGTCGTAGAAGCCACTTCTTCTACGGTATTGGATCACCCAAAACTTAAATTTTTATTATTTTACAGCGGAGTGTACAATTTTTTTTTTAATTGAAGAAATAATATTTTTGTATTTGCGGCTACGCATAGTAATACGTCTCTGGTGGCTGACCATTTTCAAACTAGCTTGTGCCCGTGACTTCGTCCGCGTGGAATAGTTAATTTAGGCTGACCCCGATTTTGAAACATTACTCATTAGTGCTACGCTGTTATTGGACTTAGCATTATGATATATAGCATATACACTTATTCAATAAATAGGCTATCTAACGCTTTAAGAATGTTTTATATCAGACCAGCAGTTTCTGAGGAAAACCCGTCGTAGCAAACAAACCTTTCCTCTTTATAATATGGACAGGACCTCAAGAAGGAAAACTGCACGGATCCTCCTCCTGTCTATAATGTATGTACTAAAGCAATCATAATGATTATATCATTTAAAAAAATCGTTGTATTAAAAGTTCTGATAATTATCTTAAGATCGAGTTTTTTAACAGTTGTACGACTTTCTCTAATATTTCGATGACTATTGTTACATAAGAATAAAAAATAAAAAAATTGAATTAATTGGATACCGTTAAAGTTATAAAATGAATTAAGTTGACAGTATTTCTAACTTTTTTCTTCATAAATAAAATCATAATTTCTAACAAGTTCAACAACCCTACGTCGATCCATTATTTTTAGTTATCGCTACTAAAAATGTTGTTTGTTGCAAGCGATCAGTGACGTTATCTTTACGAGGCAGTTTTTCCTTCTAAAAGTGTTGTAGATATATCTATTATCTTCATAGGTATCAATAATTCCGACAAAAATAACAAAGGATTTTTCCACTTTTTGTATGAGATACTTATTTATTTTCTTAAAGTGGCCAAGTGCCCAACCGCCTTTTGTCACTTTGCGATTGTACATTTGTGTGTAAGTTAAGATTATGTTGAGTTTAGTTGTGATTATGTACAATGCGTGTTTCGTAAACTCCACTATCATTTTAAGAATACAAATAACTCATCATATGGTGCACAGTGTCAGATTGCAATCGAGTTGCTGGGCGCTAAGGATGGGAGAATAATTACCAAGTTGGAAGAAAGAAATCTTCAATTTGAGACTACTGTTTGTCAGATGTAGAAATCAAACTCACGACCTCCGTTATGTATAATGGTTATATATTATATATTTAAGCTAGAGGTGCCAACCGTCCTGTTTTCCCAAGACATGTCCTGGTTTTATTAATGTCCCAGTACGTCCTGGATAGCTTTTAAGCAGCGTCCTGGGTTTAAAGCACCATAAGGTTATATTATTATACAATTTGCGCGTTGACATTATTACTGGAATTGAAATTACAAAAACTACTTTTTCTACATATAAATTTAAATTTTGCCATTATTGTATCCTGTTTTGAAAACGGTTCTCCTGGTTTTTACAACTTCAAGTCCTAGTTTTTTGAAATTGTGGTTGGCAACCCTAATCTAAGCCAAAGATGTTGCTAACAACAACAATACAATTTAATTAGAACCTCAAACAAATCAAAACTTTTATCCCAATCACAATTTAAATTAAAAACGGACATTCTATGTCAACTTACAAAACTCAAAAATGAATACAACGACAGAACAAATATCTTAACATAAACATCAGTGTAAAGTTAACGCAAGTTTATCAATTTCATTTGTCCAAATACTTTTATGGCTTAGTAGTGAAGTTGCGCGAAATGGGAATGACTTCAAAACAACTTCGAAATCAAACATTTGCTGTGTTGACATAAATAGAAGCGTACAGTTCGCCGACCTTAGTTACTTGTTTTGCAAGAATGCGGTTGGGTAATAAACTTTGTTCTTTTCTTCGTGGGCTGAAAAACAATGTATGAGAGACAAGATTCCCACGCCCAGTATCACCTGCGTAGCTTCCGATCCTGTAAGAATTTTTATATAAGGCTAATTAACACAGAAATATTTTTTGAAATCCGATCTGTATTCCTGTATTCAAACAAACGAACTCATTAATCAGGCTATATTAGTAGTAGTAGTAGCAGGTATGTTAGTATAGAATATAATATAGATGTATAACAACGAAGACTGCCTTTTGGTCTAGCGGTAATATGTTAGATCAGGATCGATTCCCGATTTGGTTAAAAACTTGTATATTCTAAAAATATCTTTTGAAACAAAATTATATTAGCCTTAAATTAGGAAGTTGGTGGTCTTTAACTCATGCTGAAACGCTGTTTATTCTGTCGGTCCTGCGCCTAATCTCCCACCGTTCATGTCGGTAAAATAGTCTCACCAGATTTTTAAAGTAAAAGAATAGAGAGTGCACCTTTGTTTGCAGATTTCATCGCCATAGTCGAAATCTGCCGTGAGGACATAGGTCGTGAGGTATTTAATTTTATTCAGTTCTATTTTCCAATTCACTGAGTGTTTACTCTGTATATTGATTTAAAGATAGTAATCTTACAATCCTGTGTATAACTTTGCATGACTAATCGTAGTTTTCAAATAGAAACCAATAAGGCTGACGACAAAAAAAAAACTATTTGGTCTGTCAGTTAGATTACCATAAAATATTGAATACGTATTTTTTTATGTTGATATATTAAAACAAAAAGTTTAGGCAGGGCATGTCGTCCTAACTTCAAAATATATTACCTAAACTCGTATCATGATTCCTTCAATAAAATCCACAAATAACATATTTCGCCAAACGCACTTCTTAAGTAGTAACAACAATTGCTAATATCATTATTATTGTTATTTCATGACGCTTTTGATGTCCACGATATGGCTGGTCAGTACTGGAGATAATGTCAAAATAACGGTCGGCTCAGGTCTGCCCGGAAGTTTATAGCCAAAGACTGTAAATCTTGGTAGTAAAATCGGAGCTAGGTTTAGTGTGATGTGAGTTATAAATACGCTTTCATATACTTCTTAAATCATAGGAGGTCGTCCTCAAGAGGCGAGCCTCGCGACGCGTTCACCTTCAGACCCGATCGCAGCCCGCGCTGGTTGATTTCAATTCTTTATAATACTCGACGATTATAAGTATCACAAGACATTACAACATTGGTAAATTTTAAGAATAATGTTATCGTTAAAATGTTATCTAAATTATTAATCAAGATTTTTTGTCAGAGGCTCAGTGCGCTATGCAATTTCCAGTGCGTGCCACCGTTGATGCTTATTTACAAGAGTTACAGTGGTATATGGGTAGGATTAGTCCCAATAAAAGATACTTACCTATCATATAGTTCTGCATAGAAATATGTGCAGCGGAAACATGTAAAATAGGGTGGATAATCACCTCTAAAGTGCCAGTATACCAATTTTAATATCGAATTATAAAAATCATGAATCATCATAATATTCGTCTTGATATTTCTATAAAATCTGATAATAATGATTTTTAAATCCTATTTAGACATGATATTATGCTAGGAACTGGGAACTATTATGATAGTAATTTATGTTTTTTATATCACGGAACTAATATCGGTAAATCGGCGCATAAGACTTGGTATTATTAACTTCAAGTTTTGGTTTAGGTTCGTTCGTTTGCAAACAATACCGCGTTAACTTCAATACATATATTATATACGACTTCCCAAAATACGTAATTACCTTCTGCTTGCGGCTTTCCTTTTGTGAAAATTGTTTACCAATCCCACGGCACCCTGAACTGAACAAGTAAGATATACGCATATATATATTCGCATATTCTGTTAGACAAAGGCACAATCATACCCCATGCTGAAAATGACATTTATTTATAAAATAAAATCTTTTTTAATCCTCGATAACAATTTTTGTAAATTAATTATCAAAGGAAGTTTATTTCATGGAACAGAGAATAGAGTATGCAGAGTAAATATAGGTAACAATTTTGAATGCCAAAAAAATCTTAAAATTGTACTCTTATCGTACTCGTACAACACAACAGCAATGGCGAAGCCTATAGGCTATTAAGCAAACTCTTCAACTTTATAAGTATAGATTATAGATATACCTATATTATGAAATATACCAAAATATTTCGGACAGGACAGCTTTTATCGTGACCCTTTATGTATTCAAGTAAGTACCTATTGATATCAAGGAAGGAAATCTATGGCGCAACGTGATGTTGGTAATCCATGCTTAGACATCGGTTCAAAGAAAAGTTAATTTTATATCTCACCCTCGGAGGTGCCGTGATATTACGTTCGACTTTAGAAGAAAAAATGGTTGCTTTTACTGTTTAGTATAGCATGATGGTGGGTTTTAGATGAAGTACACCCACACAACCTCCGTAGCATAGCGGTATTGGGTTGCTTTAAATCTTGGAGATCGTGGGTTCGCTCCCCATGCCAGACAGAAAATCTTTGTGTAAATTCTAAGATTTCTTTCCGGGTCTGGTTGGTTGAGGGACTACCCTCCAAAACTACCTCGGAAGGCACCTTAAGCCGTTGGTCCCGATTGTTATAACATCGGGAACGGGCAGCGGCGTTTGCTTGTGTGTTACAACATAATTCTGCGGTCACCAACCCGCCTGCCAAGTGTGGTGACTGTAGCAAATACCCTCCCTCGGGAGGAGGCCCTTGTTCAGCAGTGATGATGATACCCACACAAAAACGATTGGTTAGGTTTTTTAAAATCCAACAGCGATGCAGCAGATTGTATTTACACACAGCTAGAATTGATCAATTCATCTGCCAAAGGCTGTCTGTTGAATTCCAGTAGTTTAAATATCGGGTCGTGTCCGATTAGAACAGTTAACAACTAAGGCTTCTGACTACTAACGTTGAAATTCTCATGTATATTTTCAATGAAATTGTATGACCTAATTGTAAGCTATTTGCTTGTTAATCAAGTGTTCGATTGCTATTCTGTTCCAAAATACGAGAGGAGAGGATGATGACAGTAGCCGTATCATAAAATGACATTAATAATAATATCATTAAGGAGAAGAGCCAAAGAATAGATGAATGGATTTTGTAAGAAGTAACAAAGAAGGAAAAGGGAGTAAGTGATAGCGTGACAGCGGACTGGCCGGAATGAAAGAGAAAAACGTAGCGCCGATCACAAATGATTTGGGGTAAGGGCATATCGTCATCATCATCAGTCCGTATAACGTCTACAGTCGACTGAGACCATGGATACCACGCTTGACAGGCGCGTTGGTGATCGAAGCATTATGTACAGCATTTCACAAGTAAACGCTGCTGACCGTTACAGATAACAGCTTAACGGTTCTACATCAGGCACGGAGGGTCATCGACGATTTCTTTCCGGGTCAGGTTGGTTGAAGTACTTTCAACCAAACTGACTCGGAAAGAAATCTCCGATTTTATACAAAGACTTTTTACCGAGAGTGGGAGTCGAACTCACGAGATTTAAGGTGAGACATTCGCTACGGATTGGAATCTAAGTGATAAAAAAAAAAGGTTTCTTTCCAAATCTAGGTGGTTGAAGGACGTAGACGTTACGTTATCCAAAAGTAATATTGATATTTATTGATTTTTTCCCACAGGACATGTAACTATGTAAGAAATACCTCAAAGTAACAAACATATTTCTATTTTCAACAATATTTGATCGCACCTCCTTTTACCTCGTCCCTTTGTGTATAAAAAACCCTTCATCTGACCCGAGGGTCAGATTTGGCCAAAAATCTGCATTCGTTGATTACTTTATTTGCCCTTTGAAAACAATATTTGTTAGATAGGCGAAGTTACACGTGTTTTTGGTCAGTAACAAGGATTACAATTGAAATAACTAAGATCAAATTTTACTTTTTTAAATTTTTTGGCTATGTTCAGCGCATAATAAGTTGAAAATAAGGGCAGAATTAATTTATATTACCAACACTATTGAAACCATTCAAATACGATAAGCCGCGAAAGTCAGAAAGTACTATTAAATAAATAAAAATCATTTTCATTTACGTAAACCAATTACAAGCACTTGTATGAGCTAAACATTAATTGAAAAATTCATTAATGCATAGTATAACACAAAGTCGCTACCCACTGCATGTCGGTAACTACCTATGTAAGTATGCTTAAATCTTTGAAACTTCGCAACGGATTTTGATGAGGTTTTTTATCGATACAGCGATTCAAGAGGAAGATCTATATGTATAATACATCAGCATTGCAACCAGGGCGGGTCGCAAGTTTATTATAAGTCCTAAATTACATTTGTTATTTATTTACTAAGGCACATCAACAACATAAACACATACATTGACAAATGTTACATAATAATAGGTATACAAGAAAAAAGGGCTAGGTGTTTACATCTATTATAGATGTTAACACCTAGCCCTGAATGCCTAGCCCACTATTTTTATAACAAATGCACAACATTTGTTATAAAAATAGTGATCAACAGCTTAAAAGTTAAATTTTATATTTAATTAAGTTGGGAAATTGTATTGCATGCATAGTCTCTTACTAACTTAATAAAATAAAATAAATTGTAATATTTAATACGCAGTAATTAATTGAAATGAAATGTCAAAATAATAAGAGCAAATGAAATGAAATTAATCAATAAATTTTTAATAATAACCTAATTCATTTGATGTCAATTTGGGAGGCTATTCTTGTTAACCGCGTTTAAGATTTTTATATTGACTTATTATAATTATAATTATTTCTAATGAAATTATTTATTATAATTTATTTATATTGTTATTAGCGACGCAAAATGCTTGTTCTGTCTATATTATAATATATTATATTCCACACTATATTCTATCTACACCGGTGGCTTTGATTAACTACCATGTAGTTTATCATGATGTTCTGGGTTGGATTCAAACTCGGGGTATCCCACCAGCTGGATTAGAACCATCCAGCCACTACGAATCCGAACCAGTTGTACAAATCATTATCGATTATTAATCATCATCATCATCATCAGCCCGTATAACGTCCACTGCTGAAAATGGGCCTCCTCCCGAGGGAGGGTATTTTTCCATAGTCACCACGCTTGACAGGCAGGTTGGTGACTGCAGTAATATGTTTAACCACTCTAGGAAACGCTGCTGCCCGTTTCTTGATATACGATTATTACAGATGATGTTATAACAATCGGGGTAACGGCTTAACGTGCTTTCCGAGGCACGGGGAGTAGTCCCCCAACCAACCAGACCCGGAAAGAAATATCAAAATTTACACAAAGATTTCCTGTCCGGCATGGGGATCGAACCCACGACCTCCGAGATTTAAAGCGAGCTAAATACCGCTACGCTACCGCGTAATTGAATAAAAGATTATTTATTGGATGCACCAAGTAGGACATATTTTTTCCCCATGAAAAATAAAATTGTAACACAGAAGAAAAAAAAAATAGTTACGACTCGTAACTACTAGGTAATAATACGACAGATTTTCAATTTCCCAAAATCTGGTGGGGTGTCACCCGGAAAGTTGTCATTCCTGCGCCTGATCACCGGATTTTGAGAATAAAATAATATAGAGTGCATCTGTGTTTGCGCACGCTCTTGTGCATAAATGACTAGGGGCGTGGGACTTGTGATGTTGTGGTCGCCGGTTCGATTCCCACCCATTGCACTATCAAAGTGAACCCACTCTTAACACAAACATTTTAGCGTAGCACGAAGCCGACGACAAGAATACTAGTAGACAACTAAAACTCTGCTAGTAATCTTACAAGAAATATATCCTTTGCATTATGGCTTATCTCCTTAAAGATAGGCCGCCGCCGTGGGCAAATGAGTTGGAAGAACTATAGCATTAATTTAATCAATACGAACGCGAGTTATCATAATAAAAAAAGTTTGTTGTATGGCTCTTTAATTTTTTGTATTTTTTATTATAGCGGCAATAGGAATACATTATCTGTGAAAATTTTCAACTGTCTAGCTATCGCGGTACTTGATATACAGCCTGGTGACAGACAGACAGACAGCAGCGTAGTCTTAGTAATTGGGTCCCGTATTTACTTTTCGGCTACGGAACCCAAAAAATCTGAATATTACAAAAACTGAGTACATATAACGTAGGTTACTATTATTTCCGAATTGTCATCGTCAGAGAAACGTTATAATTTTATTAGTATGATAATGACTCCATATAACTAATCCATCAATGTGTAATAGTCATAATAGATGACATTATAACTTTAAAAATTCATATATTCATATATTCAGGCAAAACAACCTGATTCAAGACAAGAAATAGAAAATCATTATATATTGATTGATAATTACATGCATTTTCTTAACTTTGGAGCATTAATTACGATGTACCGCTATACGCGGACGTAGCTCAATTGCTAGAGGCATCGGACTTGTGCCGCCGCCACCTGTCCGATCTCCAAATTTTACTTCTTTACGGTGACATGAGATATGATGAGTAGATGACATAACGTAATCCACTATGCATCTACGATTAGTCCTTAGAGTGGCTATCGGTTATCGTTTGAAGTAGGGACTAGTTGGCCCTAAACCATCGCGGGGCCCTGGGTACGAGCCCAGTGGGGAAGAGGGGCCTGTTAATTTTTGACTATTTACCAGACTAAGTGCCTGTAATTGGTTATCGAAAATAAAAATGACTTTTATTATTTTTGTGAACAAAACTTGGTATAAAATACATTGTCCATATACGGGCTAGACAATGTTTAGAATAGCCTTGAAACCATAAGAAGTATTCAATTGGATTACACACGTTTGCAAACGAATGGCACTCATATGTCACAATGTTATTGCATACCATAAAATATAGGAATATAAAATTATATGTATTATACTACCTGTAACAGTTTTCTAAAGCAGGATTTTATTTAAATACTAGCTTCACCCGCAGAACTCCCGTTCCCGTGGGAACTTCATAATGAAATATAGCCACTTAGGTTAAATGTAAGCAACATTTTTCCAATTGTGAAAGAATTTTTGAAATCGGCACCGTAGTTCTTGAGTTTATTCATTACAAACATACACACTAAAATACAAATCTTTCCTATTTATAATATAAGTATAGATAACTTCATGCGCTCGGTTTCACCCGCGTCGCTGCCGTTCAATTGGGAATGTCATAATTTAATATAACCTATGATATACCTTAATAACTTAGCTTTCTTATGGTGAAAGAATTTTCGAAATCGTTCCAGTAGTTCCGGAGTTTATTCAATGCAAACAAACAGTCGAATGTTTCCTCTTTATAATATTAGTATAGACGAGCTGCTGTACGCGACTTCACGCTGTCGCTTAGACTTGGGCCGGATTCTTGGAAATTTTAGTTAATTTTAGACCTGTTACCTTTAAGGCATCTTACTATAATGTGTACATTTGTTGTTATCGCACGACAGACGGACAGACTGATTAAAAATTCTGTAACATCAAATAATTTTTACAATGTTTTTAGCTACTTAAGTGATACTTTTGTTTGATTTAGTCTTAAGTATAATTAATATAATGTAATTTTGACAAGTACAAGTGTATGTAAATACCTAAGTGCTGAACAAATTTCATTATTTCATCCGCGTAAAATACCTAAAGAAAATAACTTTCAGAACTAAGTTATTCCTTCATTAGTTATATTAGCGTCCTACCAATGAAGTCCCGTCTAATTTTGTACTAGCATTTTGGATATAAGAAAGAATAGACGAAACCAAATTAAAAATCCATTATTACATTCATGTCAATAAAATAACTGAACCTGAGTTGAAGTTGTTTCTTAAGATATTATATGTCAGACGGTATTCGCATTTTTTATTTTATTTTTATTTAACTGAAGGTTCGATGGTCACTAAAGGTCGCGGGGAGTTGGTTGATGCAGGCCGCTAGCGATCGTTCCCGCTGGAAATCGATGGGGGAGGCCTTTGTTCAGCAGTGGACAACAGGCTGATGATGATGATGATGATTTTACTCAACAAATAATAGTTTGATCAGAAACATACACTAAGCTCATCTATATACTGTTCATACCATTGTTTATCTATTAAAAAAACAATGTATCAAGGTAAAAAGAACACTGAAAAAGTATGAAACCTTCGTATTGATTAAGCAGCTTCCATGATTGAAAGTCGTTAACCCAAACCCGGCCTAAAAATAAGTAAGTACGGTTTATTTATACTATTTAAATACGTGTCAGATCGATAAAGGTTTAAACATTTCTATTAATATTGCTTATATTAATGGAAAAGTTCAAACCTGTATCGACCTTACAAGTTTAATGTGTTCATTCTAATTGTTAAAACCGTTTCGACAAAGCAAATACTTTTAACCTCTTTTTACAATCATTGCGCGGACAGTGGAATATGAAATTTCGCACACTTATAGTTTATATAGAGAAGGAGTGCGAAATGCTAATATCTTTTTTAATTATGGTCCAATTTTGACCATTGGGCGACCATTACTTAACAGGAATAGCGAAATCAAGAGGTAATGAAAATGGATAGACACAACTACCGATGTTTTTTCTGTCTGTTTGTTCCGGCTAGCCTCAGTAACGGTTGGACCGATTTTGACGGAACTGTCACTGGTAGATAACTAAAGGTTTAATTTAGGCTTCTTTTTATTTTATCTGTCTGCAGAGACCCCTTCCTTCCACTTGCTATGATCTTAACATACCACTTCCGCCACTTACACAGTCATTAATCTCGTCATGAATGTCTTTCGATACTTTAAACCTGGCCTTTCTTAAGAACGTCTCCGATTTGAACATGGAACGTCTGCCTTCGTCTTTACCTTCGTTCGGATCACACGAAACCGAATCTCATCTCAAAACCCGAATCCCAAATATTACAAAAGGTGAAAACGTTTATAATGGACTCAGAATATAATATTCGTTCTCTTTGCTATTCATATCAATCACTTAAAATCAAAATCGAGACTTGAGAAACATTTTTATTAACTCGTGTCAAAAATGATCTAATATATTTGCAGGATAACATGATGTATGGTACGTTAGTATGATTTATGAAATTGTTCGTAGAACGAAGTGTTATCTTAAGTTATTTACATTGTATCGTAACAGGTAAACATAATTCAATTTAGCGTAAGATATCTTGAAACTACGAGCCGCCTAAGAGAGGGAATATGGCCTCGCTACCCCTTTGAGGTCGTCCCTTAAAGTATAAGGACTCAATAGTGCTCCAAGCGTCCCTAAAATTTGACTTTTTAACAAAATTTATCGACTTAACTTAACATGTTATCCGCGTAAATAAACGTATGAAAGTAATGAGGTTATAAAAAACGTTATTAAATATAAAAAAGTCAAATAAATTCTTACGTTTTTAAGGATATAAATAATGGTTGAATTTTATTACATTTGGCGTGTAATATGAGATTTATATGTGGTTTTCTACGTGTCTATTCCAATTCCCATACGCGAGTCAAAATTATTGAACTTCAATAATAGTTTTTAAAAAATTTAATATAAAAATTACAATTTAATACAATGATTATTAATTTATTAATACAATGATTACACTTTTATTATTAATATAAGAATTATACTGAGGTTTGATGTAGACTAAGGTACGAGTAGTAGTGAATATTCTCTTATGCTTGTTCAGGGTATTTATACTCTTCACTGTCCCATTGTTTCATTATAATAGCCTGTTCTTCGGAATCATGTTTGTTATGTTTCCTGTGTTATTCTTCGAAAATATGTTTGTTATTCATAATGTTTCTCTTTACTGGTGATCCACGGTGTTATGGATAATGGTTGCATTTCAATAGGAGCATTAGGTTGCATTTCAGTAAACAACATGGGTGGCTTGTATATTGTTATTACCTTATTATTATGTTCCCTATTAAGGTCTGGTTGACTATCCCCCTCTAAATTCAAAGTCCTAGGTTTCCAGCAAACCTTGGATCTGCAAAATTTCAAATAGACGAAGCCACTTATCATAATTATTGTGACTACGGTAATCCAACTATATTGAATTATTTGGTGTGTTTCTGAAGTCACTAAAGTTTGCACTTCTTTCAATTGTTTTATTTTTGCTGTTATTTTAGATTTATCATAATTTAATTCAATTTCTGGTACTTCTTCCATCTTTGGGAATTCAATATTTGGTATTATTATCTTTTCTGTAGATAATTTTGTTTTATATAATATTTTTCCTGAAACATTCAATGCACAATTGTCACCTTGTAATATATATGATCCTTTTGCCCAAGTAATTTCTTGATGTTTATTGCAGTCTATTTGAACTTCAGTGGTTCTATTAAAATACATGTAGATTGCTTTAGGAGATATTTCTTGTATTTCTTCTATCGGACATCTTATGGGTATTGTTTGACATTTATTAGCTTCCTTTTTGAAAAGTATTTCAGTTTCACAAGTATCTACTTCAATAGGCTTTCCGTTGCAAATCAAAGTATCATAATCTTTGCAACTTTCCACTTCATAAATTTCTTCATTATTATATGCTACTGTAACCTTTTGCATTAAAGGATAGGAACAGGTAGGGGTGTTTAGGATAACGGGAACAATTTTCCTTGTTTGATACAAATTTTTCTTAACTAATGGTATTTTTATAATGAAATATACAGTTCCATCAACAATCTTACTACTAACTGTTATAAAAGGTTCAATATCATTAACATTATTAGATATCATTAAGTCTATAGGTAAACATTTTAAAGTATCTTCTAAAACATGAGATTGAATTATACTATAGTGATACATTCCATGTTCAGCAAAAGTTATAGCAGTAGCTAATCTTTCAGATACATCTTGTAAAGTTTGAGCTTGTAATAATAAACTTATAGCAATCTTTTGTTGTATTTCGCTATTTGTTATGGAGACATATCGCTCATTTATTTCTTTCTGTATTTTTGTCATTTTATTTATTTGGTTATTATATTCCTCTAAAGATTCATTTGTTATTGAAATCTGTTTATTATAAGCGACTCTAAGGGTTTCTAAATCTCTTTGAATATTATTTAAATCATCTTGGTCTAAATTTCCTGTTATACTTTTAAGTACTGAACCTATTCCATTAATTAAACCTCTTTTTATTCTATTCTTACTTTGGATATTTAAATGATTACATATTTCGCTTACATGATCTATGATTATCTTAATTCTTTGATATATATGTTTTACATCTTCTAACTTAGATTGATATATTACTTCCTCGGTGGTCTTTTTAATATTAATCAGATTTTCTACAATAGGTCTTATATCTAGCTTATGAATTATCGTCCATTTTCCTTCGACTATGCGGGCAGGTTTAAGTTCAACTAAAATCACATGTTCGTTTAAATTTAACTGCTTGAACTTGAAACTGACGGTAACGGCGGCTCTGTAACAATAAGTTCCTCTATGTGGTAAGTTCTACCATTACTCAATTTATATTTATTATTTTGTTCTACTGAAATAATTTTATATGGTCCCAAAAATCTTGGTTTAGTTTTGTGTCTATCTGCCATACTATTTTTTAAATAAGCTAAATCTCCTATATTGAAAGTTTTTGGAGGTCTTACTCTCCTATTGTGATATTCGTTACGTTTTTCCTTTTCTTTTTGAATTATATCGTGTACGTTTTTATTTAAATTATTCGTAAATTCTTTCTGTTGTGCCGTATAACGTTGTATAACTTATTTTTTTTTTTAGGTTTTCTACCAAAATGAACTTCGAAAGGAGTCATGTTAATAGTACTGTGTGTAGTATTATTGTAAGCATGAGTAATATAATAAATCTTTTGTGTTTGATCTAATTCGGATTCTCTCTGTAATCGATAGAGTTCTTGAATTGTACTATGTAATCTTTCCACATCTGAATTAGATTTGTGATGTTGTGGAGATGTCGTGTGATTAATAATATCATATGTTTGAAAAAGTTCGTTAATGATTTCACTACAGAATGATTGTTCTCCATCATGTACAATTTTCTTTGGTGCTCCTATCATTGAGAATATTTCAATTAGAGTGTCATATACTCTACTTTTTTCTGTGGGTTTAACTATCGCATATTTAGAGAATTTATCGATAATGGTAAGGTACCATTGCCTTTCTAAAGACATAAAATCTATATGCCATATTTCCATAGGTTCATACGGAGTTTCAGTTTCTCTAAGTAATGTTGTATTTGGATGTCGATTGTATTTTTCCTTTTTACAAGTTTCACAATTAAGTATAAACTTTTTTATTTGTTTTCGCATACCTTCCCAATAATATTTTTCTTTTAATTGTTTATAAATGCTTTCTATGCCTGCATGACGATTATTATGTACATGATAATTTCTTATTAGAGTTAGTTGTTCTTCTTTTTCATTAATTTCTATTAAGGATTTAGTAAATCTTGTTGGTTTAAACTTAGAATGATCAAAATATCTTCTATATACTTCTGATACTTTATAATATAGTTCTTCATTAGGTATAATAAAAGCATATTTTTCACGCGGTAAATATTCTAACATAAATTCTTTAATTACTTGCTCTTCGTTTTCTGGAGGTATATAAAAGTACCATACTGAATCTTTTCTTTCAGCTTTTTTATATGGTGCATATTCGAAAATTACTCTACGTAATCTTTTAGGAGGGTAAGCATTTATTGTCGGGATACCTGAATCGCTGTCACGTTGATTTGAATGAATTGTATTATCTGAACTATTATTATCGTCTTGAGAACTTTGGCTACTAGATATAGAGTTCTCTCCTAAGTTAACTCTCATTGAATCTACGTTTTGATTATTATCTATAGGTTCGGATAATCTGTGTGAAGGACCTGCTATTTGTGAGGAGGCATCATCCTCGGTATAAAATAATTCAACTCTACTTAAAGCGTCAGCTACACGATTATCTTTTCCTTTAACATGTTCAATCTTAAAATCATAATCTTGTAATTTTAATTTCCATCTAGTTAGTCTTTGATAGCCGTGTGGTTTCTGGCTTAGAATAGACCACCCCATGTCTTCCCATGGGTGTCGTAAAAGGCGACTAAGGGACATATGGCTGATGGATGGGCAGCAGCATTTATTAGCTCAAGGTATATATCTTACTGCGATCACCAATCCGTCTGCCAAGCGTGGTGATTATGGCAATATCCCTCAACAATCCTGGCTTGCCAAGGTCTGTTAAGAGGAGGCCCATGTTCAGCAGTGGACGTAAACGGGCTATTGATGATAGTCTTTGATTAGGTTCTTTAAGTTTTGTTAACCATATAAGAGCTTTATGATCGGTTCGTAAAATAAATTTTCTTCCATAGATATAGGGTCTAAATTGTGTAATTGCCCATAATATTCCTAATAGTTCACGCTCTGTTGTATTATATTTTTGTTCTGTACTAGTTAGAGTTCTGGAGGCATAAGCTATTGGATGATTATCTTGACTTAATACGGCTCCTAATGCAATATCAGATGCGTCGGTTGTAATAATAAAAGTTTTATTAAAATCAGGGAAAGCTAATATTGGGGCATTGGAAAGTAAATGTTTACATGTTTTTATGGCATCAATATATTGTTTATCGTTAACATTAATTGTAGCATTCTTTTTCGTAGCTTCTGTTAAGGGTTTTATTATTTTACTCAGGTTAGGCACAAATTTTCGATAATAACCTATTAGTCCTAAAAATGCTCTAATTTCTTTTAAAGTTTTGGGGATTGGGAATTTTTGAATAGCTTCAATTTTCTTTTGGTTTGGTTTGAGACCATCTTTGTTTAATACATGACCTAAGAATTCAATTTCTTCTGTCATAAAAATGCATTTGTTTTTATTTAATTTTAAATTAGCTTTTCTCAGTGCTTCAAATACTTGTTGTAATTTGTTTATGTGCTCTTGTTTGGTTTTTGAATAGATTATAACGTCATCTAAGTATACTAAACAAATGTTACGCATAATTTCAGTTTTTAACACGTTATTCATCATTCTCTGAAAAGTAGCGGGGGCGTTTTTTAATCCAAAAGGCATTCTTAAAAATTCAAAATGTCCATAAGGTACACTAAAGGCTGTTTTTTCTATTGAGTCCTTATCCATTCTTATTTGATGGTAACCTGATGTCATATCTAGTGTTGAGAAATAATTATTTCCTTGCAATTTAGAAAATAGTTCTTCTATATTAGGTAGAGGAAATTTATCGGATTTTGTTACTTCATTAAGGCGACGATAGTCGATCACCATTCGCCATTTTGGTTTACCTGATTGATCTATTTTTTTTGGAACGATATGAACGGGTGAGGCCCATGGAGATTCTGAGGGTCTAATAATATTTTCTTGTAATAATTTTTCGATTTGTTTATTAACTTCTTCTTGTTGCATTTGGGGTAATCTAAAAGGACGTTGGTATATTGGTTCATCTGATGTTAAATTAATTTTATGTTCAATGGTTGCGGTTGCACTATTCGTAACATCGTCGGTAAATAAGTCTGCATAAGTTTTACATAAGTCTTCAATATTTAAATTATCTTCATCGGTCATGTGAAAAATTAAAATTTCTCTTTCCGGTAAAGTTAATTTTCTTTCTTTAAGATCTATTTTAGCGTTAATTTGTTCTATCATTTCAGTACCCATTAATATATCATATTTTTGACTGAAGTTATAAATATAAAATTTCATTGGTCCGTTATCTTTACCAAAATATTTACACCAAAAGGGAGTTTCAATTAATCCATTATGTGATGTAACACCATGAGAAGTTCTAACAATAAATTTACTAGGTTTCCAAAATTCTGAAAAATATCTTGCAGCTCTATTTGTTATAAAAGAACGTTGACTACCAGTGTCGATAAGAATTTTTAAATTAGGGTTATCGGTTTCAAAATAAGGTAAATAAGATTTTACATGATTAAATTCTATGATCCTTTGTCTGTTTGAGGCTTGTCGGGAAAATCCGGTATTATTGGTAAATCTAAAAAATTATTTGGTTGGGGTTCAGGATAATCACAAATATCTTGCTCACCTGTATTTATATATCCTTGAAAATAAACATCACTTTCACAATTATATTCCTGTTCGTTTTCAGGATGATAAAACACTTCTTCGGCTACTATGCCTTTTCCTAAACTTATTTGGTTAGGTTTAATTCGCGACGCGGTACGCATTGATACGTCTTCTACTTCGGGTTTGTTTTCACTAACTGACATTTGTTGTATCGGGTATCTGTTTTGTTGGAAGTATTGATGTTGTGGTCGAGCGAAGGCATTGTTTGGATTCGGATTCCACGGATATCGTTGATGATATGGCGTAGTTTGTTTTACGTTATACATTCTTTGGTTAATGGATCTTTGTGTCGGTGGATAAGTATGTTTGGGTTGGCTAGTGCCTGGGTTTGGTTGCGAATTATTGGGTTTCATTACGTGAGTTGGATATGAATGGTTTATTATGCGCGGAGGTGGTAAAATTTGAGAGAATTTTTGTTTAATATTATCAAATCGACCTTCAGCTTCTAATTGTAATATCTTTTGTGCGGTATCGTTAAAACTACAATTGGATACATAAATTTGATCGTGATAGGGTAGGCTATTTCTTAAAGTATTTTGAGCTATATTAATATAAGGTTCCATTACTTCATCAATAAATGTTTTATTTTCGTATTTATCGGCTAATTTACTTTTAATAAAAAATAATTTTTGTTTTAGTTCGAAGATTAAATCTTTATATGTTCCACGTCTCTTGACATTCGATAATTCTATTAATAAAGTATTAAAGTCGTGATTATCACCACATTCTCTTTTTAGAGCGACCATAATATTTGGCCACTTAAATTGATGGTCAATCATACTTATGCTAACGGCAGCTTTGCCTTCTAACTTACTTAATAATAACATAACATTTTCAGGTTTTTCGCCTACAAGTGTTAACCACTGTTTTGCACTGTTTATATAATTATATAAAGTATATGGGTCTCCATTGTATGATGGGACAAAACAAATCAAAGTTTTTGGGTCCATTGTGGATATTGAATTTTCTTTCTTTTCTATGAAAATAGTCTCACCACTTGGGACGTTATTCGAGCTGCGCGACTGTGCGGAGCTTAAATCACCCGAAATCGTAGGAAAAGGGTCTGATTCACCACTAACCCTACTCTTAGGTCTAAATACAAATGTTGCTGGCTTGAGGAAGAAGGGTTTTGTAGGAGATCTTGGAGGATTCATACAAAAGGTACTTACAGCAGCAGCACGACGACAAAACGAGTCAGCATCTTAAATCTTGACTTATTTATTTGTTGGGCTTCCCAGTTATTAAGACTTGAGAGTCACGTAATTTTCGGTCACGATGTACGGGATTTTTGTAGATCACGTTGTTCGATTTTTCCGATTTTTACGAAGCTGGGCCCCACGTTGGGCGCCAGTCAAAATTATTGAACTTCAATAATAGTTTTAAAAAAATTTAATATAAAAATTACAATTTAATACAATGATTATTAATTTATTAATACAATGATTACACTTTTATTATTAATATAAGAATTATACTGAGGTTTGATGTAGACTAAGGTACGAGTAGTAGTGAATATTCTCTTATGCTTGTTCAGGGTATTTATACTCTTCACTGTCCCATTGTTTCATTATAATAGCCTGTTCTTCGGAATCATGTTTGTTATGTTTCCTGTGTTATTCTTCGAAAATATGTTTGTTATTCATAATGTTTCTCTTTACTGGTGATCCACGGTGTTATGGATAATGGTTGCATTTCAATAGGAGCATTAGGTTGCATTTCAGTAAACAACATGGGTGGCTTGTATATTGTTATTACCTTATTATTATGTTCCCTATTAAGGTCTGGTTGACTCGCGTAGAAAGTTGTTGACTGATTCACATAATCTGGTACTATAATTTTATAAAGAGGTAAAGTTTGTGAATTGCCTTGGATACCTGGATAACGCACCGCTATACTTTTTTTTTGTCCGGGGGGCATTACATAAACCCATTCCCACCGCCGCTGCAGCATATTCGCGCGCTGGCGGTGGGATATGTGGGACTTGCCCTCTCCATAGCGTTGTATGCTAACTCATACCACGAGGAGAGGACCCTACACCACTAAAACCCCCCGGACACTCCTTCGATCCGCCGTTAGCGGGGGCCGGGCACGCATAAGCAATCCGGCCCACGCACCACGATCTTGCCCCGTCACCCGTTACCTTTCGCATTTCGCATGTCCGCCGTTCGCATGTGGCACATGCTCGAGGAGTGCACACACCGAATTGCTTCTTTCAACTTTTAAGAGGAAGGTATTTAAGTTAGAAGAATCTTCTTAAGTAGGTATCTAATATATACGTTCAAAAAATAAATGAAAGTTTAGAAAAGTTAAACATAATGGGTTTTCCCGTTTGTAAGTCTTTTCGAAACGCTCTCCTTAACTTTGTCATCTAAAATTTTGTGTGGATAAATACCTTCCTCAGGTATTTGAGTTAGAAGAATCTTCTTAAGTATCTATATACTGGGTGATTTTTTATCGTCATGAAAATAATAGGGCGTGATATGTATATAAATAGACGTCTAAGGCTGAAGACTAATTAATGACTGAAGGCTAATTATTATATCTTTTTTTTTTACTGACCTAGAGTGATAATTGAAACGATAAAAATACCTAACTTATTAGGTTATAACGTCACTTTAGTTAAAATAGGTGCCTATAATACCTAGGCCGCAATCAAATATTATTTAAAGAGTCAGCTAAATAGCGTAACTACCTACTTAGATACGTATTTTTATCGTGACAATTTTCATTCTATGTCAGTAAAAAAACAAAAATGTTATTTGTAGTTTGTGTGTATAGATAATATCAGTCTATACACACAAATAACTAAAATTATAATATTTCAGTAGATTTTGATGTTAAAGTAGGTATGTATATGATATTCGATATATTTCACACACGTTTAACTATTCAATATGGCGGTAAAAGTTTTCTGATCACGTTTTTGCACCACGTGGAGATATTCTAGACATTTAAGGTATATGTTTATAAATATGTTATTATATTCTGTATATTGTAGGTATACATTAATCCCTATTTGCAGCGTAGGAAGACTGCATGCACTATGGACCGACGTCCATCGTGCAAGTGGTGCCCATTATTCTGACTACAGTGCCTGCATCCACTGACTCCGTGTGACAAGTCAGTGGATGCAGGCCGCTCGCTAGCAATCTTTTCCGCTGCCACGCTGGAAATCGATGGGGTAGGCATATGTTTAGCAGTGTTCGACAACAGTCCCTATTCCTCTTTTTAAGTTATAACAAAACTTATTTCCTGTTTATAATAATAGTTAGGTATTATTGAAAAAAGAATTATCATATACCTACCTTGAGTTACTCCATTACAAGCAATCAAATCTATTTTATTTATCATATTAGTATAGACCAGAGGTAACCAACCTTTTATATGTAGACTGCCACCCCCTTTACAAGAATAAAATCTCAAGTCCACTTCAAGACTTTAATAGGTCATTACAGTTAATAATTATATCAAGTCTATAGTCGAGCCGCAGTTTCTTTCCAGACTACAATCTTTGCCTAATAATATCAAATTCCAAACATCCACAAAATCTATTTTCCTTTAAACTTGCTACCGCCGCACCGCTCTCCACAAACAGGTTCAGCGACCACTAGGGGACGGTAGAGGAAACTATGGTATAGACTCACACCAAATAAAACATAAAGATGGCGCACCATCGAACAATGCACTAATGCCGGTTTTTAAGGCTTCCGTACCCGAAGGGTAAAAACGGGACCCAATTATAAGACATCGCTGTCTGGCTGTATGTCACCAGGCTGTATCTCAAGAACCGCGATGGCTAGACCATCGGGTCAGGTTGAAATATTCACAATTGATATATTTCTGTTGCCGCTATAACAACAAATACTAAAAATAAAAAAAATAATTTAAGGGGGGCTCCCATACAACAAACGTGTTTTTTTTCCATTTTGCTCGATATAAATAACGGCAAAAGTTAGTAGGCACTTGAAAATGGTACAGAACCCATTGTGTGCGAGTCCAACTCGCTCTTGGCCATTTTATTCATTAGCGTGGGTAAAATTGTTGCTAAGATTTTTCACAGTACCTATCCCAATATTATAGAATTAAAACGCTGGGTTTTGATTTTTACACTTTCACAACACAATTCGGCATTTTTGCAACATAATGAAGTTAATCATGACACCTGACGCTGAAACAATTTGACTGACAATGCAAGGCATAGTTATGATATGTGTATGTGCGTAAGCTGTGCATGTATACGTCAAAACAGCGTTACTCGACTCTCCGTCTTTAATTTTTATTTGGTGTGAGGGTATATACAGTCAGTCAGGCAGTCTGTCTTCAAAAGCAATGGTGTGCGATATCTACACATATTGTTTAATCTGCGGAAGAACCAGCCAACTTCATGCCTTATAATAAGTTTTGATTTGTTGTTCTGCCTGTCATTGGAAAATATATGGTTTGTTTTGTTTGCCTTTGTATTGATTTAGTTAACAGATTGTAGGTACTCGTATATGCATTGGATAGGGTTCTCCCGTTCTCCGTTAGAACTTCATAATTAATTAAAGCCTAACCTTTCTCGATAAATAGCAATGTAGCACTGAAATACTTTAGAAAACAATCTGTTACTTATACAATTTGAAAACAAATCGGAACAGTACTTCCTGAGATTAGCGCCTTCAAGCAAATTCTTCCTGTTTATATAGGTATAATGAAATTAAGTATATAAAGGAAAAGTTTGTATTTTTGTGTGTTTGTTTTGAATAAACTCAAAAATACTGAGCGGATTTCGATAATTGAAAGAATTATATACCATTAGAATGCTACATTATTCCCGAGTAACATAGGCTATAAAAGTTTACCGGTTCGAAGCCGGGGCGGGCCGCTAGTATAGGTATAAAATTGTGTTCTAAAGTTTAAAATCAACAATAATTAGAATGAATAATCTCGTGTTAATTTCACTTTTTCAGTTGAATTAAGATTACACTGTTTAATAGAATATTTCTTAAAATACGTTGTTAATAATCAATATTACTGCCACACTCTCTCATTTTGCATATTATTATATTTTCGATTCGGACTACACAAAGGGACACTTCACATTTTCAGCTGTCCCAACCATGATCGATCGATTCCAATATTGGTTCCATCTGTTTTAATATTCCCCTTGCACTTAATTTTACGACCCGTTTTACAAATCAATTAATATTGGAGCTTTATATTTATAACGCATTCATCACTTTTTAATTAAACGGCGACGGAAAAGCTCTGCCCTTTTAGATTGAGATTTTTTCTGTAAGTCTGTGAACAGTAGGACTTGTGCTATGATTGTAAATATACTGATTGTAGGTATTTGTTCTCACACAATCTAACTGATCAAACGTCAAAAGTTATTTTACACCAACAACCTTTCAGGGAGTGATAGTACTGATGATTATGAACAACTATTACTATGGGGCCAATTTGTCGAGGGAAGTGATCATAAATGTATTGAACAGCTGATATTTTTGCTTGGAAGATATCGAGAATTTATCTTCTAAGTATCAGGTCTCTACGATCAGCATATGACATAGGCATACGATAACAAAGGATTTTCATGAAAACAGGTGGCAAATCTTGTGAAATCGCGGGCGAAATTCCGTATAAAAAAAAACTAATACCTAGCGTGGTGATTATGGCAATATCCCTCAAATACTTTACCCTTTTTTTTCAATTTTTTTTTTGTCCGGGCGGAAAACATTTTCGCATTCCCACCGCCGCTGCAGCATATTCGCGCGCTGGCGGTGGGATATGTGGGACTCGCCATCTCCAAAGCGTGGTATGCTAACTTCTACTACGAGGAGAGGACCCTACACCACTAAAGCCCCCCGGACACTTTATCGATCCACCGTTGGTGGGGGCCGGGTACGCATAAGCAATCCGACCTCCCTCAACTACCCTGGCTTGCTATTGACTGTTATAGTAAGATATAAATAGATAATGATAAGGAAAACATATGCTTATATTTAGTAATTACTTTGGACATCTCAATTTCGCAACTGACTGGTTCCATCGTACAAGTTATAGTTATTTGGATAAATAAAAATAAGTATATCTTTAATTGGTAATATTGGTAATTGAAACGATACGCATCTTTTACTTTTGGAAATATGTCTCATACAAGTTGATGGATGGAGCAATATAGGCACCTACTAAAGCAAGCGTCAAGGCGAAATTAAATGCAAAACCGGCCAAATGTGAGTCCGACTCGCGCTCGAAGGGTTCCGCACCATTTTCGAGTGCCTTTTTTTTTCTTTTTTTTTTTTGTCCGTGTGCAAATGCATTTACGCATGGGATATGTGGGAATCGCCATCTCCATAGCGTGGCATGCTAAACTCATACCACGAGGAGAGGATCCTACACCACTAAGCCCCTCCCGGACACTCTAATATTATTACCGCAAAAGTTTTTTATTAGGTACTAGCGACCCGCCCCGGGTACAATGCTGATGTATTATACATATAAACCTTCCTCTTGAATCCTTCTATCTATTAAAAAAACCGCATCAATATTAGTTGCGTATTTTTAAAGATTTAAGCATACATAGGGACAGAGAAAGCGACTTTGTTTTATACTATGTAGTGATTAGGTGTCTGGACGATGGATGTTTCTTATTCTTTCACGCAAAAACTAGGGAACAGTTTTGGCCGAAATTTTGCACGTGGATAGTGAAAGCTGACTTGCTGGGGTAGCGTAAAGCGGATAAAACCGCGAGGCACAGCTAGCATATAATAATACGTAAAAGTTTATACTTCTATTCATCATCATCATCAACAGCCCGTTTACATCCACTGCTGAACATGGGCCTCCTCTTAAGACCTTGGCAAGCCAGGATCGTTGAGGGATATTGCCATAATCACCACGCTTGGCAGACGGATTGGTGATCGCAGTAAGATGTAAACCTTGAGCTAATAGATGCTGCTGCCCATCCATCAGCTATATGTCCCTTAGTCGCCTTTTACGACACCCATGGGAAGTCATGGGGTGGTCTAAGCCGGAAACCACACGGCAACGGTACTTCTATTAAATGTAAGTAAAGTTTGTTTTTGTTTTAGTTTTAAGATATAGCATGCATGAAAATAAATGGTTTTCAGAGTTCGCCTGAAAGCTCATTTATTTTCATACGTTCAACCGCTTTCGTTGAGTGTTTTGCCACTCGGCTCTGTTTATTCTGACCCACATATACAAATTACAATAATACCCGTTGCGGTGAAAAAGAATACGGTACTTATGATAATTCTGGAATGAGTAAGAACATTTTTAAATTCCAAATCACACGTTTCTTCCGCAATTTTCTTCTTCAAACTGAAGAAATCTCGAAATTATATAAAAGAGGAAAGATATGATTGTTTGTTTGTTTGTATTAAATAGGCTCCGGAACGACTAGACTAATTTCAAAAACTCTTACAGTATTAGAAAGCTACGATATCCAGTAGTAACATAAGTTATATTTATATATATATGACTAGATTCCAGCGCGCGGTTTCACCCGCGTAACTCCCGCTCCCGTGGGAACTTCATTATGAATATAGCCTATGTCACTCAAGGTGAATGTAGCTTTCCAATGGTGAAAGAATTTTTGAAATCGGCATATTAATTTTTGAGTTTATTCATTACAAACATACGCACAAAAATACAAATCTTTCCTCTTTATAATATTAGTATAGATTAAGTTCCCATGGGAACAGGAGATACGCCGCTGAAACCGCGGATGGATGGTTATAAAATGAAAGCTTCCTATTCATATCTTGTTCAACACTGTATTACGTAATACTAAGGCTGACTCCCCCTCGCCCTCCTGACCCTTAGTTTGCTAAGAACCTTCCGATGCCCTCGTAGGCCCGAAGTCCGAGAGACCCGCGAACTGTAAAGTAGAGCGACAGTTGCACAAAACTCCCCTAAAGAAACTAAAAAAAATCCCTCAATCTCCCTGTCAGCGACCGCCCTGAGCCGAGATCCAAGTCCCACAGGGGACGCCCTCTTGCGCAGGTTGCGTAGTTTGTAGTGTGGAAACTATTTATCTAGGCTGGAGACCTGCTCGCCTTTATGCCCGGTGAAGTAGCAAAAGCCTTAGGGCTATCAATATCAGTGAGTACGAAAAAACAAACTACGGCTGACTCCACCTTGGGCGTATTCCTTAATGGGCTTGTCACGACGGTGGCGTTAGCGGGTAGCTGGTAACAGGTCTGATTCGCTACACGAGCACGAGAAATCTCCCAATGTGGGATCAGCCTTACACATTTTCTCAAGCCACATCAGCAATATTTGTTACCGACAATAAATACATTTTACACGGCGTTTCGCCCATTCGTTTCCACTAATGACAGATATAAGTAACATTTTGTACCGTTGTTACAAGCGAAGTGAGTTTATTAGTATCGCAAGAGTTATGTCGACATAAATCGTTGTTTATTGTACAGCTGTCGGTCTTCGAGTGTATTTTTCTTTCACATTATACTTATTTTATGTACGGAGTTGATCGTGATAGGACTTCATTAATAGGCAGGCTTTGCCTACCATATAAATTACAACCTGCTGTATTTTAGAACCCTAGTTTCGATAAGCTAGGATTTAAATGTATCTTCCTTTAGGGTTAAACTAGCTTCCCACGCTCGGTTTCACCCGCGTAGCTCCCGTGCCCGTGGAAACTTCGTAATAATATAACCTATAACCTTTCACGATAAATAGACAATTCAACACTGAAAGATTTTTTGAAATCGGACCATTAGTTCCTGAGTTTAGCGCGTTCAAACAAACAAACAAACTCTTCAGCTTTATAATATTAGTATAGATTAAATAAAAAAGAATGTAACTCTAAAAGAACTTGAAGCGGCCGTAGCCCAATGACTAGGACGTCGGACTTGTGATCTTATGGTCGCCGGTTCGATCCCCAACCATTGCACTACCGACGTGAACCCACTCGTAACACAAGCATCTTAGCTTAGCCCGAGGGGTTAACAAGAATGCTAGTAGATTGCAAAAAATCTTTTAGTAATTTTATATTACAAAACAAAAGGAAATGTCTGGATTTCGATAACTTTTTCACCATTAGAATGCTACATGAAAGAAATATGCACTCGTGCAAAGCCGGGAAGGGGCATCATTATTTTATAACACTAGTTTTGTAAAACTAGGGTTATAAAATACTTTAGCTACCGTTAGAGTTTACAAAATTAAAGAAAAAAATAAAATTGAACTTTAAAGCAACGCTTTTAGATTTTTTTCTTTAGTACCCGATTTGGGTGCTCATGAAATATATTTTTAAAATTTCTTGTTTTAATAGATTGAGTGCGATAATTTGTGACTTTTTGTAGAACTGTCGATATTTGAGTGTAAGTCGTTCTTTATGCCCAGTTACGTAACGAAAAGTAGTACTATAAGCGGAAAAGCGGACCTTACCGATTATAAACTGTAAGTACATCTATGAGTAATACCGTGGTGGTTTGACCAAATGAAATCGTTATATTAAGTCGGTCACTTATAGTTTATAAAATATATTAAGTGATAATTAAAAAACATGACAAACAATTATTTACATTAATAAGTTGCAAAAGTGATTAACAGGAGTAGAAACCACAATTTTTCTTTTCACGATATAAGTGCCATGTTAAAAATTTCACCTAATTACAACGGACCGAAACGAAACGCGTGCTCTTAAGTTTTTTTTTTTAACTCTTAGAGCAAAAGCCTCATGAAACAGATCGTCTAATTAATGGAACATAATTCTCAATTAGCAACAGAACATAATCATTAAGAACAAGAAGTTATAAAATCTTCCGGTACGATAACAAAGTGCCTTCACTTCAATAATAATTAAGAAGCTTGTCGCGATATAAATTGTAGATGCCGACTAATTTTCCTTGCTATCGCCATTTGTAAGCTTATCTAATACCAGTTTCTCCCGCGTATCTCCCGTTCCCGTGGGAATTTCATAATTAAATATATTTTTAATAGAATCAGGCGTTACTTTGAGGAAATTAATTTAGTATTTACTTAATAATGTTCGAATAATAAGAATAAATAGTTATAAGTTTTATCGTAAGTTTGTACATCAGCGACGCTTATTTTATCTGTTTTCACAATATCTGTTTTAATGCCGCTCTCATGTTTAAAAATACTAAGTATATATTAGGAAATTCCTACAAAAACACGCAACGTGGATTCATTTTTATTTTATTTATACCCTCATAGTTTTTGACTCAACGGTTATGGCAGTGGCTTCTAGGGCCTGGTGTTCTAGATTCGATATATTTCCTTAGCGCAAGAGTTTTCTTTTATAAGAAATAAAGAAAGAAAAAAGAAAAAAAAAATTATAAATTTTATAAACTAAACTTTCAGATATTAATTGTTTTACAAGAATTTCTATGCTATCAACAAGTTTTATGAAACCAAAAAACGAGTTTTGGTTTCATGAAAACGTAGTTTCAAGGAAGGATCAACCAATGAATGTCTGCCATTTTTAAAATATAATAGTTAACTTAATCATGAGAAATATCAAGTACCATACATTTGTGTTAGATTTTATGCTACAGATCGCTTCGCTGTAGTGGCATTTTGATTGATCTCTAGTGATGTGGTCTGGTGGAAGTTCACCACTAGGTTCCAAATCGCACCTTCATTAGAAACCGTTAAAAAACAAAATAAAAATAGACCTGTCAAATACAGCCGATCTAAGTAAAATTGCATTATTATCTCAATTTTGTGAAAATTTCGTTTTGTAGCGACTTTGAAATGAATGTGCGAAATTTTAAAAATGAAAGACATGTGCAATAATTCGTAAGAGAGGCGTAAATATTTATCTGTTACTATACACTCACTGTATCCCCTTTGTACGAGCTAACAATGTGTTGAGAGATGATAGTTCTTTATCGCGCAGGTTATTGTGTAGTATTTTCTTTACAAGCTGTTGTTGAGGAAAATATGACGGAATACACAGTGATTGTTTGTTTTGGTGGGACAAAATATTTGTTAATCTTCTTTTGTGTGTAGTATGGATCAGTTTTTTCGTTGAGGCAAACAAAATACGCCGATGAATTGAATTCTGTTTTCATAACATACTTTAAGTTATTGTGATATTTAATTTGTTTAAGTTAACACTACCTTACCTACCGTCAAGTTACTCTTATTTTAGAATCATTGTAGCTAACAGTTTTTTGTACGTTCAATATAGCCTAATCCTTCAATTGCGAAGTTTTAATCGAGAAAGTTTTTAATTGTTTAAGAAAGGCATTTTACAAATGATATATAGATTTGCTTAAATAATCTATAAAAAGGAACGATTTGAGTCTTTATTTGCATTGCATAGGAATTGAAAACACTCGACCGATTTCAAAATCCTATCCTAGAAAAATATCCTAACCTATACTCCGTAAAAGATAGCTTGATCTCTGCGACATATGTCATAGTGACATTCCTAGGGTTGTTAAGATTTAAACAAATGTCGATAGTACTTATCGACTTTTCTTTCTATTATTGATGATAAGGTAACATATACATAATTGGATTTAATTTAATTTCAAACGTTACTCAATTAAACAAATATTTTTATATAAAATACATTTATTATCTTAAAGGAGTACCCCAAATCCATGTCAGAATCAGTTTCTGAATCGCTAGAGCAATCTTGTAAATTTATTATGAATTCTTACATATGTAAATAATGTTATAATACTAAAATATATAATAAAATTTAATGATAAATTAATTTTTAATGAAGTTTTATAGAAAAATATCGATAGTTTATAGTCGATAGCCACGATGAGTCATCGCCCATCACTAATTAGGTCGGCATGCCCATAAAATATGACATTGGCAGATACTGTCTGTCTGTACTACTAAATTCAAAACTTCATAGGCGTGATTTTACTGACAGCTGTCGCAGAGATCAAGCTGTCTTTTACGGAGTATAGCATAATATTTTGTTAGAAGTCATTCTTCCGTGCATGCAATATTCGTAGAAATAGATCAGTTTTCTGTTTCCTATATGTACAGTTATTGAAAGTACTTCTTAATTGGTTGTCAACACTCTTTATAGATACCGTCATTATCATAAGAAATATAAGGTCTCAGTATGAAATATTAGATACCCAATAATTTTATTGTAAGATATAATAATCACGAATATCCAGGGGGATTCAAAATTTTATTGACGAGCAATAATGTATTATAACAGTTAGTTCTTCATAATAATTTTCTGAGATTCATTATTTTAATCTTGTGAAGTATATTTGATCATATAACAAACAACAAAATACCTGATTGCTGAACAAGGCTTTTATTTTGAGGCATTATATTTAACAAAATATGATAATTATTTGACAAATTATTAATTTTGTGCAGTGTTGTTATTTTTTGTCTTCGCGTTTTCTTTTTAGGAGAACATTTTTATTGCATTACCTTCTCCTTGTTATATGACAAGCATGTCATGGTGGGGGGGGGGGTCCAATGAAAATACAATTATATATACCAGTAAATTATTCCATAAATGTATTATAATAAGATTGGTGCGACTGATGACATATGGATCAGAGACGTAGTCTCTCACTGTGAACCTCATAAAAAGCATTTACCTGCGTGATCGAATCAGAAATGAAGAATTCCGCAGGTGAACAAAGGTCGCAGACATAGCTCAACGGATTAGCCAGCTGAAATGGCAATTGGCAGGACACATAGCTCAAAGAACTGATATCCGATGGAGCAGAACGAACTGACAAGCCAATATTCGTAGAAATAGATCAGTTTTCTGTTTCCTATATGTACAGTTATTGAAAGTACTTCTTAATTGGTTGTCACCACCCTTTATAGATACCATCATTATCATAAGAAATATAAGGTCTCAGTATGAAATATTAGATACCCAATCAGCCTAATGGAAAGTCATAAGAAATAATACCTTTATACCTAAGTTATTCCCCAAATGTCTGTAATACAAACTGAAAGCTGTTAACCACAAATGGTTTTCACAGAAATTGGAATGGATAATGACAGCTTGAGTTGAAATACACGATACTTGCCTTCAATCACTTGTGAACTGTATATTTAATGTGTGTATACAGTTGAAGTGAAGTCTTTTATAAATACCTATTTGACAACCTCTGTCGTAGCGGTATTTGGCTCCCATTAAATCACGGAGGACGTGGGTTCGATTCCCACGCTTTATGGTTCTTTTTCTTCAACTTAAACATCGCGTTTTTTGCTGCTGAACATTTCCATGCTCGCGAGTTTTGTTTCCCAACAATACTAGCAGACCCGGATGCATACTTAAGGTCAACAGCCATTATATCAGCAGTTAAAACCGTACCGTTGGTCGTAAGTCATCACCTTACGGTGATGTCTTACGACCAACGGTACAAAATCTCAACACTTCAGAATGTTAGCAGCTTAGTGAGTCAACAGTTTACCAGACCATTGTGTGAAATCTAAACTTATACAACATAAGTTTTTAGTTTCAGATTCAGATCAGATGAAACAACAAAAAATATATAATTAGGCATTTTGATATTACACACTTCAATTTAATTAATTTGTAGAGATACATAACCAGAGATAATAAGATGCCAGCGACCGAATGGCAAATGTTGATAGCTCTCAATCAATATTCTAGAAATCTAGACCAAAGTCAATAACTGAGGCAGTTAATTGATTGGCTTTTCGTTTGCTTTACGAACCTAGTTTTGCTCTGTATTGTACTTAGTATTTGGTAATAATCAATAATTATTAGTGTCCGACCGAAGCTTCGGCTTCGGCTTCGGCTTCGGCCACCTTCGGCCAGAAAAGCACCTTCGGCCAAATCTTCGGCTTCGGCCAAAAATTTGCCGAAGGTTTGGCCGAAGCCGAAGGTTTGCTAGTTGTCAAAATTTGAAATTTACTGAACGATGCTAGAGCGAGACGGAGAGTGTGCAGAGCAGCAGAGTTTCGCCGCGCCGCCGCACCGGCCCAACGGATCGCAGTTAGTAAACTAAACGAGTCAAAACAAGTTTGAGAGCGCGTCTTAAAATTCTAATAAGTGTTTTGTTTTTAAATATTTCATATTTGTTATTACAAATTATTTTATTTATTACTGTGAGTAGTACCTATGGTGATACGTTCATTATTGTGAGGCACTCTAAGAACCAAAAAACCGTAAGTATTGTCTGGTTTAAAATATTTTATGTTATCTAACGTTAGGTAGGAAACTAAATGGAAACAATGTTGGTATGTTTTTTTATGCAATTTTTAGATAAAAAGACATGTGAAGATTGTTTACTTTTAGTTAACTACCTAAACCGATAGGATATAGGCGCTAAACTTTGCTCAATTATTTTATAGAAATATTTTGTGTTCGTCTGATAATTAAAAAAATGTGACTGATTATTTGATTATTTTTGTTAAAATTACTAAGTAAATAAATATTTAATTAACATTGTATATTTGAAACTTTTATTTTAGACAATATTTTATTACCTACTTGTATATGTTGGTCACTCGGCTCGTTATTGGGCTAAATCTCTAAAGCTCTCACAATATGTATCTAGTATATTCTGAGATCAAAGTAACTATCGTATTTCTCAAGGTCAATGACACCTTCGGCTTCGGCTTCGGCTTCGGCCGAAGGTTTTGGTGAATACCGATTAATCGGCTTCGGCTTCGGCTTCGGCCAGAATTGCACCTTCGGTCGGACACTAATAATTATAAATAACTAGGTATATACCTATCACACTGAAAAGTATACCTACTTTAATTTATTATAATTGAAATGATAAACTTGCGTAGCGACTTCAATTAAAAAGCTAAAAATCAAACATAAAGATGATAAAAACGCTTTTATAAATATTTTTTTTATTGCCTTAATTCAACAAATAAGCATACGGCCCGCCTTATTGCATGCGGTTACTTTTGAACACTCGCAATACTGATGCGTCGACGATTCTACATCTTGAATATTTTATTTTAATTAAAGATTATATTTTAATCAATATAATGCTAAATTTGGCTGTGGTATTTTCCCAGCTCATTGTACGTAGCTTAATATTTTATTTTATTTCTACCTTCAATAAATGAGCAGTCTCGCACTGTTTAACCCTGTAAAGATTTTTAAAGCTTTTTAACCGTGATCTTATGCCTATTTTTAAAATATTTAATTAAATAAATACAATGATCTCACACCTCTTTAATATAGTCCATTGACTTTCAAAGAAACTATTGAAGATTATTGTTATTTTCACACTCAATACAGTTACTTTCAATTCTTCCCCCGTGTATCGTAAAAGCAAAACTCACCTGAATACAGAGATTACTTTTTAGTGCCCTTTAGATCCAATAATATTCACCTTGATAGTTATTTTAAGTGACTCGTTTTTATTAAGAATCGTATTCACTGAATTTTGTATATGTTACGGCTAATAGCCGAAGCGCGGCTACACCTAGTTTTAGCCGGCTACAACTAGGTGCAGTCGGCCACATGCGTTTATAAGTCCCTGTTCGATTCCATTGGTTTAGGTTTAGGTTATTTTTTTTTTAACCACCCCAACACCTTTTTGTCCCTTGCATAGGTATTGTTTAATTTAGAGTTAACTTAGAGGAACTTATAGGAACTTATTAAGGTTGACCTAAGTTTAACCGCAAGTTGTCGGCTGCACCTAGTTGTAGCCGGCTAAAACTAGGTGTAGCCGCACTTCGGCTATTAGCCGTAACATATACATTAATGTTATTTTTTTTGGAACGTACATTTATGTAGTTTGCCACGAAGCCTTTGCTGTAACGGGCATAAATTCGAATAGGGCTCGAGCCTTCATCATAACAGCCCGTTGTCGTCTACTGCTAAACACAGGCCTCCCTCATCGATTTCCAGCGGGAACGATTACTAGTGGCCTGCATCCACTAACTCCGTGTGATCTTATTGAGGTTGTCGGTCCATCGTGCAGGCGGTCGTCCCACACCAGTTCGTGGTCTCTACTCGTCTGTTCTTTGAGCTATGTGTCCTGCCCATTGTTATTACAGCTGGCTAATTCGTTGAGCTATGTCTGCGACCTTTGTTCTCCTGCGGAATTCTTCATTTCTGATTCAATCACGCAGGGAAATGCTGAGCATAGCTCTTTCCATAGCTCACTAAGTGACTTTGAGCTTTCTTATGGGGGTCACAGTGCGAGACTACATCTCTGATCCATATGTCATCAGTCGCTCCAATCTTATTAAAATACATTTATGGAACTATTTTACTGGTATATATAATCGTATTTAATTGGACTCCCCCCTCCCCTACATAGCTAAGATATTCTAATCATCAACGCAATAAAAATGTTCTCCTAAAAAAAAACACCTGAAGACAAAAAATAACAACACTGCAAAAAATGTCTTTTGGCTAATTATTTCCATATTTTGTTAGATATCATTCCTCAAATTAAAGGCCTTGTTCTACAAGTACTTAATATTTATACAAGTAAATAAGATCAAATATACTTAACAAGGTTTAAACGATGAAGCTAAAGTAATTATTATAAAGAACAAACTGTTATTATCCATTATTGCCCGTCAAAACATTCTGGAATCCCCCGTGGATATTTGTGATAATTATATTTAAACAATTTTTTACAGAATTTACAGACGATAAAAAGGTATTACGTGGCCAAGGGAAGCACAGAAACCTTCGAACCTTCTGTATTGATTAACAAGACAAAATGGCATGCGAACCAGATTAACTGAAGTATTTTGTTAGTTTTATTGTAATCACAAACAGATAGAAAGTCATAAACACTTTGTGTAGAAATTTACTTAGATCCACATTGCCACTTCAACGAACTAATCCGTTGGGCTATGTCGGTAACCCGCGTTCTTCCGGGAACGAAAGTTACGCGAGTGAAACCGCGCAAGAGAAGCTAGTATTCTCTACCTCAAAACATACATCAACAAACCACTTGATATTTATTGATATCTTTTATTGCCTGACTTAAATCAAAAGAACTATGAAATCCCTAATTTATTTTTGTTGTGGCTTAGCATCGCCAAGAAAAATAGGCATTGGTGATATAAAAGTTATTTTTTGGTTATACAAGAGAAATACTTCGTTAGTCAAGCAAAATAAGATTAACAGAATTAGTAAACGGGAATTGAAATAGAGTGAGAAGGAACAGCGATCGGAATTGTTCGGACAATGCAATGGCTTAATCAATTTGTCAATATCAATTTAGGCTAAAGAAACCCAGTTCTATAGAATTTACCATACAATTGCAAATGGTTTTGTTACATGTTATGGGTCGTGTCAGTAGCTGTTATATATAATCACTAGCGGTTTTACAAAACAGCTTCGATTTGTTTGTTTGCCAAATGACTAAAAAACGAAAAGTCAACATTCCTCTTTCCATCAGGTCTAACCTGCCAGCCTGTTAATGAAGCTTTTAAACTATCCGCGTGCAAAGTTTCAGCTAAATCCGTTCACTAGTTATATAGATAAACAAACATCCGTCCATCCACACATACTCACAAACTTTTGCGTTTCAAATATTAATAAGGATTTCGGGTTCGATCCCCACACCGGACAAAAAATCATTGTGTATGTAAAGGTTTCTTTCTGGGTCTGGTTGGTTGAGGGACTACCCCCCGGACCTCGGAAAGCACGTTAAGCCGTTGGTCCCGATTGTTATAACATCATTTATAACAATCGTTTCAGCTTTGCATTGTGTTACAACGTTATAGGTACTGCGGCCACCAACCAGCCAAGCGTGGTGACGATGGCAAAAACCGTCCCTCGAGAGGAGTTCCATGTTCAGCCGTGGACGTTATACGGGCTGATGATGCTATTCTGTCGTAAAAAACATTTATTAACTCATAACTCATTCTCATTTATTTGATACATAGTCCACCGCTACATAACACCTATGTTACGGTATATGTATATTATTATATTATTTGAGTGTTAATTATATAGTTGAGTATAATATGTATATTAAATAATTATAACATTATAATATTTAAAAAGTGGCCGTAGCCCAATGGCTAGTGCGTCGGACTTGTGATCTTGAGGTCGCAGGTTCGAACCCCACCCATTGCACTACCGACGTGAACCTACTCGTAACACAAGCATTTTAGCTTAGCCCGAGGTGTTAACAAGAATACTAGTAGACAGCAAAATTCTGCTAGTAATCTTTAAAAAAAAGTTATATAAGTTGAGTATATGTATATTAAAATATTATAATATTTATATTAGTTGAGTATATTATGTATATTATTCGAGTGTTACCTACGGTATATTTTTAAAGTCTATTAACATCGGTTTTAATTTGTAGCCCTATATAATTTTCTTGTTAAAGTTAAGGAATTTAAATGATCGTTTGTTAAATGCTTCTTAATAGGAGCAAATATTTCTGTTTTGTATCGCAATAAGATTTATTGCGTATTTACGTTTAAATGGGACTTGTTGTCTCATTCACCAAAATGTGTCTTGCGCTCCAGAGTATTTAATTCTGACGCAGAGATATTTATATTGGTTTTTGGGTGTATGTTTATGAGAAAGTGTTTCAAAAGCTTATCATTACCCGTGTAGCTCCCGTTACCATGGTAACTTCATAGTGAAATATATCATATACGTTTTTTCGATAAATTGGCTATTAAACACTGAAAGAATTTTCAAAATCGGACCAGTCGTTCTTAAGATAAACGCGTTTAAGCAAACACTTCAACCTAATATATAAAGCTGAAGAGTTTGTTTGTTTTCTTGAGTATAGATATATATATATATATAAATAAAATGAATGTATGTAGGTTAAAACATAATTTAAATAAAATTGTATGTCTGTCCGTTTGTTCCGGCCAACTTCAGTATCAGCTGGAGCAATTTTGCCGGGACTTTCATTGGTAGATAGCAAATTTTATAAACATCATTTAGGTTATTTTTTCTGTATGTTTGTATGCCTAATCTCCAAGAAGGTAGTACCGATTCAGACAACACTTTTGTTGGATATATTTTAAAACCCTTATTTTACGCGGACGAAGTCACGGGCAGCAGCTAACTAACTAAATAAGTAAGATAAATATCCCTTTTTAAGTGGATACAACCAAAAATAAAACTACAAGATGGTTTTTCCTACAAAGGCTGGCATTGTCCCTTATCAAAAGCCACAGTTAAATTTAATCAACTGAAACGCTACACGGAATTATATTAAGCAATTTTGGAGGCTTTTCAGAATAAATACTCGGAAATTATAAAATAAACGAAAAAAAAAGTGCCGGAAGCCAAAAGCATGTGAAAATACAGAATTCATTACTGATTCTATTCCTTTTATGTTCCTAAACGTTTTTTTATCAAACAGAAAGGTAATTTGTTAACATATTTAACGAAATTTTATTATACTGATATTAGATCTTTCGGTCGAATTATGGCATGGACTGAATTCGCCGTTGGCCAGTGGCGATGGCGGTTGCTTGTAGTGTTATGGGTTCGGACCGAAACCGCCGCTGTCACTTTTTTTGTAGTTACCCCTAATGCTTTTGCTACTGCACCGGGCATTACCGCCGGTGGCCAGTGGTGAAATTGGTTGCTCCTGTTGTTCTCGTTTCTATTCCCACTTGGGACTATTATTTGTGTGAACCCCAGATAGATGTCCTGAATGCTGCATGCTTCGTGTCCATGATTTGTTTCTAAAGTCTTCTACGTGTTGTGTCCGGCTTAAAATAGACCATGTCTTCCAATGGGCTTCGTAAGAAGCGACTAAGGGACTAACAGCTGATGAATGGGCTTTAAGCTCAATTTTTCAGCTTAAAGTTACTTACCATCTTATAACCAGACTGCCTGCCAACAACGGCCTGTCAACGGCCCTAGTAGGTCTGTTAAGAGGAGCATGTTCAGTGGTAGTGGTGTAAATGGGCTGATATAAAATCCCTTACGACACAAATATGATCCCGGAGTTTCTTATAGTCTTTCTTCTGCGGGTGTCACACCGTAGGTAGATATGGGACTAATCCTTCCCACACTCCCGCCAATGTAACGAAAAAGGCTCTAAGCTGTTAGGCTTAGACTAGTCCCGGGACACCTAAATGTCTTGGATCCCGCATCGAATTTAATCAGAAAGTTTATAGGAGGAGTTGAAAAATTAAATAGAAAGACTCGTAGGAAGCTAGGTTAGGGTCCGGTCGTCCTCGCAAGGCGAGGCTCGCGACGCGTTTTATGCTTCAGACCCGATCCCAGCCCGCGCTGGTGGATTTTAATTCTTTATAATACGCAATATTTTATTACTATCAATGTGACATTACAGTATTGGTAAATTTTAATCTTTACTAATAAATAAAGCTGAAGAGTTTGTTTGTTTGCTTGAACGAACTAATCTCTGAAATTACTGCTCCAATTTGAAAAAGTCTTTCAGTGTTAGATATCCAATTTATCGAGGAAGGCTATAGGCTATATTTTATTATGAAGTTCCTATGGGAACGTCAGTTGTGCGAGTGAAACCGCACGCGGAAGCTAGTTTAAGATATATTCGTTAAAAAGAAATTTATTAGTCAAGAAAGTTTGCCATTATCATTGTATTTGACTAATAATAAGTACGATGGATTCGTCTACTCTACATCTATACTAATAATCTAAAGCTGCAGAGTTTGTTTGTTTGAACGCGCAAATCCCAGGAACTACTGGTCCGATTTCAATAAATCTTTCAGTGTTGGATAGTCCATTTATCGAGAAAGATTATAGGCTATATTTTATTACGAAGTTCCCACGCGTACGGGAGCTACGCGGGTGAAACCGCGCGCGGTAAGCTAGTTATCAATAAACGTTTTCATTTTACTATTCGAGTTAATGTCATAGATGCTAATAAGCATCAAGCTAGATATATTACAAGCCAGTTAATCCAACTAAATCAATTAATGTTGTCAATTAGTGCCATCCTCACTAACCTAACTGACCCTAATGGGGTAGGAATATAACAGTTATAATTGTTAGACACAGAATTCAATTAGGGCTTGTAGTGTTCGTGTTATATATTTGTGTAACGATCATAATAAAAAAGGACACAATAATATTTTTCTTCCGAAATTATAAAAAAATATATAGATGGATAAACCTTTTTTTCTGATTTCCAATTCGTTTTTTCTCCCGAGTATCGGTTGGCTTAACTATCTATACATCTATCTATACATCTAATATATAAAATTCTCGTGTCACAGTTTTCGTTGCCATACTCCTCCGAAACGGCTTAACCGATTTTGATGAAATTTTTTGTGCTTATCCGGTATCTATGAGAATCGGCCAACATCTATTTTTCATCCCCCTAAATGTTAGGGGTAGTCCACCCCTAAATTTTTATATTTCAGACAAAGTTAGGGGTAGATGGAGGTAGGTGTAGGGTAGGGGTAGGGTAGAGGTAGGGTAGGGGTAGTGTAGGGTAGGGGTAGTGTAGGGTAGGGGTAGTGTAGGGTAGGGGTAGTGTAGGGTAGGGGTAGTGTAGGGTAGGGGTAGTGTAGGGTAGGGGTAGTGTAGGGTAGGGGTAGTGTAGGGTAGGGGTAGTGTAGGGTAGGGGTAGTGTAGGGTAGGGGTAGTGTAGGGTAGGGGTAGTGTAGCGTAGGGGTAGTGTAGGGTAGGGGTAGTGTAGGGTAGGGGTAGTGTAGGGTGGGGGTAGTGTAGGGTAGGGGTAGTGTAGGGTATGTATCGATTGAGGCAGTACGAAGTCTGCCGGGTCAGCTAGTACATATTATATAAAAATAATGAAAAAAGGGAATATGTGCCGTCACAGAGTGACATTTAATATTTACCGTCATAGAGTGTAGAATTTTTAAGTTTTTTTACTTGGATTTTTCTGATAACCAATACGACTTGCCTCGTCACCCGGTTCCGACGTGTAGTTGATTACCGGGTCACCCTGGATTTAAAAATAAAAAGTTAAATATTAATCTAAAATAAAATATAATATAAAATAAAACCAACCATAAATCGGTCAGTGCTAGTCCTACTGTATTTTATATATCGATTAGCTATCCAATATTTTTTTAAATCGGACGATGATAATCTCCTGATATTAGCGAACAAACAAAGAAACGTTTCTGCTTTATATATTAGTAAAGGTGGATTCGCTAAAATATATTGACAATTTGAAAATATCAAGTACACGTAGTCGACATTAGCGCTATTCCACGTCAACACTAATTTCAAGCCCTTACTCGGCATCCAGTCGGCTTGTCGAACAAATTGGCATGTGGGCTGACGAGGCTCGAGCCAATCCAATGGGACAAATAATGGCTTTGAAACTAGGGACGTCAGTTTTAGATTTAATGTTATCAGCTTTTAACGAACTCGAACTCGTGCAATTTAAAACACATAGTAATTTGTTAGTTTTAGGCCAAAAAAGAGGGAAGACCATGTAAAGCAGTGGACAGAAAAAAAACTTCTTACTTCTCATAAGTAAAAATGTCAAAAACTGCCTCCCAAAATAGTTTAAAAACGTTTACAGATGAATTTTGGCATACGCTATGTGGCAGTTTCTTATCGCAACTGTGTTGTTTTTTGCTGAGACATGGTGTTACTTGAACAGTGTAGTGAGATTAACAACATTTTTTTTCACTCAGTAAAAAATATTTCTTGAAATCGAATTGTTATTAAATTAGCGTCTCGGAGACACCCGAGAATTATTGGTGCGTAGCGTGATACGCATAGATAGGACTAGTGTAGAAAATACATTTATTTTCACTTTATTATTGAAACAAATGTCGTGTGGTTTCCGGCTTAGATGACCACCCCATCCCGTGGGTGTCCTTAGAGGTGACAAAGAAACATACAGCTAATGGATTGGCAGAAACAACTATCAGCTCAAGGTCCCTTACCTTCTTCCTGTAATCACCAATTTGCCTGCCAAGCATGGTGATTACGGCAATATCTCTTAAGGACCCTAGGTTGTCAAGGTCTGTAAAACATGTTCAGCAGTGCACGTAAACAGACTGTTGATCATGAAACCCCTCGGTCCTGTGGCTGTATAAAATTGTGTACTAAAACTTATATATTCCATTTCGATTACTCAGCTTTATAGTCTCTTATTTCCGTATAAAATTAGTATAAACTGATACTTTTCAAGAAATTTCGTTTCTCCAATTACTCAACGGAATACTGCAAGAAGTAGCACTAGCAGAACGATACAACGATAATCCAATGCGCTACTTTATTCCTTAACGCATAAAGTCCAGTTTGAATATTTTCTACGGATACGCTGTTATTTCGACTTACATATATATTATCTTCTCGTAGTCATCGATACACGTGGAACCTATTTTGTAGGCTTTTGCATGAGTGTAGTGAAATGAAAAAAGTTTATATTAGTTGTGTCCGAGTCAATATTGAAGCGTGGGTTTGGTGTGTAAAGTTTTGTCCGAGATAATGGTAAAACATGGAAAACAATGGAATTATTTTGTAATATACATACAATAATATATCCAGACCTCAGAACATAAGGACTAATGTACAATTATATTTTAGAAGCATTTGGTCTTAAGTGCCAGTTTACGATAAAGGCACATATGACGAATGATTGTGAGGTATAATGGTACATACGACTTTGTGCTTTTAAGCTCTAGATATTATCTACTTACACCGCAGTTCACCCACTTACTCATGTAGCGGCCCCTGTTCTGTGGCATTTCTTTTTTAATTTCTGCCCAAAAACAGTTGCATCCAGTAGACATGAAACATCTTCAGTAAGTAATTGATAAAGGAGCTATCTCAAAAAATGTAGCTTTTGATACTTTTAAAAATATTTCGCAACGAATTTTGAATTTTTATCAAATATTCAGTTAATTCTTAAGAGAAGTGCGTGTTTTGGCAAGTTTTCATTTTTGATGTTACACCAATTAGAACCAACAACTTAAATTAACATGCTTTCCAAGACACAGTCAAAACTTCACGGGAATGGAAAAAAAACATTCATATTGAAGGAGTTTTTTAAATGTCATCATCATGATAAAAATGAGACTGTTTATAATCTAAGTTACCATATGACCTGTAAAAAACACGCTACTGACAGCCCAATAATGTTAGATGCATAATCTAGTCAAATAAGATCCACCCTAAACCGACGTGCTTGTATGAAGAATGTTATGAGAGTGAATGAAGCGAAAGATGTGTGTAGGGATCGTAGCAAGTGGAGGTCCATTGTCTTTGCCTACTCCGCTGGGAAACAGGCGTGAGCTTATGTATGTATATATATAAATCGCAAGTTAAAAAATGTCGCATACAAATTGCCCTACTTGTCAATTAAAGATACAATTTATGTTTTTGGTGGCTATTACAATGTAAAAAAAAAATTATATTATGATGACACGTATTTATTTACGATTAGTCTCCAAACTTATTGCTGTCCCTTTTTTTTATAAAACGTTTACTAGCAAAGCTTTGGAGTCTACTAGTATTCTTGTTAACCCCTCGTGCTAAGCTAAAATGTTTGTGTGGGTTCACGTCGGCAGTGCATCACAAGTCCGACGCCTTATAGCCATTCTACGGCCTATGGTACGGCCGCTTCCATTGGCCTGCCCAACGTGAAAATGCAAGTGAAATCATGGGCCATTGCTACTAAAAAACTAATTAACTCTAATAGAAAGGTAATGACTTCAGGTCCTCGTAAATGTCGACTCGAAGACAATGAATTTATGTCTGTGACCTAGCCGATTACATTTCCTTGCGGAAGAAATAAAACGCTACTTCGAGGCAACACTTACCTACATTTTCCCTCAACCATCTAATTTAATGTGTAAATTGAAAAGTTGCTTAGAGTTCTTTCACCACGATTTTATGGAGAGGGGTCTTTCTTGGTTGATTTGGGTAATGATAAGAGTTTACTTTTATTAAACGTTGCGTTTTTTATGTTAGGAAATTATATTAATGTAATTAGAAGTTGGATTCTGCAGTTAATCTACGTTTTTCAACCTCTGCCACAAAAAGAAGGGTGTGAGAAGTTTGACGTGAGTCTTTGGCCACTTGAGTCCCGATCAGGTACAGCAATATTGATTTGGTACAACCGAATGTTTGCAAATATGGCCAAGTGGGATATTAAATATAATAAATGAGATGATCTGAAGGTACATTACAAAATAAAATGCATTTTTTTTTATTTATAGACAGATCAGGCTAGGGAAATTAACCCATCCAACCATCCAATTAAAGCATACTCAGAACAACTATTTGTGGCTCACACAAATAATTTTCCCGGGTAGGAATCGAGTCCAGAACCAACATTACCTTTGAGCATGCATAGTATTCTGAGTAGGACACAAATTTTTATCGAAATTATAGTCATAATATCGAAACGTAATTACCCTGCTTAGCTGCGCATTATAGGTTAACTACTTATTCTATTACATTTGCAGTCGATACCAACTGCAACACTAATAGGATTTCATTTCCCTACATGTGTCGCATCATTGATATTCGTTTCTAGCTAACCAACATGGCTTCGCCTGCTGGTGCTGGAATATGCTTTCTTCATTATCTTGGCAAGTGTGCTGCTCTCATTCTATTCTCTTTGGAAGAAGCACCTATGGGAATTAGTGGGCAGATTCCGTACCATGTGGTATAATTAGCACATCATCCCTATATCAATAAACCCGTCGCGTCGCTATAGCAGTGGGGATACCTCAAGCATTTTTTTAGGAAAAAAGGTCTAACATCATTTAACTAATATTTTCTTACCAAACGTTACTCGGTTTCTAACCACAGATAATTAAGTCTATATATAAAACCAGTTCAACGTTATTAAGAGACCGTAAGTTCAAGTTGTAAAGTGGTTAACTTTGTGAGATTAAGTCTTTCCTCACTAACTCTTGAATTAACCTCAAGTTTTCTTCTAACATAAATTAGTCAACTCAAACGAATGGCTCAAGTTTTGTATCATTAAATGATTTATTGATGATCGGGTTACTTTGCAGAAAGGGTTATGTTATTTTTACACCTTATTTTGAACTGTTTAGTACAAGACCAAAGAGTATTTTAGAGTAATCCACTAGGGCAGGTAATTAATTTTATGAAATTGGCATTGACAATATGTGTTTGTGTTTATTATAGTACCTATATATTATTTTTATTTAAGTTTATATAGTTATAATTTATTATATTTATTTATATAATTTATTTATTATATGTATAAGTTATTCTATTCATCCATACATTTATTATAAATCTGCATCACCCAAAGGTAGACTGGTAGATAATGCCTCTGGCATTAAATCCGCCAATGTATGTACATTCATGCACAGTAGTGCATGAAGTGTAATAAATAATTACTGCACTTGAGAAATGAATCTGGAACGCCTGGAACTTTACTAACACTTAATTTATGGATACAAAGCACATCCAAACTCAAAACAATTGTCTTTGGTTCACACAAATAATTGTCCTAGGTCCTCCCATCGAATCCAGAATGCCAGGTCTGAGAAGCAAATACCGTAATAACTGAGATACCAGTGCAGTCAAAAAGTTTAGAACCCAATTAATTCTACACATATCTACTTTCTGGCTAAAGGTTATTATTATTATGAGCCTTATGTGCAGGGAATAGGGAATAGGCTAAAAATCCTAATGACGTCAAAAAAATCTGCTAGATCCCGTGGATTTTATCAATATTTAGTTTTATAAAATGCTTGTCCTGTTGATTAGAAACATAAAAAAAAAAATAGAATGTCGTTCTTAAGGCGCTGCGTTCGCACTTCAGGTATTTAATGAAGAAATTTTCGGGAAGTGGCATTTTTTATCTGATATATTTAAAGATTATATTATTTATTTTGCGAAAGTAAGTGGCAATAACAGACCACGAATGACGGTAACAAATCTTAAACGTTAATTTAAAAAGGATACTAATAAAGACCAATCTATATCTATATCTATATATATATATAAAAGAAAGTCGTGTTTGTTACAACACTTATAACTCGAGAACGGCTGGACCGATGGCCATGGTTTTTGATTTGTTGGATTTGTTTCCGTCCCGAATAGCAGAATACATTTTAAAAACAAAAGAAAGTCGTGTTAGTTACACTATTTATAACTCAAGAACGGCTGAACCGATTTGGCTGAAAATTGGTAGGGAGGTAGCTACGAACTGGGAGAAGGAAATAGGATACTTTTGGGTAGGGGTAGGGTAGGGTAGGGTAGGGTAGGGTAGGGGTAGGGTAGGGGTAGGGTAGGGTAGGGATATTATTATTGCAAACTTTTGTCTCCATCGTCTTATAATATTAATAATGAGTACCTACTAAGGAAGAACTTGAATAAATAATAAAGATACTGCTTTATTATTATACTAGCGTTTTTTTTTAATGATTACTAGCAGATTTTAACAGTCTACTAGTATTCTTGATAACCCCTCGTGCTAAGCTAAAATGCTTGTGTTACGAGTGGGTTCACGTCGGTAGTGCAATGGGTGGGGTTCGAACCATTGGGCTACGGCCGCTTACTAAACGGGACTTTACTCTCGTTCCCGTGGGAAATACATAATTAATTATAGCTTTTGTCATCCGGGATAGTGTAGCTTACCAACGGTGAAAGATTTTTTCAAATCAATCAAGTAGTTTCCTTATAATATTAGTATAGATAAACCGAAGGTAAAAACTAGTTTTTAAAGTGTAGAAATATTATTAAGCTACGTAGCTAAACTAATACCCAGTCTCCGAAAAGTAATCAACTTTGAAGTACCTCACCAATTTTATGGATATTTTATCTATACTTATAATAAAATTGGTGGAGGTTAAATTATGAACATCTTCTATAGTATAAAAAGAAAAGATTTGTATTTTTGTATGTAACATACATTTTACGAATTAACTCAAAAACTATTGGTTGTATTTCGATTTAAGTCTGTCTGTCCATCTGATTCTTAAACGCGCGTCATGCCGAAGGTACTGCGTGGATTTTTATTAAACTAGGTATGATTATAGATAATGATACTTGGACTTATTTTAAAAAGATTTAATTCATCTTTATAAGATTGCGCTGAAATTTTATTCGCTGATAGTTATTGTAACGTAGGCTAACTGCTAAGTTCACAGTATCATTTTTTTTTCGGATGGACATACGTATGTAGCCACGAGGCTTTTGCTACTTCACCGGGCATAAAGGCGAGCAGCTCTCTAGCCTTAATAAGTGCAATAGGCCTCACAATATCACCCTCTATACCCTTAGATATGAAACGGGTTTTATATGGAAATATTGACATTTACGCGTGTGAAGTCGTGGGTGATAGCTAGTTAAACAATACATCAAAAATCATGGTTATATTTGTGCACTCAATATTATCTTCCTTTATATATTGTTCTTATAATTTATCACTTCAAATTTCGTTAGAGTTTACATATAAACAGATATCTTTTTTTTATTATTTTTGTGTGCATTACCTACTTATATCTTGTACAGTCAGCACAAGAGGTCAGCATATAAGTTTGCCACCCGTAATATATTATATAGTATCGTACTATATTTCAGTCAAATGTACTATAATGTAATAAAATGTATACAAAAATAATATAGTACAAAAAGTACGATATTTTTTTGCTATCACCTCATTTAAAAATGTTGACCGCACGGCTTATGGAAACAATGAAAAGTTTTTCTTAGGCCTCCACCTATTGTGGAATAGCCAAAATAGGTGGAGGCCTAAAAAAAACTCGTTGAGTGAATCTGACTCATTAAGAGGAGCTTCCGGGCAGAATCTTAATCATGCACTGTATACATGCGTGGAAAAATTAGGTATTTTAAATAAATGTTTACTATTTTTTTCCTGAATTTCCCAAAACTACTATATATGTAGCAACTTTATATAAAAGTTCTATATAGAACAAAAAAAGGTGGCAACCCTATCAGCATATTAAACTAGTACAACATTCAAAATAGGTTCATATTTCCTTACGATATACTCGTACGTTATGATCCATGTAAAAAGTGGAACGGACGGCCGTTCACCATCCGTTTTTTGTGCTACCTGAAAGTTACCTCTATATATCATGTCTTCACAGTTTAAATATATAATGGAATTAATAAATAAATATAACGGTCAAGGATTGGAAGTTATATTTTCCGTAGTAATTTTATAGCTGATAATAATTATTGTGCATATTTCCCTATACCTAGTTTTTTTTTTTTTTTTAATTAATAGCGTAACGCTTTGAAAGTACAGCTCATGTTAAATCGTCGTGACAATACGCACAATAAACAATTTTTGAAATAAGTTTTATATGGTTAAGAATGGTTTTACTAGTTCAAGAAAAAAATATGGCATTTATTTGAGATCTAGACAGCACTAAAATAAATATTTTAAAATTGGTTTGACATTTAGAGATGAAAACGATGTCGGCCATGTTGATCTATATATATTATCTGTGTTCAAGATCGATGACGTCACGACTCAGAAAGTGTAATATTAAAGGATCGCTTCATGTTTTATAACAAGATGTATGACTATTATGTATAGCGTTTTCGGATGTTAAAGACATAGACAAAAGAAATAATTTTCATATTGAGTTTATACAAACATATTCAAGTTTTATGAATAAAAATTATTATAATATTTAGGTTCCATATGACAAATACTTTTAGAAATAAATATCATTGTATCATAATTGCATATATGTCAATTAGCCTATTGTTAGCAGAGATTAAAAAAATCACGGTGTTTGCTTTCCTTAAATAATAAATTCATGATATTTAATGTTCTAACTCTATTTTGCCATTCGATCTACTATATAAAATATTATCTATGTACCTATCGTTTCTAAGAACTAAAAGTCGTACAACTAACGTATATAAATATTTACACGATAATTCTATTTCGTTCTAAATGTGCTCCAGATTGGTTGATTCAATTTTGTGTGCGTATTGACAGGATATAGATTAATGTGTGTACTTACTTTTATTAGTCAGTAATGAAAGAAAATTTCGTACGAACGATAAATAGATCAATTACAGCTTAACCGAATTTTCCTTATATACAGGGTGTCCCAAAAGGTTAAGTAGCTGGGAAAGGGGGTGACAGGGGTGGACACAATGGTCACTAGAAAAATAAAATAAAAAATCCGCTCTGGGTATTTAAAAAAAAATGGCATTTTTTTAAAAATTTAAAATTTTACACCTTGTTATTTTTGATGTTGATGTTGATGACCTTGTTGTTATTGAAGATTACATAACAACATTTTTTTTAAATACAGCCATATTTGTAGGTATAACCTGCGCCAATAAAGAAACGAATCTAAAATGGCAGCGGCGATCATGCGCTCTCACTCTAAACTGTTGATGTCTTAGTCACACACGGCGCGTACTGCATGCAAAAAGAAATCCGTAAAGAAAGCTAACGGAAAAAAACGACTTACTTGCGAGTGGTTAAGGTAAAAAATGTTAAAGAAAAGTAAGCAAATAAACAGTTCTATTTTTTATGAAAGATTATGTATTTTTTTGTATACGTTACACATTTCAAAACATAAAACTAACAATTGTATTTTACCTACATAAACAATAAACAAACTTTCTTTCTATCTTTCTTTTTATTTGCTGACCCTATCATCTGTCAGTGACATTCAGGGACGCCATTTTATTGGCGTTTCTTTATTGGCGCGGCTTATACAGTTAGCAAAAGGTGTAAAATTTTTAGTCTTTTAAAAAATGCCATTTATTTTTTTAAACACCCAGAGGGAATTTTTTATATTTTTCTGGTGACCCTTGTGACCACCCCTATCACCCCCCTTCCCAGCTACGTAATCTTTTGGGACACCCTGTATAAAAGATAACTGTTAGGTACTGACTGATCGATCAAAACACACCTTAAACCACGATCTGGACTAGAAAAATTTGGCACGCAGATATATACTTATACTAGCTGGACCCCGCAGTTTTACCCGCGTTACTCAGCTCCAGTAGGTCGGAGCGGGATTTTTTGTAGCCTATATATTAATCCAGCGTATAACATATACCGGTGCAAAATTCAGCCAATTCCGTTGAGTAGTTTTTGGCGTGAAAGAGTAACAAACATCCAACCATCCATCCATACTTACAATCTTTCCCGTTTATAATATTATTAGAATTATTACGTAAGCATCAAAGGGTGAAGAAACCCTAAAAAGATGAGATAGGGGTCCAAAGTTTACCTGGGGATATCGAATGCAATTTTATTTTTGTTACGCGTCTCCTCCGCCGCTTCAGCATTTCCGCGCCGAGACGGTGGGGTATGTGGGACTCTGCCTCTCAATAACGGTGGTATTCTAATAATGACTAGTATAATAAATTTTATTTTCCGGGAGAAAATACATATATGTCACGTATCCCCTCCACCGCTGCCGGATTCTTGCGCCGGCGGTGGTAAGGTATGTGTTACTCGCCCTCTCCATAGCGGTGGTATACTAATCATACCACGAAGAGATGACCCTACCCACTAAAACCTACCGGATACTCCTCCGTCCACCGTTGGTGAAGGGACCAAGTACTTATAGCTTTCTGGGACACCATTCGTTGGCCAGATTAACGCTGTTTCTACTGGGCCACGCTTATTGCCCATATATAGCCATGATGCGTATAACTCTATTCTAACTTGTTGTAACCTTCTATGAACAAGTACTTTAAATCGATATTGTTTGACTATTTCTACTGAATATAATCATCATCATTTCAGCCGTAGGACGTCCACTGTTTGACATAGGCCTCCCTCAAAGATCTCCAGTTGTTGCGGTTAGAAACGGCCTGCATCCAACGTGATCCTGCGGCCTTAACCAGATCGTCGCTTACCGATCCGCGGTCTCCATTCGAGAACTTTTTGGCACTAACGGCCATCTGTTCTCCGTGCTATATGGCCTGCCCATTGCCACTTCAACGAACTTATCCGTTGGGCAATGTCGGTAACCCGCGTTCTTCTACGTATCTCCTCATTTTTGAGTCGATCTCGGAGAGAAACCCCGAAACTGAATATAATGGTCAAAGCTAATACTTGCTTTCATCTCTATGACGGTAAGCCTCAAGTAACAAGCTTTGTACTAAAATCAAAACATGAATATTTTAATATGCTTACCTTTGTAGCGAATTCAAAGTAATATTTTTAGGATCTTCACTACATAGTAACAAAGTCGCTTCCTTGTCTGTCCGTCTCTATGTATGCTTAGATCTTTTAAACTACGCAACGGATTTTGATGCGGTTTTTTTAATAGATTAGAAAGGTTAACATGTATGATACATCAACATTACACCCGTACGAAGCAGGGGCGGGTCGCTATTTATATATAAACCAATCCATACTAATTACAACCTCCGTAGCGTAGCGGTATTTGGCTGACAACCTCCGTAGGCTAGCGGTATTTGGCTCGCCTTGAATCTCGGAGGTCGTGGGTTCGATTTCCACACCGAAAAATAAATCTTTGTGTGAATTCTAAGATTTCTTTCCGGGTCTGGTTGGTTGAGGGACTACCCTCCGTGCCTCGGAAAGCACGTTAAGCCGTTGGTCCCGATTGTTATAACATCATCTATAATAATCGTATATCAAGGAACGGGCAGCAGCGTTTCCTTGTGTGGTACAACATAATACTGCGGTCACAAACCTGCGCCTGCCAAGGTGACTATGGCAAATACCCTCCCTCAGGAGGAGGCCCATGTTCAGCAGTGGACGTTATACGGGCTGATGATGATGATGATGATACTTATTTCGCTGCGTTCGATGTCTTGCTTTATGTAATACTAGCTGTGCCCGCCACTTCGTCCACTAAATACTTTTATTAACATTTTGTAATCTATACTTATTATTATAAAGAGGAATGATTTGTATTTGTATGTGTGTGTTTGTAATGAATAAACTCAAAAACTACTGTGCCGATTTCAAAAATTATTTCATGATTGGAAAGCTACATTACCCTGAGTGACATAGACTAAAATAAACACTCATCCTTCTTCTTCTTTTTTTCTTTAAAAAGTTTTCATCAAAATAGCTCTAATAAGTATTAAGTGTCTTGTCGCAAACTTATTTAACATTTTATTTCGCTATAAAAAGCAGCCTATATTCTTTCTCAGGTTTCATTTAAATGGGTTCAATAGTTTTGGCGTGAAAGGGCCACAGACAGACAGAGTTACTTTCACATTTATAATATTTAACGATAATAAAGCAATCATAACATTATAAAGGAGGACAAACACAACACAATACAAGGCTGATTTTAATAAACCTTTCATCATTATTAAGCAGTAACTTTTTCTTCTTCATTAGTCCAAGATTACATTCACTGTTGAACTTGGGCCTCCTATTAAACAACTCTTGCCAAACCAGGGTTGTGTAAGGATATTACCGAAATCACTACGCTTGGCAGGTGGATTGCTGATTGAGGGAAGATCTTAGAGATGCTGCTGCCGAACCATCAGCTGTATTATATGCCTCTTACGGCACCCTTAGGAAATGGGGTGGTCTATTTTTAACTGGAAGCCATACTGCAAGTAACATGGGTTTTTTTTTATTATGAGGGTCGCAAAGGAATGAGAGCTACGCGGGTAAACCTACGTTTGTTGCCTTCTTATTAGGGAGCGTTCAAGTATTAATTAAGCAGCTTTTTGAACCCGCCTCCCCCCTGGTAACGCACCGTAACGTTTTTCTGGACCCTCTCCCTCTCTAAACATTACGTAACACTCAAGTGATCATTTTTACCCTAAAGTCGTAAAAAGTTATGTAATAGTTTTTACACTTGGTATAGTTTTAATCTACTAAATAAAACAAGAGAATTTTAATTCGCAACACCTGCATATTTTGTTTATTTTTTATAAATTTTTGGCTTTAATATTTTTTTGGTTTTGGTTTTTAGAAACAATGTTACGTAACGTGTTGTAAGAATGACCCCCTCCCGCCCCTGTAACGCATCGTAACGTTTTACGAGACCCCCTCCCCCTCCCACATTGCGTTACGTAATACTTGAACGCTCCCTTAGAAGGTTTAGAACTCCATCCGCCATCTTTCGAAATTGACAGTTCACGTCACGCACGCATCGGGCTTTGGACGCTAGCCGGCTTTAACGAGGATATTATTGGGAGATGATGTTATAATATTACGAGCAATAACATTTACTTATTTCGAAGAAAAAAAAATATTATTTGGTTGAAACTACGATTATAATATAAAAACTCAGTATTTTGACCGAACAGGCTTGCCGAATGCCTAGTGTGAAGATTAATGGTTTTGTTTTTCATATATCTTTCAACGATTATGTTTTTGTGTTAATTCATTTCATTAATTTGTAATAGGTACGCTGCATTAAATATATTTTTATTTTTTTATTTTTCAATGACTGATTGACTCATCTAATGGACAACTTAAGCTATTAGACTAATAAAGCTTATTAGATTAGATAACTTTAGGCTCGCTTTAAATCTCGGAGGTCGTGGGGTTTTTTTTTATGATTACTAGCAGATTTTTTGCTGTCTATTAGTATTCTTGTTAACCCCCCGTGCTAAGCTAAAATGCTTGTGTTACGAGTGGGTTCACGGTAGTGCAATGGGTGGGGATCAAACCGGCGACCACAAGATCACAAGTCCGACGCCCTGGCCATTGGGCTACGGCCGCTTCAAACGCGCGAGTTCCTAACGCGTTCCAGCAAACAAACAAATAAACTCTTCTGTTTTATATAGTAGTATACATATTAAATATATCTTAGTATAGACTCTCGGCTACTAAGACGCCGAAATTTACACGAAGTCAGGAGCAAAATTTAATTAATAAGTAAGATAAAATTTAAGTCACTAACGTCGGTTCAAGCAATGTTTTCCAATGATTCAGCCACATTGAACGTTATCTGATTTTGTATGGATTATGTTTGAAAATACTAATGGAAATAGAATCTGGTATTTAAATGAAATATATTAACGCGCAGATTTTTTAATTAATTTGTTTGGGAAGAGTCTACAACAGTTACAAAGCACACACGTAGCTAAATTGAAATTATGGTAGCACTGTACCTGTTACAAGGGTCAATGTTACTTGATAGAAATAAAAAAAATATTTTTTGCGTTAATACCTTTTAGTTACATAATGATCTTTTATATCTATACATATAATAAATCTGTAGAGGTCGATTGTCTGTACATAGAAGAAAAACGCTAAAAACCGAGTCAGGCGGATGTTAGAAATAAAATAGAACTCATGAAGATTTTTTTTGTAGTTACGCTGATGTAAATGTTATAAAACTCGAGAACCTCGGCTTGGCGTACTTTCCGAAGCACGTAGGGTAGTACAGCCAACTAGACTGGAATAAATTTTAGATTCTACACGGAGATTGTCTTGCGTGGGCATCCAACCCAAGTTAAGACATGTTATGTATGTTATGCGAAAGACTAAAAGTGTATCATCATCATCATCATCAGCCCGTTTAAAATCCACTGCTGAACATGGGCCCCCTCCCGGGGAGGGTATTTGCCATACTCACTACGTTTGGCAGGCGATTTGGTGACCGCAGTATTATGCTGTAACACACAAGGAAACGCTGCTGCCCATTCCTTGATATACGACTATGATAGATGATGTTATAACAATCGGGACCAACGGCTTAACGTGCTTTCTGAAGCACGAAATGTAGTCCCACAACCAACCAGACCCGGAAAGAAATCTTAGAATTTACACAAAGATTTCTTGTACAGTGTGGGGATTGAACCCACGAACTCCGAGATTTAAAGCGAGCCAAATACCGCTATAATACGGAGACAGTTTTGTATACCTACAAAGTGTTTTCTTGTCAAATTATAACATTCTAAACGTGTATAGAATAATATAATTCGACAAGAAAACGCTGTGTGTACAAAATAGATATAAAAAACATAAGTGGCAATAGCTAATTCAGCCCAAAAATGCGTAAAAAACATTGGAGCCGTCAGACAAATTTATATCCCCGTAAAATCCAGCCAATTTTTTCGACAAAATGTTTTATGAGTTGCCACGTGAGGGAATATTTGAGAGAATGTATCTACTGGTAAGAAAATAGTATAGTTTTTTTTTTCAATCATTCAATGTATTTATTGTTGTTCACAAAATAGGTACAGATGTTCTACAATACATTTGATCGGCTATGTCTTTTAGACATACAATATAAATTATTATTTTAATAAATTAACATTACATATTAATAAATTAGAAGAAAGAGACCGAATAAAATATAGGTCAGTCCAAGGTCTTAAAATTAATAGCATGCAATATTATTTTCGTATAAAGGCAAGCAGAGCTCCAGCCAAATGGTATAAAAACTACAAACTAAGCAAGAGGGAGTCCCTGTGGGACTAAGACCTCGGCTCAGGATGGTCGGTGGCGATGAGATTGAGGGATTATGACTTTTAGATTTTTTTAGGGGAGTTTTGTGCAACTGTCAAATACTATAGAGAACATCAATAATTTCAAGAGTTTTGCTAGAAAAACTATCAGTATCACTCCTTGTACCATACTTTATGTACTAAAAAGGAAAACATTTGCATGCATATTATTTAGTTTAATGTACTTTAATTATCAATGTTATAGCGTATTAAGAGCTTACTTTTAAGTAATTGTCACACTAGGTTTAGTCAAAATAATACGTGAAACTCCCCCTTTAAGGAACATTGGTGAACGAAGGAAATTGAATTTTCGCATACTTAGATAAGTGTGCGATAATTCAATTTTCTTCGTCCACTTATAATGAGGAAAAGTTTGTATTTTTGTATACAGTTGTTTTCGAATAAACTCAAAAACCACTGAAAGGATTCCGATAATTCGATCACCATTGGGATGCTACATTATCCCTGACTAACATAGGCTATAAGGCCGCGTCCTGGACGCCAGCGGGCGGAGCGGGTGGCGTGGGCGACGGCACGCGCGTCTTTATCAAAGTTAATAGATTTGTATGAAGCTGTTCACGACGACAGCAGTGCGGGCGGCAGGTTTTCCTTAGGCACCGCGGGCGGTGCGCGCGGTGCCCGCTCAACCCGCTGGCGTCCAGGACGCGGCCTAAAAGTCTACCCGTGCGAAGCTTGCGCGGGCCGCTAATCCTACTAATGTTATAAACGCGAAAGTTTGTAGGTATGGATGGATGGATGGATGTTTGTTACCCTTTCACGCCAAAACTTCTATACGGAATTGGCTGAAATTTTGCACCGGGATAGGTTATACGCTGGATTAACATATAGGCTAAACATCGCGCTCCGACCCACTGGAGCTGAGTAACGCGGGTAAAACCGCGGGGTGCATCTAGTAGTTTATATAGAGAAGGAGTGCAGAATGCTTATATATTTTTAGGGCGATCACTACTTAGTAAAGATACAACATTTACCCACAGTACTAACGTAAAACTACTTTAGGTATAGGCAAACCGCAAATAGGCTATACATAACAATGTAATACATAAGAATGTTAATTTCAGAAACCCCTCAGCCAATTAGGCTAAGTAAATTGTATTGTCGAACCAAAGCAGGCGTCTCAATCGCGGTCTGTCCTGTATATTTATGAGGTAAGCCGTATTTATAAGTTTAGTATCGTTGTATTTGTCAGTAAAAACAAATATTTTAGAAATTGCTTGGATATGTACGAATGTAATCGATGCCCTGAGCCGTGGTCCTAGCCCATTAAGGGTGCCTTCAGGCGTGTGTCGCTTATACGTAAAAATATTGTTTAAAGACTTCTTTCTATAGAGCTAAATTATATTAAGATTTTAATTTTGGAATTATTGTTATTACTATACCTATGACGTGATACTAGACTGACGCACAGATCATTAGCTAATCCGCAATAGATCTTAGTTGCCATATTTTGTATTTAATTATATTACGGATTTTACCCGCGTTACTCTGCTCCAGTGGACCGGAGCGTGATGTTTCGTGGCAATCTTTCAGCCAAATCCGATCAGTAGTTTTGCGTGCAAGAGTAACAAACATCCATCCCATCCATCCATCCATCCGTACTTACAAACTTTCGCCTTTATAATATTTGTATGGATTATAAAGAAGTAAAGTTTGTGGGTTTGTGAGGTTGTAGGATGTAATCTGGGTCTACTGTACTGATATTTTTTTTTTAACCAACACAAAGCCATATTTTTAGTGAGTGTCTAAGCATAAAGGTTCGCACGGAATTACTATCTACGCGGGTGACACCGCGCGGTACAGCTAGTATAATATAATAAAAAACATTACCAAAATATGTTCAGGTTATAACTAAATGCATATGAATATATATAGTTTTAGGAATTAATCAAAAATCAAGATAAAAATACAAATCAATCAACAAACAAAGATTTACTTACTTTTATTTAAATAATTATCTTATTAAAAATTTAATTACTCTCATTACTTTACATTGCCAAACAGAAACAAAGAATCACAAAACATAACTCAAATAAATAATTCAGTCATAAAACAATGAAATTAATTAGACAACAAAATGATGACAAGTTAGAACACGTTAGAACAAGCAGATCGCTCACCCAAACCGATGCTACCGCTACGGACGCCAAGCATAAAAGTGAGCTCTCGTGCCTAGAGTTGACAGCTTCCATACACTTAGGTGACGTTGCCTGTCAAAACATCAACTAATTCCTAACAATAGGGTACCTACCTACTAATAACAAAAACAGCATTAAAACAATATTGTCTGTATGATGTTCTGGCTAATATCAGCAACGTCTGTGCGATTTTGAAGGAGTTTGCACTATTAAATAGCAAATTTTAGCAGGTGTAATAAAGGCTAGTTTGTATTTTGCCTCTCCGTGTCTTCCGCCTCATCTTCAAGTATCGATTTAGTCGAGACTTTCATTGTGAGATATCGTATATAATCTATAGGTACATATATAATAAAACTGTAGAGGTCAAATGTCTGTACATAGAAAAAAAAAGCTAAAAACCGAGTCTGGGGATGTTAGAACAAAATAGAACACAACTATTTTTTTTTTGTTCTCTGTCGGTTTGCCTGTTTGTGCGGGCAATTATGCATGGTGGTACCTTTCATCCCCGGTCAACATTTTTAATACTTTTAATCACAGAAATTTAATGACTTCCGGTGGGATAGTAAAAAACCAAAGGAATTACAAACACACGCGGATAAAGTCGCGGGCATTAGCTAGTTCTTAAATGACACAGTAGAATTACATTTATATGCAACAGTCGAAATGTTCAACTATTTGTCATTGATTTTATTATTTTATTTTCACATCGAAATTCAATTCTCAACTGTCGTGTTTCACCAAAAACAAAATAAAAAAACAATTTGATGTATAAACTGTGTTTTTATATGAAAATTGAATTGCGTAAACTGGAGTTGAGTCGGCTTTGGCATGTAGGACAGCTGTCAGCAAGAGTTATGTGATCATAGATAACTCGTTACAAGTGACAGCTTTGAGGCGTATTGGGATATCGAAACTTCTACCTTTCTGTGTAACGTTTGAAGATATAGAATGTGTATGTCAATATACAATGAGAAACAAGCGTTCGACAGTTTTAAGTTACTTTGTGCTTATCTATCAATTTATAGGCCAATGGCTAGGGCGTCGGACTTGTGATCTTGAGGTCGACGGTTCGAACCCTACCCATTGCACTACCGACGTAAACCCACTCGCATTTTAGCTTCGCACGAGGGATTAACAAGAATACTAGTAGACTACAAAAACTCAGCAAGTAATTTAATAAAAAAAAATGGGATTTGGTAACTTTGATTTAACCTTTTACGATGTTAAATAAACAATTAGATTGCCCCTGTAGCTCAGTGGTTGCGGTAGTTGCTTCTGAGTTTTGGTATTCTGGGTTCGATTCCTACCCAGGACAATTATTTGAGTGAATCAAAGATAGTTATTCTGAATCTGGGTGTGCTTCGTGAATTTAGTGTTTGTTAAGTCCCCCGCGACACAAGGATTTACGCTTGGCAGACGATTGGTAACCGCAGCATTCTGAACAGCATATACACGGGTAAATGCTGCTGTCTGTTACCTGATATACATTGTCATAGATGATGTTACGACAATCAGGACCAGTTGCTTAAATTGCTTTTCCGAGGTTTAACTTTTTTTTCTTGCAACCAATCAGACCCGGGAAGATATCTTTGACTTTACTCAAAGCTTTTTTGTCCGGAGTGAGATTTAAACCTACGACTGCCTACGAGATACTAAACTACAGCTATGCCACGGAAGTAAGCTTATTGTAAATTTATTCACGGTTTTTTTATATGGGACTATATCCCACCCACACTCCCACCACTGCAACTCCTGTAAGCCAGGATCAACAGTGGCACACACTGGAAACGGCAATGAGCACCGAAGCTCACCAAGTCCCGGGAAAAAGTTAAACTGCCGTAGGACCCGCAACGAATTTCATCAGAAAGACAATAGGAGGAGTAAGAAAGACTTAAATGTTCACTTCCCTCCATTACACAGCGGAGACAGTACTAAAAAAGGAAATATAAAATAAGACATAAGTAGTCTTCAGGGGTAATTAGAACAACTAGAGAAGCCAGTTGTAAAGCACCACGGACGGGAAGAGATTACAGGGCCTACACGTGGGCCGTTATTTTTTATTCCAGTAGTAGGTATGGCAAAAGCGTGTAAAAGCACGGAAATTCTGTTTGGATGCCACAAGATCCATGTAGTAAACAACCCCCGAGGAAACTCTCAAGCTATCCAGCAGAATTTTTCGCTCCCGATGCCAAAGACTACACTCCCAGATAATATGATGGGAGGATTGTGGACGTAGTTAAGCGAAAAGGATCCAATCCACACCCAGTTACATTTGAGCTTTAATATGCTGAAAAAAAAAATAAAAAAAATAAGAAGCGCTATACATGTGGACTGGGTCTGAATTTTTTTTAAGTATACGAAAAATAGAACGAAAAATATATTTAGCTGGGTTGTTTTTACTGACCCTTAGTATCTTTATTTTGGATCAGTTTGGTGCACTTAACTCATTTTTGACCCAGTTGTGGATTGGATCCTTTTTGCTTAACTACGTCCTGTTCATAATTGCAGTTGGAGGTTGAGCATTGATATAACAGTGATGGTACTAATTTGAAAGAGTATAATTTACTTCGGAAATTCACTGTTGTCACTATTTAGTTACTTTTCAAAAAAATACCCAATATAGCTCCACTTGCCATGTGGATTCCGGCTTAGAATAGACCACAATAGGTCTTCCCATAGGACTCGTAAAAAGCGACTTAGGGACAAGCAGCTGATGGATGGGTAGCGGCATTTATCAGTTTTGGAGTTGGTGTTTTTTTTTTAAGTTTACTAGCCGAGTTTTTGCAGTCTACTTACTTTTTGTTAACCCCTCGTGCTAAGCTAAAATGCTTGTTACGAGTGGGCTCACGTTGGTTGTGCAATGGGCGGGGATCGAACCGGCGACCACAAGATCACAAGTCCGATGCCCTAGCTATTGGGCTACAGCCGATTATGGCAATATCCCTTGCTCTGGCTTACCAAGGTCTGTTAAGGGGAGGCCTATACTCAGCATTGAACATAACAATGATGATGCTCCAAATGTTAGCATGCGCAATAATTGAGAGATATTAGACTGATTCATTTGATCATGTTGTTATGGTTATAATTATAAGGAAAAGATTTAAAAAATCAGCATTTTTTAACTTTGATTTGATTGTGTTAAGACATGAACTGTAATCCCATTTAAATTGAAATTCAATTGAATAATATAGCATTATCAATGAAGGTTAATTCATTAATATTTTCGCAGGCTCAAAATCTGATGATTTCCAACGTTTGATTTTAATTGTCCCTCAACATGGCCCCGTTGAATAAACAATAAAGTAATTAAGGAAGATTTATTCCGGGCTGATTCATCCTTGACATTTTTATCCGAATGTTTATTGCCCGTTTATAGTTAATTGGTTTCTATTCAGCGGGGCGCGTTACCCCGGATATTAAAAGTTATTGAAGATACTGATTTTATTGAATATAATAATCTATACTAATATATTAAACGCTGAAGAATTTAAACGCTAAACGATGATAAGAGATAAAGAGCCCATGCGTAAATTGTATGTGTAATTACTTTAATTTAACAGTCTTAAGGAAGTAGCTAGTACAATTTCCCAAACACATTAGTTCAGTAAGCAATTTCCAGTCGCATTATTCCCCAATCGTTTATTTTTCAGTCCGCGTATTTCATCAATCGCATGATTTGACAGACGTTTTTCAGTATTTCTAAAAACCGTATCCTTCATGAGTTAAAAATAGAAATAAACATTAGCTTTCGTATTGTTCTTATCCTTGTTTGTGTTGTACTTGCCTATCTGTTTGTCACAATAATCTGTACTCTAGCGGGAAAATGAAGGCCCATCGTGCACGAGATCTGGGTCATAATGAGCGATACTTGCACAGTCAGCACTTGTCGATGGTCCCCGAGTTGCTACACTTTAGCGAAATAACTTGCTTTTGTTTTTGTAAGCTTTTGGTTTGACGAAGTTTGCCAAGTGAAGTATAATTTAAAAAAAATATTGATAACTTATGATGTAAATATTTTCAACAAATATTCTGTCTATTTAATTACCGAACACTGAGAGAATAGTAACACGTTCTTGTCTCGCTATTGTCTCTGCTATTATTGTAAAATAAAACTTCAAAATAAATCTAATTTGACATATGTCTGGATAGCCTACTCTTAGTGGCCTGATTTTAATTTCCTTAATCTAATCGCCCTCTTGACACATTGGGGTCACGAAAATCAATAGATGAAAGTTAAAAAATGAAAAAATATAAATATATATCGACGGGTAAAATGTGCTAAGCGACATCATGAGCGGCGTGTAATTATATACCTGATTAAGAGATAACATAAAATTCAATGTCGTTAAGCTCAATTAGGATTTTACCCGTCGATATAAAATGAATGACTTATCTTGCACTAGGGTGGTAAATATCTGTGCCGAGGGGGACTTTTCTTTTAAACATTCTTGGTATAATAGTTTAATTAATTAAAACACTAAATGTTAAAATTTATTTAAATCAGCTAGGTATCAATATTTCTAAACCTCCCGTTAAATCTTCAAACAATTTTCCTACACCTGAAGTTAAAGCTACGTTTGTATCTTTTTCGGGACTAGATCCACCCTCTTACCCACAGCTGTTACTTGTTAACATACACACTTAAACATATCTCACACATATACAATAGAAACGTGTATACTGTATGTACGGTAAGAGACCACGTACCGAGAGCTTCTGCTGTGAAGTTCGACACGAATTTAATTAAACAGAGAATAGGTGTTCGAATAGCTGGGAAATCATTCGTTATTTCTTAAGCTTAGTGTTAGATATACGCAGGCGGTCCGATACGTACATAGTCTACAAAAGAAAAACGAAAATTTTGGAAAAGTGGCGATTTATTTCTATCATGGTTTCCCGCGATGATCCAACTTCCTTAACTCGTCTTGAGTGTGGAACGTTAGACAGAAACACGCTTGTACGATACCACTATATACATAATCAATGTTAATATAAATCTCTATTCCTTAACATCACGTTTCGCCGAAAACTTTGTTAATAGAAACATAATTCGTACATCTCCAGTCCATAGTAAGCACTGTGGACAGAAATCTCTGTTCATATCTATATCACTTCTCGCCGTATACATTATTGATAAAAACCATTACTTTGTCTGTAATATCCTACAATTTGCTACCTGTTAATTAAGTATCTAGTTTATTTCATAGAATGAGAATAATTGTGTAACATTGTGATTCTGACAGGTATAAGTGTATGTAAATATCTAAGTGCTGAATAAATTCGATATTTCATTATTATTTCACTGATCCCAAATATCTTGGTTCTTTTCGGTGGAAAATAAATGTTTATTTTTATTATAACTCTAATAACTCTAACCGATAAATTGAATACTCTGTATTTTATCACTACATAGTATAAAACAAAGACAATTTCGTCTGTCTGTCTATTCCTATGTATGCATAGTTCTTTAAAACTACGCAACGGATTATGTTACGGTTTTTTAATAGGCAAAGTGATTCAAGAGGATGTTTCATATACATATATAATACATGAGCATTTCACCCATGCGATGTCAGGATGGGTCGCTAGTAGATAATTATATAAATATTTTTTATTGTTATTAAAGATTAGTAAAAACCACATCCATTCATTTCTATTAGGGTTCCGTAGCCAAATGGCAAAAAACGGAACCCTTATAGATTCGTCATGTCTGTCTGTCCGTCCGTATGTCACAGCCACTTTTTTCCGAAACTATGAGAACTATAATGTTGAAACTTGGCAAATAGATGTATGTTGTGAACCGCATTAAGATTTTCACACAAAAATAGAAAAAAAAACAAAAAATAAATGGGGTTCCCCATACTTAGAATTGAAACTCAAAATTTTTTTTTTCCTCAAACCCACCTGTATGGTGTGGGCTATCTATGGATAGGTCTTCAAAAATGATATTGAGGTTTCTAATGCCATTTTTTTCTAAACTGAATAGTTTGCGCGAGAGACCCTTCCAAGGTGGTAAAATGTGTGTCCCCCCCTGTAACTTCTAAAATAAGAGAATGATAAAACTAAAAAAAATATATGATGTACATAACCATGCAAACTCCCACCGGAAATTGGTTTGAACGAGATCAAGTAAATAGTTTTTTTTTAATACGTCATAAACCGTAAACCGCAATTTACCTTTCATTCAATAGGTAGGCACGTGCAACTAGTACGGAACCCTTCGTGCGAGAGTCGGACTCGCACTTGGCCGGTTTTTAAAACTTATTTTTATGGGCCTTAAGAAAAATAAATCGTTTTAAGTAAAATTAGTCTGAAACTGTAGAAGCTATTAATCAAAACTAATACAGTATCACCGTTAAAAAGTTTCTCCTTCGGTCTGTGATGTGTTTGAAATGTTTTTTTATGTTATAAAAAGAATATTATTTTGGCATTAAATCAGAATAACGATATAATATATTTAAACTAGCTTTTTCCAGCGTAGATTTCGATTTCTTCATACAATCTGTGCCACCCCTTTTCACCCCTTAGAGATTGAAATTTCAAATGTCCTTTCTTAGTGCACATCTACGTCTCTTAAAGAATATTTCTCTAACAATTCATGGTTCTAGACATTCTTGCGGTTTCAGTTGTGCGTTAATCGATCAGTCAGTCAGTTTCTGCATCAATATATAAGTATAGATAGATAATAGATTAGATTAATATTGAGCAGAAAAATTGTTTTTAAGACATTTACCAAACTAGAGTTGTAATATAAATCTCTGTGACGTGTGCGGGTCATAGTATAAAAATAGTAACCAAAGGTTACTTAAGTTAGGGTGGTATTTTAATAATTTTAACTAAACGGTGGTACTAAGTTAACATATTATGTTACCTACTATTATAAGCAATGTTAAAATCGACCAGTATAATAAATATACATATAGTAAACTGATACTGTATCTTAAGATTTCCTGAACAAAGGAACCAATAACAAAGGAGAGCGCGATACTTTCTTCAATATTTTTCATTTTATTTTACAAACTCAAACAATCTAACTCGGCTTTACAAGTTTCAAGCAGCTTAGGATCCTTACAAGAGCCCGCCACTATAACCAGCCAATTAGAGATGAGATGACGCCATCCGGATAATGTCAGATTGGCTGTCAAAACTGGGATAACGGCGTAAATTGGTGTTTGAATTTTTTCAGGCTTAAAATTGGGACAAGGAAGGAAGTTCTTGAAAATATTATCCTTTGTTTTTGAGTAACACAGGTATACTTATCTTAAGTATCCTTAAAAGAATAATAAGAATGAGTCTTTGCAATAATACTTCAAAAATAAGCTTTTTACCTTAATAAATTTCAATTGAATTTGAAATTGCGCTTTCAAGCAATAACTACCTAACCGATCATCATGAAACTTTGTACACATATTCTTAGAGGTATTAGATGTAACATAGGATACTTTATAATAAAAAAAAAACAATGCAAGCGAAGTCACGGGTAAAAGCTAGTAGTTTATAACTTATTTTTATCCAAACTTTGGTGAATGTTTTTTTTGCAATAGTAAGTGGAAAATTAGTATGAGTAGATATACATATTTTTAAATATCTATTCTTAGGGTTTTGGGATGCATTAAATACTAGTTTAAAAGAAGTCCCTTCTCTAATCTTGTCTGACTTCACTCTTCTACTCACGCAATCTTGACGAAGAAAAAAGCGCATTCAATAGAGCATATTTAATAAATTCAGAACTTAACATTTCAAAGATGAAATTATTACAATCGGGACCAACAGCTTTACGTTCCGTGAAAAGAAGGATAGTCTCTTAACTGACCAGACTCGGAAAGAAATCTTAGGTCACCATTAACGCAACGTAACGGCCCCCGCCAACGGCGGATCGAAGAAGTGTCCGGGAGGTTTTAGTGGTTGGTAGGGTCCTCTCCTCCTGGTATGAGTTTAGTAGCATACCACGCTATGGAGAGGGCGAGTCCCACATATCCCACCGCCAGCGCGCGAATACGCTGCAGCGGCGGTGGGAATGCATAAATGCATTACACCAAGGACAACAAAAAAAAAAAAAAAGGTCACCAGTAACGATAAAAAATGTTTTATTTAATTTACCATTTTCAATATTCTAAAGCCATTCCAAAATATAATGAAGTGAAAATCAAACGTGGTTCAAACGTACTCGACTCGATATCGGATTCAACTCAATATTTTGCAACATGTCACTTCTCGCCTTCAACCATATTTTCCAATGGGTTTGGATTTGAACATAAAAGAGTCGGAAATTTGTCCACGGGATTTCGTTCATCTGACATCCGGAGTCGGTGTTGCCGTATTTATAGAAAAATCGGGAACAGTTATTATAACGAATGGAAATAGTCTGTATATAAGGAAGGCAACTAATATTGACTGATTTATCAACACACAGCTTAAACGACTGAAATGAAATAGTTTACTAGTAACGTAGACGAATAATTCGCGCTTGAACATTTACTTACTTAAGAACAATGCCTCCTAGCTTCCTACGAGTCTTTCTTTATCTACCTACGGTACGGTGACTGAATGGATATACCTAGTTAATATTTGGGGAATATAACGCAAGAAAGGATTTTCTAAAATTCACCCTCTAAAAGAGTCGACGCTACCCCGAATATAACACGTGTGAATCTGTGGGCAAACGCTAATCATTAATTAAATATTTATTAAAGTTTGTAGTATTCAATTTATTGTAAAGGATATCATTCAGGTATTAATATATTTGCCGTGTGGTTTCCGGCTTAGAATAGACCCCAAGTCCTCCCATGGGTGTCGTAAAAGGCGACTAAGGGACATAATATGGCTGATAGATGGGCAGCAGCATCTATTGGCTCAAGGTTTACATCTTACTGCGATCACCAATCCGTCTGCCAACGATCCCGGCTTGCCAAGGTCTGTTCGAGGAGAGGAGGCCCATGTTTAGCAGTGGACTTAAACGGGCTGTTGATGATGATGATGATGATTAATATATTAAACATTTTTCGTTGCCTTTATATAGTTCTAAAACAGTCGTTACGTAAGCCATATAAATACTTAATTACGTAATTCTTAAACAAAATCTCATCAAGATAAACGTTATTCATACCCTCAAAGCTCATGGCAATTATAAGGAAAACTAATTTAGATACCTTTCTACTTTATTGTATGAAGAACTAATCTTCAAAGAATAAACCCGGTCACGTCCGGAATGCATTTCAAATATATGCTCTACTGCTTCATATAAATATCAATTATGCCACTTTTTCGACGTCCGCACTCGGAAAGTAAAGGAAATATGCAAGGGAAAAAAATCCCTTTATGGCGGGGGACCTTACATACACAAATACGTAAAACAAACCGGGCCACGAATAATCGTTGTGAGGAAGTTAACCCTGACTCAGATCAACTATTCGTGGCCCGGTGTTTACTGGACAATATATTCACATATAATAGGCATGAGGACTAAAAAAATCTATTTAGTCCGTCAGTTATATTACCAAAAAATATTCGACACGTATTTTTTTTTCGTTCCTCAAACAAAAAATTACGAAGATACAGCGCGTTGAAATTTTGTGTGTCGTCACTATTAGGTACAATTTTACCTAATAGTGACGTCACAAGCCCCCCTCTCCTGAACTTTATAGTTTGTTTTTGCTGTGTATCTTTGTAAATTGTTATTGATTTGATAAATAAAAAAATACGTGTCCAATATTTTTTAGTAATCTAACTGACGGACTTAATAGATTTTTTTAGTCCTCATGCCCATTGTCTCGTGAACACCAGGCCACCAGCCACTGTACTAACCACTGATCACCGATGCAGCCCTATGGCATAGTATTCTTAATAGCATTGATGCATAATTTCCAAAGTAGTCGTTTTACGTATTTAAATGATTCCGGGAGTAGTAATATCTATTTCTTTACTGGCAACATTTTCTAACGACATCCGCCGCCAGATCTCCCACTTCAAACGTTTTCAGCTAGATTCGTTTTTGGTAGAACCGTCATTGCACATCAGGCGGCGTCGAAATATTGATTCAAGTGGGGCTCAATGGCTACAACAGTTGCTTCTGAGACCTGGTGCCAAACATAGAGGACCTATCGTGTCTGTAATATCTCACACTGTCCTGTAATGTGACCTATGTTTACAAATGCACCGGTGGCTCAGTGGTTACGATAGTTGCTTCTGAGACCTGGTGTTCTGGGTTCGATTCCCACCCGGGACAATTATTTGTGTGAACCACAAATAGTTGTTCTGAGTCTGGGTGTTCTTTGTGTCCGTGAAATGAATGTTTGTAAAGTCCCCCGCGACACAGGGATATATTTCCCTAGTGCGGGAGTTGTCTTTTAATAAATAAAAAAAAACATTCTGATTCTGATGTTCTGGGATAACTATTTGTACAGATAGTTGATATAAAGTTTTAGATTTAAACAATTACTAAAAACGTTAAATCTATTTCAATAACATCCCGCGCGCAGTTTCTCATGCATAGGTCCCGTTCCCGCAAAAAATTACCATTAAATGTCGCCTATATTACTCCTAGATGACTACTGAGCTTCTTTATATTGCAAATAAGCTTTATAATGGTGTCAGAAATTTTGACATCCATCCAGTAGTTTTGGAGCCTATTCAATGCACACAAGCAATGAAATCTTTCCTCTTTATGATATTAGTTAAGAGAACCACACCGTTCGTCGAATCGCTCACTTCAAACGTTTTAAACGATAAGTTTTTCATAGAACTGTCATTGGATATCCACTCAACTGTGAGCTCGAAATATTAATTCAAGCGGCCCTACACAGAGAATGAAAAACGAAAATATTGCTTGAATATAACTTCGACAACCTCCATAGCGTAGCAGTATTTGGCTCGCCTTGAATCTCGGAGGTCGTGGGTTCGATCCCCACACTGGACAGAAAATCTTTGTGTAAATTCTAAGATTTCTTTCCGGGTCTAGTTGGTTGAGGGACTACCATCCGTGCCTCGGAAAGCACGTTAAGCCGTTGGTCCCGATTGTTATAACATCATCTATAATAATCGTATGTCAAGGAACGGGCAGCAGCGTTTCCTTGTGTGATACAACATAATACTGCGGTCACCGGCCTGCCAAGCGTGGTGACTATGGCAAATACCCTCTCTCTCGGGAGGAGGCCCATGTTCAGCAGTGGACGTTATACGGGCTGATGATGATGATGATGATAACTTCAAGAACTTTTAATAATATGATTTCATTGTTTAATCTCTGTTTATTATGGCCACATCCCGGAAACTATTTTAAATTTCTTCTTTAAATTGTAGAAACAAATTCAAACCTCAAACTAAGAACCTTTTTTTTGAGCTAGATCTAGAAGACAATCCTCTATTTTAGGACTTTGACTGCCAATTTGACTTGCGGCCTTACGGAACATTCTGGCGATTTCCGCCGATTATATAACGGTGCCGCGAGCTCTCTTGAACTGTGAGACTCCACAACTTCTGGACCCGAAGTACAAATGCCTGCCTCTGATAGTATTACGCTTGAATAAATATTAAATGACACGGTCCATAACTTTTCGTGTACCTAATTTAGGTTCTGAAGGTAATAGGGTTATTCTTATATGTGTACTTAAATATATAAAGGACACTCGACACAATTGGCTGGAGACCCATTTTAATCCTGTTTTCGCAATGTATGTTAGCTAGGTATAGTTTAGGTTAGGTTAGGTTAGGTTATAAAAGTAAGGTATATATATCTATATATCGACTGCCCCTAAGTACAGTATCGAAACTGAAATTTAAGTTTTTTTTTTTATTGCTGCAAAACATCCCTCTTTTAGTATATTTTTACACTAAAAAGAAATTAAGCTATAATATGACTATTTATCCATATTTTGTACTGGTATAATATCGATACTTAACAAATGATCCAGCGTTAGCGATCGAATGTTCACTATCGATACCGTACGCGGAGGCAAGAAGCGTGCGAGCAGGACGAAACTACCCATTCCGTTGCTGTACACCGCGTCCCTCGCCCCGCCTGCCCACGGCTCGCTTCACTCGTCGTTTTCAATCGTTTTGGGATTATCGCGTGCGTGCCACGTATTCATAACATTTGGACACGTTTATTAGTTTGATGGTTTTATGTTTTTGTCATCATGAGTAGTTTAATTCACGAAAATACACGATCTTCCCGGATTTTAAGACTAGTCAACACAAACGAAGTCCTTGAGCAACATGAACGAATTGGTAAGTACATTTTAATTATTACCTGTAGGAATTTAATTTAAATTAAGGCATAACATATTCGTTTTAATTTATATTATTATGATGATTTATTGAATAAACATTAAACAAAAGCTTTAAGTAACTGACTTTTGAACTATCTAATCACTTACTCGATGAATACTATCGAAAGTTCCAGATTCGATTTTGTACATCGTTACATTTTTTGATTGGGGTATCGAAAGTGACTGATCCGATATTATTCGCTGATGTTATTTTAATTTGTATTATCGAATCTACCACATTCGGTATTATACACGGGTACATGATTCAATGATCCTATCGAATATACCATTTACGATAGTTTCATTTGGCATAAATTGTATATTTCGATACTTGTTATTTATCAAAGTCTAATTAAAATAAAGTTTAGTGGTCTTGCTTATTTAAATATGTTAAATAGTGTTATTTTTATCATTTTATGATGATTTTGGTTTTATGGTAGCGGACGCTACTTCTTGCTCAAAGGTCTCTGGTTCGATCCCCACTTAGTGCTTTGCATTTGTGTGCATGTACATGTCTGTTCGCACTGGTGTTGGTGTTGACTATGTATAATCAGCAAATATTTACAATAGAAAAGTATACTTATTAAGTGAGTTTATCGGTTATCTAGTACCTAAACTAACAATTTTCGGCTTAGTTTGAAACCAGGTGACTTTGTGTGGCTCAGTTTAGCATGTTTATTATTTCATTATTTAATTATTTCAGAATCACCACTGCCTAAGGAATGCACATTAAATGATTCAGATTGGAAAGCATTAGAAGGGATTATTGACGATGAGCTATCTTCAGATAGAAATTTGAAGCACGATGATTTATATTGTAATGTTGATAATTTGCTGGAATTACCAACAACATCGATTCCAATGTTAAATGATGATGATGTAGATGATAACTCGGTTATACTCAATAGCTCAGAAGTTACTCCAATTCCATCTCCATATAAAGATTTTGATTCACCGTACCATACGTCATCACTGTCTACCTCTACACCTGATCAGCAAGAGACTCAACCAGAGGTACAAGACTTAGATACAAACTCAGTGCCTCCTAGTATGGCCATACCAAGCGTCGCGTCTCTTATAACCATATCGGAATGTGGTTCTCCACTTATGACGGTATCTGAATCTGAGTCTCCATCAGTTGTTAATAAAAGAAAGAGGAAATCTACCTTTAAAACTAACCCAGGAAAAAAAAGAAAATGTTGCAAAGAAAACTGGATAGATGTTAAAAGAAAAGCTGCAGTAAACACTGGTCAACAATATATCAGCAGAAATGGTAAGGTACGTCATAAGAAAGTGATGGGACCAATCTGCAAATCCACTTGTAAACTAAAATGTTATGAGCATTTCAATGAAACGACTCGTCAAAAAATTCATTCAAGCTTTTGGCAATTGGCTGATCATTCTAAACAATGGGAATTCATTAATAAATTTACAAAAAAGCTTAACAAACGCCGTTTTACTACTGAAAGTACATCTAGAAGACACTTTACTACTCAATATTTTTTACCAATTTCTTCAGAATCTCAAAACTCACACTGCGAACATAGACGAGTTTGTCTTAAAGCTTTTTTGAACACTTTGTCTATTACGGACCAATTTGTACGCACTGCTCATCAAAAATTAAATGAAGAAGGTATCACTTTGCCAGATAACAGGGGAAAACATCCAAACCATGTAATTAAGATAGATTCCGATATGATAAAAAGTGTCTGTGACCATGTTGCATCGTTTCAACCAGTTGAATCCCATTACACACGGAAAAATACCAGCAAACTTTATTTAGATAACAATTTGTCAATGAAAAAAATGTTTTCTTTGTATAAAGAGTGGGATAACCTTCATCTTTATACTAATACTGCCCAAACTTTACGCCAGTATACCGATATTATTAATGAAAACATGAATATAGCATTCTTTGTGCCAAAAAAGGATTTATGCGACAAGTGTCATAGTTTTTCCAATGAAAAATCTCCAACTGATGAACAAATTAACGTTCATAATATACACATGGAGAATAAATCAATAGCTAGAGATTTTAAAAATAAAGATAAAATCCTTTCACAAAATTCATCGGAAATAGTATGTGCTACATTTGATTTTCAGAAAATTTTGAATTGTCCTCATGGTGACGTGGGTCTATTCTATTATAAACGGAAGCTATCATTGTATAATTTCACTTTGTTTGACCTTGGAAAAAAAGAAGGAACGTGCTTTATGTGGACAGAGTGTACAGGAAAGAGAGGGGCGAATGAAGTAAGTAGTTGCTTACTTCAATTTGTTAAAAGAAAAGTAGAAGAAGGTGCTAAGGACTTTTTCTTTTGGTCTGATAACTGCGCAGGCCAAAACCGCAATCGAATAGTGTATTCCCTGTACATGTACCTAGCCAAGGAATATAAAATAAATATCACTCATCGCTTTTTAGAACCGGGGCATACACAGAACGAGGGCGATAGCGTGCACGCTCTCATTGAGCGAGAATCTAAAGGGAAAATGATATATACTCCAGATCAATGGTTTGCCTTAGTACGTTGGTGCAAAACTAACGGAACCCCATACAATGTAGTAGAAATGACTCAAGATGACTTTTTTGATTTTAAAGGCTTACTGAATGATCGTAAATGGAAAAAAGACATGAGAAATGAAAATGTTAAATGGAATAGTATTAAAGAAATCAGTGTGTGTAAAGAAGAGCCAAATTGTTTAAAATTTAAATATAACCTGAAAGATAACGCTTCATGTTTAAACACCAAAATAGAAACGAGAAGTCGTGGAAGAAGGAGAGATGTTGAACTTAAAAAGTCGTATACTCAACAACTGCCATTACCTGAAGCCAAATATAAGGATTTGATTCATTTATGTAACACAGCAGCTATACCTAAAGAATATCATAGATATTTTCAAAGTTTAAAATATAGTTCGACCCCATCTGAAGACTCCGATGATTAAAATTAACTATTAATTATTTACTCGTATATAATTTGATTTGCATTGAAGAATTTCATTAAGTTAATTAAAGATAATAAAGAAAAATAAGAATACTTGACAGAAGACTCGTTACGTTATGTTATTTACTTATTATTATATTTTTATTTTTGTAATGCATAAGAGGTTTATGTTGTTTTTGTTCTTAAAAAATAATTATTTCTTTGAATATGACATTTAGTCGGCCAGTTTAGGTAAAATAGTAAAACAGTACTCTTTTTGGTACGTATTATCTACTCCTCTATGCCCAGACCCCCTAGATACGCCAGTTTGACGACCCGTTTAGCGTAGTGGTTAGTGCGCCGGATGAGACTTAAGGGTCGCGCGTTCGATCCCCGCACAAGCACTAATGTTTGTTGATGAGACAGATATTTGTGCTGGGTCTGGGTAAAATATATGTTAAAATATATTACCAAACTTTTATTAATTTTAAGTGGAATTAATATTTAATATGTTTTGTCGTCATTGAGAACAATGGCATGACGAATTACCTAATTTAAGTATTTTTTGATCTCATTATGCCAAATGGAACTTGATCTGTGATTGTAATTTTTGATCTAATTAAACTTTCGTAATAAAACTCATCTTTATTTTATTTTTGTTTAGTTTGCTACCTATTCATTAGTTAACTATTTATAGGTATGGTATCGAAACCTAAAAATAAATTCCACGTACTTGATCGAATATGACACTTTCAATATTTTTCTGTTACTAAGCCCCGACGTAACATATCGAAAGAGCCACTTTCGACAAACTTTCCAAAAACTGTTCCATAGTATAGTATCGAAAAGGGCAGTTTCGATTTTTCTTATTATTTAATGACCGTAATAAAGTAGCGAAACTAGCTTTTCTCACAAACTATCAATAAATTGAATGCATAGGTATTATATATTTGTTAATTAATACAATTTTAGTATATATCTCAAATTAACTGCAGTTAGCTCAATAGATGTAAATTTTATACGCAAAATAAACTAAAAAGTGCTCTCCTATAAAGTTCCAGTTTTCCATTTCGATATTATACGTAGGGGCAGTCGATATATAAAAGAAAGTCGTGTTTGTTACAACACTTATAACTCGAGAACGGCTGGACCGATTGCCATGGTTTTTGATTTGTTGGAATTGTTTCCGTCCCGAATAGCAGAATACATTTTAAAAACAAAAGAAAGTCGTGTAAGTTTCACTATTTATAACTCAAGAATGGCTGAACCGATTTGGCTGAAAATTGGTAGGGAGGTAGCTAAGAACTGGGAGAAGGACATAGGATACTTTTGGTTAGGGGTAGGGTAGGGTAGGGTAGGGTAGGGTAGGGTAGGGGTAGGGTAGGAGTAGGGTAGGGGAAGGGTAGGGTAGGGGTAGGGTAGGGGTATGGTAGGGGTAGGGGTAGGGTAGGGTAGGTGTAGGGTAGGGGTAGGGTAGGGGTAGGGGTAGGGTAGGGGTACGGGTAGGGTAGGGGTAGGGTAGGAGTAGGGTAGGGTTAGGGTAGGGGTAGGGTAGGGTAGGGGTAGGGTAGGGCAGGGGTAGGGTATAAAAGTGCACCCGTGCGAAGCCGGGGCGGGCCGCTAGTTAGGTTATAAAAGTAAGGTATATTTCAAACGAGAACTTTGATACTTCATGTTTTGTCGCTGACTACGATTGCCCTGAGCCGAGAACCAAGCCAAGCCCTCTTGCGAATGTTGCATAACTTGTATTGTTGAAGCCATTTAATAAGGCTGGATGTTAGTCACAAGGCTTTTGTAACTTCACCGGGTATAAAAGGTGATCAGGGCTGCCTTTTATGCCCGCTGAAGTAACAAACCTTGTGACTAACTAAGTACATCCCTACATTTAGTCTGAAAAAGAAAGCAATATTTGTGCTATCCAAATAAGTATAAAATAGAAATATAACATACTAGCTTCCTGCGCGCGGTTTCACCCGCGTAACTCCCGTTCCCGTGGGAACTTCATAATTAACTATAGCCTATTTTACTCAGTGATAATGTAGCATTCAAATGGTGAAAGAATTTTAAAGTGCCAATTCGTTACAAACGTACTTACATACAAATCTTTTATAATATTAGTATAGAAGTATAGATAAACATAAAAAGGTATGGTTTATTTCTTAAGAAATTTCTTCGTCCGCGTAAAGATATAGGTAAATTAGTTGGTTGTATGGTGTAGTATGGTTTGGGTTACAGAGTTTCCTATTTCTCATAAGAGAAATGAAAATGAAATAAAGCTTTCGGTATCCTCAACGGCGTTGAAGATACCCGAACGCTTTTCTAAGACGTCGTCGTATTTTGCGATACTATATTAATTATACCATGAGGAGATAGTTTAGCTACTAAAACTACTCGGTAGATCCTCAGAATGCCAGAAATGGAACCACTGAGAACTACAGATCCATAACATCGAGTGCTCTCTTTTATTTTCCTTCCCAAAATTCAGACAGTATAGCTCATTATATGTTGGTTGAAATATTCAATACATAGTCAATATTTTTAAATATATATCATTTTCATCAATCTACTTCATGCTGCAGATAACTTACTGTGAGTACCTATGTACTTCACGGTTCTTGTTAATCTTCCTGACCTATTGAGCTTACTGACAGTTACATTGTCTTACATAATGAGGGATCAACGATCAATCAATGAGGCGTCTGGACAGTTCCCGGACCAACACCCGTGCATCAGGCCCCCAGGACCCAAGGTTTCAACCCCAAACGGAAGAAATACGTAACCGTCACCAAGACAATCGCCAATAAAGTACCTACATATTTATAGTCCACAACCAAATATCTCTGTAATGTGACATGATATATCGTATAAATTCGAGTAAGGAATATTTATTTCAAAATTGAAATTAATAAAATTCGACCAGCTACCCCTAATGCCTTCACCAATCCCCCTAATGCCTAAAGGAATGCTGCCGGTGGTCGAATTTTATGAATCTCAATTTTTAAAATATAGTATAAGGTAAACTTTTTTATAAAGTGTTCAAAACATGAAAAAAATAAGGAATATTTATGTTACACAAAATGTTTACCAGCATGAACAAACAAAACGAAATGGCAAATTGAATATTTTAAATCAGAAACAACAAATACCGGTGATAGTTACATATAATATTGATATTAAAATCGGATATTACATTCAATATCGTTGAGCTAAAAGGCTGCTTATTAAATTTATATTTTAGTATGGATGCTTTTTAACTGAAACGCAATATAGTTGGAGGGAAATTGAAAATTTTAATTGGAATGGCTTTGATTTAAGAACATGATAGTTGAGTTTCAATATAATATATATAAGTTGTATTGTATAATATTTAGAATTGTGCATACCTATTTTTTATTATATATGTTTCTACTACACACATAAGTTATTATATTACGATTTTGTTTTCACAATATAAACTTTTATCCCCTGATTCATCTCTGATAAGAAGATCATTCATTTCTTTGGGGCTTTAATTTTGAAAAATCCTTCCTACTAAGGCGAGCACTAACTCTTCTAAGGTATCTACCACAAGAATGATCTAGTTTTACATTTAATAGTTTACATTATGTATTGCCTGTAAATCAGTCAGTCAGTCACGGTATTTTTTTAAGATAGATACAGTTACAGACCATACAATTACTTGCCATGTTCCGAAAAATGACAATTAAAGATCTGGTCGGCTTCAACGTATTCCGATATTTAACATAATCAATAAAAAATTAATTCTATTTTATAATAACTATCCGGTTGTACTCACGGTTTGTCGGTACCACTCACGAAATTTTAATTCTATAAAATGAATTATTATAAAGTTGATACTAATATTTTTCCATTTAAATAGGTATCGACCTTTGATCCGTATAGACCAAATTTTGAGATTGAACAAAGATAGCGGAAATCCAATTTGTGTGTACGAAGGCTGTTATGGTCCCAATCGTGTAGCAAGTCAACTGAACGAAAGTTAGCTTTGATCAAAAAACGTTTGAACCGCAGTCAATTGTACTATAATGTAGTATATTCGCCATTTCCTAGATATTATAAGTGTTGTCCATGAGCACAGTTATGTCATCTTCATCAACGTTTAAAAATTCACCATTCGGCATAGGATTCCTCTGAAAAGGAGATTTTCCATTATCACGATACTAGTCAAGCGGATAGGAAACCTAATATAACTACTAATGCTTCCTGCATTTGATTGTTGGTTTGCACTGAATAGGCACTGCAACTACAGAACCCATTTAAATAAAAATCATAATTAGAGAGCTACGTCATCCAAGAGTACATAAGTGATAATAATATGCTACCCATTCAAAACCTCCGTAGCGTAGCGGTATTGGGATCGCTTTCAATCTCGGAGGTCGTGAGTTCGATCCCCACGCCGGACAGGAAATCTTTGTGTAAATTCTAAGATCTCTTTCCGGGTCTGGTTGGTTGAGTGGCTACCCTCCGTGCGTTGGTTCCGATTGTTATAACATCATCTATAATAATCGAATATCAAGGAACGGGCAGCAGCGTTTCCTTGCTTGGTACAACATTATACTGCGGTCTCCAACCCGCCTGCCAATTGTGGTGACTACGGAAAATACCCTCCCCAGGAGGAGGCCCATGTTCAACAGTGGACGTTATACGGGCTGATGATGATGATGATGAGCTTCCCATTCCTGGCCTTCCTTCTCCAATAAACAATTATCATTATCATTTATTAAAATATTATCGCGACCAATGGGTAAACATGCTATACAAGCTTAGTTCCCCAAACAACAAGACTCGGAATAAACCTAACATATTTACAAATATGTTTCTTCAAACCCGTGACCTCTTAGGCGAGAATACAGAGATACAGTACATCGTTTTATAGTCGCTTTGAACGAAAATTACAGTAGTAATGATCGTTTATAATAGCTGTAGGATATTTGGACTATTTTGGATCTTATTATACTAACAGCGGATTATCGCTCGTTTATTTATTCACAACATTTTCTCTCCAACGACCACCGCAGCGCTTATTTAAATAGTCCTTAAGTAAATTAAAGCTTTTTTGTACTGCAGACTGTTTTTTCAAGAATATAGGAGTTGCGATAAATAACTGAAGTTGGAAGGAGGAAGGTATTAACCGTGGATTAACAACGCATAAGAATATTCAGCCAATTTGGTACCGTTCTTGAATGCATCCGACATCTATTTAATCTGACGGACTCTGATAGTTTGCTAAGAGGTTTCTTTACTTGACTGAAGGCGAACTAAGCAACTGGAACAAGAATAAGATAGCCTGTGGGCCTTAGATCTCATCCTCTTGGATAGATTGCGAGATTGAAGTTATTAGATTTCAAACTTGAACCCCGTTCACCTCTAGTCTGGTGAAGTAGCAAAATCTGCTTTGCTAACACACATCCGCCTGAAAATCTTAAGACTACCTAAATTATCTATTCCCTACTAATTAGGTGCTTCCTTCAATAGTTTTAGGCTGCTGCACAGATTTTTTATGAAAAAAATAACATCAGGGTTAGAATCCTAAATATCGTAAAATATGAGTATGGTTCATAAACTTACTGACTGGATAGGCGCCGCGCGGGTTTTTAGTTGTTGACATCCTATCTTGCCGCACCAAGCGTTTAGCTTCTTCTTTCCTCATACGCACGGCAACTCTCTCATGTAACAACTCACTCTCACGTTCAAGCTCAGACTGAATAGACACAGGTCCATCTTAGACCTCACTTACCATCAGGTGAAATGGTAAAATGTATTTTTATATTAAAAAAAAATATATATATACCTACTCTTATTTATTGAGACAGTCAAAATGCATAGTATATTTATAATATATTACCTCTATTTTACGTATATATTTAATATACTTGCAGTAAGAAGTATTTTATTAGTATGCACTGCATGTTTTCAAATTGATTATTTTCCACAAACATTTGAATAATTGAATGTAGTGCACGTGCACTTTTCTTCAAATTTTTGTCTTTTTATATTCATGCTTCAGATTTTATTTTCAGTTAAGTAAGTTTATAAATAAACTAGCTATTGCCTACTACTTCATCTGCGCAGATTTCTCTTTCTCACTTTCTTTGAAATTATCATGAACGGCGGATACATCTCGCATCTTCGATTTGATGACGGTATCGTTAATGTTGCGGAGACACTGGAGCAGTTGAGCGAGATGCTCAACAGCGTAAACAGAGCATTCCAACGTGTCGTTCTCGGAATGCATTTGGCCAAAGTTTAATGAACATGTCACGCTGAGATCTTTATTTATCGAAGGCACGATTCTCGAAGTTGTGTAAGAAATATTTAACTTACCTGGGACAAGTTATCCAGGTAATTTTAAATTACTTAGAGACACAAATATACAAAAAGATCTACTTGGGCTAGGCGGCAGACTGTCGAGCAGTCTTTTGCCTATACCACAATGACTGAAGACCATAGTCCGTTCTGTCCCTCATGTCCTACGGTGTTGAGTCATGGTCACTTACAGCTGCTGCATCCACAAATTCTATGTCGCTTAACAAGCTATGTAACGAGCTATGCTTGGATTTTCCCAAAAACAAACTTCGCAATAAGGTTATCCAACAGAGAACTAAACCGATATAGCCCACAGGCCATAGGCCATAGGCCCATAGGCCTGTTTTATTGGTACAACTCGAAATCTGAATCTCCAATTCTTAACATATTGTACACAGCAAACAAAAATACATACCATTTATTGATATATTTGATGGTAAACAACAACATAATTATACCGTCGATGATAGTGTGATATGCAAAGCTAATAAAGTTGAAGATCGAATGCAGCTATTTAATATTTCACCCTTTACTACACAAATAAAGAAAATATTTCTTGATGAACGAAATTATTATACCTTACTAGCCACTGTCACTTACGAGGCGGGCTTGGCGTACATGGCATGGAAATGGCGTAATGGTGTGGCGTCTAATAGGTAGCTTATAAACAGCATTAATTCACTTTTATGTTTTGATGTAAAATTCAAATTTCTAAATTCTATTAAAAATATACATTTATTTTACGTACCTATTCAAATATTATGTTACATTTATTACTATTAACTGAATAACATTATATTCATATAATTTGAAACGTGATGGAAATGAAGCATTGAATATAAATTATACTGAATTGAAACAGTTTCCATAACGAACTTTATTCATGCATCTTACGTGGAATAATAATTTAGAAAGATAGATCCAGTCATAGATTAATATCTCGTAAAATTAAAACTAGTACTTTACTTGAAAACTTAGATAACCTATCATTCTAAGATATCTAATTTATGACTAAAAAATTCAAGTTGATCCGTTAGCAAGATTACCAAAAAATATTAGACACGTATTTTTTAATTTATTAAATCAATTAAAATTGACAAAGATACAGCAATAGAGTTCAGAGAGGGGGGCTTGTCACGACACTACTAGGTAAAATTGTACCTATAAGTGACGTCACATGAAATTTTAACCCGCTGTATCGTCATGTATGGTCCAATATTTTTTGGGTAATTTAACTCACGGACTCAATAGTTTTTTATTTGTCCTCATCCCTTTTGTTATTCAAACTTCATTAATACTTACGTACTGTATTTTATATCCACTCATCAACATATATGATTGTATATTTTATATTGTCTTGTTGAAAGGAGATAAAATACCACTAAACGGAACGCTTATATAAAATGAGAGTTTTATTTTTAAGACAACTTCGGTGGTAAGCTTCGGAGACTGTACAAAAATAATTTCAAAATATTCTTACATTAGATTAACTTAGAAATGTCAATGTAAAAACGACGGTTTAGTTGAACCACAAACGTCTATTTATTAAATCACTAGGTACCCAAACGGACATTTACTTCAATGAAATTGTTCCATTCTGGATATTAAATATAGGGTCATTCTTCTTTTTTGCCGACATTTATTATATATATTTCTCTTCAAAAATATTTAATATCGTGTTTACTCTTGGACTAAAATGTTCGTGACAGAATGGTCTCCATACAACTCTGTCACACATTTTGTATGGAGTCATAGTTAGTAAAAAGATGAACGACCCACAATCTTTTAGCAAGAACATTTACAGACTGAATTTAGTAAGTATACTGAATAGTGACGTAATAGAATAGTAGGTACCTAATTGTTAGATTATAAATACTTAGTTATGACAAGTTGTAATACAAAACATCATTACCTACACTCATCATAAAATATAACATTTAGTGAAATAACATTAATAAACATATACACATATCATTTAGACGTCTATAGAAACCATAAAATAACAAACACAAACGACAGACGAATTATGTAAATTCCTGTAAATATATAAAAAAAGTGTGATTTTTTCTTAGTTTTGTAAAAAAAGTGAATAACAATAAGTTTTAAGCATTATATTATGTACAAAGAGGAGACCATACCACTTATACGGATTCAGGTGAGTTTATAGGAGAACAGCTTGAAGCGGAGCGTAAAGGAGATGTACTTCAACTAAAACCTATAATAGCTAAGATGACATAATACACTATGTCAACAACTGCTTCATTTGTTTTTTTTTTTTCTTAACCTTTTTATGGAAACAGAAAACTGACGTCCTAGTATTGCCTTATTCATACATAAGGCAATATAAATAACATTCTCCTTTACGTTCCGATTTTCTGCAAATTTACTTTACGAGTGTTAAAACCACTGCTTAATTTGTGAAAGATTTAAGCTTATTTGATCTGAACACTAAAATCATTTCAGAAATATATGTGTATTTATGCAGAAATAAAGATAAGTGTCACTGTAGTACACTTTAACGACTACCAATAAGCTATAAAGATAAGATATTATTTTCAAATAATACTAAAAATTAAATAATGTTACTTATAATAACACAATTAAAATTGATATTCTTTAAAATGCTAAATATACAATATTAACATTTTTTTACACCGAATAGGATGAAGAATCGCCCATTACACCAATATCCGAAAACATAGTGAGTATAAACAAAACAAAAATACATATTCAATTAGTTTAACACACAGTTAAATTGTAGGCATCTAGAAAGTTAAAGTAAACTTGGCCTGATTTGGACCAAAAAGGTTTATACCCTTCGCCAGAATGGCGGCGCCAGAATAAGGTCATGCACGTGACGTAGTGATGATTGAACGTGATAATATTTAGTCAATTATGTAGGTACATTTGTCATAAACGACATCCAGAAATTGTCCTGCTTGCACCCTTATCGAAGACCAGTCACGTCCTAACACTCACATCACTTTAGATGTAATAGAAAAAACAGATAGATTTTCCATTAAGAATTATCTTTTGATCTTTTGAACGTCATATTTATGAAAATATGGGATGAAATAAGAAAGATAACAAAATGAAAATATAAACGAAAGATACATAAATAAGAACAAAATATTCAGTGTTGCATCATGACGCTTCTAAAAATAATAAATTTATAAACTTTTGTACACTAACTGTTTAAAATACCTTCCATATTTAAATGTATGAAAGAAATTGATTTTAGTAAATCTCGAGTACAAATATGTTTTTTTATATACAATTTGAAAAGGGAATAATCCTAATTAATGAATAAAGATTAAATTCTTAAAACATTTTTTTTCCGTACACTATAATTTATTGACTAATCTTTGTTGTGTAGTTTCATCATTAATCCAAGCAAACGTTCTATCTTTTCAAATTATTTAATGAATTAAATACCAAAAATCTTTTAAATTTCAGAAAAAAAAACAATCTATATAGTCGATAAAACTTATTTTTATGTGAATAAATAAAATATCTAGGTAAGATAAGTTACGTTAAGCACAGGGACAGGTGATATTCCACTTTCAGACGTATGGTTTTCTTTAAAACTTATGTCTTCTCAGTAGAAGTTTCGAATTAACAAATTAATTCGGCAAGGTTAAGTTATAAAGTGCAGTTAAGTCGAGAGTTGTTTTTAGTGTGACAACATTAACAGTTTTCAGAGAAGTTTTAAGCACTAGTAGCTTAATCCTACGCTAAATTTTGGGCATAAACGTAAATTTTTATGAGAAGTCATCAATTTTATAGTACAATAAACGTGAAACGGTTTAATTAATCTATAAAATTGTACAATTAATTTATTATGCTAAGCGTGAATTTGCTAAATTATGACATAAACCCAAAATACGCGTTGTTTTCATGGTTGTTTATATATTAACATCGCATGCAATTTCTGATTAATTGCTAATTACAGAATTCATTAATACTTAAAATATAGATACATTAAAGTTTTTCATAGAATTTTAATAATAATTTTAAGTATTAAGTAAAACTCTTAGTATTGGAGTATTGGAGCTCTATAGGTATAGTTACATTTAATAAAATTTACAGCCGTTTTTATAAATAAAAACTTAAAATAATAATTGTGCTTTACTTTCGAATTGTCATGGGTCAATTTGATGAATTAATTGCATTGCTCTGAGAATAGACATCATAAATATATTAAGAGACATTTCCAAATCAATATTTAATATCAATACAACTTCAAAGGACAAAATATATTTTTAAAGATAAAAAGCAAGCAATTTTACTTTTGTTTCACTTGCATGATTGCATGTTGAAGATCCTGCACCTTTCACATAAAGAGAAAACATGCTCTACTATCCATGCTACTGGTGATTAGAAAATTATATTTGTAATTTTTTTACAGGCAGAAGAAGGCACAACTCGAACATCAGAGGGTGAAGATAATGATGGCAGTGAAATCAACGCAGGTTCTTCAAGAGTATTGTCTGCAGCCACATCTAGAGAAGAGGACGATGACTCAAGCAACAACGCAAGCAGTGAAAGCAAAAGTCCTGGACAAAGGTATGTTGACGCTTTTCTCAGTAATGAATCAAATATATCCAATATGGTGAGGTGCAGTGGTTGAGATGGCATAATGATATAAACAATATTCAATTTCAAAGAAAGAAACCGGAGCCCAACAATCATCTGAAACCGAAAAACGGGAAACTGTTAAGGTAGAAAATCTCACCTATTTCATTTTGCATCTCGTAACACTGTGTTTCGCCTTTTTAATAATTGTCTTCTGCGAAAACATAAATTATGTAACAGAAACTGTTACTAAAACAAAATATCTGGTCAGATTCTTTTCAAATTTGAAAAAACGTTTTTTCAAATTTGATAAAAAGAAATTTGAAAATTCGTAGAAGACTATATCAACTAAGCCTTTCAATCGACTTTTATGTAGACTGACTCTACTATCTGAAATCATCAATTTTATTATAATAATGTCGATTCAAAGGTACATAGTTGTTTATTCATATTATTTATCATTATTAACAAATCTAATGCTAATGAAATAAACAAGTTTGTAATTACAACGAATGCGTATCAGTCTGCAATTATTATTAAACCCCTGCTAGTTAAGTAAATCTTCCTAAAAATGAATGACTTGAATGATTTTTCGATTCATCATTTATTTCTATTTAAGTATGTAATGCCACATAATTTGAAAATAGATCGTTAAAAAATTTTTGCGACATCATAATTTTATTTATCATACTGAACATGTTTCAACATCGTTCACAATTAATCGAAAATTAATAATAATTCCTAACTGTTTTCAAAATAAAAAGTTTCAATTAGGTCTGTGTAAAAAGTTCTAATAGATAATACAAAATAGGCAAACATCTCTTTTAAAACAAGAGTATAGAGAATTTATTGATTTAAAAAAATAAATTCAATTTGGTTGAATATATCATACAATTGGATTTACAAACATAAAAGTGTCTATCAAGATTATACTATTTATAAGAAAAATACAAAATACGCCTTCTTATTTGCCTTTCTAAAATCCAAATGAAATATAAATCAAACTCATTCGTTTAACTGAAATAAAACTTTAAGATTTAGGTACAATTCCAGTCAATGACCTACGTTTACGACTCCTTACAATAACCTTATTTTTGTTGAATATGAATTATTTTAATAGATAACAATTCTACATTGTAATGACAAAGATTTTTAATAGTATTATTTATGCATAATATTCATATTTTTTGGGAACTTTAAAGAAATTTATAAGTTTGGACAATTTAAATATTAAAATCAGAGCCATCTATTTGAATGGAGCCCGTTAACAAGGCTTTGAAGAATGTGATTATCGTGTCATAAAATAAATTACGCTATATTTTTAAGCTGTATAGTAATAAACTAGTAACTTACTTTAATAATAAAACGTTGTTACATCATCGATAGATACATTATAAGGGACTTGAAAATAAAATATAAAGGAAAATACTAACCTTGATTGTCGAAAATCTCCAATTCTGGGTAAAATATTTTTATGGCTTTTGCTCAAAACCGAGTCTAGTCATTGCCAATCTGTATCTCTATTAAGTAATAATATGAACAATAATAACAATGCCAACAATAGAGGTATAACTATTTAATGTCAGATTAGGATGAAATGGAGAAATTATCAAGGGAATTACATGTTAAATTTCCTAATAGCTTGAAAATAGAGAAATTATTTTGTTTGAATGTCAAATTACATTACTATTCTGACAAGTACGGTCGTCTAAGTGCAAAATTAATTTAATTAATTTCTTTTATTGTTTGGAAGTGTTAGATATGAATCATTTATTTTTATTGTTCAATGCTGAACGTGGTGTCCGATCTGAAATTTATGCACGGAATTGGTGACGAGGTGCTTTCCAACCAGTCTGTGTTCTATTCTAAAATAAAATAAAATAAAATAAAAACAACCTTTGTGGCCTAGCTGTGTAAGACGCGCCAGGAAAAAATCGAAGTTAGGTAACTACACTGCCGAACACAGGCTGATGAATTTATATATTAGCCAATATTCGGCTATCATTTATTTATTTTAAAGATCATAAGATTTTTATTATAGACAAGTTATTCATATCTGGAAAAAATAAAATAGTTATAATGAAACACTAGTCAAAGCCCATATTGCATAATTTACACCGTAATTTTTTACCGGTGCTAATAATTTTCAGGACAATGACATAATTTGCTCGAGTGCCTTGCAATATAAGATTGTTTAGGTTGCCCGAACGGGCGCCCCTAACACAGGTTCTAAATTAATCGTTTATTTCAGAAACCCCATAACTCACATTTTTTATCAAGCGGGGTTCTTCCGTTATTGTGTTTTTCTAAAACAACCTCATAATTATGTCAAACAAAAATCATGAAAATTAACTTTGCTTGTCTTATGGGGTTTCCGAAATATCGAAAAATTATTTAAATACATACATTTTACTACCAACCACAAATAATTTCGCTGAGTATACTATGACTAAAATCATTGTAAATGTTACAGTCAAATCTTATAATTTGTATGGAATTTGAATCTGGCACTTCGCCGACCGCTGCCGCGGCAGGCTCGCTTCGCGCGCTCGGCTCGTGCGTTGTGGTCATAGTTCTAACCTAACCTAACCTACAGAAGTTGGAATCCTGGTCTTTCTTTTAAACTTCGAACAAAATTAAGAGCATCTCGTTTCTGGAATTTTATGTGAGTCAATATAAACCCGTCAAAAATACTTTTGCCTGATTTTTGCAGTCAAAAGTGGTTTTGACCGATTATAAGTTTTAACTGTAACATATATATACCAAAAATGGAAACTATTTACTGAATATAAAAATCATAAACATTTCATTCAAGTTATAAATAGAGTAGATTTATGTATATATAGAGACACGACTATCAATTGTTTGTGGGACATTCGTTTGACCTTAAGCCTTAAGAACGGTCCTATTTATAGTTATGAATAGTCTTGACAAGAAAAGCATTAAACCAGTGGCCCGAATGGCAGATACCTTCAATGTCACTGAACGCCCTACATAGCACGAGAATAAACAAATCAATACACATACATAACTCGATTATCCCTTACTATTACGAATTGGATAGTTAATGGAAGCGACTGTTATAGCAAATGGGGATATTGTTTACTTATTGCTTAACACTTGTATTAAGGAATTAAGTGACGTATCGTACAGATGTGTTTTTGTTTTTGGATAAGATAAGAACTTTCTTTCATCCTCTTCATTGAAAACCGCGTGTGGGAAATCAATGATTCTGACCGTACCACAAGGCTTTGCAGTCGGAGAGTCACGAGATAACTGATGGAGCATAGCTCTATAATTTATTTTTGCGACAATTTGTATTCATAGTTGTGTTCGAAGGAATGGTTACTATCCAGCTTTTCTAAAGCTGTCTTGATGAAGCTACCTAGCTTGGAGAATTGTATCGTAAAAAGACTACAGCATGTTTATCAATGAAAAACTTAAAGGCCCAAGCGTCGCCAAATATAAAAGCACAATTATGCCACTAGGAAAACTAAAGTGTCGTATCGTACACGGACGTTACTGTCATTTATATAATTTATATAATTATGAAGCGGCCGTAGCCCAATGGCTAGGGCGTCGGACTTGTGATCTTGAGGTCGCCAGTTTGAACCCCACCCATTGCACTACCGACGTGAACCCACTCGTAACACAAGCATTTAGCTTAGTACGAGGGGTTAACAAGAATACTAGTAGACTGCAAAAAGTATGCGTATGTATAATCTTTAAAACAAAAAATATGTTCGTTGGAAAGGAAATTGAGGAATGACGGGTTTCCTATCCAACTGCCAAGCGTAATGACTATGACAAAAACCCTCCCTCAAGAGGAGGTTCATAATCGCAGTGAACGCTATATAGGCTGATGATGATGATGATGACAAAAATAAGAAATTTTAATTCAAATTCAAATTCAAAGCTAGAAAGCTTTTCTTGCTGAAAATAGAAAATGATTTATTGTCTAAATTATTCATTCGAACCAAAAATGTTCTATTCAATTGATTTATAAAGACAAGTGTTGCAAACAACCTGTAAAGTTAGTTTAATTTGGAAACTTCTATTTTAACCATAAATTTGAACGTCAAACTAAGTTAAAGGCTTTAAATAGTTGATCGCGTTATATTGTGTTAATACCACTAACCCCTAACTGAAACACTATGAAACTTTCAAGCCTTTTAAAAGTAATTAATTGTTTGGTTAATTCAATTAATGGCAAATTCATTTGGATACAATTAAGTTGAATTAATAACGGTTTTATTTTGTGGCTTGCAATTAGATTGATTCAGAGAATTTCACATTCAGATAATCAGAAAAGCGGCTGTTTATAGGGTAATTTTATTAATGAATGATATTGAACAGCAATTACTTTTTGATGAATTTGAACTAATTAATATGAATAATCATTAAGTCTGAGTGATCCATAAAAATCTTTACTTAATTTTATCTATTACAAAAAAACCGCGAATCCTGCAAATCCCTTCAACTATTAAGGTCAACTTGTTGGAAATAAAAATGTATTTTATACCAAATATTCTTCAAACATATTCTTTTTGGAAAACGTAATTTCAACTAACTCTATGTCAAAAGCATCATAGGCGTTTACTAAGATAATGTTTATAGTCTTGATGGTTACAACATGTGCTTTGCTTCAGTTCTAAATACGGCCAGAAGCTTTCACTAATTGTGTGATGCTATAAAGCTTCGTAATCCGATTGGATGGCGTGGTAACATTGTAATATATAGATGTACGATAGACTCTGATATAGAACTGACCACACGTGAGACGTGCGCGTTAGTTATCCGGATGGACGGTTCCAATGATACCAGATCCTAACGCTTGAGGCTGCCTTATGTTGCTTAAAATTTAAGCATTTTACAATTAAACCCAGGAAAATAGTTTAAGCATTGATATTAAATACTAAAATAGGGTCTCCCTTGTTTGACCGAAAGGAATTTGACAAATTTTCACGTCCCAAATTTTTTTTCGCATAATTTCATTTGCCAAATTATTACTTAGCAAAAAATCTATTCACAAAAAATTGTAACGCAAACCTAATGTTTGGGAAATGAACGTTTAAACTATAACTTGTTTACCAACTAGTACTTTTAACATCTTTTATTTAGTCAAATATTTCACTTGGAATAACAGTTTTTACGCAAAATCAAATAAGCCAACCACAAGCCAACAACCAACGGGTAACCTACTAAAAACAATCCATTTTTTCTATTAATGCAAGTCGTTTCTGGCACACGCCTGCCGCTGCCGCGGCACCACTCGCTTCGCTCGCTCGGCTCGTGCTTAGGAGGTCACCGCTTTAACCTAACCCACTCATTTTTTTAAAGAAGTTTGGGTAATGAAATTTTGTCAAAATCTTTTCGGCAAAACAGACACCCACTAAGATAATACTTGTATTGGATTCTTATACATTTATATTGTTACATATTATTATACTTTGACTAGCATAATAAAATGTAATAATATACGCTAATGCTAAATATATTTCATTAACATTCTGAGCAATCTAAGATAGTTTTATCTATGCGTTTGTCTTTTTTTTCTTCATTACTTATATGAACATTTTTGTGACAAATAATCATATAACATATATTTGAAAGTTAATATTAAAAAAAGTACTTGTTTAGAATATTGAACATGTTTTCTATAATATCTTCTAGGTATTTGATCTTTAAATATAAAGAAATACAATAGAACCCCTAATTTTCGAAAAATCTAACTGTGATATTATACCAACTATAATAATACTTGATGATAAGCAATTTTCCCAACCTGTTCAGGTTGTTGAGCAAGTTATCTCCATTCACGCCCAATGCGAGGCCCGATGATATGTAAGTGGCCTGAAATATGGCACATTTTGCTTTGGAAACGCTTAGTGCGACCCTAGCAACGAGCACGATCCAATACTAATGCTGATTACGTATGCCCGATAGTTCAACTATTGGTATTACTAACAAGTGACGTTTAAAATTGCTATTAGAAAATAAATTTATTTTATCTATAAACTTAGTGCTCGTGAAAGACAAAGGAGATTCACCAATATTACTTGTAAATTCAAAGCTTAATATCCTAAGCTTTAATATTGGAACTTGACTACTAAATTGAATCAGACCAATTTATAGTATCTTATGCATCTTTATCTTCGTATTATTCTTGTTCAGTATTCTGAAACTTAATGGTTTTCGGTTGTGTATATTAAGCCTTGAATAAACAAGAGACCTAAGAATACATATTTATTTGCTTTCTTAAACAAAAGAGATGCTTTGGCGTAATGAGACTCATTGAATACAATGAGTTAGCGCAACAATAGGCAGATTACATCCAACTGCGTACTGCATGTGATAGCAATTATATCCGTCACTTGATAGCCACTCTAAATCGTCGACTATACGAACGACTAATACGTAATCGGTGCCCTAAGCCTCACAGTTATTGTGCATAATGCAATAGTCTAATGTTCGAGTTTAGCTCACGACCCTGCACAGCTCGACGTGTAGACGTCACCGTAATGTTACGATATTGTACAAACACATTATTTAATTATGTGCTGTCCAAAGCAGACTAGTAGGCAATATTTCTATGCATGTTATCCTTATGTGGAGTCTTTCAATATAATGTAAGGAAAAGGTGTTGTCCGCTTTGGTGGTTTCGTCGAAAATGACCTCCATTTTTGATGTTCATGTTCTGCTACTGCTTTTCGATAGATAGTTTTAATTAGATTTTAGCAGATGAATGAGTAGAGATTTATTAGATGTTAGATCAGTAGATGTATTGTTAAGCGAGAGGCTTTCGAGTGTTTCCTACCAAAGCGTGCAACACCAAGACATGAGGGCTGCCACCAACACACACATACACTACTGTCTCCATGTAACACGGTACATCCCTTTGTAGGCGACCGATCATTGCATCGAGTTCGTCAAGCTCTCAAGTCATGCAGGACTCTGAGAAGCCGGGGTCAGACACTGACAAACGCGGCCATAAATGGAGACACGTTCAAGCTGTCATGGCATACTACCAAGCACTCAGGAAAATAAAGAGGTTCGACACTATCGGACCACCGGTAAAGCCGCATCGTTGTCGATTATTATATTTCATTGTTTGTTTATAATTTCCCACTAACTAATGTGCTACCTTCGTCGATGTTAGGAACTTCGAGAATGGTACTTTACTCACTAAATTATGTGTGTTTTTCTTGTGAATATTGTGTCTTTACTAGTTCACCGACAATTCTACTTTCCTACTGTCACTTCGGACGATTAAAACGTGTTCAGTGTTTCATTGTTTTAATTGCATTTTTACTGTTTCGATAGATTACAAATAGTTTCGACTCCTAATAGATGCAATTAGTTCTAGATTTATTATAGAAGTTTAGATTCGACTCACTGATCTCACTCTACAAACTATCATACTGAATTGAACTTTTTTATTTCCTAGTGTGAGTTGCCATGCCGCATGTCCAAATAGAAGTATTTGTTTGCACGTGTTTGACAATCTTTCTGTTCACATAATAACTAAGTAATGTCTTACTAATTTCAATAGTATAAAAGCAGTAACTTTCCTTTTCTGAAATCTAACTTTAAATAAATCCCAATTTGAAAAAAAAAATACAATTCCCAATTGTCTATCATAATTTCTTATCTCTTTACCTACTCAAACTTTCTGGAAGCATGGCTACTTTTGCTTATAAATTCCCGCTAGATTTGGTTTTAGAAATAGATGCTGACCTTTTTATCTGACTGCAGAACAAAGTCGAACCAAAGATGGATGAAGCTCAGGACAACAGTGCAGCTCAGTTCCGCAATACAAAAGAAACCGCCGCTCAAGAGAGAAGACTCATTCCTGAAAAGATTCTCCACTAGACAGACTCCATTGACACAGGAAACCGTAAGTTTTATATTGCAACTTCGTTAATTTGAACGGTTTGATCATTCAATTAAGGAAATCTTTATGTAAATTCTAAGATTTCTTTCCTGGTCTGGTTGGCTGAAGTTGGCTGAAGTCCGTACCTCGGAAAGCACGTAAAGCCGTTGATCCCGATTTTTATAACATCATTTATAATAATCGTATACCAAGGAACAGGCAGAGCGTTTCCTTGTGTGGTAAAACATAATGCTGCGGTCACCAATCCGCCTGCCAAGCGTGGTGACTATGGCTAATACCCTCCCTCGGGAGGAGGCCCATGTTCAGCAGTGGACGTTATACGGGCTGATGAAGATGATGAACATTAGAAATTCCTGTTTTAATGACTTTGGTCTCATTCTTTTTGGTAACGAAAGAAAGGGACAATAAAACATAAATAATTACTAATACAGTCAATGATTCTAGATAGTACACAGGTTAATTTTCTAAGGCAAAGCACAGTACCATCCACACGGGAAGGAAATTTGTATCATTGAATAACCAATGATACAAATTTCCTTCCCGTTTCCGGATAGGTTAAATCAAACGCGCAGAATTCGAACATCAATTAATTTATTCATTTCTGAACTTTCAGTATTATTTAGTTCAATAGCCGTAAAAACGTTATACTTAATTCATCCTACATCTGGTGAATTCTGGTGACATGTAGTTATCTAATCTCGTTTAAATCAAAATACATCTACAACAGTAAACCTGACGAATATAGGTAATATCCTATTCAATTAAATAGAGCAAACCATAGTAAAGCTATAGTTATTCACATAAAGAACTGGATATTGAATTTAGAAGCCCGAGGTAGTATCGATGCGGTTAGACCAGTCTAGTGTGAAACGAGCTTTAATTAATTTAAAGCTTATTCTGCATCTATAACCACTTACAGGGAAATTTGATTAGTTGTGGTAAAATGAGAACTATTTTATGCTACTAGTCATAATCTTTAACCTGGGAATGAGCAGTAGTTTATCTGAGTTTCTAAATATGATACTTTGATCGACAATCCAAGGCACCCTGTGGCAAAACCTGTTCCCGAGTAGTCATATATCTGTCTTGTCGGAGTCTGCTGAACAAGGGTCTGCTCCCAGAAGAGGGTTTTGCCTTAGTCATCAAGCTTAGCAGGCGGATTGGTGACCGCATTATTATGTCGTACACACAGGGAAACACTGCTCGTTTCTTGGTATACGACTCTTATAGATAAAGTTACAACAATCGAACCCACGGCCTAACGAGGTTTCCGAGGCACAAGCAGTCTCTCTTTCAATCAGGCTCTGAAAGAAATTTTAGATTTTACACAAAGATTTCTTGTACTGTGGGGCTCGAACGCACGACCTGACCGGTCTTTGCTTAATTATTACGATGCCGATTGTGTTGATTTATAATCGAGGACCGTATACCCAATGCGGTCATAGCTAAGGAGGAATATTATGGGGGTAAACAACCAAATTATTAATTTGAAAATAGTCTATACAAAGCATCTGAGCTTTGTAGGTCTGATCAATCAATCATATATTCATTTATCCATTTGTACTTTTACACAGCCATATACTTGCCTGCTACACTTTACCTTTGACTGTGTAGAACATTGCCATAAATGGTACCTATTCTTGTTTAAAAAGAACTTTAAAAAGACTAAATATAAATGTTATTACGTCACAATCTAATCAATAAGGTTCCGGTTCGCTCACCATCTGTTAAAAGATCCAGTTAAAAGATAATGATCCCATTATCCTCCTTCAGCGCATGTCTGCGATTGCCTTCAATTTATTTTTGTAAATTACCTACATATCAAACATGTACGAGGTGTGCGATTGACACACATCCACTTCCCACAAATTGATATCATATTTTAAAACAAAAAAGTATGAAATCGACTTTAATTTTGAGATTTTTTGCTTCTTCGCTAGTTTGTTAAAGCTTATATATTTTTTAATACAATCCAAAATCAATATATCAATATAACTGAAGATGTAGGCTTTGGTACCGGTACTATTGAGAATTAATTACAATAGAAGTCAAAATCTAAATCCTTGCATTAATCTTAATAGGTGTAAATATTATGCACACATACCTAATGCTTGCTTAGTCCATCGTATACCAGCTACCGATGATAACAACGTCGTTCTACTCTTTATTTCCCCACAGGTTGAAGACACAGGATCCGAAGGTGCAACCGGTGAGCACAGGTCAGCAAACCGCTCCAGACGGCGGAAAGTCCGCGCACCCCGCACCGTTGTCAACCCCGACGAGAACTTCTACTTTTACTGGCTGTGGCTGATCACCCTCTGTGTTCTGTACAACCTCTGGACCTTGATCGTGAGACAGAGTTTCCCGGAACTACAAGTGAGTATAACAATACGTTTTTTATCAAATGTGTGTCGTAAATCCATCGGGAATTTCAATTCGTTGCAATAATGTTTTTATAATGACAAAGAACCATTTTTTTTCTTTTAGTTGGTCACTCTTGGCCATCTCGGCAGTGTGCATGTTATCAAAATTACCCAAAGCTAAAAACCAAAACTGATTACAATACTTAAACCAAGAAATCTTATCTAAAAAGTAAATCCAGATAAAAATCGAAGTCCGTTAAAGCGAAAAGTATCTATTCTCATAAAAGTTGCTAGCACTATTTACTCGAACTTTCAGTTTTATCTCCGCAAATCCTGCATAATGATCACAGAAAGACGGAGATTCAGTTATTTATCTTACATTTTGTCAAACACACGAGAGATGAAAAGCAACCAGCCTAAGGGCATGTCAAAACCACCTTCCCGTGAAAATACTCTTGGCATAAGAGCATAAAATGCTTCTATTTTTAACGCTTTATTTCGAGACGAGGCCGTAGTAGCTCGGTTATATGGATTGAATTAGAATCGTTCTGTGTTGATTGAATTCTTAAACAGTCATGTTTTTATGGCTAGCACGCTAGCGGTAGTGGGCGTTAGGTATGATAACAATGTAATTTCTTTATTGTGTTATTTGTATCTATGAGCAGATGCTAATGAAACTATAGCGTCATTCCGGTTTAAACATTGAAATTGTACTTGAACAAAATTTCAATCGTCAGATTAAAATTATGAAAGGAATAAATTTGTTATATTTCATATGGAAATTTAATCAAATTCCTCAATATTTTTTTTATCTAAGGCATAAAATTTAGCTCTAATGTAATATAAAATTTAACTGTTTGATTAAAATTGACATAAAATAGTGGTATTTTTTTCAAATATTTTTAAATTTTCTTCAGATCTTACGAAACTATGTAAGTTTAGCAACTCCTAAAATTAAAAACCCTTAAATTACTTATTTGACTTTAAAACTTTGCTAGTAAATTTTTAAGAAAACCCAAGAGATGTGTAAAAATATGGCTGCACGAACTTTTTCCATAAATTTAGTTATCTAAATCTGCGTCTGCTTTAATAAATATGTATTTTTGTGGAGATACCACCCAATAACACGTTTTCTATTACATATTTTTTGTGTTCGTTTAATCAGTCTAATCTCAGAAGATTGATTCCATTCATTCTATCTATATTAAAGATTTAAAGAAAAAGTTTTTGATTTACTTACATTTACTTTTTCTTTGAAAACTACGGAAAAGTTTACCGAGATTAATAAACATAGACAGGCAGGATTCATACCTGCGTTTTAGATATGGACAAATGGTTAAGGCATAAGGAGCTACATCTAAGATGCAGGTTCGATCCTGCCGGTGGTGGTCGCAAATTATAAATCAAAATAAAAAAAAAATGGTTTGCATTGAATAGCTCCAAAATGGTCGGACCGATTTCTAAAATTATTTCAACATTGAAAGTTACGTTATCCAATAACATAAACTATATTTAATTATGAAGTTCCTTCGGAAACGGGGGATAAACAGGTGAAACCGCGTGGAAAGGTAGTATTTTATAAGTTTTCTTCAGAAGACCAACTCTTTTAAAAGACTCATCACACTTAAAGTTTTGACCAATAAAACCGCAAATATTTGGTACTAGCCGCGCCCCGTGGTTTTACCCGCGTTACTCTGATCCAGTGGGTCGGAGCGTGATGTTTTGTAGCCCATATATGTAAATCTAGCATATAACCTATCCTGGTGCAATGTCAGCCAATTCCGTTCAATAGTTTTGGCGTGAAAGAGTAACAAACATCCATCCATCCTTACCTATAAACTTACGCGTTTATAGTATTAGTAAGATTGCCTAAATTTGTTATTGCCTTAACACGACCATAAAGTATGCGCAGGTTTCAGATACATTGCGGTTTTATGCCAATCTGTGTGACAATATAAACCTAGATTATCTAGAATCTACTAATAATCCTACTCCTATATGTTCAAATGTAGGATCATCATACGAGTATAAGTAGAAAAGAGGTTGTTCTACTTCTACGAAGGTTGTGGGTTCGATCCCCACGCCAAGGCAAGAAATCTTTACGTAAATTCTAAGGTGTCTTTTTAAGTCTGGTTGGTTAAGAGACTACCCCCTGTGCCTCGGAAAGAACGGTAAGCCGTTGGACAACTACCGTCACCGCTGAGCCATTGGAGTAGGCAGTCTGTTAGATCTCCTATAATTAAATCGTGCCTCGTGGTCACTTCTAAGATTGCCAATCAGAAAATAATAACCGGTTATTCTGTCTCTGTCTCGCCACAAAGTAATTTGTAAAATGCTTTCTCTTTCTACAGTCAATCGTTTTACAAAGCTAAAGTCTTCATTTAGTTCGATATTGTGATTTCGCCTGTTAGTTCACAGAACAATAATGATACCCAACTTTGAAAATATACCAGCCAATGTTCCGCACACAATCCACTCATCCATTATTCAAACCTAACTCACCGTCCAACTACAAAAGAATTTAGATCTTAAGCTAGAGTATTACGATTTAAGATAGCTTGGAATGCAAAAGTGAACGGATATGAAATTGTTCGGCTAAAAATATATCTGCTATAGATCGTGCAAATAACAGACAGTTGTGTAAAGACATTATTACTTGAAACTACATTTTAACTGTAATTTAGCACGCGTTGGGTTCTACTCCAATTTATCCACCAGTGGCTCATTGATTGCTGTAGTTGCTTTTTAGACCTGAAGACAAATCATGTAACGATATGATGTTTTTTTTTTCGGACGGACATATGTTTTTAGCCTGGAGGCTTTTGCTACTTCACCGGGCATAAAGGCGAGCAGAGCTCCAGCCTAGATAAATGGTTTAAACACTACAAACTAAGCAACGTGCGCAGGAGGGCGTCCCCTGTGGGACTTGGACCTCGGCTCAGGGCGGTCGCTGACAGGGAGATTGAGGGATTATGGCTTTTAGTTTCTTTAGGGGAGTTGTGTGCAACTGTCGCTCTACTTTACAGTTCGCGGGCCTCTCGGACTTCGGGTCTACGAGGGCATCGGAAAACGATATGATGATGATACGATATGTCTTCGATAAAAATATCCTTATTACTGTAGGGTTTTTGTAACGCATTTCCTACGTTATTGTTACTGTATTATTGAATTTTCTTAATATAGCTTTATTAACTTAATAAGTAAACATAATAACAATATTTTATCGGAGGTCGTGGGTTCGATCTGCACCGGTAAATCATTTATTCGTTTGCAAACATGGGTAATGATTACAAAGATGTTTTCTTTTTCTAATTGTGCTCCACGTTCTTCCCTGCATAGGCATGTGAACGGATAGGAAAGAAATTCTAAAGATTTCTTTTCGGGTCCGGTTGGTTGAGGGACTGGCCTCCGTGCCTCGGAAAGCACGATTAGCCATTGGTCCCGATTGTTGTAACATATTCTATAATAATTGTACATCAAGGAACGGGCAGCAGCGTTTCCTTGTGTAACATAATACTGCGGTCACCAACCCGCCTGCCAAGCGTGGTGACTATGGCAAATACCCTCCCTCGGGAGGAGGCCCATGTTCAGAAGTGGACGTTATACGGGCTGATGATGATGAAGATAAAAATGTTTTTTGCATGCATATTAAACGCTGAGTAACGAAGACATTTTTATAATATGATAAAACTCCTGGTGTTCTGGCTTCGACTCCCATCTGGGTCTATTATTTTTGTGAACCACAGACAATTGCTCTAAGTCTTGGTGTCCATTGTGGCCTACAATTGTGTATTAGAGCAACACCTCACGAGACGGATTAATTTAGCTACTGCGGGAGGTGTTTAAAAAAAATTAAATCAAAGAATTGTTTGTACGATTAACGTACGGGAACGAGAGTGACACAAGTGAAACCGCGCGCGGGAAGCTATTTATAGGCTAATTAGGCGGCAGATTTTAAGGGGCGGCAAATTTGGACGACATTTTTTTTTTCTTACTATAAATGAAAATGTAATGTAATAAATCTAAAACTTTCGAGATTTAAACATTTGAGACGTTACATGATTGTAGTATTTTTAGTACCTACTAAGTAGGTACTTATACAATATTTAACAGAAATCTCCAACGTCTGAAGAGTGAATCTGTCTCAACGTGAATCTGACTCGCTGGTCAGCCTTTGGAATCAATCAATCAGTAACCATAAGTTACTTGACAACTGTTGAGGTCTGTTGGGGCGGCAAAATTTGGCAGCAAATGTGTAAATCCGCCACTGATAATAAATATTGAGTATATAAGATTGAAAGGTATAAGTTAATTTACAGAGTTAGTCTAATGGAAGCGCTCGCTCTCGGACCTACTCGAACCCATTCGATAGCTTTTTAATGTTCGCTGATGCGCAAAATTAACCCACTTCATTACGTATATAATAATCTCAAATAATATTGTAATAGTAGTTTTCGCGCGCATTTTCACCCGCGTAACTCCCGTTCCCGTAGGAACTTCATAATTAAATATAGCCTATAGCCTTCCTCGATAAATGGGCTAACACTAATAATTCAAATCGGTCCAGTACTTCCTGAGATTAACGGGGTTAAGCAAACAACCAAAGTCATCAGCTTTATATATTAGTTTAGGTTTTACACGCGTAATTCCCGTTCCTGCAAGAACTTCATGATCAAAGAGTCCCTCAATAAATGGGGTATCCAACACTTAAAGAATTATTCAAATCGGCTAAGTCGTTCCTGAGAATAACGCGTTCAAACAAACTCTTCAGCATTAAAACTTTCGTGAGTGGTACACATAATTTATATTAACTATCCGGTTGTACTCACGGTTTGTCATCATCGGATATGTCCGACTAGTTTCGAGACCATCCCTTGGTCCATTCTCAAGGAGTAGTCGACTCGACGGTGCGTTAGAATTATTTAGTTAGTTGCCCGGCGCCGCGCCGTCGGACATATCTAATGATGACAAACCGTAAGAACAACCGGATAATTAATATAAAATTAATATATCAGTATAGATTATTTGCAATATCAATCTTCATTATGTTATTCATAAATAAGTTACCATATAACCTTTCGGAGATGTAGAAGCTTAATGTCATAACATCGATATGTACTTATGATGGAAGACCAATCACGGTGACAGCTTATGAGACTAAAAGATATATTACTGCCTATAACACGTTTCATGTATATTTTTATAACATACAGAAATTATTAATAGGATCATATTATATATGGGTCAGATTGCTTACGCGTATTCGGCCCCCGCCAACGGCAGATCGAAGGAGTGACCGGGGGGTTTTAGTGGTGTACGGTCCTCTCCTCGTGGTATGAGTTAGCATACCACGCTATAGAGAGGGCGAGTCCCACATATCCCGCCGCTAGCGCGCAAATACGCTGCAGAGGCGGTGGGAATGCGTAAATGTAGTTCCCCCGGACAACAAAAAAAATCATATTATATGTATACTAGTATAATATTGGCTACTGCGTGCGTCTTTGTAAACATAAAATGAGAATAGGCGTGACGACAGTATCAAAAAATTAAAGATTTAATGTGTTTAGGGGAAAGTACATATAAAAAGAAATTATTACACTTATTTATTTTTATATATAACCTTGAGATTAATGTGATTTTTAATAAAATAAAAGATTAAAATACTGCAATCGGCCATTTTGACTGAAACGGCGCATGACGTCACGATATTGTAACCATCAAAGAGAATTTAACCACTACGTTAGGTTTGCCGTTTGGCGGACTCAATGACATTTTTTACAATAGCGTGACGTCATAGCCGACGCCATGACACTTGAGGCCTTTTTTCGCGCGCTATTTAAAATTTAATAGAAATATGGCTTAAACTTCGTTAAATTTAAATTTATTACCGAAATATTGTGTTTTTCGTACTTAGAAAATGACTACCCACGTTGCGCAAGAGGATTTCAAAATCTTGCCTCATGCCTATTAGATAAGCAGATATCAAATTATTATTTTACTGAATAGCTAATAATGAAAGTCCCGTGTGTCTCGCTGGTTGGTCACGCCCTCTTGCACAGTTTGCTTAGTTTGTAATGTTTAAATCATTTATCTAGGCTGGAACTCTGCTCGCCTTTATGACCGGTGTAGTAGTAAAAACCTACATTATACTTTATAAAATTAGTTATCTACCACTGAAAGTTCCGTTCAAATTGATGTAAACTTTGATTTTGACGATGCGTTACTGATATAAGCCGGAGCAAACATATACACAGACAAACAAAACATGATTGGTCTCCCGCACTCGACTCGATTCCGTCGTACTTGAGAAATGCGGCAAAAAATAGTACGCCGAAATCGGCGTACCTCAGCCAAACATACCATCGAGACCTCATACCATAGGTACAGTTGCCGCATTTACAATTTATGGTTTTAAGCAAAACCTATCATTTATCTAAGAGTAAAATAATTTTCCAAATCGGACCAGCAGCTGTTTCTTAGATTATCGCTTTCAAGCAAACAAACAAATTCTTCAGCTTTATATATTAATACAGATTTTACTACATAAAAGAGCAGTTATCACTTTCACTTCAACTTGACGTTTTCAAATAACATCTATTGAATATTTTTATAGTTTAAACTTTCGTACGGATGCTTGTTAAAACGATCCATCGGTTGGGTGGCATTTTACTTTCAAATATAAAATAACAGCGCAGCTCGATGTCCCAACTTTTATACTCCTTTTGTTCTCCCATTCTAGGTGTTTCGATTATTCATATTCCAGTTCGTATTAGATACCCTCCGTAGCGTTTCAAATCACGTACCTACAAAGGCCCACCCAGGAGGCTAAGTGTGGAAATCCTTTTGCCTAATTAACTAACTAATCTCCGTAGCGTAGCGGTATTTGGCTCGCTTTAAATCATGAAGGTCGTGGGTTCGATCCCCTCGCCGGACTAAAAATCTTTGTGTAAATTCTAAGATTTTCTAGAAGAGGGCATAGCGATTTCTGTTGTGTTACAACATAATACTGCGGTCAACAACCCGCATGTTTTGTTTTGTCCTGGGGGATATGCATTTACGCATTCCCACCGCCGCTGAAGCTTCGCGCGCTGGCGATGGAATATGTGGGACACGCCCTCTCCATAGCGTGGTATGCTAAACTCATACTACGAGGAGAGGACCCTACACCACTAAAACCCCCCGGACACTCCTTCGATCCGCCGTTGGCGGGGGCCGGGTACGCATGAGCAATCCGGCCGTAACCAAACCGCCTGCTGGATAGTTCAGCAGTGGACATTTAATACTTAAGGACAGTATAATATTTAAGAATATTTACGACGGCTGTTTAAAAAATTTTAATGTAGGTAGTTCTTTATTTGTGTTGAACTGATTTAAAATTATATTCATCTCACTGAAAAACATATTAGGATCTAGCTGCGCCCCGCGGTTTTACCCGCGTTACTCTGCTCCAGTGAGTCAGAGCGTGATGTTTTGTTTGTAGCCTATATGTTAATTCAGCGTATAACCTAACCCGGCGCCAAATTTCAGCCAAGTCCGTTCAGTAGTTTGGCTTGAAAGGGTAACAAACATCCATCTATCCAAACTTACAAACTTTCTCGTTTATAATACATATAAGTAGGATATACAGAAGATGTCAGTAGATTTGTGTTTAAACAAAGTTTCTTTCTAATATCCGTTATTTTATGAGATATTGACTATATTCATCTCCAGTAGCGGATATTAGCGGGGGAGGGTGCAGGGCCTTCAAGTTTTGTTAAAAGTATGGGCAAATATACTGACTTATTCAAACAACTTATTTTTATTATTCTGCTTTATTATATTGGTATAGTGCAGTACAACACTACTTATTTCTTTATTTATTTATGTACACATACACACAGAAGATTTAAATACAACAAGAGAGACAAACAGCAATGTACAAAGGTACTACTTACTTCTTAAGGAATCTCTTATATCTCCAGTAGACCTGCGATAGGAGAAGTCAGATGTAGAAAAATTTAAAAGCGTGTTGGTAGATACACATACATATAATAACTACATATATACATAAATACATACATTATAACCATAAACTACATACTATAGGTATATGAACTTATTGATTAAATAAGGAAAAAAATAACAGAGACAATATTATTAAACTAGCTTTTGGCGCACGGTTTCAATATTAAAAGCCTCCATAAAAGGTCTATCTAACAAGTATTTATTGAGATTGACGTATGATGACAAAGAAACAAACTCTTCAGCTTTATATATTAGTACAGATAAAGTTCCTACGGGGACGGGAGTTACGCGGGAAGCTAGTATTCAATATAGTCCTTCAAAACAATATATGGTACCTAAAATTTAAGTGAAGTATAGCTTAGTGAAGTTTATTTATGAAAAATTATGTAAATAACAATGATATGAACTACGGGACAAGCTCCGTAGAGTAGCGGTATTTGGCTCGGAGGTCGTGGGATCGATCCCCTAGTCGTACAAATCTTTGTGTAAATTCTAAGATTTCTTTCCGGGGCTGGATGGTTGAGGGACTACACTCCGTGCTTCGGAAAGCACGTTAAGCCGTTGGTCCCGATTGTTATAACATCATATGTAATAATCATATACTGCGGTCACCAATCCGCCTGCCAAGCGTGGTGACAATGGCAAATACCCTCCCTTGGGAGGAGGCCCATTTTCTGCAGTGGACGTTATACAGCATGATGATGATGATGATATGATCTGAACAAATTGTATTACGTAAACAGATAACTTACTATACTAACTTATTTACTTCCAATAATACTCGAGAATAATTGTCAATAATTTGATAGAAAAACAAAAACATTGACAAAATGGCGTCAACAACACGTGACCTTGTCCTATTTCCCGCCTTCAAAACAAAAAGCCTCCGCTAAAAATTCATAGACCAGAAATAAAAAACAATTCTCTTTCTTCCAGTAGATAACTATTTCGACTCAAGGGATTAGAAAGGTCGCCATTTCACACACCGTTATGGACAAACCGACATGTTGTTATTGCTATAGTTAAGGTTAGATAGTTGTTTTCATCATCAGTCCGTATAACGTCTACTGCTGAACATGGGCCTCCTCCCGAGGCCGATGTTCAGCTCGCTCATCCCGATTTTCAAATTATATTTCAATCTCAAAACTATTTTTGTTTCCGAAAATAAAAAAAAAACTGAATAGTGCATGATGACGTCATCCTTACGGTGGAGTGAAATATTACCGTTGCCTATTTAAAACTATTAAAACATTCTTAATTTGGACACTCTTATTACAAGCGTTTGACATCAGCTGAGGTCAGTTTTTTTTTAATTTCCTTCGCTGACAAAGAAAATTTTCAAGCAACCGTAACGATTACGTCATGTCTATTTAGAATGAGCAAAACTAAAATAATTTTTTTTGTTTAAAAACTTTGAATTTCGAATAAAGTAAAAATATGATCATGATATGAAGAAATAATTTTTGATCTTGTTTCGTAAAAAATATGGCTAGGAATCGTACTGGCAACCATATGATCGCAAATCCGACGCCCTAGCCATTGGGCTATGGCCCCTTCCCTGCCTTTACTATAACATATTTTAAATACAAACATAGCCAATAATCGTTTATACATTTACGGAAAATAGATTAGGTAATCAAAACAAGGTTAACATTAGACTAATAATTAATTTAAAACTATTTGTTTACTTTTACTTAAATATCTAGCTCAGAATCATAAGGTCGAATGTGCCTTTATCGTAAACTGGTACTTATGACCTAATGATTAAAAAGTAGATCATATATCCCACTTTTGCTTTTGAGGTTTAGATATTATAAGAGTGGAGTGTTGTGCAAATTTTTATTGCTCCATATTTTTTACTAAGATCTTCAATTTGTCGGAGTCGGAATGTAAATTGCCTCCATTGTATTAAAAGATTCAGTTAAACAAACTATTTTTGTTCCACTGACTTCATTGTTTATTTCTTTCTCGCAAAGAATGAAACTAAAGATATCATCAACATTTTAGTGTTGAAAAATATTTAATATTTTCTATTTAATCTATGTTTTTGAACCTGGCAATGTTTTTATTACTATCTTAGTGATGATAATTTTGCTTTGAAGCAATGAAATGGAATAATAAACGTTAATATTTCGTGTATTATTGTTTGGACTATAGTACAATAGTAGAGGAGACGTGGAATATCGACCTTCACCCATCTGATAACCAGATGAGACATACTTTTTATCAAATACTAGCTTCCCGTGCGTGGTTTCACCCACGAAATTCCAGTTCCCGTAACAAATTTATAATTAAAAAAATAATGTGCTACACTAGTATTTACAACCATCTGGAAGGCCCTAGCTCTCGCAATGCAGGGAAACTTAGTGCGAGGGTTAGACCACTACAAAGCAATGTAATTTTTGTTTTCGGAAATAAAGTTATTATTATAAATTAAATATAGCCTAAACTCTCCCCGAAAAATGGGCTCTATATCTAATACTGAAAGATTTTTTTAAATGGAATCCGTAGTTCCTGACATTAGTCAAGCAAACGAACAAACAATCAAACTCTCTAATAGATTACTCATGAACAAATATGCATATTGCATATGATAACTTGCCTTACGGAAAGTGTTCTTGGCTATATAATTTATAGTAGGCAGTAGGTCTCTATCGCGGTACAATTTTAAGGCAAATCATTACCTTTTTAATAATCCTACGATTCGACGTGGGTTACACCAGTCGTGGTCACGGATAGACTGTTCTTGGATAGTTTTCCTCTTTTTAAGATTACCGAATGAATTTCAATACATAATAATATTTAATCTAATGCAAGTATGTAATGTAATAATATAATTTTTTTAATTTCAATCAGATTTATGGTCAAAGATGGTTCAAAATGACTGTCGAGTGTAAGCAAACGCTCTCTCTTTGACTCACATGTAAAAGTGCATTCGTCAGGTCAGGTAGAGTGCAGCTGTTATGTTTTGTCCTGTTCTTTCACACCAACCTCGGATGCTCTACTTTCTATAAATCTGGCAAAATTAATTAAATTAAAATTAGCCATGAACACTTTTTAATAGGCAAATTATCATAGCCATGTTTGTTAATGAATAAATATTAGACAAAAAATATGTCTCGTCTGGTTATCAGATGGGTGAAAGTCAATTTTCTACGGCTCTTAGACTAAAAGCGATTATTTTTTTAATGATTCAGTTGTTATAAACAAAATTTTTTTTATTGCATACCTACCTACATTTTTTTATTTGTATTTTTTTCTATTTATTCGTATGTTTAGATAGAGCTAAACATACTATATTTTCATATTCTTTGATAGATGAAAGTATAGTGCGATCAAAATATTACTTAAAGAAAGAGAAGGTAGAGCTTTTAATATGAGGAGCTTCCAAAATAGATGCCATTCACAAACAATGATCCTCATTAGTTCGTATAACATCTACTGCTGAACATGAGCCTCCCGAGTGAGGGTTTGAGTGACTGCAGTTTGTATTAAGTTGTAGCACACAAGGAAACGCTGTTTCCCATTCCCTAGTACACCCTTGTTATAGATGATGTTATAACGATTGGGACCAACGGCTTAACGTGCTTTCCGAGGTACGGAGGGTAGCCCCTCAACCAACCAAATCTCGAAACAAATCTTAGTATTTACACAATAATAATATTGTCCGATGGGAGAGGAACTCACGACCTCCAAAACTAATTACGAGACTTATTCTGCTCCGCTACGCTAAAATATTTTACGGAAATTTCCTCACTAACGTAATCAGTGTACATATAACTATCAGCTGTAGTGCAGTATTGGAAAGGCATATATTTTAGAAGCACCTTATATAGCACCTCATAATCTCAATTAACTATTTTTTATATCAATTGAAAAGTCATTAAGTTTGCTTCTATCAAATTGGACACAAATAGAATAACGATATTGATTCTCCAAGCTAATTGATAGAAATGGCACGTCATTACTTCCAATTCAATAACGAACAGAAACATCGTGGAGTAAAAAATAAAAAAAATTAGTTCCATATTACATGGAAATAATACATATATAATATGGAACTTAAATAATAAATAGTTTTTTACTCCACCAAGTTTCGTTGTTATAATATTGTTAATTATAATTATCAATACGCGAAGCAAAATCTTTATATCCCTTTTTAATAAAATACGCGGACGGAGGAGTATAAAATTTCGCACAATTATAGTTTATACCTAAAGAGAATGAGAACAGGATGCTTATTATTTTTTAAATTATGTTCGAATATCGAAGACTGGATGACTATTTTGGCTAATAAAAAAAAGTAAAATATTTAAATTTAGAAATTCATTCATTCGAACCAGCAGTCATTTGTTTATTTTATATATTTTAATAACAATATTCTTAGTGTTCATGAAGTACCCTGTGGTACAGAGATTATCTTCCGAGGAGTCTATTTTTATACTATATAAATAAACAGATACAAATTAAACAATATTGTTGCAGATTATGTGCCATTACTTCTGGCTGACGTGCGATGCCATCAGCGACGTGGTGTTCGCTCTCGACCTGGTTGTACAGCTCCGGACAGGTTACTTGGAACAAGGACTAATGGTAATAGAATATCTTTTATTTTTTTAAACTGACAATTATTATTTATTAATTTTTTTGTCCGGGTGGAAATGCATTTACGCATTCCCTCCGCCGCTTCAGCTTATTCGCGCGAATATTAAATCAAACTATTATTAATTAAAAATTGACTTTGAAAAGATGTGTGTAGGGATCGCAGCAAGTGGAGGTCCATTGTCTCTGCCTACCCCGCTAGGAAACAGGCGTGATGTATGTATGTATGATTTAAAAAAAATGCACCCATGTGTTTAACGAATAAATTTAATACTAACCGAAAGTATGAAGCCTATAGAATATAAAAATATTGGGTTTTCTATTTGTTTCCTGGCATAACTACTGGGTTGACTGGTATTAATAGGAATGTCAATACTATTTATATTATGTTTATTAAATAAATTTTACATTAAAATATAATATTGTTTTGCTACAATCTGCAATAAAAAATAAAATATTTCAATTTACAATAAAAGTTTTTTTATTTTTTTTATTAAATATTAGTTTGGCCAGGAATTTCTTAGGCAACGTTCGTTATAATATTTAATATCTTAGATTTGATATAAAAAACAGATCGGTGAAGGTCGTCCTTAATTGTATCCTCTACTATATGGATGAATATCCACTTGAATACTCTGCCATTTAACCTTGGATGAATAAGGGTTTTACCTACTCATATAAATATTGAAGAAATAAAAATTTGTAGGTGGTAAACTTTTCCGTAATATGACCTAAAATTACTGTATTTTACTTGACAGGTGTACGACTCAAAAAAGCTGGCGAAGCATTATCTGGCGTCTCGCCCTTTCGTGTTGGACATCGCCTCGCTGACTCCTTTAGATTTAATACAACTTCACATCGGCACCAACCCTATCATCCGCTTCCCCCGGTTCCTTAAGGTGAGTTTAAAACATTTTTTTGTAGACTTAGTGCTGCCTGGGACTTTGCCGCGTAAGATAAGGATTTTATGAATGAAATCAGTACTACCATTTTGGAGATTAGATAAATTAGACATACAAACAAGAAAATTGACAAAAAAAAATTAGGTACTTATCTACCAGTGACAGTCCTATCAGAATGGGTTCAGCCGTTACTGAGATTAGCGGAAGCAAACTAATAAACAGATATCGTTATTGGTTGCGAAACTCAGTTGCCAAAGCGGCCGAAACGACTGTGTGAAATCAAATGCCTTTGAAAGCAGTGTTTGAATTTTATTATTTTTATATGCCTTTACCTCTGTATATACTGAACATAATACTGCGGTCACCAACCCGCCTGCCAAGGGTAGTGACTATGGTTACCCCTTCAAAGTGAGGCCCATGTTCAGCTGTGGACGTTATACGGGCTGATAATGACTAGTACTACTAGTACTCGAACAGAAGATGTCGTAAAGGGCATAGGTACAGGCCGATGAGGATAAGGCATCGAAAAGATATTTAAAAAAAAAAGGTCTGCGTATTTTGTTTCCCATGTCCAATATACCCTATGCCGATACAAAAACGTCCTGCTTTTTTCTACAGGAAAAAATGAAATTTTTGTACAAAACGTAGGGTAGAATACTATTACTGCCTTTGTGACGAAATTGAACTTTTAAAATATACTCTTTTGTTACATGATACGAACACAAATTTGTAGTTTAACAAAAGAATTTGAAAAATCGATAAAATTCGCCGACCTGAATAGACAATATATTTTTACTGGATCTTACGCATTCCACCCTTTATGTACAGTCGACCATGAAGATAGGTGTACACATTGTCAAACGTATTTTAAATTTATATATCCACATTTTTTATAAAGACATCTCCGACACTCGGTAACTAAATCCTTGTGTCGTGGGGGACTTTACAAATACATAATTCACGGATACAAAGTACACCAAGACTTAGAACAACTATTTGTGGTTCACATAAATAATTGTTCCGGGTGGCAATCGAACACAGAACAGGGCTCAGTCACCAGTGCCGTACCCACTGACCCACCGGACTGTACCGTGTGAATCCAATACACTGTATCTTCAGTTACAGTGTTTTGACTTAACAACGCCCAATCGATTTCTCTAAGCCTGTTACATGATCCTGCATTCAAATATTTTGGGTTTTATACTAGAATAACTGAGATATCGCAATGTAAAAAACACTGTATTTGTCTAAAACTAAAGTCTTAAAATTGCAAAACACGGTAATTGAAGATGCAGTGAGTTGCTGAAATAATCCACGCGCGTTCTAAGATACAGTGTTTTGATAAAACTAAGTAATAAACAATAACCATGACTCGCGCGGTGCGGGCGCGCCAATCACAGCGCAGCTGAGCGGCAATCTTGATCGCTATAGGTCGATTTACCGGAGTCAGTGACACACTGGGTCGTGGTCCTAAGCCCCATAAGGGTATGTGTCACTTCGATATAGTGTGACCACTTGCAATTTTGATAAAGTTTTAATTTATTCTTATAATAATAAGAAGTACATAACAGAAATCACACAGGACAGACGGACGGAGTAGTCTGTAGATTTGTAAGATTTGCTATTTCCTTCTACTGTTAGTTACCTAGTTGATGTTTCATTGAGTAAGAATTATCTGTTAGTAATTGTTGTCAATTTCCAAACAGCAAAACTGATCTGCTTGATGAACTACCCAGAAAGAGTGCAGCCAGTGGCATAACTCAGGTTCATCATCATCATCAGCCTGTTGTAGTCCACTGCTGAACATAGGCCTCCCCCATCGATTTCCAGTAGGAACGATCACTAGAGGCCTGCATCCACCGACTCCCCGCGACCTGTATGAGGTCGTCGGTCCATCGTGCAGGCGGTCGTCCAACCCTGCGCTTGCCAGTTCGTGGTCTCCACTCGATAACCTTTTTGCTCCATCGGCCGTCAGTTCTTCGAGCTATGTGTCCTGCCCATTGCCACTTCAACTTGCTAATCCGTTGAGCTATGTCAGTGACCTTCGTTCTCCTGCGGATCTCTTCATTTCTGATTCGATCACGCGGGGAAACGCTGAGCATAGCTCTTTCCATGGCTCGCTGAGCGAACTTTGGTCTTCAGGCACTGAGGTATTTTAGACGAGAAAATCTCCCGAAGCTTCCCAAACGCTACCCAGCCGAGTCGGATTCGACGATTGACCTCTTTCTCTAAGTTGGTCCTACCTAGTTGGATCGTTTGACATAGATATATGTATTCGGTCACAACTTCGAGAATTGAGTTCCCAACGGCGATAGAGTTGGGCACTACATGGGCGTTATGCATGACTTTCGTTCTGCCCATGTTCATTCTAGGCCCAACTTGTTGAGAAACTCCATCGAGGTCATTGAGCAGCTGTCCAAGGTCCTCCAGCGTTTCTGCCATGATCACTTTGTCGTCGGCAAGTATTTTATGAAAAACTTTTTGTATCATCTCATCCAAACCCTGAAGAATACAGAGATGATCCAAATATTTAGTATTCTAAATATTTAGTATTCAAGCGAATATTACTAAGTACTTTGTTGACATTCATTTCTATAATAAATTATGATTAATGTTCTGGTTTTTGAAAAATATACTCAGATAAGCTTGTGGCTGTTACGCTATCCACTTGCGAGACTGATTATAATAAGAAGTAAACTTTATGTTATGTTTTGTGTGATTTTATGTAAAGAAGAATGTGTATGTTACGTTCCTAATAATTACCTAGTCGTCTTTAATTTTGAGACTGATTCTGCTGTTAAAAGCAGTTAAAATGTTAACAGACAAGTTAAAGTGTTTTCATTTAAAAATAAGCTTACGCAGTCATAATTATTGATATTGTAAGTGAAATGTTTCAATATAAAAACTTCAGTAATTAATAAACTCGTATGTTTTATTGCCAGTGGTACATTAGATAGGGACTTAATTGTTTAAGCAAGTGAGAAGAACACTGATTTAGCATGGTAATACACTGTAACTATTAAATACAGTGTATTGCCCTAACAATCTCCTGGTTCGCTTCAGATAACTATCGCGGCAATACAAGTTATCTTTGTTAAATCATTCTATTTACGGTAAAATATTGTTTTATTAGCTAGGGCTGAAAACCTTATGAAATTTCCTTTTTATTGATATCAAACACTCAAAACTTTCTGATGAAAACATAGCAGTAATCCTCTAAAAACCAAAAAAAGTGTTTTTACTCGTTTTCTCAAAACCTGTCTTTCGGAGTTACAGTGTATTGGATTCACAGGGTACCGGTGCAGAAGTTTATGACTAGAATTCACTGTCATGTGTATTTGTACTCAGCTAGCAGCGAATTCTTCACCTATAAAGAATAGGCGTAACGACAGTATCAAAATTAAAGATTTAATGTTTTTAGGGGAAAGTACATATAAAAAGAAATTATTACACTTATTTATTTTTATATATAACCTTGAGATTAATGTGATTTTTAATAAAATAAAAGATTAAAATGCTGCAATCGGCCATTTTGACTGAAACGGCGCATGACGTCACGATATTGTAACCATCAAAGAGAATTTAACCACTACGTTAGGTTTGCCGTTTGGCGGACTCAATGACATTTTTTACAATAGCGTGACGTCATAGCCGACGCCATAACACTTGAGGCCTTTTTTCGCGCGCTATTTAAAATTTAATAGAAATATGGCTTAAACTTCGTTAAATTTAAATTTATTACCGAAATATTGTGTTTTTCGTACTTAGAAAATGACTACCCACGTTGCGCAAGAGGATTTCAAAATCGTGCCTCATGCCTATTGCTAGCTGTCGTACCGATATAAATATGTTTATAGTTATAGTTCATAGTTTTTTTATTGGTGAAAAGTTGTTTACAGGTCAAAGTGGTGTGCGCTACGCTTAGTTTAAGAATTCATTCAAATTATTCAGTGTGACAATTCATTGCTTGATTAGGGACTTCGAGTATATGATTAATATAAATTAACAACTTTCGGGTCAATACATCTATAAGTTAATAACTTCAAATTAAATATAAGTTAAAATAACATTGAGATTAATAAAATAAAGTAATAGTATTCATAAAATATGGTAATAGGTCAATCGTAATAAAAAATGTCAATAAATAAAAAGGTATACTGATAATAGCCGATATTAGTATCTTGTCAATTATATTATTTGAATTTATGTCCAAATCGATGTAAATAATAATCTTTAGTTTAATTAATGTAATTAATGAAACTTGTTTTGTTCAATAAATTCATCAACACATTACATATGTTTATTTTGATATAACAAAATCTTTTTCCGACAACAACAGTGTCTCTTGCAACGAGATCCTTGAGTGTCGCTAACGTAACAACCGCTACAAAGAAACATATTTTGAGGAATATAATAATAATCTAGTCATTTTAATGGGGAAGGTTAATAATACTTTTTCAATATAATTTGCTTAAAACAAGAAAATTGGTGTTCCATTATCTTAAACATGCATCGTCATTTGGCCGTTGTGATACCTCTTTTGTGCCAATTTATTGCGTGGGTTTCGGAGTGTTGCTTCTGTAAAACGTGAACAGGAGTGACGTATAAAAACAGAGCCAATCACGACTGTTAAATAAAGCAATAGGGTTACAATGGGATCCATTTTGTACCTATAATTAATCTTTAACTGAAATCTGGACATGGATTTATAAACTACGAGTTTCTGTGGACATTTTAATTATTCCATTCGTATATTTTTCGGGAGATTTGTTGGCTTATCAATCAGTATATTCAATGTTTTTTTGACTTTGACTATTTTGCTTGCCGTTTCATTCAATGCTCCATACACCTTCGTACATATTTTTAAATTTATTACCCACCGTGATGCTTTAAGACTGGCTTTTTTAGTTGTAAATTACCCCTCAAGAGTAACGTCTTATTTTTATTTCCTTTATTACCGTCTCCGCTTTTGAATGGAGGAAAGTGAAAATATAAGGCATTCCTACTCCTTCAAATCTCTTTCTGATAAAGTTCGTTGCGGGTTCCAAGGCAGATTAACTTTTTCCCGGGACTTGGTGAGCCTCGTCGCTTATTGTCATTTCCAGTGTTTGCCACTGTTGAGCTTGACTCTCAGGAGTTACAGTAGTGGGAGTGTGGGTAGGATTAGTCCCAATAAAAAACCTGAGATAAAATAAATATTAAGAGAGATTATAGTTGGAATAACGAGTTATAACTTAAATTATTATAGTAAAAAAAACAAATAAGCATTCCGCTCAAAAAAAAAACATTACCTACGCGTTTGAAATGCGGGCCAACAAAATAAAACTTCAATCGAGAGCTCAGAAGCATAACGTCGAATGTACCATTATACGTCCGGATCATTCGTCGTATGTCTTTATCGTAAACTGGCACTTAAAACCAAATGCTTCTAAAGTATCCGTCCTTATCCTTCTTAAGTCTAGAAATAGTTCTATTTTGTCTTGCCATAACTTACGAGCTAAGGATGCTATCGCTTTATTAATTCAAAATACTATGATATTTATCTAAGACAGTTTAACGTTCAATTTTGATAGTAACAGATTTAGTGATTGTAGAATTTATGTCGAATATTAATTATTATTTCCATAATAGTTTACAATTTATCTATTATTGATAACTCAATTATGAATAATGGAACTAGTATTGCAATAGCAGAGGTGTCTGTTATATATCTAGGCCTCAGAATCATAACCACGGATGTATTGTTATCTTCAGAAGCATTTGGTCGTAAGTGCCAGTTTCTGGTAAAGGCACATAAGACGAATTTTTCTGATGTATAATCCCTCCAACACTCCCGCCACTGTAACTCCTGTAAGCCAGGATCAACAGCGGCACACACGAAAGAGGCTCTAAGCTGTTAGGCTTACGCTGGTCCCGGGTCACCTAAATGTCTTGGATCCCGCATCGAATGTAATCAGAAAGTTTATAGGAGGAGTTGAAAACTAAAATTCCAAATGAATGTGATATTTAACCTCAGGAAAAGACACTTACAATTGGATAAGCCAATTGCAAAGCACCACGGCCAATGTGTTTTTTATTTTATTTTATACAGTATCCTATTTTTTTGTTTGAGTCCAGTAGTAAGTATGACAGAACCTTTTAAATGCACGGACGTTTCTCCTAGTTGCCACAAGATCAGTATAATAAACCACACCTGATGCAGATTCCAAGCTGGCTAACATAGTATTGCGTTTGTCCTGCCAAAGATCACACTCCCACAGAATATGATGAGCAGACTGTTCATATTTTATGTACAGTCTAAGGTTAAACATTGGCATGTCGGGGAATTATTTCTGATGTATAATGGCACATTCGACCTTATGCTTCTGATCTCTAGATATCTATAGATAGTTAAACACACGTGATATGTTTATTTATGGTCTTCTTCCTGTCCTTGTCGCACTCTGGGTGGCATCGGCACAGCATGTCTTCTTCTTCCACTCATCACTTTATCTTTAGCAGGGTATATAGGACTCGTCCAAGGCGATGGTATGCTAATCGTACCACGAGGAGAAGGTTTACCTGCTAAAATCCCCAAATAATAATGGAGGCCACTATTTCAAATAAATGCGTGAACGAAAACGGTGTCGCTCAATTAATTAACATTAATTGGTGCTCTACTGTAAGTACTAGGTACTAAACCTAAATACTTTTCAAATAGTTTACCCAATACGCAAACAATAGCTAAATAGGTTCAAATACCTATCAAAATATCTGATATAACTTGAGAGGATCTTAGAAGCTGCAACCGACAGTTTGAGTCGTCGAAATACAGTTATTGCCAGAAATGAAACCACTATCGTGATTAACCGACTGCGAACTGTCTGTCGTCTAGAAGTTTAAACTCTACAATCGTTATAACAACTAGGTCAGGTATTACAGTACAATTCACATTTTATTTAACCGATACTAATTTAAATTAAAATGACAAAATATCTAGTGTTAATTCCAATAAAAAATGTGTCTATGAAGGGTTATTTTTAAAATATTAACAACCTTTCAGAGAGTGAAAGTACTGATGAAATGATGATGAAAAAAAAAATCAACTGTTCCATACATTTATGTTCACTTAACTCGACAAAATGTATGGAACAGCTGATTTTTTTTTTCGTGATTGTTGTTCCCATAGTAAAAGTTGCTTATAATCATCAGTACTTTTACACCCTTATATATTCATTTTATTTTATTTTTAGTATATTTGTTGTTATAGCGGCAACAGAAATACATCATTTGCGAAAATTTCAACTGTCTAGCTATCACGGTTCTTGAGATACATCCTAGTGACGGACAGACAGAGAAACAAACAGACGGACAGAGAAGTCTTAGTAATAGGGTTCCGTTTTTACCCTTCGGGTACGAAACCCTAAATATCACAGTAAATAAGTAATCTAGGTATACAAATTTTGATGGGAGATATTGATGGGAATTCAGTGGTAGTTCGCTAATTTTATAAGGTATACCTAAATTATAATTTGTTTTGTCTGTTTGTTCGTGTATTCTGCCTAATCGCTATAACAGTAGTACCGGATTTAGTCGGAGGTTCAATGTTAGAAAGCTCACGGACAGCAGATAAATCCGACTTGAATGTAGAAGATACGAATTCGATTCACGGCGATATCCCTATTACGGCGCCAAGGGGTTACGTACGTGGTATCGCTACAAAACTTTCAAGTGTAATTTTCTATCGTCTGTGTCATGGGATTTGCTCGCAAATGTACTGAAAATGAAAAATTAAAACGTTTATTGATAACTAGCTTCCGCGCGCGGTTTCACCCGCGTAACTCCCGTGGGGTGCCGGCATAGAATGTTACCTCCCCATTTCTACTCGTGGGTGTCGTAAAAGGCGACTAAGAGAAATTCCAGGGAACGGGCAGCAGCGTTTCCTGTGATGATCAAATCAAAAGAACTCCACTGCGCTCGCCAACCCGCCTGCCAAGCGTGGCGAGTATTGGCAAAACACCCCTCATGGTGACACATACCAGGATCAGGCCCCTAGTCCCCGGCCGCTCCGCTAGTCCTGGCCACGGTACCAGCCATGGTAACGGCGGGGCAGGGGGTGCTAAGAATCTCCGGAAGAGATCCGGGTACCACCCCACACGACAACTGGCCCTGGTAACACACAACACACGCACTCTGAGGACAGACGAGAAGATCGTAGAGCTGGAAGAGGAATTGGACAAGTTGCGCTGGGATATAGTGGGTTTGTCAGAAGTCCGAAGAGCGGGACAGGACACGATGACCCTGAATTCCGGCAACTTGTTCTTCTACCGGGAGGGCGAACAGCGGTCCCAAGGTGGTGTAGGGTTTATCGTCCGCAAGTCCCTCATTAACAATTTGGTGGCCGTCGACAGTGTGTCGAGCAGGGTAGCGTACCTTATACTCAGAATATCAAAAAGATATTCCATGAAGGTTATACAGGTTTACGCACCGACCTCAACACACTCAGACGAAGAAGTGGAAGCTATGTATGAGGATATTAGTAAAGCCATACATAGCTCCAAGACCCACTACACCGTTGTTATGGGGGATTTCAACGCTAAACTGGGTAAACGAGGCGATGATGAGATGAGAGTGGGGTTGCATGGATATGGGCAACGGAACCGAAGGGGTCAGAGGTTGGCTGATTTCCTGGAGAAAGAGGGACTCTATATGATGAACTCTTTCTTCCAGAAGCCACCTCACAGGAAATGGACCTGGATGGGCCCTGATGGTTCCACAAAAAATGAGATTGACTTCATCATGACAACCAAAAGACAAATATTTAATGATGTCTCTGTGATTCACAGGGTTAAAACCGGAAGTGATCACCGAATAGTTAGAGGCACGTTAAATATTAATGTCAAATTGGAACGATCCCGTCTGATGAAGTCTACGCTCCGACCTTCAAACGCACACATCCAAAACCCCGAGAGCTTTCAGATCGAACTAAGTAATCGCTTCGAATGTCTAGACAGCTGCGAATCTGTGGACGATCTCAGCAGCGGGCTAGTAGACACTGTGCATACGGTGGGGCTTAAATATTTTAAACTCCACCCTAGAAATAGACCTCAGAAACTATCCACTAATACCCGGGACCTCATGGCTAAACGACGTACGATGATGCTCCAGACTCCAGACGATGCGGAGTCATTTAGGCAGCTCAATAGACATATCTTAACGTCATTGCGTCACGACATTCGCTCCTATAATACAAAATGTATTAAGGAGACGATAGAGCGAAACCAAGGCTCCAAAGTGTTCGCAAGAGACACCTCTATTGGGCAAAGCCAGTTGACAAAGCTGAAGAAGGAAGATGGGGTAGTGACGTCGAGTAAGCCAGAGGTTTTACGGGAGATAGAGAGGTTCTATAATCAGCTGTATGCCTCAACAGTCAAGCCCGCTAACAGCCAAGCCAAAGACCCCAGAGCAAGGCTCACCCGACACAATACCGAAGATCTCCCGGACATCAGCCTATACGAGATTATGATGGCCCTTAAACAGCTTAAAAACAACAAGGCGCCAGGTGATGACGGAATCACATCTGAGCTTCTGAATGCGGGTGGAACACCGATACTTAAAGTCCTTCAGAAGCTCTTTAACTCCGTCTTACTCGAGGGACAAACGCCAGAATCATGGAGCAGAGGTGTGGTGGTTCTGTTCTTCAAAAAAGGTGACAAAACCATGTTGAAGAATTACAGACCCATCACATTGCTGAGCCATGTTTATAAGCTGTTCTCGAGGGTCGTCACAAATCGTCTCGAACACAGGCTCGATGACTTCCAGCCTCCCGAACAAGCCGGCTTCCGAAAAGGCTTTAGTACCATAGACCATAGACATACGCTGCGGCAGATTATACAGAAGACCGAGGAGTATAATCAGCCCCTATGCTTGGCGTTTGTGGACTATGAAAAAGCCTTTGATTCGGTCGAAATTTGGGCGGTTCTAAGGTCTCTTTAGCGGTGTCGTATCGACTATCGGTACATTGAAGTGCTGAAGTGCTTGTACAAAAACGCCACCATGTCGGTCTGAGTACAGGGCCAATGTACGAAGGCAATCCCGCTACGGAGAGGCGTAAGACAGGGAGATGTTATATCTCCCAAACTTTTTACGGCTGCTCTGGAGGACGCCTTCAAGCTCCTGGAATGGCAAGGACACGGCATCAACATAAATGGCGAGTACATCACTCACCTTCGATTTGCCGACGACATAGTGATCATGACAGAATCGCTGGAGGACCTTGGACAGATGCTCAATGACCTCGATGGAGTTTCTCAACAAGTTGGGCTTAGAATGAACATGGGCAAGACGAAAGTCATGCATAACGCCCATGTAGTGCCCAACTCTATAGCCGTTGGAAACTCCATTCTCGAAGTTGTGACCGAATACATATATCTAGGTCAAACGATCCAACTAGGTAGGACCAACTTAGAGAAAGAGGTCAATCGTCGAATCCGACTCGGCTGGGCAGCGTTTGGGAAGCTTCGAGAGATCTTCTCGTCCAAAATACCTCAGTGCCTGAAGACCAAAGTCTTCAATCAATGTGTGTTACCAGTGATGACATATGGATCTGAGACGTGGTCTCTTACTGTGTGCCTCATAAGAAAGCTCAAAGTCGCTCAGCGAGCTATGGAAAGAGCTATGCTCGGCGTTTCTCTGCGTGATCGAATCAGAAATGAAGAGATCCGCAGGAGAACGAAGGTCACTGACATAGCTCAACGGATAAGCAAGCTGAAGTGGCAATGGGCAGGACACATAGCTCGAAGAACTGACGGCCGATGGAGCAAAAAGGTTCTCGAGTGGAGACCACGTACTGGCAAGCGCAGCGTAGGACGACCGCCTGCACGATGGACCGACGACCTCATAAAGGTCGCAGGAAGTCGGTGGATGCAGGCCGCTAGCGATCGTTCCCGCTGGAAATCGATGGGGGAGGCCTATGTTCAGCAGTGGACTACAACAGGCTGGTGATGATGAACTCCCGTTCCCGTGGGAACATCAATTTTGTTCACAATTAAATACTCTTAATCAACAACACATTTATTTCGATAAAGAGTAATATTATTATGTTGATAAAACTCTGGCAAACAACTCATTATTAGGTACCAATTCTTTGCGTTTTTATACTCGTGATAATTTCTCAACGAAATGTCCGATTGGAATAAAACAAAAAGTATTTTACTTCTACATAAATACCCTTGATAACATAATGCTTTATTTGGATAAGGATTAATATTACGATACACATTTAACGTAGTTTCTTTCTTCAGACGATTTAATATTTTATATGAACATAAAAGCGGTTATTGTGACTAAACTATGATAGTTAGATATATTATGCTCTCGTGGACTTTTTTGTAGATCTTAATAAGACCTACAAACCCGTAGTACATCATTTTGTTCTATTGTCTATAGTTTTTGCAGCGCACGCATAAATAGGTTTTCGATTTTACACCTTGAGTTACAAAATCGCAATTTTCTTACAGATACCAAATTTTTTTGAAAATAAAATATAGCCTATAACCTTCCTCGATAAATGGACTATCCAACACTGAAAGAATTTTTGAAATCGGACCCGTAGTTCCTGAGTTTAGCGCGTTCAAACAAACAAACTCTGCAGCTTTATAATATTAGTATAGATGTATAACTTACTATAAGTCAAATACAATGTACAAGGTGTAACGGAAAGGGTATATACATAGAAAGAGCAAGGCTTCTTTGGACCATAACAAACGATATGGCAAGGGTTTCAACTCAAAATAAAATACTCCAAGATTTTTTTATTTTGCAAACAACAAATAAAATGCGGAACCCTTTATTCAGAAATACCAGGAGTAAGAGGTTTATTTTTACTTGCAAATAGTTCGTTGACATCTATCAGCTGATTGAGTGTTAGTGATGTATTTATTTCAATTTGAAAAGTTTGGTTTCTGGAATCTATGAATTTAAAAAAATCATTTCTTCCGGACTTGTAGAGATAGGATTAAATAACCCTTGCCATATCGTTTGTTATGATCCAAAGAAGCCTTGCTCTTTCTATGTATATACCCTTTCCGTTTCACCTTATATAATGACAAAAAAAAGCAAATCTTGACTAATAAATTAGTTTAAATTTCAACTTTATAATATAACATTTACCAATATTGTTATGGCATATTATTATGATTTCCGCGTATTATAAATATAATTAGAATCAACCAGCGCGGGCTGGGATTAGGTCAGAAGCATACTAGCAGGCCTATTCAGCGGTTGACCGCTTATTAAGCGGTAGCACGCTTATTCAGTTCGAGCTCGCTTATACAACGGTAACCCGCTTAATTAGCTTATCCAGCGATAGCTCACTTATTCAGTAAGCCTCGTTTGGTTTTAAAGGTATCTAACTCACGGTTTTCTTCTTATGAAAGGCGCGCGAGAATGGCACACGACGTTTCACTTATACATATCCAGTGGCGTAGCTAGTTAGGCAAGGACCCCGGTGCATAGCTTCAAGAGCTGGGGAATTGGCAGACCCGCTCTTTTCAAAGCTTAGGTTAGAGGGCCCCCTGAGGCCGAGTAGGTACCTACCGATTACAGTTTATATTACAATATATTGTTAAGAGTACTTGTAGTAAATATTGGCAATATAATATTGCCCGCAGGTAAGAGGAGTTAGCCTGAATTGAGTGTCTCGTATTATGTGAAATATCATATTATTATACCTAACAATGATTATTTTGCAATTGTGAAGACGGAAAGAAAACATACTGAACACACTTAGAAAGAAAGAAACAACACACAAGATAGATGGTTAATAGAAACACATAAAGAAAAACAATAAATAGTAATCAGTGTTAAAGCAGTCCGTCTATTAAATGCCCTGCCAGTAACAATAAGTGCCCAAACTCACTCAATATTTAACAAGCTTATTCATCATCATCATCATCATCATCATCATCATCAGCCCGTATAACGTCCATTGCTGAACATGGTCCTCCTCCTGAGGGAGGGTATTTGCCATAGTCACCACGCTTGGCAGGTGGGTTGGTGACCGCAGTAGTATGTTTTACTACACAAAGAAACGCTGCTGCCCATTCCTTGATATACGATTATTATAGATGATGTTATAACAATCAGAAAATAACACAAATTTAACCTAAAATACCAATGACCCCTAGCCCAATGACTAGGGGCGTCGGACTTGTGATCTTGTGGTCGCAGGTTCGATCCCCACCAATTTCACTATCGTCGTGAACCGACTCGTAACACAAGCATTTTAGCTTAGCTCGAGGGGTTAACAAGAATACTAGTAGACTGCAAAATTCGATAGTAATATTTTTTTTAAAGAATATTACTGGATGCATCAAGTAATTCAGTTACATTAAAAGCACATGTTAAAAACGAAACACGCTCATTGCAATTGTAATGCATTTAAATTATTAAAATGTTATTCTGGGAACCTCGTCTCTAGACAAACTAAATAAAATTAAACATTCAAATGTAAACTTTAACGCGAGATACTAAAAATCAAATTGAATTTAAAATGACATATTATGAAAATTCACTTATTACTACTATACTGTAGTGGTTAAAATGTAAGTATTGTTTTTGGACACTGTATCGGTATTTATAAAGTACTAGCGTGTTCCCGTGACTTCAACCGCGTGGAATAAACAGGCTAACGTTGACTTTATCCTGTGACTTTTACTAGTAAAAGGCAGCTTGTTTAAGATTGATTACTTGTGACGAACTCTATTTTTTCACACCGTACACCTTATCTTTATTCATCATCATCATCATTAGCTCGTACAATGTCCACTGCTGAACATGGGCCTCCTCCGGAGAGAGGGTTTTTGCCATAGTATCACGCTTGGCAGGCGGGTTAGTGACCGCAGTAATAAGTTGGAACACACAAGTCAAAGTCAAAGTCAAAAATTCTTTATTCATATAGACACATTTAAAATATTTTAAATCATGTTCTTATGATGCGTCCCATTCTTTTATTACCACCAGTTCTGGACGTGGCAACTCTGAGAAAAACTGGCAAGAAACTCAGAGGAATCCTTTTTTTTTAATAAATTTTATTTTACATTGATTAATAAAGCAGTATTGTTTCAGAGCAACTCACTCCCAAGCAGTTTTGTCATTAACATAATCAGAAATTTTATAATAAGCCTTTTTACATAATTAATCTTTGACATATCGTTTAAACTTGTTTGTTGAAAGATCTCTTACATTATTAGGATGATTGTTGTAGAAAGCGCATACATACATACAAGGAAACGCTGCTGTCTGTTCCGTATGCGATTGTTATAGATGGATGATGTTATAACAATCGAGACCAACGGCTTAGCGTGCTTTCTGTAGCACGAAGGGTTGTCCCTCTACCATCCAGATCCAGAAAGAAATCTTAGAATAATTAACACAAATATTTATTGTACGGCGTGGGGATCGAACCCACGTACTCCGAAATTTGAAGCGAGCTAAATACCGCTACGCTACGGAGGTTTCCATACCATACCATACCTTGCCTTTACCTTTTTTATACCTATGCCCACGTCTGTTGCCCCCTTTCCTACGCCAATTTACATGTTTATTGAAATTTACTGGACTATTAAATATTATCGGAACAGATATAAAAGAGCGTAATAAGGTAATAAAAAAAATAATTTATAAGTGTAAACATCCATCCATTTAAATCTTCGCATTTATATAGCATTAAACTAAAATTATGACGCATTATAACAGAATATGTACCTAGTAAAATAACTATTAACTATAAAACATGGACCTAGTTCTCATATCGTGTTCCGGTATAAGTTAGTTAGGAAAGTTAAACAAATACGTTTTTATGTCCACATCTGCTGTCCACAGAATTATATTCTATTGTGTTGATAATATGCAAATGTATGGAATAAATAACTAGGTAAAACTTTATTTTTGAATTTTAGGTATTCAAATTTTATATAAGTACTAATACTTACTTGAACGCGCTTAGCTTAGAAACTAATGGTCCGATTTGAAAAAATATTTTTGTGTTAGATAGCCTATTTATCCAGGAAGGCTATAGGCTATATTTAATTATGAAGTTCCTACCGGAAGGGAAGTTACGAGAGTGATACCGCGCGCGAAAATATTCCATTCCATACATTCCATGTGGTTTAAAGAATCTTTATCGGAAGTTACGCGGGTGTAACCGAGCGCGGGAAGCTAGCATAATAATAATAATATAAAGTGAACATTAACCACAAAATCTAACTACTATATTATAGCAATTTAGCATGTGAACTTTTTTTATTGACATAATTCGTTAGGATAGTGTATTCTATACACAGTACAGTAACTAACCTAGGGCCGATAGATGCTGCTACCCATCCATCATCTACCTATGTCACACCAAACTCAGTACGTCATAAGCAGCAATACAGTTTTAGCAAATAGATCGCCTTAAATTCATTTAATTACCGCTGTACGTCCATATATACTTAATATCTCAATGGTGACCCTTTTAATCCGATTTAAAAGATATTACAAGATATTAAGCCTTGTGATACCTTAGTACTATTCAATGTAATAAGCTTTCAACATCTTTAGCATTACAGTACTCATAAAATATGTTCTAGATAGCTTTTACTCATGCTCAGTTTACTGACTAAAGGAAGGTAAAATGGAGTGTCACTCATAATAAATGGCTAATAGCTTCCTTTATAAGACTTACATAATGTTGCTTTGACGTCAGTAATAATTTTCCTTCTATTTATGCACTGTATTTTATACTTATGGATAGGCAAAAGTTATTAAGTATTTTCCTCTGCCTCCTCTTCTTACATTATATTAAATTCTTGTATTATACAGTGGAATCGCGGTATGTCTCATTGCTGTCTGGTTAGTTGATAGACTACCCTCCGTGCCTCCGATAGCATGTTAAGCCATTGGTCCCGATTCTTCAGCATATTGTAAAACGTATACCAGGAAACGGGCAGGAGCCTTTCCCTGTCTGTTACAACATAATACTGAGGTCACCCACCCCTAGAGATTTGCCGCCATGGCCGAAATATGAGGAAGACTACTAATAAGTACTTATTTAGTTTATTCATTATTTAATAATAAAATGCTTCGCTTAATGTGTCATAAAGCGCAAAACCTCGGCATCGCTAAAATTTATTTTTCGTTTATAATTTGTGTCGACAATTTTTAGCGCCGGTCTTGGTATCGCAATAGATTCTTCCTTAACTGAAATATATCGTTGCTTAAGTTCTTAAAACCACATATTTCAAAAATTGTACTTTTCAGGAGACTGAAAAAACGATATCCATACAACGATCTTAATACACATCAGAACAATATAACTTCATTTTACGAGTTGCTATTGGACGATGTGAGTGTCTTATTGGCGAAATAATGAGCATTTTTATATTCTATTAAATGACATTAAAATGTCGAAAGCGCCAAAAAATTACTTACGTGATGTCAAAAATAAAACGACCACATGTGTTTGACACATAGTTAACAAAATATATTACATGTGAAATGATTTATGAGTAAAACTAAAACTTAAGTGTTATATTAATACCAACCATAATAATATATTATAATAATATTTTATTTAAAGTGTCACGTAAGGTAAACTGGCTAAAATCAAATCATTAAATAAAATGGTGGAAAGATTCTTAATTAAAATGAGCTGAGCTGTAGACTATAAATTTTATTTAAATACATTTGGAAGTATCTGTTCCTACTTATCTATTGATACAACTGATTTTACTTTGTAAGCAAAATTTACGGTTTGAAGGACAGTTTTAATGACTTCAATAAAATATAGTTTTACAACAGTACTAACTGCATTGCGAGATATTTCTTAACTACTGATAAATTTAAAATTACTTTCAAAGTTAGGACTGCGAGAGTTGAGATCGCTTTGACTTCAGATAAACTATCTGTTTAAGAATTCAGATCTAATTGAACTAAAGGTTTAATATCGTCTTCCTAATATGATTGCTATCTCTTAAAACTTAAACATTCTGAAGATGTCATTGAAATTTCGAATCAGATGAGGAAGGAATTTAATAATGGTACACTTGAGAAATAATGTTGAAACACAATCTATAAAATTAACTATAATTACTGATGACATATGAATCTAAGACGTGGTCTTTCACTAGGTGCCTCATTAGTCGCTAGTGGAAGCTATGCTCGGCGGTTCCCTTCATGATCGAATCAAAAATGAGGTGGTCCGTAGAAAAACGAAGGTCGCTAATATAGTTCAACGGATTAACATAGCTGAAATAGTAATAGGCAGAGCTATTTGCCCTCTTAAGCTCGATGTGCTCGAAGAACTGACGCTTGATGAGTTAGAAAGGTTCTTGAGTCCAAATACCACGAACTGGCAGCGGGGCGTGAGATGACATTCTGCATGATGGAACTACGACTTAATAATGGTCGCAGGCAATCATTCAACGCATGCAGCTGCTAGCAATCGTTTATGTTATTGAAACTGTTAGCAACCATTTAATTTTACAAGAGATATAAATTAAAAACTTTATCTAGTCAATATTTGTAAAATACTATCTAAAGATTTTATCAGGCGCAAATTTTCAGCAGAGGTACATACAGGTACACAAAATGTACCAAATAAATGCAATCATCATCAGCCCGTATAACGTCCAATGCTGAACATGAGCCTCCTCTCGAAGGAGGGTTTTACAAGGGCCATAGTCGCGGTGACTATGGCATGGCAGGCGGGTTGGTGACGGGCCGGATTGCTCATGCGTACCCGGCCCCCGCCAACGGCGGATCGAAGGAGTGTCCGGGAGGTTTTAGTGGTTGGTAGGGTCCTCTCCTCGTGGTATGAGTTTAGAATACCACGCTATGGAGAGGGCGAGTCCCACATATCCCACCGCCAGCGCGCGAATACGCTGCAGCGGCGGTGGGAATGGGTATAAAAAAAAAAAGGCGCGTTGCTGACATTATGTACCAATAAGCAGGGAAATGCTGCTGCCCGTTCCATGGTATAAAACCTACCAGACCCGGAAATAAATCTTAGAATTTGCACGAAGATATCATGTCCAGTGTGGGAATCGAACCCACGATCACCGAGACATAACCCCTACGTTTCAGAGGACTATCGACTGTAATACATTCAGGCAAATCTGAAAGTACACTCGCGATTCTGATATATATTTTTTTCCTGCTCTTTAATAACAAATCGAACACGGGCCTAAGAATATTGATAAATGTATCCATTCAGATGTTTTACGAGGAACAAATGCCAGCTACCCGTGTAGAGAGAATTGGATTAAACCCCTATTACTTACAAATCCGCTTCGTACGTGTTTTGAGTTTGTTGACCGTGTGTTGGATAGTTTCTATGGTAATTCTAACTTAGTTAAGGAAGCAGACAAGGGAAAGGGATTGAATCTGTGTTTTTAACGATTTAATACGTTATAGAATGACGTGGATACTTTATTTTCTAAAATTAATAGAATCAGCCGTTACTTTTTGGGAATCCATATTAATCTAAATTAAAAGGACAAACATATCTAGTCTGTTAATTCCGCTAAATATATATATATATATATAGTGTAATACAATGCGCATTGTTTCGCAGTAACATTAGAGTTGTCAACATCACCCTCATGATGCTCCGTGGAGTAACGAAACACATGCGGCTGGTGATTGAATTTTTGCATGTTATTATCCGTGACAACATGCAATATAATAACCAGCGGAAAAAACACTAGATATTTTTGTGTTTTTAATTTAGACTTCATTTTGTTTCAAGAAATACATCTAAAAATACAAGGTCAAATCTAAGAATATTTTTTTTAATATGTGCGTCACCACGATTTCTTTATAGCAGTTTTTTTTTAGTACGGAAGATAATAATATTTACTAATTTTCTTTTCCATAATCACGGCTATCAATAACAACTTGTTTTATATTCTTTCTAAACATAATTTCTTTCCAGGTATACAGAGCAGTCGATTGTTACTACATAGTGGAGTCAAGAACGGTTTACCCAAATTTCTGGCGCGTCATCAATCTTATTCATATCCTACTCATCTTGGCACATTGGTTCGGCTGCTTCTACTTCCTACTCTCCGAATATGAAGGATTTCAGGTGAGAATTTTATCTAGTTTCTATAAAATAAGTGGCCCTAGCCCAATGGCTAGGGGCGTCGGACTTGTAATCTTGTGGTCGCCGGTTTGATCCCCACCCATTGCACTACCAACGTGAACCCACTCGTAACATTTTAGCTTAGCACGAGGGGTTAACAAGAATAATAATAGACTGCAAAACTCTGCTAGTAATCTTTAAAAATTGCATCTGGCAAAACAGTATTATTGACGATTACTTAGGTATATGACTATGGTCCCGCTAAGGCACCTTCAAAAAAATCCACTGTGATACACGACAGATGGATATCTAAGCAATTATAGGTAATGGCTAGTGTGTCATAGAGGAACCACGCCATAGACAGAACTAACCCAATAAGAAAAAAAAACAAGTAAGAAAGTAATATTTTAGTCGGTTGACATAATTTCAAGAGTAAATTTAAAAAAACTTTTTTTTTTTAGAATTTGATTTTATGCCTATACAGTGTACACATGTATTTTTTATTAATAAAAAATGTTCTAAGTTTTAATTACTTGAAGATATTTTTTTCGGACCGACATGTCCGAAATGAAGCCACAAAATATCTTAAAACATTTTTGTCTAAAAATGTTATCTCTTATCTTAAAAATGTTTGTAAAATAAAATTATTAAACCCAATCTACATACTATTGCTATCAAATGAATATTATCTTAAAAGCATATCGAAATCTATCAGCTTACAGGTAATCCTAGGTTGAAATGGACTTATACTCTCCTTCCAAGCCATTGGACTCAAATGAATATAGCTGTATAACCGATTTCATCCGACTTCGATTACATATAGTATGGTACCAATATTCATTTACGTATGAGCAATATTCTATAAGAGATTTTTGGATTCCATTCCTCTTAGAGAGGCAAAATTAATAAATTGGAAACGAAATAACTTAGTGGCATTTTTTTTTTGTGATACTTGTTCTTCTGCTGTGTGCTGCTGCTTCATGTGTAAATACACAAATCACACCCATAACAACTGTCAGACTTAGAATACTTTAACCCAGAAACAACTTCTGTGACCACTGAGCCATCACTACATCAGTATGATAATTCATTGCATCGAAACAGTTTCGTCCGGTCAAATCAGACCAAAAATGAGTGGAAGTATATAAATTCCAATCAGGCTGAAAATAAGTAAAAATTCAAAATTCCCTATCTTTCCGGCACGTGGAAAAAATATTACTTGAGATCAAACGTCCAAAAAATGGGCTTTTCACAAACCCATTTTTTGGACAAAACGGTATGTTTTATCATAAAACTACCTAAGATAAAATTGTAGATCATGAAATAATGTATAAAAAAGATATGAACACTTTGCCCTCGTCAGAACGACAGTTTCTTTATGGTTTAACTGAACGATTTTACCCCTAGCACGGATTTACCCAATATACCATAAATACTGACCACCGGGGAAATATAAATCTTTCATATTTTGGGACATATCAGTTCACTTAAGTGATCGATATGAGTTGAAAACCTTTATATTTAAAGCAAGGTCGGTATTGCACGGCTTTAGTAGGTCGGGTACGTCATCTGTCACTCACTCAGTCCCTTCGGTAAAGGTCATTACACATATGGCAATCCTTGGGGACTACCATAGAGTGATTAATGATTTTAATCCGAGAATCCTGTGGCCTGCGGCTTATCGGTAAATAGAATATTAAATGGTACCGTTTTTAATTCCCATAACCGAATATTACACGTTGATGAATTTAATGTAAACAACAATAACAGGCGTTACATATAGGTTATTTTACCCCCCTTATAAAAAAATTACAGGATTCGCAGGAAGACAACTAGGCCACAAAGAAAAAAAAAAGAAAAAATCGTACTAATTCTGCGAGGTACAATTATTGCATTCCATTTTTTTTTTGCGATATCTGCTTACTACGACGAGATTTTGCGAAATTCAACCTCTGAGAGGATAAAACGGGTTGGCAAAGTTTGTTTGAATCTTCTACAGTAGTTCTAATAGTAATGTTTCCAAATGACTATAAAAAAGGCATGCGTGAACATAAGGCTGGGGAAAAGGGTAGTCAAACTTGCACCCTTACATCCAAAAAACTTAACGGCATTATAATTTTTTCTAATTAAATTAGCATCAATTTCAGTTGTTTGAAATAAATTTGATTGACACAAAGGCAATCGTTGATAGCCATTGAAGCCACGTTAATTGTGAGTGCACTAAGGTATATTTTAAAACGAGATTCTCACGGTAACCGGAACATAAATCCTTTTATAAACTGTGTGGTAGTAGTGTAACACTAGTGAAATTACAGACTGCTCTGAAGTTCTAAAAGCTTGTGTCACGCTAAACAACCTTGTTTAACCATTTCTCTAGTTAAGTTAAAAGTAAAAGGACGTGGGACATAAAGTTTCAGGTGCAGATTGCAATGTCACATTGTACTTGCGAATACATAGAGCTATAAAAATGACACTGTAACTTTCAAATGTTATATGGTTGAAATTACATATTATTATGATTATTAATTAATTAATGACAACCTCCGTAGCGTAGCGGTATTTGGCTCGCCTTGAATCTCGGAAGTCGTGGGTTCGATCCCCACACCGGACATGAAATCTTTGTGTAATTTCTAAGATTTCTTTCCGGGTCTGGTTGGTTGAGGGACTACCCTCCGTGCCTCGGAAAGCACGTTAAGCCGTTCGTCCCGATTGTTATAACATCATCTATAACATTCGTATATCAAAGAACGGGCAGCAGCGGTTCCTTGTTTAGTACAACATAATACTGCGGTCTCCAACCCGCCTGCCAAGCGTGGTGACTATGGCAAATACCCTCCCTCATCATCATCAGCCCGTATAACGTCCACTGCTGAACATGGGCCTCCTCCTGAGGGAGGGTATTTGGCATAGTCACCACGCTTGGCAGGCGAGTTGGTGACCGCAGTATTATGTTGTACCACACAAGAAAACGAAAAACGAAATTTAGATGGGGTTATAACAATCAGTGCCAACAGCTTAACGCGCTTTCCGAGGCACGGAAGGTAGTCCAGACCCGGAAAGAAATCTTAGAATTTACACAAAGATCACTTGTCCGGCGTGGGGATCGAACCCACGACCTCCAAGATTTAAAGCGAGCCAAATACCGCTACGCTACGGAGATTGTAGTATTTAAGCAGTAATCACTCATTACTGCTTAAATACTAACAATAATGAATTTGTGCTACTTGCAGCATAGCCCCGTTGAATGGCAATGCTTATCTGCTGTGCAAAGTAAATAACAGCAATCGGGGAACTCGTGCTGCAGTAACGAGGGCCGCTGTGAGGTTTTTTTTAATTAATTTGGCTCCCGGTTCATGGGGCGCCAATGATTTTGTTTTATTTTCTTGACTATAATTATTTTAAGTCAAAACATTATTTCAAGCCACTTAAGAGTGTAGTACTACACGTTAAACCACTGCACGAATTTGATTACTTCAAATTGAATCAATCTAGGACTGTAATCCCGAAACGTATTTTATTTAAAACCTGAATTGTGTTATTAAACACATTACAAATTAAAAAGTTCATAAAATAAAAATACTTTTCCTGAAGAAAAATGTACAGATTTTATTTTAAAGCAAATATTTTGAATGTACGTATTTTATTATATCTCCGGTTTTCCCAAGATAATCTTTGAAGCGAAATATTATCGTAAACTCTGCGTAATCAATCGGGGAATTCAGTTAGTCGAACATCAATATTCAATGAACTTACATTGTCAATAACGGCTTGTATAATATCGCTTGTTATTGTAAACAAGATGTATTATGCGCTTCACCCGTATGTGCTTCTAATAGATCTAAACACATACGAAATAACAAGGAATTTATAATTAAATAAAACGAGAGATTTTTTTTTTTTTAACTAACATTCATGAATAAAATACAAACTAAAAGTAACTAATTAAAAATAAAACTAACTTATACACTACTATTCTAAATCTATTCTACTTGGCAAGGTTCCCAGAATGCTGGCAGCATTACCACGTTGAATGGCAATGCTTACCTGCTGTGCAAAGTAGAAACCAGCACTCGGAGAACGTGCCGCACTTAAGAGGGCCGCTGCGAGGTATTTATAAATTAATTTGGCTCCCGGACCCACGGCCCCAATGTTTCGACACCAAAAGGCACAAATACATAACCACTATCAAATATTTGCGCCTCTTGAGATTCTCCGCGGATTCAGCCGCCATGCCAGCCCTACCCTGAGCCCCGGAAAGATGAGACGGCGCGAGGGTGTCGACGCACGTAGCGTCCCACACCAAAGGCCGTCCCATCCTCCAAGACACCAGAGTCATTCCATCGGGCCTTTTACCATCGTCGCGCATAAGGCCATTAGGCTCTAAAACGGCTGGCATATTTGCCGAGCTGAAGGCCCGACGGATTATATCATTAATAGTGGCATGACGGGACAGACGTCCAGCACTTTTGCTACAACACAGGCCGTGGTAACCGAGTTGGGTCACATTGGCGCCACACTCGCAGCGGTGGGGAGCACAGCACGGCGGCGCACCGAGATAAATTAATTAGAAGTCTAAAGAAATCCCTTTCAGAAGTCTGAAGGGGTAACTTCATAGTTACTTAACTTCGTAGTGATGATAGTTTAACTGTTAACATCACTTAAAGTAACCACATTCTCCAGTAACTTGCCAATTTTCTCGTATAGATAAATCCAACATCTTGTTTATCTTATCTGTATGTTTGTTGATTAATTTAAGATATAACAAAACCTCAATACAAAGTACAGCTTCAGATTACCCGAATAAGATAAATCCCATTGATTGTAGTCTAGACAAAATACAAGGACTTCAACTAGACTGTGTAGAGACACGTGCATTGAATAGCCATTACTTGCCTAGTATAATATAGTTGTCAAATCTATTCAAATTTAGTCACTGTAAACAAGAGACAATGAGACAGACAGATTAGTGGGACGAATAGGGGCAGTGATTACACAATTGTCTTTAGACAAATATGAGCCTTAATACACTTGAGAGCAATAAAATCGCACACCCCTTGTAATTTGGTTTATTACTGATTGTTTTCTAAAATCTAAAGATATTGAGTAAAAATCATTAGACAAAATTAAAGCATACAAGCTTAGCTTTACAAAAACATAAAATTAAAATCATTGACCTTTACGTAACTTACAAAAACCGACCGTACACCGAATTCCCCAAATTCACGCGTTTGCGTTGTCACTACTTGCACCCTTAGCCGCAGGTATAAAAAGGTCGGTTTATTGGAATTTTTAATCAGTTGCATACCGAAGGTCAACGTGATAACATCTCTACTGGAAGCATACGGATTTACTGGAAAAACGCCTTGCTCGAAGCAGGCCATAACCAAAGTGAAGTTGCTCGACGGCTAAATTTGAGCCGCTACTCTGTTCGTCGTGTATACCAGAGGTTCCAAGAGACCGGTGGCTACATTCGGCGACCAGGATCTGGCCGGCGACGCACAACATCAGAGCGTGATGACCGCTTTCTTGTGACAAGGTCTTTGAGAAATCGGCAACTGAACGCGATTCAACTGGGACAACAGCTTCGAGAAGTTCGCAATGTCTGTATAAGTCGGTGGACAGTTCGAAGAAGACTAGGTGAAGCAGGAATGACTTCACATCGCCCAGCAAATGGTCCCAAATTGACCACAGCTCACCGACAAGCCCGGCTACAATTTGCTAGGGAACATTTAAATTGGACGTATGACCAATGGCGGGCTGTTATGTTCTCTGATGAGTGCAGAATGACTTTACATGGTCATGATGGACGCTCTAGGGTCTACAGAAGGTCATCAGAGCGATTTTCACAATGCTGCATAAGCGAACGTGTGGCTTTTGGAGGTGGATCGTGTATGTTTTGGGGTGGCATAATGTTGGACACTAAAACTGACATTGTATTCATCACTACGGCGAATACCGGCCCGAGATCGAGAAGTTTGACGGCTGCACGATACGTCGAAGAAGTGCTCGAAGAACATGTGAGGCCGCTTGCGTGGCTTATGGGAGAAGATTTTCTCTTAATGCACGACAACGCCAGACCGCATGTCGCTAGAACAGTTTGCGACTACATGGAAGACGTTGGAATCACCGCGATGGAGTGGCCAGCTCGTAGTCCTGATCTCAATCCGATTGAGCATGTCTGGGATGAGCTAAAAAGAAGAGTTCGAGCAAGAAGCCCTGCTCCTACGCGCCTCCAAGAGCTTCAACTTGCCATTGAAGAGGAGTGGAACGCCATACCACAAGATTTCATGGTGAAATTAATACGGTCCATGAAAAACCGATTAAGAGCTGTAATCAAGGCTAGGGGAGGGAATACACCTTATTAAAAAACAATTTGATCAAGCATTTTGAGTTTTATTTTTATTCTTTCTTAAGCTAAATTGGGTAATTTTATCCGTATGTTGGGTTTTGTGCCCTAAAACTCCCTATGGGTACTTTTTTTACACTGTATTTGATATCATTAGAAAGGTACTGAAGTAAACATTCAAATAGTGTAAGTTTTATTTTAATATGTATTCACATTCATGAAAAAAACTGCTTTAACAACAAAAAGTCAACGTGTGCGATTTTATTGCTCTCAAGTGTATATTCTGGTATCATAAGTGTAGACTTAAAAATTAAGTAGTACCTATTTTACCGTCCAATTATATGGACTTTTTACAAAAAGACAGATACATCCGCTATTAATATCGAGTCATTTTTCAAAAGAACTTGTAGGTTTTTTTCATCTCTGTAGAAATTTATACAATGTATGTCTATAAGCTGAAGAGTTAGTTTGTTTCCTTGTAAGCGCTAAAGGGAAGCGGTATGCGGGAAGTGAAGCAGTATTTCCTGAGATAACCGCGTTCAAGCAAACATATTTACAAACTTTTAAGCTTTATATACCTACTAGTATACTTTAAATATCCTCGCTAAACCGAGAGGTGCGTGCAGCAAAGTTAGTGCAGTCGAACGACTTTATTCAAAAGAATAAGTCTTTCTTTTATAATAATAACTTTTAAACAAAAATCACAATAATTTATTCACTGACTTAAACACTACATATCATTATGATAGGTACTATCTACTACTAAAAGGATGTCATAATATCGGAAACCTTATGTAGAACAATTAGCTATTTTAAAGAAAATGCTCATCTTGTAATTACAGATTTTGAAAGAAACTTAAATGCCATAAAACAATTTAGTAAAACAGTCCAAGTAAAGAACAAATTTTCTCCATTATCAAAAAGCCAACTTTATTATCTCTTATGTAACTATAAGGCAGAAAGATTATGCTCAATAAAATATAGCCTCATTTTCTGGTCGGTAGGTTTAAGTTCATTGTGGTAGTCGTAATGACAGGGCGCATTGCTGCCCGACTCCGTGGTGATTTGCAAATCCTGTAAAGGATGGTTTAGGCCCAGCTGAGCCGGCACCGAGTCATTTTTTATGTACTTTTAAATTCCACAGTAATACACTTTACAAATTGAAATATAATATAATACTAAACTTAAAAAATATAATAAACTAAGCTATTCAAATTATACTAAACTTGGCAAATGAAACTACAAGTAAAAAACTCCCCTCAAGTCACCAATTGCGGGAAGGGTGCCCAAAAACTGGCGACGTTACCACTTTGAATTGCTATGCTAATTCTTTGGCCAAGGTACGCGCCAGACCTCGGGTAATCCGATAGTATTTTTTTAATGTCTTAAGATAACGTGCCAGTAACCGCATATAAGGAGGTTAGTATACACTATACGCGCATTGCCCATGTATGAAGACTCCACGGGAAAATCAAATCAAGAAAACAGGGAATTTCTCTGACTCTGATGGTTTTTGGTTTATCTATACTAATGTATAAAGCTTAAGAGTTTGTTTGAACACGCTAATCTCAGGAACTACTGGTCCGATATGAAAAATTCTTACAGAGTTAGTTAGCCTATTTATGGAGGGGGAGGGGTTTAAATTGTATTTTATTTTTAAGTTCCCACGGGAACGAGAGTAACGCGGGTGAATAGGCCATAATAGTTTGATTTATATTTATATAAACACACTTTGAAACCATGAAAACTAGTTTCACATGTTCACATGTTTCACATGTTCACATGTTTCACATGTTGTACATCACAAAATAAACATGGGCCTCCTCTTAACAGGCCTTGGCAAGCCAGGGCCTTTTAGGGATATTGCCATAATCACCACGCTTGGCAGTCAGATTCGTCTTTGGGCTGATAGATGCTGCTGCTCATCCATCCACCGTATGTGCCTTAATCGCCTCTTACGATACCCATGGCAAGACATGGGTTTGTAAGGCTGAGCATATGTCACATGTGAACATAGGTGGGCTCGCTTTATGATCGCAGTTAGACAGTAGTATCTGTGGGCTGATAGATGTTGCTGCCCATCTATCGGGTGTATGTCCCTTAGTCGCATCTTACGACACCAATGAGAAGACAAGAATAGGTCTAAGGCCCCTCACCCACGGCGACTTTTTGCAGCGATGCTGTCGTGCGTTTGCATCGATACAGTCGCGATGCTGTTGCGCGTTTACGAAACGCGACTGTATCGCTGCAAAAAGTCGCCGTGGACGAGGGGCCTAAGTAAGGCTGAGTTTATGTCACACGAGGACAATAGTGGTCTCGGCGCTTGCATCTTTCATGTCGATTACATGCTCAAGCAACATCATCATGATCAGCCCGTATAACGTCCACTGCTGAACATAGCCTTCTCCCGAGAGAGGGCTTTTGCAGTTAGCAATATTATGTTGTAAAACACAAGGATATGCTGCCACCCGTTCCCTGGTATTCATATAACAATCGGGTTGATAGATGGTTTTATAACAATCAGGACCAACGGGTTTACGTGATTTCCGAGGCACGGAGGGTAGTCCCTTAACCATCCAGACCCGAAAAGAACGAGTACGAGTCCCTCGAGCGCCCGCATAGCCTAAATAAGGTTGAATACAAGACGCAGTAAGGGTACAGAAACCCTAGTCATCCTCATGTTTTTGCGGATCTCCATTTCTGGTTCAACCAAAGTCGGAGAGACAAATGAAGTAATATCTCCAAAGGACTTTTTCTCCTCTAAGCTACATAAATTATTTCCACTCAAGACAGGATTTCAAGGTTATTTTTTTCGTTTATACTTACTTTAAGAATGTTTCACTTATACGTTGACGCATTTTCTTGTAAACTATATTCCTAATACAGTTGTCGAAAACGTTTATTTATAACTAGTTACTGCCCGTGACTTTGTCCGCGATAAATAAGCTATCCAAAAATGGAAATCACGTCTAAATCCGTACTATAGTTTTGGAGATTAGGCAAAAAATATGTAAAATAAAAGTATACTATATTATAGCTTAAAAAGTATTATAGCTATCTACTAAAAGTCCCGTCGAAAAAGGCCCAGCCGTTACTGAGATTAATCTGAACAAACAGTCATGCAGGCAGAAAGACTTTTTATAATATCTCTCTGTTTCAGTTCGCCAAAAACTTGATGATTCTGGTTAAAAAGTTATGGCAAATTAGTATTATGCGTAACAAATGTTATGACAAGTAGCAGTATGCCATGTTAAATTATGATATAACATTTTATGCGTAAAAATAGAGAACCATTATAAATGTATCAGTTTGTATATGTCATAGATTGGCATGATCTGGTGTGAACAAGATCTTTAAATAAAAACAAAAAAAGTATTTTTATAATGTATACAGGGTTATACGACAGAGGGGCTTTCCTTGAAACTGCCTATACTAGGTACCATTTCCAAGCTCTGTACCAAAAATCAATTAAATAGGAGCAGTAGTTTAGTCGCAAATGATTTTTTTAGTTTTTGCGCCGTTTGTACACGATGTATCTTTCCTTACGATGCGTTGTTGCCGCTCTGACGCAAATCATTGCAAAACATCCCGCACCGGCGCGCGCGCGACGTTGCCGCTTTGCTAGGTCAGTGAAATTTATTTACAAAGGGTGGTTACGTTTTACTCTGATTTGTAAGCTATTTAGTTTGTTTGAAAGAAAAAAAATCTCAATGTGGTTGCTTTTTATTTTGATACCGTATCGGATTAATAAAAAACACGTATAGTAAACGTAGCGTAATTTAATGCCCCTCTGTCGTATCAACCCTGTATATATGCTAAACTGTGTTTTCTATCAACAGGGCGACTGGGTATATCCTCATAGGCCTGGAGACTACGCGACACTCACTCGCAAGTACCTCGGTTCCCTCTACTGGTCTACCCTAACCCTCACCACAATTGGTGACCTTCCGACTCCAGAAACTAACGCAGAGTAAGTACCTACCTTATTTAACGTTTTAATACTACCGTATTACGTATAACTTATTAGACGACTGTTTTTTTTTTTAATTGTTGGTGCGTCCGTAGGGGTTTAATAATTAGGAGCGAGTCTTAAATAGTTTTATTAAATAATTATTTTAAATTTATACTGTAATAGGTATTTGATAGAGGTATTAAAACTCATTTATTGATGAGTAAAAATTTATTTTAAAAATACATCAATCGAAATATTGTTGAGTTAAAAACGGTTGTAAAAATAATAATCTATCAAAAACAAAAATAATGATGATGAATTTTGTTTAAATTTACGAAACAAACTTTCGTTTTTATGTAACTTGTTAGTCAATTAAAAGTTTGTCGACCAATAGAATTTTGACAACGCTCATTCCAATTACTACAGAAAACTTAAGGGTGTAGGTTTATATCTCAAATTTCCTAATTTAACAACAATTTTAATTATTATAGTCAAAAGCTTTTAATTTCCTTAAAACTCATCAAATATTAATTACTAAAAGATTAAATGGACTTGATTATTCTGATATTTATCATAGTCATTATTTACGAAGTCGAAAACAATCACAAAATCTTAGTTAAAATGTTCCAATAGATATGTCTATTCATTTTAAATACTTAACTTTTCTGAACACTATCAATTTAATAGGTCACTCAAAATTTTATATTGAGCTATCACGACGTTTTAAGCATTCGTAAAATGTCACAACTAAGTGATAAAATAACGGTCCATTTACGAATATTCACTTTGTAAAATATCGAAGTCTTTTGCATCTTAATTTCTTGGAAAAGCGTCCTTATACTCACTTTTTTTAAATCATATTACGATTTGATATAAACAACATTTAATTATATTTGAAATTTAATTGATATATCTACACGAATTCTTAATTGAATTGCAAAAATGTTATCCCAAATTTGAATAATTATAAAAATACTTGCAAACTTATTCTTAATTGCATTTACAAATACTTATCAGACCCTTAAGAACGGGTTCATGCTGAAGTGAGGAGTTGATTCTCATGAAAACTCCTAAGTGCTCTCATTACAGCTATTAAAATTCTAACTTCGGTTTCACAGATCATTAGTACGGTCTTAGTCATTAAGCTTGGGACATTAGGACTGAATATCAGTCAATCACTTGTTAGATTAAAGATGGAAAAAAGGGTATTACACAAAATACTCATTATCAAGAAAAGTAAAAATTAAAGATGCTGGAACAAAAAGTGACAGCAACTCTACTATAATACCTATATTTCATTTTAAATTTAAATTACGATAATGAGTAACGAAAGTGGCATTTTGTTGCATACAGTGCAAGAGATAATATGCAACGAAATTAATTATTTATTGTACCTATATTATAGAAACCCAAAACAGAAAATTATTGTGTATAACTCTTCCTGAGTTCGATTTTGATAAAATAAAATACATTTAAAATTATTTAATGTAATTCAAAGCCAAATCTGGAGGTTAATGACGATGATACTATGAATTTGACAAAAACGACTTCGCTACTCAGTATTTACTATGCATCCAAAAAATGGAGTAAATATTTATATTTATTATGTTAATGTAGCTTCAATAATATAGTAACAATAACATAGGAAATTCGTTACAATAACCCAACAGCAATTAAGACGTTTTATCGACGTGGTAGTCATACCGTCAAGTGCCTCTCATATATTTCTTTTTGTCTTGATTGATGTGAAAACTACTTTAGCTAAATAATATAAAACTAAAATCATATTGAGGCGAAGACGGCACCATAATATCTATTATACCGGAAAATAACTACTATACAAAAGGCGCTTGTAAAAATACAATTATCCGTGATTGCTTTTCGAGGGCTTTTACACGTTCAATCTTCCTCTCTGTAAAACGTAGAGGCATTGTGTTGTCTTTGAAACAAGAAGCAGTCGTGCCGTTGGCACTTAGGTACCTACTTGTATGCGCAATAAAATATCTTTGCTTTTAACTTTATGTTTTAACGCGTTGAATTTTATACTGATAATAATATATTGGATTTAATAGTGATCTTTAGTAAATGTTTAACATGTAATGAGAACTAAATTTGTTTATTAAGGTGAAATATTCGCAATGTTTTTTAATTGACGAGGAATTGACAATCAAAACAGTACTTATATTATATAATGTTTTATGACAATAGACCTTTAGAAATTTTGTTTTTTTTAGGAATGTATCGCATTTGTTTTTTTATTATTGGGAAAGAGACAATTTAATGTTAGACATGAATTAACATAGGTACTCCAATCATTAGTTGTTAAAGTTCTTGCGGTTGATATTCGCTACTACGCCTATATTAAATTGCGACGTTCTGAACAGAATAACATTTACAGAAGCATAAGGATGGATATACTATTATGCTTCAGAAGCATTTGGTCGTAAGTGCCAGTTTAAAATAAAGGCATATACAACTAATGTTCCAACGAACGTATACTGGCACATCCGACCTTATGCTTCTGAGCTCAAGACATATTTACAAGGCATTTTCAAAAAAAGACCGATCGGTTTAACAGTTAACTAATCAGTGCGAAGATTTCACCTTATCAATGTCATTGCATGATATTTTCTAAGCTCGTTTCAAAGCCTTACGATAGAATATAGGGCACCAATATTAACGCTTATTCTAACACAAATTAACAAAGATTGTATGTGTGGTAGAACGCAAGGAGGCCCCAAATTTCTGCCGCGACGCGGGCTGAAATCGCGCCTGCTGCAGTTCAGGTCCAATCGAGGGTACGTCTCTATTGCACCAGGCGATTGGTCAGATCATTACGTACCATAGCTATATACCTAATTGACTACTTGAGCTAAAACTAACTTATGAAATATGATCTATTTAAATCATCTTTGTCGGCAACGATCATCTACTACTTGATCTTGATTGAAAAAATCCGTTATGTTTATCTTTGTATGTAGCAGTATCAGTGGTTTTAGTCCGAGAGCTAGCACCAAGTTTTGGGTAGGTATTTCAGGCAAGCTGAAAACTTGTCACCTATATATACCTCCCCTACTTTATCCCAACACAGAACGGCAGATCTGGCTTGAAAGTAGCGGGATCCCTAATTTTTTTTTCCAAAAATATATTTTATTCAAAGGCATTGGGTACCAGCTCTCCTACTATTATCGCAGTGGCTTCTGAGACCTGATGTTCTGGATTCCCATCCAGTCCAACTGTACTGTATCTGTAGTTGTTCTGTGTCTGAGTGTGCTTTATGCATACTAAACCTGGAAAAATATCGTTTCGTTCTTTAAAAAAAATTACCGAATAAGCTTCTATCACATGATACAACAAAGTTTGCAATAGATTGTGTTGAAAACACTATATAATTGTAAACCTTCCGATGCCCTCGTAGACCCGAAGTCCGAGAGGCCCGCGAACTGTAAAGTAGAGCGACAGTTGCACAAAACTCCCCTAAACTAAAAGCCATAATCCCTCAATCTCCCCGTCAGCGACCGCCCTGAGCCGAGGTCCAAGTCCCACAGGGGACGCCCTCTTGCGCAGGTTGCTTAGTTTGTAGTGTTTAAACCATTTATCTAGGCTGGAGCTCTGCTCGCCTTTGTGCCCGGTGAAGTAGCAAAAGCCTCAGGGCTAACTGTACATATTTTCCAATAAAATCCCAAATTAATGAATGTACACAAGTTTATATACAAGTTTTCAACATAAATACATAATAGGCAGATGGTTATTAAAACTTTCTGTTGTGTTACAATATAGATATAACAAGTTTCTTATCAATTAAAAGTTAACCAAACGATACATGAGTTACAAAAAAATATATATACAGGGTGTCCCATAAGATTACGTAGCTGGGAAGGGGGGTGATAGGGATGGTCACAAGGGTCACCAGAAAATTATAAAAAATTCCCTCTGGGTGTTTAAAAAAATAAATGGCATTTTTTAAAAGACTAAAAATTTTACACCTTGTGCTAACTGTGCCTACAAATATGGCTGTATTTAAAAAAAATGCTGTTATGTAATCTTCAATAACAACAAGGTCATCAACATCAACATAAAAAATAACAAGGTGTAAAATTTTAAGTTTTAAAAAAAAAGCCATTTTTTTTTAAATACCCAGAGCGGATTTTTTTTTTATTTTTCTAGTGACCATTGTGTCCACCCCTGTCACCCCCTTTCCCAGCTACTTAACCTTTTGGGACACCCTGTATATCTTTTTTGAAACATGTAATATAATTATATTATTACGTGTTAACTTTTAACATTTTAAATTAATAGAACTGTAATCATTTTATATGATGAACAAATGTATTGTGTCAGTGTTTTAATATTACTATTTTTTTATTTTTTATTTTGTTATTATTTTTTTATTTTTCCTTAAAGTAAAAGTTTAAAAAAATACTTCTTTTATGACATGGTATGTAAATCTACCATCAAATTCAGTAATAAATACCCATTACTAAATTTTGGAACCTTATATAGATTGTGTTACAAAATCTCTAAAATGTTAATAATATTTTACCAACAGCTAGCAACCCGATTTTTTTTAAGTATTTTCGAATTAGAATTCAAATCGACATATCTATTCAATGTAATACATATATCTTTATTATTTGTATATAATATTTCAACACCGTATAGTTACCGGCTTAGAATAGACCATTCCCATATCCCATATCTACTAAGGGACGGACACCTGATGGATGGGCAGCAGCATCTATCAGTTCAAGGTTACCTACGATCTCCAAACTGCCTACCAAGTGGTAATTATAGCGATATTTCTCGTCAACCCTAGCTTGCTGAGACCTGTTGAGAGGAGGCCCAGGTTCTACAGAGGACATAAACGGGCTTTTGAAGTGAAGTGAATAACAATAAAAGGTACTTAACAAAAGGACAACCCTAAATACTTCTTAACAAAGGAAGCAATTGCCTATCGTGAAGATATTCCTATTAAAACCGGCTTTCATGAGGATTTTTTCTTTAAGTTCCATCGAAAAAAAATGGGGAAATTTGCTTAAAGACGAAATTTAGTAAATATATCTTCTCTGTTAAAACATAACAATTACAGCAGCTGTGTTTAAACTCACTTCTCTTGTTTGGAGTCAGTCAAAAGATTCCATATTATTATAATAAAAAGGATTGTTTGCATAGTAGACCTGCTTACCTTCGTACCCAGTAAAGTAGAAATTAAGCTTCATAGCATAAACCCGACCGATTTTACTAAGGAACATTTCGAGAACAATTCCATCTAAGTAATTAACACTTTTTTTTCGTGGGGCGTAAACGATACAGTATTTATTTAAGATATAATTAATACTGATTCGTTTACATCTTGTCAGTGGCGATATGGTTCTGCATATTTAGACTCGCCTACTTCCTTATTTATATAATGGGAATTATCGGTTTCATATATAGTCTTATCAATGCTTTTGGACGTTGCATTAGAAGAAAATGGCTCAGCATATTTAGGCTCTTCGGTCGACTTCGATGTACTTAAATTTATATTCTCATTTTTTCTATCTAAATCACTTGAATTTACATATGAAGATTTTTCAAATATATTTCCGTAGGGACCGTTATTGCTACCGTTAATATCAGATTGTTTTGTCAATAATTGCAATTTACTCTTCTCATTTTGACTTTCTTTTAAACTCTGTCTTAGAAGAGATTTTATTGTTTTGTGATTTTCATACACAGAGTTATTCTTCAATACTTTTTCATAAAAGTTGTCTGGAGTATCTCCATTTATATGTTTGTATACCAGTACCCGTTGATATTTATCATCCTCTTTAATGTCGGGACAGCTATTAGAAGTCTTTTCAAAATTTGCATCTATAGATGAGTTATTTTTATTTACGTTTGATGTAGGAATTGTATAACAATTAGTTTCTGCCCGGTATGGTTCGGTATAAGTTATATCATCAACTCTATAGTCTATGGGTATTGCATAATCTTTCTCAGTAGAGATTAATTGTTGTTTTATTGTAGAGTCATTTCGTCGTGATATTTTTTGGTATAGTGTCTGTAAAAAAATGAAATTGTTAGTTAATAAGCTTAGGTACGTAAATAAAGCATTTTACTTTGACGCTACATATAAAAGATAATTTTGAGTACCTGATCTCGTTTTTGCCACTTTATGACGGGCTTACGACGATTATTGTTGTTATTCCTCTTTTTAATAATTATACACAAACACAATACAATAATACACACCAAGAGTATTACCAGTAAAGGTAATATCCATTTTGAGTCATTTTCTGAAACCAAAGCGAACTTTAAATATACTTGGTCTGCTGGTATTGTATACTCTATCTTTACTTTTGGGAAACAAGTCTTAACTTAAAACTGACAACCTGATACAATGTCTTATGTTACTTCTTCTTCTTTTCGTGTCGACCTGGCGTTCAAATTTGAGAAGACCAGTAACCGGCCACTGACACAGCATTATCAGTGGCGTAGCACAGGTCCTCACGTGTACAGGTGTAGGGGCACGCAGGGCAGAATAGGAGGTGCGCCATTGTCTGGGGGAGATAACGCACGGACACGCAACCTCAGAGCTAATTGGATTATGATTTAGAGATGTCCATGATTAATTTTCGTGTCGCAACCTCAGAGCTAATTGGATTATGATTTAGAGATGTTCATGATTAATTTTCGTGTGGTATCCGGCTTAAAAAAGACCACCCTATCTACCCGTCAGTGTCATAAGAGTTGACTAAGGGATATTTACCTGATGAATGGGCAGCAGCAACTATCAGCTCAAGGTAACTTACTACCTTACTACGATCACCAATCCGTCTGTCAAGATTAATTACTATGGAAATTTCCCTCCAATCCCTGTATAAATGAAGCTCATGCTCAGCGGGAAAGTAAACGCGGTGATGAGGTTAAAATGATTCATTTCCTTTTTTTATTCTACATCAAAAGTAGATTCAATAAATGTATAATACCGTACTAGGTACAGTGCGTTATTAACTCAATTTGAAAAAATAATAACAATTTCGATAAATTAAAGCGGCCGTAGCCCAATGGCTAGGGCGTCGGACTTGTGATCTTGATTTCGCCGGTTCGAACCCCACCCATTGCACTACCGACGTGAACCCACTCGTAACACAAGCATTTTAGCTTAGCACGAGGGATTAACAAGAATACTAGTAGAAGGGAAAGGCCTCTAGAAATCTTAAAAAAAAAATGAAATTATTTATGTTTTCACAATTACTTACCCCATGTTTTTGAGTTACTTGCATTATCTTCTGTATCTGTTACGTTATTATGAACTGTAAAACAAAACAATATTATTAGAGAAATGTAATTTGGTTGAGTTTATGTTATAAATAAGCCTATGCAAGTTTTAAAATCAGAGAAACATTTTATTTTTTTCAAATTGCGGATATCTTTTATAAGGTCATGCTGCTTGTGAAACTACGACCGGTTATGGGGGACCTCCTTCATTTGTTTCTGGCCCTTATGTTGCGTGAAGCTGAAATCACCACAATATCTAGCCTTACACGCTTGCGGCGGTTCCGGGAACTCATCCAAGATCTCCATCCGGAATCACCAGGCACTATAGTTTTTTCGACGAGGCTAATTCCAGCGAGGGGCAATGAATAGGCCCTTTTGGGAAATTTACTAGTAAACACGTACAAAATACTACAATTAAAGCAATAGAAGGTTCAAGCTACTCTGATGTTTGAAGTTACTCTGATGTAATTTACACATCCAAGAAATAGATATAAATTAAATCGAATTGTTTCTGACGTGTAAAATATGTTAATGGGTTGATTAGATGCGAATTAAGTATTATTACCTAATTTGTCATGTTGAGTAACAACAGATGGCGAGTTTATTTTTCCATTGGTAAATTCAGCATTCGGATTGTCTTTATCAGTACTGAGGATTTCTTTCTCCTTATCAACTATATTCATTTTAATGTCATCATCAGCAGTTGGCACCAAGTTTGACGAGGTATGAACGGTCTTAGTAGCTGTAATTTATTTAATGATGATTAAAGCATCGCTCAGACCAAACGTATTGTCAGCCGATGAATATCAGCGCGTGTTACGCAATATATCACTTTTCCATATATAAATAACTTCTTGATCACACCGAACCGTTAAGTACCGTAAGTTACATAGGTATAAGACAATAAATCTTTTCGAAAATTTTAAGAATTATATCTGGTCTTAGGTTGAGGAACACACTACCCTCTATGCCTTGGAAAGCACGTTAAGTCACGACTTAACGTGCTTTCCAAGGCATAGAGTGTAGTGGGACCACGGTCCCGGTTTTTATAACATCATCTATAACGAGTTATAAAAACCGGAACTAGAGAACAGGCAGCAGCGTTTCCTTCTGTGTTACAACAAAATAATAAGGTCATCAACCCGCTTGCGTAGCGTGGTGATTATATAAAAAACTTTACCTTGGGACGTGGCCATGTTCAGCAGAGGACATTTAGGGTTGGTGATGGATAATAGTATTTAGTTAGTTCATTTTAGCATTACCTGCATGATCATGTTGCGTCACTCGTTGGAGTGATGCTGTTCCTGGATTAATAGTACCATTATTCGGGTTTGGTTTATCAATGCTCGGTTTATCTTTCTCCTTATAAATTGTATTCGTTTTTTTGTCATCATCTATAGAATTTATAACATAATGTATGAATTTAATTTTATGATTGTTATAGTGCACTGGATTTTTACATTTCGAATCAATATAAAATTCAATCTTAAATAGTTTTACTGTCTGGCAATACGGAAATATCGGGACATATGGCGAAAATTGCTGACTAAAGGATTTTCACTTATTTTATGGTTTAGGACGTATCTGCAATGATAATATCTAACATTTTTTTTATACAACCGCCGTGGCGTATCGGTATATTTTATGTTTCGCTTTGAGTCTCGGAAGTCGTGGGTTCGATCCCCACACCGGACAAAATATCTTTGTGTAAATTCTAAGACTTCTTTCCGGGTCTGGATGGTTGAGGGACTACCCTCCGTGCCTCGGAAAGCACGTTAAGGCGTTGGTCATGATTGTTATAACATCATCTATAACAAGCGTATAGAGAACGGGCAGCTTTTCCCTATGTATTACAACATAATACTGCGGACTCTTTACTAATCGTTTTTTTATACTTGTTTTATTCTTTTAATACCTATTTATTCTTATATTATTATTACAATATTCTTAATATTGTATTCCTTATTGTGGCAACTTTTTCTTATGTATCAAACATATTCTATTTTAAATCACGGTTGAGTAATTCTCAACAATGACATACTTACTTGTATGAATCACGTTTAATTTGAAACAGTGTTGTCCAATGTTCAAATCAAAATCTTTTATTATACATTTCCATCTTTGACTCATTCCTAGTGTAACAGGACGAACCTACAACAAAAATATTGAAATAATAATGAATTTATTTAGCACTTAGGTATTTACATACACTTGTACTTGTCTAACCTATTAATTATTTATTTAAAAACTTCTGCACAAACTAGTATATTGGCGGACTTAATGCCAAAGGCATTCTCTACCAGTCAACCATTGGGTGGAACAGAAACAATGTTGTAGGTGCACAGGAGAAGAGGTTAAACAGACTAGTGAAAAATAAATAACATCAAGGGTAAATAAAATACTATACATTTATACATACATATAGATATATATATTATTAAATTACTGATGTAGTGATTCTGCCAGCTTCGTTGTAATATGCTCAAGAACTTTTTTTTAAAGGATAATCGATTCATTGACTTCCTGATTCCAAGAGGAATTATGCATTTAGACTAGGTAACTAACAGGTGCCCGTTAGCGCTGCAAATTGTAGGATATAACACACAATATAGGTACTCCGTCCATCCGTTTGTCATTTATTCCTCTGCGAATATGCAGGTCTGCTAGTTTTTTTATAAAAAAGTCTATATTCGCACTACGTTTTGTTTTACCCGCGTAATTCTCATATATCTCCCTCTCCTTTCTCGATAATTGGACTATTTTAACGCTGAAATAATTTTTCAAATCGGTCCTGTTATTCTCGAGTTTAGCGAGTTCAAGCAAACGGTAACAAACAAACTCATCGGCTTTATATATGAGTAGAGATTTAAATTTAATATTGTTTATTCCAAAGTTGCATATCAAATACTTACGGTGATTTTTTTGTCATCATTGTCATCTTGAGACACATATTTTCTAACAAATTTATTGTTTTCATTACTAAAATCAAAACACCTGTAAATAAAAAAATATTTTAATGTTAATGCAATTCAATAGATCTAACCTATTCAGTTTTAAATCTACAAAAAAAAACATCATAAAATATTGTTTTTGCAAAAATTCTCGTACATTTTAAAACACAACAATTAAGGATTTTAATTTCAACCTTTCATCTAATTGTTAATAAATGAAAGTAAACATAATACCTAATAATCTAGAACTCGAAGCATAAAGTCGAATGTGATATTATACGTCCGAATCATTCGTCGTATATGCATACAATTGTGCAATTGTCTTACCGAATTCGAATTACACAATTATTGTACAGAAACACTTTTTTTATGGAATTTAAAATGATTTTACTTCGCACATTGCTTTATCCTCTGTTCTATGAAAATAAATTCTATCAATTTATTATTTTAGGCAATTTGAAAGAGAAAATTAAAAATATTTAGCTATTTTTTACTATTGTGCCTTTGTGCGAAATTGTATTTATACGCTGGAGGACATTAATTAAAAAAAAAGAATTCTAGCGCGCGGTTTCACCCGCGTAACTCCTCTTCCCGTGGGAATTTTATAATTAAATATACCCTATGGCCTTCTTTAATAAATGGACTATATTAAACTGAAATAATTTTTCAAATCGGTCCAATAGATCCTAAGGTTAGCGCGTTCAAGCAAACTCAAACTCTTCAGGTTTATAAATATTAGTAAGTATATGATTTAAAATAGTTTGAAATTTTTCAAAACTGATAAATAATCTAATTCTAAGTCTGTGTTCTAGTTTAACTTAGATTTAGCTGTCTATATTGATAAATATTCTATCCTACACATACATACAAACTCATAAATAAGTTTGAATGTGAAGACACAGATTATTATGTGGCTGCTACACCGTTAAATAGATGTTCAGCAAGCCGTTTCATTTAATGAGAAAGGAGCCCCTCATTTAACAAGATATTTATGTAACAAGTTATACCTACATTTTTGTAACTGAAATTACCTACTAACTACCTACAGATTACTAGAAGAATAATTACAGAATGCGTATTTTGTATGTACGTAACCTGAATAAAGCGGAATAATGTGGGTAGTCCCTAATTGGTCCAACGTTCAAATGAGAAAGAATAATGCTTTAAAAGCAAAACTTATAGATACTAAAAGTTTACTACAGTCGTGCTATATGGCACCTTTTAAACAGCTTTAGTTTAAGTTCATTTTAAAAATGAAATTCTATTTTATTTTATATCCAAACTGTCTGGGATTTACTGTTTTTTTTTTCAATATATATCTTTACTTAAGATTCCTTTAAAACGCTCACTTAAGGCTCATTTATCAATACTCAGCTAAAAAATCTAGAGGAATAAATTTATATTTCTACAGAATTTCCATAAAAAATCTAAAGAACTGTTTTTATTTTATGCTGTCGGTGGAAATATCTTTTTTTTTAAGATTTCTAATCGTTGCTTCCCACACTTATAATTTCGATAAAAAGATACGTATTTAACATTGCTGTGAAGATACATAGTATCACCAAGAACTACACAGCGTTATAATTGAAACAACTAACTGGACGTTATGGTCCGTGTGACTGGGACTGTTTTTACCTCATAAGAAAGCTCAAAGTCGCTCAGCGAACTATGGAAAGACCTATGCTCGGCATTTCGCTGCATTATCAAATCAGAAAAAAAGAGATCCGCAGAAAAACGAAAGTCACTGACATAGCTCAACAGAGTAAGCGAAATATTGATGGCTGATGGGGCAGAGCAGAAAGTTTCTCAAGTCTACGAACTGGCAAGTGCAGCGTGGGACAACCGCCTGCACGAAGAACCGAGGACCTAATAAAAGTCGCAGGGAGTCAGTAGTTGCAGGCCGTAGCAATTGTTCCCACTGGAAATCGATGAGGGAGACCTATGTTCAGCAGTCGACTAAAACAGGCTAATATGATGATAATTATGACTAAATAAGCAATCCCAACACCACCCAACCCGGTAGTCATACAAAGATATAGAATGTTATGCCAAAAGCCATAGCACCATTCTGTAGACCATATATTTACTTCAATTCCAACAGCGAAGCTGATTGTTAATTGTATTAATCATTCATGCTTTATGAAGAGCAATACTTACTTTATTTCCCATATATGTTTATTCACACCAGTAAAATCAAGTAATAAACTAGATCCTTCCTCTACAGTGTATGTTTCATCGTTGATACAGTCATTGTACGATCCTATTGTTATTTGTTTATTATCTGCAATATAATATATGCCGTAATAAGTCACTGAGAACTACAAAATACTCTACTTGAACTGCACTGAATATCACTATTACACTTAACGATTACTGATATGGAAGCCTGATCTAGTTGAAACGGTTAGCCCGTTAATTTTACGTCGACATTCAGTGGCTTATTTAGCCATTTCGTTTCTTTTGGCTAGATATCGTTTAGCCAGGCAAGCAAGGACAACTAGCCAAAAAAACATAAACCTAAACAAAATTTTAATCACCTGCCTGATTTACGTCTGCCAAACTTAGAGGGCTAGCTTAATATTAGCCAACTAGTTAAACTTTAAGTGATGTTAGTTCAACAACGATTGGCCTAGGCATTCAATTAAATGTCGGCGTTTGATTGACTAGCCGTCCCATTTAATGGCTGATTTGACTAGATGGCTGGTATAATGCGAAATACATATATTTAATCTACAAGCCATGTTTGTATACCATTGAATTCAAAAAATATTTTTGGATCGACATAATAATAGTGAATTTAGGAGAATTCTTTCTTAACTGATAACTACGTCATAATACCTATACGTGCTAACTTCCAGCTCTTACCGGTTTGGATATGCTGTGTTGATAAATGAATGGATAACTTTTGCATTTGTTGCCTTTTATATATAAAATACCTCGAGATAAATTCGTGAAAGAGGTAATTCCTTTTATTACTAGTTATATTATATAATACTAAGTAGTAGGATCATTTTTTAATACTTGAGTGAAACATTTAATAAAAGTTGATTCAAGAATATGACTATTATTTACCTACCATATAATTTATAAATATTTAAATTAGTCTTACCCTTAGCCCTGCTAAAAATCAAATCTGTAAGTATATTAAGCTATCCTTTACCGGTCTCTAGATTAAACAATTTAAATTGATGGCCAGTGGGAATCGGATCAAAAGAGTTGTGCCATTGTCCCCCAACGGCGGCCATAGGGAATGTTAAAAAATCCGTGTCGCTGTCCACCAGTGGTGGCGAATGTAAATAATTTACAAAGTTGTGACACTGTCCCCCAGTGGTGGACAGCGAGAATAATGTTTTAAAGTTGTCTCGCTGTCCCCCAGTGGTGGCCAGACAAGTGGTGGACATCGGGAATAATCGCAATATTACGATTGGTTTCTTTATCATTGTGGGATGACGAATCGTTATGTGGTTTCCGGCTTAGAATAGACCATCCCATATCTTCCCATGGGTGTCGTAAAAGGCGACTTAGGGACATGGCTGATGGATGGGCAGCAGCATCTATTAGCTCAAGGTTTACATCTTCTGCGAACACCAATCCGTCTGCCAAGCGCGGTGATTATGGCAATATCCCTCTACGATCCTGGCTTGCCAAGGTTTGTTAAGAGGAGTCCCATGTTCAGCAGTGGATGTAAATGGGCTGTTGATAATGATGATGATGATGACGAATCATTGTAACGAAATGGTTTAACTTTTAGCACGGATTTACCCTGATATCCTATACAAAAAGAACTTTTCTACTTATCGTCGCTAACGTGAAGATATTCAAGTAATATTCAAGTAAACAAACAAACACTTCAGCTTTATAATATTAGTATGGATACAAAAGTATTTTATACTCACTTGTTTCTGCACATACCACATAAAAGTTCAGCCAGTTCACAATAAAAACTATAAATAACACATTTATTGAAATAGTTGAACCAATCATTTTAAATTGTCTATCGCGGACAAATAATTTTACTCAACTGGGATTATTTAAAACTAAAGGACGTCCGTGGTTTGATGATTCATAAATTAGGTCTGTAGGTAAATGGTAACTACAAATAACACGAGGATAATATTAATGTATAAACAGCTAACTTGACCGCACTCTATTCTCCACGAACTGTGTTTAAAATCTATAGAAATCAACAATATTTAAGCGTGGAAGGGAAAAATAATAGGTTTTATTAAATGCATATGAATGTAAATATAGGACTTATAACAAGACGACATATTTGTCTGTCTGTGTGTCTATTTGTTTTGACTAATGGGCCGATTTTGAGAATACTTCCATTGGTAGATAGCTAATATTATTAAGTACTAGCGCGTTACTCTGCGCCAAAGAGTCGGAGCGTGATTTTTTGTAGCCTATATGTTAATCGAGCTTATTAACTATCCTCGTGCAAAGTTTTAGCCAAATCCATTCAGTATTTTTGGCGTGAAAGAGTAACAAACTTCCATCCATACTCACAAACCTTCCCGTGTTTTTTTTACTAGTCTTCTCTGTTTATAATATAAGTAAGAATAATATAGGTTTCTTTTTATTTTGTCTGTTTGTTATTGCCATAGCCTCTTAGCCGGTAGGTTGGTGACCGCAGTATTAGAATAGTAACACACAGGGGAACGCTGCTGTCCATTCCCTTGGGACCATCGGGACCAACGGCTTAACGTGCTTTACGAGGCACAGAGGATAGTCCCTCAACTAACTAGAACTAACTATTTTTTTAATATAAATCCTTCCGGATTGGGTATCGAACTCATGACCTCCGAGACTTCTACCGCTAAGCTACTGAGGTTGCTAATTTGGTCCGCAACCCGTCAATTAATAGTTCAATGTTTTTTGTTTGCATGAATTAATAGTTTGTTTAATTTAAAGTTTCCTACGTATTTTACAACTAGCTATAGCCGCTTGCAGCAACCTTATTAACTTTTTTATAATCCTTATAAAATATACTCTCGTCTAGAGACTGAGTTTTGATAAACTCTTAATGCCTTTTAGAAGACGTTTTTCCGTGTTAGAGACGATAAAATCAGCTCATTTCAACGTATGCAATGCTGTTAACGCTAAAGTATTGAATAAGTTTAAGTTGAATACGAAAATACGGATTAACTGTGTATTCTGTATCAACCCTTTCAACCGAAAACTAAGAAGATATAAAAAAAATGTAATGGTATCTTTGACAACCGTAGAGTAGTCTCGTCTCATCAGGTATCGATGCAAAAAATGTACTATAAATTTGGTGCAAAATACTAATTACTAATATTACTCATTATTTATAGCGATAAAACAGAACCGAAGTCATTATACTTCTTCTTCTTGTACACTGTGTCTTGTTTAGTACACCGTGATTCGGTTTATTACTATAGAAACGTATCGAAATTTTCATAAAGGCATACGTTTAAAATAAATTGCTTTCAAAGAGACTATGATAAACATACATGGCAAAATAATCGAATGAACAAACAAACCATTCAGCTTTATAATATCAGTATAGATTTATCGAAGAAAGATTATTGCAATTTATGCAGGTTGCAAATCGCTTAGTATTATTATTAGATGCAATCGTATATATAGACGGCCAGTGGCGGACTTACACATTTGCTGCCAGTAGGCTATTTTAGCCGCCCCTACACACCACAACAATTGTCTAGTTACCTAAAGCTACCTAAAGCTACCTACTAATTTTAACACTTTTTTTTTTTCTAATATTTGTTATTAGGAATGGGCGCTGCACGTGGTAATGCCTGATTGATTCCAAAGGCTGACCAGCGAGTCAGATTTATGTTGAGACAGATTCACTCTCCAGACGTTGAACCATCATGTTACATTTTATGTCTCAAATGTTTAAATCGTGAAAATTTGAGACGTTAACATTTTATTTTCCTGTAAGAAAAAAAAAATGAGGCCAAATTTGCCGCCTCCTAAAATCTGCCGCCCTAGGCTCCAGCCTACTGAGCCTGCTGGTAAATCCGCCACTGTAGACGGCATAAGGACGGAAGTACCATATAATTCAGAAGCATTTGGTCGTAAGTGCTAGTATACGATAAAGGCACATCCGACCGTCTGCTTCTGAGCTCTAGTCATTATAATATCATCATCAGCCCGTACAACGTCCACTGCTGAACATGGGCCTCCTCCCGAGGAAGGGTTTTGCCATAGTCACCACGCTTGGCAGGCGGATTGGTGACCGCAGTATTATGTTGTAATACACAGGAAACGTTGCTGCCCGTTCCCTGGTAAACGCTTGTTATAGATGATGTTATAACAATCGGGACCAACGGCTTAACGTGCTTTCCGAGGCACGGAAGGTAGTCCCTCAACCAACCAGACCCGGAAAGAAATCTTAGAATTTACACACAAAGATTTCTTGTCTGGTGTGAGATCGATCCCACGACCTCCGAGACTTAAAGCGAGCCAAATACAGCTACGCTACGGAGGTTGTCTTATAATATATAACTTATAAAACTTATACAATACAGTAAAAGTAATCTCGATGATGATTTCGACCGTCAAGAGTCTAGGTAGAAATGAGACAGCGTTGTTATTCCGCACAAGTTGAAATTAGTTCATCTCACAAATCGTTGTACCGGAAAATTGTTTTATCCAGGGAAAATCAGTAGGTACTACGAATAAGTTGAGGGCATGTTGTGTTTACTTAAATGTCATCTACATTTGAACTACATCTAAGTTAACATATTTCATCCAAAATACAATATCAAACAAAACACGCATGAGGATTAATCACTCAAAAACCACCTCAGTTATAACTAAGCACCGATTTTTTAAACCTCAGATAAACACTCAGATTGCAAAAATGATTAAATATATTATATAAATATTAATACAGCGGCTGTAGACCAAAGGCTGGGGCGTCAGACTGGTGATCAGGTGGTCGCCGGTTCGATCCCCACCGATTGCACTACCGATGTGAACTCACTCATAACACAAGCATTTTAGCTTAGCACGAGGGGTTAACAACAATACTGCAAAATGTAGTGTACAAATAACTCCTTTATTCCTCAGTTAAACTTAGTTGTAAATTAAAAAGTATATTGACGTTTTCATATTATTATTAAAAAATGTTATAGTTGTCAAATACTGCGGTGTGCATTCGTTGTCACACTAAAGCTTTACATAATTATGGGTCTCGTTTCGCTTAAACACAGCCGCATATAGTAAACTGATGGATAACTTCAAATTTGCTGATTTTTATTCCATTGATAAGAGCCAGTTAAGTTTAATATACAGTTATGTATCTAATGATTTATCACTTAGGACTTACACTTAGGATTGCACTTACAACACGAACGAGGTTACGAACACTTATCACTTAGGATTGAAAGATGGTCCTAAATTAAAATTATGTATACGTGTACGATTTACTAAATTTATCAACTAAATATATATATTCAATTTATGTTTACATAAATAACGTATACGATTTGGCTTCTCAAGTATTGTCCTCTAGAAATAAATACTCCCTAAATATTTATGTTGGTTTTTTTTTTTTTTTTTGATTTTTTTGAAAAGACAACTCCCGCACTAGGGAAATAAATCCCTGTGTCGCGGGGGACTTTACAAACATACATTTCACGGACACAAAGTACACCCAGACTCAGAACAACTATTTGTGGTTCACACAAATAATTGTCCCGGGTGGGAATCGAACCCAGAACACCAGGTCTCAGAAGCAACTACCGTAACCACTGAGCCACCGGTGCAGTCTCAGGTTTATATTAGTTCTATGATTCTAATACTTTCAGAGGTCGTCCAGATAAAGTTTTTTTTTTTACCTGATATAATAGTATTACATACTAAATAAATTTAGTAATTAAGTAATAATAACAGCAAATAGAATATTTATAAAAAAATTAAGTAATAATAACAGCAAATAGAATATTTATATATTGTCCTAGAATACTGCCTTAATTCTGTAAAAAATAACGACTAATCCAATTGGTCAATTACAAGTCTTCAACATGAATTGAAAATTCCGTTACATGGTATGTAAACAGAAAAAATAAAAACAAACCCAAACAGTTTTCTCTTTGTACCTCGTTAGACAGCGGCCTTTAATTACGGCGATACTTCTCGAGTGGCGGAAGAACCACACTCTCTCAGTTAAGGCCAAGGTTACCTATAAACAATGCTGTGAGAACCGAAATAAAGTTCATTTTCCTACACACGAAAAGTCGGTTCTAACATCGAACAAAATTTGTCGTAGATAGCATGTTTAATTTTCCATAATTCTACGGAAATTTGGAATTCGTAATTGCTCGGTTAACTTTTATTCCATGCCGTCCGGATTTGAATTAGAGGTTGTTTGCAAATTTTATACTATTGTTTGTTACATTTTGGGTTTTGACTCTTTAAAACAAATCTCTGTGTTGACTGAATTTTAAATAGAATAACTTGAATGCAGATTGGAGAGAAAAGAAGATTTAATTCATTGTTTGTTTGTTATTTTGCATTAAATAGGCTCCGGAACTACGAGACCGATTTTAATTCTTTTTTCATTATTACAAAGCTATGTTATCTGCAAGTAGCATAGGTTATATTTAATTAACTGTACCTAGCTGTATACCTGTACCAATATGAAACTAATTTAAAAAACTAGACCATATACTGACTACCGTACCTGTCGCATTACGTGGTGACGAAAAACTCGTATGTTACATTTCATCCGATCTAGTTATTTAATATTGAAATTATTGTTCACACAATGAAATCACTGAAAATGTAATATTATGATCCATATAGTCTTGATTTAAATTTATTAAACAATTAATTTGGTAACAAACCATAATTACCGTAATGATCTGACCAAACGCGGCGCATTCGAAAACTAAACACATTAAAAATTAAACCACGATTATTATAAAAATTATTTTCTTACGACATGTGTTCTGTAGACAGTGTTAAGCACAGTTTTGTATACCACCAACAGAGTTATTATACAACTTTACACGATGCACCTTAATGGCTTTTACTGAGGACATTATCTCGTTGAATAGCTTTCATAAACTATTTATCTAAGTAAATCCATGGAAATGTAGGAACAATATGCATTACATCTACGGATACGTCTTTTAAGGGATTTTTTTTGGGCTGTTTTGTCTGCGAGATGTGCAAAGCGATGTCTTAGCTTTCAATACCCACTTTACAAAAATATATGTCTAATGCTAAACATATTTAGCACTAGACAGATCTCTTATTTTTTTCGTCGTTATTTAAAAATAATTATATGTCAGTAAAAGCAATTAGAATGAATTAAAAAAAAACAATTGAAGAAATACATTTTTCAATTTAAATATAGAAACATTGGGTCACTGGCATAAGTAAGAAAAAAAACCGGTGTCGTATATTGTTACAATAAAAAAGCGGCAATGCTTTGAAATTTTTGCGTCTATTACAAAGCAGAATAACGTAAATTAGACTCTCGCATTCATTGTTTTGACATAAACACTGTCTCGAACATTTTGTTGGAGGAAAACAGCCAGTGGAGTGTAATAAAATAAAAATGGCGGCGGCAGAAATTTGGAGGCTGTTCGCTTCGCAGCGAAATACTTCGGGTAACGACATTAAATGTGATTAGTTATTCTTATCATGGAACTGTATTTCTTTTGTTTATTAATTTTATTTGTCACTCATCGATGTCGATTATATACGGGTTCTAGAAAGTTTTCGAACAGCCTTCACTGATTGAAACCGCCATTTTGTAAAACGTGTCGCTTATTTTATCCGTTACTATGCTTTGGGTATTTTTATAGTATCGCAACTGTTCGAAAACTTTGCACTGTTTATGTTTTGTTATTTTTTTTATTTTCCAACTTCATTGTAGTTAATGAATAAACTTTTATTTTGTTTGTATTAATTACCTTAGTTTATTCTGTTGTAGCAACACCAAACTTATTTGACTTATTTTAATTAGTCACGCCAAAAAGTCTGTTACCTTTATTTTAATTTATTCCAATTAAGTTGATGTCTCCCTGTTGTTTGTAGGGGGGGAATTTGTTGACAAGTGTTCATTGACCTGTGTTTTGTTCTTCAGGTACGTGTTTACAATAGTGAGCTACCTTATAGGCGTGTTCATATTCGCCACTATCGTGGGACAAGTGGGGAATGTGATCACCAACAGGAACGCCAACAGACTAGAGTTTGAAAGATTGCTGGATGGCGCCAAAACATACATGAGACATCACAAGGTTTGAATTCTCTGTATTTATGGTTTATGACCTGATTTTTGTTTTATATAAAGCGCCAAAAAGATTCATTTCAACCATTCTTTATTAACTTCGTACGATTTTAATTACCCGATGAACGATTGCACTAACATATAAAAAAAATCTATCTGATGCAGTTAGCCCCTAAAAACCTAAAAACCTTAATATAAAAATAGAAGAAGAATTCATATAAGTCTTTTGGTACTAAGACTAGCACCAAAAGCCGTAAAATGCAATGCCTCCATAGGTACTTATTATAATCCCCCATTCATACCATACCCAAATTAGATCATTTAAAACGTGAAAGTTCAAAATGACGACCATAAATCCTCTCTAACAGCAAAAATTATTGTTTCGTAATGAGGCAATATATTTCCCAGGTGCCGGGAGGTATGAAGCGGCGTGTGTTGCGTTGGTACGATTACTCTTGGTCTCGCGGCCGCATTCAGGGTGGAGGGGACATCAACACAGCGTTAGGCCTCCTGCCTGACAAACTGAAGACTGAACTAGCGCTGCATGTCAACTTGAGTGTGTTGAAGAAGGTAGGTCTAATGTTTGTTTTATATTTATTGATAACTTATTTCAAATATAATCGCATGAGTTAGTGGATCGCCTGAATCCTGTGGGTGTTGTAAGAGGCGACTGACGGGCATACGGCTATCTCCAAAGCCCCTGCCAAGCCTGATGATGACAATATCTGTGTGGTTTGTTATGAGAAGGCCATTTATCTAAAACACTGTACCTATCTAGGTACAGTGTTTTAGATAAATTATAGACCTAGACTACTGATATTAGTTATGGTTATTTTTTCAATACAAATTTTCAATACAAAATTACACCATTGGTCCTTGGGCTTAATAACATTATTTAGGAAAATCGTAAACCTATCAGGTCAGAGCAGGAAGAGCAGGAAGCAGAGCAGGAAGCGTTTACCTGGGCAGATACATGACAGTCACACATCTGCCTTTTTTTCAGGATATATAGGAATCCCCTAACCTCAAGTTTCGCTAATTGTATCAGGAGGCTATGATTAGGCATGAAAACTAAAAAAATACAATTAGTCCGTCAGTTAAATTACTAAAAAATATTGCACACGTATTTTTTTTATTTATCAATTCAATGAAAAATTACAAAGATACAGAGCAACAACAAACTATAAAGTTCAGGAGAGGCTAGTGACGACACTGCTAAGTAAGTAAAACTGTACCTAAAAGTGACGTCACCCGAAATTTCAACGCGCTTTATGTTCGTCATTGTTTGTTTGAGGAACGAAAAAATACGTGTCCAATATTTTTTGTTAATCTTACTGAGGGATGATTTACAATGTATCTATTGTGAAGAAAATAAAATGTGCTGCTAATTTATTATACGTCTAGTTATTTTTAGAAATAGTATCTAACATAACCTATCACGTCATAGACTATAATACCTACTAAAAATATAAAAAACGATGCGCAATAGCTAATTCAAGTCACGCAATTACCACTTTCGATTTGATTGTTTGTGCCGGATTTAAGTGTCTGTAACTACTTTTGGGACAAACATTTTATGCGTTGCTATATTATGAGTATAATCGGTATTACCAGCCTCTGTGCTTAGCAATCATTTTAGTTATTTGCTATTGTATCATTTTATTCTACGATTAAAGAACCACGACTGTTGACCAGCTTTTCATACACATTTTAAGTTTTTTTTATTTCAAACGTTTTTTACCCTTCATATCATCATATTATACGATCATTTATTTATCGCGACTAATATTGTGTTTTATTAAAATATACAGTATTGCTGTCTGGTATTCAACAACTACAATACGTTCCTATTATTTTACTTATACCAAAGGATAAAATATTCCTTGACTAGGTTTTTATTTAAACAACAAAAGTCTTACTGATAGTCTTAGTGTTAGTCTATTTTCCAGTCTTAAAGAAAACGCTGAATACTAAATTAAATTGTTGCAATGGCTTGCAAAGACAAATGCAACCTATAACGTATATTGCCAGTCGCTTTGTATTTGTTCTGTCTGTCACTATTTCGTAACCGACAGCAAAACATTTGGAATCCTACAGATCTTTTCGTTGTGCTAGCGCTTGGCTGAAACGAAAATGTCCATAGTAAATTTGCAAATAGCATGAGCCAATATGCATACCTATGTCTTCTAACCGAAATAAAATTGAATGCACTCGAGAAAAAATCTTGAAGTCAAGTGAAATATATTTCTTCTTTCTATTCAAGAGATTTGAATTATTTCGTTAGTAATAAACTCACAAAAATATGATCAATCTGTTTGAGCTTTGTACTAAAGAAAATGTTGTCAAAATTTTAATTCATTAAATTAACAAATATATTTGAAGTAGATTTGAAAAATAATACTTAGTCTTATAATAGAGATATTAATAAAATAGGACTGTCGGCAGGTATTGAACTTACATGTAAGGTATAGTCTCCAATGCCTAGACCATTTATTTGGTAACGGACATTCCCAACTAGGCATCAAAATTTATCAATGTCTTGATGTATTATCTCTCTTAGGAGAAAATTTACCACTGTCGCGAAAATTGCGTAAAATTTTATAACAAATTAATATTTTTTAGAAATTTACAAATATTACATGTAACTTTTTTTTACACACTCATACATGATGTGGGTGATTAAAGTGACGGAGTAATTATTCATGAAAAAGGTAAACAAAAATTTAATGACGTACCTCCATGAATAACTTATTCAACATGGTCCCCATAAAATAACAAATTAGGTTCAAGCTTTGCGTCACATGGCTTACAACGAAGACGTAGTAATCAGTATCGGCTGCAAATTGCATAATTAACATCAAGTCGTTAGACTTCGAGGTGACCTATTTCTACTCCCACTCAGGTACAACTGACTTGTGACCTTCACACCAGTCGTACCTAGTGAGTTATCACCCCTCGTAAAATGGTTTCATGTCTAAGACATATTTCTTCTTTTGTCCGACTTCTATTTAATGCCTCTATTAGGTACAATAGGCTATCTAGACCTTTTTGAAATTGGTTTTGAATGGTTAGATGAGCTTTATTGAGCAATATATGTTTATTATACAAATATTTCTCGTTTCCTATGTTCAGTACAGACTATTGTCTTACTGAACATAGAAAACAAGACTCGAGACTAAACTTCAAATTAAATTTATCATCCATCTTCAAATTTTCTGATGAACTCAAATTATAATTTATTAGCTGTCCCACGCGGTTTTATCCGCGCAGATCCCGTTCCCGTAGAAACTTAGAATACAGCCTATAGCACTCACAAATTACGTGGCTTTCTATTGCTAAAAGAATTTTCTATAGAATCTATTTATGTATTTATAATCATTTCGCATCAAGCGTGTTGTGTCTAAAACCTGACTTTGATTTATTACAAACACAAATTACATCTTTATTTTTCCTTTCAATAAACCTTTCCTTCCTATTTTCAGATTTCTATTACTCTGCAATAAACATCTGTTCATTTTCTTCAGGTAACGATATTTCAAGAATGCCAACCCGAATTCTTGCACGATCTTGTGTTGAAAATGAAAGCTTACATATTCACTCCTGGTGATTCCATTTGTAGAAAAGGTAAGCGTGAAATCGGGTTACGTGCCCTATCGAGAGCTGCTTCGACAAATTTCTTTTGATAACAAACGAATGATGAGAATCAAAGAGCTTTTATATATTTTGATTCTATTCAATTCAATGCTTGGTGGTAGTTGGGAAACAATTGCTAGTTTATTGGTATGGAAGAATCTGAAATAGTTTATTCCATTTCATATAATATGTTAATCGAATATTACATTTTGTCATAAATTTCTAAGTATAGTTATAATTAATGATTGATGATGTCTGTACTGGCTGTTCTCAGTTGTGCATATCAAACAATACTCAGAAGATACAAAAAAATTCACCGTTAAAGGAACTGTATAAAAAAATATATATTCTTATTTAGTGATGACATCAATGTTGATAAAAATGGAAGTTATTAGGAACCGATGATTACAGATATAAAAAAGGAATTTTCTGAACTAAAGTTTAGTCAATAAAACTAGTCTAGTATAGACTTAGTCAATAAAATGTCTTATACCTATGTCCTTCTACAATCAAGGCATAACAAAAGTAAGGAAACTCCCTTAACTTCTGAAATACCAATTTTATAGTCCATCAAAAATGTCGTGAACTTAACACACAATTTTTACTCTGATTCAGGTGAAGTGGCCCGCGAAATGTTCATAATAGCTGACGGAATATTAGAAGTTATATCTGAAACGGGTCGGGTTCTAACCACAATGAAAGCCGGCGACTTTTTCGGCGAAATTGGGATATTGAACCTCGATGGACTGAACAAGTAAGATGTCTGGAGTGTTATATATTGAGTGTCAATATTGAAACTGAACTGAACTAAAACATTGTCTTTTATCTTAGATGAAAGGGAGTTATTTTTCTTTGGATTTAACAAAGGTGCTAAAGCCAGAGAGAATAAATTCCACGAAATATATAGAACATTTTCTGTGAGGGTGACTGGTCTATTTATCGTTGGAATTTATTTAATTAAAGGTGATAGAATTCAAGAGAACATTTTAGTTGAATTAAATAATTCTAAATCCATAAAATTACATTGTAGTATTGAGTACTATCTATTAAATGAATCCAATATGCACGGACTCTATTTAACTTTCTTAACTTAGCAGTAATTTCTTGCCGAGTCTGGTTGGTTGAGGATCCGTGCGTCGGAAAGCTCATTAAGCATTTGGTCCCGATCGTTATAACAGCATCTATAATAATCGTATACCGTCTCGTCGTCTTGTGTGTTACAACGTAATACTGCGGGGAGGCCCATTTTCAGCGTGTACAAGCAGTGAACGTTATACGGGCTGATGATGATGATGATGATGATAATGATGATGAATTTTTCTGTGCATATCTCACTAGTTTTTTTCCTTCCCACAATTTGAACTTTCAAATTTTAGACGCACTGCGGACGTGCGGTCCGTTGGTTACTCCGAACTATTCTCATTATCCCGAGAAGACGTCCTCGCAGCCATGAAAGATTATCCAGAAGCACAAGACATACTGCAAACTTTGGGGAGGAAACGATTACAGGAGGCCAAGAATATGTCAAGAAAATGTGCGAAGAAAGGTAATGTAATTGTTTTTTTTTTTCTAATAATCGATGGCTTCGTTAGTCTCACTAGCACCCAAGAACAATTTTGCGGATTCGACTGATTCTTTTTGTGGCATTTTGTAACAGTGATGCGAAATTTGTAAGATATGATATATCAATTATTTAGGAACTAAACCGAACAGCTAGTCTATAATAATTTGTATTCACGCTGAAAAATTAAGAGTATATGTCTATGGTCTATATGTATATGGTCTATATGTCTATGGTATATATTTCTATGGTCTATATGTCTATGGTCTATGTTCAACAGTAGTAACGTTATAGTTCAACGTAATACATGGTGATTACGAAATCAACTGTTTTTGGCATATTAACTGTCATATTTTTACTAATTTATATATATATATATATATATATATATACTTAGATCTGTTTTACAATCTTATTTGCTCTGTTGATGGCATAATTTGAAGATCTCATTTACAGTATCAGCATTTAATAAAATAAATTAGGTACGCTTTACAAACAGAACTTATTTACCTTGCATAACAATTCTTGTAGCTGGCTTCATTACGGCTTAAGAAAGCTTTTACACGACTAAGTAAACACCCTTTCTTATATATATTTAATATTTAAGGTGAAAAGTTTTACACAATAGAACTTAACAGAGTGTTCACCAATTGACAAATTGATTAAATCAATTTTACTTAACAATAATAAATGGAAAACAATCTCTGTGGCTAACAGTTTATCTTCAAGTCTTTGGGTTCGATTCTAGCGCCGGAAAATAAAAAACGAAATGCTTCTAGGTCTAGTAAGTTGGGGGTCTATGGCAAAATTTTCCCTTCGAGGAAACACGGGGTCCCATGTTCAGAAACGTAGACGTTATATGGGCTGACTATGATGATGAATATAAAATTTTGTAAAAATAATATCAATATTTAGTGGCTACGTCAGTATACTCTAATGCGGTATAAGCTCGCTTAACGTTTCAAAAGTCGGGGGTCAATCTACTAGAATTCTTGGAATTGTATATTCTCCGTGCCTCGGATAGCACGATTAGTCATATGTCCTGATTCTTATAAAATCGCAATGCACTCCCGATTCTTACAGCAATCGTTACCAGGAAATGGCGGCAAAGTTTCTCTATGTGTTACATCTTCATACTGTGGCCTACCCTGCCTGCCAGGCATGGCAACTACGGCAAAATCCCACTAGCATTTTGGAGACCCATGTTCAAAAGTGGACATTATACGGAATAATGATTAGAATACCAAACAATTATCCGAAATACCGGTGTAATATACCTCTGTCTACCGCTCTTCAAACAATCCGTGATACTGCTATCGTTTTCAATAATAATATTGAACAATTTTCAGGTGAAATAAGTCCAGACAAAATGTCTGGAGACGACAGCACGTCTAAGAGGATCGTACACAAGCTGCGGAGCGACGTGAAGGTAAACACAACGATTAAATTTAAATACATGCATATATTGTAGTCATAAACAAACTGATAAAGTTCTAGAATAAAACTGGTATGTGGAAAGTAATATTGTTCTGATGTTAGTATCAGGTTTAAAGATTCAACTGCTTCATCTATTGATGTGTATAATTTGAGAAAGACTTGGGCGATTTGGTTGCTCAAGCGATTTTTGCTCGGTGAAGTAGCAAAAGCCTAATATGGGGAATGTTATTTTTGTTGTTTTGTATAATTATCAGGACAAGGTTTTATAAGAAGCTTTACTCCTGCTCACCGTCTTCTCTGGTCCGGTAAACGAACGGTACTATTTTTATTTTTTATTTAAGAAAAAAAATAAAAATAGTACATAATTAAATATAATAGTCATAATTAAATATAATATACCTATATTTTTTTTATATGAACAATAAATTAATAACTACAATCCATTATATTTAGAAGAGACTTATTAGTTATAAATATTTACATTGTTATTAAAATGAGGATAACCTAACAAATTACGATTCAAGATGACGCATTTCAAATAAAACGTCAGCTTTTAATTCGGTAGCAACATTCCGTTGTTTCTCAAAATTACGTACCTACATAATACATGTTGAATATGACTAAATAATTCACACATTAAAAATGTGTATGTGTACATTTTTGATTAATTGTAATAAATAAACACTTCAACTTCATTCTTTTTATTTCATTTATTTGATTATACCTTAGTACATAAAGTAAAATCTTATTTTCTTCAGCATTCGATTGTAGAATGGTCGAGCTGCTTGAGGTTTTCTTGTGAATACATTTCGAAAGAATCTAATGGAATATCGGGGTTAATCGATCAACGTCATCAACATCAAAATAATGTCACACCTACTATTTCACTGAATAATGAAACGTTGGATCTTGCTTCATCCACGGTATTTTTGGGAGTGACATTAGATTCTAAATTACAGTGGGGTCCTCATATTGAGAAATTATCGGGTAGATTAAGTTCTGCTTCTTATGCCGTATGGAAAATAAAACAATTGTCAGATGAATTGTTATTTATTTATTTATTATTTTACGTCGACCGATGCCATCGACCGGCAATCGATAGATTGGTTAGTCGACCGGTATCCGTCGATCATTTAAAGCTACATCGATGGCATCGATCGACGATCGGTCGATTGGTGTGGTAACACCCTAAGACTTACAAGCAACCTCGAATTAGAGTTCAAGATTCAGTATAAAACTTAACAAACAATATTTTTCATTAACAGTTCTACTAGGTAAAACCAAATCACTCTATATAACACCTTATAAATACATTAAAGTAGTTTTACTTTCTTAATAAATCTCATGATACTGCGATTTTTTAAGACAAACAAATTATGTATATACCTACATTAATTCTTTATGTGGTCTAAAAAATCACACAGAATTGTTGGCACAAGTCCTTTCCTGACGATGATGATATGTATTTATTTTAATATAAGTTTTATATTAAAGCCGCAGCATTTCACATTGCTTAAACCCCAATTTACTACTAGTGCAGTCGATACAATAAAGCTAATAAAATATACATAAAATGGCAGTAACCACACATTTAATGATTTTAACAGAAACGGCGGCGCCACGATTTAATAGAACTCTTGTAAATTTAATGATCTAAAATTATTGGCCGTGCTATATTTCACTCCCAGATACTCCTGAAACTGTTTAACATTTTGGAATATTGTGATGATTAAACAAATTACTAAAATTACAAAAAACCCTATTCATCTGGGAAAAATGTGTAATAATAATAATAATAATAACATTTATTTCAGAATCAAGTTCCTCTTATTAGTAACAGTATAAAAAGCCTTACATCTAGTATTAGTAAATAAATAAACTAATCTTACGGGTAATTAAATAAATTTAAAACTAAGTACATCCGCTAGAGACTTTCCCATCCTAATCTACTTCACTGCATGGAGTCGTATCCAGTGTCCTAGAATCGGAGAGTCAAAGCGGTCTGCCAACGTCCTCAGGATAGTGTTGGGGCTGGCGCGGAACCGATGTAATAAAGATGCGCAACTCTTGCGCATGACGGTTGAAAAGCTGTCAACATTTGCTTTTCCAGCTAGTATATCACCCATATACCATGGGTGATATACTTAACGGCCAGTAGAAGAAAGCCCTACTATAACTATTTTTTACAGGATATGTATAGTTAAAAAAATGTTATATAAATGAAGGAGATCTATCTGAAATAGGATTAGGTTGTATTCAATAGTTACTCGTGGTCAAAATGTTCAGAAGTTTATTAATACGAAATGCCAAAAAATAAATAAAGTTTATATTACGTATTGCTTCAAACTTATTTTGATAAAGGCCTCACGAGCTAAAAACGACTGTGAAACCTAATGTCTCGAACAAAGTCGTCTCTAAGTAAAGATGGTAGATCTTGCAATTACAGATATACACTCGGTACCTTCCAATTGGTTTATACTACTGTACTTATCTTCACTAAACAAAAACTGTGCTAAATTAAATAAAAGTACATGAAACGACTTATTTTTTGATAATATTTTTCCATACTTTAGGGTATACGCAACGCAATACGTAGCAGATCTCGGGTAGGTCGTCGGTCAGGCGAAAGCTTGGAACTACAAAACCTCGCTGGCGCAGACCGGGGCAGTAGTGGGGAAGGCAAGATGCTGCGACGAATGCCAAGAGTTGAAAGCGATGATTCTGCTCATCAACATCATCAAGAGGTTTGTTATTTCATTTTGAGTTAGAAGTTTAGTTTAAAGAATTAAAAAAATGGAATAATGCCCGTGCTCTATGATCTATTGAAATACTTTTGCAATTTTTATAGACCCAAAATAGAGATGTTGTAAAACAATGCTTATATACAGGGTTATTTTTAAAACATTAACAACCTTGCAGTGTTACTGTTGATTATAAGCAACTTTTACTATGGGACCAAAAATCTGCTGTTCCATACATTTTGTCGAGGTAAGTGAACATAAATGTATGGAACAACAGATTTTTTTTGCGATTTGAGAGTTGGTCCCATTGCAAAAGTTGCTTATAATGAGTAGTTGCCCACTGAAAGGTTGTTAATGTTTTAAAAATAACCCTGTATAGAACCTCTATGCCAAAAGTAAAAAACAGTAAACTTTTTCATTTTCAGGATAATGGTGAGACAACGTCGGGCAGCAAAGATGGTGAAAAGTGCATATCACCGATAGGAGCTGGTTTACCGCTACTATCACGATTGAAACTTCTTAAAGAAAAACAGGTATGAACAAAAAAATATACAAATTTAGACAGTATACTGATCTTTACTTAACTTTAACTTAAAGAAATATATTGAGCTGTTTCCTACACCATATGAATACAAAAATATATTATTGTGCTTAATTTATTTTACAGGATCGTGAAGAAAAAGATCGCAAACAAAGGCTTTCTACATCATCATTAGTATCGCAATCAGCTCAGCCAATTCCTTCCACCAGTTCAGCACCAGACGCGGAACCCGAAGTTATCGGAGCAGGCCTTCCACTCATCCAAAGACTTCTATTACTCAAAGCTAAAGAAGAACGTGACAAAAATCAGCTCACACCAACTATGAGCAACCAACCATCCAGTTCAGATACAATTAGTCCTAGTTCCATAAAAAGCCCTTTGAGTCCCACTATCAAGACCCTCAGTCCTAATAGAAAAGGATCCGAATCCAGCTCACCAGGTAAACTACAAAGTCCAACCACTAAAACATCAAGAAAAAATTCGTCAGGATCTAGTGATGGGGCATGCCGCCCTAAAGTTAGTTTTAAAGATAAAATTTTACAAGTTCAGAGCGATGGGACTGCTGTTTGTCAACCATTAAATAAAGATATCAGTGAAAAGCCAGCAGCAGTCGTCGAACCTACACCTAAAACAGAGAGCAATTTAATTTCAATTCCCCATTCTGTTGTTAGCAAAATTAAGTCCCCAGCGAAAGCTGTAGGTTCAACATTCAGGGATAAATTAAAATTATTACAAAGTGGACCAAAAGAAGCAGATAGTTCATCAACAGAAAAAAATAAACCACCGCCTTTAGATAAAGCCCCTGTAGAAATAAGTCCTCTACCACCTAGTGAGGGTAGCGATGAAACGAAAGCTAAAAAGCCTTGGACTAAACTTAAGAAAGCAGCTATATTGAGTGAGTCAAAAAGTAATAACAAACCTACTGTAGCAGATAAAAAAGATACTGAAAGTATATGTAGTGAAAATAATGAAGAAAATAAACAAGTGGCAAATGTAAATATATCTGTGCCTATAGTTACGACGGCGGAGCTTGTTAAAATAGACAATAATAATGTTGAAATTGCTAGTGATAGTGATAAAGATAAACCTAAGCTTTGCTTAACAGGCCCTTCAGAACCCGTCCAGCAAAAATCGGTAGATTTATTGACTATGTCTCCTAAGACTAAAGTGTCTAGTATAGAAAAGAAAACATCAGATATAAAACCAACTATGACGCCAGGGATGTTTTTACCGAAGGTAAAAAAATATAGATCAATAGATGACTTATCACCAGAATATGGTGGTTTACCATTCGTGAAGAAATTAAAAATTTTAAACGAAAGGCAAAAATTAGCTGAACTAGAGAAAGTTGTCAAATTTCGCAGTTCAAGTTTAGATTACACTAGTTCTTCTGAAGATTTGCTATGCGATACTTTAACTAGGAGTCACTCTGAAGGTAGTACTATGGATAAAAGGAAATACAAACGGAAATCAATAGATTCTATAGGCAGTCACGGATCAAATGAAACCCTTGAAAGACGAACGTTAAAATCCATATTAAAAAAGTTATCAGAAGATGTTACTCCTGCAGAGAGTCCTGAACGAAGCAGTGAACTAAAGAGATTAATACGGGCTCCAACATTAGAAGGATTTGCTTGCAGGCATTCTAAATTTGCAAAAAGTGTTACGTTTCATCGACACACGCTACCATCCCCTCCTTCTAGTGCACCAGCAGATGCTCAAAGTGATATGTTCAAAATGCCAGAAGCAATCGTTGATTCTTTGCCACAAATTTCACCTCCACCAAGTACTGAGACAGAAGTGACTACTACAGAAGCACCAAAAAATCAAATAGTGAGACCTGCAGATGATCCTGTAACGCATGATTATGGTATAAATATTAGAACGGAATATCAATTGCACCACAACATAGATCCAATGTATGATTTCAAATCACTTAGGCCAGAAGAAATAAAAGTGCCTTCCGAAAAACCTAAACTTACTTTAATATCAGCCGTAGCTAATCAAAGAAAATTACTGCGAGGTAATAATAATTTCAGTATTATGCTTGATATAATAAAGCAAAATATATTCTGTATACTTTATGTTGTTATTTTACAGGTTCACTTGAAGAGCAAGAATACTTTGGAGAAGTGCTTCTAGGTATCAAACAAGTTATACAAGGACATTTACACGATGTTCAAGGGAAATTTCAAGAAAGGTTAGTATACCTACACTGTGTTATAAAATCCTTATAAATCATTATTTATACATCAAATATTCATATGCCGGCGGTGGGATTACATAACAGATGATCGCAAAACGACAAAACATATCGGGTCATATCGCTCGTTGTTAGCTTGTTGTCAATTATACCACATTTTTGACGTATTGCGATATACTCTGCAGTTGCTATTGGTTATTTTACGTTATCACACTGTTGGTAAAATAACAATAATCTTGCTTAGCTTCAATTGTCCGCCAAAAAACAACTTCTATTCTGAAAATTATTTTTCAAGGTTTAATAGCTTAGAAAATGAAGTAAGAAAAAGAGACGAAATAATCAGTCAACTACAAAAACGTATTCAAGAACTGGAAAGGTTAGGCTTACCTGGTATGAGTCCCACTGACCAAGCGGATGAGGTGGAAAATTTAAATGAAACAAAAGAATCCGATGAAACGGCAGCGAACCGACTGACCAAGAATGGAAGCTCGGGGAGTGATGTTTCAGGAACGGAAGAAGGTTTTATGGTAAGTTTTTAGTAATAGTACATTACGTTTAGCACGAATTTAGCGCTTTAGCACCCTCGCTACGCTCGGGCGCTAACTTCACGCCGTGCAATAATAGGCTACTTAGGTCACACGTATGCGAAGTTAGTCGAGCTTTACGAATATGATTTACTTTTATTATTGACATACCCGACTTATGGATACAAATTTCATTGCTTTATTTTAAGGTTAATAATATGTAAGGTTCTTCTTAGAAAATTTTAACTATATTCTCTAATTATAAGGACGTGTTCAATCTAACGATCTTTCTATTATTGGGATCTAGAGAGGTGACTCCCTGGATACTGTTTTTGCAACATCACCACCAACAGCAAGCGCTGATGAATCAGAAAAAGATAAAACATCAGACCAAAAACTACCTCACGCCAAAGAAGATGATATCACAGAAGAAAGACTTACACAATTGACTCAGGGAATAGAACTATCAAAACTATCGTACTCTGAGTTACAAAGTTTAGCAGTATCATTATCGAAAGGAGACAAAACCTCGTCAAGCAAAGAACAGTGGACTGCAAGCAAATCTAAAAGATTAGATCTAAATTTAGACGGTAAAGCTGGAACGTATTCGAGGAAGAGGGCGGCTAAATTGAAGCAGAGGAAGTCTTGGGAGGACCAAAGTGATCAAGAGAGCATGGAAATGCAAGATTTGACGAGGTGAGTGCGAATTAAATTCTGTGACTAATATTTATACGGCTATACAAAATATACATACCTTGTAGAAAATAAGTGTCAAGCCGCCTTTCTTCATCATTAGAGGACTTAATGACCAACATTTTTTAGGAATTCACAACAAAATAAACAAACATAATATACTATATTGAGCACCAACTATCGAATCAATTTCAAAGTTTACGTAATAATTCAGGCCAATATCACCACACACCACGTCAGAAGACCGTTCGCTACTAAGCCCTGAACAGTCCAGCCTGAGAGCGAGCAGGCGAGTGCATCCGTTCCACTTCTTCGGTACCCACCTCGACAGCACCAAGTCAAAGATCAAGAAGACGCTCTCTGTTGATACTGGGATGCATCACACAGGGAAAAGCGATAGAAGTGAGTTTTATTAACTAATCTATTTAAACGTCTAGCTTTTACTTAGCTAATGTTGTTTAAATAACTCAAATCCGTGACCAAAATTAAAATGACCCCTAAAGTAACTAAAATGTTTGTAACATCTTATTTGTAGAACTCTGAAATATTAATGACAATTTTTTATGTAAGTATAAAAGCAAATTGAAGACCATATTTTCGTTTTGAAATTGAAAGTTTAACTTTAATCTACTAATAGATTTTTTTTATATCGATGATCATTAAAACAAATTCTACTATAATAATGCTACTATTGGTAACAAAATTGAATAGACTAAATAGACTATGTTAATAAAATTTCATTTATTTATCTAAACAAAGTCCAAAATATAGTCTTAATTTGAAATACAGCTGCGCAAACATTGACAAAAGTCTTTCTCGATTCGAACATGTTGAAAAACTCCAGACTCAGAAGTTCTTGATATAAAACCTATTGCTAATAATGCAATATTAGTTCAGTATTTACTAATAGGTATTAAGTTGCAAAATCTCAAAATATATTTCAGAACAAATTCGTCCCCGGCAACATCGCAAATTCAGTCTAGGTTCATTCTTCGGCTACCACAAAGGGTCACCTCACAAGCCAACGAACAACTGCAGCGAAGTGGTTCTCGACATGGGCAGCGACTACAGTTGGAGTGACAAGTTAGTAGACAATTGGCTTCTTTTTATTTTTAAAGCATTATTTAAATTCTAGCTACAATAAGTCAGTAGGAAGATAAAATTTGCCACAGGTGGTGCCTTGCGTAGGCTTCGCAACTATCTCCCTACTACCACTAAAATTACGCTTGCACAATCTCTCCTTCCCATTCTCGACTATGCCGATGTCAGCTATCTTGACTTATCTGAAGCACAATTAAATAAACTTGAGCGACTTTCAATTTGAACTTTCAATGATACCAAAACCAGCCAGATACAAATAGTATAGCCAAAGAGATTTTATTACAAGTTCATACATACTATAATGCGAAAAGACTTTTTCCCCAACCTAATAATATGATATAATGAAAGGCGAAGATGGGTCAGACGCAGCGGAAACGCGAGACTCCTGCGCCATACGCCATTTTGTTTAATTCATGATAGGTCGCCATCGTACACTTTATATGAAAACGATTTGAAGAGACATCATGTCATCATGTGTTCGGTATTTGCGTCGTTTCTTTATTACTCACTTTATAACTTTATTAACCTTACTTCATTCTTTCTATATATTATAATTGCATGTAGAAGAAATTATATTACATCATTGTTTTACTAAGAGTCTCTGTACTGATTTCCAGCACATCGACATCATCAAGTAGTGACTCGGAGTCGCTACCTCGCACACCGATGTTCGAAGAGTTTGTCGATAACACGCGACGAGGCCGCCCGAGTTCCAGCCATGGCAGCATGTCACCCATCAGAGGTAAGGGGTTTTTTATTCTTTATTATTTTACGATTTATCTAAGAAAAGTCTATACAAACATTAATACCCAATTTCAAACCCAAACTGATGGAATATTGTAACTTTATACACCGTGGTTTTTTTAGTCATTACTATTTGTCAACTAATAGTTTTTTGTTGGTAGTCTGTACAATCGATTTTTAATTAATTTTTCAATTGCATTAAGAAATACTGATTAAGATTTCAGATGAAAAATATTAATGTTAACTGTCGATACTAATACTGGCGGCAAATTATGTTAAATAGCAGTTGCAAATTGTACCATTCCTCCAAATAAATAGCTATGACTATTTTAACTTGTTTTGCGATAAGGCTATCTCAATTCTAAAACTACTAGTATGGAGATAGACTAGATCTTAGCAAAAGAACTAAAAGGATCTAAAATAATATTAAAATGTTTAGTAGTCATTTTAAAAACAGTCTAGATCCTTCTATTAGTTTATACCTACCTATTATATTCCGCGACGTGCAATCTTGATTTTAATTGAAAAAAGGGCATTTCTAAAGCAAATATACAAATATTTTTTTGCTAGCCAAAAGACTAACCTAGAAATACCTCAACACATTTATACTTATAAAAGCAGTTGAGAACGGATGGAGGTCTCTAAACTAAAAATTTGTACCTATTTATTATTTGGAAACATTATCAATGCACTTCTCGTCGGATAAGGTAACATTTTAAACCTTTTACTCAATGTATTCTGAAAACTCTAGCTCTACCCGGAAGTGGAGGCGACTGGGAAGTGATGATGTTGGCAGATGAACTGGAGAAGAGGGAGAGAGAAAAAGAGAGAGACGACCGACGACACCATTACCCCACCACGTTGAGGGAACTGGAAGAGGTAACATTAGTTAGTATAACTTGATATAATACCATGTTTCATAAGTTTTTTATTGAATTGGATAGTAGGTACTAGCTCTAGGATAGGTATGTAGGTCTGTTTCTTCATACCAAATTATAGGTATCAAATACACACTATATACGTAATTTACTTGATAAATTCCATTATCCATCCAAAGGTTGTCTGGAAGAAATAGCTTTATGCGATAAGACCGCCCTTGTACTGTGTCTTGTGTTTTCTTTCTTGTTTTGTTTTGTCTTGTTTGCTTATGTGTACAATAAAGAGTCTCCTATTCTATACTACATTGATTTCGATACAACTTTTATTTCTTTTTGAGTAGAAATAAAGGCTCAATAAAAAAAAAACAAACACATGTTGCTATTATTACGAAAAAATGTACGTCAAATTCATTCATAAATAGGTACCGTTTAAAAAAAAATATTAAAATAAAATAATATAATTATTTTTTATACGAGAAACTTTTAAACAAAAATTAAAAATTAAAAAAAAAATTAAAAATGTTTTATTACAACAACTTAAATAACTTATACTAGTTTACAGTGAGGAGCATCCTTTTAAGCAAGTAGTTTGCTTGTGTTAGGAATAAATTGTAAACGTAAATCTAAAATAGTTTAATCTAATAGAAAACAATTTACGGCTAATCTTTCATTTTACAAATTATCAAGTTTTATACAAAATTGTGAGTGGAAATGTTAAAATTTTGACAAAATTTTCATATAGAGGTAGATAAAAATCTGTTATAATTTAAAATTAACAGCTCTTATATTTTATATCTACGAATTTACGACTGAAATATTTACCTTTAGTAGATAATTGGTTGGATATTTGGTCTTATATAACATTATCCGTCTTGGTATTCAATTTCGTGGCAGAATTGAACATGACAACACAGCATTATTTTTACAATGTTGCTATATGAAAATAAAAACACACTTCATTCTTCTTATCAACAAGTTTTTACTTAGGTTTCACGACACATGAAATATCGACAGAAGACACCGGATTTTGTACATGTATGTAAAACATATTTCTTAGTATTTTACCCATGGTAACAATTAATACCCAATAAAAGCCACTAATTCGACTTAAACTAACAAAATAACATAAATAAAAAAGCTATATTTTTTTAATAATCATCGTAATAGCTTATTTAGCAGCAATTTCTCTATCAAACAATTAAATTGCTATTTCCGCTTACATAAGCCTCAGATAAAAAATATCAGTGGGCTAAATTTTAATTTTGACAGATTTTGTGTGACTAATCTGTCAAAATTACAAGGTATTCCAATGATATTTTTTATCTGTGGATCAAAATCAAAAGATTGCCCTTACACTTTAACTTCTAAAAGCGCTCTTACATAAATCATGTATTACCTAATGAATATAATAATATCAAAAATATAGTAAAGATATTCTTAAACATATTTACCGATGTCATTTAACCGATGTCGATGAATTACAAACTCACAAAATATGTAAAATAATTGATAACTTTTGTTGCAGCATTATTCAATTTAGAAATTATATGAGAATGTTATGTGTTATATACCTACACAAGACTTTCTCAAATAGTTTCGTGTGCCAAAATCTTTTTATTTAACTTTCGATAATTTACTCTATTACATTAATATTCTCTTATCTTCTCTTAGGAATCAGATACTCCTCAGCGCGACGACAGTCCCGATGACTTCTCAAACATAGAAGATTCTAACTCATCGTCGACAACGCACTTACTCTCTCAGTCCATCAGCGAGCCGTCACAGAGATCTCTAGAAACTTCCTTTAGCCAGGAGCGGGAACCGAGGCAGCTGCGCGTGGGTTCTGTGGGAGAAACGGTTTGTACTAAATATATAATTCCTAGTATTGAGATAATGTCCTCTACTGTGGTACAAGTATTTCTTCCTATCCCTTCAATGTCTTGATCCCCATGAAATTACATTTTATGAAAATAAACTTTACAGTGAAAACTAGAGCTAGGATTGTTTTTTTATCCAAAGCGGTTATTTTTATAATATTCTTCTTACTAATACGTTAACAGCCTTATATATATAAAGCACCATACCTACCTAAACTTACTTCGAACACCAATCCACCTGCCAAGTATGGTGATTACATCAATATCCCTCAACGTCCCTGGCTTGCCGAGGTCTGTTAAAGAGGCCTCATTTTCAGCAGTGGACGTAAACGTGCTAATAAATTCAGTTCTGCATAAATTAATTATTACTCCTATCATCCCAGGTTCGTCCAGACACCTCACTCCCTCAGTCCCGAGGGTTAATCCTCCGTGCCGCCAGCTTAGACCGCGCCACATCTACCCCCAGCACTTCGCACCCCCGTCGCTTCGGCTCCCTCAAGAGCGCCAGTTCGGACGAACACAAGAGACTCTGATCCGCCTGCCGCCCACCTCGGGGTACACCAGCTCGGACATCGCACACACTCGGCGACGATACGGTAACTCTTTGTAAAACTACGAAGGATAAATATACATGTGTATGTGAAGGTACTGATGGTAGAGACAATGGTTATACGCAGTTTAAAGTCAAAAGTATAGATGATGGAACTAAAGGTTATAGTAACGATAGTAAAGCAGCGATAACAAAGCATTATAACTATACTTCTGATGATGGAAAAAATATTATTAGTGGTCAAGATAATAGTAGTAAAGCCATTGGTACAGATTGTGGTATAGGCAACGATCAGACACAATATAAAATTAAGCATACAGATGACAGAACTAACATTTCCCGTAAAAATCCTAGCATTGGTGAAGGTCCGTCAACTCGCTATGACAATCATAAACATACTCGTGATAAAACTACCAATACTTCCGTACGTAATAACAGTAATAACACAGATTGTAATTTAAGTAACCATCCAACATTTAAAGTTAAACAGACTTGTGGAAATACAAACGTAAATAAAGGCATTGGTGGTGAGATAGATGTAGGTAACGATAGTAGTGTAAATAATGGTCGCGATGTCAATCTATTTAGAGGTAATGGATGCCAAAGCGATAGAGAGATTAGACATAAAAATAATAACGAACGAGAGAATGTAACGAATACAATGGAACAGACGACCGACGATCGAAACCTAATCTTCATTATAATTTTCTACGAAGATTTAGACTTGATCGTCATTTTAGTATTACGATAAATTAACCAGTGTTGTGTTAATTACTAATAGGTAGTCTAATTATTTTACTAACTCTTCTTATCGTACTATTCCTAATTCCTATTCTATATTTATAGAAGTCTAATTGACTTTAGAGTTTAGTGTTAATTAGTGTTTAGTGACTAAGTTTGTTTAGTGTTTAATTTTCTAGTTTAGTCTTGTTTTATTGTGCACAAAAGTATTATACTATTATTCTCTATTGTAGTTACGTGTTTTATGAAAACATGCTTGATGGTTCCTTCTTAATTTACCTACTATTTACTTAATTGAATGTTATCGTTAATGGATTTGAAAATATATGTGGAAATATTATAATAATTATTAAAGAGAATATATACAAATATATAACGTTTTTACTATTTTAGTATGATCTATATACCTATAGAATTCTTTAATATTTTTTGCAATGTTATTGGAGGTTTTACCTACTGTTGATATGTTGATTCATAGTTTTCTTATTTCGGCATGACTTTTTTTATTTGTTATTCTGTCTAGAGTTTACCACATTACCAGATGCTATGTTTTATTAAGTACTTACTTAAGTAAGTCCAATATCTGAACCTTTCACATCAAATTCAGTTCTATTTTTCGAACGACGAACCTATCTTTTACATTAGTCGTTGTAAGTCGCACGGAAAATTAAGAGTATTAATTTTGCATTCATGCCAAATGCTTTTTTTATGTCTATGAGTTCTATTTTATGGTCGAGTGGTTCATAAATTGGTACTTAATTACCTTCTTAAGCCCCTACCTATCTATAAGTCATATTGTATTTAAACTTGAATATATATTTCGAATTAAAAGATCTACTGCAGTTTCAAATATGCTCTTATTCGTTGTAATTTCAAAGTTTATAACAAATTATGTATGTTAAATAAATAAAATTCTAAAGCCCAAAAGCATAAGGTCGGATGTGCCATTGTACGTCAAAAACAGTCGTCGTATGTGCCTTTACTGTGAACAAGCACTTAAGACCAAATGCTTCTGAAGAAGTATAATAGGCATTCGTCCTTATGGTTCTAAGGTCTAGAATTGCATCTCCTTTCCTTTACCATGTACCTTACAAAAATTAGCAAAACAGTACAATTATTATACTATTTCCATTTTTTTATTTTCTCGATGACAGCTCCTGTGGTAAACTTGAATGGGCGTCTTTTTTACATTATGTTTGCATTATTTTATAAAAATATGACGCTTACACACTTACAAGGTTATACCTACCGAACCGAAACCGATAGGGATGGGATATCGATAAACGTAACACGATAACAGACCCGATATTTTTTACAAAGTGTAAGAAACAAAACTACTGCCGGATACTTTGTACAACTTTATTAACTAATATTATATAAACAAACACAATGGCGGTGGGCCATTGAGTCATAGTGACTTTGAAAAAATATATTTGAATGTTTGTTGTTGTATTTTTCTTTGTTCAAAATATAATGAATATATGCGATCGATATCATTACTTATTTGGTCACAAATCAAATTCTAACTGTCATCGAGAAAATAAAGAAATGGAAATAGTATATTATTGTTATTAAATGATAAATCCTATTTATTGATTAATTCCTTATTTTAAGTAGCTAGGTAGCTGTATGAAATATTACTATATCATTTTAACAAAGTCCGTTTATTTCATACTTAGTGCCAAACGATAAATAACTATTTATAGTATAATCTTTATTATAAAAAAAATATGTAGACATTGTTTATTGTACATAGTGTATGAAATGAATATTTTATTCGTTTATTAGAATGTTACTATAGCATAAACCGAGTGTTAGATATGAGAGTTAGACTATCTTATAGATATATCAATTATGATTTACTAAAAGATAAATGATAATAATAAAGTATAATAATTTTAATCCATATTTTGTAAGGAACTAGAGAGATGTCAACTATATCGATACAGATTCGAGCGTGTATGTTAGAACGTTCACTCTGTGACTCAAATATATTTAATATATTGAAAATTAATTAAGTAGGAGTTAAGCTCCCATGGTAAATATCATAAAAATATTCTTATTGAGAATACACCAATAAGAGAATACCTACTTGTAGTTAGTTGGTGACACTCGCTATACACATTTGTTGTATTGATTACAGATACTGATGTAATCTATGACAAACTTTACGGAACACAATATATTAATGCTTTTAATAATATTTTTGTATTTTTTTCTCTTCTGTAGAAACACATCACAGAAGAAATGTAGATAGACCTAGTTTGGGCTACGGAACTACGAGTTTCGTAGTCTCGTAGCACATACTCTCGCTACGACCTTTCTACGCCAATTTCGGAAAAAACTCAAAGCTTTAGAATTTTAACAAAGACTTTATAAGCTTTGCCGAAACAACTGTTTAAGCATATATAAGGTTTTACGTCCGTAAAGATTACAATAAAATAAATTGAAATGTACCTCAATACCTCTGAATAAAAATTCTTTGCATAATGTATCTATCCGCATCACCGTTGCATCTATTTGGCATTTTTTGTGTGCTCGTAATTTTCTGAACAATACTTAAATGAAATAATTTGTATAGTAAAAAGAAAGAAGATTAAAAAGAATTTATGTGTACCTACTTACTTCAGACTTTTTGTAGACTGGCTGGGTCATTACGTAAAAATGCAATAACAGAACAGATCGAACAGTCTTCAAACTTAAAAAAATGTTTTTCAAATAAGACCAGTTGCTTGTTGAGAGACAATATGCATTTATTACTACGATACTAATTTTATTTTCTAAACGACATAATAACGATTTGCGATTTAGGAGCAATTGCAGCGTTATATCCTCTGTTAATTTGCTGTTGCTAATGCTACGTAATTGACCTGCCGACTTCCTATTTAAGTTCGATGAATTTGCTATTTACCTAATGATGTAGCACATTCTATTACAAAATAATGTACATACATAAATTTATATATATATATATATATATCTATAAAAATGTGTCAGACTCTCCTGTAAAATTGTTTATTTCATCCAAATAATAACTTGAACATTCGAACCAAAACATAAAGAATCCGAATTTCAATAATGACATAATCTAAAATAAACAGAAACATTAACTAACTGGGTACAATTTTACATTTTATAACGTACTTAGGTACCGATTATTACTATTGATTTACATATTGCAGCTTTAATGTAATAGTGACACAAAACCAAATGTGTAACTTAACGATAATGCATTTTAGTCACATGATATTACGGATCAATTTGTGTTGAATCATAACCTTATTTTGTGTCACTATTACATTAAAGCTACGATATACGTAGCACAAGCTTTATTTACGTGTAAATAAATATAATAATTTCATGAACAATTACTATAAGGCGGGGTTATTGTAATTAAGTGAGTTTGTGTAATAAGTCACCTAATATATTTCTAATTTTATTAAAATAAATTATTTAATAACGAACTCATTTATGAATAAAAAATGAAAAATAACGAATTTGTGTTGCTTACAAAAGACCCAATATTAAAAAATAATATTGGGTATGAAGTAGGGTTCCTAACTATGCGGTAATAACTAGTCAAACTATGAAAGTGAATAATTATTACACACACTTGCTTAAAATACGTATGTTAATCAGAAGCACTTTAGTGAGATAGATATCTATTATAACGAATGAATATTTTTAATTAATCATACATTATTAGTTCTAGATATAAAGTCATACGAAAAGAGAAAATAAATCTAAATGGAAAATTTCCGGTGTTTTTCATTTCATTTCGTCTCCCTTTCCTAATGCCTAGTTTAAATCAGTAGGTACCTACCCAAATCGAGTTGTATCCACTTTAGTTGGGTAGGTACGGACTGTCAATGGGGAAAAGTGGAATAAGCCTTAAACTATAACCATCTAAAACAAACTTATTATAATTTACGATCTATCTACAAGTGTCACTACTGCACCATGATTTGTTCGTAATTGCTAACTGCGTTTCATCCATCAAGCAATGGCTAAAAGAGATGTCAGAACGGTTCAACACCCAAACCTAATTATTGGTGGTTCCACCGTAGAACTGCACAATGCAATGATGTTATAGTAAAAAAGTAGTAGATACGGCATCCAGGCTTTAAAAATGACACCACGAAACTAAGCTAATTGTAGTACTTGAACGTAGGTATATGTATCTCGTTTTTACACACGCAAATTTTCATACTGTTCTGTTTACTCTCTAGGTACGAAAGTTGTACCTACCTACCTCTTTAACAACATCATTGGAACAACGCGATTTATTTACCAAATAGGAGCAGGTAGGTACAGAGATAACAAGACTCTAATAAGTCTACACGGAGACCACTCAAACCGAGGATCCGTTGGAGAAGGATACGCGCGCTAACGCGATACGCCCTCTTCCCATTCTGTTCACCCTTTGTTTGCAATGCACTGTACGATTGACCTGGTCCGGCAGATTTAAAATCCGAAAAACCCGCCAATTCTAAATACAGTGACAGTTGCACAAAACTTCTCTAAGTCCGCGACCACCCTGCGCAGGTTGATAAGTTTGCAGTGCCGTAAATAGGGCGGTGCCACCGGTGCCCAGGCACAGGGCGTAGACTCTGGGCGGCGCAAGAATGGCTAGTCCAGGCAGGACTATTATTTTTTCGGTATGCTCCTAATTGTTCATAAAAATTAATCTTAAACATCAGAGCAACGCATTTGCACTAGTGAACTACTGAATGAGACACAGTGGGTAACTCCCGCTGTGTCTCATTCACTAAAACTCATAATATAATAGGCGAAAAGTCCAATATACCTACCCAAAAAAACAAGGTGACAGTTATAGAAGCTCGAACAGGGCACAGAAAAGGTTATTTACGGCGCAGTAAGTTTGCAAACTTACGCCGTCAGACAAAGTACCTAAATCTCTTTCTCTATGCGTTATCGCATCTAACTATTCGTATTCACGAAAAAAAATCTTTGATTCCTCTATAAAAGGAGCCTTTTGTTGAATAATGATGTCCACGCAATTACAACAAATATTTACTGGTGACACTAATCACAGCTTTTAAAACTCCTACCTGTCAGTACTCATCAGTACAGCCAAGAAGGCTCAAAAGACTGAACATGTTATCACTACTTATTACTTCTAAAAAAATAAAGTAATTGAAATGAATCAATTTCGTGTAATGATATTTCACGTAGAGTATTTCATAACAAAATAAAGTTAGAATTTAGTTTTAATTGATAACAATTTTTACTATTGTATCGTTGATAGAAACAAATAGAAACTTAAATATTACAGTAAAAATATAACGTTTTAAATAGGCTGGTGCTTTACAATGTCGCCACGAAAAAAGCCATCTAGCTTATTTAAGTTGTGTATTAAAAATTGTATTAGTCTTATTTATTCAGCTTGTTATGATATTGAGAAAAATTATCCTGAAAGCTTTGAGGCATGTGAGGAAAACGCGATGGATTTAAAATGCCAATTGATGGGAATGCTTCCAGCCAGGTAAGGGGGCAATCTTTGTTATTGTTTTGTTCAAATTGTCAAATTCTGAAACCCTTGTCAGATGGCCATAAAAAAGTAATGAGGAATGTCTCTTAATATTTATCATTCACAAAGCCCAAAGCCTTTTCTTAATTAGGTGCCTAGTTATTTCTCTCATAATTAAATTTTTGTAATAGATAGTCTAACAGATTCGTCAATATCAAGGAAAACATAGCCAAATTGTATTAACAGCTCTACTGTAAATGTACTATAGATATTTAAGTTTGGGAAAATTAGAAAAAGTCATATACCTATATATATATTTTTTTATATGTTTAGTCTCAGCTTAACATCTTTATCATACTAGCTTGTGGCCATGACTTTGTCCGCATGGAATCCTATTGGTCTACATTATATGGACTATAGCCTTATAGGCTATTTAATGTAATCAATATTCATTATATTATATATACATTGAAAATTTTTGAATTGCACCAGTAGTTCGTGAGATTTGTTAATAATATTAATAAAGACCAGCTGTGATGCAAGGTTTATTCTGGACAAGGTTGCAAACACATTATCAATAATAGACTACTATAAAGTAGTCTCAATCACAGTACAATTTTAAGGTAAATCATTAACTTTTTAATATTATAGTCTATTCATGACCACGACTGGTGAAACCCATGTCCAAACGTTGGATAATTAAAAAGGTAATGATTTGACTTAAAAATGTACTGTTATTAAGACCTGCATCTACTTTGAATTGTCAACTATTTAAAATAAGACTTGAGTAAATTCTTGTTGGCGAGTTTGAGTAAATTTAATTTGGCTGGGTTCCATGTCCTTGTGACATTACCTCTAAAAACTGATAACGAAGTCCAAAATGTGCTGCATTGCTCAACCAATACTTTTGGCACAACTATGTTATAGTATTTGAAATTATTTGATCATCATCATCAGCCCATACAATGTTCACTGCTGAACATGGGCCTCCTCCCGAGGGGAGGTGTATACGCAGTTAAAGATGAAATTACATAAGCAACATCTTTGACATTGACAAGAGTTTTGGCAACTAATTACTTCCTTTTAAATATTAATCATCCTTTTAGAAGGGGGGTGTAAAATATTTTGAATTTTAATGTAGTAGAGTTGTCATAGTGTTAAGTGTTTTGATAAGCTATGTTCCTTTCAAAATCAATTCGGCATTTATTTTAAGAAACTACTATAGTATTCAGGATTATATTGAAGATAAAGACGTTTGGCTATCGGTACCATCTTGCACCTACCTCCCTGAGGACCATACAGCCAAGTACAGTAGTTGTAATTAGAACTGTATCTTATTCTGTGAACTGTCTGTAATTGATTTCATGGTGTACTTTAATTATAAATACCGCTAGTTCTGTCTCAATATCATTCAATCTTATTGAGTAAAACTAAAATAAATTAGGTATAACAAGACAACCGTTTGGGCAATAAATGTGTATGCCTACTAAAAATAAAAGATAATAATTGGACCAAAACCCCGCGTATTTGTCCATTTGAGTATGTTTCGCCGGACCGTCTCATGTGGGCCGTGTTGAAACCGGTAGTAAAGTAACCCACTGAGTTTGTTTCGCCGGATCTTCTCAGTTGGGGCGCATTAGATCCGGTGGTAGCATTAAAGCGCGTCCGTCATTATATGCTCATGGTCCACCCAAATAATGACAATTGTTTTGACATAATATAGACAGAACAAGCATTTTGTGTCGCTAAGAACAATTATAAATAAATAAATTATAATAATAACATATAATATATGATAATATAAAAATTATTAATTTTATAGATATAAATAAATAACAAATATAATTAATTAAATTTTTCTAATTAATGTTTGACTATTTACAAGTGCCTGTAATTGGTTTACGTAAATAAAAATGATTTTTATTTATTTATTTAAACTTTAAAATTAAATTTATTTATATAATTTTTATATTTCATGAACTCTTAACATTGGCCACCAGTATGAGGTTGGGCCCTTTCTTTCTTTTTTTTTCATTGTACATTAAAACTTATGGTAAATCATATTTTTCATAAAATTACCAAAAACAATATCTTGTGAACTATGAAATAATTTAATGTTACTGATATATAGTTTTTTAACTTTACTATAATAAAATTTGAATAAATCAACTATACTAGACTAATTTAAGCAGCCATAGCCCAATGGATAGTCATCGGACATTGCCGTACCGATATGAACCCACTCATAACACAAGTGTTTAGCTTAGCATGGTGAGTTAACAAGAATAATAGTAGTTTGTAAAAGTCTGCAAGTAGACTTGAAAAAAAAAAGTAATGTACGCAACGGATTTTGATGCGGTTTATTTTAATAGATAGAGTGATTCAAGAGGAAGGTTTATAATGTATAATACATCAGCATTACACCCGTGCGGAGCCGGGGCGGGTCACTAGTTAACTATTAAATTAACTAAGTATATAAATCATACAACACTTATCAAATAAATATTTTGTCTCGATTTTGAAACCACATGCGTATGGGATTCTCAAACCAGTAATATGTACTTAAATTAGTAAAATAAATAAGTAAACTTTATCTAAATCTTTGCTTTGGTAATGTCATATCTCGCTTTAATGATTTTTATTATCATAGCAAAAGAGACCACTAAGACTCATGACATTCCTAAGCAGTCTCATAGTTCCAATAAGAGAGTTTGAGTCAAGGCCTAACTAAATTTAACTTATATATTAAACGTAATATTTTCAATGAATGCTAGTATTTGCTTTAAAAAGCAGATAAGCATTTAAGAGGGCAATCATGTCAGCACATTGGGAATGTTGCCCATTAGTGTAGACTTAGAATAGTTAGTTTTAGTTAACATTAGCTATGTGTAGTTTATATATTGCATTAGATTTAAGTTCTTCTAAAAAAAAATGGTTGGTAAATTTTTCTTTCTATATTATTGTTTTATTTAAACTATGATGAATTTGGCAATTTGATATGATCTAAGAATCTAAAATTAGTACCAACAGACTTACAATAATTTCTGTTTACAAATAATAATGAATATTATTACTTTTGCAGGTTATTTGATGTCCTCTGTTCAGAAAGAACATGCTGCCAGTACCGCGGCGACCCTCGCGTACAGCTTCGCGTTCTGACACATCCCAACATGAGAGTTTTCCGCAAATGCGAGCTCGATTATGGTATACCACAAGCATTCTGGGTCCGAACCCTTTCCACCTTTACTCGCCTAGTCGTCCTCGATCTCAAATTCATCTGTAGTGACGAAATCTTACAAGTCATTGGCGCCCACTGTTTCTTACTAGAAGAGATCAATATTGTCTCTAGAGTTGATATCTGCAAATCATTATTCAATGCGTCCGTTTTAATTAGGAATGTTTCGGACGCTGGTCTCTGTTTTATCACACGTTTAAAAAAATTAAGGATCTTGGCTATGGACTCTCCTAGAAACGAGCGCGCGAGGCGTATAGGCCGCTGTGTATCTCAATCCGGAATCGTAATGTTAGTCAGTTCATTACCTGTTTTAGAAGAGTTAAAAATTGAGTCTTGCGACATTGGGTCGACTTTGATAGGCACAACGATGGACATCGGACCTCTTAGCCTCAGAAAAATAAACTATCACTTCGCTTCAGCTGATGGTATTAAGAAATTGGTAAGGATTTGCCCGCTTCTTCGCGATTTATCAGTAACGCACTTATCTGAGCACAATAAAGACGAAATACTACAGCAAATATCAGTCAGCGGATTGCAACTGAATCGATTACATCTTTCTTTCTTTTCCTACACGGATTCCATGCAACAACTTTTGTCGGTGAAAGGCAATTATCTCACACATTTTACTCTGTGGGAACTAGACCATTCTTTAAGTTTGGATGCAGTTCTGTCTTTAGGACAATGTTGTCCGAATCTGAGTTTACTCTGCTTGATGACACAATCTAAATGTTTGGTTATACCTAGGTATTTTCGGCGACCAAAGAACATATTTTCAAAACTCAATAGTTTAAGTTTAGGTAACGACAATTTTAATATAGATCATATTTTGTCATTTTTCTTAGAGTGTACGGATAATTTACAAAACATTGTTTTGAAATATCAAACAAAGACTAATATAGATGAAACATTATTGCATTTAATAGATAAGGGACATTTGAAGAATATTAAATATTTGTGGTTAGATTGTACTTTAGAAGTATCGAAAAATGTGACCATAAGGATTATACAAATGTGTTATAGACTTAAAACGCTTACAGTTGATGTTTCGACGGATATGAGTGATATACTCAGGTATATACACAACCACAATTTAGATTTAAAAATGGGCAGTTATTAGATTTACTCAAATTGTATTTCAATAATATAGTTTTATTTCTATTCTCGTCGTTTCATTTCGATTCGATCCCCACATATTGCACTACCGACGTAAACTCGCTAGTAGCACAAGCATTTTAGCTTAGCACTACGTGTTAAGGCGCAACGTTCGCATTTCAGTCATTTAACGAAGAAGTTGTCGGAAAGTGGCATTTCTTATTAGAAATATTTGAAGACGATTTATTTTGCGAAAGTAAGTCGCAATAACAGACCTATGTTAAGTCATTATTAGGTCAAAAACATAAAAAAGGCTTGTGAATATCTGTAATCTAAATTTTATTATTGTATTCAAATTCATTGGTCTACTGATGCTATTAACTTTTGAGGCTTATTAACCATACACCCATTGTTGATTTTTATATTCGCAAAATAAACAATTATTTTAACAATTAACATTTAAAAATGCCATATTCTGATATATTCATCGATAAATACTTTAAGTGCGAAAGTTCCGTCTTGACTAAAATACTGGTAGTGTGCAAAAACTGCTAGACATCCTAAAAAAAAAGTAAAAATGAAACACATAAGTACGTATACTAGCTTAAATATATTCGTAATTTTACAATATTTACAATTTTTTTTTATTTATATGCATAATAATATTACAATTTATTATTATTATAAGCTATTTTATTTAGTCATATTTGTGTTTAAATAATGATTCCAAATAACAATTTGTTTCAGTCTAAAATTTTCTCTTTATTGTAGTGACAACAACACTTGAGAGGCTGAGGTTGTAATGTGTATCAGGTGGCTAATTATGTAACGAAATGACTATGACTTCAATAAACATGTCTTCATTACTGTAGGTTATTGTATATGTTATTGTTACTGAATTATTGAAGCTACATTCAGTAAATAAATTAACATATAAAAAATTTTTTTGCATGCATGTTAAATGATGAGTAAAACTTGGTCACATTATCTCGAGACCTCGCTGGAATGCCTCGTTCTCCTTTCACCTCCCCGCGCTCGTCACGGACGCACCATATCCGACGCAACGTGACGTCATCGACGCCAGGTCTCGAGATAATGTGACCGGGATATAGGTAGCAAAGACATTCTAATAAAATTCATAGAATTTCTTTTAAAGTCCCTTCATTAGCCTTCAGGTGTCAATAAGATGACTTATGCAATTCATACACTTCTTACTAAAATTAAAGCGGAAACATATTGTTAAAACGCGACGCGAGCCGATGAAACGCGAGTGTTGAGTCGAATCAAATGTATTGTTTTCTTTACACTTCTGGTCTGGTCACACTATGAACAGGTCGCGTCGCGTTTTAACAATGTTTCCACCTTTATACTTATAGCCAAATAATGTTCTCGCATACCACTGTTAACTACAATAGCTAACCTTAGTGGACAGTGTACAAGAAACTTAGTACCTTATTAATCATTACAAAGTATTACAATATGCTTTTTTATCATTTGCAATTTAAAATCCTATCCTATCATTTAACATTCAGTTTTAAATGTTTCGTATAATTGACTACCTATATTGATAAATAAGAAATAATACGTATGAAATTCCAATTTATCAGTAGTTTATAGTTAAACTACATATAAATTATTGTGGTATCGACATGCATAATAAAATATTTTCATTTTACATTTATTATTTATTATTTATAAACATGAAATGATTTTTTTTTCTGTGTCGCGGAAAAATTTATAAATCTTTACATAGTATAAAACAAAGTCGCTTGCCGCTATCTGTCCGTCCCTATGTATGCTTAGATCTTTAAAACTACGCAACAGATTTTGATGCGGTTACATTAGCATGGCACCCGTGCGAAGCCTGGGCGGGACGCTAGTACATGATATACGGACAAAATACATATATACAACAAAAGTAGCTAATTTAAAATAAAACCAACTTATAAAATACTACCTACTATTCTAAATCTATTCTATGAACTGAATTGATATGCTAACTATCATCTCAATTTTATATGAATTTTGATATAATTTCAAAGACTTCAATAAAACCAATAAAAACTAAGTTAAATCTAAACTGGAAATAAAGTCTAAATACTCTTTACCACCATGATGTACCAAATTGTTACAAAAATATCTTAATTAAACTATATTTACGGACAATAAATAAACATTATTATCATTTTTACATAATATAAAAAAAAAAACATTCATCTTAATAATTTGACCCAAACCATTTAGATAAATAAAAGCCATAAGCACGAGACTAGGGCGTAGCGAGCAGGAAGGGCAGCTGCGTCGACTATCATTAAAGCACAACCATGCTCGACAAGAATGCTCTATTGTCGAGCATTGTCGTGATTTTATCTCTACTAGTGGGCGAAATTCGAACATAAAGGGATGACGACAAAAATATATTTCGTACGCCAGTTATCTAATCAATAAAAAAAATAATAAGAACAACAAACCATAAAGATCAGGAGAGGCTTGTGACGTCACTCTTAGGTAAAATTGTAGCTCGAAGTGACGTCTCATGAAATTTCAAGCGCGGTATCGTATTTTTTTTTACAGAACTTAAACAAAAATGTGTCCTGTATTTTTTCATCTCTATTGAAGAAAATATTAGCATTCATTCATTCAAACACTCCTGCTCCTTATGTAGATGATGGACAGTGTCGTTTATATCTTCGCATATTTCAAATAATAACACATTTTTTGTCACATTGCTTGTCTATGGTCAGCCTGATAGAATTGTCGGCGCGCGTGAATTGTAATTTCAATATTAAGAAGGCATCATTCCGGCGCAATTTGAACATGGAACGCATTCTTTCCGCGTAGATTCCATTCGCGTCGCGCCCCTTTCTTCGCTATCATTGGTATGTATTATATATATATATGGATAACGACAACGATGGTCGCAGCTGCCCCGTTTACGTTTACGAACCAGAGAGTAACTTTATATATTGAGAGTAAATTCGTATCTTTACTAACCAGAGAGTAAATTTATTATTTTATTAAGAACAAGGAAATAGCTTTTTTAATATGCAGTATGCTAGTATAGTATATAAGATGCTTCTAATTTATGCGAACCCTTCAACAGTAGATACTGTCTACTACAACACTAACCGATCCCCGGGAGAAAAGGGAGACGGGGGATGATTGCCGTGCGAGCGGAGCTTCCCTATCGATAAACCTTTGTAGGCGACGGACGTGAGCCATACAAAAACTCATTCATTGTTACGTTTTCAATCTCATTAAACCTTTTTAAGTCAATTATTTGTTTTATCTTGTCCCATAATTGTATATAGATACTGTCACGTGTCTTTTATTACATTTGTGAAATAATAAATTAAATTTTACCGTACAAACTACATGTACATTTGAAAATACATGTTTCTTTTGAAAAATGTCGTCCCCCAATACTAGAGTAGAATGAGAGGGGTCTTACTCCACGCTTATTAATTTTAATGTAATTTTATTTTCAGTAAAAATTTGGTAAAATAAAATGTTTTATTTCACAGAATTTCATCACTTACGTAATCAGTATACATAATACCATCTCACCTTATATATTATATAAGTTTTATCGAACATTACTTATATTGAAAAACACGATTCATTCGGGCCCACTTTCTCCACTCTTTCAGAAGAAGGTTTAAATGTATCAACAGTTGAAACGCGTTGACCGAACTCAACAACAAAATACGACAGTTTCTTACGGCTATTTTTACAATGCTCAGATAAAAATTATCAGAGGAATAAATGTTAATATATAAAGCTAAAGAATTTGTTTGTTTACGTAAACGCGATAAAGTCAGGAACTGCTGGACCGATTTGAAAAATTCTTTCAGTGTAAGATAGCCTATTTATCGAGTACGGCTATAGGCTATATTTTATTATGAATTTCCCACGGGAACAGGAGTAACGCGGGTGAAACCGCGCGCAGGAAGCAAGTCATAATTTAATTTAAAATTTATTCCTCAGATAATTTTTATCTGACTATTGATAAATTAGCCCTTATTCTACTATTTTTATACGGCTTGGCCCTCCCCATAAAGAATCCTGGCCACACCCTTGTAAATAGAGGCTCTATTATCGTAATCATAAATGTATCACACTAATCAACCCTTCAAATCACTTCACTCAGAGTCACTTCACACTAAATTGTTCAAACGTTTAACCCTTTTCACGTCATATGGCCAGCGGGTCAGTCAGGCCATTCGTATGCTATGGTTCCTTATTTTCCACTACCATTTCCTTATCATTGTCTTTTTCGTCTTCATAGAACTCGTTTTTAGGTTCCACCATTTTGTCTGATTCTTCCTGACTGATTCTTACATCGGGATCCGGGTCCTCTTTGACCCTGTAGTCTTCGGGGAAGAAGTCACCTGGAAAATTGTAAACTAACTATGTAACAACCACTTCTTCCGCATAAGCGTGCCCGCCCCAGTCATACTTTTTGTAGGGCCGATAATCGGACAAATTTTTCCTCCTGGCAAGTGCGAGCGGCCGACTGTCGGTGAGCAGTGTGCGTCAACGCATACATTTCCGGACGTTCCATTTACACCGACAATCGGATCGGTCGGGATGCGCCGATTTTATCTCTGACCGACTTAGTAGGACGTGTGCGTTATACTATTGCAATCATTACGTACTATTTTCTCCTACAAAAAGCCGGTCACCGATTGTAGGATTTGGGCTTGGGATTTTATAAACTAATAATGAATGTCCCGTCAAAATCAGATTTGGAGATTAGGCGGAATACACGGCTAAACATACAGACAAAGTATAAGTAATATTATACCTATATTGTTGATGCTTGGCAGGCGGGTGACACACAAGGAAACACTGCCCTAGTATACGCTTGTTATAGATGATGTTATAACAATCGGGTCCAATGGTTTAACGTGCTTTTCGAGGCACGGATGGTAGTCTGTCAACCAAACTAGACCCGGAAAGAAATCTTAGAATTTACACAAAGATTTCTTTTTCGGTATGGGGATCGAACCCACGGACTCCGAGACTTAAAGCTAGGAAGACAGGGGTGGTATTTTAAGCCAAAAACAAATAGATTAAAAATAATATATTGATGGCTTAGTACCCATAGAGATAATTATAATTAAGTATGTATACACTTAAAATTTGTATACCAAAATCTGTTTTAACATATGAAATATTTTTTTTAATTTAAGACCTGTGTTTTAATAAGCTTTTTTAAAACAAATAAACCATTATAATTATTATTATAACACCTACTTAATAGAACTACAATGGTCGTACCTGGTACATGCGTCATCTGCACGGCGGGCGAGTGCTGACACATCTTGAGATTATCGTACACATGCTTTGTGATAGCCTCCAAGTACTGCTTGCTGTTCGCGTTATTCGTGCTGAAATATACGTTAATCCATATTATGATAAAATATAATAGATATTCGCTGTTTTGCGGAAAGAACGAGGCAATTCAAAAAGAGAAACATTGAGAAAACGGTTCTTAAGATCCAGACATTAAAGTTTATTTTCCCATACTTACTCTTTTTGAATTGTACCGTTATTCTCGCAAAGCAGCGAATGTAGCGACATCTACAAGAGCCGCACAAACTACAAGAAGACGAGCAGCGCCATCTAGCGTCAACCATCACAACTAACCTGTATCGCGATATACAAGTTCGCAAGCCAATTCAAACATATCAACGGGTAAAAGACTAATTGAGCTTAGCGCCATTATAGGCGACATTGAAATAAGCATTTTATGATTTTTTACATAAGGTATATAATTGAATATCGCTCACGGTGTCGCTTATCTCAATTAGCCGTTTACCCGTCGATATACAAGTTCTAAACAGCATCAATTGGCTGACGGCCGCCGCCAGCACCTCGGCAAAGAAGATCTTCATTCTCTGTGGAGGAACACCACCAACCGTTCCTCAACAGATTTTTTTTTGGCACTAATCCCTCCCACACTCCCGCCACTGTAACTCCTGTAAGCCAGGATCAACAGCGGCACACACGAAAGAGGCTCTAAGCTGTTAGGCTTAGGCTGGTCCCGGGACACCTAAATGTCTTGGATCCCGCATCCAATTTAATCAGAAAGTTTATAGGAGGAGTTGGAAAGTAAAATTCCACTTCCCTCCAGCGCAATCGGGAGACATAAATGAACGAATGAGATTTTTAACCCCAGGAAAAGACACTTATAATAATAATTGGATAAGCCAATCTCTACAGATATATTGGAACACTCAACAAGTACCTTACTTCAACAACCCATTTACGTCCACTGCTGAACATGGACCTCAAGCAAGTCAGGTAGGAAAGACAAACCAGGGTTGTTGAGGGTTGTTATAATCACCACGTCTCGCAGGCGGATTGGTAATCGCAGTTACATGGTGAGTATTCTAGTGCTAATAGATGCAGTTGCCCATTCATCAGTTGTATGTCCATTAGTCGCCTCTTACGACACCCTTGGGAAGACGCGGAGTTTTCTAAATATTTTTCTTCCAAGTTGTCATCATCATCATCAGCCCGTATAACGTCCATTGCTGAACATGGGACTCCTCCCGAGGAAGGGTATTTGCCATAGGCACCATGCTTGGCAGGCGGGTTGGTGACAGCAGTACTATGTTGTACCACACAAGGAAACTGCTGCTGCCCGTTCCTTAATATACGATTGTTATACATGATGTTATAACAATCGGGACCAACGGCTTAACGTGCGTTCCGAGGCACGGAGGGTAGTCCCTCAACCAACCAGACCCGGAAAGAAATCTAAAAATTTACACAAAGATTTCCTGTCCGGCGTGGGGATCGAACCCACAACCTCCGAGATTTAAAGCGAGCCAAATACCGCTACGCTACGGAGGTTGTCTAAGCTTCTAAGTTGTGTCCCTATAAAAACGTTACCTGTTTATATCCGGGTGTAGCTGGAAGTCTGGAGCAAAGAACTCGAGATACTCAGTGTATGGCAGCTCGTTGGAAATATTCTCATCAACTAGAAGTGACGTTTCGTAAGTCCAACAACGGGCCACGTTTCTCAGCGTGTAGCTGAAATGTTACAACATAAAAATAAGCATGGTTCTACATACATAGTGGCAGTTGAAAATAAACCATAAAGCAAAGAAAATAATAATTATGCACATAAAAATACCAACAAATACAATATACATTCAAACCCCGGATATATATAAAAAACAATAATCAAGAATGGTATTTTAAGTCTACCTTTATCTATAGCGAAAAAATCGAAAATCAAATTGTTTACCAGTGTTTACTCCTCTGGATTTGGAAAGTTTTTTTTCGAAATTTATTGTAGAGGGTTGGTCTTGGTAGGGTCGGATTTAATGGAGGGCCGGGTCCGGGTCCGAATCCGCGTGGGGCTGTACACCGTGATTGACACAACTATGATTTTTTATTTTAATTTTTTTTTATGTAAACTTTAATTACCATTCTTGATTATTGTTTTTTGATTAGTATATACAGTATGTTAACTAACAGAGGGCGTTCCCGTTAACCCGCAACAGTATAGCATCCATACATGCAAAAAAAATAATTACCATTCGAAAACAAAATGTTTTTATTTTTTTTAATATTAAAATATTCACCAAAAATTTTAAATCGATACGTAAAAGAAACACTCTGTGCACGCGTACTTGAAGAAAGGCAACGCTAGTACTACGTTAGGTACTTAGGTACTATTCCACGCTACTATTTTGATTTTAAACAGGAGGTTTCGAATTTATTGCCAATTAATTATTTTTTTGAATTCGGATTATTTTATGCTTATTTTTCTATACTGATATTTTTGTTTTAATCTATTAATGATATAGATTAACGAGTTTAAGGGAACGCCCTCTGTTATTTAACATACTGTATGTGAAAATAATTGATTTAGCCAAAGTAATAAACTTCTTTGTTATTGTTATAATTGGTATGATATAATTTATCTAAGTACAAAACATATTGTTAACGGATCGCATGCTTCGTCTTACAACCATATAACTAGTTACATTAATAAATTTTAAATATCTCTCACTAGCTCGCGCACCCCGCGGTATTACGCGTTACTCTGCTCCAGTGGGTCGGAGCGTGATGTTTTGTAGCCTATATGGTAATCCAGCGTATAACCTATCCCGGTGCAAAATGTCAGCCAATTCCGTAAAAAAATAGTTTTTACGTGAAAGAGTAACAAACATCCATCCGTCCATACTTACAAACTTTCGCGTTTATAATATTAGTAGGATGTAAGTGAACGTATTATATATACGTAGTATATGTTCATATGAGAATAAAGATTCTTTAAGCCCATATATACTGTCAAAGCTGTACTTAACATCGATTCTAAATGTTTAGCAGGTCTGCCATTTACTCATGTATTATCCTATTATGTTACATCGCCAAAAACCATCCATACTAACTTAATTAATACACTCACCCGCCTCCACCAACCACTAAAGTGGGTACATTCAAGTTCTTAACGAACTTCACGCACTCCCCGTGTCCTCTCGTCGACAATGAGAAGCACCCCAGACGGTCGCCTGCTAACGAGTCCGCACCACATTGTAGTACGATGGCCGTGGGACGGTAAAACTCCATTACATTTGATATGGTAGGCTTGAATACCTGGAATGTTAAAGGCATTATTTATAACTTGCATGTCATCATCATCATCATCTTCAACAAGTGTGTGTTGCCAGTGATGACCTATGGATCCGAAACGTGGTGCTTAATTATAGGCCTTATGAACAGGCTCAGTTGCTCAACGAGCTATGGAGAGGGCTATGCTCGGGGTTTCTCGACGAGATCGAAACAGAAATGAGGAGATACGTAGAAGAACGCGGGTTACCGACATAGCCCAACGGATTAGTTCGTGGCAATGGGTAGGCCATGTAGCACGGAGAATTGATGGCCGTTGGGGCCGAAAAGTTCTCGAATGGAGACCGCGGATCGGCAAGCGTAGCGTAGGACGTCCACCAACAAGATGGACGGATGATCTGGTTAAGGCCGAGGGTTATCACGGTGGATGAGGCCGCTCCTAAGCACAACAACTGGAGATCTATGAGGATGGCCTATGTCCAACAGTGGACGTCCTACGGCTGAAATGATGATGATGATGTCATCATCACGGCAATGGGCAGGACACATAGCTCGAAGAACTGACGGCCGTTGGAGCAGAAAGGTTCTCGAGTGGAGACCACGAACTGGCAAGCGCAGCGTAGGACGACCGCCTGCACGATGTACGGATGACCTCATAAAGGTCGCGGGGAGTCGGTGGAAGCAGGCCGCTAGCGATCGTTTCAGCTGGAAATCGAGGGGGGAAGCCTATGATCAGCAGTGGACTACAACAGACTGATGATGATGATGATGTCGTCATCATCATCTAAGCTTAACAAGAAAAAAGTATATTTAGGTCTGAGAAGCATATAGAACAGTATTTAAATAAATGAAGAGTAGGTTACATGTCACACTTGATGTCTTGAATATTTAACATACAAGCATTTAAAAAATTAAGCATTTTGACGCTCAAAACAGTATGTTTTAACTTGCATGTCATCATCATGGCAGTACAGTACGTCTACTGTACTGCCATGATGTTGTATGTCTACTGCTGAACATGGGCCTCCTTCCAAGAGAAGGTTATGACGTCACTACGCTAGGCAAGCAGGTTGCTTGCTACACTATTATGTACAACATATAGTAAGAAAGAAAGAAATATAATTTATTGAATACATTGACAAAGAAAACACAAATACAACAAAAAATATACATGCATGTACTAAAATAATGCTAAAAAGGACAAACAATGGCTGCAGTGGAATTTTCGCATTTACAATATATATAAAAGTTCAATATCATTATCATAATACTGACCTTAGAATGACAATAAAAATATATATCAAAGGTCAACAGTGCAATTGTAAATATATTCAAATAATATTGATGTTGTGTTTCTAAGTGCAAAACTCACGTATACTAAACATTCATGACTATTTACGTTTCCTTTTTCGTTTTATGACAGACATACATAGTTAGCCACAAGGCTTTTGCTACGAATTTAAATAAAGCCACAAGCATGGCTCCAGCCTTATTAAATAGTTTAAAAATAAACAACTAATTAACTTGGGTAATCAGGTGAGGCAAGGCACTCCCTGTGCTGCTTGCCTTGGCTTATGGCGGTAGCTGGTTTGCGAAATGTGGACTTCTAGACTTTTAGGGGAGTGTGGCATCTTATTTCAAATATTAGGAAAGTTAATTTTTGGTAGCTGCAAAGCCTGGCAGAACAGCTGCTTATTTTAATATACTTTATTATTTCATAAAATAATAAAATTAAAAAAAATCGTTCAAATTATTCAAATTGAAATTATGCATTTGGAATCTTCATAGTTTTTTCCCTACCGTGCAGTGCGTGACGTGGCGACTACTGAGAAAAACTGCCAAAAAACTTAATAGAAATCTCTTTTTTTTAGGGTTCCGTAGCCAAATGGCAAAAAACGGCACCCTTATAGATTCGTCATGTCTGTCTGTCTGTCTGTCTGTCTGTCTGTCTGTCCGTCCGTATGTCACAGCCACTTTTTTCCGAAACTATAAGAACTATAATGGTGAAACTTGGTAAGTAGATGTATTTTGTGAACCGCATTAAGATTTTTACACAAAAATAGAAAAAAACTATAAATTTTGGGGTTCCCCATACATAGAACTGAAACTCAAAAAATTTTTTTTCATCGCACCCATACTTGTTTGGTGTCTATGAATAGGTCTTCAAAAATGATGTTGAGGTTTCTAATGTCATTTTTTTCTTAACTGAATAGTTTGCGCGAGAGACACTTCCAAAGTGGTAAAATGTGTGTCCCCCCCCTGTAACTTCTAAAATAAGAGAATGATAAAACTAAAAAAAATATATGATGTACATAACCATGCAAACTACCACCGAAAATTGGTTTGAACGAGATCAAGTCAGTAGTTTTTTTTTAATACGTCATAAACCGTAAACTGCAATTTACCTTTCATTCAATCAACTATTTATAAACATCGATTAAAGTTACAACGAACTACAAGAACTTTTATACTATGTTCCTTGTTGTATTCTTGATATCAAAAGTAGGTAGGCACTTGCAACTAGTACGGAACCCTTCGTGCGAGAGTCCGACTCGCACTTGGCCGGTTTTTTAAATAATAATATTATATAAAAATTTTACAAAATTTTCTATTTTACATTGTAATTGGAGCATCCAATCCCCAGCATTTTTGGCACTAATATAATCAGAAATTTTAGAATATGCCCTGCATTTAAACAAAACACAAATAATCTCATGAGTAATTAATTTAAAAAAAAACCCTAAATTCTTACCTGTACATAACTCTGATCATCAATGCCTTCCTTCAGTGGAACATTCACCGAATAATACCTCCCACTTTCAGCTCCAATCTCATACATATCTCCAGTGCCGGGGAAGAAGTAATTACCGTACTTGTGGAAGCTCACAGTCATCACTCGGTCAGTGAGGTAGAAAGCTTCTTGTACTCCATCACCATGGTGTACGTCTATATCTATGTATAGCACTCTCGGATGGTATTTAAGGAGCTCAAGAATGGCTATTACTATGTCATTGACATAGCAGAATCCTGGAAAAAAAAATGTTTATGTAAGTTACACTGTAGACTGTTGCAGTGAAATGATTTAGTCATTACTAGGATACCTTATTAAATTTGGGACTTATCACGATCAAAATATGAAATGACACTAAATAAATTGTTTAAATTATTATTATAAAAATTAAATGAAAAAGACAACAAAGACGAAAAGAGAGGACAGCAAAATGCTTTGTAGCTGTTGTTTTATGTTATCTTTATTTACTTGTAAAACCGAGAAAATAGAAAAATAACATATTTTATGCTACTGTATCTATGCCTTCACTAAAACATAGTTATGATATAACACAGAAATTACCTCATGAAAAAATTTTCAACTGCATCATATTGAACAATACTTGTTACAAATTAAAAATGTCTTATTTTTGCCTAAAATGAGGTCTTTTTTTTGGATGCTCCTACTTAGCAAGGACTCACATGGAAATGTTTTATTATTTCACTATAGTATGGAAAAAAAACACACACAAAAAACCAATTACACACAAAAAATATTCTCCATTACCTGAAGGCTCAAACTTTTTTGCATGATGCAAGCCACCTGACCAGTTGATGGCAATATCACAAGCATTGTTGTTCAACTTCATAGCACCCTCGAGGGAGGCTCCTGTATACATGGAGCAGAAATCAAACAGACCTTCGAAGACCGGGCAATCATCACCCACATTATAATGCAGCAAATCTTTTGAGTAACCTGGAAATAAAACATAAATGTAAGTAACAGTTGTTTGCGGAAAGATGATTCTATGAGAGATTAAGTATTTTATTTAAATGAGGAAATCCTTTATTGCTATGTTTAATTTAATGATTAATTAATGTATGAGCCTGAATATCAACTATACTAATATTATAGAGGTAAAGTTTGTAGATTGTTTGTGAGGTTGTAGGAGATAATCTGTGGATCTACTAAACCAATTTTACAATTTCTTTTCCCAATAGAAAGCCACATTCATTCTGAGCGACATAGTCTATATTTTAAGTGAAGGTTTCCACTGCAATGGAATCTCCACGGATTAAACCATGCAGGGCATTTATTACATATAATGAACAAATAGTAAAGTCTTTACAAGCATGACACAAAAGAGTATTGCGTAAACTACAAGCAATAAAATGGTCAAATTTGAAAAAAATAATTGTAGCTGGCTTATGAGCCATTAAGCCGTTAGTCAGGCAGTGATCACCACAATATATTTAAATCTATAGGCTAATTATAAATTTCAAAATCAATAAATCTGCTCCAAAGTTTAACCACTGACCATTTGTTGAAACATACCTACTGCATATAATTAATGTATTCAAGATCAAGGTTATATGAACTGATGATCTCCAAAGTACCTGAAATACTAAATTATATGTAATCCTGACTTACTCTGAATATTCTGTGGTGTAACATTTTGCAAGAATTCTATGTAATCTTCGCTGTGGAAACGACACATATCGTGTGCACTAGCTCTGTAAGGCTTGTATATTTGCATCTTTTTATGAAGCCCATAATTTAATACCAAGCTATGGGTTACGGCCAGTCTGTGCGGTTTCATCGGATGCCCAGGCCCATAATGGAAGTTCCCCACATCAGCATTGTAGAAATAAGCCACCTTTTGTTGAGTCATAGCGGATAAACAAATACGTATTCTTTTAAAACCAAAATAATGCCGAGAACTACAGCGATAACCAATAAACGTTTTGTTAGCTCAATATCACCAAGCATGATGGCTAAAACATAGTGACGGAATAAATAGTGTACATGAATGTATGTAAAGATAATTATAATTATTTTTTATGCTATAAAGTATTATGGAAATCGAAAGAAAAACATGAATTAACAAGGAAGCTTCGCATTTCTTTGACGTTTACTGTTTTGTGACATGACAATGACATTGACGTTTTAGAATAATGTTGCCAGAATATTTGTCGATGCTACCATTACTTTTGGTAGAACTATTAAGAGGGGTTGCGTCGCGGTTGTCAAAAACGTATTTTGTATAATTTTTATTTATGTTTGGAGATTATACCAAAAATATGGAGAAGAGGAAGATTCATATTTTAGTATGGAATTCTATTGCGTACTCCTTTTAGATTTCGATTGCATAGGTACTGTGTGTTTTACATATTAAAAATACTGACATAGTAGTTTACAAAATATGCCATTAGGTATCATGCCAGTTTTTATAAACAGTAGAATTTTGTTATAATTACAACATTTATTACAATCCAAAAGTCCCAATAATTTTAGGTACCTACATAAGCTCAAAATGTAAAAGTATAGACTGGGTCTGTATAATAGAAAACGCCTAATAAAGAAAATACTTGTCTATGGTTTGCCGGTGAAATCGTGTTGTTTTTGTAATTTTATTGTGTCTTATCAAATTTCATCTGTTATCTTCTCTTGCCAGTTAAATAGGTGAGCATATAATTTATTTAGTTCTCTGTTTGTCTATAAATCTACCTTCCCATGCAATTTGAATTTTAAAGGAACCTACCTACCCTATTAATTTCTACGATCGGACCATGCCGGCAAGGCAGGTGCAGAAACGTGTTATTTTGACGGTATTACGTAATTTATTGCTTAAACTGCCTATAATGTTGAGAATTTCTAGAACAATTTAGCAGGAATGTTAATACCTGAATGTATATCTTGTACGTATTCTAATCTTAATTACCTACTTACCCTGACCTATGGCATTGAACAATAAGTGGCATATCCGCTGTATCGCAACAGATATCAAATCAAGTTGTCGGAGAGAATGACATTTAATACGTCCTTTGAATAGCCACTGAACCTATTTATTATATTTACCAACACTATTTTTATTTCATATAGAAGACTTTGACTTTAGAGTCTCAACCGGCAGCGAGAATAGGGTTCATTCAAACATAGATGGTTGGTCGGTGGGTAGTCTTAGGGGGTTAAGTCTCCAGAGAGTGGAATCTCTGCCGAATATGCTCTGTCTCCAAACCAACCGCTTGCTGGACCGAAACCTTGACCCAACTGCCGTATTTCATGTGGTAGTAACACCTGTTATAGAAATGAAACTTTATTCAATGACAATAAACTAGCTCAAGAGCATGGACTATGATGTTTGAATGAAATGGGTTGGTACTTGGTGGTTTGTTAATTACTGCATAAGTTACAATTGCTAATATGCTGTAATTTCATCTGTCAAGGATTATTTTCGTTACTTATGTTTTAAAGGGCAAAAAGAAATTTGCAACATTTGATTTTCAACCTTGTTACCTATTGACACTTACTATATTACTATATTACCAACAATATCTTTACTTCTAAACTAATATTGTATAGAGGAAAGATTTGACTGTTTGTTGATTGATGTTGAAAAGGCTAAAAACTACTTGACCGATTTGAAAAATTGTTCCACCTTTTGGAAGCTACACTATCCCTTGATGTAATTTACTGAAAGCAGATGACGGGCTATATTTAATTATGGAGATCCTATTTTCCATGGGAATGGGACCTACTCAGGAGAAACTACATGCGGGAAACTTGTTTAAATTTGTTAAGTTTTCAAAGGGGTCTAAAAGAAAAAATTTGGGTGCCTCTACTCTGGACCTTATTGTTGTTGTATATAGTTTGATTTTCTCTGACAGCCATAGCTTCACAATTCCAACCCTTTGTAAGGTACTTCTAAAAATGTGACATATTCCATCCTTTGAACAGTAGAATATTTATGAAATTATAAATCTTTTCTCATACCTATATTTATTTATAAATTTTCTATAAATATTAAATTATATTGAAATATATAAATTAATAGCAACATTATTAGGTATGGTCCCTTTCAAGCTGGGCTACTATTGGGATACAACTTTGACCAACAGTAACAATAATTTTATTTTTGGTAAAGCATTTTTTTTTGTTACAAATATTTCTTGTCTAATTCTAGTACAACTTTATGCTGATGTAATGTTTATTTGTCATAAAGCACAAAAAAATGATTTTCGCTTGAAAATATTTGTATAAAATAAAAATAATATGGTCACAGCATGACATTAGGATGTGTTTGGTACCATTTTATGTGAAAATATGAAATAAACAATAATAATATATTATATAAAATAAAAAAATTTACCACCAAAACTTTTTACAAATTGCATGTGAAGGTAAATTATTATATAGTCTAGGCACTTCTTTCTGACAACTGTTACATATTAACATCCAGCTAATGTATCTTCATTATCAGCCTAATTACATCCACTGCTGAACACGGGCTTGGGCTTCCTCTTAAAAGACCTTGGCTATCTGGGGTTGTTGGGGAATATGCCATAATCACCACGCTAAGCAGGCGACCAACCTGTCCTACCAAGTTTTCCTTCAATGGGCATGAACAATAAAAAAATCTATTAGGTCCGTTGTCAGTTAGATTACCAAAAAATATTTGACACATTTTTTTTGTTCCCCAAACAAAAAATGACCAAGGTACAGCTCGTTGATATTTCGTGTGACGTCACTTCTATGTACAATTATTTTACCCAATAGTAACGTCACAAGCCTCTCCTGAGCTTTATACCTAGTTTGTTGTTGCTCTGTATCTTTGTCAATTTTAATTGATTCGATAAATAAAAAAATACGTTTCCATTATTTTTTAGTGATTTTACTGACGGACTAATTATATTTTTTTAGTTTTCATGCCTCTTGTTATAGATGATGTTATTTAGCAATCAGGATGGACGACCTATCGTACTTTCTTAAACCTCTTTTGTTTGAATAAAAGTCCTGGATAGACTGTACTCTCTGTGCAACCTATATCAGTCAAATTCCTAAAAACCGGACAAGTGAGAGTCGGACTCTCCAAATCCGCTTTCCAGCAGTTCCGTATCATTATTTATAGTTTATACTACAGTAGACACTATATTATTTTAAGATTTCGAAATAAGGAATCAATTTTAAAAATCTACTTGTTGCGTTAATAATATCGAGCTAATCCGGGCCACAAATCACGTTTGTTGTATGCGAGCCTCCCTTTAATCATTATTTTACCTATTCTGTTTTTAGTATTTGTCGTTATAAGGGCTCAAAAATAGGTGGGTACATCTTTTGTGAAAATGTCAACTGTCTAGCTTTCATTAACATACCTATAATTCAATTAAATATTAAAAAAAAAAATCTAATGTGTAGATGTATATATAATGGGTTGAGTACGGAACCCTTCATGCACGTGTCCGACTCGCACTTGGCCGGTTTTTTATTATGATCATAATAATGAGGATAACATTTCTATTAGGTATATTGATATCCACGGCATCCATCGGTTTGATCGGATCGATTGGTATCCATATTTCCACATATTACCTATATCCACGGAATGTTAATTGTTTGACGGGCGTTCGTTTCAGTGTATTATTACTGTTGTACAATTTAGTATGCCAACATAACTGGATGTCATTAAAAACCTCTCGATAACGGCGCTTTATAAAACCAGTGTCGCCTCATGCAACTGGTTAGTTGTAATCTAGCCGTACACAAAACCACACTTGTCGAAAAAATATAGTTGATTCTTTTTTTTTTATTTTAAAAAAGTAGAGTTGTTTTGTTTTTCATTGTTTGTGCTCGTCCAAAATGGCGGTGACACGAATATTGAGATTTGCGATTGTTTTTTTAATAGCAGACCCGACTATGGTCAATTTTAGGGTGTTTGCGAGAGCCATGTCGAACGTCGCCAAGAGCTTCGAGACACATCAGGTGGTGGCTGATGTAGTACCCAAGGCACCGCAGGAGCTTGCTCAAGTGAGTAATCTTTATTGTAACTTCTATTTATCACTCGCACTAAATCAAAAGAGGGAGCGCTGTAAGTAACGCACTGACGCCTGTAAAACTCTGCCATGGCGTTGTTTGTACACAGCTTACGCACACACGCGTGCCAAAACTATACTTTACCATGTCAGTCGATCTGTCGTAGCGTCATGTGCTTAATGTCATAATAAACTTCATTCTTCTTCTTCTTTTATTTAATGGCAATGTGCCGAATGACTGCATTTCTGCCAATGTCAGGCGTGAAATGGAGAAACGTGTCTTAAGTAAAATTAAAGTAGAATATCGCGAATTAATATACTAATTGTGAATCTACTACGATAACAAACTTCATTATTTGTTAACAAAAATGGCGAATTGTTCCAAGAAAGGGGATAAAAAACATAGCTAAACTATTTATTTTTCTTCTTTTACTTTTACTTTTTGGTCCAACCTATGCATAAGATTGCCTGGAAGAGAACGCTTTTAGCGATAAGGCCGCCGATTGCAAAATATAATTAGGATGATTCTCATAATTATGATGTCATCAAAGTTACTGTATTGTTTTATATTTTGCAATAAAGTACCTATACTTCTTCTTCTTCTTCTTCTAAACGTTATTTTTATAACATTGGGGTACTGGGAAAATTATAACAACAAAAAAAAACTTCTGTGCACTATCCGACAGCGCTCCTTTTTACTTTTTATTTGGTTTAAGATTTATACCTAGATAAAAATGTATTCGCTACTCAACGTTTACTATGCATGCAAAAAATATTTATATATTATGTAAATTTATTGAGATAATGTACAGTATAATACAGTAACAATAACATAGAAAATGCGCCCCGGACGCGCCGAGAGAGCACGGACACGGACGCCGTAGTCGCGTGTATCCCCTCCACGCGCTCTTTTTCATGCCCCTTAGCTCTTTCTAAAGCAAAATCCAATTTAAAATATAAATTTTCAATTATTTTTTTTGACATGTTTTCACCACTATTATTGGCTGGCTTTTTTTCCTAGCCACTGGGAATAATAAACTTTAAGGCTTAAGCACAAAAAAAGCCAGCCTTGTTCTTATTACCTAAAAATAATTATATTTTTCCTCACTATAATTAAGCCTGGCAATACCTTTCCACCAACCAAATGACGCCAGATTCTTTTTGTGTGCTTTGGGTAGGTAGGCAAACCATTTGGCATAAAAAGTAATCCTGATCAAATTACCTTTTTTTTATTTATTTTTCCCACCCCATAACACCCACATCCACCACGCGAAACATGCCAGGTCGACGTTTTTATGCTTAAAGAGTGCTCCAGGTAAGTTGATAAATCATTTTTATGAATGATCTAATTACCTGGCCGTTTCGGTTGTCAGCTCTCCGTCCATTACCTGTTTAGCCTTCTTACTGACGGATTAACCATTTGTATATATTGATATGTTTATAATTTTGTATTCTCTATTTGACTTAGGCATTCGAACAAAATAGCAAAATATAAAAGACCACCCCTTAATCCGTCCTGAACCAACCAGACCTAGAAAGGTTATAACTTTACACATATATTTTTCGTCTGGCGCAGGTATCCACAAAAATTAATTGTAAAGTTAGTCTGCTCAGCTGAACGCATGCGTACGCATCCCCTACAAAACTAGCGTTTTCTATGGACATAAGCTGAATTGAGCTGAATAAGTGAATTTAGTCCCTTACACTTCTACCGTTAGGTCACGGAGATTATCAAGATGAGCGACGAGTGAATAAACTTAGAAAGAAGTTGGAAACATAAGATTTAATTTTTTTTTTAATTGGACCAGTAGTTCCTTTTTTTTTTTTAATTGGACCAGTAGTTCCTGAGGTTAGCGCTTTCATGCAAACGAACAAACTAACTCATCCATCAGCTGTATGTCCCTTAGTTGCCTATTACAACACCCATAGGAAATATGGAGCTGGCCTATCCTAAACCACTATGTGTATAAAAAGATAAGAGGCACATAGTGTAATCTTTAACACAGTATTTTTTAATTATTGGTAAAGCATATCAAATCATACATTCTTAAGATAAATTGGTTTTAATCATAATATTATTACTATATACGTTATACTAGTGTTAGTATGTTTAATAACACTAGTGTAATGTTATGGTAGGTAACTTAAAACAATATAATCAATTTCATATGCTTTATTTAGTTAAGCCAGTATAACGTCGAATGCTGAATATGAGCCTTAAACGAGAGGTGTTTTGCCGTAGCCACCACACTTAGCAGACAAATTGGTGACCGAAGTATTATGTTGTAACTGGGTTACGCTGCTGCCCATTCACCCAGCTTTTATATTTTATGTTTTACCCGCATTACTCTCCTCCAGTAGGTCAGAGCGTGATTTTCATACTCACAAACTTTCGCGTTTATAATATTAGTAAGGATAAACTAATATTTTTTAGTTTATTTTATATATTTTAAACCTAGTCAGGAAAGCTTCTTTGGTGTTAGAAAAAACTTAAATGCCAATGATTTTAATATTGACCTAAGTTTTGGGAACCAGAAAATCAAACGTGAAACAGCAATCAATTACGAAACTTTCTATACATAACAAAGATTTCATAATGCTATGAGAAAGTGAGACTGTAGCTCGAGTGTCATTCTATAAACTTGTTCTTCTCTTATTTTTTTTGTATTGAATAATAAGCAAACGACAAAGGACAGTCCAGAGGAAAGTGCAAGTGCGCGGCTTAAAAATTACAGACTAATATGACTTCGACTTCAACCTAGATTATCTTGTGTTGCACCGTAATAGCGCTCGTTTTGCCATGTACAATGTACACATTCGTTGCTTAAAAACTAAACAGTTACAAATAAGAAACAAATGAAAAGTTAAAATCGTACCAATAATTGTGCCAGCATTGATACTATTTTTGCATTTCATTTTCTTTCCAATTGTGGCTCTTTTGTATTTAAGCAACGTATATCATTACCGTTTCCTTGAGGCTAACTTTTGTAAAAGACATATGTCTATTTACATTTGTTTATGTTATGTTTACATAGTAATACTGATACAAAATCATTCTGCCACTTAGTAGCAACGTTAATAAACTTTGTACATGTAACCAAACCAGCAACACAGCTTAATTATTATGAGATAGTTAAATTGCTATGCAAGTCAATCTAAGTTAAGCTCAGCAAGAGATGTATGTAGAGTAGATGGACAGCCAATGGTTTGCTGATACTCAGAGCTACATGAAACATTTTCATATAGGTACTAGTTTCACTCGCAGAAAACAAATCGTTTAGAAAAATAAATGTCAGTGAATTTAATGATTCAGGAAAAACACGAACAGACAAAAAAACGAATGAGGAAAAATGCGGCTGGAAATTTTGCTTCGCGAAACAGACGAGTTTGGGGAATAGATATAGCTACGCCATATCGCTAATGTTGCTTCTAGATAACGTAGCCATATAATAGTAAAAAAAAGTTTAAATAAAAAAAAAACAATTCGGACCAGTAGTTTCTGCGCGCGTTCAATCAAACAAACAAACTCTTCAGCTTTATAATATTAGTATAGATACGACTGTATGTACTTAATTTAATTTTAAACAAACATTTTTGTCCGGCAAGAGAAAGAGAATCAAACCCACAAGCTCCGATATTTTACCGTTAGTCCACGGCGGATGCCAATTACATCGCGTTAACCTATTATATTAAATACTAGCTTCCCACGCGCGATTTCACCAGCATAACTCCCGTTCCCGTGGGAACTTCATAATTAAATATAGCCTATGTCACTCAGGGTGAATGTAGCTTTCCAATGGTAAAAGATTTTTTGAAATCGGCACAGTTGTTTTTGAGTTTATTCATTACAAACATACACACACACACACACAAATACAAATCTTTCCTCTTTATAATATCTACTAGCGACCCGCCCCGGCTCCGCACGGGTTCAATGCTGATGTATTATACATATACACGTTCATCTTGAATCCCGCTATTTATTTAAAAAAAACCGCATTTAAATCCGTTGCGTAGTTTTAATAGGGACAGAGAAAGCGACTTTGTTTTATACTATGTAGTGATTACTTGTTATAGATTAATAACAGAGATTCACGAATCAATAATTATTTATCTGCGTTGCTATTGTAAGTTGCAATTATCGACTAGTACGTCAACAATAATTACTTAATGTTTTCACAATTTAAAAACACAGGTTTCCGATCTAGAATTATCTTTTTATTCTTACCGGAACTGGATAATTGCAGTACGTTTCTATGGCATTGTCACCGAGTATAACAATAAACAAGCGTTAATTGTATAATTTTGTTACATAAACAGCGATTGGACCATGCAATGTTGTATGACCATGCATTTTTACTAACATTGTGTTGTAGATTGCACCGGTGTACTGAGATCTGGTATGCCGGGTTCGATTGCCAACCGGGACAATTATTGTGTGAACCACAGATAACCATAATTGGTCAGACTTGTTTTGTTATGTGTCCTTGAATTGAGAGTTTGTAATGTCCCCCGGGACCCAAGGATCAATTTCACTAGTGCGAGAGTGGCCTTAAAAAAAGTCAGGCCCATCTTTCTCTGGGTCTAGGCAATTAAATAAAAAATGGGAAGTTTACACAATGGGCATCAGGTTTATACGCATCATACCCCCCCCCCCTTGTTAGGACCTAGGATCCGAGTTAAACATGGGATCAGCTAGAAATTGTCAATTGTATCCAACTGAAAGTGACTTGAACTAACATTTGATTCAATTGACTGAAATGAACCGGTTATATGCGAATCAGATATGAGGTATGGTGCTGACGTGTCAATCAAAGGATAATCAGGAGTCAGGCCGTCCTAACTGGCATATACACGCTAAGTTCTAGGTCATCAGAATCTATATTGATCCAATTATCTGTACTAATACGAGCTTACCGCTCGCGGTTTTACTCGTGTAAATCCCGTTCCCGTAGGAACTTCATAGAATAAAATTAGGCTATAGCCTCCCCCGATGAAAGGACTATCTAACACGGAAACATTTTTTTAAATCGGAGCAATCGTTCCTGAGATTATTGCGTTCAAGCAAACTCTTCAACTATATTGGTATATAGTACCAAGAGTTGCCAACTATTCTGTTAATAACAGTATTATACGGTTTTTACTACATTATACTTTTTACTGTTGGAAAAAAATAGTTTTGAGCGTCAAAATGCTTAACATTATAAGTATTGGACTGCGACGCTGACCCATTTTTTTAATGTTGTACGTCAAATATTCAAGACATCAAGTGTGACATGTACATACTCTTAATTTTTTAAATACTGTTCAATATTCTTTGAATACCTAAATATACTTTTTTCTTGTAAAAAAAAGTTGGCAACCCTGATAGTACTTATAGATATAGGATAAGACATTTTATTTGATAGGTTCTTAAGTGTTTTAGATACTCGCGTCGATTAAATGGACGAATAATACAATTGTAGTATTTGATTGGTTGAGACATTATTGTCAATAGGTCAAAAGATTTTTACATAATTGAATTATTTACAAACATCTTAATCTTATCCCAATCATGAAAGCATCTACATTTATTAGTCCGAGAGCTGGCACCATTTTTGGGTAGGTATTTGAGGCAAGCTGAAAACTTGTCACTTACCTCTCCTACTATACCCTAGCACGGAACTCCAGAACTGGCTGGTGTGTAGCGGGGCTAACTCTACCCCTAAATTTTTTTTAGATTTTTTCCAAAAATATATTTGAGGCAAAGCCTTTTCCAGAATCTTATTTTTAGTTATAAATAATACCCTTTTAAAATTTCAAGTTGCCTTAAATACATTTTTATATTAGTATTTTTGCAATGTTTGCACGCGTCTGGCAATGTTAAAATCCCGACTAAATGGTTTTGCTTATTATTTTTTGTATTCTTTTAACATTAAACTACAACATAATATCAAAATTTCATATTGACTCAAACATATTTGTAATATTTTAAACATAAAAAAAAATTGTGGTCTTAGTCCCGCTACTCACCTAGCCAGGTCTGCATGTCCGTGTTGGGGTATTATAGGAGGGGTATGTGACAAGTATTCAGCTTGACTCAAATACCTACCCAAAAATTGGTAGCAGCTCTCCTACTTTATAACAACATTACATATATAGGTACATACATCGAGTTCTTTTATTATTTTTTTTTATTAGCTAAATGCATATGAATATATAGTTTAAATACCTACTAATAAAAAAACAAAAACAAATAATTTACTTTTCCTTTCTGTTTGTTACGGCTAATCTCAGTAATAGCTGGACCGATTTTGACGGGAATATAGGCTACTTTTTACTCTGTTTGTTTGTTTACCCGTGTATTAACTATTTAAACGGGACTTTATTGTTAGTTGGACAGCTTATAAAATACTTATTTTACGTGTACCAACTCGCGGGTAGCAGTTAGTGTGTTGATACGACCTTGCACTTAGTACTAACGATGTTCATAAGTAGATTTATATAATGCTATAATTTATTATTATCTCACGTCTCTATAGTTACATCCGACACTGACATGACAAATTGTAAATTGTACATCTCATTAGTAAGGGATTTACAAATTACTAGGTTTCCTAATCATATTATTATTTTGTCGTTACTATTATCATGTTGAAATGAATTTAATGATATGATTGTTGTCAGTACAAAGCTCTTTATTATTTGTTATTGTTGTTTATTATGTTTACTTATTATTTTTAATTGACAGATGGGATGTTGTGTTGTGACAAAAAGCATAATGCTACGTTATTATGTATGCCCGTAAATAATGTGTTTGTAAATATCCGACACAGACATTTATTTTCCTTTTGATTGTTAAATAATGAGAAAAGAAATATTTAAGACCAAAGGGATAGGATTCACTCATAATAATTTTATTTCAAATGACAAAGAGCATAAAGTTTGAAACCATAGATAGTTTAAAAATAAAAAAAACTAAATGAAATAGTAAAAAAATATAAAATGTATATCATTGAATGATTATTTAATTTTTTGAAATAAATTAAATTATTTTATTATAGTAAATTTATGTAAGGATTTTATAAAAAAAAATATAGTTTTAACATTTATGCAAAAACATTAATATTTTTATAATCCGACTGTTATATCCTAATAAGATTAAGTATTGTAACTTCAATAAAGTTTTATCTTTATTTACAAGAACAATACTCAAATTACTTCGCATTTAAGATGCTGGTATATACTCTTTCATATGTATAACTACCATTAACTTATTAACAATTTATTTACTATTTCCAGGTGAAATACCCCAGTGGTGTCGAAGTGAATCTAGGCAATGAGTTGACTCCCACTCAAGTGAAGGACAAGCCACAGGTGACATGGAACGCGGCTCAGGACAAATTCTACACTGTTGCTATGACTGGTGAGACAATTTTATAGCTATAATATTCATATTTGTTCATCAACTTCATAATTATTATAATATAATAGTAGCTGCGCCCCGCGGTTTTACCCGCGTCACTCTGCTCCAGTTAGTCTGAGCGTGATATTTTGTAGCCCATAAACTATCCGTATGCGAAATTCCAGCCAAATCCATTCAATGGTTTTTGCAAGAAAGAATAACAAACATCCATCCATACTTGCAAACTTTCGCGTTTATAATATTAGAAGGATTATCCCAAATAAAAAAAAAATAAAAAAAAATGTTTCTTTGTGATTTGCTTGAAAATCAATCCTTATTCATTGTTTTATTTATTACTGCCGCTTCTAGTTTATACTCGTAGTCACTCGAATATAAGAATAACTTAGACAGCGATAATAGTATCATGTGTGAGACTTAGGGTCCAAGTGTTTTAATATTCTTAATATAATTTAAGTTGTTTATAACATTACTATATACATTGAAGCCTCTTTCCCACAGCGGTAGGTAGAGACCAGTTCCTTCCACTTGCTATGATCTAGCTAGACATACCACTTTCGCATCTTCTACATTAATTACCTTCCTAATGCCCGTCATGTTTAGGGTACTTTTAACCTGGCCTTTTTTAAGAACGTCCTCGATTTGAACGTGGAACGTCTTATCATACAAAGAATATGATAAGATAACAATTTATAAACAAGGCAACCTGCGCAAGACCCCTGTGATACTTGGACCTCGGCTCAGGGCGCTGACGGAGGGATTAAGGGATTTACATTTAGTTTTTTTTTTTTTTAAACCTTCCATTTATAAACCACTTTAAACGTAAAATCTGGATTTATGCCTGCCGTCTTCATGAAGTCTTGAAAAAACTGGTTTTAAATTCATTAATGAATGGTTCCCTTGAAATCAGTATTCTTTTAGGTTATACTGATTCCAGAAATTAGGTATTAATTGAACTTAAGTAGGTATAATTTACTGGATATTATGATTCTTAACTGAAACTACCTCATCATCATCAGCCCGTGCAACGTCCACTGCTGAACAGGCGGGTTGGTGACCGCAGTATTATGTTGTTACTTACAGGGAACGCTGCGGCCCGTTGCCTGGTATAAAATTGTTACAGATGATGTTATACCAATCGGTACCAACGGCTTAGCGTGCTTTCCGAGGCACGGAGGGTAGTCCCTCAGCCAACCAAACCCGGAAAGAAATCTTAAAATTTAGACAAAGATTTTTTGTCCGGCGTGGGGATCGAACCCACGACCTCCTAGATTTGAAGCGAGTGAAATACCGCTACGCTACGGAGGAAACTACCTCAGGGTCTACCTCTTAAATGTTTAAGACTGCAGTAGTATGTATTTTCGTTATCGTAGTATTATATCGATTTCTTCACCAGCCCGTGTATGTCCACTGCTGAACATGGGCCAAGTTAATAGACTAACAAGACAGAGTCTCTGAGTGATATTGCCATAATCACCACGCATGGCAGGTGGATTGGTGATCGCAGTAAGATGGTAACTAACCTTGAACTGATGCCAATAATACTACGATTACCTCTTACATCAGGTGGCCCGTATAGCTGTTTGGCCTTCCGATATTAGCCAACAAATTCTAATTTTTATTCCTCTTAATTTCAGACCCCGACGCGCCCTCCCGCAAGGAGCCCAAGTTCCGCGAATGGCACCACTGGCTGGTCGGCAACGTGCCCGGCAACAATATCGCTGGCGGCGAAGTGTTGTCCGACTACATCGGCTCCGGCCCGCCGCAGGGCACCGGCCTGCACCGCTACGTGTTCCTCGTGTACCAGCAGCCGGGGAAACTGCAGTTTAGCGAGCAAAAGCTTACTAATACGTGAGTCTTATGATTGTATTATTAACTAGCCGTCCCGCTCAGTTTCATCTGATTAGATCCAAGGTTGGAAGCCTTAACATAAAATATAGATACTCACAAATCATGTAGCTTTCTATTGGGAAAAGAATTAGCAAAATCGGTCTAGTAGATTCAGAGATTACTCCCTACAACCTCACAAACAATTGAGAAACTTTAATATCTGTATAATTAATGTAAGTAAGAAGTTTACAAGTGTTTCTAATGTTTATGGGTATTTCATAAAAATAGTGATGTATAATTCTTTATTTATATTATGAAACGGAAAGATTTGATTGTTTCCTTGTTTGAAATTGAATAGGCTCCGATAGTACTGGCAGTGTCGTCGCTAGGTGGGCAAGGGCCCCGGTGCATAGCTTCAATAGCTAGCGAGTTGGATGACCCGCTATTTTCAAAGCTTAAGTTAGAGGGCCCCCTAAGGACCGGGGCCCTCGTAACACAAGCATTATAGCTTAGCACGAGGGGTTAACAAGAATACTAGTAGACTGCAAAAACTCCGCTAGTAATCTTTTAAAAAAGAAGAGAAAAAAAAAGTACGAAGCTTTTGAAATTCTTTTAACAATTGTTTCTTACGGATAAAAACAAACGTGAAGTTTTTTGTGACCGTGACCGTTACGTGACCTTTCTTCCACTGAGAATCGAAACTGGGTTCGATTTGCTTCGACCCATAAATACCTTAAATATTATAGGATACCCATAACATGGTCTTTTCATGGTTATCTTTCATATATTATTCTATTTATTAATAGAATGTTCACTTAAATATTAATTTATAAAGAGAGGTAGAGCATTGCGTTAGTACGTTCAATGAGCTGCCCGACTAGGGAAGCATTTCTACCTTACATAATATCACAGCCAATAACAACAGAATGAGCAATGTGGCTAGTGCCTAGGCTAGGAAATATAGGTATACTGTACTGGCACTAGTTGCCTTATATTCGAATCCCTAGGCCACTTTTCAGCATGTTAAGTCATGGGCATTTGCTACATGTTTTTCTTACATTTCCAGATCGGGTGACAATCGTGCCATGTTCAAGATCGCGGAATTCGCCAAGAAATACAACTTGGGTGACCCAATCGCTGGCAACTTCTACCAAGCCGAATACGATGATTATGTGCCCATCCTCTACAAGCAATTGGGCGCTTAAAACTAACACTGAGTTTAAAAATACACATTATAAATATATAAAAATGAATTTGTACAAATAAGACTTGAATTTATATAAGAACAACACTTAATACGTAGTTATAAGTATCGTGTTTTGGTTTGCATTTATTGAGTTTCGTAATATTCCATCACGTTTTGTTTTTAACTATCACAATAGTAATTAATAATGTAGACATTTGTCGAAGAAATGTCAATTTATTTGGCATCAGAACTTGCATCATATATTAAATATATTATGTTCTTATACATTATTCATTACTAGTATACTTTGTATTTATGTATAGTTGATGTTATAATTGGTAAAACCAACGCAGTGGAATCGATGAATTTGGACAACTATAAATTGTCTTCGAATTGTTAATAAATACTTAGTTACTTTTAAATTGTATTTTTATTGACTCTGAAATTAGTGTTATACCTCTAAACAATTTATAAAAAATAGCTATGAAGCTTCCCTCTCGTTCCCAAGGGAAATTCATAGTTAAATATAGTAGCTGCGTCCCGCGGTTTTACCCGCGTTAGTCTGCTCCAGTGGCTCGCAGCGTAATGTTTTGTAGCCTATATGTTAATCCAGCGTATAAACTATCCCACTGCAAGATTTAACAAACAGTAACACAGAGTAAACAAAGAGTAACAAACATCCATCCATACTTACAAACTTTCGCGTTTATAATATTAGTAGGATGTTACTCAGAAATAATATATATAATGGTTATAAAATGATCAAAATTCGTCCCGTAGTTTTTGAGTTTATTCGTAACTAACATTCATACAAAAATATTTTCTCTTTATAATATTAGTATAGACATTGATAACTACGTTATTATTCGGGATTATTTTTGCTAGTACTATTCGTGCGAATTATCATAACAACTAGCACGAATATCGATATTAAACTACAACATGTAGAAGCTTGAAATATTCATAGAATATTAAGTAGTAAGTATATTAATTTTAAAAATAATACAGGTGTGTAGGTGTCTTAATAGATTATTATGGTTCAGAACCCTACGTGCGCGAATCTGACACCCACTTGGCGGATTTTATTAATCTTCTATTCGTTCTAAAGCTTTATAAATGTTGCGTTTTAATAGCCATTCGTCGTCACTTTGTTCACTAAAAAATGCCTCGCTTTAAAGCTTCCCTTATCTTGATTCGCAAAGGTATTTCCTCGTCACTATAGCTTGAAAATTCTTTGATTCGTTTGAGTAGACGTCGTTTTTCGTTTAGTTCATCATTATTCTCATTTGATAATGGTGGCAAGAGCCTTCTAATTCTTTGGCTATTTTCGTTTAAACCATGATTTCGAGGTGTTGTTCTATCTATCTGTATTAAATATAAATTATGTTTGTTGAGGACATTGAGAGGGCGGGATGATGTTGAATGCGGTATTCGCGCTATAAATAATTGGATAGGTTTAGTTGATTCATTGTGATATGTTTTATTATTTTGCGATGCTTGTATTTCTTTGTAGTTTTTGGCAGGTTTTCTATGTACTTTTATAATTTTACGAGGTAACGATTTGTCATTATTTGATCGCACTCTGTTTTCTGGTTTCATCATTCCGTAATATGTATCGTATGAATCAATGTAGACAGTAGAATTTGATTTGGTTGTTAGTAATATTGTTTCTTTGTTTTTCGTATTTACTGCTTTATGTGTTGTTATGGGTTTATTTAAAGATATTGTTTTGGAGTATGATGCAATATTAAGCGGATTCGTAGCTTCAACATTATGTTGCCTAAGTAATTGATTTATTTTTTTATCAACACGTTTTTGAAGTTGTTTGATATCTTTTTGTTTTGGTGATTTTAATTTATGTGATTTCTTATGTTTTTTGTGTCGCTTTGTGCTACTTGTAGGTGAAGGTGACTTGGTTTTATTGTGTTTCACAATTTTGACAGTACGTTCTTTATTTGAATTGGTATCTTTATGTGGTTTAGTACTGAGAGAGGATGTGATTGGGGTTCGAGACTGAAGTTTCTTCTTAGTTTTAGTTTTATTACTTGGAACATCTTTTGTTTTAGTTAAAATGTTTGTGGTTTCAATAGAATTCTCATAAATATTTGGGATTCTCAATGAATGTTCGCTATCTCCGTCACTGTCTTCTAGGCGTTTATTTCTTTTATGTCGATAGTCACGTGGTCTGTTTCTTTGAGCAAGATGGTGGTATCGTTTGGAATATTTATTGTAAGCTTTAGGGTGGCTTGATATAATGTGCTTGAGTATAGTTTTGAAATTTGGCTTATTGCGTCGCCTTAATGAGGGTACACCGCCAGACGGAGGAGTTGATAACACTGAAATAATAACATTACATTTTTGTATGGTAAAATAAAAAAAAGGTGTGTAGGTAAATACTTTTTTTGACTGAGGAGAAATACATAACGCCGAAGGTACCGCAACAACGCGTAAGTGACAATAGCTAATAAGGTTGAAAATCAAATGCAGGAAATTGATATTTTGTCATATAAAACATACATAACAAAAATATTTCTTGACAGATGATATTACAGTTTATTAGCAACTGTCGCTGCGGAGTGGACACGACCCTCGAGACTTAAAGCGAGACTGTACCGAATACTATTAAAGTTTATTACCGTAATAATCAGACGATTCTGCATCTACTAAAACTGGTAGTTCTTGATCCAGAACGGACTGTATGGCTACAATTAACAGCCTTTCATCTACGGTGCCTTTAATTCTATAGTAAGGCGCCATCATCGCGTCCAATAATGCTTCAGCTACTATCCTTGCTTTAGGCCAACCGGGTTCAGGATCTTCTTCAACTATACAAAATATAAATATCAGGAAACGCTAGGAAACGCTGCTGCCCGTTCCTTGATATACGATTATTATAGATGATGTTATAACAATCGGGACCAACGGCTTAACGTGCTTTCCGAGGCACGGAGGGTAGTCCCTCAACCAACCAGACCCGGAAAGAAATCTTAGAATTTTCACAAAGATTTCCTGTCCGGCGTGGGGATCGAACCCACGACCTTCGAGAATTAAAGCGAGCCTAATGCCGCTACGGAGGTTGGGTTCTAGGTTGGGTTGAGAACTACTAAAATTAAACACGTGGTGACCACTTCTTGATTCCGCTGTCTAGGAATGTAATTTGGCATTTTTACGAGCTTACCTATTATATTTAACGTGCAGCCTTTGTATGTTTGTTACTGTTAAATCTTGCAAAAGAAATTGAAAGCAATTATCTTGTCATTTAGAACAGATTCCGTATGGATGAGCAGGTAATATAATTAACTGTAACTTATGTTGTTTGTTGTTTTTTAAAAGACAACTCCCGCACTAGGGAATTAAATCCCTGTGTCGCGGGGGACTTTACAAACTCATAACCCACGGACTCCCGGGTGGGAATCGAACCCAGAACACCAGGTCTCGAAAGCCACTACCGTAACCACTGAGACAACGGTGCATGTATACTCTAAAGGCCTACTTTGGTAAGGTAGATGACGCCAAGAGCAGATTCGGTCCGCAGTCCTGACGATGGGCGCACCACAAGGCTCAGTTATTTCACCCTATCTCTGGAATTTGGGCTTTGACGACTTTTTAACGTTACCGCTACCTGAAGGCTGTTCATTAACAGGCTATGCCGATGACGCCCTCTTATTAATACAATCTAACTCGAGAACCGGCTTAGAAAACTTAGCTAGGTCATGTCTAGAACTAATTTCCGAATGGGGTGAGCGAAATCGTCTTAACTTTGCTCCCCAAAAAACTTTTCAATTATTACTTAAAGGCAGCCTAAAAACACCACCAAGTTTTAAATTTAACGGTATCTCAATTAAAAGAAAGGATTCAGTCTGTTACCTAGGATTAGTCTTAGAACGAAACTTCACATTTATTGAACACATCAGAACTGTAGGTGAAAAAGCTAAACGTAACTTCTTTGCCTTGACTAGAATATCAACCGCTACGTGGGGCCTCACTTTTAAAACCCTAAAACAAATCTATGTAGCTACATATCTAGGTTGTATTTGTTACGGCTCGCCAATATGGGCCGACCGGGCTACTATCGGTGCGAAGAAAATTACTCCAAAGTCAGCGCCTAGCTTTATCTTAACTAAAGCATACAGGACGGTTAGTACTGAAGCTCTTCCTGTGCTCGCGGGCGTTCTTCCGGTTGATCTTGAGGCTCAAAGACGCGCGGCTATGTATTATTCTACGAGGGACAACATTAACCTAGAATTCTTAACACCGCGAGACCAAATTAAAATCTCAAGATTATTTAAACCATTATCCGATGCATACAATGACATTCTCGATGAGTGGCAGTGTAGATGGGACGTCTCCACCAAGGGCCGACATCTTTACCAGTTCTTTTCAAGCGTTCGTGAACGACTGGATAGAACTTGGTTGGAGATTGATCACTGTACGGCTCAAATTCTCACTGGGCACGGTAATTTTAAAAGTAAACTTTTCTCATTTAATTTAATTCCATCCCCGACATGCCAATGTTCAACCTCAGACTGTACATATGAACAGTCTGCTCATCATATTCTGTGGGAGTGTGATCTCTGGCAAGGCGAACGCAATACTATGTTAGACAACCTAGAATCCGCATCAGGTGTGGTTTATTATGCTGATCTTGTGGCAACTAGGAGAAACTTCCGTGCGTTTAAACGGTTCTGTCATACTTACTACTGGACTCAAACATAACAGCTCACATAAAAATAGGACCTTTTATTAAAAAAAAAAGACATTGTCCGTGGTACTTTGCAATTGGCTTATCCAATTGTAAGTGTCTTTTCCTGAGGTTAAATATCTCATTCGTTCATTTATGTCTCCCGATTGCGCTGGAGGGAAGTGGAATTTTACTTTCCAACTCCTCCTATAAACTTTCTGATTAAATTCGATGCGGGATCCAAGACATTTAGGTGTCCCGGGACCAGCCTAAGCCTAACAGTTACAGTGGCGGGAGTGTGGGAGGGATGAACTACTTTTGAATCTGATTTTTTTCCGCGCCTCACGACAAAACCTTGTGCTGCTGCTGGGCACGATGGGCATGCCCACAACGGTGGATCCCTCCTTGGGTGACGTCACAAAGTTAAGTTAAAGTTTATTTTATCCAATTTTTTTTCCAATTTCATACTAATAACATTTCCTGCTCGATTTAATACTCATTACCTACCTCTGTATCTAGCAAAGAGATCAACAGCCTGAAACAGCGCATTGGCGTCATCTTCAGACTTGTACAATTCATCGATCATCCTCTGTACCCGATGCATTTGTTCGGAGAAAACTTCATCTTTCATTTTCAGATAATGCGACCCTTGCTTTGCTGAACCTAACATATAAGTAAAGTTTGAAAAGTGCACAAGTTCTGAATCCATATAACTCAACACCTGTCCCTGAAACGGGAAAACATTCCATATGTACCTATTACTTTATTTAGTTTTCAGTTAAATGGTAAGTTGGTACCTATATGTTCCACAATAGGATGATATTATACGATCAAGTAACGTAACATTTCTTAAAGGTAGTTGCTGAATGGCTTCAATATCCTAGCCAGATTTTTTTTTATTCATGAATAAAATCGGGTCTACACCCGTGGTCGTCAAAGTGAGGCCCGCGGGCCACATACAGTGAACGTATTTGTGCAGCCCGCGGGCTTACGGTTTCTGTAGTGCAGATGCAGCTGCACGCGGTAATCAATACATTCCTGCCCGCTACGAGTGATATAAGTATTTCTTACTCCTCCTATTCTCTTTCTGATTAAATTCGTTGCGGGTCCCACGGCAGTTTAACTTTTTCCCGGTACTTGGTGAGCCTCGGTGGTCATTGCCATTTCCAGTGTGTGCCACTGTTGATCCTGGCTTACAGGAGTTGCAGTGGCGGGAGTGTGGACGGTATTAACCCGCTATGAAACCTTACATGATCATAATGTGGACCAAAAACGTATGACGATACCTACACAACACTTAACTCAAAATATTTTAAATCGAGTTCTTATTTTGCGTCCATTTCTATTCCTACCACCAGTTACCTACATAGACATTCTTTCGCATCGCGAAATACTTTGAGAATGCTCTATTTTTGTACTTAAATGTTGACGACTTGACATTGTAAGTAGGACGATAGAGTAGCAGTTCCGATATTATTGTGAAACGAACCCTGCAGTGTTGGTCCTCTCCACTCATTCATATTTATTGAAGTTTGCCCCAACCGTTGTACTAAGTCCATGGGTAGTGTCAAGTTTTCTTCGTCTATTCTGCAATGGACACTTCTGGTTAAAAATATTCAGCCTTAGTTCAGAGCAGAGTCATATGTTTGTAAACTCTCCTGGATGAAGGAACCTTCTTCAGTTTCATTATTGTGAGTACCTCTGTGACGAAGCCGTATTTGACTCGCCTTAAATTTTTAATCGCCTTGACGTGGGTTTGATTTCCGCCTTGGACAAAAAAAAATGGTGTCAAATAAAGATTCTCTCTGGGTCTGGTTGGGTGGGAGAGTACCTATCGTGCTTCGGAAAGAACGTTTAACCGTTGGTCCTGATAGTTATAACATCATCTATGATGATTGTTTACTTATACTTGTACACGGTCGTATAACTATGGTGTAGATGCTACTGTAATTACCAACCCGCCTACCGAGGTGGCTATAGTAACACCCCTTTTCGGTTCGACTCTAGGTTTAATAATAAAACTCACGCGTCAAAAACCAAATGGCTAAAGGCACTTAGAACTGGTCGAGTATGTCTTGGAGATTTGTATGAGATTAAGTGCAGAACCAGCATAGTGAATGCCGTAGCGTGGCCGACATGTCGGGAATGGTCTACCAGACTCCACGCATGCTCCACAACAATACTCGGCGGTGTCGCGTTTGGATCTACAAAAATATAATCAACATCATTATTATGTACCTGCTTGGCTTTTTTGAATATATATGTCTAGAATATAAAAAACTTTTTGGTATAAAGGACCGCTATTCAATTAACATTTAGAAAGGTTCAAATACAAGACAGCTAATGTCAGTGCAGTACTTGCGCAATGCGCAACACTAGCATCCCTAATCCTGTCGGCCCTCACACCATGAGCTCTGGAGACCTTCTTCATGCGCAGGTACACAACACTAATCAATAATATTATTTGGCTGTGGTATTCTGGAAGAGGAGGTCTTAGGTAGGAAATGCTTACGCTCGTCTCTGCCAATGTGGATTATTGGCTTCAGCAGTTGTATAGTTCACTACTGTTTTTTTTGGAATGTTTTGGAATGCGTGATCTCAGAACCAAATTTTGATCTAAAGCAGTACAGTAGTTTTTGATTACCGTAGAGAAGACATTCGCAATATTATTGTTTTTCATTAAAATTATTAGAAAAGACTAAATACGCACTATTTTCGTAAAAAAAATACCTACCTTGTGTTGTAGTAGTAGACTCATACGGCCATCCCTGTGGTACTCCCGTACTCTTCAGTCAATTCTCGACCTGATACAACAAAAAAATATGTATTATAACTAAGATGCCTTTAACACCTCCAACATCAACAGCAAATAACTTTTCGATTCTGACAACACTATATTTTCCTCTAAATTATAAATATAATCCTTTGAGTTTGGCGACTGTGATCCTAATCAATAGTTAAAAGAAAATTCATATGAAGAAATGTACCTATCTCCTATCTTTTTATAGGAACGAATATCACGTTGTGCTCCTTTATCATTTTGCGAGGGAATACCATGAGTGGAAGATCTGCCTATTAAAACCATCCGGCTCTGAATGCTGATGCGAACTGCAGATGTATAACAGAACTGTCTACTGGCGGTTATCGCGACCAACCATCTCCTTTAAAGTAGAACCCGTTTAACGCAGGTTTAGGGACGCATAAAGGAAAAGTTCATTCCTACTCCACATGAGTCGGTATCTAAGACGACCCATGAGGTGTAGTTTAGCTCCTTGTTTGCGAGGCTAGACCATGTTATGGCCCCGCCGAAATAATGGTTGCTAGTAGCTAATTTAAACACATTTTACGAAGGAGACAAAATATCTTACCTCTTGTAAAGTTGAATGCTGTGTTTTCCATAACCATTTGTTTTGCGTAGGTACAACTTAGTTCAAGTTTATCTATGAAAATAATATATTTGGTCTGTCAGTTAGATTACCTACCTAGCAAAATATATTGGACACATATTTTTTTCGTTCCGCAAATAAAAAATTACGAAGATACACGTTAAAATTTCATATGACGTCGCACTTCTAGGTAAAATTACCTAGGAGTGACGGCAAATGCCACCCCCCTCCAATCCTGAATTGTCTTGCTCTGTATTCTTGTAAAATCTCATTGATTTGATAAATAAACAAAGACGTGTCCAATATTTTTTGATAAACTACTTGACGAACCAAATATATTTGTTTGTCGTCATCCCTATTCTTTGGATTGGGCACGACTTAGAGGAAAACGCCCTAGATATGATCGTTAGATTACCAAAAAATATTTGACTCGTGATGATATGACGGATTCGAAATTACGGATCAATTTATACAGGGATCAGTCTGACTGTCTGTGCTATTTCTGCAAGCTCCGAAGTAACTACTGAAGCTTTTCATTATCATCATTATGTATAAAGTTCCCTTGACACCTTTTTTACGACGGACCACCCTGATTCGAGGTCCAAGTACAGGAGGAGCACTCTTGCGTTTATCTATATATATAAAAGAAAGTCGTGTTTGTTACAACACTTATAACTCGAGAACGGCTGTTTTTGATTTGTTGGATTTGTTTCCGTCCCGAATAGCAGAATACATTTTAAAAACAAAAGAAAGTCGTGTTAGTTACACTATTTATAACTCAAGAACGGCTGAACCGATTTGGCTGAAAATTGGTAGGGAGGTAGCTAAGAACTGGGAGAAGGACATAGGATACTTTTGGGTAGGGGTAGGGTAGGGTAGGGTAGGGTAGGGGTAGGGTAGGGTAGGGTAGGGGTAGGGTAGGGGTAGGGTAGGGGTAGGGTAGGGTAGGGGTAGGGTAGGGTAGGTGTAGGGTAGGGGTAGGGGTAGGGTAGGGGTAGGGTAGGGGTAGGGGTAGGGTAGGGTAGGGTTAGGGTAGGGGTAGGGTAGGGCAGGGGTAGGGTAGGGCAGGGGTAGGGTATAAAAGTCCACCCGTGCGAAGCCAGGGCGGGCCGCTAGTAGTTTATAAATCACACTTTTGTGGAGCCCTGGCAAAAGACTCGCGGCTACAAAAATATCAGTCTCAAAAAGTGCCTCAGTTATGATGGTTGCGATCTCTTTTTCCGAGTTTATACGATCTTGAAGATGTTATGTTTTTATTTTCGTTAGATTATGATGTTATAACAAAAAGAGAGTATTAAACAGCTTAGAACATGATTTTTAGGCTTCACTTTCACAGGTTCTACATTCGAATTCAATTTTCGATTGTACATCTGTAATATTGGTTGTGGTAGACATTTATCAGATACCTAACATTTACATTAATAATTTCCAAACCTTACTTTTTGTGATATAGTGAAAAATTCAAATGTCTTGTTTTACTTTGCTACAATACAATTACACTACAATTCATACATAGAGTAAGTTGGTATGAATACCTATTGTATTACCTATGCATTTTCAACTCTACGAATATGATCTTAACGTAAACCACCGTTTACATTTCCATTTGTATCGAGTGTATAAAACAACAATAAAAACACATTTTATGGGTTCAGAACGTATTACAATTATAAAATGTAATTCAGCGTCCGTAAAATTAGTATCACCATGAAAAAGGACGAATAACAGTTAAATAAATGTAGATATTTGAACAAAGCCACTAGGCAGATACACTAGGGCAGGACAGCAGGAGCCCGAGTCAGATTCAGACTGTTAGATTTGGATTAGTAGATTACCAAATGCCGTAGTTGCCGAGTGCCGTGTGATTGCCGTTCCGGCTTATAAATTGACCACCCTATTTCTTCCCATGGGCGTCGTAAGAGGCGACTAAGGGATTTACAGCTGATCGATGGGTAGTATCTATCAGATAAGCTTACCTACAATATTACTACGATCACCAATCCGCCTGCCAAGCGTGGTGATTATGGCCCCTTATCGTGGTGGTTATCCCTACAACTCTGGCTTGCCAATGTCTGAGGAGGCCCATGTTCAGCAGGACGTAAACGTACTGGTGAAGAAGAAGATTACCAAATATGTAAAAAACCGACCATCGAGAGTAGACTCGGGCCCCAGGTGAAGCATGGCGATAAATTTCACTTAACGGAGTAAAGATTACTGAATAAATATTAAGTGCCGTAAATAGGGCGGTGCTCAGGCACAGGGCGTAGACTATAGTGGGTGCAAGAATAGCCAGACCAGATAGAACTATAGTTTTTTCGGTTTGCTCTTGATAAGTTCCCGCTGCGCCCCGAAGTGCTCGATTCTAACTTATAAAAACAAGGACGCAGTTATAGAAGCACAGGGCGCAGAAAAGACTATTTACGGAACTGCCTTACACTGACATACATTCTTTTTAGTTGACAAAAATAAAGTAATGGTACATGTAAGATAATTCAGTGAACAAGAGAACAACAAATCAATGAATGAGAAGACTACAATTTGGGATATCCCATAGCCTGCAAATTCTTTTCCGGCTAATATTCACCTATGCCAGTTTCCCCGAAAATTGTATTTGTATTTTATTGTTGCATTATTTACAATGGTACGAGGTGAATTTGTCACCTAAACATTGAGAGATTTCATAGTTTGGGAAATATACATATTTTAATCACAAAACTTTAAAAAAAAATATTGAGCTTTTCTTGTCTGTCTTCAAATTATTACTAGGTATTTTAAGTGAAAAGGGTTTTAGAAACAATCAGATAACATGATTAAAATTCAATACTGTACCATCTTATCCCCCTTTTTTGTGTTTCTCATTGTTAGGGTAATATTTATATGATAAAAATAAAGAAATATATGATGATGGTGCTCTTTACTTTTTTGAAAATTTTATTTAAATGAAAGACAGTACGAATGCATTACCCCATATATTTATACTTTTACAATAGCCATTGACGAGAAAAGTTCCGATAAGGTTGTTTAGATAACGTAGGTTTCACAAATGTTGCTTTCTTCAAATGCCCTCATTATATCAGCATCAAGATGTCTGTTAATTATAGCGGAACATTCCATATCTATGGAGATATGTGATAGTGGTGAGCTCATCTGGTGTATTATAGTATTGGTGGACAGACTCTGCAATGCGTTTGATTTGCTAGGTGCTTGAGTAGTGGAGGCACGCAGCAGTATGACCTTTGACTGCAATGTACGCGTTGGTATCACGTAGTTCCGCACTAGTTTCACTCGTTCTATCGCTGCCTCTAAATACGCTTTCATATACTGCGTGGAGTATGTCACTTGCCCAAGTAATGTTTGTATGCTTCCGTCCACCCTTTCTTCTCGAGTTTTGACCGATTTTAATGCATCTTCCACGTTGACTTCTTTTTTATCCGTCATCAGAGCAATCATGTGACGTATTACCGCTTCTTCTAATTGGTCTTCATTTTTGTACTCACTAATATTTGATACCAGCACCTTGAGAAGTTCTTCAGGGTCATGTCCAACACAAAAAACTGTACCCTTATAACCTGAAATAATTAAATAGTATTTGAGAAACCAAAAAGATTTTCAAATAAAAATATACCGTTATTTATGACTCGAGATTGAAGACATTTTATAGTTTACTGGCTGCTGCCCGCAACTTTGTCCGCGTAGGTGTCGATTTCCCAATACAAACTTTGCTAACCTTTTAATTATGTTAAAGGTGATTTTTTAAATCCTTTCTTATCTGATTGCTATGGCATATATAGAATAGCTTCAGGTATTTACGATCAGTAGTTTAGACTGTGTGTTGAACCGACAGCCAGTCAGGGCAAAGCGCCTGATTAATATAAATTCGATTTAACGTGTTACAATTTACCTTGTTCTTCTAATATAGCTGCTAATTCAAGAGCTACCAACACTCCACTTTCATAGCCCAATAAATAAAAATTGTCTTGTATAGTTGATTGTTTCCTTAAAATCTGAAAGCATATAAAAATAAGTACCTAGGTATAGTAAAGTGGCTGTTCTCAGTGCCTGGGTAATACGCATACAGTTTTGTTATAATATCATCAATGATAATCTTATGTCTAGCAACGTTTGCCTTTATAATTGAGAGAAACTGGAATCATCTATCTGCATGCCAAATGTGACGTCAATTGCAAATTCCCATCTCGGTATACTTATTATTAGTACTTTTCACTTGATAAACTTGTGTCATAATTTAATCCACATTTGTTAATAATACAAGTACATTTGTACATACAAGTAAAAACCGATGCTTCTTCTCTGGTAAACGATTATATAGATAGATAATGTTTTGACCACCACGAAACGCAAAACGAAAGCCTAAACATATTTTTTATTATATTTTTCTAACATAAATTACGTGTTATTCAAGTTCACCTGTGCATATCTGCACGCTGTTTCCCTGACTGTCTCCTTCGGTCTGTCGAGACCTGGTTGCAGCACCAGCGCCGAAAGCTTGAGGCGCTCGCACAATGTGCGGAACCTTTCATAGTTTCCTTCCATACCCGGAATTATATATAAACACTTTTCATTGACAATAGAATCATTATCAATCTGCAAAAATAAAATTGTTTTCTTGTAAACATAAATTCGCATAGCATTTAAATTTTAAATTATATGGAAATAGTCACATATATTTAAACAGAATCGTATTTTCGTTTCTCTCAACAGTTTTGGCCATAGGATGATTAGTACTGCAAGGGCTTGGGAACAGTCCTTAGTCAGGACAATGCCTTTGTATTAATATCTACATATATTATCTATACACTATATGACTTTACGTTCAGCAATATCATCAACATTGTTGATATTACTGAACGAAAAGTATAATGTTATAATCTCATTAATGCGTAGATTCAAAAATATAATAACTTACTTTAGTGAAATCCCTAAAACGAGTTGGTAACGCCACTATATCAGCTGTTGCAAGTAACTCATCTTTATCGACATAAGAAAAGAATGTTGAAAATCCTTTGTTATCATCAAAAACTGCTTCAGAAACAGAATCTTCAATATCTTTTATTCTGAAAGTGAAGAATAATATAAAAGTAGTAAATAATAAGCGAAATCAAATTGTGATGGCTATATTTTGTTATATCTATACTCACTTCTCTACAGTCAACGTTGTTATTTGATCTTCCATCAAACATATGTTATAAGTATTTTTTAAAAAGGCAGAAACCGGTGGTACTTTCTCATCGAGCATGCCAAGTTCTTTCAAAGTAGTATCATGACTTATATCATCCATTATGCTTATATCTGCAATATCATTACAGAATATAAAAATATCTTAGTATTCATCATAACGTATTTTACAAAAAAAAAGAAATTAAGAACATTTGGCTGAAGTATTAAAACGATATAATTTTTAATTAGGTATAGAAAACTGCTGTTAGTACCAGCCAGAACAGCGATCTTTTGCAGCAGCGATAGCTGCGGATGCATTTCTGTCGTTTGTGCAGTGTGATCACCAGTCAACGAGCGTTCTGTCGCTGCCACCAAGTCACGCCAACTCGCACGTTGTTCCTTGGCCATGAAATGGAAGCGTGGTATTAACATAACAAAATATAAACGAGTACAGGAGATGCGCGTTAAAAAATAAAAGGGTGTAAATGAGACCCACGCCCATGGTCCTAATTACTATCTAAACATATTAAATGACTTACAGAAGATACGTTGGACAGGTCTACATTTGTCACCAAAAACTCGTACTGTCGTGGAGATATGTCTTGAGCAAAACCATTTATATTAGACACCACAGCTACATACCTGGATATATGATTATAAGGTTAACGTAATTACATTTTAAAGCCCAAATTGTCCGTAGAATAATATATCGGGGACTTACTTTAAATTTGTATACATTTTTAACATCGCTACATTTTTCAGCAGCACCTTTAAGTCCTCAGTTCTTTTTTCAGTTGATTCTTTTGCGCATGCTATAAAATATATGCTTTCTACGTCTCCATGAAGTAAAACATCTTTATATATGGCATTATTTTCCGTAATGTCTTTTTTCGACAAACATACTTCGATGCCAGTTTTACGCCACGATCTGGATTATAAATGAATTGAGAAAGTTTTAGTTTTAATTGTATATTTATTTAGGTTTAATGAAATATCTATCTTACACAGTTCCTTACTCTATTTTGAATCGATGATACGAAGAAAGATTTGCAGTTTGTAAGAAAAGTCTCTTCGCACCACGATTTATCAATCTATCAGCTAGTTGAACTCCAAACACACTTTCATCCCAGAACATCAAGTGATTTTTATCAGGACTGCATACAATCCTGAAAATGAACAATTTCTCCTGAGATGTAACTACCTTTAAGACCTCAGTATTCTCATACTTACGAATAAGTGAAAAACTATGGCAAAGATTTCTCAAATTCATCTTTCAGTAATATTTCCAATCACTTTTAACGGATTTATGCGCACAAAAATACATGATTATTCTACAACTATTAACATCTTAAGAACCGGCTCCATATCTTATAGAAGAATATGAGGAGTCTTTTAAATTGTAAAGATTATGTTTACCTAGTAGGTTTTGAAATGACGACATCTTTAATACGCAACAGTACTCGTCCACGCTGACTGCCAGTAGCTAGGTGTTGTAAAGCTCGCGTCACCTCCTGAGCTTCGTACGTTACTCGTGAAAGGGGCTGTACATATCCCTTGACTATTCCCTCATATAACATCGACTGCAGTAGCTGATACAAAATAAAAATTACAATTTATCAATGGCAAATACCTAGGAAATTTTGTTATTTGTTATGGAACTAGGTTCATATAAGTTTAAGACAGTTCCTAGAAGGTTGCGCTGGGGTAATTCATCGCTGCCTAGACAGCTGTTGGCCCACTTGTTAGGCGGGCTCATCGCATAGTGAGGGAAACCATGTCTCATGTTATCTTAAGAGGTGCGTGGGAACACGGTGCGCCACCATCTCGATCCTGTTCCTGTCGGATGGCAGACTGCCCTGGATCTGCTAACCGCAGACACACCTCATGGAGGCCGGAGGTCTCGGCTAACATGCGCCCTCCGACTCTCGGTTCACCTGTTTTCTTTTACTATCACCTACTCGCAAAAGGAGGCGACGGTGCCTCAGGCACCCTCACTTGTGGCAAAGCAAGTTCAGTCAAGTGACGGGTCGGCCGCGCCAACAGCAGAGCCAAGGAGTCCTAGGCAAGCCATTCCACCTTAGCGTCGTGCCTTCGAGTTCACTGCAATGGTGACAACCAGGCGTCTACTCCCATAGCCCCATAAGGATTTCCGTCAATAGGAACTTGAAACACTATCTCTCCAGCTGCGGTCACCATAATTAGCATTATTTATAGTCATGGCAAAGTCGATGGAAGAACTCAGTACAATGCTCGAAGACCTCAACAGAGTCTCCCAACGGGTAGGTCTTAAAATGAACATGGACAATGTTGTGCCTGCCCTTATATAATGGTTGAGAATACGGTTCTTGAAGTTGTTGACGCATATATATACCTAGGACAGACAGTCCAATTAGGTAGGTCCAACTTCGAGAAGGAGGGATATAGCACGGAGAACAGATGGCCGTTGGGGCCGAAAAGTTCTCGAATGGAGACCGCGGATCGGCAAGCGTAGCGTAGGACGTCCACCTACAAGATGAAATGAAATGAAAACGTTTATTGATAATGTAGACGAATCGATCGTACTTATTATAAGTCAAATACAATGATAAAAATATACAAATTGAAATAAAAAACTTGACTAATTAATTAGCATACATTTCAACAGTAATGTTATTAAATAGAATTTAAATCTACCAATGTGGCATGTGATAGTCGCGTATTATAAATATAATTAGAATCAACCAGCGCGGGCTGGGATTAGGTCAGAAAAAATAGAACGTCGCGAGCCTCGCCTTGCAAGGACGACCGGACCCTACCCTAGCTTCCTACGAGTCTTTCTCTATCTACCTACGTTGTGACACCCGGAGAAGAAAGACTTTAAGAAACTCCGAGATCATTATTTTTGTCATCTTTTAAAGTCTTTGATTAATCATTTAATCATTTGTACATCTATTAAAAACATTTTAAGTATCTAGGTTAGTGATCCCTATCCATCGATATCGTATCGAGTAGGTACTCGCAGCAGGAAATTGTGACGGAAACAATGAAAGTTTCAAGTAAGTATCGAGTATAGGGAGCGCTCCTCCAGATTTACATTTTTTTTTTTATAATTGAAACTTACCTACGTTCTGATCAGTTGTCTTACATATAAATGAACAGTTACAATTTATAAATTACATAGCATAGACTTTTAATTTAGTTGCAAATTCGGTGTGATAGAAAAGGTGCCAGTCTGCCGCAATGTAACCGATTGACTCATCCGCCAAACATTTCCATCATCCATGTACCTATTCTTTGATATTGTAATAACCGCAAGTCATAAGGACCTTTTTAACATATTTTTTTGAATTTATGGTCCGGCAAAGCTGTTACATTTAAAGGAAGTTTATTATAGAATCTTATACAATTTCCAAGAAACGATTTACTTGTCTTAGATACTCTGTAAAAAGGTGTAATGAGCTTATCTTTGTTTCAAGTATTAAAATTATGAACGTCCTTCTTCTTGCTGAATTTATTCATATTTTTACGGGTGTAAACTACATTTTGGTATAAATATTCAGAAGGCACAGTAGGTATATTTATTTCTTTAAATAGACTACGAAGAGAATCGCGACTTCCTTTTTTATAAATACCTCGGATTGCTCTCCGATGGACGGATGATCTGGTTAAGGCCGCGGGATCACGGTGGATGCAGGCCGCTTCTAACCGCAACAACTGGAGATCTATGAGGGAGGCCTATGTCCAGCAGTGGACGTCCTACGGCTGAAATGATGATGATGATGATAGTCATGTAGATATTTACTTTCAAATCCTCATTGTTTTTGTGTGTGAAAATAGATGAGAAGTCGGATATCACATATGATCTTGAGTTGTCCATATTAAACATTCCATATTCATAATTTTCGTGGTCCTTGATATGAGCTATATCAATAAGTATTCCAGCATGTCCTAAACAATTAAACGACATCTGAAACCATAACAAAAATGTTTTAATTCTTTATTTCAATTCCTACTGCACTACAACATTGGTTGGTTTCGGAGCTTACTTGTTTAATTGCTGCTTTTACACAGCTAATGACGATGTCACATCCTCGTCCATTTGTTCCTTCAATAACTTTTTGCAAAACACTATTATCTCGAGAATTTCCGATGTGGGCGTCTGTGAAATTTTTAGTTATCTATACTCGTAGCAATATTGTAAAACGGTTAAATTTGAGAGATAGGGTGTTCGGGGAAACTTCGGTACTAATCAAGTTCTTGCACTATTAGATACATAAACATAAGTTATATTTCAAGCCGAGATATCGGTGCGATAACTTTTCGTTATAATAGAATACTAATGACTCATAGCATATTACCTACCTACTATAATGAGAGAGCTTAGACAAAACTACATAACTGTGGAAAGATCGCTTACTTATGGCGAATGCTTTGGTGACCGAATCCATTTTGAGTCAAAATTACTTACAATTTAATAGAACTAACTATTAAACGACTAGCGGCCCGCCCCGGCTTTGCACGGGTGGATTTTTATACCCTACCTCTACCCTAAGGGTACCCTGTGTTAAAGCAGCCATTCGCGATTTTTAGCGAGACTAACGAACAGCAATTGATTTTTATATATATAGATAATCTTATCTCAATATCGCGATTTATCAAAAGTTTAAAATACCGATAATAACCTTGGCAACATATTGATTTCAATAGTAATTGATGCCAAGAGGGGAAGAATACCAAAAAGAAGACATATTAGCAATCGCTCTTACCCGTCAGTTGAGGAAACAGTTTTTGTAAGAACTTCTGTTTCCGAATATCGCCCACAGTAGCAAACACTTGACAATCGTGGGCAAGTGCGATTCTTATGGCAGCCTGACCGAGACCTCCTAGTCCTCCGTGCACAAGCACGCTCATGCCGGCTTGCAAATTGCCCTTAATTGTCTATAAAAAAAATATTATTAAATAAATGAATTAATAATATGTATTTTTTATGAATCACGAGTAAGGCGAATGTTAAAATATTTTACAATATATTAATCCTTTTGTTTTATCTATAATTATTAGAATACAATTGTACCTTTAGAGATAAATAAATAATATTTATTATTATTATTATTATCTTAAAAGAATTTTCTTCATTTGAAAAAAAAACACGAGAATATAACAAAATTGTCTAAGGAATTAACATACCTAAATGACGGAAGCCAAAGAAGTGTCTAAGATAAGCAAAATAACAAGAGTTATTTGTTTGAAACGCAAAAAATACTGTAGATTGTAAAAAAGTGGTAAGAAGTTCTTATAACTTTTTAAGCAACTACAGTTATTTTTCGTGACCTGACTATTTGAAAATAAGAAGTGAATTGTTTTCAGAACGATATTATTGTTAGTAATGAATTATAAGAGGTTTAGAGTGGAAATAAAATTTCCCCACTTACTAACTTTTGTTAAAGAGTGACGTGCCGCAGTATGAGATAATTAAGTAACTATGAAGCCGTGATATAAATTGACGATCAAGAAATCTATGGGCTGCGCTTACCAAGCAATAGAAAGCGTGTGCATATGCAAGTGGTACGGTGGCCGCGTCCTCCAGGCTCCAATAGGACGGCACCGGCCACAGCAGCTCCGGCACTGCGGCTACACGACTACTTACGGCGCCAACTGGTACGATACCCATCACACGTACCCCACTAGCCAACAAATATACTATATTAAATAGTAATTAGGTATTATGAAGTAAAAGCAATTTGTTGATTAAATCTCATACCTTTTGGTAATTCCACTGTAGTCCATTCCGAAATGATTGCCATCATACGCATTAACTCCGGTAGCTCTTTTCAAGTCGGATGTATTGAGTCCAGCGTAATGGACCTACAAATTTCAATTATTTATAAACGCATAAAATTGTAAAATCGCTATTAGGTGTATGTAAAATCCAAAATAAAATACTTAAGATTTTCAAATAATCATTTTTTAACAAACTGTTTTGGTTGATAATATTTATTATCTGTATTTATTTTAAAACATCCAATAAGAAACTTAGCATGCTTGTAATTAAAGCAGCTAATAGCAAATTCAAACTTACTTCGACATTTAAATTATTGAGTTTTAGAGGTGCAATCTCCACCCACTGCAAGGACTCTAAGTCACCTATTTGCGTAATTTGAAGTTTCACATCTTGTTTTAATGTGTCTTGGTATAAAGCCTGCGTACAAAAGGGAAAGAGTCAATAACATATAAAATAATCACTTGTTGACTTGTATGCTATAGTAGCAGAACAGTAATTACGAGAGCCTGTGGATTATTTAGGTACTTACGTTTGTACTGTTCATAATCACGGCTAGGTTATAAAATTTTCTGAAATCATGTTCTAGGGGTGGTTGGTTTTCGAACTGGACTGTTTCCATAGAAACACCACCACATCTGTAAATAATAATAAATTAAGAATAATAACTAATAATATATTGTATTATTTATGCATGTGCATGATCAATATAACAATGTTTTGTTTTTTTTACTTCCGCACTATAAAAATATGAAACCCAACGTCTAAATTATTGTTAGGTACTAGACGTCCTTTCATTATGTTTACATGTATAACATATCAGAAAATTTAATGGATATTGCATTAGGCTCTTTAAAATCACAGACTTCTTAAATCCTATCATAAACTGGTGTAAACTTTTATCAGATCACCAGGATCTATTTTCAACATGGGTGTGGTTAGGCCTATAGGCACTATTCTAGGCCCTTTTTTAAAATACTGACTTTTGACTTAAAATTCATTTAATAATTTCTACAGATGAAACATTATATTTAATCATTCTTACTTCGTTATGGTATGATTAAGGGTTGCTGTCATTAGAGTTTTTCCATTAGAGTCCAACGTATGTCCGTTACTATGTGCTTTGACATCAATAACCAATCTCTTGATATGCGTGGGCTGCGAGACCGCGCTGTGTGGTTGTCGTAATACGTTTAGCTGCAGCAAACCGTCAATGAGCGTCACCCAGTTGCCGCGCCACAACAACTGCGCTGAAGTCAAGGACGGAGTGGCGCTGTCGATGCTGCGAAACTCACCACTAAAAATGGAGACAAATATTTTTATTTATTTAATATTTTACCTTCAAGAAATTTTGAACGTTCTTTGCATGTCTTCAACTTAGCATAATTTTCTCACAGATTAATTTTAAATTTACAATATAAAGGGAGCCTGAATGTAGGCCGATATGATTACTAAACGAAACCATACCTATACTTGTATTCCCTATCACATAGTAATTGGTATAAATCTTCAGATCCAAGTTCGTCCTCCTTGATTTTATTATGGTCAAGCTGTGATTGATAATATTTTATTGAATATTGTTCAATAAATCCTGATACTATGGTAGAAATACCAGTTACAACCTGAAATCATAAAAACCAATCTTAATATTTGTTCCGTTGAACGTTAAACTATAACGTTCAACGGAACACGTTGAACCTCTAACAATTACATACCTCAAATTTGCCAGTGCCTCGGTGCAACGCAATATACAACCTCAATGGTCTCTGTTTAAGGAGTATAGGTTGTGCGTACAAATGTACATCATGGAACTGAACGGACAGCTTTTGTTTTGGCACCCCCAAGTGCATGGCTAATGTGTCCCACACAGCTACCAACGTCGCCGCAAAAGGAAAGCAAACTTTTTCTGTAAATTAATTTGGTTACAAATTTTGAATGGCCTTTTCTCAAGTTGCTTATATGTCTTATCACCATCATCAGTTAATTATTCTTACGTTCACTTCTGAAGATAGATATTTCAATTTGCAATACTAGATAATGAATGTTGTTTAAGTATAACAAAAATCAAAGAAATTTTATAAATCTGTACCTTTTACAACGTGTCCTTGCAAAAAGCTGTATTCATCGTCAAAGATGGACAACACAATTTTGCGAGCTGTAGCTTTCCTTACTTCGAAATTTGTATATTTCGTTAACGGCCTACAATAAAAATAATATACATATAAAAATATGTGTTTGCAAATCACGGTCAGGAAGTATCAAACTACGGTCTATAAAAGATGAATAGTTACATAGACATGACATGTACTGGTACTATGTCAGTACGCGTGAACATCGTGATTACTCAAATGGGTCCGTGTATCTTGACGAAAATACACCACACAAGATGCCAGAATTAAATTATAGGTCTTTAAATGAAGTCTCACTTTTCATAACGCATACCTACCATTTTTCAGTGTGATACCATTCCACCAAGTGAGATAGCATGGGAGTCCCCGTTGATACTGGAAACTGAATTTTAGGATACAAAGCTTGAATTTTTGGTGTGTATCCCGCCATATAGAGACTAAAAGAAAAAAAAAGTTGTTGTCTATACATCTATACAAATAAATATAATTGATGTGTCTGTTTGTAATGGTAAAATAACAAATTTTTACTAAATGCAAATGAATAAAAGAACTGTCATTGTTAAATAATTTATACACTTATTATTTTACGCAGTTAATCCTTACTAATATTATAAATGTGAAAGTAACTCTGTCTGTCTGTATGTCTGTCTGTTATAAACATTATTAATGCTAAGATAATTATAGCTACAGATAATAACTTTGATAAGACTGACTAACCTGCCAACAGCCTCCAGTAACAAAATTATGTTGTCAGGGTGTCCCCTGCGCGCGAGGGCGACGTGCTGGCAACTAGCTGGCATGGAGCGCTTGAGAATGGCCTGCAGCAGTCCGTGGGGCGCAACTTCCACCAGTACGGCGTTGCTCGGTATCAGACGCGCCGTCTCCTCGAACAGCACCGGACTCTGCAACACCACACGTTGTGTCACATACACGCCGGAACATCCACCAAACTTCAAACACATACAATACAAACATACCAGTAAGTTGTTCACTTGATATTCCGCTGAACAATATTTAGCTAGTTCGTCGTCCCATTTATCTTGTGGCATAGAGGTTGACAACCATCGGCTGCTTCTTAGTTTCGGATCTTTTATAATTACTTTCAAATATTTTAATAGCACAGGACCTGTAAAAGGATTTACGTATCATAAGATTATTCTGAAACGTTTTTTAGTTCCCTGCCATATGTTGACTGCCAAAAAGTTTCTTGTTTCATGTGTTAATTTAGTTTCCTTTAGATTATTGTGTTATTAGGTAAAAGTATGTTTCTTTTTTTCTTTGAATGCTGCGGAATTGATTATAATTTTGTTTTATTTTTAGACTTAATTATGCTAAAGTTAAAATATTATGGTATTTGTGATAAATCACTTGTACTTGTAGTATCCTATTTATCAGATAGGAAACAGATAGTATCTATAGACGGCGTGAATTCTGAGGGACATGTTGTTAAAATGGGGGGGGCCCCAGGATCAATCTTAGGTCCTTTCCTGTTTCTTGTTTATATAAATGATCTCCCATACCTAATTAATGAACTATCAGACATTGTTCTGTTTGCCGATGGTACTTCATTGATTTTTAAAGTTAAAAGAAAAGTTACCGATTTAATTGACCATAATAGAACACTCGGTTTAATTGCAAACTGGTTTTCCGCAAATAATCTTTAACTAAATGCAGAAAAAACCAAATGTGTTAAATTTGTACTACCTAATGTTATCAATTCTACGCCTGAAGTTTCATTAAATGGAGAAACATTAGATTTAGTCACGTCCACCGTATTTTTAGGAATTACCTTAGATTTTAAACTACAATGGGGCCCTCATATTGAAAAACTCGCTGGTAGATTAAGTTCAGCTTCGTATGCTGTGTGGAAAATTAGACAGTTGTCCGATGAAGCCACGGCTAAGCTAGTGTATTTCGCGTACTTTCATAGCATTATGTCTTATGGAATTCTGCTGTGGGGGTCAGCCGCCGATGTAAATACTATATTCGTATTACAAAAACGAGCGGTCAGGGCCATATATGGATTAGGTAGTCGCGACTCCCTACGTAACCTTTTAAAAAATATAAATATACTTACCGTGCCCTCTGAATATATTTACCAAAATATAATTTTTATTAGAAAAAATATTGATAAATATAGTAAAAAAAGTGACATTCATAATATTAACACAAGAAATAAGCACAAACTTGCTGTTCCAGGATTTAGAGTTAGCAAAACGAATAAAAAATTTATGGGAAATGGTATTAGGTTCTATAATAAACTCCCTAGTTATATCACGGACTTGCCTGATACTAGATTTAAAACACATGTTAAAACTGTTCTCATATCGAAAGGTTACTATAGCATTCAGGATTATATTGAAGATAAAGACGTTTGGCTATCGGTACCATCTTGCACGTATACCTACCTCCCTGAGGACCATACAGCCAAGTACAGTAGTTGTAATTAGAACTGTATCTTATTCTGTGAACTGTCTGTAATTGATTTCATGGTGTACTTTAATTATAAATACCGCTAGTTCTGTCTCAATATCATTCAATCTTATTGAGTAAAACTAAAATAAATTATAACAAGACAACCGTTTGGGCAATAAATGTGTATGCCTACTAAAAATAAATGATATTAATTGGACCAAAACCCCGCGTATTTGTCCATTTGAGTATGTTTCGCCGGACCGTCTCATGTGGGCCGTGTTGAAACCGGTAGTAAAGTAACCCACTGAGTTTGTTTCGCCGGATCTTCTCAGTTGGGGCGCATTGGATCCGGTGGTAGCATTAAAGCGCGTCCGTCGTTATATGCTCATGGTCCACCCAAATAATGACAATTGTTTTGACATAATATAGACAGAACAAGCATTTTGCGTCGCTAAGAACAATATAAATAAATAAATTATAATAATAACATATAAATATATGATAATATAAAAATAATTAATTTTATAGATATAAATAAATAACAAATATAATGAATAAATTTTTCTAATTAATGTTTGACTATTTACAAGTGCCTGTAATTGGTTTACGTAAATAAAAATGATTTTTATTTTATTTTACTTAAGATACCTACAATATTATTATGTAGAAAGAAGTTACTGGTTGTTTTAAGTAAACAAATAAATTACCTGCATTTGCTATGTAGCGTGAATGGTAAGCAATGTTAGAAGTCGTGACCTCTTTTGCAAACACACCTTGTGCTGTGAGTTCGGTTACAAACGTTCGCATGATGTCAGTTGGACCGGAGATAGTACATGAATCAGCGCTGTTATGGCAGGCGACATCTATCTCCGGTGGACAAAGTTTTGATATCTAGAAAGTAAGTATTTATTGTTTAAATTAGATCAGTTTGCAGAAGCAGAGTGTTTATTATATCATAATAAACGCTCTTTCTAAAACATTTAAAAGATTCAAAAACACATGCCTAAACGACCGAAAAAATTTATAAATTATATAATAATAAATTTAAATTATATTAATTTTGTTTATCATAAAATGACGAATTTTATTTATAATTATTATCTATTTATTATATATATTATTATCCATATGTAGAACAGTTAATATTTCTTTAATTTCTTTTTTTTTAATTTAAGAACCACAAACTTTTTCGTATCCAAGACCAACAGCCGCCATAGAACCATGAATGAACTTAGTATCTCGAGACGCGCGGCCGCGAGCGTAAGCCGCCATAATCATTTCTTCCGCGGTTAAACATCCATCTGCGTATGCGGCTCCTAACTCACCGACGCTGTGACCTGGGGATCAAAATATTAATATCAAAATATTGTTTATTCATGCAGACACTTTTTAAATCATGTTCTTATGGTGAGTCCCTTTTTTCCATTACCAGTTCAAAACGTGACAACTCTGAGAAGAACAGGCAAGAATCTTTAAGGGATCCTTTTTTGATATAAAATTTATGTTACAATAATAATTATTAATTAATGAGATTATTCTCCCAAGCAGTTTTGTCATTGACATAATAAGATATTTTATATGAAGCATTTTTACATAACGCCATAATCCCTCATTTTAATTTGTAGTTTTTAAACCATTTATCTAGGCGGTGAAGTAGCAAAAGCGTCAAAAGCCACATATAGTCAGAAAAAAATAATAATGCGATTGTAAGAATATTTGTCTGCTTTGATTTCTGGCGTAGGGAAATTCGCGGACCAACTTTATATATTGCTTACAGCTCGTTTCAGTATTATTCAAATCCCATAAGACAATATTAAATAAAGTAATGCATCAATTATTGAATTTTGTAAGATGCTTTGCACCGGTTTTTAATGATGACAATGCCACAACAAAGTCACAAGTTCAAATATAATTAGGGTTTATTATTTTCTTACCAATGATTCCATCAGGCACTAAGCCTATCTCATGAAGAACGTCAGTAAGACCAATTTGAATAGCTGAAATTCCCAAGAATGAACATAAAATGTCGTCCAATATTGATTTGTCCCTCGAAGTTATAATTTCGTATATATTGAGGCCTGTCGGTTCAAGAACTTTGTGACAGCTAAAATAAAATATTGCATGTATCAATGGTCACACTGATTTCCAACTAAAACATCTTAGGCATAGCATTAGTTTTACTAACAGTTTCCTTTTTATCGGCAATAAATTCAATATTTCTCTACATTCTTATTTTTTATATTAACTTTTGTTTATCTAATTCTGTGTTTTAATTCGATGATGTTGTATTCGCATTTTTTGTACTAGTTTCACTTCATTTTTTTAAAGCCTCTATATGTTTTTTAAGTTTAAGATTTGTTTCTATAGAACGATTGTGAAAATATTTTTAATTCCGTAAAAATATATTTTAATGTTATTGTTACTTTTTACTTATTCTTTGTTAATTACAAGTTTGAAATTCTACTATATCCATTTAACTCCTTTTTAAATTCATATTTTGTTGTACAAACCGTTCAATAGCTGTTGCAAAGACTGGTATACGCATTAGTTTCGCTCCCATCGCGGGCCACTGCGAGCCCATCCCGCTGTACACAAACCACAGTGGGCGACGAACATCGTCGAAAGACACTGTTTTCTCACTCAAACACATCGTTTTGTCGTTTTCGTCAGAATCTGGTGGATTGAAAAAAAATATAAACATTAAATTAACAAAATGATAAACTCCAATAAAGTGTAGATTCTTATATCAATATCATTTTATATTTATTTCTTTTTCAACTATGGTAAAAAACAATACTAACGACTTTGAATTGAGATAAATTCAGATATAAGTTCTGACCCGAATTTTATACCAGACAAGTAAAATCGCATGCCATTCCGTAATTTTTTTTGAACAAACAAACAGGTTCGCCTTTGCCTCATTCAGGTGCCCGACCAGGAAAAACTTTAGACCAATAAATTAAACCATAATTTAAGATTAAATTGATAATAAAAATTGAAATTAGTAGGCTAGCTAGAATGTCTCTGGTGGAGCCGTTCCTCAAAAGATCTATAAGAAAAAACAAAAAGATAATAGTAGAAGCAAAATATGAGATAATAATTCTTATTTTCATATTACCTAAAATAACATATCCTCGTGCTAAATGTCCAGTTATATTAGTGGAGTGTATATTGTGTAGCAAAGCCAGTTGTTCCGCGTCAGTAGGTTTCGACTTTAAATAGTCAATCACATTTTGTACGAAAGATTCTTGTCTTCCAGATATAGCGACTAACCTTGGTATTGCTGATTTATACGCTTTTAAATTCTGGAAAAACAAATTAAAATATAGAGTTACATAAAAAAAAAAAAGTTTATTCACAAAAAGGTTTACAAAACTTTGTATGAATTCCCTGATCCCTGTGGTAGGTAAAACCTTTTACAGAGATCAGTATCTTCACCCATACTCACATATTAATGTGCTTTAGAAGGTGTTACATTTATTTTTATACATTTATATACACCTTTATTATGAAGGAAAGTAAGATTTTAACAATTTTATACAAGAAGCCGTGTGGTTTCCGGCTTAGAATAGACCACCCCATGTCCTCCCATGGGTGTCGTAAAAGGCGACTAAGGGACATATGGCTGATGGATGGGCAGCAGCCATTGATTTATAAAAACCCTAGATGCACAGTCACGAAGAAAAGTAACGCTCGAAACTGTCGCCAATTATACCTATGTACATATAGTTATGCTATAAGTATAAGTTTTTGTAAATTCAACCTTAGGCGGATTGTTTAAAGTTGTTTTTACAAAGAAGTGAGCGAAAAGCAATAAAATTTTATTGCTTTTCGCTTAGGACTAGGCATTGAGTGGAGACGAATATTTTTATATGTTTTTTTTTTCATAAGACCTTTTGTTATTATTTTAAAAGTTTGTTAAATTATAATCTTATCTGAGCGAAGTTATCTGGGGTAAAACATGTGATGTGTGTGAACTTAGCAGATCATTGTCCAGCAGATCAAAATAAAATGTGAGTTCTTTTCGCATGCAGCTAAGTTCTATAGTTCCTGGTAATTTTTAGAAATAGTTCTGGTGTTTTTATCTCGAAAAATGACAATTAACGAAATGATCTGCTAACTTCCCGTAGCAAATCATTTTGCAGCAGATCAAAATAAAAGGTGAGTTCTTTTCGCATGCAGCTAAGTTCTATAGTTCCTGATATTTTTTAGAAATAGTTCTCGTGTTTTTATCTCGAAAAATGTCAACTAACGAAATGATCTGCCAACTTCCCGTAGCAAATCACTTTGCAGCATATCAAAATAAAAGGTGAGTTCTTTTCGCATGCAGCTAAGTTCTATAGTTCCTGATAATTAGGGTTCCGTAGCCAAATGGCAAAAAACGGAACCCTTATAGATTCGTCATATCTGTCTGTCTGTCTGTCTGTCTGTCTGTCTGTCCGTCCGTATGTCACAGCCACTTTTTTCCGAAACTATATGAACTATAATGGTGAAACTTGGTTAGTAGATGTATTTTGTGAACCGCATTAAGATTTTCACACAAAAATAGAAAAAAAAACAATAAATTTTGGGGTTCCCCATACATAGAACTGAAACTCAAAAAAAATTTTTTCATCGAACCCATACGTGTATAGGTATAGGTCTTCAAAAATGATGTTGAGGTTTCTAATGTCATTTTTTTCTAAACTGAATAGTTTGCGCGAGAGACACTTCCAAAGTGGTAAAATGTGTGCCCCCCCCTGTATCTTCTAAAATAAGGGAATGATAAATCTAAAAAAAATATATGATGTACATAACCATGCAAACTTCCACCGAAAATTGGTTTGAACGAGATAAAGTAAGTAGTTTTTTTTTAATACGTCATAAACCGTAAACCGCAATTTACCTTTCATTCAATTAACTATTATTAACATCGATCAGAGTAACAACGAGCTACAAGAACGTTTATACTATGTTACTTGTTGTATTCTTGATATCAAAAATAGGTAGGCACTTGCAACTAGTAGGTACGGAACCCTTCGTGCGAGAGTCCGACTCGCACTTGGTCGGTTTTTTTTAGAAATAGTTCTGGTGTTTTTATCTCGAAAAATGTCAATTAACGAAAACGATTAACGAAATGATCTGCTAACTTCAAACAACAAAGTTCAAACAACAGTCGAGTTCTGTAGTTCTAGATACTAGGCTAAAGTGAACAGACACTTTCTAGGCAAGCGTGTATCATCTTAGGCCTTATCTTCGCCTTCCATCAAGCGAGATTATGGTCAAACGTAGGCCTATATATAATAATAAAAAAAAACTTTTCAAAGATAGCTGTTCTAAAACGACGTTAAAGTGCCAGCAGATCGAGCCAGAACGTTGAAAAAGTTGATAATGACAATTCTCATCCTAACAATGAAATGAATCATTCAAGTTATTGCGAAAGGCTGAAACTCTTTCGCTTTTCACATATTCGTATGGAAACTGCAATCTAGAATTCGATTTGAGTCCAGAACTCACGTCCCAGTACCAGCAGAAAGAGTTCTAGCCTTTGGCATTTGTTTGAAACGATGAAAATAGTTCTTTCTACTTTTAAAATGTTCGGACATGATCTGCTGGTACTGGGACGTGAGTTCTGGACTCGAATCCAGTTGTAGATTACATTTCTGCTACGGATCGGTAGGAAACGAAAGAGTTCTAGCCTATGTCAGTTGTTTTAAACGATGAAACAAGTTCTTTCTACTTTTAAAATGTTCGGACATGATCTGCTGGTACTGGGACGTGAATTCTGGACTCGAATCAAGTTGTAGATTACAGTTCTGCTACGGATCGGTGGGATACGAAAGAGTTCTAGCCTTTGGCATTTGTTTGAAACGATGAAAATAGTTCTTTCTACTTTTAAAATGTTCGGACATGATCTGCTGGTACTGGGACGTGAGTTCTGGACTCGAATCGAATTCTAAATTACAGTTCTGCTACGGATCGGTGGGAAACGAAAGAGTTCTAGCCTTTGGCATTTGTTTGAAACGATGAAAATAGTTCTTTCTACTTTTAAAATGTTCGGACATGATCTGCTGGTACTGGGACGTGAGTTCTGGACTCGAATCGAATTCTAAATTACAGTTCTGCTACGGATCGGTGGAATACGAAAGAGTTCTAGCCTTTGGCATTTGTTTGAAACGATGAAAATAGTTCTTTCTACTTTTAAAATGTTCGGACATGATCTGCTGGTACTGGGACGTGAGTTCTGGACTCGAATCCAGTTGTAGATTACAGTTCTGCTACGGATCGGTAGGAAACGAAAGAGTTCTAGCCTATGTCATTTGTTTGAAACGATGAAACTAGTTATTTCTACTTTTAAAATGTTCGGACATGATCTGCTGGTACTGGGACGTGAATTCTGGACTCGAATCAAGTTGTAGATTACAGTTCTGCTACGGATCGGTGGGAAACAAAAGAGTTCTAGCCTATGGCATTTGTTTGAAACGATGAAAATAGTTCTTTCTACTTTTAAAATGTTCGGACATGATCTGCTGGTACTGGGACGTAAGTTCTGAACTCGAATCGAATTCTATATTACAGTTCTGCTACGGATCGGTGGGATACGAAAGAGTTCTAGCCTTTGGCATTTGTTTGAAACGATGAAAATAGTTCTTTCTACTTTTAAAATGTTCGGACATGATCTGCTGGTACTGGGACGTGAGTTCTGGACTCGAATCGAATTCTAAATTACACTTCTGCTACGGATCGGTGGGAAACGAAAGAGTTCTAGCCTTTGGCATTTGTTTGAAACGATGAAAATAGTTCTTTCTACTTTTAAAATGTTCGGACATGATCTGCTGGTACTGGGACGTGAGTTCTGGACTCGAATCAAGTTGTAGATTACAGTTCTGCTACGGATCGGTGGGAAACGAAAGAGTTCTAGCCTATGGCATTTGTTTGAAACGATGAAAATAGTTCTTTCTACTTTTAAAATGTTCGGACATGATCGGCTTGTACTGGGACGTGAGTTCTGGACTCAAATCGAATTCTAGATTGCAGTTTCCATACGAATATGTGAAAAGCGAAAGAGTTTCAGCCTTTCGCAATAACTTGAATGATTCATTTCATTTTTAGGATGAGAATTGTCATTATCAACTTTTTCAACGTTCTGGCTCGATCTGCTGGCACTTTAACGTCGTTTTAGAACAGCTATCTTTGAAAAGTTTTTTTTATTTTTTTATTATTATATATAGGCCTACGTTTGACCATAATCTCGCTTGATGGAAGGCGAAGATAAGGCCTAAGATGATACACGCTTGCCTAGAAAGTGTCTGTTCACTTTAGCCGAGTATCTAGAACTACAGAACTCGACTGCATGCGAAAAGAACTCACATTTGTTTTTGTTGTTTGAAGTTAGCAGATCATTTCGTTAATCGTTTTCGTTAATTGACATTTTTCGAGATAAAAACACCAGAACTATTTCTAAAAATTATCAGGAACTATAGAACTTAGCTGCATGCGAAAAGAACTCACCTTTTATTTTGATATGCTGCAAAGTGATTTGCTACGGGAAGTTGGCAGATCATTTCGTTAATTGACATTTTTCGAGATAAAAACACCAGAACTATTTCTAAAAAATATCAGGAACTATAGAACTTAGCTGCATGCGAAAAGAACTCACCTTTTATTTTGATCTGCTGCAAAATGATTTGCTACGGGAAGTTAGCAGATCATTTCGTTAATTGTCATTTTTCGAGATAAAAACACCAGAACTATTTCTAAAAATTACCAGGAACTATAGAATTTAGCTGCATGCGAAAAGAACTGACATTTTATTTTGATCTGCTGGACAATGATCTGCTAAGTTCACACACATAAACATGTGTATATCAATGATAATATTATTTTCATTGATAAAATCATTTATTGAAATTTAAGGTATTCAAAAAGAAAAGATTTTTTTATACGTTTAAACTCAAACTCAACACTAGGCCGTTAGCAGCCGTTTTAAATCATCAAAATATTCACGAACATAAAAAAAAACGTTGATGAAAAAATAATTGACTACCTCGTTTCATATATTATATTATATAATGTATACATATTTGTAAAAAACAGGTCGAAACTAAATAAATTTATTAATAAAAATATAACCACAATTTTAAAAAATCGACTCTGAACAATTATGCGACTAAAATAAAAAGGTGGTTTAAATCCATTGTTCCGACACTGAAAAAGCGGCCATTGAAATTTGCCGTATATACTTTGACCGTTGAATGAAGTTTTCAGACAAATTAAATCAAAAACAATTAATGCTTCCTATAATCAGTCATAAAAACAACTAAAACTAATCAATAAACTCTTTTACTCACCGAAAATACGATATCCCATCCTTTTTAAGCCTTCTTAACGTAATATTTTTACAATTTGTCTAAGAGCATTTCGATAATTTTAACGTCCGTACCTCGACGCAAGCGACGCGATACTATTTGAAATGAGCGCACAATTTAGAATTGTGCGCTCATTTTGTGCGGACGGTTTTGAAACGTTGATTGTGCATCTAGGGTTTTTTTTTATATATCAATGGCAGCAGCATCTATTAGCTCAAGGTTTACATCTTACTGCGATCACCAATCCGTCTGCCAAGCGTGGTGATTATGGCAATATCCCTCAACGATCCTGGCTTGCCAAGGTCTATTAAGAGGAAGCCCATGTTCAGCAGTGGACGTAAACGGGCTGTTGATGATGATGATAATGATGATGATACAAGAAAAAAATACAAAAGAAAAAGAAATAAAATAAAATACAAGCGTGTGTCTATATGGGTGTGTGCGTGTGTGTGGGTGTGTGTGCGCTTGTGTGTGTGTATATGTGTGTGTGTTTGTGTAAGTATGCGTTTGCGTTATGTGTGTTATTGCTATTCATTTAAGTAACAATTCAGTTTGTTCGTAGTCTAAGAATAAAAGCCATTCCTTTATTTTAAACTTTGCTTTTTTGTTGTTAGTGGATGAATGTTTATCTTTTTATTTATTTTATTGTATATGTGCACCGCCATAGACAATTGTTGGCGTTTAGCGAAAGCCGTTCGACATTTAATGGGTAAACAAACATTTTTAATTACACGATTTTTTTTATATGCCAGATCGTTGTATGGAATCGATTTATGCTGAGCAGCTGAGCCAAATATAATTGCCTGACAGTCATAACCTGAATTTTTTTGTATAAAGCTGTAGTAGGGTATCTGTATGGGCTGTATGTTATTACTTTTAAAAGTGATCTTTGAGCGCTTTCAAGGGATATCATTGCCGTCTTGCAGGCACCACCCCATACATTTATACAATATCCGAGAATTGACTGAACTAATGCATAATATATCCTATGTAACAACTCCAAGTCAGCCACCTCCCTTAATCTTTTGAATACCCAAATTAACTTTCTGGTACGATTTATTGTTAAATCAATATGAGGGTACCAGGACAACTTTTCATCCAGTATAACTCCAAGGTACTTAATTGTAGATGTTTTATTAAGAACAAGGCACGAGCAGTTAGCTGTAGTTGGATAATTACAGGAGTAAGCATTTACCGTTAGGTTTGTTTCAGTATGGCTGATCGAGAATTTAAGACAAGTTGTTTTTGACATGTTAAGTGTAAGGAGGATTTGAGCTAGCCAACTGGTGATTTTGTTAAGGCCCAATTCAGCATAGGTCTTGGCCTCAGCCCAGCTCTGCCCATGAAATATCAGGGCTGTATCATCAGCGTAGGATATAATATGCCTATTATTAAGTGACAGTAGACATAAAGATGCCATGTGGTTTTGCGGGTAGTAGCAATGCCGTGTGGTTTCCGGGTAGTAGAAATGCCGTGTGGTTTCCGGGTAGTAGAATAAAACCACCCCCTCTCAACCCGTGGGTGTCGTGGCGACTAAGGGAAGTGCCTGAGGATTCGATGAGTTTCCTCTTTGCGGTAAAAACAACTCACCTCCAAGCTAAGGTTGCCGCGCCGAGAGCTGCATGGCTAGGGGAGAGTCTAGTCGCGAGCGTGCTAGTTTGTCTGGGATTGGGCGCCCCCAGGCACTAATTAGCCTTACGTCTACATGCGGGGCTCTGTAGAGGGTAGACAGATTGTTTTCCCTAGCTATTCGTGGGAACTTAATGAGTTTAACTTATATTATTTATTAATTCGGAGGCGGCGGTGATGCTCGCCACACACCACGCCAAATGTTCTCACGGGGCGAAAAGCGAGCTTCGGAGTGTCGCTTAGCTACGCTGAATGTGCAGGGAGGTTTAAAAGATAAGATAGATGAAGTATGTAATATGGTAAAGGACAAAAGAATAGATCGAAGGTCACTGACATAGCTCAACGGATAAACAAGCTGAAGTGGCAATGGGCAGGACACATAGCTCGAAGAACTGACGGCCGATGGAGCAAAAAGGTTCTCGAGTGGAGACCACGTACTGGCAAGCGCAGCGTAGGACGACCGCCTGCACGATGGACCGACGACCTCATAAAGGTCGCAGGAAGTCGGTGGATGCAGGCCGCTAGCGATCGTTCCCGCTGGAAATCGATGGGGGAGGCCTATGTTCAGCAGTGGACTACAACAGGCTGGTGATGATGATGATGATGATGATGTGAATGAGAAGAAAAGAAAGGGAGTGGACATATCCAAACATGGCTCCTTGACCGCTATATGGTCCGGTGTTCAAGATACTGTTTGTGATTGTGTTTGTGTGAGCCCCAGAATTCTATGGCTAAGAGCCAAGGTAGGCCTAAACCGTATCTTTATTTTGTGCGTTTATGCACCCGATATGGGCAGCCCACCGATGGTGAGAGAGGAATTTTGGGGAAGTATAAGAGATATAGTGAATGGATGTATGGGCAACGAGAAGATTGTTGTGGTTGGGGATTTCAATAGCTGGGTTGGAGTAAAGAGGAATGGTTATGAAAAAGTATTAGGTGCTTTTGGGGATGATAGAGTGAATGAGAATGGAATGAGTTTACTAGAGGTAAGCTTTTAAAAGTAAAGGGATGAATATAAATGTAAGCAAGACGAAAGTAATGGTGTTTGAACGAGGTTGTATCTGTGTGTGATGTGAAAATTATTGATAAAAGTGTGGAGCAAGTAAATGAGTTTGTGTATTTAGGAAGTATGTTTACAAGAGATGGAAACATTGATGCCGAAAGAAGAGCAAATGCGGGAAATAAAGTAAATGGTGTTATACACGCGGTTGTGACCAACCAGTCGATGTCTACAAAGGCTCGATTGGCTGTTCACAATGGTGTTTTGGTGCCTACGCTTATGTAAGGAAGTGAATGTTGGGTGTGGCAAAAGAGACATGAAAGTAGGATAAATGCTGTAGAGATGCGTTCTTTACGAAGTATATGTGGTGTAACTCTAAATGATAGATTGAGGAATGATATAATTAATCAACGTTGCGGTTTAAAAGAAGATGTAGTGACAAGAATTGAAAAGAGTATGCTTAGGTGGTTTGGTCATGTGGAAAGGATGAATGAAAGGCGAGTAACAAAAGGTATTTACAAGGCAGATGTGAGTGGAAACAACGGGAGGGGACGCCCTTGAAGGGCATACACTGACCTCATAGGGGATGTTCTTCAGAAAGGTCCGGTGCGTAGTACTCGCAACCGGCGTGCGTGTATGACCAGATGTATGAACGTGGACTAGGCAAAGGGAGTGTGTAGGGATCGTAGCAGGTGGTGTTCTGTAGTTTCTGCCTACCCCCATGGGAGAAAGGCGTGATTATATGTATGTATGTATGTAGTAGACATAAGTCGTTAATATACATTAAAAACTAGCTTGGACCGAGGACACTACCCTGTGGTACTCTACAAAAAAAAGAAAATCCCTAAAAATACTGAGAGCCAAAGCTCTCATATAGGTATACGTGGCAAACCACGTATACCATTTCTCTCTAGCTTCTCCACAAGAATGGGTATCGATACAGTATCAAACGCCTTGGCAAGGTCAAGGAAGACACCCAGGCATTTTTGTTAGGCATCGATATGTTTGGTGACATATCCCGTCAATTGGCTAATGCCGTCTGTGGTGCTTCTACCTGACCTAAAGCCGAATTGGTCATCCGATAATATTTTGTTTCTTTCAAGAAACTGCATAAGGCGGGTGTTTAGTACTTTCACCATTATTTTAGACAACGATGAAAGCACGGAAATTGGCCTATAATTTGAAATGTCGTCTCGACACCCACCCTTGTGGATTGGCGTAATTATGGATCTTTTGAAAACAGATGGAAAATACCTTGCGATATACAAAGTCCAATGAGTTTAGGTAGAGGTGGAGCAATGATATAACTTGCCAGTTTAAGTAATTTTACGGATATGGCATCCCATCCAGTAGCGCAATTATTTTTTAAATTAACAATTAATAAATCTATTTCCTTCTCGTCAGGTGAAAGTAATACTATTGAGTTGAGATGTGTTGGATAATCAATATAATATTGATTATCCAACACATCTCAACTCAATCTCAGAGGGTGACTGTTCTTTACTGATTCTGCAAGTTGTTTGCCAATGTTCGTAAAGTATGGATTTATGACATTAATCCCATCTTCTGCTTTTTCTGCAATTTTTATTAAGTCTTGGTTAATTGCTTTATTCCTAGAAAATTGTATAATAGTTTTAATTGCATTCCAAGACTCTTTGTTGGTTTTCGCGTTGCTTAATAAAGACTTCTCATACGTAATTCTAATTTTTCTTAAGAGCGAGTTACAGTAATTACGATAGCGTTTATATGATATTTCAAGTATCAGGTTATTTGGATGGAGTTTACTCTTTTTGTGTAATTTGTCGCGGTGTCTTATGCAACGAAGAAGACCCAGTGTTAGCCATGGCTTTATTAGTTTTTTTCTGTTTGATAGGACGTAAGTCTTAGTATTCATTGAGACTGCTTTAGATAATTCATTCACGAAAATCGTAGCAGCCTCATTAGCGTCTGATACTGTATCCACAAATGAAAAGTCAAATGTTTCCAAATATTTGCAGGCTCCCGCTATTTTCGTTTTTTTGGTAGTGTTATCTTTATTAAGTATTGATTTTGCGTTGAGACAAAGGTTTAATAAGACAGAGGAGTGATCAGTGACCGTAGATTTCGTCACGAACACTTTCGCAGCATGGATGGTTTTTATAAATAGATAGTCCAGGCAGTTATGTACTCTAGTGGTCGTAACAAAAGTCGTGTGGCCTGGTAACAAACCTAATTCTCCCATAAGATTAAGGTAAGAATTACTGTTTCTGTCATTATTATTCAGTTTAATGTCTAGGTTCATGTCTCCTACCAATATTACGTTCTTGGATCTGTTTAGTGGTCGAATTATATTGTTTATGGATGTCAGAAAGCTATCTATGCACTGTAGAGAAGGGGATCTATATGTTGCTAATATAACAATGTCTGGCTCAAGTTTTAATTTCAGGAAGTTTGCGCCAGATGATTCAGGCTCCACAGACTACATTTCACCTATTTTATTACTTTGCCCAAAATGAATAATGCCAACCCTGTTGCGAAAAGTGATTAATCATGCTGTTTTAATCACATTGCCCAATTGAGTCGGGCATTATTAATACAGACCGGTCTGTATTAATAATGCCCGGACTTATCAAATTGCCCGTAACATATCTATGTGATAGCTTTTTGTGAGTGTTTTTAGTGTGAATGTATAATATTTGTGATGCGTGAGGTAAATATTCGAGATAATTCTAAAATTACATAATTATATTTAACTGGAACGAAGAGATACCATACTAGTCACTTCTCTGGGCGAAGTTTAATGAGGTCTGCTTCTTTTGTTATATTTATATAGCGATCCCCAACCTCCCGTCGTATTAGAAAGAACATTGTGTGACTTTTGTGTTAGTCTCTCAGCAATTTATATAGGCTTCACTGGTCCATGCAGTTTTAGGTATTCGGTGTTCAATTTCTTATCTTTATTTTTGGTGTTGAATTTGCGAGCGTTGTTTACTATATAGTCTTTTGTAATTTTACTAGCGAATTCAACTACTACAGTGGATGTTTCGTCCCGCTTATTGGTTCGGAATACATCCTTTATATCCTGGGATTGAAGCGGTACGTCAAGCACGTTTGTCATCTCCTTCATAATAGCGCAGAGATCATCCTTTGTTTCGCCAACTCGGTTCGGAACATTTCTCAGTTCTATTTTAGAAGCGCAAAGCGTGCGTTCCAGTTCATCTACTTTATCTTCTAGCTGCTGAACATATGATTTGTCAGCTTTACGTTCCGATTCTAGCTTTTCCACCTTCAATAATAATTCATCATATTGCTTTGATATAAACACTATAGAATCTTTTATTTCGGTATTTTGTTCCACTACTTTTGACATAGACAATTCCATAGCTGCATATTTCTTTTCCAACTTAGCTTCTGAAGCTGCCAAGAGTGCTCTGATCTCGTCCAAGCAACCGCACTTCTCGCGTTTGCGTTTAGGTAGTCTTTTAGTTATGTTTTCAACATGCAGTGTGCTTAGATTGGGCGGAGAACCAGATTGTTGCATCGGCACAGTACTCGAGGTCGTACCTTTAGTATCACTTACATTAGTCGGTGTGCTCGGTGGAGTACGCTTCAAAGGTTGACAATATAAGTAAAATAATTCCTTCTGGTACTTGATACACGGCGGCGTTTATAATTAAATTTGTGATAAATTATTTTCTTATCAAAAAAATTAAATTAAATTTTTATTAAATTATTATTATGTTTTTATTAAATTATAATATTTTATTAAATTATTTTTACCAAATTATTATTTTATATTACATTTAAATTAATTTAGATACACAATTATTATTTCTGAATCAATTTGATGATAAACGAATAAACAGTTAATAATATTCTTTTTCCTTAAATACGCATATTATTATAATTTATAATTTTGGAATTGAGCATCGACGAATAAATCTTAAATATGCACTTTTTCCTCCAGTGGTCCTCTCCGAAGCAGTCCGGTCGCAGGCAAAATACGCGGCGCAGTCTTCTAACTAGTCTTTGGCTTCGGTGAACGAATTAAAGTGTCAGCGCGTGCGCACACCAAAATGAACCGAATGCAGCTAGCCGAACTGTGAGAATAGCGTGCACTGCGAATAAGTGTTCATTCATTCACTCACCCGCCGATGATTTGTGATTTTTTGTTTAGTGTTATGATATTGTTAGTATCATAACAATATAATATAACATCATTTTATATTAATTTATATTTCAAGTATAGTAAGAAAAAATAATAACGACTTTAAATTGAGATAAATTCAGATAGTTATATGTCGAGTTCTGACACGAGTTTTATACCAGACAAGTAAAATCGCATGCCATTCGGTAAGTTTTTTTTTTGAACTAAAAAACAGATTAGCCTTTGCCTCATTCAGGTGCCGGACCAGGAAAAACTTTAGACCAATAAATTAAACCATTATTTAATATTGCTTTAAAAAAATTGAAACCAGAAGGCTAGCTGGAATGTCTCTGGTGGAGCCGTTCCTCAAAAGATCTATAAAAAAAACATAAAAAAAATAGTAGAAAATAAATATGAGATACTAATTCTTAATTTCATATTCCCTAAAATAACGTATCCTCGTGCTAAATGTCCAGTTATATTAGTGGAGTGTATATTGTGTAGCAAAGCCAGTTGTTCAGCGTCAATAGGTTTCGACTTTAAATAGTCAATCACATTCTGTACAAAAGATTCTTGTCTTCCAGATAAAGCGACTAACCTTGGTATTGCTGATTTATACGCTTTTAAATTCTGGAAATGCAAACCAATACCTATATCGTTACATTCAATTAAGACCGCGAATATTTTTTTGTTCATAAAATAAAATTAGCAAATGACCTGTCATCACCGATGTAAGGTAATCCTGTCATCACTGTGCCTATGCTAATGTAAAAATTCAAATATCCAAGACTATTGAAATGGTTACTGGCGTTCTCGAGTTATAAATGATGTAACTAACACGACTTCGTTAGATCAAATGATGACTACTTACCCAATAAATGCTTATAATATTTAATTTCATCTTATCTTACCTTCGCCTTATATTTTCCATGTAGCAATATATGTGAATTGACACCACCGATTGACATGCCATTAATAGCTGTGTACGTCTGCCGGAACGGCTGGTGTTCTGTAAGAACTCGCATGCGCCCTTCACGTATTGCGTTTATATCCTGGCGTATTGGTGAACAATTCAAGTTGGCTGCGAGTTTGCCAGTATGGTAGCCCAAGAGTACCTATGTATATAAACAGAATTAAGACAAGTTCTTTTACACATTTTATTAAGATATAAGATGATTTAAGACAGCTTTTACGTGTTTAACAAAGTACACGGTACACGGTACACGGTAGTAAACTGATTAAGATTTTGATTTCAAATTACTATAAGAAAGTCTGATCCATCAACGTACAGATTAAACCGCTGGGTCAAGAACCATGCAATTTCGCACTAATATTCCCTAAGTGACGTAAGTATGCATTGAGAAATGATTTAGGAAAACTCAATCCCTGGTGAGATGAAAAGTACTTGCAAAGTTTGTAGGAAGAAATCGAAATCTACAGATACAAAGTCAAAGGCAATAATAGCTAATAAAAGATAATAAAGGCTTGTAATGTAATAACCTTTGTAACTGCAGTAATACCGGAAGCCGCACAAGTAATTCCTATATTTGAAGTTACACTGCCGATAAGAAGTGGTTCTTCTCTTTTGTAACAGTATGCCTTTTCTAGTGCTTCCAATTCAGCCTTATCAGCATCAGGTACAGCTATAATCAAAGAACAAGTAGTGAAGTCATAACGTTGCGAATATTTATCTTAACTTACATTTTGCATTTACAACCAGATTATGACAATCTTGGTCACGGCACCAAATGTGATGTACATTTAATAAGTGTAACCAACGCAATAAACCTATGATTGTAATATTTTTTGAATGAGCATTAATATTCTACAGTCCGTTTACGTCCACTGGTCTCCTCTTAATATACCTTGGTAAGCCACCATTATTGAGGGATATTGCCATAATCACCACGTTAGGCAGGCGGATTGGTGATCGCAGTAAGAGGGTAAGTAACCTTGAGGTGATAGACGCTGCTGCCCATTCATCAGCTTTTCCCTGTGACGATGCGCCTTTAACGCCGTAGCCCGAAGCCGACCGGCGGCAGTGATTATAAAAGCGACGCGCACCAATGCCGCGTACTCTTTAACATCTCTAAAACCTCACGCTGCGGTCGACACCGGACACCAGCCTACTACCATCCGGACTGGACGTGCCGAGCCCTGCTTCCGTCGCTGCCGCTACCATCTACCTGAGACGTCAGCGAGAACACTACCATCCAGCTTCCTAAAAAACTAAGTGTTTATAGTGACTAGCTACCTGGTCACCTACTCAAACCGAGTCCTAGAACCTCCCCCCTTATTCTAAATATTGTTAATCTTGTAATCTAATTTAATTTATAAGTAAAAAACTATAGTGTACCGAGTGATCTGTATATATATATATATATATATATATACCTCATCTCTTTTCATATATGTAACACGTGGATGGATACACCAACACGTAAAAGGTTACAGTGGGCCCAACGTGACGCAATTAAACGCCTCTTACGACACCCATGGGATAATATGGGGTGGTCTATTTTATGCTGGAAATCTCATGGTACATTATCAATCATATTTGGGTTTATTTGGTATCCCTCAAATAATTACGGCTTTAAATCTCACAACACCTGAATTTGAAATATTAGCGCTCTAGAATCGGAACGCTAAAGGTGTGCTAAATTCAAGGGTCGGACCTGCTGGAAATAGTGTGGCTCGTGAGTTTATAAGTGTAATAATGTTTATCTGGGGGCACGGCAGTGCCCCCCCAAGTCGAGTAAGAAAAAAAAAAAAAAAAAAAAAAAAGGTGCACGGCCGTACCTATCTTTTCTCGAAGCAACTCAGCCGATTTTCGACCCCCTATAACTTCGTTGGGGATGAAGATAGGAGCCTGAATTTTCAGTCACTAAACAAACTTTGTAAAACTACAGTATATTTCAAATTTCATTCAATTTGAACCAGTACTTTACGAATTATAACTAGTCAAAGTTTGGTATTTTCGGTAATTTTGTCACTCGCTCACTGCTGACTGACCGATCATCAAAATGTTTAGGCACTTCTAGCAGACGTAGAAGCTTCAAATTTTGAATATTAGGAGAGTTTAGTGTAAAACTCATGGGAAAATTCCAACATTTTGCAATTTCGGTCCAGTTGTTCAGTTTCATCAACTGCATTAATAACTTTGTTATTTCTTATAAATGTATAGGATTACAAAGTTACATTTGCAGTCAGTGAATCAGTGTACATGAATATGTTTGATTTAATGGAGGAATAGGTGTAGATAGGGACCTAGATGGAATTATGTTGAAAGGTGGTGTCTAAGTGGTTAGGTTAGTTGTTTCAGAGACCTGGTTTTCTGCGTTCGATTCCCACCCGGGACAATTATTCGTCTGAAATTCAAACAGTTGTACTGAGTCAGGGGGTGCTTTGTTTTCGTGAATCTATTGAGCGGTGAGACCTTCGCGACACAGGGATTAATTTAACAAATAACAAAAAAAAAAAAAAAAGTCGTTGGAAAAAAAAAAAAAACAATGGATTGTAAAAGTAAGATAGTACCTACATAAGTTGTGCTATGAACGATAGGATACTAACAATCATAACAGCGTCTGATGGAGGTGGCTTGCCCGCTTGAGCCATGTCTCAGCAGGAGGCTGCGGTCCCTTGAGAAGTAGGGACCCCGTGTAATCTGGGCGTCCCTGAAACTGGTTATTTGGGCGCAGGAGAGCCCGCAACACCAATTGAGTCGCGGACGCTGCCAGAGGGTATCCCAGATAGGCAACAGTACCTGGGCCCCTCACCAATTGTGGTCGGAGGAGTAACCAGGGGTTTTACTCTCATGTTATGATTAGCATTCCACTGCTATGAAGAGGGCGAGTCCCACATACCCCACTGCCCGTGCCGGAACACCGCAGTGGCGGAGGAGATGCGTAACATTCTTGCATTCCCCTGGACAAACTTACACCAGGGCTCTCACGCTTCCCGTTCGAAACACAGAAAGACGGTCACTTTCTTCCAAGCAACTAACAAATCTTACTGTGATATCGAAGGTATACACACAAACCACGTTTTATTAATCTGACACAAACTATATTTATATAATCATTTTATCAAATATTTTTATACACAGTTTGATGTTAACTAGGTAGCTTTAAATTTACTTATGTACATATTAGCTTGTTCCCTAGTGCGGGAGCTGTCTTAAAAAAAGGCCATAATCGGACATGTATTATGTAGTTGTACCAAAATTCCATCAAAAACAGTTCATCAATTTCGTAATTTTAAAAACCTTTGACAGGCCGGAAGCCCGAAGGCCGTGAGTGCCATACATAAGTTCATGTTAATCCTCTGTTAAGCTTGATGTTGTAGTTTTCGATTAGGTACATTGACAATATTTATAACCAATGAGAGATAACAATTTTACATACGGATTAATTTTAAATGACGGTTGACGAGTGCGACGAATTACAATAAAGCATAAAAAAGTATACGACGCATCTGTTCTTGTTTCATATGGTGAGTGTTGCCATGCCAGCTAGGTACGTGGATATTCATATGTGCGTAAGTTAAGTTATTTTGTAAATAAGGGCACAGAGTTACTAGTCTGGATGGTTTACATCAAATTTAAGTCTACTTTGGAACTATTAAAGCGCAGGAATAATCCATTTCTGAATACAATAGACTAAAACCGGCCAAGTGCGAGTCGGACTCGCGTACTAAGGGTTCCGTACCATTTTCAAGTGCCTACCTGTTGCCGTTATAGATATCGAGCAAAAAAGGCCAAAAAATAGTTGTTGTATGGGAGCCCCCCCTTAATACTTATTTTATGTTTAGTTTGTTATTATAGCAACAGAAATACATAATTTGTGAATTTTTCAACTGTTTAGGTATCGCGGTTCTTGAGATAGAGCCTGCTGATAGACAGACAGACAGCTAAGTCTTAGTAATAGGGTCCCGTTTTTACCCTTTGGGTACGGAACCCAAGCATTTAATGTCTAGACATGCTTAATATTGTTGCATCAAAGATATCGAGAAAAACCCATAGAGAAATGGAGTGGGCTTTGAGAAAAACTGTAGCTGAAGTTCAAGAAGTAGTACCGGTAAAGAAAAAGAGGAACACAACCTACAAAAATTGGAAAGCTCATCATCAAGTGACAGAGTGGTAAAATCCATTGTTGGTATTTTAAAAAATAATGTAAATTGTAAAGCAAAGGAAAAAAGTACAACTATCTACAAAAAGAAATGAGATGCCATCAAAAACATACTTGTAAAAAAACCCAAGTCTCGTAACGCAGTTCTTTTACCGTAAAACGTTGTGAGATCTATGTAATACCAAGTCGGTTAATTTATTCAGTCCCTACTTAAGGGACCTTCTATCTTAAGCTATTACGTAATTATCTCACCTTACAGAATCTTATTTTGACCTTATCAAAATTCGAAACTTTTATGTTATGAATATTAGATTGACTTGGCCATCGCAATAAACACTTGTGAGATACATTCTAATTATATCCGATGGCCAAGTTAATCTATTATTTAAAACTTTAAAGTTTCGAATTTTGATAAGGTCAAAATAAGATTCTGTAAGGTGAGATAATTACGTAATAGCTTAAGATAGAAGGTCCCTTAAGTAGGGACTGAATAAATTAACCGACTTGGTATTACATAGATCTCACAACGTTTTACGGTAAAAGAACTGCGTTACGAGACTTGGGTTTTTTTACAAGTATGTTTTTGATGGCATTACATTTACCTGTTCCGTATCCCTCCACATATTCCACCGCCTGCGTCGATACGCCAGATTCCTCGTAGAACTGCTTAATAAATTTGGTTACAGCCTCAGGGTCACGACTAAATCCATATTTAGGTCCCGTCGTGTCACTCAATAAAGATATAAACTCATTCTTTACATGAAGTAATTCAGCATAAACCCTGTAGCGTAAACATAAAGTAATAATTGTAGGACTGGTCTTGTTGGTATGTATGCAGACAATTTTGCTGATAATGGACATGATTATACTATGCACTTCATACAGTGCATCTGCTCTCATCACATCATTGGTTTTTTTTACAAAAAATATATAATATAGTTATTTTATGAAACCAAGTTACGATTTTATATAGTTTATTAAATCTATTTTAATTTATAAATGATGAATTATTTTGACTTGACTGACTGTCATTACCTGAACGCGTCTTCAGCTTTCTGCAATATTAACACGTTAATAGCATCAGATCTCACATATCCGGAAGAATCTTGACAGTATGATTTTGTTTTGCCATCTTTCGATACCATGCCAGTTCTGCAATATTATTTTAGGAGAGATCATTAGTAGTTGTTGTTTTATATCTAAAGACAACATTTTCCAGTTTGTACAACGTTTATCTTAAGATGAATAACTCAAAATAAACTTTAATTTATGTGAAAATGACATCATACAGATAATAGTCGATGATAAAGTGTCAAAAACTTTTAACAAGCTTTGGTTCAAAAGTAATTAGTTATAGACATTTTCACAATGGTTTTTAAAAAATCCTTGTATATGGCTTTAGTAATAATAACGCAAAAATTTTATTAGAACACTTGCCTTCCATAATGTATATTGCTTTGTGGTATCAGACATAGGTTTGAAGATCCAACAATGGCTGCCTCACAGTAACCTCGCTTTATAGCTAAATAGCCTTGTTCTAGGGCAGTAGAGGCACTGCAATCACCCTCATCAATGAATAGTGAGGGACCTTTAATATTCAACCAGTACGAAATTCGGTTGGCAAACATTATTCTACTTCCCCTGTAATAAAATGAATTGCGTAATAATTGGAATTTATCAAAAGTGAACACTAATTACAGGCAATTAATTCAGATAACTTTAAACGAGCACCTTTGATTATACATTTTGCTTCTATCTATTTTATAATATGCTGTTGGTCTTCTATGCGGATAAATAAGTGAATAAAAACTCAGCTTACCCTAATAAACCCATACCAGATTTAGATTTACTACTAATCGTATCTTCCATTTCCGAGTCAGACTGCGAAGAACCCATATAAACTGCCACGTTTTTGCCGTTAAGAGAAGATGGACTAATGCCTGAAATGGGAACGAGTTATTGACTTTGGAAACTTTTTGAAGGACACCATACATTGTCATTGGTTTGAGCAAAAACTGATAGCCGTAAAATGCCAAAAAGAAAATGTTGAATCTCATCTTCAACCCGGGACTTGGAGTTCGCCGGCATCAGCGCCCTCTTGCACAGGTTTCATAAAACCATTTTTTTTCACATTTGAAAAAGTAACAAAACATATTAATTTTTAAGGTCTATATTAGTAGTTGCTGATCCCTGTTTAAGTTCACAATCTCTACTAAATGTCGTACCGAGATATTTTGGGAATTTTTCAAACAATTATTATTAGTTTTTAATATAAAATGCAAAACAAGTTGAAGTGGGACCCTAAGATCCTATTGTCCTTAACCCCAGGCTTCAAGCCTAGCTTAGGCACCTGCCTCGTTCAATGTTTGAACCTGTTTATAATATGAGTTGCAATAACTTATATTGTAGCGAGATATAAATAAAATTAATTTATTTGTGGATATTCTTAAAGATGACCACTATCGACTGACCTGCGTCATACAAAGCTGAATAGGTTGTTTCAAATAATTTCCGTGACATTGGGTCCGTATTATAGGCCAGTTTAGAGTACACCATGAAGAATTGGGCATCAAAGCGTTCCATATCTGGTGCTTGTCCACAAAATTGCCCAAGTTCTGGATGTTCGTAAGTCCATCTAAGACCTTCTGATGTAACAGGATTTTTCTGTAAAATTAAACTTAGTGTTTATCTTATAATTATTTAAAAGGCTACAATTTAGGAGCTCAGTTCTAAGATTTCAAAACTAAAATAATATTTTTATTGTTCTTCGTATAGGTCTGTCAAAGCCTTGCATAATGAGGCTATGAAGCTATGAATGGAAATGTAGAAGATTAAAATAAAATAGTGTCTCAAAACAGTTTTAACAATTTCTAACTCAACAAATATAAAAGGTATGATCGATTATGTGTAGATTAAATTAAAGCTAATATACTACTTTCCCTCTCGTTACTAAATTCATAGTATTAGTAGGGATCATTTACCTTCTCGTCCTTCTCCGTAAGGACGGGCGACTGGCGGAGTCTCCATCGGCTTACCGCCCAATCGTTCTCTTGAACGAGTTGGGCAAGCTGATGGAGGGGGTGGTCGCGTCTCGCCTCACCACACATCTTGGTAGGGTCGGTCCCGACCTGTACGTGGACCAATACGGGTTCCGCCAGGGTCGGTCAACCGTAGACGCGATCGCGAGGGTGCGAGAACTTTCGCAGGAGGCGACCAGCCGGGGAGAGGTGTTGTTAGCGGTGTCGTTGGACATCCGCAACGCATTCAACACCCTACCCTGGCCGTGCATTGAGGAGGGCCTCAGGCAACATGGGGTGCCCAGGTACCTCCGGGCACTGGTGGGACACTACCTCCAAAGCAGGGAGGTAGTGTTCCCGATGTCTGGCGGCGAGACTGGCCGGAGGGCGGTCTCGCGCGGTGTTCCACAGGGGTCGGTATTGGGGCCGCTCCTGTGGAACATCGGGTTTGATTGGGCGCTGCGGATGCGCGGTCTACGGGGGGTTAGCGTGATAGCATACGCTGACGACACACTGGTGACCGCCCGCGCGCCCGATCATTGGCGTGCGGCCATCTTGGCCACAGCAGCCGTGGCACAGGTGGTCGCCCGTATTCGCTGTTTGGGCCTGCAGGTGGCGCTCGGTAAAACCGAGGCCCTTACTTTTCATGGGCCTCGGCGAGCGCCGCCTGCAGGCGCCCACCTCGTAGTGGGCGGCAAATCTATTGCTGTCGGGGACAATATGCGATATCTAGGCATAGTCCTCGACAGCAGATGGAGCTTCGGGGCCCACTTCCAGCTGCTGGCCCCGAAGCTGGTGACGGCGGCGGGTGCTCTTGGCCGGCTTTTGCCGAATCTCGGCAGACCTGGGAGTACCTGCCGCAAGCTGTACGCCGGAGTAATCCGCTCCATGGCGCTTTACGGTGCCCCCATTTGGGTCGACGCCCTGAAGAGGCGAAACATGGCCCTTCTGCGACGTCCGCAGCGGGGTCATCGCCATCAGGGCGTCCCGCGCCTACCGCACGGTCGCGTTTGACGCGGCCTGCCTCCTTGCGGGGTCTCCTCCGTGGGACCTGGAGGCGGAGGTTTTAGCCGCCGCACACCGGCGGAGGTGTGAGGGGGCGCGTTCTGGCCGCGACCCCTTCCCGGAGGGTGTTGCACGGTGGCGGACTGAGGTCCGTCGCGAAACCCTCCGGAAATGGCAGGAGCGGCTAGAGGCCGTGCCGCGGAGCGGATTACGTACGGTGGAGGCGATTCGGCCCCATCTAAAAAAGTTGGCCGGTCGCCGTCACGGCGACGTCACCTACAACGTTGTACAGGTAGTAACAGGCCATGGCTGCTTCGGCCACTATCTGTGCAACGTGGCGCAGAGAGAGCCGGACACTCGCTGTCACCACTGTGACTGTGCCGACGATACGGCACAGCACACGGTGGTGGAGTGTCCGGCGTGGGCCAACGAGCGGGAGGAGCTCGTTGGCGTGGTGGGAGACGACCTCTCGCTGCTGACCATCATTTCGAAGATGGTCCAAAGTGAGAGGTCGTGGGAGGCGGTTGCCACCTTCTGTAGACAAGTAATGTCACAGAAGGAGGCCGCGGAGCGGGAGAAGTAGATCCCTCCGCCCACCTGCTTCGCAGACGGCGTGTTGGCCGTCGGCGGCGGGCTGAAACCCGCCGCCTACCACCCTAGGCTCGGCCTCGGGGAGTGGGGGACATGGGCCCCGCTCCTTTCGAGGCTGACCCATGAGGAGTAGGGACGCCTCTACACTCCGGGCGTCCCTATAATTGGGCAAATGGGCCACTGTAAGTGTGGCCCTGGAGATCCCGCGGTACCATATTGGCCGTGGGTGCCGTCGGGGGGCCGGATTGCGCATGCGTACCCGGCCCCCACCAACGGCGGATCGAAGGAGTGTCCGGGAAGTTATAGTGGTTGGTAGGGTCCTCTCCTCGTGGTATGAGTTTAGCATACTACGCTATGGAGAGGGCGAGTCCCACATATCCCACCGCCAGCAGGGCAAAAAAGGGATCATTTACCTTTTCATAAAGTATTTCGGATAATTCTTGTACGTTTCGTGCCTGTGGATACAGACCACTCATACCGCTGATGACAATTCTGTGACCATCCATGGGTGTGGTTTCATACTGGGGAGTTGTCACAGGGTCCTTTGTAGTTTTTATGATATCTTGTGGATTAGGAACCATTATGGATGGGTATTTTGCTGGAAAATTCAAAATATTAATTAAATTATTCTGACTACAGCCAAACAAGCTCTGACACATAAATTGACTAACACGTACGAATATTAAATATCCCCCCCGACCATTACTTTGCAAAGAATCAAAGCCTTCGTAGACCCGAAGTCTAAGAAGGGCCTCTTAGACTTCGGGTCTGCAAACTTTAACTATAAACGAAAATTGCACAAGACTTTTTCTCCTCACTCCAGCGACCGACCTGGGCCGAGGTCCATGTCCCATAGGATCGTCCTCTTGCGCAATTTGGGTTGTTTGTAGTTTATACTTATAAACCTTATAAAATAGCTGGAGCCCTGCCCAACATTTTACCCGGTGCAGTAGCAAAAGCCCCAAGGCTGAATACACCAATATCTGTCCGAAAAAAAATTATAGTTATTTACCTGTATGCGGCTGGAGTCTTAGTTAATACACTAGTCGTATGCACGTAGACAATGTGAGTAGTGTTAGCTTATATTGTCTTTAACGACACTAATGTTTGTGCAATTTTTTGCATTCATTATGCAGTGGATACAAAAATTAACATTAATTACATATATTATGTAAATAAACTATTGTCTTTTATTTTGGTAATTTTAAAACATTGGGTCCGTATAAAAATAATCTACATTTCAGATCTTAAATATACCAGTATGTATGAAAATAGAACGATTATTTCTTCATTATCATCGTCACTATACTGTACAAAAAAAATGTTTGTTTCATGAAACCTGTGTTAGGAAACCCCGCACTTCCATAACAGAGGTGACACAGAAAAAAAAAGATAATACGACAACAGTTTTATAAACACAATTCTTTGTATAAGGACCATAGCATATTGACTAAGATAAACCCCTTCGAGGGAGGCACATTTTGAGCACTGAACGTTGTACGGTCTGTTTATGATAATGTCGTTTACTAATAATGTATTTTGCTACTAAACTAGCCGTGTGGTTTTCGGATAATAATAGACTATCCCAGATATAAACACTCGATGGAGGGCAGCAGCATCTATGAGCTCAAAGTTATATCAGATTACTGGGATCATCATTCCGTCTCCCAAGTGTGGTAATGAACTTAACAATAAACAACATATAGCAAGTAAAAAAATAACTTGAGCCATATATCTAAATGATAAGCCGAATAATAGTGACGAAATAAACAACAACCAACAAATAATCACCCCGGAGGACATTAAACTGCAAATTCGTGGCTTAAAGAAAGTGAAAAAGGTGGCATTCTCATAATTATGGAGAAAAAAGGAGATATTGAAAATCTCAGAAACTCTGACAAACTCTTCTCTTTGGGCCTTACTTTGAAAGAACCAAACAAACGTGGCCTGAAAATGTTTGTAATCGGTGTTCCCGTTACATTGAGCGACAAAGAGGTGCTTTCATGTATGTACATGAAGGTGCAAAATGAAGCAGAGATTTTCCCTTGCCCAGCTTGTGAGGCTTTTATGAATGCAGTTAAATTAAGTCATATATCCGGTAAGAAAAATATTTCTATAAGCAACTTCGTTCTTGAAGTATCCGAGAATATAAGGAAATCACTTATTAAACATGGACGAATCTTCATAAATTGGACATCACGCCGTCACCAACTTAACGTTGGTAACTAGGTGCTTTAACTTTCAGCAGTATTGGACACTCAAGCTTTGTAAGGAAACCAGTTATCTTACAAAACTTAGCTGCTAGGATTGTAATAACAAATCATTGGCCTTAAATTGTGGTACGTGCAAAAAGTTTAATAGAAAATGTGATCATCTAATGATCATCCAACAAGTGGTACTAACTGTCCGTAATTTAAATTGGTAAAAAGACAGCTGAACCGCTACTTAAACTATTTAAATACAAATACCTATATAGTTTAAATACCAGCTAAAAAAATAACGAATAAAGAGGGTATCTAGTCTGCAATATTGTTTTTTTTAAATAAAACATTTATATATATATATATATATGTAAAGAGATTACATTTCTTTATTAATCTAAACACACCTTCATTGTCTACGGAACTGCAAAAGTCAATGTCAAGAGTTTTGTTTTAAGACGAGAATGATTAATGAAAACGAAAAGCTGTGAATAAAAATTATCGTGTGCAGGGAATCGACAAACTAATTAAATTACTTTAAATGTCGTTTCTTTGTCTTTTCAGGTATTGTATAAAAACTATAGAGTGATTGTATATAGCGTAAAATGTAAAATTATTTTAAAATAAAAATCTTTGTCTTTTCAGAGCAACACATTAGTTTAATTTGCCGATTCCTTATAAATCCGGACGAAATTGTCTTATAAAACGACATTTCTAGAAAATATCATCAGAAATGGAGAAATTAAGATTCACGTTTACGATGATAGCGGCGAGTGATGGAAAAACAAATTTGTTATGTATAACCACAATCGAGACACCCGATGGACGGGTTTATGATGTTCCTGATGATTTGAAGCCTATAAGTAAACACACGGACATAATAAGCTCAGCTGTATTTACAAAAATAAAGAACTCTCTAAAAAGAAGACATCAATCACGAAGGGTGTGGATCATATTGACGGATGAATTACGGAAGACCTACTTAGATGAAGGGGAAAATGTGCAATTTAGTGATCAATACTTGGAAGAAGTTATAATTGAAAGCAAACCCACAATAAGTGCTTATAACAACACTGAACCGTTAAATAGGAATCTAGGAAAAATAGCAGAAAAATTTTTGCTTGAAAAATTTTCTGGTAAAACATCAAATGTGGATCAATGGATTCAGGAATTTGAAAATGAATGCGATAGACATGAAATACTGCAGAGTGCTCATAAAATTGAGACGTTAAAACATCTAATCGATAAACCGTGTTTGGATTGGTATACTAGTATGTTGATAAAATTTACCATCGACTCGGAGTGGACAGTATGGAAAAAAAGTTTGTGCGAAACCTATGGAAATAAAGGATGGTCACAAATAAAATACGCCTTCGCATTCAAATTCCGAGCGGGTTCATTGCTGGAATATGCAACGAAGAAGGAGAGGTTATTATTAGAAGTAAATAAACAAATTGATATACAGACTATGATAAACCTTATTGTGATGGGGCTACCAGACCATATAATAGATAAGATTGATAAAGAATCAGTGACTTCTGCTGCAAATTTATATAACGAAATTGGAAAACATGAGCATGTGTTATACAAGAAGAACTATAATAAAAATAAAAACACCTTTGACAACAAAGTAAATGTGGAAAAAAGTCTTGCCAAGCCCTGCAAGATTTGTGAAAAATTAAACAAAGGGAGCCGTTTTCACCCAGAGGAAAAATGCTGGTTTAAAAACACAAATGACTATGAGACCAAGAAGTACTACAATAAAAATGTAAACAATACTCTGTTAGATGTGGAAATAAACGACTGTGATCCAAAAAACGAATAATCACACCATTAATTAAAGTTAAAATAACATTAAATGAACAACTACATACGTTTGGCATATATGATTCGGGAGCTAATGTTTCTCTTATCAATTCCAAACTGTTAAGAGTAAAGAAACCAAGAAAAAAATATTATAATAATGCAAATTTGATAACAATTAATGGTGTGAAAAAAGCCAAAGGTATGGCAACATTAAAAATCAAGATTTTGGAAATAGAAAAATATATAGATATTTATGTTGTGGATGAAAAGGAATTCAAATATGATTTTCTTATTGGACTAGATATAATAAAAGAGTTTAAATTGGTTCAAAATGAGAATTTAGAAATTATCCAAAAATCTGAAAAAATATGTGACAACAAGAGTCTCAAAGAAGATAAAAGTAAAAATATCTCATATTCTATAAACTTTAATGAAGATATAAAGGAAGAAGATTTTAAAATGCATTTGAGTCACTTAAATGACCAACAACAATGGGAAATAAATAATCTGATTGATAAATATAAGTCATGCTTCGCTAAGAATAAATATGATATCGGAACAGTGAGTAAATATGAAGCACGCATAGACCTAATGATCGACAAGTACTGTAGTAAAAGACCATATCGATGCTCTATAGAAGATAAAAAAGAAATTGAAGAACAAGTAGGAAAATTACTTGAAAATAAACTTATAGAAGAATCATACAGCCCGTTTGCAGCACCAGTGACCTTAGCTTTTAAGAAAGAGGATAATAAAAGAACCAGACTGTGTATTGATTTCAGAGACTTAAATAGAATAGTGGTACCACAGTCTCAACCATTCCCACTGATTGACGATCTGGTAATCAAGACAAGAAACTGTAAGTATTTCTCAACATTAGATATAAATTCTGCATTCTGGTCCATTCCACTCAGAATTGAAGATAGACGAAAGACTGCTTTTGTGACACAAACCGGTCATTTTCAATGGACTTGCTTACCGTTCGGCTTGAAGACGTCTCCGGCAATATTTCAAAGAATATTAAGTAACATTCTAAGAAAATATCAGCTAACTGATTTTACGGTTAATTATATAGACGATATATTGGTCTTCTCAAAATCATATTCTGAACACATCAAACATTTAACACAACTACTAGAGGCAATAAAGAAAGAAGGTTTCAGATTAAAATTCACAAAATGTATGTTTGCTTCGGAGTCGGTAAAATATCTTGGACATATTATACAGAATAATACGGTTCGACCTTTGAGAGATAATTTAATTTCAATACAGAACTTCCCAACACCAAAAACTCAAAAGAATATCAGGCAATTCCTGGGGAAAGTCAATTTTTACCATGAATACATACCAAAGAGTACAATTATTTTAGAACCACTTCATAATTTACTGAGAAAAAACCAAAAATTCACATGGTCTATAGATTGTCAAAATTCCTTTGAAGAGATAAAAAAACTACTATGCTCACAACCTGTTTTGGAAATTTTCGACCAAGATTTGCCAATACGTATTTATACAGACGCCTCATTAGAAGGAGTTGGAGCAATATTAAAACAAGTACAAACTAATGGTACCGAGAAACCAGTAGCTTATTTCTCAAAAAAATTAAATGATTTGCAAAAGAAAAAAAAGCAATATATTTAGAAGCGTTAGCCATTAAAGAAGCAATACGGTACTGGCAATACTGGCTAATAGGCAAATCGTTCACGGTATTTTCCGATCACAAACCGTTGGAAAACATGCATATTAAATCGAGAACAGATGAGGAATTAGGGGAATTAATGTATTATATGTCACAATATGATTTTAAAATAAAATATGCTCCAGGGAAAGAAAATTTAGAAGCTGACTGCTTAAGCAGAAACCCAGTGTTGGACGCAAATCATGACTTAGACGACCAATTGAAAATAGTAAATTTCATAAAGTTACAAGATATAGTAACAGATCAAGAAAAAAATGAAGAGTTACAAAAAAGTAAGAATAAATTAATACATAAAAACAATATATATTATAAAAAATTAAAGAACCAAGAAAAAATTGTAATATCGGAAGAATATAGTTTGATACTTATAAAACAAATACATGAAAATATGTGCCACATTGGTATAAAACAGATGCAAAAGAAAATTGGAAAAGTATATACAGCAAAACAGTTGACAAAAAATATAAATAAAATTTGTAGAACATGTGAGACATGCATAAGGAATAAAATAAGAGGACAAATTAAATATGGTTTAATGTCACATTTAGGACCCGCCACAAAACCCTTTGAAATTGTCTCTATTGATACAATTGGGGGTTTTGGAGGCTCTCGATCCACAAAGAGATATTTACACCTTCTGGTGGATCATTTCACTCGATATGCATATATAGTAACATCAAAGACACAGAATGCTAAAGACTTCATTAAATTAATCAATAAGGTGGCAAATGATAATGAAATTGGCATGATACTCACAGATCAATATCCAGGAATAAATTCGAAGGAACTAAAAACCTTTTTAAGCGGAAAGTCAATACTGCTTGTTTTCGCCGCAGTAAATGCACCATTTTCAAATGGTTTAAATGAAAGATTGAATCAAACTCTGGTAAATAAAATCAGATGCAAATTAAATGAAAATGGAAGAAGAAAAGCATGGACAACAATTGCCCATGACTGCATAAGCAAATACAATGATACGGATCATACTGTCACTGGCTTTGCGCCAAGATACCTCCTGGATGGGATAGATGTGTCACTTGTACCAAATGAATTAAAACAGGAGATAATAGTAGATAATTGGATTAAAGACCGAAAAACTGCATTTGAAAATTCTATTAAGTCACATAATTACAATAAAATAGTAATTGATAAAAATAGAATGCACCATAATTTCAATATAGGTGATAAAGTATATGTAGAAAATGGACACAAGCTGAATAGAAGAAAATTAGATGAAATAAGGATTGGTCCCTAATTGAAGAAAAATTTTCAAATTCTATATATAGAGTGGATACCGGTCATAGAAAATTGGAGTCAAATCTTTTTCACATCACAAAACTCATTCCAGCACCATAGTAGGACAATTCGGATGAATGATGAAATGGATGAACACTGATCTGGGAAAAATTTCTGGAAAATTTTTCCTCTCTGGCGGGGGAGATGTAAAGAGATTACATTTCTTTATTAATCTAAACACACCTTCATTGTCTACGGAACTGCAAAAGTCAATGTCAAGAGTTTTGTTTTAAGACGAGAATGATTAATGAAAACGAAAAGCTGTGAATAAAAATTATCGTGTGCAGGGAATCGACAAACTAATTAAATTACTTTAAATGTCGTTTCTTTGTCTTTTCAGGTATTGTATAAAAACTATAGAGTGATTGTATATAGCGTAAAATGTAAAATTATTTTAAAATAAAAATCTTTGTCTTTTCAGAGCAACACATTAGTTTAATTTGCCGATTCCTTATAAATCCGGACGAAATTGTCTTATATATATATATATATTTACAGGATTATTTTTATATGAATTGTCGTAAATTATCGTTTTGTTAGAAGTAAACCACACATTTTTCTAAACGATCATTAGAAAACCCTGAATAATGATCATAATGAATTATGCAGATTTTGTTCACTTCAGCATTATTCTAAGTAGGTACCTATTTAAAATCGAATGTGACCTCATTCATACAGTATACATAATAGGTATTTTTAATTATACTTTTAGGGAATAATAATATATGGAATGGTGATTGAATGTTATTATTGTAGCTTTTATTTGCACTTTATTCAAAATAAATTCAAAATGTGATTCTGATTAAAAAATATGCAATAGTTAATTAAAAATCAATCGATTGATTACAATCGATTGGGCGTCTCTAATTTTTTTCGGTACGACACGACGTTTCGCAAAGATGGCGGTGATTAATGTTATTAGTAGTTATTATTCGCGTAAAATACTTTTTATTGTTCATTTTGGCATGAAGCTAGTCCGTTTTACAAAAGTATTTGCAACTAATATATTAAAATATACAATTAATTATCATGTACAGTAGAATCCGTTTAGTACGACTTCGCATACAACAAACAACCGTTTATAGCGACGTTAGTATAGGCATATGTTTGGTTTTATTAAGAGCCTCTATGAGAGTTCATCCGTTTATTACGACTCCGCTTATAACGACTGACCGCTTTTAACCACGGAATTCTACAAAAATGACCTGTTACAACGACGACGATGAAACATGTGTTTACAAATAAAAAGTAGATTTCATATTTCGTAATGTATGTGTGTATGTGAAATAATTATTTTGATTTCATGTTTTTTGTCTCTAATAATCACATACATATTATCATTTATAAACATTATATAGTTATTAGTATTTAATTATTTTTATTAAAAAAAACTAAAATTGAAATTGTATGTTCTTTTAGTACGTCTTCCGGTTACAACGTCGTAATATCGTAGGTTCCTTGGCTGTCGTTATAGCCGGATTCTACTGTATGTCCGATACTTTTGTTGTACAGGGCGAATCTAGACATTGTCCTTTACATTACAATAAAATTTTACATTATGATTAAGCATAGCGACAACCACCGTAGTAGCGGTACTTGGCTCGTTTTAAATCTAGGAGGTCGTGGGTTCGATCCCCACGCCAGACAGGAAATCTTTGTGTAAATTCTAAGATTTCTTTCCGGGTCTGGTTGGTTGAGGGTCTACCCTCCGTGCTTCAGAAAGCACGTTAAGCCGTTGGTCCCGATTATTATAACATTATCTGTAATAATTGAATATCAAGGAACGGGCAGCAGCGTTTCCTTGTGTGGTACATCATAACTGTGAAGTACGACTCACATGCAGACAAGTTAGGACTTGTAGAAATGTATAAATTGTAAATAAATATGATTTGTTAACGTGTAACCGCGGGCGCACGCAAACCACCACCGATTGCGGGCGTCTCGCGGAGGTATAAATATAGGTCGATTTTATTGTATTATTCATAGCGGCCGTTGAGCGTGGTCGTGTTTCGCGCGCTCGCTCTCGCCGACCGTTAACGATCGCGATCTATTTCCCGCGCTCACGCGCACGAGTGCTCACACATAGTGCTTTTCCCATGTTGTTGGTGTAGTGTTACGGTGTTGCGCAAACTATTGTTACCGACGTAGCCCTCGTTCGAGTGCCTCGACTCACCCGTGCCACCACGTGGTGTACCCGGGTTGAGTTGCGGGGGAACGCGGGCTCGCCGCCGTTTGCGCGCTCTAACACGCACCAGCGGGAGCACAACTGAACAGTTCCCTGTTTCAGGATGGCGTCTTCATCAGAAGACATGGACTACACGCCGCCGTCATCGCCCGCCTCATCCACGACATCGACATCGAGTGCCATGTCGACCATATCTACCGCCGAGAGGACCTACAACCAACTCAAGGCGGCAGGTGTAGCGGTCACCGACGACCTGCTCCAGTGGATAAGCCTCTTTATGAAAATAAAGAGTGCAACCGCGACAGGTAGCCAGTTATCCGAGGAGGATCGCAGCCAGTTGGTCGCGATGTCCCTCGGATACGCGTGCCCCGCCTCTCTAGCCCAGCCATCATCGCCGCCTCCGCCGCCGCAGCGCACAGCGTCCTCATTTTAAGGCCATCAAGGCCATACTGGGTAAGACCCCTAACGCCCGTCCGTTGGGAGAGGGTATTAAATTCTCCCCTCAGGACGAAAACGAGTTCCGCGTAGTCCAGGCGTACATGTCGGACTTAAAAAAGGCCGACGATAGTGTGTACTGGCATACACATTGCCGCAGGAGCGTAGCGTAAAGGTGGCCATTCGTGGGCTACCTTACAACACCGATCCTGAGGCTATCAAGGAAGACCTCAACGAACGGGGGGGGGGGGGGATACGAGGTGGAAGCCACCAAACGTATTCGCGCCAAGGCTGGCCGCCCCGGATGCCTATTCTTCGCGCTTTTAAAGCGCACCCCGGAGGTTCTCCCGGGAATATACAGCATCAATGAGATGTTGTGTATGCCAAGAGTGCGTATCGAAGCCTGGAGGGGCAAAAAGGGCCCCACCCAATGCCACTGATGCCAGGGCTTCCGCCACTCATCGCATAACTGCCACAGGGCTGTGGCATGCGTGCGATGCGGAGGCCCCCATAGAGCCCACGAATGCCCACGCCCCCGCGAGCAAAGCGCGTCATGTGTTAACTGCGGAGGCGACCACCCGGCCAGCCACTCCTCGTGCCCCCTTCTCAAGAAGGAGGTGCGCAACAGGAGAGCCGGCCCAGCTGCCAAAACTACCTCCAAAGCTGCACCAATGGTACAGCACAGGGAGGTAGCTAACACAGCGCAGGGGTCTCTTATGGCCCCTGCGAACAACCCCACAGAACGAGGGGTGCCTCTTAAGAAAAAGAGGGGCCCCAAGAAGAAGACGACTACCGCTCAGTCCAGCGCGACCTCGGAGCCTGCCACACCTGCAAAGGTACCTGCACCCTCCCCAAAGGGTGATATTGCTGATGCCCTCAAGGCATTATGCAATAATCTTACTAAGACTACCCCGGGATCGGCCGCACATAAGGCCATCCTATCCGCGATCGTCACAGTTTCCAGCCAGCATGTGTAGTACACTCCGTGTTGTTCACTGGAACGCCCAAGGTCTCAGGAGAAAGCGCCGCCTAGTCATCCACTTCCTTAGGGAAAGGAAAGTAGATGTACTACTAGTAAGTGAAACTCACTTAAAGGTCAACGAACGTTTCGCGATACCTAATTATATTTCTTACCGTAAGGAGGAAGTCACTGATGGGGGTCGCGCCTACAGAGGACTAGCGGTGTTCGTGAGGAGGAACATCGTGCACCAACACATTCCACACATCGAGCTTAATTCAATGTACGCCCTAGGGGTATTGATTAGCGTCGCCGGTGAGAGGCTAAGGCTGTTTGCGGTTTATCGCCCGCCCACTGTCACTCTAGATACCAGCGATGTGCATCAGATCCTGAGCTCCGACATCCCTACGATCATGGCAGGTGACTTCAATGCTAAGCATACCGCTTGGTACTGTCACTACTCTGATCGTATTGGCAGCTTGCTTTTAGCCGATTCCATTAACCATGGTTACTACATATATCGATGGTCCCGATGAGCCAACACATTACGCCATGTTACCTAATGGCGTAACCTCGAGCTCGATCATCGATCTGGTACTACACCGTGGTTTAAGGACCACCATCCAGCAGGAGGTGCTGCTCGATCTCCCCTCAGATCACCGCCCGGTCTTATTGACCATTACTAGCCCGCCCACGAGAATTGCTTATCCCAAGACGCACACAAACGTTAACTGGGATAAGTACGCCGAGATAGTCCATGACACCGTGATAACGAGCCCGGTATCTACATCCGAAGAGGTCGATAAGGTAAACCATAATCTTACACAGTGCCTGAAGTCAGCCCTGGAGGAGTCGTCCACCATCGAGCCGAGAACCAACGACCTGCCGCCGATCCCGAACCGCATACGTAATCTTATAGATTACAAACGGAGGCTGAGGAAGCGATGGCAGATCACCAGAGAGCCTGCGCTGAAAACCACACTTAACAGAGTGGTCGAGAAGGTGCGTCTAGCACTCAACGACCACGCTGATAAGACGTGGGAACAGCACATCACCGAAGTAAGCGATCATACGCCTTCAGTCCACAGGTTGTGCCGACAGCTGTCGGGTGAACGACCCCCGGTCCGCCCCCTCCTTGCAGCCGACGGATTGCTTCGGTTCGAGGCCGCGGACCGAGCGGAGATATTCGCCGAATCGCTCGAGAAGCAATTCACCCCATTCCCGAGCCGAGATGCCGCCCACACGACGGCAGTGGAAGAGCACGTGAGGGCGTACTTAGCTAAGCCCCTCGCCCCCGACGATACAACAATTGTCTTCTCCCCCAAACAGGTTAGGCGCATGATTTCATACGCCAACCCGCGGAAGGCCCCGGGACCGGACCGCCTGCCAAACAACGCACTACGACGGCTACCCCATCGAGCGGTAGCTACAGTAACCAGGTTGTTTAATGGCATTTTGCGTACTGGATATTTCCCTGCGGCATGGCGAACAGGTCGTGTCATCATGCTGCCGAAGCTCGGGAAGGACCTGAGGAGGCCTGAAAACCACAGGCCGATCACCTTGCTCAACACACTGTCGAAAGTGTTTGAGCGACTCTTTTTACAGCATCTCAATGAGTATCTCACGCCGAGACCCGAACAGTTCGGGTTTCGCCACGATCACTCGACAACGTTGCAGCTGATCCGAGTACTCCACCACGTGTCGCACAGCCTCAACCGCCGCGTACAGACAGCCGCCGCCTTCCTAGATATGGAGAAGGCATTTGATAAGGTTTGGCACGATGGCCTATTATATAAAATAACCACTCTTCCCTCCCCGTTACCAGTTAGGTTAACCAAGGTGCTCGCTTCCTTCCTGAGCGGGAGGTCGTTCCATGTCGCAGTCGAAGACTGCACATCGGGCGACCGCCCTATCAGATCGGGAGTCCCGCAGGGACCCCCGACGTGTTACAACATCTACACGGACGACATCCCGGTGGCTGAGCCGGCACAGTTGGCGTTGTTCGCCGACGACGCCGCCATCTACACCTCCTCACTGAATGCCGGCAGAGCGGCGAGATTACTTCAAACCGCTCTGGACGAGCTACCTGACTGGCTCGCCAAATGGAGGATGTCAATGAACGTAGGTAAAACGCAAGCTATCATCTTTGGTAACAAGCGCTTACCCCCGCCCATTACTTTACAGGGACAATCGGTACCTTGGTTAAATAAAATCAAGTACCTGGGAGTCACCATAGATCGCAAGCTGAGCATGCAGTCGCACGTCAAAGACACGATCGCGAAGACGAGGTTAGCTCGAGGTAAACTCAACCCTCTATTTCTATCAAAGATGTCCCTACGCACAAAGTTAGGTTTATACAAAACTTACATTAGATCCCGCCTCACGTATGCAGCACCTGCGTGGTTGCCGTTTGTCTCAAACAGCAACAGGGTGAGACTCCTAGCTCAGGAAAACTGCACCCTGCGTACCATCGTAGGTGCTCCATACTACGTGAGAAACAAGACGATCGCCGACGGACTACAGCACGAGGGGCTCGATGATTTCGTTCGACGTCTCGCCGTAGGTATGTTCCGGAAGGCTGACAAGTCTAAACATCACCACATTCAAGGGATCGCTCCTCTCCACAGCAGGCCGCCCGAGTGGGCCACGCGTCACGAGCACCCATATCGCCGGGAGTACTTCGGTGTGTCTAATGAGTCACCCGACTCATTTCATTTCACACCCCCCGAGTGAGCGAGGCGAACCTCCGAGCCGTGTCGATAGTAGAACGTACCTTGAAGAGGACCACCGAGGGCTACGAAGTGGGACTACCGTGGAAGGAAGACGGGGTCCAGCTGCCGTCGAGCTACAACGCAGCGCTTCGCCGCCTACACAAGGTCGAACAGAAGATGGGTGCCGACCCAGCCTTCGCCGAGGAGTACACTAAGCAAGTAGAGAACCTGCTGAAGAAGAGGTACGCGGTGCCGTGCGACGGCTCTGAATAGACGAGCGCCATTAGCTGGTACCTACCTCACTTCACTGTGCAGAACCCTAACAAACCGGGCAAACAACGGTTGGTGTTCGACGCGGCGGCGAGGAGCGGCGCGGTCAGCTTGAACGACCACCTACTGGAGGGCCCGGACCTACTGATGTCACTACAGGGCATCATGTTCCAGTTCCGTGAGAAGCCAGTAGCCATCACAGTGGATATACAAGAAATGTTCCTACAAGTGAAGATACGTCCCGAGGACCAGCCGGCTCAACAGTTCCTGTGGAGAGGTGCAGATCGGACTACGTCGCCCCGGCGCTTTAAGATGAGAAGTATGATCTTCGGTGCGGCGAGCTCTCCCTTCATGGCACACTACGTACGCGATTACAACGCTCAAGTGCACGCGAGTACTCACCCGTACGCCTTCGAAGCCATCACACGGAGCCACTACATGGACGACCTCGCAGCGAGCTACGATAGTGATAAGGAAGCCCGACGTGCCGTGTCCGAGCTAATGAAAGTGCACGCCGCAGCTAACTTCACGCTACGTTCATGGAATACAAATAACCGTGATGTACTTACAGAGATACCGGACGACCTGCGAGCGTTGGCACCGACACAGCTGGGAGGGAGAGGACCTGAGAACAAGATACTGGGACTCCACTGGAACGCGGCGCAGGACGAGCTGGGGTTCAACACATCGATGCACCGCGTCCCGGCCGAGGTACGTGATCGTCGCCGCGCTCCCACCAAGAGGGAAGCCCTCAGTGCGGTCATGTCTATATATGACCCTCTGGGCTTACTGAGTCACTATACGATCCGGGCTAAGATCGTGCTTCAGAGCCTGTGGCGACTACAGATGGCCTGGGACGAACCAGTACCGGAGGAAGAGAACGAGCTTTTCGCATCGTGGTTGGAGCGCCTCCCGGACCTCACCCGCCTACGACTCGAACGATGCTACTCACTGGAGTGGTATTACGAAATAGAGCTGCACGTACTATGCGACGCGAGTGAACAAGCCTACGCAGCGGTGGCGTACTGGCGCATACTACGACCCGACGGAGCTATACACGTGAGTTTAGTGGCGGCGAAGTCTAAGGTGGCGCCGCGGCGAGTGCAAACTATACCACGGCTGGAGCTGCAGGCGGCGGTCATCGGGGCTCGGCTGGCGGCTACAGTGAGGAGGGAGCATCGGGTCGAAGTGCGGCGTACTAACTATTGGACCGACTCATCCACAGTGATCCATTGGGTGCGACACGACGCGCGGCGCTATACACCGTTCGTCGCGCACCGACTGGGGGAGATCGCTGAGCTCACTCACCGCGAGGAGTGGCGCTGGATACCTACGGCGGAGAACGTGGCGGACGACGCGACAAGGTTTAGCCACACACCGATCACCACGAGCGACCGATGGTTCAGAGGCCCGGAGTTCGTGCACCGACCCGAGGAACAGTGGCCTCCCGAGAGAACCTTTACCGAAGAGGGAGAGGAGGACCTTCATCACGTCGAGGAAGGCCCGAGAGAAGATTGGCTGCCCGAGCCCTCCCGCTTCTCAAAATTTGAGACGCTGGTGCGGGCCGCAGCACGTGTTTTAGCATTTGTAGATATGTGCAGGCGCCGAGCAACGCGCCTAGAGGACGAGCACATCCGGAGGGCCGAGCGCGCCCTCATCCAGCGGGCGCAACAGGAGAGCTTCGGCGACGATCTATAAAGGCTACGAGCGACGCGCCCTCTCACCAAGTCGAGCCGACTATACAAGCTCGACCCGGTGATCGAGGGAGGTCTACGCTGTCCACGAGCTCGGCGCTGATGACGCTGCGGCGGATGGCGGCGCGCAGAGGGTGGCCGAGGACGATGTACTCCGACAACGCTACCAACTTCCACGGCGCGGACACGGAGCTACGGGCGGCCTATGCGGAGTGGGAGCCAGCGCTACGCGAGGAGGGACAACTGCACCGCATGGAGTGGCGCCACATCCCGCCGGGAGCGCCAAACCAAGGAGGCGCATGGGAGCGCCTGGTGCGCTCAGTCAAGGTGGCGCTGGCGGCCACCCTGAAGGAGCGGGAGCCGACAGACGAGGTGCTGGGGACGCTGCTGGCCGAGGCGGAGTTCTCGATCAACGCCCAGCCGCTCACACACGTCAGCGTGGACCCGCAGGACCCGGAGGCGCTCACTCCAAACCACTTCCTGTTGGGGTCGTCGACAGGCCTGCCGACCATCGGGCCTTGCGACCTCGACGACCGACGGACGTGGCGAGCCAGCCAGGCGCTGGCCAACTGCTTCTGGCAACGATGGGTCGCGCGAGTACCTACCTACACTCGTGCCCCGAGGACAACCTACCGACGAGAGGCGACCGCTGCGGGTTGGAGACGTCGTGGTGGTGGTGGACCACAACTTACCCCGGAACGTGTGGCCGATGGGGAAGGTGGAGCGCGTCTACGTGGGACCCGACGGCGGCATCCGAGTGGCAGACGTCCGAACGAAGACTGGTATCTTCAAGCGTCCCGTCAGCAAGCTCGTCGTACTGGTGCAAGAGGAAGCTACGCGGGCTGCGCTGGGGGGAGAGATGTGAAGTACAACTCACATGCGGACAAGTTAGGACTTGTGGAAATGTATAAATTGTAAATAAATATGATTTGTTAACGTGTAACCGCGGGCGCACGCAAACCACCACCGATTGCGGGCGTCTCGCGGAGGTATAAATATAGGTCGATTTTATTGTATCATTCTGATTTGGAGAGCTGTACTAAACAAACGTCTTTATGAAACAACCAAGAATTTAATTTCAAGAACCCTACAATACAGTCCACACCCTACACTGCGGTCACCAACCCGCCTGTCAAGCGTGTTGACTATGGCAAATACCCCCGGGAAGACCCCCATGTTCAGCAGTGGATGTTATATGGGCTGATGACGATGATGATGATGATGACATATAAATTTGCATTACAATAGATTGTAATACCGGATTAAATTCGTGTCATTATATAAATATAAATATCGTTTCAAGTTAATGATAATTAACAAAAAACAAATGGTTGATAGCCTCATTAACCCGGCTAAATACAGTTATCATTTAAGTAGATACATATTTGCTAACCCTATGAATGGGATCATTTGGAGTATTAAACAAAACTTATAAAGAGAATTAATTTATAAAGAGAGGTAGAGCATTGCATTAGTACGTTCAATGAGCTGCCCGGCTAGGGAAGCATTTCTACCTTACATAATATCACAGCCAATAACAACAGAATGAGCAATGTTGTGGTCCTGTGCATGAGTAAATAGCTAGAGCTCATGGGGGAAAGCCAAAGGGCCGGCAGGATAAAGGTGGCTAGTGCCTAGGCTAGGAAATATAGGTATACTGTACTGGCACTGTTTGTCCTTATATTCGAATCCCTATGCCACTTTTCAGCATGTTAAGTCATGGGCATTTGCTATTTTTTTTTCTTACATTTCCAGATCGGGTGACAATCGTGCCATGTTCAAGATCGCGGAATTCGCCAAGAAATACAACTTGGGTGACCCAATCGCTGGCAACTTCTACCAAGCCGAATACGATGATTATGTGCCCATCCTCTACAAGCAACTGGGCGCTTAAAACTAACACTGAGTTTAAAAATACACATTATAAATATATAAAAATGAATTTGTACAAATAAGACTTGAATTTATATAAGAACAACACTTAATACGTAGTTATAAGTATCGTGTTTTGGTTTGCATTTATTGAGTTTCGTAATATTCCATCACGTTTTGTTTTTAACTATCACAATAGTAATTAATAATGTAGACATTTGTCGAAGTAATGTCAATTTATTTGGCATCAGAACTTGCATCATATATTAAATATATTATGTTCTTATACATTATTCATTACTAGTATACTTTGTATTTATGTATAGTTGATGTTATAATTGGTAAAACCACCGCAGTGGAATCGATGAATTTGGACAATTATAAATTGTCTTCGAATTGTTAATAAATACTTAGTTACTTTTAAATTGTATTTTTATTGACTCTGAAATTAGTGTTATACCTCTAAACAATTTATAAAAAATAGCTATGAAGCTTCCCTCTCGTTCCCGAGGGAAATTCATAGTTAAATATAGTATAGTAGCTGCGTCCCGCGGTTTTACCCGCGTTAGTCTGCTCCAGTGGCTCGCAGCGTAATGTTTTGTAGCCTATATGTTAATCCAGCGTATAAACTATCCCACTGCAAGATTTAACAAACAGTAACACAGAGTAAACAAAGAGTAACAAACATCCATCCATACTTACAAACTTTCGCGTTTATAATATTAGTAGGATGTTACTCGGAAATAATATATATAATGGTTATAAAATGATTAAAATTCGTCCCGTAGTTTTTGAGTTTATTCGTAACTAACATACATACAAAAATATTTTCTCTTTATAATATTAGTATAGACATTGATAACTACGTTATTATTCGGGATTATTTTTGCTAGTACTATTCGTGCGAATTATCATAACAACTAGCACGAATATCGATATTAAACTACAACATGTAGAAGCTTGAAATATTCATAGAATATTAAGTAGTATATTAATTTTAAAAATAATACAGGTGTGTAGGTGTCTTAATAGATTATTATGGTTCCGAACCCTACGTGCGCGAATCTGACTCCCACTTGGCGGATTTTATTAATCTTCTATTCGTTCTAAAGCTTTATAAATGTTGCGTTTTAATAGCCATTCGTCGTCACTTTGTTCACTAAAAAATGCCTCGCTTTAAAGCTTCCCTTATCTTGATTCGCAAAGGTATTTCCTCGTCACTATAGCTTGAAAATTCTTTGATTCGTTTGAGTAGACGTCGTTTTTCGTTTAGTTCATCATTATACTCATTTGATAATGGTGGCAAGAGCCTTCTAATTCTTTGGCTATTTTCGTTTAAACCATGATTTCGAGGTGTAGTTCTACCAATCTGTATTAAATATAAATTATGTTTGTTGAGGACATTGAGAGGGCGGGATGATGTTGAATGCGGTATTCGCGCTATAAATAATTGGATAGGTTTAGTTGATTCATTGTGATATGTTTTATTATTTTGCGATGCTTGTATTTCTTTGTAGTTTTTGGCAGGTTTTCTATGTACTTTTATAATTTTACGAGGTAACGATTTGTCATTATTTGATCGCACTCTGTTTTCTGGTTTCATCATTCCGTAATATGTATCGTATGAATCAATGTAGTCAGTAGAATTTGATTTGGTTGTTAGTAATATTGTTTCTTTGTTTTTCGTATTTACTGCTTTATGTGTTGTTATGGGTTTATTTAAAGATATTGTTTTGGAGTATGATGCAATATTAAGCGGATTCGTAGCTTCAACATTATGTTGCCTAAGTAATTGATTTATTTTTTTATCAACACGTTTTTGAAGTTGTTTGATGTCTTTTTGTTTTGGTGATTTTAATTTATGTGATTTCTTAGGTTTTTTGTGTCGCTTTGTGCTACTTGTAGGTGAAGGTGACTTGGTTTTATTGTGTTTCACAATTTTGACAGTACGTTCTTTATTTGAATTGGTATCTTTATGTGGTGACTGAAGTTTCTTCTTAGTTTTAGTTTTATTACTTGGAACATCTTTTGTTTTAGTTAAAATGTTTGTGGTTTCAATAGAATTCTCATAAATATTTGGAATTCTCAATGAATATTCGCTATCTCCGTCACTGTCTTCTAGGCGTTTATTTCTTTTATGTCGATAGTCACGTGGTCTGTTTCTTTGAGCAAGATGGTGGTATTGTTTGGAATATTTATTGTAAGCTTTAGGGTGGCTTGATATAATGTGCTTGAGTATAGTTTTGAAATTTGGCTTATTGCGTCGCCTTAATGAGGGTAGACCGCCAGATGGAGGAGTTGATAACACTGAAATAATAATGTTTGTGTGGTAAAATAAAAAAAAGTTTTGTAAATACTTTTTTTTGACTTAGGAGAAATACATAACGTCGAAGGTACTGCAGTACCGCGTAAGTGACAATAGCTAATAAGGTTGAAAATCAAATGCAGGAAATTGATATTTTGTCATATAAAACATACATAACAAAAATATTTCTTGACAGATGAAATTACAGTTTATTAGCAACTGTCGCTGCGGAGTGGACACGACCCTCGAGACTTAAAGCGAGACTGTACCGAATACTAATAAAGTTTATTACCGTAATAATCAGACGATTCTGCATCTACTAAAACTGGTAGTTCTTGATCCAGAACGGACTGTATGGCTACAATTAACAGCCTTTCATCTACGGTGCCTTTAATTCTATAGTAAGGCGCCATCATCGCGTCAAATAATGCTTCAGCTACTATCCTTGCTTTAGGCCAACCTGGTTCAGGATCTTCGTCAACTATACAAAATATAAATATCAGCTAAGTATAAGTAGATAATATATCTTATAAAAAAACTGGCCAATGTATTTTTTATGTGGGCGATTTTTTAAAACCTAAGGTTAGTGCCAAGCAACTAGTTTTAAAGGTACCTAACTACTAAATATAAACACGAAAAAAGAAACCCGAACATTAAAAAAGAAGAATGTTTGATCAACGCGCTGACCACTTCTTGATTCCGCTGTCTAGGAATGTAAATTGGGATTTTAACAAGCTTTGTTTCTGTCATAACTTTCAAAAGAAATTGAAAGCAATTATCTTGTCATTTAGAACAGATTCCGTATGGATGAGCAGGTAATATAATTAACTCTAACTTATGTTGTTTGTTGTTTTTTAAAAGACAACTCCCGCACTAGGGAATTAAATCCTTGTGTCGCGGGGGACTTTACAAACTCATAACCCACGGACTCCCGGGTGGGAATCGAACCCAGAACACCAGGTCTCGAAAGCCACAACCGTAACTACTGAGACAACGGTGCAGTCAACGGTGCATGTATACTCTAAAGGCCTACTTTGGTAAGGTAGATGACGCCAAGAGCGGATTCGGTCCGCAATAAAGATTTTGGGGACAACCACCCGAAAATCTGCCTAATGGAAGTCGGAATACGAACGCGGTTATGACCCATGAACTACTTTTGACTCTGATTTTTTTCGCGCCTCACGACAAAACCTTGTGCTGCTGCTGGGCACGGTGGGCATGCCCACAATGGTGGATCCCTCCTTGGGTGACGTCACAAAGTTAAGTTAAAGTTTATTTTATCCAAAAATTTTTTCAGTTTCATTCTCATAACATTTCCTGCTCGATTTAATACTCATTACTTACCTCTGTATCTAGCAAAGAGATCAACAGCCTGAAACAGCGCATTGGCGTCATCTTCAGACTTGTACAAGTCATCGATCATCCTTTGTACCCGATGCATTTGTTCAGAGAAAACTTCATCTTTCATTTTCAGATAATGCGACCCTTGCTTTGCTGAACCTAAAATATGAGTAAAGTTTGAAAAGTGCACAAGTTCTGAATCCATATAACTCAACACCTGTCCCTGAAACGGGAAAACATTCCATATGTAAGTAGGTATTACTTTATTGAGTTTTCAGTTAAATGGTAAGTTGGTACCTATATGTTCCACAATAGGATGATATTATACGATCAAGTAACGTAACATTTCTTAAAGGTAGTTGCTGAATGGCTTCAATATCCTAGCCAGATTTTTTTTTATTCATGAATAAAATCGGGTCTACACCCGTGGTCGTCAAAGTGCCCGCGGGCCACATACAGTGAACGTATTTGTGCAGCCCGCGGGCTTACGGTTTCTGTAGTGCAGATGCAGCTGCACGCGGTAATCAATACATTCCTGCCCGCTACGAGTGATATAAGTATTTCTTACTCCTCCTATTCTCTTTCTGATTAAATTCGTTGCGGGTCCCACGGCAGTTTTACTTTTTCCCGGTACTTGGTGAGCCTCGGTGCTCATTGCCATTTCTAGTGTGTGCCACTGTTGATCCTGGCTTACAGGAGTTGCAGTGGCGGGAGTGTGGGTGGGATTAGCCCGCTATGAAACCTTACATGATCATAATGTGGACCCAACACTTAACTCAAAATATTTTAAATCGTGTTCTTATTTTGCGTCCATTTCTATTCCTACCACCAGTTACCTACATAGACATTCTTTCGCTTAAGAGACTTTATAAGAGATTGCTCTATTTTTCTACTTAAACGTTGACGACTTGACATTGTAAGTAGGACGATAGAGTAGCAGTTCCGATATTATTGTGAAACGAACCCTGCAGTGTTGGTCCTCTCCACTCATTCATATTTATTGAAGTTTGCCCCAACCGTTGTACTAAGTCCATGGGTAGTGTCAAGTTTCCTTCGTCTATTCTGCAATGGACACTTCTGGTTAAAAATATTCAGCCTTAGTTCAGAGCGGAGTCATATGTCGGTAAACTCTCCTGGATGAAGGAAACTTCTTCGGTTTCATTATTGTGAGAACATCTGTGCCGAAGCGGTATAAGGCTCGCCTTAAATTTTAAAGGTCATGGGTATGATTTCCGCTTTGGACAAAAAATATTTGTGTCAAATAAAGATTCTCTCTGGATCTGGTTGGGTGAGAGAGTACCTATCGTGCTTCAGAAAGAACGTTAAGCCGTTGGTCCTGATAGTCATAACATCATCTATGACGATCGGATACTTATACCCGTACACGGTCGTATAACTATGGTGTAGATGATACTGCAACCCGCCTACCGCGGTAGCTATAGTAACACCCCTTTTCGGTTCGACTCTAGGTTTAATTTTAAAACTCACGAGTCAAAAACTAAATGGCTAAAGGCACTTAGAACTGGTCGAGTATGTCTTGGAGATTTGTATGAGATTAAGTGCAGAACCAGCATGGTGAATGCCGTAGCATGGCCGACATGTCGGGGATGGTCCACCAGACTCCACGCATGCTCCACAACAATACTCGGCGGTGTCGCGTTTGGATCTACAAAAATATAATCAACATCATTATTATGTACCTACTTGGCTTTTTTGAATATATATGTCTAGAATATAAAAAAACTTTTTGGTATAAAGGACCGCTATTCAATTAACATTTAGAAAGGTTCAAATACAAGACAGCTAATGTCAGTGCAGTCCTTGCGCAATGCGCAACACTAGCATCCCTAATCCTGTCGGCCCTCACACCATGAGCTCTGGAGACCTTCTTCATGCGCAGGTACACAACACTAATCAATAATATTATTTGGCTGTGGCATTCTGGAAGAGGAGGTCTTAGGTAGGAAATGCTTACGCTCGTCTCTGCCAATGTGGATTATTGGCTTCAGCAGTTGTATAGTTCACTACTGTTTTTTTTGGAATGTTTTGGAATGCGTGATCTCAGAACCAAATTTTGATCTAAAGCAGTACAGTAGTTTTTGATAACCGTAGAGAAGACATTCGCAATATTATTGTTTTCATTAAAATTATTAGAAATGACTAAATACGCACTATTTTCGTAAAAAAAATACCTACCTTGTGTTGTAGTAGTAGACTCATACGGCCATCCCTGTGGTACTCCCGGAAGACGTACTGTTGTTAATGTGTCACTTGGCTCTTCAGTCAATTCTCGACCTGATACAACAAAAAAATATGTATTATAACTAAGATGCCTTTAACACCTCCAACATCAACAGCAAATAACTTTTCGATTCTGACAACACTATATTTTCCTCTAACTTATAAATATAATCCTTTGAGTTTGGCGACTGTGATCCTAATCAATAGTTAAAAGAAAATTCATATGAAGAAATGTACCTATCTCCTATCTTTTTATAGGAACGAATATCACGTTGTGCTCCTTTATCATTTTGCGAGGGAATACCATGAGTGGAAGATCTGCCTATTAAAACCATCCGGCTCTGAATGCTGATGCAAACTGCAGATGTATAACAGAACTGTCTACTGGCGGTTATCGCGACCAACCATCTCCTTTAAAGTAGAACCCGTTTAACGCAGGTTTAGGGACGCATAAAGGACCAGTTCATTCCTACTCCACATGAGTCGGTATCTAAGACGACCCATGAGGTGTAGTTTAGCTCCTTGTTTCCGAGGCTAGACCATGTTACGGCCCCGCCGAAATAATGTTTGCAAGTAGCTAATTTAAACACATTTTACGAAGGAGACAAAATTTCTTACCTCTTGTTAAGTGAAATGCTGTGTTTTCCATAACCATTTGTTTTGCGTAGGTACAACTTAGTTCAAGTTTATCTATGAAAATAATATATTTGGTCTGTCAGTTAGATTACCTACCTAGCAAAATATATTGGACACATATTTTTTTCGTTCCGCAAATAAAAAATTACGAAGATACACGTTAAAATTTCATATGACGTCGCACTTCGAGGTAAAATTACCTAGGAGTGACGGCAAATGCCACCCCCCTCCAATCCTGAATTGTCTTGCTCTGTATTCTTGTAAAATCTCATTGATTTGATAAATAAACAAAGACGTGTCCAATATTTTTTGATAAACTACTTGACGGACCAAATATATTTGTTTGTCGTCATCCCTATTCTTTGGATTGGGCACGACTTAGAGGAAAACGCCCTAGATATGATCGTTAGATTACCAAAAAATATTTGACTCGTGATGATATGACGGATTCGACATTACGGATCAATTTATACAGGGATCAGTCTGACTGTCTGTGCTATTTCTGCAAGCTCCGAAGTAACTACTGAAGCTATTCATTATCATCATTATGTATAAGGTTCCCTTGACACCTTTTTTACGACGGACCACCCTGATTCGAGGTCCAAGTACAGGAGGAGCACTCTTGCGTTTATAGTTTATAAATCACACTTTTGTGGAGCCCTGGCAAAAGACTCGCGGCTACAAAAATATCAGTCTCAAAAAGTGCCTCAGTTATGATGGTTGCGATCTCTTCTTCCGACTACTTCCGAGTTCATACGATCTTGAAGATGTTATGTGTTTATTTTCGTTAGATTATGATGTTAAAACAAATAGAGAGTATTTAACAGCTTAGAACATGATTTTTAGGCTTCACTTTCACAGGTTCTACACTCAAATTCAATTTTCGATGGTACATCTGTAATATTGGTTGTGGTAGACATTTATCAGATACCTAACATTTACATTAATAATTTCCAAACCTTACTTTTTGTGATATAGTGAAAAATTCAAATGTCTTGTTTTACTTTGCTACAATACAATTACACTTCAATTTTTACAATTTAGCGAAACAATTCATACATAGAGTAAGTTGGTATGAACACCTATTGTATTACCTATGCATTTTCAACTCTACGAATATAATCTAAACGTAAACCACCGTTTACATTTTCATTTGTATCGAGTGTATAAAACAGCAATAAAAACACATTTTATGGGTTCAGAACGTATTAAAATTATAAAATGTAATTCAGCGGCCGTAAAATTAGTATCACCATGAAAAAGGACGAATAACAGTTAAATAAATGTAGATATTTGAACAAAGCCACTAGGTAGATACACTAGGGCAGGACAGCAGGAGCCCGAGTCAGATTCAGACTGTTAGATTTCGATTAGTAGATTACCAAATGCCGTGGTTGCCGGGTGCCGTGTGATTGCCGTTCCGGCTTATAATTGACCACCCTATTTCTTCCCATGGGCGTCGTAAGAGGCGACTAAGGGATTTACAGCTGATCGATGGGTAGTATCTATCAGATAAGCTTACCTACCATATTACTACGATCACCAATCCGCCTGCCAAGCGTGGTGATTATGGCCCCTTATCGTGGTGGTTATCCCTACAACTATGGCTTGCCAATATCTGAGGAGGTCCATGTTCAGCAGGACGTAAACGTACTGGTGAAGAAGAAGATTACCAAATATGTAAAAAACCGACCATCGAGAGTAGACTCGGGTCCCAGGTGAAGCATGGCCATAAATTTCACTTAACGGAGTAAAGATTACTGAATAAAGATTCAGTGCCGTAAATAGGGCGGTGCTCAGGCACAGGGCGTAGACTATAGTGGGCGCATGAATGGCCAGACCAGATAGAACTATTGTTTTTTCGGTTTGCTCTTGATAAGTTCCCGCTGCGCCCCTAGTGCTCGATTCCAACATATAAAAACAAGGACGCAGTTACAGAAGCTCGCACAGGGCGCAGAAAAGACTATTTACGGAACTGCCTTACACTGACATACACTAACATTACAGTTGCCCAATGCGTTAGCGTTCACATAACATTAAATAATTGTATCTTAATTCTTTTTAGTTGACAAAAATAAAGTAATGGTACATGTAAGATTATTCAGTGAACAAGAGAACAACAAATCAATGAATGAGAAGACTACAATTTGGGATATCCCATAGCCTGCAAATTCTTTTCCGGCTAATATTCACCTATGCCAGTTTCCCCGAAAATTGTATTTGTATTTGATTGTTGCATTATTTACAATGGTACGAGGTGAATTTGTCACCTAAACATGGAGAGATTTCATAGAAAACGTTGGGTTTGGGAAATATACATATTTTAATCTCAAAACTTAAAAAAAAAATATCGAGCTTTTCTTTTCTGTCTTCAAATTATTACTAGGTATTTTAAGTGAAAAGGGTTTTAGAAACAATCAGATAACATAATTAAAATTCAATACTGTACCATCTTATCCCCCTTTTTTGTGTTTCTCATTGTTGGGGTAATATTTATATGATAAAAATAAAGAAATATTATGATGATGGTGCTATATAATGAAAGACAGTACGAATGCATTACCCCATATATTTATACTTTTACAATAGCCATTGACGAGAAAAGTTCCGATAAGGTTGTTTAGATAACGTAGGTTTCACAAATGTTGCTTTCTTCAAATGCCCTCATTATATCAGCATCAAGATGTCTGTTAATTATAGCGGAACATTCCATATCTATGGAGATATGTGATAGTGGTGAGCTCATCTGGTGTATTATAGTATTGGTGGACAGACTCTGCAATGCGTTTGGTTTGCTAGGTGCTTGAGTAGTGAAGGCGCGTAGCAGTATGACCTTTGACTGCAATTTACGCGTTGGCATCACGTAGTTCCGCACTAGTTTCACTCGTTCTAACGCTGCCTCTAAATACGCTTTCATATACTGCGTGGAGTATGTCACTCGCCCAAGTAACGTTTGTATGCATCCGTCGACCTTTTCTTCTCGAGTTTTGACCGATTTTAATGCATCTTCCACGTTGACTTCTTTTTTATCCGTCATCAGAGCAATCATGTGACGTATTAGCGCTTCTTCTAATTGGTCTTCAGTTTTGTACTCACTAATATTTGATACCAGCACCTTGAGAAGTTCTTCAGGGTCATGTCCAACACAAAAAACTGTACCCTTATAACCTGAAATAATTAAATAGTATTTGAGAAACCAAAAAGATTTTCAAATAAAAATAGAAACCGTTATTTATGACTCGAGATTGAAGACATTTTATAGTTTACTGGCTGTTGCCCGCAACATTGTCCGCGTAGGTGTCGATTTCCCAATACAAACTTTGCTAACCCTTTAATTATGTTAAAGGTGATTTTTTAATCCTTTCTACAAAGCGTTTAATTAATATAAATTCTAATTAAAGTTCACAACAATTTACCTTGTTCTTCTAATATAGCTGCTAATTCAAGAGCTACCAACACTCCACTTTCATAGCCCAATAAATAAAAATTGTCTTGTATATTTGATTGATTCCTTAAAATCTGCAAGCATATAAAAATAAGTAGGTATAGTAAAGTGGCTGTTCTCAGTGCCTGGGTAATACGCATACAGTTTTGTTATAGTATCGTCAATGACAATCTTTTGCCTAGCAACCTTTGCCTTTATAATTGAGAGAAACTGAAATCATCTATCTGCATGCCAAATGTGACGTCAATTGCAAATTCCCATCTCGGGATGCTTATCTATTATTAGTACTTTTCACTTGATTTAATCCACATTTGTTAATAATAATTATTAGCCGTTTTAACATCAGGTTGTTTGGCACTCGCAGAATCATATTGTACATACAAGTAAAAGCCGATTCTTCTTCTCTGGTTAACGATTATATAGGTAGATAATGTTATGGCCACCACGAAACGCAAAACGAAAGCCATACATTTTTTTAATTATATTTTTATAACATAAATTACGTGTTATTCAAGTTCACCTGTGCATATCTGCACGCTGTTTCCCTGACTGTCTCCTTCGGTCTGTCGAGACCTGGTTGCAGCACCAGCGCCGAAAGCTTGAGGCGCTCGCACAATGTGCGGAACCTTTCATAGTTTCCTTCCATACCCGGAACTATATGTAGACACTTTTCATTGACGATAGCTACATTATCAAGCTGCAAAAATAAAATTGTTTTCTTGTAAACATAAAGGACATTGTACAAAAATGGCCTATGGACCAACACGCATGACACATTTACTATAATTACTTGTTATTTTAATAATATACATTACAAATACTTAAATTAAACGGACACTTATTAATTTCGAAAACATTTTAAAAAGTATTCGCTGTTTGAAACGAGACAACATTTGACATTTGGTAGTAATGTTACTTGGCGCTAGGGATGCAACATCGCTCATAAATAACATCGATGTTTTGAAAAGTGAAACATCGATGATAGAAACATCAAGAACGATGTACAGAAGTTTTTAAAGGTGCTTTTTTTAGCAGAAATAAGACACTACTTCGTTTGTTTTAACATTATTTTTTGAAGAATAATCATTATTTTACACTTTTTTTTATTTTATAAACAATGGCCGTCGATGCGATTTCGGCGAGCGAAACGAAGTGCTTTGTTTTGCCGCTTTTACGGGCGTTTGTATTGTAATTGCGAACGAGACACAAAATAGAACAATCTACGCTTGTGAATAGAGATATTATTATGTTTGTGCCTGTAGCTGAAATCGGTCATAATAACATCGTTCATGAAAAATGATGTTACATCAATGTTTCAGGTTCCGACATCGATGTTTATGAATCCCTACTTGGCGCATCCCTACTTGACGCGCGCATTCTGTGCTCGATCTGCGTTTGTGTTGGCGAATTCTCATAAGTGTCCGTTGTTTTAATTTAGGTTCAATTGAATATATACATTATCTAAAACCTAAAAAGTAAATACACCTCCCTGTTGGATCTTAGGCGAACTATGTATGGACGACGAGCAATGTCTTTTGCATAGCATGTAAATTTACTCAAGTAATTGCAGATATTAAACATCATAATAATTATTAGTATATGGAAATAGCCACATTTATTTGACAAAGTCGAATTTGCTTTTCTCTCAACAGCTTTGGCCATAGGATGATTAGTACTGCAAGGGCTTGGGAACAGTCCTTAGCCAGGCCATAGACTTATTATTTATCTACATATATTATCTACACATTATATGACTTTACGTTCAGCAATATCATCAATATTCATGATATTACTGAACGAAAAGTATAATGCTATGATCTCATTAATGCGTAGATTCAAAAATATAATAACGTACTTTACTGAAATCCTTAAAGCGAGTTGGTAACGCCACTATATCAGCTGTCGCAAGTAACTCTTCTTTATCGACATAAGAAAAGAATGTTGAAAATCCTTTGTTATCTTCAAAAACTGCTTCAGTAACAGAATCTTCAATATCTTTTATTCTGAAAGTGAAGCATAATATAAAAGTAGTAATTAATAATCGAAATCTAATTGTGATGGCTATATTTTGATATATTTATACTCACTTCTCTACAGTCAACATTGTTACTTGATCACCCATCAAACATATATTATAAGTATTTTTTAAAAAGGCAGAAACCGGTGGAACTTTCTCATCGAGCATGCCAAGTTCTTTTAAAGTAGTATCATGACTTATATCATCCATTATGCTTATATCTGCAATATCATTACATAATAAAAAATATCTTAGTATTCATCATAACGTATTTAACAAAAAAGAAAGAACTTAAGAACATTTGGCTGAAGTATTAAAACGATATAATTTTTTAATTAGGTATAGAAAACTGCTGTTAGTACCAGCCAGAACAGCGATCTTTTGCAGCAGCGATAGCTGCGGATGTCGTTCTGTCGTTTGTGCAGTGTGATCACCAGTCAACAAGCGTTCTGTCGCTGCCACCATGTCACGCCAACTCGCACCTTGTTCCTTGGTCATGAAATGGAAGCGTGGTATTAACATAACATAAAAGAGCAAAGGAGACGCGCCTTAAAAAATAAAAAGGTGTAAATGAGACCCACGCCCATGGTCCTAATTATTATCTTAACATATTAAATGACTTACAGAAGATACGTTGGACAGGTCTACATTTGTCACTAAGAACTCGTACTGCCGTGGAGATATGTCTTGAGAAAAACCATTGATATTAGACACCACAGCTACATACCTGGATATTTGATTATGAGGTTAACGTAATTACATTTTAATAAGCCCAAATTGTCCGAAGAATAATATATCGGGGACTTACTTTAAATTTGTATAAATTTTTAACATGGTTACTTTCTGCAGCAGCACCTTTAGGTCCTCAGTTCTTTTCGCAGTTGATTCTTTTGCGCATGCTATAAAATATATACTTTCTACGTCTCCATTAAGAAAAATATCTTTATATATGGCATTATTTTCCATAACGTCTTTTATCGACAAACATACTTCGATGCCAGTTTTACGCCAAGATCTGGATCATAAATGATTAAGTTTTAGTATTAATTTTATATTTATTTAGGTTTTATGAAATATCTATCTAACAAAGTTCCTTACTCTATTTTGAATCGATGATACGAAGAAAGATTTGCAGTTTGTATGAATAGTCTCGTCGCACCACGATTTATCAATCTTTCAGCTAGTTGAACGCCAAACACACTTTCATCCCAGAACATCAAGTGTTTTTTATCAGGACTGCATACAATCCTGAAAATTAACAATTTCTCCTGAGATGTAACTTCCTTAAGACCTTGGTATTCTCATACATACGATAGAGTGAAAAACTATGGCAAATATTTCTCAAATTCATCTTTCGTTTTAGAAATATTTTCAATCATTTTTCAACGGATTTATGCGCACAAAAATACATCATTATTCGACATCTATAAACATTGTCTATCTTAAGAACCGGCTCCATATCTTAAAGAAGAATATGAGGACTCTTTTAAATTGTAAAGATTATGTTTACCTAGTAGGTTTTGAAATGACGACATCCTTAATACGCAACAGTACACGTCCACGCTGACTGCCAGTAGCCAGGTGTTGTAAAGCTCGCGTCACCTGCTGAGCTTCGTACGTTACTCGTGACAGGGGCTGTACATATCCCTTGACTATTCCCTCATATAACATCGACTGCAGTAGCTGATACAACATAAAATTACAATTTATCAATGGCAAATACCTAGAAAATTTTATTATTTGTTATGGAACTAGGTTCATATAAGTTTAAGACAGTTCCTAGAAGGTTGCACTGGGGTAATTCATCGCTGCCTAGCTGTTGGCCCAATTGTTAGGCGGGCTCATCGCATAGTGAGGGAAACCATGCCTCATTTTATCTAAAGAGGTGCGTGGGAACACGGTGCGCCACCATCTCGATCCTGTTCCTGTCGGATGGCAGACTGCCCTGGATCTGCCAACCGCAGACACACCTCATGGAGGCCGGAGGTCTCGGCTAACATGCGCCTTCCGACTCTCAGTTCACCTGTTTTCTTTTACTATCACCTACTCACAAAAGGAGGCGACGGTGCCTCAGGCACCCTCACTTGTGGCAAAGCAAGTTCGGTGAAGTGAGGGGTCGGCCACGCCAACAGCAGACCCAAGGAGTCCTTCCACCTTAGCGTCGTGCCCTCGAGGTCACTGCAATGGTGACAACCAGGCATCTACTCCAGGCCTTTGCGACACAAATACCTCTCAAACCAACTAAGCCCCGTCAATAGGAACTTGAAACACCACCTCTCCAGCTGCGGTCACCATGATTAGCATTATTTATAGTCATGTAGATATTTACTTTCAAATCCTCATTGTTTTTGTGTGTGAAAATAGATGAGAAGTCGGATATCACATATGATCTTGATTTGGTCATATTATACATTGCATATTCATAATTTTCGTGGTCCTTGATATGAGCTGTATCAATAAGTATTCCAGCATGTGCTAAACAATTAAACGACATCTGAAACCATAGCAAAAATGTTTTAATTCTTTATTTCAATTCTTACTGCACTACAAAATTGGTTCGTTTCTAAACTTACTTTTTTAATTGCTGCTTTTACACAGCTAATGACGATGTTACATCCTTTTCCCTTTGTTCCTTCAATAACTTTTTGCAAGAAACTATTATCTCGAGAATTTCCGATGTGGGCGTCTGTGAAATTATTAATTATCTATACTCGTAGCAATATTGTAAAGCGGTTAAATTTGAGAGATAGGGTGTTGGGGGAACCTTCGGTACTTTTCAAGTTTAGAAAAATTTTGCACTATTAGATACATAAACATAGGTTATATTTCAAGCCGAGATATCGGTGCGATAACTTTTCGTTATAATATAATACCAATGAAAGAGCTTAGAGAAAACCACATTACTGTGGAAAGACCGCTTACTAAACTTGTTACTTAGCTAAAAATGCCGATAATAACCTTGGCAACATATTGATTTCAATAGTAATTGATGCCAAGAGGGGCCGAATACCAAAAAGAAGACATATTAGCAATCGCTCTTACCCGTCAGTTGAGGAAACTGTTTTTGTAAAAACTTCTGTTTCCGAATATCGCTCACAGTAGCAAACACTTGACAATCGTGGGCAAGTGCGATCCTTATGGCAGCCTGACCCAGACCTCCTAGTCCTCCGTGCACAAGCACGCTCATGCCGGGTTGCAAATTGCCCTTAATTGTCTATTAAAAAAAAAGATTGTTAAATAAATCAATTAATAATATGTATTTATTATGAATTACGAGTAAGGCGAATGTAAAAATATTTTTACAATTTATTAATCCTCATGTTTTATCTTTAATTATTAGAATACAATTGTCCCTTTAGAGATATATAAATAATATTTATTATTATTATTATGTTTAAAGCTAAACCCAAGTAAACCTACATAAACAAAATTGTTTATGAAGGTTTACTTGCGCTAGGGATTTTCCTAGAATATTTTAGAATTCTAGTATAAAAGCGCTCTCTTGCGTAGGTTGCTTAAATTGTAGTTTATAAGCGTACATTTATGTTCATCCAAAAAAAAATCTAGAATAAAACTAAATTGTCTATGGAATTAACATACGGAAATGACGGAAGCCAAAGAAGTGTCTAAGATAAGCAAAATAACAAGAGTTATTTGTTTGGGAGGAAAAAATAACTGCAGTAGGTAAAATTTTAACTAACTACAGTTATTTTTCGTGACTTTCAAGTAAGAAGTGATTTGTTTTAAGAACGATATTATTGTTAATATTCATGTAGGTATAAGAGGTTGAGTGTCTTATTTCCCCACTAACTAACATTTGTTAATAAGTGACGTGCCGCAGTATGTAATAATTAAGTAACCGTGAAACCGTGATATAAATTGACGATCAAGAATTATTATGGGCTGCGCTTACCAAGCAATAGAAAGCGTGTGCGTACGCGAGTGGTACGGTAGCCGCGTCCTCCAGGCTCCAATAGGACGGCACCGGCCACAGCAGCTCCGGCACTGCGGCTACACGACTACTTACGGCGCCAACTGGTACGATACCCATCACACGTACCCCACTAGCCAACAAATATACTAGATTAAATAGTAATTAGGTATTATGAAATACAAGCATTTTGTTGATTAAATCTCATACCTTTTGGTTATTCCACTGTAGTCCATTCCGAAATGATTGCCATCATACGCATTAACTCCGGTAGCTCTTTTCAAGTCGGATGTATTGAGTCCAGCGTAATGGACCTACAAATTTCAATTATTTATAAACGCATAAAATTGTAAAATCGCTATTAGGTGTATGTAAAATCTAAAATAAAATACTTAAGATTTTCAAATAATCATTTTTTATCAAACTGTTTTGGTTGATAACGGACATCTGTATTTATTTTAAAACATCCAATAAGAAACTTAGCATGCTTGTAATTAAAGCAGCTAATAGCAAATTCAAACTTACTTCGACATTTAAATTATTGAGTTTTAGAGGTGCAATCTCCACCCACTTCAAGGACTCTAAGTCACCTATTTGCGTAATTTGAAGTTTCACATCTTGTTTTAATGTCTCTTGGTATAAAGCCTGCGTACAGAAGGGAAAGAGTCAATAACATATAAAATAATCACTTGTTGACTTGTATGCTATAGTAGCAGAACAGTAATTACGAGAGCCTGTGGATTATTTAGGTACTTACGTTTGTACTGTTTGTAATCACGGCTAGGTTATTAAATTTTCTGAAATCATGTTCTAGGGGTGGTTGGTTTTCGAACTGGACTGTTTCCATAGAAACACCACCACATCTGTAAATAATAATAAATTAAGAATAATAACTAATAACATATTGTATTATTTATGCATGTGCATGATCAATATAACAATGTTTTGTTTTTTTTACTTACGCACTATAAAAATATGAAACCCAACGTCTAAATTATTGTTAGGTACTAGACGTCCTTTCATTGTGTCCACATGTATAAAATATCAGAAAATTTAATGGATATTGCATTAGGCTCTTTAAAATCACAGACTCTTCTTAAATCCTATCATAACACAGAGTTCAAGCAACTGGTGTAAACTTTTATCAGATCACCAGGATCTATTTTCAACATGGGTGTGGTTAGGCCTATAGGCACTATTCTAGGCCCTTTTTAAAAATACTGACTTTTGACTTAAAATTCATTTAATAATTTCTACAGATGAAACATTATATTTAATCATTCTTACTTCGTTATGTGATGATTAAGGGTTGCTGTCATTAGAGTTTTTCCATTAGAGTCCAACGTTTGTCCTTCACTATGTGCTTTGACATCAATAACCAATCTTTTAATATGGGTGGGCTGCGAGACCACGCTGTGTGGTTGTCGTAATACGTTTAGCTGCAGCAAACCGTCAATGAGCGTCACCCAGTTGCCGCGCCACATCACCTGCGCTGAAGTCAAGGACGGAGTGGCGCTGTCGATGCTGCGAAACTCACCACTAAAAATGGAAACAAATGTTTTATTTTTATTTAATATTTTGCCTTCAAGAAATTTTTAACGTTCTTTGCAACTTAGCATAATTTTCTCTAAGATTATTTTTAAATTTACAATACAAAGGGACCCTGAATGTAGGCATTACTAAACGAAACCATACCTATACGTGTATTCCCTATCACGTAATAATTGGTATAAATCTTCAGATCCAAGTCCAAGTTCGTCCTCCTTAATTTTAGTATGGTCAAGCTGTGATTGATAATATTCTATTGAATATTGTTCAATATATCCTGATACTAATGTAGAAATACCAGCTACAACCTGAAATCATAAAAACCAATCTTAATATTAGAACTATAACCTTCAACACATGGAACATGTTAAACCTCTTACAATTACATACCTCAAATTTGCCAGTACCTCGGTGCAACGCAATATACAACCTCAATGGTCTCTGTTTAAGAAGTATAGGTTGTGCGTACAAATGTACGTCATGGAACTGAACCGACAGCTTTTGTTTTGGCACCCCCAAGTGCATAGCCAATGTGTCCCACACAGCTACCAACGTCGCCGCGAAAGGAAAGCAAACTTTTTCTGTAAATTAATTAGGTTACAAATTTTGAATTGCCTTTTCACAAGTTGCTCATGTGTCTTATCACCATCATCTGTTAATTATTCTTACGTTAACTTCTGAAGATAGATATTTCAATTTTCAATAGTAGATAATGAATGTTGTTTAAGTATAACAAAAATCAAAGAAATTTTATAAATCTGTACCTCTTACAACGTGTCCTTGCAAATAGCTATATTCATCGTCAAAGATGGACAACACAATTTTGCGAGCTGTAGCTTTCCTTACTTCGAAATTTGTATATTTCGCTAACCGCCTACAATAAAAATAATATACATTTAAAAATAATTAGGTATATTTGTCAATATAAACCATGTTTAACTGGAGGTTAGCAAGTATATTAAATAGTAAGTAGTAATATATTAAAATGGAATTGAAGTATAAACCTACGGTCTACAAAAGATGAATAGTTACATTGGGACATAAACTGGTACTATGTCAGTACGCGTGAACATCGTGATCACTTTAATGGGTCCGTGTATCTTGACGACGATACACCACACAAGACGCCATAATTAAATTATAGGACTATAAATGAAGTCATACTTTTCATAACGCATACCTACCATTTTTCAGTGTGACTCCATTCCACCAAGTGAGATAGCATGGGAGTCCCCGTTGATACTGGAAACTGAATTTTAGGATACAAAGCTTGAATTTTCGGTGTGTATCCCGCCATATAGAGACTAAAAGAAAAAAAAAGCTGCAGTCTATACAAATAAATATAATTGATGTGTCTGTTTGTTATGGTAAAATAACAAGTTTTTACTATATGCAAATGAATAAAGGAACTCTCATTGTTAAATAATTTATACACTTATTATTTTACGCAGTTAATTTATTATAAACATTGTTAATGCTATGATAATTATAGCTAAAGATAATAACCCTGATAAGACTGACTAACCTGCCAACAGCCTCCAGTAACAAAATTATGTTGTCAGGATGTCCCCTGCGCGCGAGAGCGACGTGCTGGCAACTAGCCGGCATGGAGCGCTTGAGGATGGCCTGCAGCAGTCCGTGCGGCGCAACTTCCACCAGTACGGCGTTGCTCGGTATCAGACGCGCCGTCTCCTCGAACAGCACCGGACTCTGCAACACCACACGTTGTATCAAATTCACGCCGCAACATAAACCAAACTTCAAACACATACAATACAAAACATACCATTAAGTTGTTCACTAGATATTCCGCTGAACAATATTTAGCTAATTCATCGTCCCATTTAACTTGTGGCATAGAGGTTGACAACCATCGGCTGCTTCTTAGTTTCGGATCTTTTATAATTACTTTCAAATATTTTAATAGCACAGGACCTGTAAAAGGATTTACGTATCATAAGATTATTCTGAAACGTTTTTTAGTTCCCTGCCATATGTTGACTGCCAAAAAGTTTCTTGTTTCATGTGTTAATTTAGTTTCCTTTAGATTATTGTGTTATTAGGTAAAAGTATGTTTCTTTTTTTCTTTGAATGCTGCGGAATTGATTATCATTTTGTTTTATTTTTAGACTTAAGATACCTACAATATGTAGAAAGAAGTTACTGGTTGTTTTTTGTAAACAAATAAATTACCTGCATTTGCTATATAGCGTGAATGGTAAGCAATATTAGAAGTCGGGACCTCTTTTGCAAATACACCTTGTGCTGTGAGTTCGGTTACAAACGTTCGCATGATGTCAGTTGGACCGGAGATAGTACACGAGTCAGCGCTGTTATGGCAGGCGACATCTATCTCCGGTGGACAAAGTTTTGATATCTAGAAAGAAGAAAGAAGAATTTATTGTTTCAAATAAATCAGTTTGCAGAAGCACAGTGTTTAATATATCATAATAAATGCTCTTTGTGAAACATATAAAGTTCGGAAAACACATGCAACAATACGATCGAAAAAAATATATATTATATTTAAAATTTAAATTATATAAAATTTGTTTATCATAAATTGAAGATTTTTGTATCCATATGTAGAACAGTGTATAATTTTTCATCTTTTTAAAATTTAAGGACCACCAACTTTTTCGTATCCAAGACCAACAGCCGCCATAGAACCATGAATGAACTTAGTATCACGAGACGCGCGGCCGCGAGCGTAGGCCGCCATTATCATTTCATCTGCGGTTAAACATCCATCTGCATATGCGGCTCCTAACTCACCGACGCTGTGACCTGGGGATCAAAAAATCAATATCAAAATATTCTTTATTCATACAAACACGTTTTAGATCATGTTCTTATGATGCGTCCCTTTTTTTCCACCACCAGTTCAAAACGTGACAACTCTGAGAAGAACTGGCAAGAATCTTTAAGGGATCCTTTTTTAATATAAATATTATTCTCCCAATCAGTTTTGTCACTGACATAATAAGATTTTTTATATAAAGCATTTTTACATAATTTATCTTTGACATATCGACTTGTTTGTAGAAAGATGTCTTACATTATTTTGAAGTTTGTTGTAGAAGCGTATACTTTGCCCCATTAAAGAATTGCTTATCATGTGAAGACTAGCATTTAAACCGTCTCGGTTTATGCTTAGTTCTAGTGTCGCTTTTATTTTTAAAACTTTAAATATTCTTATGAACATATAAAAGCTTTTAATAGACATATTGCGACACCGACAGTTAAAAAAAAAAACAGTTAAAACTCCCCTATAAAAACTCAACGCCATAACCCCTCAATCTCCCCCGCCAGTGACCAGCCTAAGTCGAGTTCAAAGTCCCACATGAGACGACCTCTTGCGCAGGTTTCTTATTTTGTAGTAAAACGTTTAGTAGTAAAAGTTTGTTTCAAACCAAATGGTTTAAAACTAGGCGGTGAAGTAGCAAAAGTCTCGTGTAAATACATATGTGCGTCAGAAAAAAAATGCAACTTTTATTTCTGGCATATGGAAATTCGCGGACTAAGTTTAAATATTGACTACAGCTCGTTTCAGTAGTATTTAAATCCCATAAGACTAAATAGAGTAACTAATGCATAAATTATTGAATTTTGTAAGATGCTTTGCACCGGTTTTCAATGGTGACAATGCCACAAGTTCCAATATAATTAGGGTTTATCATTTTTCTTACCAATGATTCCATCAGGCACTAAGCCAATCTCATGAAGAACATCAGTAAGACCAATTTGAATAGCTGCAATGCCCAAGAATGAGCATAAAATGTCGTCAAATATTGATTTGTCCTTCGAAGTTATAATTTCGTATATATTGAGGCCTGTCGGTTCAAGAACTTTGTGACAGCTAAAAAAAATAATGCATGTATCAATGGTCACACTGATTTCCAACTAAAACATCTTAGGCATAGCATTAGTTTTACTAACAGTTTCCTTTTTATCGGCAATTATTTCAATATTTCTCTACATTCTTATTTTTATTATTAATTTTTGTTTATCTAATTCTGTGTTTTAATTCGATTCGCATTTTTGTACTACTTAGTTTTATTTCATTTTTTTAAAGTCTCTATATGTTTTTTAAGTTTAAGATTTGTTTCTATAGAACGATTATGAGAATATTTTTAATTCCGTAAAAAAATATTTTAATGTTATTGTTACTTGCTACTTATCCTTTGTTAATTACAAGGTTTGAAATTCTACTATATACATTTAACTGCTTTTTTATAGTCTTGTGTAGTTCGTGAACGATGAACGAATAGGAGCCGTATCTTCGTACTGTACTAGAAGAAACGTTTCCGAACGCTGATTTGTAATCGGTCTAATAGGTCAAATAGCTCTTTTCGTACTTCGTACATTGTAAACCGCGAGATCGTGTGAAGTGTGAAGTGAAGTGCGAGCGAGAACGAATAATGAAACTGACTGATTGTTTTTGACAAGTACGTCATACGAATTCATTCATAATAATGTAGGCGGTTGATCAGAATGACAGTCCTTGAGTCCTAAGCCTGTTCAAGTATGAAGGAAAATCAAATATGTTAAATTATTACAATAGTAACCATAATTTGGTCACCGTGGTGATTTGGTGGCTGTTCTGTGGTCCGCAAATACGCTCTAAGTACTTAACAATGTTCCTAGAGAACGTATTTACTCTGTGGTCCGCGCTGTCCTATATGGAAATGCTGACCGAGCGCAAAGACCGAATAGAGCTGTTAGAGCTTATAGAACGAACTAGTTCACTGTCCGAAATGAACTAGTACGGAGCGATCTTGAAAATGACCGAGCAGGCACAAGACTACTTTTTTAGCCATACTATGATATACAAACCGCTCAATAGCCGTTGCAAAGACTGGTATACGCATTAGTTCTGTTCCCATTGCGGGCCACTGCGAGCCCATCCCGCTGTACACAAACCACAGTGGGCGACGAGCATCATCGAAAGACACTGTCTTCTCACTCAAACCCATAGTTTTGTCGTTTTCGTCAGAATCTGCCGGATTGAAAAAAAAATTCATCCAATTAACAAAATGAATTACTCCAAAAAAAGTGTGGATTCTTATATTAACATCATTTTTTATTCATTTATATTTCAACTATAGTAAGAAACAAAAACAAAACGAGTTTTATACCAGACAAGTAAAATCGCATGCCATGCATGCGATGCCATGCATGCAGTTTTTTTTAAACAAACAAACAGGTTCAGGTGCTCGACCAGGAAAGGCCAATAAATTAAACCATTATGTTTCTTTATTTTAAAAAAAATGATACCAGAAGGCTAGCTGAAATGTCTCTGGTGGAGCCGTTTCCCATAAGAAAATACAAAAAAAAGTAGAAAAAAATGCGATAATAATTCTTAATTTCATATTACCTAAAATAACATATCCTCGTGCTAAATGTCCAGTTATATTAGTGGAGTGTATATTGTGTAGCAAAGCCAGTTGTTCAGCATCAGTAGGTTTCGACTTTAAATAATCAATCACATTTTGTACACACGATTCTTGTCTTCCAGATAAAGCCACTAACCTTGGTATTGCTGATTTATATGCATTTAAATTCTGGAAATACAAACCAATGTAAAATGATTGTCATAATTGTCAATTATGACAATGATCACTTTTCCTTTAAAAATTAGAATTAGCAAATGACCCATCATCATCATTATTGTACAATACAATCCATACCGTACTGCAATTGTAAATGTAAAAATTCAAAAAATCCAATACTTTTGGAATGAGTTCCGACGTTATCGAGTTATAAATGATGTTACTAACACGACTTTGTTTGATTAAATGATGACTACTTTCACAATAGATGCTTATAAAATTTATTTACTCTTATCTTACCTTCGCCTTATATTTTCCATGCAGCAATATGTGTGAGTTGACACCACTGATTGACATGCCATTAATAGCTGTGTACGTCTGCCGGAACGGCTGGTGTTCTGTAAGAACTCGCATGCGCCCTTCACGTATTGCGTTTATATCCTGGCGTATTGGTGCACAATTCAAGTTGGCTGCGAGTTTGCCAGTATGGTAGCCCAAGAGTACCTATGTATATAAACAATTGTAATGTAATTAAGACAAGTTCTATTACACATTTTACTAAGACATAAGATGATTTAAGAAAGCTATTACGTGTTTAACAAAGTACACGGTACACGGTAGCAAACTCATCAAGATTTTGATTCAAATTACTATAAGAAAGTCTGATCCATCAACGTACAGATTAAACCCCTGGGTCAAGAACTATGCAAATTCGCACTAATATTCCCTAAGTGACGTAAGTATGTATTGAGAAATTATTTAGGAAAACTTAATCCCTAGTGGTATGACAAGTAGTTGCAAAGTTTGTAAGAAGAAATCGGATTCTACGCGGACAAAGGAGCGGGCAATAGTTTGTAATTTAATAACCTTTGTAACAGCAGTAATACCGGAAGCCGCACAAGTTAGCCCTATATTTGAAGTAACACTGCCGATAAGAAGTGGTTCTTCTCTTTTGTAACAGTATGCCTTTTCTAGTGCATCCAATTCAGCCTTATCAGCATCAGGTACAGCTATAATCAAAGTACAAGTAGTGAAGTCATAAAGTTGCGAATATTTATCTTAACTTACATTTTGCATGCGAAGTTTGGCGTCAGTGAAGGATTTACAACCGTGACCATTTCCACACCATAATCTTGGTCACGGCACCAACTATGATGTACACTTTTTTAATGTAACCAACGCAATAAACCTATTATTATAATATTTTTTGAATGACCATTAATATTCTACAACCCGTTTACGTCTACTACTGAACATGGGCCTATATACCTTGGTAAGCCAACGTTGTTGAGGGATATTGCCATAAGTAAGAGGGTAAGTAACCTTGAGGTGATAGATGCTGCTGACCATCCATCAGTTCGTCCCTGAATGGGATGATATGGGGTGGTCTATTTTATGCCGGAAATCTCATGGAAACATATGAATAATATTTAGGTTTATTTGGTATCCCTCAAATAATTATGACTTTAAATCTAACAACACCTGAATTTGATATATTTGCGCTCAAGAATCGGAAAGCGTTCCGATCCTTGAATTAAGCACCCCTTTCGCTAAAGGGGTGCTAAATTCGGGTCGGACCTGCTGGAAATTGGAGTGACTCGTGAGTTTATAAGTGTTTACCTGTTCCGTATCCCTCCACATATTCCACCGCCTGCGTCGATACGCCAGATTCCTCGTAGAACTGCTTAATAAATTTGGTTACAGCCTCAGGGTCACGACTAAACCCATATTTAGGTCCCGTCGTGTCACTCAATAAAGATATAAACTCATTCTTTACATGAACTAATTCAGCATAAACCCTGTAGCATAAACATAAAGTTATAATTTTAGGACCGGTCTTGTTAGCATTTCTACAGATTAGATTATGTTGCTGATAATGGACATGATTATATTATGCACTTAATACAGTGCATCTCCAAATGAGAATTCAATACTGGTGGATGATACAAGATCATTGGAAATGTATTTTTTTATGAAACCTAGTTACGATTTTATATAGTTTAATTAAATCTATTTTAATTTATAAATGATGAATTATTTTGACTTGACTGACTTTCATTACCTGAACGCGTCTTCAGCTTTCTGCAATATTAACACGTTAATAGCATCAGATCTCACATATCCGGAAGAATCTTGACAGTATGATTTTGTTTTGCCATCTTTCGATAGCATGCCAGTTCTGCAATAATATTTAATGAGAGATCATTAGTAATTGTTGTTTTATATCTAAAGATAACATTTTCCAGTTTGTCCAACGTTAATAACAAATAAACTTTAAATTATGTGAAAATGACATCATACAGATCACAGACAGACAATCCATACAAAATAACTAAGAGGTGTTTAAAATGGTAAGTCACTTTTAACATGCTTTAGTTCAAGAGTAATTAGTTATAGATGTCCCTCACATTTTCACAATGGTTTTAGAATAATCCTTGTATCTAGCTTAAAAATAATAACGCAAAGATCTTATTAGAACACTTGCCTTCCATAATGTATATTGCTTTGTGGTATCAGACATAGGTTTGAAGATCCAACAATGGCTGCCTCACAGTAACCTCGCTTTATAGCCAAATAGCCTTGCTCTAGGGCAGTAGAGGCACTGCAATCACCCTCATCAATGAATAGTGAGGGACCGTTGGTATTCAACCAGTACGAAATTCGGTTGGCAAACATTGCTCTACTTCCCCTGTTACAAAATGAAAAATTGGCGGTTGAAAATGCATGGCGTAATAATTAGAATTTCTTATGAGAAATCATAAATGTTGCATTACAATTATCAAGAGGCAAAAACTAATTATAGGTAAACGTTTTGATAGCGAGCAATGAACGTTGTGAGCAGAACACACAAGTCAATAGAATGACTTTGGAAAACAATATGTATCTCAGCTTTTTTTGTTAGATTTCGGTTAGTAGTGGAAAGTTGTTAACCTTATTTCGTTAGTAGATAAATGATAAACTATAATAAAATAAAAAATCATCCGCCCACTTAAAAAATATATTTTTAATAAAAAAATTGTTAAAAGTGGATTGTAGTGCATTTTTTATTATAAAATGCCATATATTTTTCTTTTGGTTTTACTCAACAGAAAATAATATATATAATATATATATATAACCAAACCGAACTTGAGAAAAATTGAAAAATCTTAGGAAACGTATGGATTCGTCTTAATTCTTCCAAGTAGACTATTCGGTTACTACAAACGTTGATTCGATTTCGATTTCTAACTTAACTAAAGTTTTTTCAATTTGCTAAGTTTGCTTAATTTTGGCGAGACTACAATTGAATATTTTTTTTCTACAAACCCTTACGAAGGTACCGCTATCAGTTTCAATGTTTGTAGTAACCGGATAGTACCCCTACCTGAAAGGATTTCGTGAAGCATTTTTTAGTAGTAAAAATGTTTTTCATAGATTACTTTTATATTTTTTTTATACTGCCAACGATTTTCTAATAGAAATACATTTTTTGATTATTTTTTTGTAAAGTTTGGGGGTACGATTTTTTTAAATTCAACTTCTAACGATATTAGGTTTACTACTTTCCTCTTTTATCCGAAATCTATAAAAAAAGCGAAGAAACAGTCGGGTCCTAATCTTATGCACGTGATATACACAGCGCTAGCAAAGTGTCAGCCAGGAGACTTGCAGCTTCTTAGTATAGTACTCTTAATAATTACTGAATGCACATTATTATAGTATCCTGATTTCAACTTACCCTAATATACCCATACCAAATTTAGATGTACTACTAAACAAATCGGTTGTTTCAGAATCAGACAGCGAAGAACCTATATACACTGCCACTTTTTTGCCGATAAGAGAAGATGGACTTATGCCTGAAATAGGAACGAGTTATTTACTTAGGCAACTTTTTGTAGTACACCATACATTATGATTGGCTTAAAACTAACGAATAGCCGTAAAATGCCATACAGAAAATGTTGAATCTCATCTTCAATCCTCTCACCACCAGGGACTTGGACTTCGCCGGCACCGGCGCGCTCTTGCAGAGGTTGCTTTGAACCATTTAAAGAAGCTGGAGCTCTGCTCATTTTTATGTTGCATATTAATTTTTAAGGTCTATATTAGTAGTTGCTGATCCCTGTTTCGGTTCACAATCTCTACCAAGTGTCGCAGCGTCATACTTTGGGACTTTCTCAATCAATTATTCTATTATTATTAGTTTTTAATATTACATGTTTAAAAAGTTTAAGTAACCTAAGATCCTATTGTCCTGAAACCCAGGCTTTGAGCCTAGCTAAGGCACCTATCTCCTTCAATATCTAACCTGTTCACAATATGAGCTGCAATAACTTATATTGTGGCGAGATATAAATAAAATTTGTTCTATTAGTGGATATTCTTAAAGATGACCACTATCGACTGACCTGCGTCATACAAAGCTGCATAGGTTGTTTCAAGTAATTTCCGTGACATTGGGTCCACATTATAGGCCAGTTTAGAGTACACCATGAAGAATTGGGCATCAAAGCTTTCTATATCTGGTGCTTGTCCAGCAAATTGCCCAATTTCTGGATGTTCGTAAGACCATCTAAGGCCTTCTGTTGTGACAGGATTTTTCTGTAAAATTAAACCCAGCGTTTATTCTATAATTATTTAAAAGGCTACTATTAAGGGGCTCTGTTCTAAGATTTCGAACCTAAACAATAATTATATTGTTATTTGTATTGGTCTGTCAAAGCCTTGCATAATGAAACTATCGAGTCGAATGGAAGTGTAAAAGATTAAAATAAAATAGTGTCTTGAAAAAGTTTTAACATTTCTAACTCAACAAAAATAAAAGTTATGATAAATTATGTAATTTACCTTTTCATAAAGTATATCGGATAATTCTTGTACGTTTCGTGCCTGTGGATACAGACCACCCATACCGCTGATGACAATTTTGTCACCATCCATGAGTGTGGTGTCATACTGGAGCGTTGTCACGGGGTCCTTTGTAGTTTTTATGACATCTTGTGGATTGGGAACCATTATGGATGGGTTTTTTGCTGTAAGTTTTAAAATAATAATTAAATAATTCTGACTACAACCAAACAAGCACTGACACATAAATTGACTAACATATACGAAGATGAAATATCCCTTCCGACCATTAGTTGGCAAAGTATCAAAGCCTTCGTAGACCATAAGTCTAAGAAGGGCCTCTTAGACTTCGGGTCTGCAAACTTTAACTATAAACGAAAGTTGCACAAGATTTTTTCAGTCCTCACTCCAGCGACCGCCCTGAGCCGAGGTCCATGTCCCATAGGATCGTCCTCTTGCGCAAGTTGGGTTGTTTGTAGTTTATACTTATAAACCTTATAATATAGCTGGAGCCTTGTTTGCCCGGCCTTGCCCCGACAGTTTACCCGGTGCAGTAGCAAAAGCCCCAAGGCTGACTAGATAAATTTCTGTCCGAAAAAAAAAGCTATTCACCTGTATACGGCTGGAGTTTTAGTAAATACACTAGTCGTATGCACGCCGTAGACAATGTGAGTAAAGAGTTAGCTTATATTGTCTTTAACGACACTAATGTTTATGAAATTGGTTGCATTCATTAAGCAGTGCATATAAAAATTAACATTAATTACATACATTATTAAACTTTTGTCTTTTATTTTGGTAATTTTAAAACATTGGCTCCGTATAAAAATAATCTGCATTTCAGATCTTAAATAGACCAGTATGAATGAAAATAGAACGATTATTTCTTGAAAATGTGACCATCCAACAAGTGGTACTAACTGTCCGGCACGGAAATACGTAGAGGACAAATATATAAACTCAAAAGACTATGGAGGCGCCTAAGAGGGCCACTAACTGCCATGCATGGAAATACGCTGAGGACAAATATATAAACAGCAACATCAGAATATGGCGCCGAAGAGCGCCACTTTTTGTTTATTTAGCTAGGCTGTTTGAATATTATCAATTTACTTTTAATTAATTCTGTTATAATGAATTAACGATTTAGATATATGTTTTGAGTCTGAATCATAAAATTGAAATTTTTATGAGTGTAAAAAGTCTTAGAAGCTCAAATAAGTTAACTTTTTCTCACAAAATATTCGCAGCATTAACCTAAATATAAGCTTTTGAAGTGAGATTAACAGAATGTTGGTGGTCTAAACAATCAAATAACCTACCATCACTAGAAGGTTTATTCCACTTTGAACACCCAGGTGATATCACCTAGGTGTCCAAAGTGGAATGAAACAGTGTCCTCTGATCACCTACGAATCAAATCACCCAGCTAGTATCACCAAGGTGATTCAAGGAGACTAAATTGGTGTCCTCTGATCACCTGGGAAACAAATCACCTAGGTGATCAGAGGAGACCGTTTCTATTATGTTCTGAACCTTGATCACCAGCATAAATCCTGCCACAAACAAATATATGGGAGGATGCCATATCGTGTCTATTATATTATATTTTTGCATAATTTATTTATGCAACCATTTAAATACAAGTTGTATATAGATTTTTTATAACAAATAATTTCCGAAATAAACATCGTTGTCAAATAATTTGATTAGAGTCAACTTGCATGTATTCTTAGACTACGCCACTTACCACTTACTGCTTCTACCGGTCAGTAATTTGAATTGGTAAAAAGACAGCTGAACCGCTACTTAAACTATTTAAATACAAATATATAGTTTAAATACCAGCTAAAAAAATAACGAATAAAGAGGGTATCTAGTCTATTGTTTTTTTTAAATTAAACATTTATATATATATATATATTTAGAGGATTATTTTTAAATGAATTGTCGTAAATTATCGTTTTGTTAGAAGTAAACCACACATTTTTCTAAACGATCATTAGAAAACCCTGAATAATGATCGTAATGAAATATGCTGATTTTGTTCACTTCAGCACTATTCTTAGTAGTTACCTATTTAAAATCAAATATGACCTCATTCATACAGTATACATAATAGGTATTTTTAATTATACTTTTAGGGAATAATAATATATGGAATGGTGATTGAATGTTATTATTGTAGCTTTTAGTTGCACTTTATTCGAAATAAATTCAAAATGTAATTCTGATTAAAAAATATGCAATAGTTAATAAAAAATAAATCGATCGATTACAATCGATTGGGCATCCCTAATATTTTTCGGTACGACATGACGTTTCGCAAAGATGGCGGTGATTAATGTTATTAGTATCATTCATTCATTTTGGCATGAAGCTAGTCCGTTTTACAAAAGTATTTGCAACTAATATATTAAAATATACAATTAATTATCATGTATGTCCGATACTTTTGTTGTACAGGGCGAATCTAGACATTGTCCTTTACATTATAATAAAATTTTACATTATGATTAAGCATAGCGACAACCACCGTAGTAGCGGTATTTGGCTCGTTTTAAATCTCGGAGGTCGTGGGTTCGATTCCCACGCCAGACAGGAAATCTTTGTGTAAATTCTAAGATTTCTTTTCGGGTCTGGTTGGTTGAGGGTCTACCCTCCGTGCTTCAGAAAGCACGTTAAGCCGTTGGTCCCGATTATTATAACATTATCTATAATAATTGTATATCAAGGAACTGGCAGCAGCGTTTCCTTGTGTGGTACATCATAACACTGCGGTCAAAACAAATAATTATGCCTTCGGGCTTATATTATTTGAGTGTTTAATTTCCTTTTCCATTTATCTTCGTGACACGGTAGCAGTCACTTAGATTGATCAGGTATCTTCAGGAATAAAACTACATATAACCATGCCTAGAAAGAGGTCAAATCTTTCCCAATGTTTCAAAGGAGCTAAAAGATTGAGGATCATAAGATCCCAAGAATCTACCGAAGAGCGTCAGGAGAGACTTGATGCTGTTCGAGAACATCAGGCTGCAACTCGCTCCGTGGAAACCGCTTCGGATCGCGAAGCATGTCTGCGTTCTCAGCTTATTTACGTTATCCAGGTCTCTAGATACCAGTGAAGAATATGATGGGCGACTGAATGCTGATCGTGAACATCATACATTGTCTCGCGAGTCGCAGACGTTCTCGGCTAGAGAATTGCGCTTGAGTTCTAAACGTGTCTACGCATCTGCTTCTAGGCCTCTAGAGGTAAGTGCGGAACGTGATGCGCTACTGTCCGCTGATCGTGAACGTCACGCATTGTCTCGCGAGTCGGAGACGTTCACTGATAGAGAATTGCGCTTGAGTTCTCAGCGTATCTACGCACCTGCTTCTAGGCCTCTAGAGGTCAGTGCGGAACGTGATGCGTTACTGTCCGCTGATCGTGAACATCACGCATTATCTCGCGAGTTGGAAACGTTTACCGATACAGAATCACGCTTGAGTTCTCAGCGTATTTGCACATCTACTAACAGGTCTTTAGTCTTCAGACGACTAACTGCTGATCGAGATTATTATACATTGTCCCGAACACGCACACAGCAAAATATTCATAATCCGTTAGAAAGTGAGAGAGAAAGAATTGCTGGAGTACGGCATGAAGAGACAGAAGAAGAGCGCAACGAACGTTTGAATTCTGATCGACTTCGACATTCTCTGAATAGCTGTCCCGGGCCTTTGAATTCGCCATCAGACGTTTCAGATCTTCGATTTTGACGACCCCGTTGTCGTTGGTATAAGCAACAGGATCCTCGTACGAAGTCGCGGGCGGAAGCTAGTTTAAAGGAGTGCTCTATACTTCTGAGCGCGTTGTCACCAATAAAACTTATATCTGCACACATTTCCATTGAGTCAAAAAAAGTATTCGAGCAAATATTGTAATGACGTACTGTTTATAAAAATAAAAATTGTTTAAATTGTCTATTAGTAAAATTAAATCGTACCTTCTCCAGCTATTAACACATTAATATGTAGGTATTGGTATTTAAAAAAAGTTAAGCAATTGTGCAGTTCTAAATTCGATAAAATAAATAATAATTTATTCCCGCCGTTACAAGGTAACGTAGTTGAATTTTGATGACGTGTCAAATGTGACCGTTTTGCGTGATCCGGCGAAATCTCTGTCCTTTGGTCTTTCTCGTTAGACCTTTGTCATTGGCAGTGCTCCATGGACCTACATTTGTACATGCTAGTGTTTATTGTATGACTCAATTAATTATATTCAACAGTTTAGCAAAGTCAGACAAGGACAGCAAAAATAAATCATTTGTCCTAAATGAACTTCAATATTTAATCATACATGAATACAATGTTTATATCAATATGTATTGGCTTTTAAAATAACATCACTCTAGCAATAATAATTACAATTCTAAATTATATAAATTGTGTAGTACAAGACGGTCACAAGTTTGTAGGGTTACGGAATAAAATAATAAATAATAATAATATAATTTATTCATAAAAACGATTTACATTAATTATATTTACATTCCTATACTCTTTTTAAAACCAAAATTACTTACTTATTAAAATATATGTAAATACAAAATATATGGTCTTATACCAACATATAAATTATAGTACTATTTATTTTCACCTATGTGAAAATAACTTAGTAACTAAAAGATACGCAAAATTAATGTATATAATACATATTATTATGAATAAAAAGAAATCTAAACAAAACAGATATGACTTTGAATCATAGTGTAAAAGATGGTTATGTTGAGAAAATATAGGAAAACAAATAAAAGTATAATAAATGTTTATGTTGAGAAAATATAGGAAAACAAATAAAAGTATAATAAACATTTATTGCTACTGACATTATGAAGTTGAATGCTTCGGAATTATGAACATTAGAGACAGAGTAGTTAGGAATTGTGATTGTTAGGATGAAGAATGTTAGGAAGAACATTTTCGGATTTCCAATTATCGGAGTTGGAATTTTAGGTGAACTTTGGCGCACCCACGATTTAGATATATTTTTTTAAGTCTGAATCAAAAAGGTCAATCGGCAAATAGTATGGGAGATAAACCCACGGCGGACAGAAATGAAATTGTGAGTATATAAAGATAAATATCTCTAGTTTATCTTGGTAAGGGTCGCTTTCTTGTGGGCTGTGGGAATATTAAAAAAAGAACCTATTTATATTCACATTATTTCTTCGGCGTGATCAATATCTACTGTGATTTCATCTTAAAACACGCCCAGGATAAAAATTAACTATACTGGCAATATGCGCGCAGCTCCCGACGGTTCGGCGGCCGTGTATGCACGAGCAGTAATAATCTTCAACACAGTGTCTTCCTTAAGCGGTACAAATTGCTAGACGCTGTATGAGCGAATACGGTGCTCGCGTACGTCACAATCGGCGTACACGTTGTATAAATCCTACTTGTTAGCAAGTGATAGTTTACTGCGTGAATTTAAAAGTCAGTGTAGTCGACTGAGCGTAAGTAAAGCCCGTGCACGAACGGTTTCTACATGCGCTCTGAAGTTTAGTTTTTGGTCAAGGATTACGGCTAAGTACTTGGCTTGCCGCTTCCAAGGGATTGGTTCGAAGAACATTGACCGGTGGAATGACCGGTGGACTGTTGAATCCCGAGAAGAGTACAGCGGCACTCTTTGTCGGATTGAGGGACGTAAATGCACTCACCAAAACTCTTTAGTAGATATTTAAGAAGAAGAACGACAACTTATATTTCATAGTAGTATTCGAGTTTTTTAATAAATATATTATTGGTTCTAACTTTGTTCTCCCATGGATTCTAAATAAAATAACCATTTATAATGCTAAGTGAATCTATACTCTTGCATTTTATATCATTTTCAATTATGCCCGCGACCGGGTCGGATTGCGCCCTATGACATTTGCAATTTTGATGAGTGTAAATAAGTCCTAGAAGCAAATAATTTAACTTTTCTCACACAAAATATTTGCAGCGTTAACCGAAAACCGAAAGCTTTTGAAGTAAGATTAACAGAATGATGGTTGTCTAAACAATCAAATAACCTACCATCGGGTGCGCCAAAGTTCAACTAAAATTTCAACTCCGATAATTGGAAATCCGAAAATGTTCTTCCTAAAATGTTTCATCCTAACAATCACAATTCCTAACTACTCTGTCTCTAATGTTCATAATTCCGAAGCATTCAACTTCATAATGGCAGTAGCAATAAACATCTATTATACTTTTATTTGTTTTCCTATATTTTCTCAACATAACCATCTTTTACACTATTATTCAAAGTCATATCTTTTTTGTTTAGATTTATTTTTATTCATAATAATATGTATTATATACATTAATTTTGCGTATCTTTTACACTTTTAGTTACTAATTTATTTTCACATAGGTATATATACCACGGTACTATTTATAGTCATTGGTTTAAGTTAAGTTAGAACTGCGACCTTATAGCACGAGCCGAGCGAGCGAAGTCAGAGTCCCGCTCCAGTCATTTAGTCAAGTTCCAGAAACGAATCGGTCCTATTCATAATTATTGGTTTAGGTTAGGTTAGAACTGTGACCACAACGCACGAGCCGAACGAGCGAAGCGAGCGTGCCGCGGCAGCGGCCGGCGAAGTGCCAGAACCGAATCAGTCTTATAGTTATTGGTTTAGGTACGGTTAAAACTGCGGTATAAACTCCCAGGCCATGAACATAACCGTATATGAGTCGTGTTTTATGAATTTCATTCATTTAAGACAAAAATCTGTGAAACGAACTTTAATCATTCTAAACACGTATTTTTTATTACACTTGGTAAATGTTTCTTTCTGAGTATGAGTGAAAATATTATGGTAATAATGTTTAGGGATAAAAGCGTTATGATAAAAAACAGTAGGAGTTTAAATATATTTACATTAATGATATTATTAATTACAATTTTCGGAAACATAAGTGTTATGAATATAGCCGGTAGCACTACAAATAGTATGAATTAAAACTTTAGGATGAAACATTCTAGGAAGAGTGATCATTCGGATTACAAATCGTTAGGTAGAACAATTTCGGGTAAAGAACTTTAGGTGAGCCAATATGGACCCCTAAATCGTTAACTCATTTTAACAGAATTAATTAAAATTAAATTGAAAATATAAAAACAGCTATAAAAACTAGGTAAATAAACAAAAAGTGGCACTCTTAGGCGCCTCCATAGGCTGTTGAGTTTATATATTTGTCCTCTACGTATTTCCGTGTCGACCAGTTAGTACCACTTGTTGAATGGTCACAATTTATCTTAAACTTTTGCACTTTGCATCTTTTGAATACGTACGTACATCATTTTTCTGTGTCACCTCTGTTATGGAAGTGCGGGGTTTCCTAACACAGGTTTCATGAAACAAACATATTTTTTGTACAGTATAGTGACGATGATATTGAAGAAATAATCGGCCTATTTTCATACATACCCTTACAGTCTATTTAAGATCTGAAAATGCGGATTATTTTTATACGGAGCCAATGTTTTGAAATCCTCATAATTAACAAAATAATATATGCACTGCATAATGTATGCAACAAATTGCATAAACATTAGTGTCGTTAAAGACACGCCGTAGGCAATGTAAGTAAAGAGTTAGCTTATATAAGGTAACTTTACTTACATTGTCTACGGCGTGCATACGACTAGTGTATTTACTAAGACCCCAGCCGCATACAGGTGAACAACTTTTTTTTTTCGGACATACAGTTAGTTAGTCTGTCAGGCTTTTGCTACTGCACCGGGTAAAATGTCGGGCAGGGCTCCAGCTATATTATAAGGTTTATAAGTATAAACTACAAACAAAGGAACTTGCGCAAGAGGACGATCCTATGGGACATGCATGCATGGACCTTGGCTCAGGGCGGTCGCTGGACTGAAAAAGTCTTGTGCAACGTTCGTTTATAGTTAAAGTTTGCAGACCCGAAGTCTAACAGGCCCTTCTTAGACTTCGGGCCTACGAAGGCTTTCATTCTTTGCAAACTAATGGTCGTGAGGGATATTTCATCGTCATATATGTTAGTCAATGTATGTGTCAGTGCTTGTTTGGTTGTGGGCAGAATAATTTAATTAATATTTTGAAACTTCCAGCAAAATACCTATCCATAATGGTTCCCAATCCACAAGATGTCATAAAAACTACAAAGGACCCCGTGACAACGCCCCAGTATGAAACCACACTCATGGATGGTCACAGAATTGTCATCAGCGGTATGGGTGGTCTGTATCCACAAGCACGAAACGTACAAGAACTATCCGATATACTTTATGAAAAGGTAAATGATCTCTACTAATACTATGAATATGGTAACGAATGGGAAAGTAGCATATTAGCTTTAATTTAATCTACACATACCTTTTATATTTGAGTTGGATATTGTTAAAACTGTTATAAGACACAATTTTATTTTAATCTTCTGCATTTCCATTCATAGCTTTATAGCCTCATTAAGCCTTTGACAGACCTATACGAAGAACAATAAAATTATTATTTTAGTTTTAAAATCTTAGAACTGAGCTCCTAACTTGTAGCCTTTTAAATAATTATAAAATAAACGGTGAGTTTAATTTTACAGAAAAATCCTGTTACAACAGAAGGTCTTAGATGGACTTACGAACATCCAGAACTTGGGAAATTTGGTGGACAAGCACCAGATATGGAATGCTTTGATGCCCAATTCTTCATGGTGTACTCTAAACTGGCCAATAATACGGACCCAATGTCACGGAAATTATTTGAAACAACCTATTCAGCTTTGTATGACGCAGGTCAGTCGATAGTAGGCATCTTTAAGAATATCCACAAATAAAATAAATTTTATTAATATCTCGCCACAATTTAAGTTATTGCAACTCATATTATAAACAGGTTCAAACATCATAGGCTTAAATATTGAAGGATACTGGTGCCTAAGCTAGGCTTATAGCCTGGGTTTTAGGACAATAGGATCTTAGGGTCCCACTTCAACTTGTTTTGCATTTTATATTAAAAACTAATAATAGTTGAGAAAGTCCCCAAATATCACGCTACGACACTTAATAGAGATTGTGAACCTGAACAGTGATCAGCGACTACTAATATAGACCTTAAAAATTAATATGTTACATTAAAATGTGCAGAGCTCCAGCTTATTCAAATGGGTTTAAGAAACCTGTGCAAGAAGGCGCTGACGCCGGCGAACTCCAAGTCCTGGGTAGAAGATGAGATTCTACATTTTCTATATGGCATTTTACGCAACCATAACTTTCAAATATTTAACCAACCATAATGTATGTATGTTGTACTTCAAAAAGTTTCCGAAGTCAATAACTCGTTCCTATTTCAGGCATTAGTCCATCTTCTTTTAACGGCAAACACGTGGCAGTTTATATGGGTTCTTCGCAGTCTGACTCGGAAATTGAAGATACGATTAGTAGTAAATCTAAAACTGGTATGGGTTTATTAGGGTAAGTTGAGTTTTTATTCACTTATTTATCCGCATAGATAGAAGCACAATACAATTAAAGGTGCTCGTTTATAGTTATCTGAATTATAAGTATATGTAAGATCCTATATGAAGTCAGGATCCTATAATAATGTGCAGTTAGTAATTATTAACAGCACGATACGAAGAAACTACTGCTCAAAATTCTCCTGACTGACACTTTGCTATCGCTGTGTATATATATTGAATTGTGTGTTCTGGTCGCAACCTTGATTGCTCGCCATCAAAACGTTTGGCTGTAATTAGTGTTCAATTTTGATAATTGTACCGCAACATTTATGATTTCTCATAATAAATTCCAATTATTACCTACGCAATGCATTTTCAATTGCCATTTTTTTATTTTGTAACAGGGGAAGTAGAACAATGTTTGCCAACCGAATATCGTACTGGTTGAATATTAAAGGTCCCTCACATTTCATTGATGAGGGTGATTGCAGTGGCTCTACTGCCCTAGAACAAGGCTATTTGGCTATAAAGCGAGGTTATTGTGAGGCAGCCATTGTTGGATCTTCAAACCTATGTCTGTTACCACAAAGCAATATACATTATGGAAGGCAAGTGTTCTTATAAGATTTTTGCGTTTTTATTACTAAAGCCAGTTACAAGGATTTTTTTAAAACCATTGTGATAATGTCTATAACTAATTATTCTTGAACCAAAGCTTGTTAAAAGTTTTGGACACTTTATCATCTACTTCTAACTGTATGATGTCGTTTTCACATAAATAAAAGTTATTCATAACTCAAAACTACAAACTGGAAAATGTTGTCTTTAGATATAAAACAACAACTACTATTGATCTCTCATTAAATATTATTGCAGAACTGGCATGCTATCGAAAGATGCCAAAACAAAATCATACTGTCATTGAAATTTCTAAAATTATTAATTATTGATTTTTCTAAAACCATTGTGAAAATGTGAGGGACATCTATAACTCTTGAACCAAAGCATGTTAAAAGTGACTTACCATTTTAAACACCTCTTAGCTATTTTGTATGGATTGTCTGTCTGTGATCTGTATGTTGTCATTTTCACATAATTTCAAGTTTATTTGTTATTAACGTTGGACAAACTGGAAAATGTTATCTTTAGATATAAAACAACAACTACTATTGATCTCTCATTAAATATTATTGCAGAACTAGTATGCTATCGAAAGATGGCAAAACAAAATCATACTGTCAAGATTCTTCCGGATATGTGAGATCTGATGCTATTAACGTGTTAATATTGCAGAAAGCTGAAGACGCGTTCAGGTAATGAAAGTCAGTCAAGTCAAAATAATTCATCATTTATAAATTAAAATAGATTTAATTAAACTATATAAAATCGTAACTTGGTTTCATAAAATAAATACATTTCCAATGATCTTGTATCATCCAATAGTATTGAATTCTCATTTGGAGATGCACTGTATTAAGTGCATAATAAAATTATCTCGATTATCAGCAACATAAACTGTATAAATACCAACAAAACCGGTCCTTAAATTATAACTTTATGTTTATGCTACAGGGTTTATGCTGAATTAGTTCATGTAAAGAATGAGTTTGTATCTTTATTGAGTGACACGACGGGACCTAAATATGGATTTAGTCGTGACCCTGAGGCTGTAACCAAATTTATTAAGCAGTTCTACGAGGAATCTGGCGTATCGACGCAGGCGGTGGAATATGTGGAGGGATACGGAACAGGTAAATGTGATATACATATTACACTTATAAACCCACGAGTCACACAATTTCCAGCAGGTCCGACCCTTGAATTTAGCACCCCTTTAGCGTTCCTATTCTAGAGTGCAAATATCTTAAATTCAGGTGTTGAGAGGTTTAAAGTCATAATTATTTGAGGGATACCAAATAAACCTAAATATTATTAATAATGTGCCATGAGATTTCCGGCATAAAATAGGCCACCCCATATTATCCCACGGGAGTCGTAAGAGGCGATTAAGGGACAAACCGTTGAATGGGCAGCAGCATCTATCACCTCAAGGCCACTTACCTTCTTACTACGATCACCAATCCGCCTGAATAATATGGTGATTATGGCAATATCCCTCAACAACGTTGGCTTACCAAGGTACATTAAGAGGAGGCCCACGTTCAGTCGTGGACGTAAACGGGCTGTAGAATAATAGTGGTCATTCAAAAAATTCTATACCTAATCATAGGTTTATTGCGTTGGTTACACTAATTAAATTTACATCACAGTTGGTGCCGTGACCAAGATTATCATAACCTGATTGTATGCAAAATGTAAGTTAAGATAAATATTCACAACGTTATGACTTTACTACTTGTTCTTTGATTATAGCTATACCTGATGCTGATAAGGCTGAATTGGAAGCACTAGAAAAGGCATACTGTTACAAAAGAGAAGAACCACTTCTTATCGGCAGTGTAACTTCAAATATAGGGCTAACTTGTGCGGCTTCCGGTATTACTGCAGTTACAAAGGTCATTACAATCTATTGCCCGCGACTTCGTCCGCATAGATTTCGATTTCTTCCTACAAACTTTGCAACTACTTTTCATCCCACTATGGATTAAGTTTTCCTAAATCATTTCTCAATGCATACTTACGTCACTTAGGAAATATTAGTGCGAAATTGCATGGTTCTTGACCCAGTGGATTAATCTGTACGTTGATGGATCAGACTTTCTCATAGTAATTTGAATCAAAATTTGAATCAGTTTACTACCGTGTACCGTGTACTTTGTTAAACACGTAATAGCGTTCTTAAATCATCTTATATCTTAATAAAATGTGTAAAACAACTTGTCTTAATTCTGTTTATATACATAGGTACTCTTGGGTTACCATACTGGCAAACTCGCAGCCAACTTAAATTGTGAACCAATACGCCAGGATATAAACGCAATACGTGAAGGACATATGCGAGTTCTTACAGAACACCAGCCGTTCCGGCAGACGTACACAGCTATTAATGGCATGTCAATCGGTGGTGTCAATTCACATATATTGCTACATGGAAAATATAAGGCGAAGGTAAGATAAGATGAAATTAAATTTTATAAGCTTTATATTTATTGGGTAAGTAGTCATCATTTGATCTAACGAAGTTGTGTTGTTACATCATTTATAACTCGAGAACGCCAGTAACCATTTCAATAGGCTTGGATATTTGAATTTTTACATTTACAATAGCATAGGCACAGTGATGGCATGGATTACCTTACAACGGTGAAGACAGGTCATTTACTGATTTTATTTTATGAACAAAAAAATATTCGCGCTCTTAATTGAATGTAACGATATAGGTATTGGTTTGTATTTCCAGAATTTAAAAGCGTATAAATCAGCAATACCAAGGTTAGTCGCTTTATCTGGAAGACAAGAATCTTTTGTACAAAATGGGATTGACTATTTAAAGTCGAAACCTATTGACGCTGAACAACTGGCTTTGCTACACAATATACACTCCACTAATATAACTGGACATTTAGCACGAGGATATGTTATTTTAGGTAATATGAAATTAAGAATTTGTATCTCATATTTATTTCCTACTATTTTTTTTATGTTTTTTTATAGATCTTTTGAGGAACGGCTCCACCAGAGACATACCAGCTAGCCTTCTGGTTTCAATTTTTTTAAAGCAATGTTAAATAATGGTTTAATTTATTGGTCTAAAGTTTCCTGGTCGGGCACCTGAATGAGGAAAAGGCGAACTTGTTTGTTAGTTCAAAAAAAAACTTACGGAATGGCATGCGATTTTACTTGTCTGGTATAAAACTCGTGTCAGAACTCGACATATAACTATCTGAATTTGTCTCAATTTAAAGTTGTTATTATTTTTTCTTACTAAACTTGAAATATAAATTAATCTAAAATGATGTTGACATAAGAATCTACACTTTTTTTGTAGTTAATGATTTTGTTAATTGAATATATATTTTTTTTTCAATTTACCAGATTCTGACGAAAACGACAAAACTATGTGTTTGAGTGAGAAGACAGTGTCTTTCGACGATGCTCGTCGCCCACTGTGGTTTGTGTACAGCGGGATGGGCTCGCAGTGGCCCGCGATGGGAGCGAAACTAATGCGTATACCAGTCTTTGCAACAGCTATTGAGCGGTTTGTACATCAAAATATGAATTAAAAAAGGAGTTAAATGGAAATAGTAGAATTTCAAACTTGTAATTAACAAAGAATAAGTAGCAAGTAACAATAACATTAAAATATATTTTTATACGGAATTAAAAATATTCTCACAATCATTCTATAGAAACAAATCTTAAACTTAAAAATCATATAGTCTTTAAAAAAAATGAAATGGGACTAGTACAAAAAATGCGAATACAACATCATCGAATTAAAACACAGAATTAGATAAACAAAAGTTAACATAAAAAATAAGAATGTAGAGAAATATTGAAACTATTGCCGATAAAAAGGAAACTGTTAGTAAAACTAATGCTATGCCTAAGATTTTTTAGTTGAAAATCAGTGTGACCATCTGATACATGCAATATTTTATTTTAGCTGTCACAAAGTTCTTGAACCGACTGGCTTCAATATATATGAAATTATAACTTCGAAGGACAAATCAATATTGGACGATATTTTATGCTCGTTCTTGGGCATTGCAGCTATTCAAATTGGTCTTACTGATGTTCTTCATGAGATAGGCTTAGTGCCTGATGGAATCATTGGTAAGAAAATAATAAACTCTAATAATATTTGAACTTGTGTCTTTGTTGTGGCATTGTCACCATTGAAAACCGGTCACAAAGCATCTAACAAAATTCAATAATTTATGCATTACTCTCTTTAGTATTGTCTTATGGGATTTGAATAATACTGAAACAAGCTGTAAGCAATATATAAACTTAGTCCGCGAATTTCCCTACGCCAGAAATTCAAGGAGACAAATATTCTTACAATCGCATTTTTTTTTCTGACAGTCATATGCGGACATATTCACCGCCTATATAAATGGTTTAAAAACTACAAATAAAAATGAGGGATTATGGCGTTATGTAAAAATGCTTCATATAAATTACCTTATTATGTCAATGACAAAACTGCTTGGGAGAATAATCTCATTAATTAATAATTTATATCAAAGTCCATCCATCCAGTTTTTCTCGGAGTTGTCATGTTTAGAACTGGTGGTGGAAAAAAGGGACAGATCATAAGATCATGATTTAAAACGTGTCTGCATTAATAAATAATTTTTTGATCCCCAGGTCACAGCGTCGGTGAGTTAGGAGCTGCATACGCAGATGGATGTTTAACTGCGGAAGAAATGATAATGGCGGCTTACGCTCGCGGCCGTGCGTCTCGAGATACTAAGTTCATTCATGGTTCTATGGCGGCTGTTGGTCTTGGATACGAAAAAGTTTGTGATTCTTAAATTTTAAAAAAAGATTATGAATTATTTGCTCTTCTACATATGGATAACAAACTTGTCATATTATGATGAACAAATTTTATATAATTTAAATTTCTATTTATATCACTTATAATTTTTTCTTCGTATTGGCATGTGTTTTTTGAACTTTTGAAATGTTTCAGAAAGAGCATTTTTTGTTTGCTTCTGCAAACTGATCTAATTTAAACAATAAATATTTACTTTCTAGATATCAAAACTTTGTCCACCGGAGATAGATGTCGCCTGCCATAACAGCGCTGACTCTTGTACTATCTCCGGTCCAACTGACATCATGCAAACGTTTGTAACCGAACTCAAAGCACAAGGTGTGTTTGCAAAAGAGGTTCCGACTTCTAACATTGCTTACCATTCACGCTACATAGCAAATGCAGGTAATTTATTTGTTTACTTAAAACAACCAGTACCTAACCTTTTTCTGCATATTGTATCTAGTCTAAAAATAAAACATTAAACGAAAATTAATTCGGCAGCATTCAAAGAAAAAAGGAAACATACTTTTAAGTCGACAATAATCTAAAGGAAACTAAATTAACACATGAAACAAGAAACATTTTGGCAGTGAACATATGGCAGGGAACTAAAAACGTTTCAGAATAATCTAAAAATAATCTTATGATACTTAAATCCTTTTACAGGTCCTGTGCTATTAAAATATTTGAAAGTAATTATGAAAGAACCGAAACTAAGAAGCAGCCGATGGTTGTCAACCTCTATGCCAAAAGATAAATGGGACGACGAATTAGCTAAATATTGTTCAGCGGAATATCAAGTGAACAACTTACTGGTATGTTTAAGTATTGTATGTGTTTGAAGTTTGGTTTATGTTGCGGCGTGTATGTGACACAACGTGTGATGTTGCAGAGTCCGGTGCTGTTCGAGGAGACGGCGCGTCTGATACCGAGCAACGCCGTACTGGTGGAAGTTGCGCCCCACGGACTGCTGCAGGCCATCCTCAAGCGCTCCATGCCGGCCAGTTGCCAGCACGTCGCTCTCGCGCGCAGGGGACACCCTGACAACATAATATTGTTACTGGAGGCTGTTGGCAGGTTAGTCAGTCTTATCAGGGTTATTATCTTTAGCTATAATTATCATAGCATTAACAATGTTTATAATAAATTAACTGCGTAAAATAATAAGTGTTTAAATTATTTTACAATGAGAGTTCCTTTATTCATTTGCATATAGTAAAAACTTGTTATTTTACCATAACAAACAGACACATCAATTATATTTATTTGTATATATAGACTGCAGCTTTTTTCTTTTCTTTTAGTCTCTATATGGCGGGATACACACCGAAAATTCAAGCTTTGTATCCTAACATTCAGTTTCCAGTATCAACGGGTACTCCTATGCTATCTCCCTTGGTGGAATGGAGTCACACTGAAAAATGGTAGGTATGCGTTATTAAAAGTGAGACTACATTTATAGTCCTATAATTTAATTATGGCGTCTTGTGTTGTGTATTGTCGTCAAGATACACGGACCTATTAAAGTGATCACGATGTTCACGCGTTCTGACATAGTACCAGTATATGTAACTATTTATCTTTTGTAGACCGTAGTTTTATACTCTAATTCCATTTTAATATATTACTACTTACTATTTAATATACTTACTAACCTCCAGTTAAACATAGTTTACATTGACAAACACATATTTTTAAATGTATATTATTTTTATTGTAGGCCGTTAACGAAATATGCAAATTTCGAAGTAAGGAAAGCTACAGCTTGCAAAATTGTGCTGTCCATCTTTGACGATGAATATAGCTATTTACAAGGACACGTTGTAAGAGGTACAGATTTATAAAATTTCTTTGATTTTTGTTATACTTTAACAACATTTATTATCTAGTATTGAAAATTGAAATATAAATCTTCACAAGTGAACGTAAGAATAATTAACAGATGATGGTGATAAGACACATGAGCAACTTGTGAAAAGGCCATTCAAAATTTGTAACCTAACTAATTTACAGAAAAAGTTTGCTTTCCTTTCGCGGCGACGTTGGTAGCTGTGTGGGACACATTGGCTATGCACTTGGGGGTGCCTAAACAAAAGCTGTCGGTTCAGTTCCATGACGTACATTTGTACGCACAACCTATACTCCTTAAACAGAGACCATTAAGGTTGTATATAGCGTTGCACCGAGGCACTGGCAAATTTGAGGTATGTAATTGTTAGAGGTTCAACGTATTCCATTGAACGTTATAGTTCTAAATATTAAAATTGGTTTTTATGATTTCAGGTTGTAACTGATATTTCTACAATAGTATCAGGATTTATTGTACAATATGCAATAGAATATCATAAATCACAGCTTGACCATCATAAAATCAAGGAGGACGAACTTGGATCTGAAGATTTATACCAATTACTACGTGATAGGGAATACACATATAGGTTGGTTTCGTTTAGTGATGCCTACATTCAGGCTCCCTTTATATTGTAAATTTAAAATTAATCTATGAGAGAACTATGCTAAGTTGCAGACATGCAAAGAACGTTCAAAATTTTCTTGAAGTTTAAATAAATAAAAAAATTTGTTTCCATTTTTAGTGGTAAGTTTCGCAGCATCGACAGCACCACTCCGTCCTTGACTTCAGCGCAGTTGTTGTGGCGCGGCAACTGGGTGACGCTCATTGACGGTTTGCTGCAGCTAAACGTATTACGACAACCACACAGCGCGGTCTCGCAGCCCACCCATATCAAGAGATTGGTTATTGATGTCAAAGCACATAGTAACGGACATACGTTGGACTCTAATGGAAAAACTCTAATGACAGCAACCCTTAATCATCACATAACGAAGTAAGAATGATTAAATATAATGTTTCATCTGTAGAAATTATTAAATGAATTGTAAGTCAAATGTCAATATTTTAAAAAAGAGCCTAGTGCCTTTAGGCAAACCTTTGTTGAAAATAGATCCTGGTGATCTGATAAAAGTTTACACCAGTTGCCTGAATTCTGTGTTATTATAGGGATTTAAGAAGATTCTGTGATTTTCAAGTGTAATAAAAGTCCATTAAATTTTCTGATATTTTATACATGTAAACACAATGAAAGGTCGTCTAGTACCTAACAATAATTTAGACGTTGGGTTTCACATTGTTATAGTGCGTGAGTATAAAAACAAAACATTGTTATATCGATCATGCACATGCATAAACAATACAATATGTCATGTTATTATTCTTAATTTAATATTATCTACAGATGTGGTGGTGTTTCTATGGAAACAGTCCAGTTCGAAAACCTACCACCCTTAGACCATGATTTCAGAAAATTAAGTAAACTAGGCGTGATTACAAACAGTACAAACGTAAGTACCTAAATAATCCACAGGTTCTCATAATTACTGTTCTGCATACAAGCCAAAAAGTGATTATTTTATAGGTTATTCAATTTTTCCGTTTTGGTACGCAGGCTTTACACCAAGACACATTAAAACAAGATGTGAAACTTCAAATAACGCAAATAGGTGACTTAGAGTCCTTGCAGTGGGTGGAGATTGCACCTCTAAAAATCAATAATTTTAATGTCGAAGTAAGTTTGAATTTGCTATTAGTTGCTTCAATTACAAGCATGCTAAGTTTCTTATTGAATGTTTTTAAATAAATATAGATCACGAAACAGTTTGATAAAAATAGATTATTTGAAAATCTGACAACCTCCGTAGCGTAGCGGTATTTGGCTCGCCTTGAATCTCGGAGGTCGTGGGTTCGATCCCTACACCGGACATGAAATCTTTGTGTAATTTCTAAGATGTCTTTCCGGGTCTGGTTGGTTGAGGGACTACCCTCCGTGCCTCGGAAAGCACGTTAAGCCGTTGGTCCCGATTGTTATAACATCATCTATAACAATCGTATATCAAGGAACGGGCAGCAGCGTTTCCTTGTTTGGTACAACATAATACTGCGGTCACCAACCCGCCTGCCAAGCGTGGTGACTATGGCAAATACCCTCCCTCGGGAGGAGGCCCATGTTCAGCAGTGGACGTTATACGGGCTGATGATGATGATGATGATGATGATTTGAAAATCTTAAGAATTTTATTTTAAATTTTACATTGAAGATACACCTAATAGCAATTCTTTACAATTTGATGCGTTTATAAATAATGGAAATTTGTAGGTCCATTACGCTGGACTCAATACATCCGACTTGAAAAGAGCTACCGGAGTGAATGCGTATGATGGAAATCATTTCGGAATGGACTACAGTGGAATTACGAAAAGGTAAAAGATTAATCAACAAACTGCTTTTACTTCATTATACCTAATTACTATTTAATCTAGTATATTTGTTGGCTAGTGGGGTACGTGTGATGGGTATCGTACCAGTTGGCGCCGTAAGTAGTCGTGTAGCCGCAGTGCCGGAGCTGCTGTGGCCGGTGCCGTCCTATTGGAGCCTGGAGGACGCGGCTACCGTACCACTCGCGTACGCACACGCTTTCTATTGCTTGGTAAGCGCAGCCCATAAAAAATCTTGATCGTCAATTTATATCACGGTGCCTTATTGACGAAAGTTAGTTAGTGGGGAAATTTGATTTCCACTCTTAACCTCTTATACGTCATTATTAACAATAATATCGTTTTCAAAACATTTACTTCTTATTGAAGGTCACGAAAAATAACTGTAGTTAGTTAAAAAGTGGTATGAACTTTTTACCACTTTTTAACCAACTACAGTTACTTTTTCCTCCCAAACAAATTACTCTTGTTATTTTGCTTATCTTAGACCAGGAGTCTCCACACTTTGAAGCCTTAGGGCCAAAACGATGTTATCAATATGTTAGAAGGGCCACTTGTCTAGTAATAAGAGTAATAAAAATTTAAACTAAAGAGTTTAAATTTTTAATCCTTAACTATACTCTTATTTCTAGATTAGTCGCAAAGTGTGCGACCAAGTAGTTATCATTTCGAGTTTTCTTTTTCAACTTATCACAGCAGTAGTAAGAACAATAAGACATTGGGTGTCGCGGGCCAGATTAATGACACTAGTCTTAACCTTTCGCGGGCCGTGTTTGGAGACCTCTGTCTTGGACAATTGTTTGGCTTCCGTCATTTCCGTGTGTTAATTCCTTAGACAATTTAGTTTTATTCTCGGTTTTTTTTCATAAATGTAAGTTTATAAACTACGAGCTAAGCAATTTACGCAAGAGGGCGCTTTTATACCAGAATCCTAAAATATTCTACGAAAATCCCTAGCGCAAGTAAACCTATATAAACATGCTTTTAAGATAATAATAATAATAAATATGATTTATTCAAATATATACATAAAACATAAGCATATTGTAGAAATATTTTTATATTCGCCTTACTCGTGATTCATAATAAATACATATTATTAATTGATTTATTTAATCATATTTTTTAATAGACAATTAAGGGCAATTTGCAAGCCGGCATGAGCGTGCTTGTGCACGGAGGACTAGGAGGTCTCGGTCAGGCTGCCATAAGAATCGCACTTGCTCACGATTGTCAAGTATTTGCTACTGTGTGCGATATTCGGAAACAGAAGTTCTTACAAAAACAGTTTCCTCAACTGACGGGTAAGAGCGATTGCTACTATGTCTTCTTTTTGGTTATATTCCCCTCTTAGCATCAATTACTATTGAAACCAATATGTTGCCAAGGCTATTATCGGCATTTTATCTTTTGATAAATATTGAGAAAAGGCTATCGTTTAATAGTTAGTTCTATCAAATTGTAAGTAATTTTGGCTCAAAATGGATTCGGTCACCAAAGCATTTGCCATCAGTAAGCGATCTTTCCACCGTTATGTAGTTTTGTCTAAGCTCTCTCATTAGTATTATATTATGACGAAAAGTTAACGCACCGATATCTCGGCTTGAAATATAACCTATGTTTATGTATCTAATAGTGCAAAATGTTTCTAAACTTGATAAGTACCGAAGGTTCCCCCAACACCCTATCTCTCAAATTTCACCGCTTTACAATATTGCTACGAGTATAGATAATTAATAATTTCACAGACGCCCACATCGGGAATTCTCGAGATAATAGTGTCTTGCAAAAAGTTATTGAAGGTACAAAGAGAAAAGGATGTAACATCGTCATTAGCTGTGTAAAAGCAGCAATTAAAAAAGTAAGTTTAGAAACCAACCAATTTTGTAGTGCAGTAAGAATTGAAATAAAGAATTAAAACATTTTTGCTATGGTTTCAGATGTCGTTTAATTGTTTAGCACATTCTGGAATACTTATTGATACAGCTCATATCAAGGACCACGAAAATTATGAATATGGAATGTTTAATATGACCAAATCAAGATCATATGTGATATCCGACTTCTCATCTATTTTCACACACAAAAACAATGAGAATTTGAAAGTAAATATCTACATGACTATAAATAATGCTAATCAAGTTTTGTTTCAAGTTCCTACTGACGAAGTTCCTTATGGAGCTTAGTTGGTTCGAGGGGTATTTCATCGTTTAGGTGGAATGGCTTGCCGACCTCTCACTTGACCGAACTTGTTTTGCCACAAGTAAGGTTGCCTGTGGCATCGACGCCTCCTTTTGCGAGTAGTAGGTGATAGTAATGTAAGACAGGTGAACCGAGATTCGGAGAGCGCATTTGAGCCGACACCTCCGGCCTCCATGAGGTGTGTCTACGGTTGGCAGATCCAGGGCAGTTTGCCATCCGACAGGAACAGGATCGAGATGGTGGCGCACCGTGTTCTGCACGCCTCTGTTAAGATAAAATGAGGCAAGGTTTTCCTCAATATGCGATGAGTCCGCCTAACAAGTGGGCCAACAGCTGTTTCTAGGAACTGCTTTCTTCTAGGAACTGTCTTAAACTTATATGAACCTAGTTCCATAACAAATAATAAAAATGTCTAGGTATTTGCCATTGATAAATTGTGATTTTATGTTGTATCAGCTATTGCAGTCGATGTTATATGAGGGAATAGTCAAGGGATATGTACAGCCCCTTTCGCAAGTAACGTACGAAGCTCAGGAGGCGACGCGAGCTTTACAACACCTAGCGTCAGCTAGCAGTCAGCGTGGACGAGTACTGTTGCGTATTAAGGATGTCGTCATTTCAAAATGTACCAGGTAAATATCATCTTTACAATTTAAAAGACTCCTCATATTCTTCTATCAGATATGGAGCCGGTTCTTAAGATGTTAATATTTTTAGAATAAACATGTATTTTTGTGCGCATAAATCCGTTAAAAGCGATTGGAAATATTTCTAAAACGGAAGATGAATTTGAGAAATCTTTGCCTTAGTTTTTCACTCTATCGAAAGTATTAAAATAAGGTAAGGTAAGGTAGGTGGTCTCAAGGTAGTTACATTTCAGGAAAAATTGTAAATTTTCAGGATTGTATGCAGTCCTGATAAAAATCACTTGATGTTCTGGGATGAAAGTGTGTTTGGAGTTCAACTAGCTGATAGATTGATAAATCGTGGTGCGAAGAGACTTTTCATACAAACTGCAAATCTTTCTTCGTATCATCGATTCAAAATAGAGTAAGGAACTTTATTAGATAGATATTTCATTAAACCTAAATTAATATTAAATTAATATTAAAACTTACTCAATTCATTTATGATCCAGATCTTGGCGTAAAAATGGCATCGAAGTATGTTTATCGATAAAAGACATTACGGAAAATAATGCCATATATAAAGATGTTTTACTTAATGGAGACGTAGAAAGTATATATTTTATAGCATGCGCAAAAGAATCAACTGCGAAAAGAACTGAGGACCTAAAGATGCTGCTGCAAAATGTAGCGATGTTAAAAATTTATACAAATTTAAAGTAAGTCCTCGATATATTATTCTACGGACAATTAGGGCTTTTTAAAATGTAATTACGCTAACCTTATAATCAAATATCCAGGTATGTAGCTGTGGTGTCTAATATCAATAGTTTTGCTCAAGACATATCTCCACGACAGTACGAGTTCTTAGTGACCAATGTAGACCTGTCCAACATATCTTCTGTAAGTCATTTAATATGTTTAGATAATAATTAGGACCATGGGCGTGGGTCTCATTTACACCCTTTTATTTTTTTACGCGCGTCTTCTCCTTTACTCTTTTATGTTATGTTAATAATACGCTTCCATTTCATGACCAAGGAACAAGGTGCGAGTTGGCGTGACATGGTGGCAGCGACAGAACGCTTGTTGACTGGTGATCACACTGCACAAACGACAGAACGACATCCGCAGCTATCGTTGCTGCAAAAGATCGCTGTTCTGGCTGGTACTAACAGCAGTTTCTATACATAATAAAAAAATATATCGTTTTAATACTTCAGCCATATCTTCTCAAGTTCTTTTTTTTTTTTTTTTGTAAAATACATAATGATGAAAACTAAGATATTTTTTAATCTGTAATGATATTGCAGATATAAGCATAATGGATGATATAAGTCATGATACTACTTTGAAAGAACTTGGCATGCTCGATGAGAAAGTACCACCGGTTTCTGCCTTTTTAAAAAATATTTATAATATATGTTTGATGGGAGATCAAGTAACAATGTTGACTGTAGAGAAGTGAGTATAAATATATCAAAATTCAAAATATAGCCATCACAATTTGATTTTGATTATTAATTACTACTTTTATATTATTCTTCACTTTCAGAATAAAAGATATTGAAGATTCTGTTACTGAAGCAGTTTTTGATGATAACAAAGGATTTTCAACATTCTTTTCTTATGTCGATAAAGATGAGTTACTTGCGACAGCTGATATAGTGGCGTTACCAACTCGTTTTAGGGATTTCACTAAAGTAAGTTATTATTATTTTCTGACTGTTCCCAAGCCCTTGCTGTAGGTATTAATCATTCTATGGCCAAAGCTGTTGACAGAAAAGAAAATACGACTTTGTACAAATATATGTGGCTATTTTCATATACTAATAAATCATCATCAGCCCGTATAACGTCCACTGCTCCTCCCGGGGGAGGGTTTTGAGTCATTACGCTTGGCAGGCGGATTGGTGACTGCAGTATTATGTTGTAATACAAAGAGAACGCTGCTGCCCGTTCCCTGATATACGCTTGTTAAAGATGATGTTATAACAATCGGGACCAACGGCTTAACGTGATTTCCGAGGCACGGAGGACAGACCTTTAACCAACCAGACCCGGAAAGAATATATCTTAGAATTTACACAAAGATTTCTTGTCCGGTGTGGGTATCGAACCCACGACCTCTGCGACTTAAAGCGAGCCAAATGTTGCTACGGAGGATAAATATCTGCAATTATTTGAGTAAATTTACATGCTATTCAAATTGATGTTTACAAGAAAACAATTTTATTTTTGCAGCTTGATAATGTGTCTATCGTCAATGAAAAGTGTTTACATATAGTTCCGGGTATGGAAGGAAACTATGAAAGGTTCCGCACATTGTGCGAGCGCCTCAAGCTTTCAGCGCTGGTGCTGCAACCAGGTCTCGACAGACCGAAGGAGACAGTCAGGGAAACAGCGTGCAGATATGCACAGGTGAATTTGAATAACAGGAGCGTGCGCAGGAGCTACACGAGCTTATACCGCCAGCTCCTTTCTTTTATCGGGAATCTAGACGCACGGCTGGTTTTCACCCTTACTTGGTCGACATTCAGTTCTGCCGCACAAAGCGCTTTAAATCATCTTTTATTATGCGCACGGCCAGTGAGTGGAACTTTTTGCCTGCTTCTGTGTTCCCGAGTGCATATAATCCGGGTCTCATCAAAGTCAGAGTAAACAGGCATCTTTTGGGCAAGCTCGCTCCATCTTCGGTCTCATCCCGTCTCTCGCGGACTCGATTAAGGTTAGCCCACCATAAGTAAAAAAAAAACCATTAATTTATGTAAGAGGATTTACAGCGCATCAAATTAATTTCGTTTAAACAAAAAATGTATGCCTTAGATTGTATCGTTTCGTGGTGACCATAACATTATCGATCTATATAATCGTTTGCCAGGGAAGAAGCATAAGCTTTTACTTGTGTGTACAATATGACTCTGCGATTGCCAAACAAAAAGGCTAATAATAAATTTTAGTCGCATTAAAGGACAATGGGCAAAAATGTATGGAACGTGGTACCCGCTCCAATAGTCATCATTAATATATTATTGAAAAGACATTTTGATGCAGAAAAACGTCTACCATGGCGCCTGTCCCTATTCACGTTTGGGAAGCAGTAATCTCACTATCTATACTTTTTATTATTATTATAAAGCTTTAGAGTTTGTTTGCTTGAACGCGCTAATCTCAGGAACTGCTGGTCCGATTTAAAAAATTCTTTCAGTGTTAGATAGCCCATTTATTGAGGAAGGCTATAAGCTATATATCATCACGCTACGACTAAAAGGAGCCGAGCAGCGGGGGTGAAACCACGGGGAACAGCTTGTGTTTTATAAATGATGAAGAATTTATTACAAACTACTTATATAAGTAAACTAAAGCTGGAATAAGATGATATAACACATTTAGGATTCTATTATTAAAAGAAGTAAGAAAACAAGCATTCTTTAAATAAAAAACATATATTTTATCAATAAGTGAGTAGATTTAAAACATTACATATCGGTATCAACTACATTGAGGAAAGATGCCGGAGCAGTAAATCCCGTATGCCTCGCATAGCCTAAGTACCATACGATGGACACTATATGTGCACAAGTGCCCATCGTACGTCGCCGGTTAAACATGTGCAATACTGTTGGACAATATTATTTGCACTGCTGATTAATATATAACAAAAATATGTTTTTATACGGACATGTCGCGACTGGATTCGTCCACGCAAAAGCCAGGCATCTTCGTGAAAACATGAAAGGAAATATTACCTTGGTACTCATTTTCTTACATAGATAAGTGGTAACTTATATACTCGTATATGTATGTTTATCGCCGGGGCCACGAGACTGTCTAAACAGGTTACTGTGGCCCTGGAAAGCAAAGGGAAACTGAAGGAACAGGGTTTTTATTAGTTAGTAAGACTGTCGTTTATCTTCAAACGCAATCAGATTTGAGAGTGGCGGCTATAGTAAAAATTGATCCTCTTGCTCTCGCTTATAGTAAAGATTGACCTTTTAAACGACACTACAATCATATCTATTGGAGCCGGGTACCATTTTGCCTTTCTCTTTTATAATTGTACAAATGTGGATTAAAATATGACACAAGTTAACCAAGTGAAAGTACTAATAATAAGCATCCCGAGAAGGGAATTTGTAATTGACGTCACTTTGGTTTCTTTTTTTCGATTGACATACGTAGTTAGCCACGAGGCTTTTGCTACTTCACCGGGCATAAAGGCGAGCAAAGCTCCAGCCTTAATAAATGGTTTAAAAACTACAAACTAAGCAGCGCAAGTTTGCGCAAGAGGGCGCCCCCTGTGGGGCTTGGACCTCGGCTCAGGGCGGTCGCTGGCGATGAGATTGAGGGATTATGACTATTTTAGGGGAGTTCTGTGCAACTGTCGCTCTACTTTACAGTTCGCGGGCCTCTCGGACTTCGGGTCTACGAGGGCATCGGATGGTTCGACGTCACATTGGGCAAGCAGATAGATGATTCCAGTTTCTCTCAATTATAAAAGCAAACGTTGCTAGGCATAACATTGTCAATGATGATACTATAACAAAACTATATGCGTATTACCCAGGCACAGAGAACAGCCACTTTACTATACCTATACTTATTTTTATATGCTTGCAGATTTTAAGGAATCAATCAACTATTCAAGACAATTTTTATTTATTGGGCTATGAAAGTGGAGTGTTGGTAGCTCTTGAATTAGCAGCTATATTAGAAGAACAAGGTAAATTGTAACACGTTAATTAGAATCTATATTAATCAAACGCTTTGTCCTGACTGGCTGTCGGGTCAACACACAGTCTAAACTACTGATCGTATATACCTGAAGCTATTAAAAGGATAAAAAAAAATCACCTTTAACATAATTAAAGGGTTAGCAAAGTTTGTATTGGGAAATCGACATCTACGCGGACAAAGTTGCGGGCAACAGCCAGTAAACTATAAAATGTCTTCAATCTCGAGTCATAAATAACGGTTTCTATTTTTATTTGAAAATTTTTTTGGTTTCTCAATTACTATTTAATTATTTCAGGTTATAAGGGTACAGTTTTTTGTGTTGGACATGACCCTGAAGAACTTCTCAAGGTGCTGGTATCAAATATTAGTGAGTACAAAACTGAAGACCAATTAGAAGAAGCGCTAATACGTCACATGATTGCTCTGATGACGGATGAAAAAGAAGTCAAGGTGGAAGATGCATTAAAATCGGTCAAAACTCGAGAAGAAAAGGCAGACGGATGTATACAAACATTACTTGGGCGAGTGACATACTCCACGCAGTATATGAAAGCGTATTTAGAGGCAGCGTTAGAACGAGTGAAACTAGTGCGGAACTACGTGATGCCAACGCGTACATTGCAGTCAAAGGTCATACTGTTGCGCGCCTCCACTACTCAAGCACCTAGCAAACCAAACGCATTGCAGAATCTGTCCACCAATACTATAATACACCAGATGAGCTCACCACTATCACATATCTCCATAGATATGGAATGTTCCGCTATAATCAACAGACATCTTGATGCTGATATAATGAGGGCATTTGAAGAAAACAACATTTGTGAAACCTACGTTATCAACTAACAACCTTATCGGAACTTTTCTCGTCAATGGCTATTGTAAAAGTATAAATATATTGGGTAATGCATTCGTACTGTCTTTCATTTAAATATTTTTTCCAAAAATGTAAAGAACATCATCATCATCATACATTTCTTTATTTTTATCATATAAATTGTACCCTAACAATGAGTAACACAAATGTGGGACGTATTTACCATAAACATATTTTTCAAACACATCAATGCGAGGTAACTTGGAAACTAAAGACTCATATGAGACTATTAAATAAAATGTTATGATTTTTTAAATACAAATCGTTTATATGCTCGCTCTAAAAAATGAGTTTTGGTTAATATACTCAGAGATTCACGGGCATTAAGACATAAAGAACCTAGGAGATGCCATGCAAAAGCTGTTCCCGTATTTGAACTCATCTGACACTTACGGATTATATAACATTTAAACACAAAATATAATAACATTATTACGTACAGCTTTATCGACATCTCTCTCATATTGTACTTGGATTTTTTATCTGTTATGTTTTGGTTACTATCACAAACAAGATTAGACAGCAAAAACATGAGACAGATATTTAAAATAATATTATCTAATATGAAATATGTTCGAATGCAGCGTAAGATTTCTAAAAAGGATCAACTAGAGATCAATTATGAATCTTTCTTTGACAACAAGTTCACCTACATGAATAACATGGCTGCCTAGTCTAGCTATCTTTTTTATTTTATTTTCCCAGGGTTTAGATTGTACCACGACTACTTAAGGCAACATAGTACAGCATAAAAATAATAGAAAGATCCGTGAAAAAAACATCTACTTCCTGCCCTGCTCCCGTTACTTGGGGTCAGCGCAATATCCTCTTCCATTTTGCCCTATAAGACGTCTCTTCCATACTCATACCATTCTTGCACGTGTCAGTTTTCACACAATCCATCCATCTTAATTTTTTGGCCTTCTTCTTCTATCAGGTCTGTGAAAAAAAAGAAATAATCACGGGCAAAACTTGTGGTAATTTTTGTATTAAATATTTATCTACTTAAATGATAACTGTATTGAGCCGGGTTAATGAGGCTATCAATCATTGTTTTGCGTTAATTATTATTTACTTGAAACGATTTTTATATTTATATAATGACTTGAATTTAATCCGGAATATTCTTTTGTAATGCAAATATATATGTCATTATTATCATCAGCCCGTATAACGTCCACTGCTGAACATGGGCCTCCTCCCGGGGGTATTTGCCATAGTCAACACGCTTGGATTGCATTATGTCCTATGGAATTCTTCTATGGGGAAACTGTGCGGACATTGATACTATATTTGTGCTGCAGAAACGCGCTGTAAGAGCCATATACAAACTTGGACCGCGGGTTTCCCTACGGGAGAAGTTCAAAGACATTAAAATTCTTACTCTAGCTTCGCAATATGTTTATGAAAATTTGTTATACGTACATAAGAATATAGATTAGTTTCAGAAAAAAAGTGATATACATAATATGAATACTAGACATAAGCATGACTTAGTAGTACTTGCAACTCGTCTCCATAGAATAAGCAACTCTTTTATGGGGCAATGCATTCGCTTCTATAACAAACTCCCAAATAATATTAGAGAATTATCTGTTAATAAATTTAAAGCCACTGTCAAAGCTAAACTATGTAAAAAGGCATATTATAAAATATCAGATTATGTAAATGACAGAATGGCTTGGGAGTAACTTGCTCTGGAATGACACTGCTGCTTAACAATATTGTAAAGTAAAATGATGATTTGATTATTTAAAAAAGGATTCCTCTGAGTTTCTTGCCAGTTCTTCTCAGAGTTGCCACGTCTTTGAACTGGTGGTAGGAAAAGAAATGGACGCATCATAAGAACATGATTTAATTATTTTTGAATTGTGTCTATATGAATAAAGATATTATTGACTTTGACTATTGACTTGGCAGGCGGGTTGGTGACCGCAGTGTTATGATATACCACATAAGGAAACGCTGCTGCCCGTTCCTTGATATACGATTATTATAAATAATGTTATAATAATCGGGACCAACGGCTTAACGTGCTTTCCAAGGCAATTTAAAGCGAGCCAAATACCGCTACTACGTAGGTTGTCGCTACGCTACCACGGAATCAATATAAAACTATTTGAAAAAGTAATTTATTAAATTCTGTGTTTAAAATATGTATGAAGTTAGCTACGAGACATTTGCTACTTCGCCGAGCAAAAAGAGAGCCTTAACTGCTTTAAGCCCAACACTTTTTTGAGTTCTTTAACAATTAAAAACAACGAATTTAACTCAACGAGACTTTTTGCAGAACGTATCCTTTGCGTAAAGTGAAATTTTACCTACTGTAGGTACTTTTTATGCGAGAAAATCCGTGTGGCATTGCTAGTTTTTCTATACTTTTAACTCGTTCCACTACCATACCTACTTTCATAGTCAATTTGATTTAAATCTTATCGATTTGCTGTCGCCTTTTTCTCAGGTCAAAAGAAAGAGATAGATCATCAATGGATGACGTGCACCTTATCTTGTTTTAACTCGTTTGTTTTGCAAATTTTAGAACAGTTTTCAGTGTCACTGAAGCAGTCCGACTATAAGGTAAGTTAGTAAATAATACTTTATAAATAATCACTATGTATCATATAATCATATGTTTCAACATTCAGAATGTGTATTTCCAGTTTAATTGAATCATAAGTAATGACAACCTCCGTAGCGTAGCGGTATTTGGCTCGCTTTAAATCTCGGAGGGCGTGGGTTCGATCCCCTCGCCGGACAGGAAATCTTTGTGTAAATTCTAAGATTTCTTTCCGGGTCTGGTTGGTTGAGGGACTACCCTCCGTGCCTCGGAAAGCACGTTATACGTTGGTCCCGTTTGTTACAACATCATCTATAATAATCGTGTATCAAGGAACGAGCAGCAGCGTTTCCTTGTGTGGTGCAACATAATACTGCGGTCACCAATCCGCCTGCCAAGCGTGGTGACTATGGCAAATACCCCCGGGAGGAAGCCTATGTTTAGTAGTGGACGTCATACGGGCTGATGATGATGATGATAAGTAATAATTTAAGAACTAAACATACATAATTAAAATAGCCCTTAAAATGATTGATTCTTTTTCCTTTCTAACAAGTAAATGATATGAAATAGTATTATTAGTAACATAAACGAATAAATCACGCATGTTATACGTTATTTACAATGCATAAACACATTTAAATACATTATTTAGATTTATGTACTTAATTAATAAGTACAATATTTTTAACATTATATAGGTCAGGTCTTTAGTAAATACCTAGTATAACTTAACTCTATGAGTCACTTATGTAAAACGAAAACTATTGTTTTATTTTATTTTCAAAATCATTAATTATAATATATTTATTTAATACAGTACAATTTAAATACTTAGCGAAATGATTTACATTTGGTTTAAAGTATGTATGTACATACCTACATATTTTTCCATTACAATTAAATATTAGGTACAGATTAAAATGACTTTTAACTTGTGTTAGGGGCGCTCGTTCGTACAACTTAGATTATCTTATATTGCTTGCAATATAACAAGGCACTAGAGTTCGCCATTGATTTTATTTTACCATGTAGGTTTTTTTTTTTGTAAAATAATCATCCGCATCATACCATATAATGTTCAGTACTGACTTATACGGAAGGAGTCCCGAGGGAGGGTATTTGCCATAGTCACCACGCTTGTCAGGCGGGTTGGTGACTGCAGTATTATGTTGTACCACACAAGGAAACGCTGCTGCCCTTTCCTTGATATACAATTATTATTGATGATGTTATAACAATCGGGACCAACGGTTTAACGTGCTTTCCGACGCACGGAGGGTATTCCTCAACCATCCAGACCCGGAAATAAATCTTAGAATCTAAACAAAGATTTCTTGTCCAGAGTGGGAACCCACGACCTCCGAGATTTAACAAATGGGACGAGACCCATGTTCAGCAGTGGTCGTTATACGGGCTGATGATGATGATATACCCTATTACTAAGACTTCGCTGTCTGCTATATATAGCTAGACAGTTGAAATTTTTAGAAATTATGTATTTCTATTGCCGCTATAACAACAAATGTTAAAAATAAAATAAATATTTAAGAGGGCTCACACACAACAAACTTTTTTTTACCCTTTTTTGCTCGGTATTAATTACGGCAACAGGTAGGCACGGTTCCCTTTCCCTATAATTGGGCAAATGGGCCACAGTCAGTGAGGCCCAGGAGATCCCGCGGTACCATATTGGCCGCGGGTGCTGTCGGGGGGCCGAAATGCTCCGGCCGGCCCCCGCCCACGGCGGATCGAAGGAGTATCCGAGGGGCTTTAGTAGTGTAGGCTCCTCTCCTTGTGGTATGAGTTTAGCATACCACGCTATGGAGAGGGCGAGTCCCACATATCCCACCGCCAGCGCGCGAATGCAGCGGCGGTGGGAATGCGTAAATGCAATTACACCCGACCCTTCGTGCGCGAGTATAATTCGCACTTGGCCGGTTTTTTTTGTAATCATATTTTAATCTGAATTGTATTGTATTTGAATTTCTCGTTCAACGGAATTCTAGAAATAAAATAATGTTATTCTATCTCTTCCTTTTTAGCATTTATCCACCATGTCTCTGGTAGCACAAGCCTTTGAGGCGAGCAAGATCGTGCCTGATGTCATTCCGGCCCCTCCAACTAGTAATATTGAGGTAACTTATCATTATCAACTTACTTAATTATACAGCCTCCGTGGCGAAACGGTAGTTGGCTCGCTTTCAATCCCGGAGGTCGTGGGTTCAATCCCCACGCCGGACAAAAAATCTTTGGGTAGATTTCTTTCCGGATCTGGTTGGCTGTGGGACTACCCTCTGCCCTTATACGGGCTGAAAATTACAAACTGGTACTTCAGCATTTACAGTAAATGCCTCAAACATATCTATTTTAAATAGAAATTTACATAACTATGCATCGTCAAAGTATAAATATATAATGTACCTATTGTTATATTAAATAACAAGACCAAACCACAAAATTAGCTTTGCAATAAAACTAATAAAATACCTACAATAATATCATATTATAACCACATGAACAAATAAAACCTATTTTTAGCATATTGTGTTGTTTTTTTTATCACTTCATAGTGTGTTCGTCTGTTTCTTTTAATTTTTTTTTTTGTTAATTTCTCGACAATGTTGTGTAATAGATTGTGTATGGATGTATTTCTAAGTTTTAAGCTAATTTAAGAATCTCTAGTTAAGCTTGGCATGTAACTGTTTTTTGTCCCTAATAAATAAAATAAAAAATAAAAAATAGTATAAAACAAAGTTGCTTGCCGCTGTCTGTCCGACCCTATGTATGCTTAGATCTTAAAACTACGCAACAGATTTTGATGCGATTTTTTAAATAGGTAGAGTGTTTCAAGAGGATAGTTTATATGTATGATACATCAGCATTGCACTGGTACGAAGCCGGGGCGGGTCGCTAGTCTATGATAATATAAATACATACAACTAAAAGTAGCTAATTTAAAATAGAAGTAACTTATAAAATAATACTATTCCAAATCTATTTTACTTGGCAAGGTTCCCAGAATGCTGGCAGCATTACCCCGTTGAATGGCAATGCTTACCTGCTGAACGTGCTGCACTAAAGAGGGTTTTCAAAATTAATTTGGCTCCCGGTCCTCACGGCCCCAAAGTTTCGATACCTAAAGACACAAATACACTATCGAGATACTATATTTGCGCCTCTTCAGATTCTCCGCGGTTTCAGCCGCCATGCCAGTCCTACTCTCTGTTTTTGTAATTACTTTTCATTTGCCTGAATTTAATAAATCTGTATTTTTAATAAAAACCAGCATAATAATAATTACTTTCCTCTTCGAAGTTTTTACTGCTATACTTACATCAATATTTTGATTATCATTCATTCGTATCTTAGCACTTTTGTAGCCTGTGTATCGTTGATGCAACTTTTACATTTATAACATAAATAAAAACTCTCGACTCGATTTTATTCCATCTAAAATATTTATCAATATTGTATTTGCAGCTGAAATACCCCAGCGGTGCCATCGCTTCTCAGGGCAATGAGCTGACTCCCACACAAGTGAAAAATCAGCCTACAGTCAACTTCAGTGCTGACCGTGACTCCTTCTACACACTTGTTTTCACTGGTAAGCCTTCATTGTCAATATTTGTGGGGAATTCTAGAATATTTGTGTAGTGTTTTGAAGAAGAGAAAAAAACTTCGTGTCTCGTTCGATGGGTACAGTAAGAGCAGTTTCGCACTATGTCCGATCCGAATCCGATCCGAACCCGTGAAAATATTGGTCTAGAAATTTGGAAAGAAATCAGATGACGGATCTCGGATCTAGTGCGTTAATTACCATAGAAATAGTTCTACGGCTAATACGGACCATATTTTCACGGGTCCGATCCGAACCCGTGAAAATATTGGTCTAGAAATTTGGAAAAAATTCAGATGATGGATCTCGGATGTAGTGCGTAAATTACCATAGAAATAGTTCTACGGCTACTACGGACCATATTTTCACGGGTTCGGATCGGACGTAGTGCGAAACCGCTCTAAAGGTCGGTGCACATCTGACATAAGATGCATCGAGCACTTAGAGTATACAAAAACTATAGAGAGTGCATATCGCAGAGGTCCTTTGCATTAAGTTGTATGCAGGTGTAATGTATGGAATGTCGCTTTTATAGTCAATATAAATGTGGAGGTAACTCTCCTAAACGAAGATCCCAGCGCGCTACAGGAGAGAGCCTACCCGCTTAAAACCCCTAGGGTGTTCCTTATACCGCTGATGTTGAGAGGCCCAGGCACCGCTTCGGCTTCTGGGGATATCTCCGGCAAGGCCCGCAACAGAAATGTCTCGGGCACTCCTGGAAAATGTACTAAAATTCTAAGAGTACAGTCTATTATTGAAAGAGAGTTCAGGTTAATGATACATAGGCAAAGCGCCTGATACAATATTACAGTTGTTGGAATAAATATTTCTAATAGATAGCATAAAGGCACACATAAATATGACATTAACTTATGACTAACTAGCTGCACCCCGGGGTTTTAACTGCGTTACTCTGCTCCAGTGGGTCGATGCTTTGTAGCCTATATGTTAATTCAGCTCCATCCCGGTGCAAACTTTCAGCCAATTCCGTTCAATAGTTTTGCGAGCGAGAGTAACAAACATTCTTACAAATTTTCGCGTTTATAATATTAGTAGGATAATTGGTTGAATATGTCTTATCGTAATTAATTGTGGTTTTTATCTAGATCTTATATATAAAAAGCAAGGTGAAATTGTTGAAAAAAAAAAAATCTTCTATCTGACCCTAGGTGGGGCCGACACAACATGACTCCTTCTTCCACTAATCTCTATCGGCCGTCATCTCTCACTCACTCCTTTCACAGTAATTATTATGGGGCATAATCTTTTTCTGACAATCACCGTGGTTTAGCGGCATTGGATCGCTTTAAATCTCGGAGTTCCTGTGTAGTTACGCTCCCCACGCCGGTAAGAAATATTTGTGTAGATTCTAAGATTTTTTTCGGGTCTGGTTGATTTAAGGACTACCTCACTTCGTGCCTCGGAACGCACGTTAAGCCGTTGGTCCCGATTGTTATAAGATCATCATTAACATTCATGTACCTGGAAAAAGTGCGGTCAACAAACCGCCTGCCCATCGTAGTGAATATAGCAAAAACCCCCCGGAAGGAGGCCCTTCTGCAGCAGTGGACGTTATATGGGCTGATGATGATGATTTTTAAACCTTATTATCATATGCCATCACTCTTCCAGACCCCGACAACTACGATGGACCTGAACCAGTGTACCGCGAGTGGCACCACTGGCTAGTGGGAAACATCCCTGGTGGAGTGGTGTCTCAGGGGGAGGTGCTCTCGGGGTACATTGGCTCCGGGCCCCCAGAGGGCACGGGCATCCACAGATATGTGTACATTGTATACAAACAGCCAGGAAAATTGGAGTTTGATGAACAGAGATTGAGTAACAAGTGAGTTTTATTTTAGTTTTATATACTCAATGATTAATTTGGGGGATTTTTATCAAATCAATAAAAAAAAACAAAGACAGAGCAACAGAGTGGGGGGGCTTGCGTGAGAGGTAATATTGTACCTAGAAGTGACATCACATGAAATTTCATCGTCCTGTATCTTCATCTTTGTTATGGAACGAAGAAAAAAATCCGTGTTCAATATTTTATGGTTATCTAACTGACGGAACAAATCTAATTTTTAGCATTCATCCCTATACGATAATGCATAACTATTTCGTGAGGGAAAATTAAATCCTGTTATGCCTTTTTTTAAGAATTTTCATATAATAACATAGTATAAATATTTCCAGATCTATTGATGGTCGTGCTGCCTTCTCGACCCAAAAGTTCGCTGAGAAATACAACTTGGGAACGCCTGTAGCTGGAAACTTCTACCGCGCTCAATTCGATGACTACGTGCCCCAGTTATACAAGAGCTTAGGCGTCTAGATGTTTAAATAATACCATATTTAAATATATTTAATGTTTATAATAAGTTGACCAACAGAAAAAGCGAAAAAAACATAAATACTTTGTAATACAATCCGCTCTTTTATTTACAAACGACTGTAAGTTACTTTAGTGAGTATGACGGTTGCACAAACTCCTCTAAAATATGAGTCTGTTTCATGACATTATTTTAATAACTGACTATTTTGTTTTAAGAATTTATAAGACTATCAATCCTTTTGAAACAGATATTTGTACCTAAGCCAACAACGGCAATGCATGTTGCTCATCATTATATTATTTTGTCATCTAACTCACTTGCAATTTTATTTTTTGCAAGTAAAAATATTTTTTTCACTCTATAACTTTAGTACGAACCTATATTGGTCCTCGAGCGTGTGAACTTTGTGAGTGCGAGCTCCCGACCCCTTCACCCGCACCCCCGACGTCGCGGTCTTCCCCACGTGACCCACGCGTGTGATTTTAACATTGTGTACGAAATGCAATACACTGCGAAGTAAAGTGTTTAATAATACAAAAATCTTTTAATAAACAAACATTTTATTATTTTCCAAAACAAAAAAAACTAGAACAAATAGTAACAACAAAAATATATCAAACATTGTTATTAATACGTCCTTATCCGTAACACAGATCTTATATTTTAAGATATTCAAGAATAATATTATGCCATACTATAATGACTCTTATTTCTATGTGATTTAGGTATATTAGATACAATTATTTTACAAGAAGTTTTAACTAACTTAATCATTTAGTCTGGAGATAGTCACAATTAAAAAAATAACACAATATTATTTACGTACAAGTTACTTTTACTTATTCAAATCACATACAAAATATACATTTTTAGAGCTTAGAGGCATAAGGTCGTATGTGTCTTTTTCGTAAACTGGCACTTACGATCAAATGCTTCTGAGGTATGATAATACATCCATCTTTATGCTTCAGAGGTGTAGATTTAACACCATTATTTCTATCTATACACTGTGATTTTTTAATTTTTGCTTATAATAATTGGCAGAACGACTTTCCATTAGTATTAACAATGTAACATTAAAATTTCAAGCGACGGCTATGATAACTGTACATAGCAAAATGAGCTTTTCCACCAGAGTGGCTAGGCGAGACGAGGCGAGGAGAGAATTGAAATTTGTATGGCAAATTTTCAATCCTCTCCCAGCGCATCTTTGGTGGAAACAGTGTGGATTGACGAGAATATGCAAGGCGTGAATTGAAATATTTTTTGTGTAAAAATGAACCATATTGCTTCCGTTATAGAGTATAAATTAACTTTGCAACAGAAATACGCTTCTCGTGAGAGGCTTATTGTTGTTCTTGTTGTAGTATCTTCATCTGATTCCTCTTCCATTAACATATTTAATAATACTAATTTCCGGGACATAATACAAAAATTGCGTGTGTATTGCAAGACGAACTCAAACAGCACTGTACCTATATCTTTATCTAATGAAGCCTACGGACGGCGCAGCGGTCACGCGCGAGCTCGCGATAGCTATTTTAAGTGGAAAAGGGTCGGTGCGATTTCAATTCTCTTCTCGCCTCGTCTCGTCTCGCCACTGTGGTGGAAAATCACGTTCATACAGATTCGAAGTAATTTTAATATGTAATTATTAATGGTATTGAAAAAGTATATACACAGGTCGTTAAGTACTACCAAACAAATAATTTTTCTGAGAATTAGCACTGACTTCAAAACCACGGTGTATAGGTATAGACTGGCTTATAGTTCTGAACATAAAAATTTCTCACCAAGTTTTTGCCAATTGTCTATTACTTCATCAAATTTTTCGAAAAAATAGGTCTTACATTGTGCCATTAAATTGTGATCATGAAATTACCGACAACTAAAGTTTTATACGCAAATGACTATTTACAGAAGCGTTTTAAATATTTGCCCTAATATTATACGTAATTTCACAATCTAGGCGAGCATTATTTATGTATCCGGCCCAATCTATTATAGAAGTCTTTGTTTATAACACAAACGTTATTTAACGAATCATCGCAGTAATTAAGAATTAAATTTATATAGAATATAAAACTTGCTGCTCAATAACAATAGAATTTTCACGACTAGGTTTCCACATTCATTTTACTACTATCCAATTCAAACAATTTTATGTTTTCTTTTATAAAGAAACACGTTATTTATAATACAGAAGAAAATAATCTATAGATAACAAAGTTCTTATAAATGAATTACTGCCTATCAATCAAAGTGTAATGTTATAACATCATATGTCTGAATACATAATCGATTTAATTGGAATATATCTAGATAAAGTAAATGTAAGATATATGGTGAATTAATTAAGATTTCCTTAAATGAAAACAATGAACCAAATATAGACATCAGCGCATACGACTCATGGAAATATTTAGCCTATATTGTTATTGTTACTGTCTCCAATATATATTCCCAAAGAATAAATACTAAAATAACAAAACATAACTTTGTCGATTCCAATAAATTACTTGAAACTGACCGACAGCAATCTTACGCTAAAAGATTGGTGGCATTTCATAACATCGGTGTAGAATTGTTTCTACTCGAAACGGTCACAAGACACAATATTCTGAGAACATAGGGCAAGTATTTGTGGAATATTGTGCGCCTTAAATGTCCTTGTGACGTTTTAGGTTAGATTAATAGATTACGGTGAATTCCACAATGATAAATATACAGTATACTTGTCAAATTACGACAAAATTAATCAAGTCAGTGGCAATGGTAATAATACTGTAATAACAAGCCTGTAACATTGAATTATTGTAAAAGTGTTTCAACATACAATTGTTTGGAATATTGTTTAATGATGATTTAAGTAATTTCGTCGCTATCAAACAGTTTACAATATTTCATTAGGAATTTTGGCTAATTCTTCAACTGTCAGATCAGAATCAAAAATTGCATATGATGGTTTGTCAAACTAAAAAAAAAAAATGTAACCATCTCAATTTGAATGAATATTTCTTAATATAAGAAGATTATAATAAATAAGAAGACTGTAAGATTATTGAAACAGTAAGTTCAATTAAAAATAGATGAAGCAGTACAGTGTTTGCATTATAGAAATATTGGATGGACTCAGTTTATCTGATGGAAATTATCATACACTATATATGTTTTCAAAATAACAAAGTTGAAATGAAAATTAATTTTTAATTCGTTATTATCAACGCTTTTAAAATAATATTTACACAGAATTCCCGGCCTGACTTCCATAAAGTCAAACTTTACATATATTAACAAGTAATGTTAATGTTGACCGACGAAATATGTAGAAACTATTAACATTATCTATATGTTTCGTAACATTCGATAATATTTCTTAAAATCAGTCAGTCCTTGAATTAATAAAACGAACTTATACAATGTACTAATTTTGGTATTACAATTCTAAAGTAGTCTAACTCTAAAGAAATGTATAGATCTGATTTCAAAGTGCATTAATTCAACTTATTCTTAATCAAAGTGGATAAATCAATCAAATAACTCTTAAAAGTTATGATGAATGTACAGAATTTATACAACTTGAACTGTGGCAAAAGCGCTGAAAGTAACTTTCTTTGGTGGTTCTGCACTACAGGTCCTAACTACTGACCTCTTTGCCCCATCTTGGCCATTCGTTTTCAAAACAGGCTTTAAATTTGCCACATCACTATGGGACTGTGATTTAAATCTACCAATGGTATTGCTGGGGTTACCAAGATCTCTCAATTTGTTTGTCAGACCAGTTATTCTGTGTGAAATATTTGAATAGTTGTTTTTCTTAGGATCGTTCTGTTTTTTATATTCGATTAATTTCTTCGGTAGTTCTAAGTTTTGTAAAGAAGTGAATTTCCTATGGTCTGTATTCAAAAGATTTCGTTTCATGTCGGTTGTAGGCCGCGGCAGTCGAGGCGGTCGCGGCAGGTAATTATTCGGTCTAAATGGCATCTGCTGTGGTGTTATTTTTGGCTTCTGTTCACTTGGCATCCTGTAATACTGGGGTACTGGCTCCAATCTTTGGGGTTTCCGTAGCGTGAGGGCCATCGCCATTTTTGTCGGTCTGGCAAGGCTATCGAAGGCCGTTGTCGAGAATTGAGATCGACTGCTCTTCCATTCTTCACGGTCTGAGTCGTAGCCGGTCACTGGAATTGAGAAATATATACGATTAATTCGAAATCGTTAAAATTTTATGTCTTTTCAAACGATACACATTACACATACAAGTATTATTAGGAAATATTGACGTAATTTAATGTTTCAATTAAATATCGAGTTTTGAGATCTGTTATATCGTAACAGATATCAACTAATTTTGTAAAGTAAGTTGATTTGTAAAAAACAAAAAACTGCTTCAAAAACATAATTTAAAGGTAGGAAAACTTCTCTTCGTCTTAAATAAGATACAATATATACAAATACATTATTTTTTAATAATGTTAAAAATCTGCATGTATATTTATATAGATGTCAATAAATCTAAGATTATAATATTATGTTTATTTTAAAATTATTATGTAGTCATTTATATCAGAAGTGTGTGAAGCCTATGAAATAAATTTGACCGAATTGAATAGTTGCAGTTACATCAGATGTTGGGTTTATCATTCCTGTCACGGATTTGTTTCCGTGCGCCCGCGCATACAAAGCGGTTGCTAGTTTCGAGACAACAATTGATGACCTAGCTGATGATGCTACAAGCATAAACTTTGTTTACAGGAAAATTAAACGTTTTCGTAAGGTTATGATACATTTCCTGTTTAAAGTATATTATAATCAGATATAATTGTTACTTCCGACACACATATCATAAAACATAGTATGTTTATAGACCTTCCAAGCAATTGTGGCCAAACTCTAATGAGACTGGCTATCTGCGCAAAGGGCCTAAACAAGAGCCTATTGTAGTAATTTCTAGTTATTGATCGAAGAGACAAAACGATCGTTTAGAATAGCATTGTAACGTTTCTGGCGCCAAGTAAGAGATCAACGTTTGAGATAAGTATGGGATTGTTCCACAGAATTTTTTGTCATTTTGTATATGCCCTCGGGACATATTATAGTCCTGCAACAGGTGTACTCTGCACATATGTACTGTTTTATTCTTTTGATAAATCGATAGAACTGTTTTACCGACACAAGTTAACGATCAGTCACAGGACCGATAGGTAAACGTGCTCTCGGAGGTCATCATCAACTATCTTACTTCGGGCTGGTACTTAATTTTGCTCGAGAGAAAAATTCTATAAATTGCCTTTCTTTTCATTTTTTTAAAGTAGAATACCAATATTTGTGTTTTATAGAAAATGGGAATTATTTTTTAAATAAAAGGCTCCATAACTTTGTGACAAATTTTCGACTTGTATTGTGATAATAAAAATCTTTATTGCAAATTAAATTCCGCATTTCGGATTTATACTAAACGCGATCAAATTATATTGTTCGTTTTCTTTTAATGTTAAGTTTGCTTAGAGTTCACACAAATTTGTGGATATTTTAAAGCATGCTACATCCGGGTACATAAACTTTGTCTAAGTATATTTCATCTCTAAAAACAAGTTTTTACTGTTTTCGAGCAAAACAAATATATTATTCTCAGTGGAAATAACTAAATGAAATGTGATGATTTATTTTACAATAAATCTATTACCATAATACGAGAAGAACGTAGATACGTCCTTATTACTGTGGTTTTAATAAATTATACCAGTATTGTATATTCGATATCAATTTAAAATACCTCCACGCGTTCTTGACAGACAGACAGACGGACAACAAAGTGGTCCAATAAGGGTTCCGTTTTTTTCCTTTTGAGTGTCCCATTAACTGGGTATCTTAAGTACCGGTGGCTCAGTGGCAACGTTGTTAAAAAAGCCTGATCGACGTTCGATAAATATTGTTTAACGTAATGTTTTTTTTCCTAACGGACATTCGTAATTTGCCACGAGGCTTTTGTTACTTCACCGGTCATAAAAGCGACCGGAGTTTCAGCTTTAATAAATGGTTTAAAAACAACAAACTAAGCATCCTGTGCAAGAGGGCGTCCCCTGTGGGACTTGGATCTCGGCTCAGAGCGGTTGTTGGCGACGAGATTGAGGGATTATGACTTTTAGTTTTTTTAGGGGAGTATGTGCAACTGTCGCTCTACTTTACTGAATGAAATGAATAATAATTTCAAGTTAAGTATAAAGAAGGCCACCTCATTAACGTTAGGTATTTTTGTACTAAAGAATTTGTACGTCGTATTTAGTTTATGAATCACAAACTCTTCCTTTCCGAATATTACATTGCACAATAATTGTTATAACACTTTCGTCTGTGTCATTTTTAAGCCGGATATTTTATTTAGCACTAGCTGGCCCGGCAAACTTCGTACCGCCTCAAAATCTACGCGGTGTCCTACATCAACCCTACCCTACCCCTACTCTACCTCTACCCTACCCCTACCTCTACCATACACCTACCCTACCCCTACCCTACCCTACCCCTACCCCTACCCCTACCCTACCCTTACCTACCCTACCCCTACCCTACCCTACCCCTACCCCTACCCCTACCCTACCCTTACCCTACCCCTACCCTACCCTACCCCTACCCTACCCCTACCCTACCCCTACCCTACCCCTACCCTACCCCTACCCTACCCCTACCCTATCCCTACCCTACCCCTACCCTACCCCTACCCTACACCTACCCTTACACCTACTTAACACCTACCCTACACTTATCCTTCACCTACCCTACATCTACCCTACACCTACTTAACCCCTACTTACCCTTTTTTTCTTTGAGTTTAAACCTTCCCTGTGTTAAAGCGATGATTACTGGCAAATTTCATCAAAATCGGTACAGCCATTCTCGAGTTTTAGCGAGACTAACGAACAGCAATACATTTTTATATATATAGATAGATTTTACCGACATGATACTTTAAAGGATTTAGGAAGTTGACTAATAATATTAAGTATTAGCTTCCATCATTAAATAGCCAATGTAAGTCCTGGATAACGTAGCTTTCGAAACTGTGAAAGAATTTTTCAAATAGGACCAGTAATTTTTGAGAATAGCACGTTCCAGAAAACATATTCTTTACCAACTTTACAAAATATATTATAGGGTTTTGGTTAAGACAGGACAACGTCTGTTATGTCAGCTAGTATTAGTATTGATTTAAAAATTAATGCGGATATTACAAATTGTCACAGTGGCACAGAAAGTCATGCAACAGTTGTTCCAAGTTACGGAAGCGTCACGTAAAATGAACCGCGCGGGAACCGAACCTGCCCTCCATGAGCGGATAATGTGACATATATGATTACTGTAACCCTGAAGCTTATGTTACATCTGTCATATGTTTTTATATAATTCTTGCCTGTGGCTTTGCTCGCATTAATTTTATTAATTATGGTGCATTTTAAAATATCTTGCGGTACTTTAATATAGCTATTATAATACCAACAGTGATTTTTTAATTGTTACTTATACTTAGCGAAATTATTTATTGTAGGTACATTATATCATACAATCGGTGTAAGTTTTCAGTAACCTTAAAAAATACAGGTCGAAATGACCTCGAACTTGGGGCTTCATTAGGGGCACCTGTTTGTACAACAATAATCTAAGTTGTACGAACGTCCCCCTTAGAGACGTGTTACACAGAGATTAATGAATTTCGATGACCGGCTGTGGTACCACCGTAAGCTATTTTTTTTTTATAGACAACTCCCGCACTAGTGAAATAAATCCCTGTGTCGCGGGGGACTTTACAAACATTCATTTCACGGACACAAAGAACACCCAGACTCAGAACAACTATTTGTGGTTCACACAAATAATTGTCCCGGGTGGGAATCGAACCCAGAACACCAGGTCTCAGAAGCAACTATCGTAACCACTGAGCCACCGGTGCAGTCAAAAATTGGTTAAGGCATTACCTAAGATGCAGGTTCGAATCCTGTCATTGGTCGAATTTTATTAATCTCAGTTTTGATAAACAGGTACTGTATTTCATGGATCGCGATAAACTGTTGAACAAGGTCGATATTTCTGTCTACAATATAAAAACAAATACTATAAAAAAATATTTAAGGGGGCTCCAATATAAGAAACGTACATTTTTTGAGATATTGATATCGGCAACAGACGTTTGAAATATCCACTGAATATTTAGTTTTATATTCACAATATGTGTTTTATTTTAGTTAAATGTTTTGATGTAATTAATAGGGGGTCCCAATCAAGATAATAACAACCAAAATTGGGCGGCGTTACCTCAAAGACATGTTGTTTTGCCATTTATTGGTACGGAATCCTTCGTAGACGAGTCCGACTCGCTCTTGGACGTTTTATGTCAATCATAATCACACAACTTAACAGCAATATGAGAACGCTGCGCAATAGCATAGCAGTGTGAACTACGTTTGATTCTACGTATGTAATACATGCTTATATACAGGGCCGGATTTAGAATTCCGGAGGCCCCGGGGCAACTAAGGAGAAGAGGCCCCCTGGCCACAATATAGTTTCCCTCTAAAATTTGAAGTATGTAGGTACCTACTTTTGAGGACGATTTGAATTCTGATATTTTATTAATTGTCTTATTTAAGTGAACAAGTATAGATGAATAACCGTTATTACAATATTTAAGAACTAATAAATTAATCATGATTCTATAAAGTACTAGATGTAAAGGTACAAGACCGAAAAAAATAATAAAAGAAAAGTTGTTGAGTTTACTCATCAGAATTTGAAAGGTTTTAAATCTCTATTGTGGGGGCCCCTCTATTGTGGAGGCCCCGGGGCATTTGCCTTGGTTGCCCTCCCTTAAATCCGGCCTTGCATATATACTTACTATACTTAATTTCTAGTTTGTAACATAGCAATTGTCTTGATTTATCCAATAATATTTTCCACACTTCATACTAACGAGTGTACATTTTAAAATATTGTTTGCAAGATTTTATTTATTTTCAAATAACTTAAACTATAGTTTTAAAAGATTCATTTAATATGGGACAAGCGTGCCTTATCTATTTCAAGTAATATTTTTTGAGATTAGTAATAGTAGTACTCAATCTTCTAATGAATTTTAAATAACATGTACTTCGGTTTACTATGTACGAGTATGTCGTAAAATGACATGCGAAATTATGTTTGTTTCTTAGTTAAATTCCCTAGAAATACATATAGTTAACCTGATTAGATTAATAAAAAAACAAGATCGAATTATTAACATTTTACACATCCGTTGGTGGACTTAAAATATGTTTTTTTATTGGAATCTCATCTATTATATCTAGTTTTTATTTTCGGACGGTCTTATGTAGTTAGCCCCGTGGCTTTTGCTACTTCACCGGGCATAAAGGCGAGCAGAGCTCCAGTCTAGATAAATGGTTTAAACACTACACCCTGTGGGACTTGGACCTCGGCTCATGGCGGTCACTGACGGGGAGATTGAGGGATTATGGATTTTATTATATCTAGAACATACGTTATATCTGCACTGTTAAGGTGTTAGCGTATTGGTGGGTAAACTCTTCATTATTTTCTTTTTGTGTTGAATTTTATTTCTTTATTTTATAAATAGAATCAACGTGTATCTGGCACAGGGCAGAATTTTTGGAAGGTGATGTTATGTGTACTACAAGACCAAGGTCAACCTTATTAGCATAACATAGGTTCAAACATGTTAAGTAGCTATGGTGTGACAAACTTGGTATTTACAGTCGTCTGTTTTACAGTTTAAGCAGCGGCGTAGCGAGCCTTACGTAGACCCCATATCAAATGATAGAGGAGCCCTGTACCACCCACTTTTAGCAGCTCTTGTACCCTAGTCGAAAAAAATATAAAAGGTATATTAACATAGCTCAATGTACAACTTGTAATGCTACTACAAAATCTAACGTAATATTAAAGAAATAAATAAAAAAGCGACTTGTAATTTATTTTTACCCATTATTTATCTACACTGTTTTAAAATACTGAAATAATTACTCTCGTTGCAATTTCGCATTTCATTTTTGATCGCGAATCAAGAGCATCAGATGGTTTGTAGTTACGTAAATAAAGATATAACGAAAAATGTCGCATTACTTCTAAGATTTTAGAACTTTAAAGAGATAATATTATATTATGTTCCCATTGTTGTTATTTTTTTTTATTTAGTATTATCTAAGTTAGGTACTTCGTTTAAATTTATGTTACCCATGTAAGTTTAATCTAATATTTCCGTCTAAATTTAAGGCCATTCTTCACGTATTTATCTCTTAATAGTATTGTTTATTAAAGTTTATTAAAGAATACCAGGTTATTAAAAAAATCATTGGAAATATACACACAACCAATAAATACAGGAAAAATAAATAATAACATATCAATTAATTTGCCAATGGATTTCAAATAAATTTCGGAGCAATAGGACTATATAAATATTGCTCAAATCTTTAGAAATATTAGCCTAGTGTCGTAGTAATATGTACTTAGATATACAAACAATGTTATTCAAATAAATTGCAAAGTGGTTTATGTGTAAATTGCTTAATTTCACTAAGATGGCCGCTCATAGTTAAGCTTTTGAGAACAAGTGCGTGTGTTGAATTTAGGGTATGAATTTGTTTAACTTAAGTGGAAATTAGAAACACGTTTTGTTGTTTAGTTCATTAAAGGAAAGAGCGAGTGAAATGCAATCTACTTTTAAGAATAACTAATATTATAAACAGACAAGATTTAGATTGTTTGTTAGCACTGAATAGTGTGCAAATTTTCATACTCGTCGTAAAAAGGGGTACAACATTTTTGCATACTGAAAATTTGTATTCACAAACGTATTTATTATACATATTATTGTAAACAAATTTTGGTTTTGAACCACACAAATAAGACTTCCGTAGAAATGATAACTTACTAGCGACTCCCGGGTGCAATGCTATAAACCTTCCTCTTGAATCATTCTATCTATTAAAAAAAGCCGCATCAAAATCCGTTGCGTACCTAGTTTTAAAGATCTAAGCAAACATAGACACAGACAGACAGGAAACGACTTTGTTTTATACTATGTAGTGATTATTGAAATATATCGGGACATACGCCTAAGTTCGACACCTTAGTGAAAAAATAAATGTGTGGTGGCCAGCCTACTAGTTTTTACTCACGTATGTACAAACGTGAGTAAAAACTAGTAGGCAAAACATACTGTCTTGTACAGGACAGTATGTTTTAAAGCTTGACTGAGGTAATAAGTATGTCAGAGGCCATAAACGTACCCGTACTTAAAGATGGCTATAAAACGAATTGCCTAAGTGGTTGTTAACCAAGATTTCTCAGCCATAGTTATTGCGTCTTCGGTACATCTTTCCCTCATTGTAATTCAATCCATCGAACAAAATGTGCAAATTGCTGGAAATCATACATAATCCAATATTTATTTCACGAATTGCAAGAAGAGCGATATGATTTTGCATCAATTCGTGATAAAACTAGCATTTTTTATCTTGTGTTTCGTAACTGTAAGGGGGCACTGGATGTCAGGCATCTTCAGTAACCGGTGCCCATAACTCTGAAAGTGGGCACCGGGGAGGTGGTAAATCCCACCTCACCCCGGATATGCTCCGCTACGAGAAGAGGGTATACCTAGTAGAGTAAATGTCTTTCTCGTGATTTGATAAACATACCATCGGTATTGCGGTTATACACTGACTGGACGAGAACCAAGAGATTAACCCCTGTAATTTTTTTTTGCAATATCTATTTGTGTCCAGTTGACAAAAACACAAAAGTGATTTAATTTGAGTTTCACTTTCAAGTGGACACGCAAAAGATCTTGGCATGTCCAGATGACGAAATAATAAGTGATCCTAATTCCAAGTTTCACCAACTGGACACACTCGTGTCCAGCCTCGTGTGTCGAGTCAGTGAATAACCCGGTATAGGGGTGCGAGGGGTGTCCTACAAACCCTGCCGCTGCGGAGATGCCTAATGCATTTACCAATTGCAAAACTAAATTCACAGATTTTATTTAATGACATTATTTTTCCTTGTTAACGCTACTTGTCGACACAAGTACCTGTTGAAAGTTTTTTTTTATGAATATTTTCTTGGTTGATTTAGTGTTAGTAGGTACTTTACTTGTTGAAAGCTATAAAAAAATAAGAAGAAAATCGGTTAATTAAATATAGGTGAGGTGAACCTGTACTGTAGTTTATTTGAATTTAAGTTTTTGCCTATTTATTACGATTTTTTTTTATAAAATACATCAATCAATCAATCTTTATTTGTGACAAAGGTATACATAAAAGGTATTAAATATACATATTATTGTAGTCGATGTCAGATATTATGGAATTGTATTATAATTTATCATTTAAAAACTTGTCAATAGAGTAATACGTCTTATCTATTAGAAATGAGAATAGTTTACTTATAAATTGGTGGACATTTTCTTCACTCCTTATAAATTTGGGTAATTTATAATATTTTTTTGGAGCCATTACAAAAACACTGTTCCTATATAGTGCAGTTTTAGACCCAACTGTTTGTAACTGGTCACAACGACGCTGACTACTTACATACATAACTATATTTTTAACATTACATAACTATAGACAGTTTACTTATGGATACCTTATTTTTTAATATTGTTTAATTTATCAATATTGTGCATTCCATTGGATGAATATTGAGTGTCTACTATCTATCAGACTCAAATAAAAATAAATATGTATAGTAGTTTTTGATATTTAAAAAAAAAATAGGCATCTTCTATTTTTCGTTAGCCATACCCAGACTTATATACCTACAACTAACGGTAAATAATATAAATTGTTTAACTAACATATTTAAAATTTTCAAAATCAATCCCTCTTTGAACTCTTAACATTCCGTTCAAATGTAACCCCGTTAACCGTACCTACAATCAACAGCTAGAAAACCTCTTAATTAAATGTGCTAATTAACTGCAGTCGTGCTGCAACGACGTCACGAGACCCCCGATTTGACCAATCACGACAATTCTATTTAAATACATCCGTGAGTAAACTCTAACGCAACTTGTAGCTGGGTCTGTAGGTTAACTGTTACAAAGGGATGAACAAATCTAAGCGATGGACGGAATATCTATGAGATAGAGAGATTGCGAATACACCTACACTCAGCGAGCTATGGAAAGAGCTATGCCTGGGATTCCCTTGTGTGATTGAATCAGAAATGAAGAGATCCGCAGTAGAACGAAGGTCGCTGACCTAGCAACGGATTAGCAAGCTGAAGTGGCAATGGGCAGGACACATAGCTCGAAGAACTGACGGTCGATGTATGGATGCAAGTATGTATTTTAGTTTGTAAGCCTTTATTGAATAAAAAGATGTAAGGTACTTTCATATTATATGCCTCCCCTATCCCTTACATTAGATATTATCATGAATATTATTATGTGATAACATTAATATGAATTACTTAACAAATTCTTACTAATAAATTTATATTCTAGCGTCAATATTAAAAATGTTGTGTTGTCTCATTTTAATTTTAAATCCAATCGCTAGGTAAGTACGTAAGTTCTTTCATTATTGCTTTTAATTATTCGGCTGCATTTTTATTTAGAACTTTTAAGTTCTAAATAAAAATTCGGTTGCGTAACTAGCGGTTGCCTTCGACTTTCGATTCCATGGAGGAACAAACTTGGCCAACCCTTTTCGAGCACTTAGGGGTGGAATATTTAAAAAATCCTTATATATCGGAAAAGTTTCCCGCGCGCGGTTTTACCCGCTGATTTCCCGTTCCCATGGGTACTTTATAATTAAATATAGCCTCCGTCTTCCCTCCCCTCCTTCAGGAGGAGGCCCATGTTCAACAGTGGGCGTAATACGGGTTGATAATGATGATATTGTCTTCCGCGATAAATGGGCTATCTAACACTGTAAGAATTTTCCAAATCGGATCAGTAGTTCCTGAGAAGAGAACTTGTTTGAGTAAGGTTAGTAGAGTATACATTTTTTACTAGAAGATGATACAAATTAACAAACTCTTCAGCTTTATATATTAGTAGGTATAAGAATATAAGATGTCTACGCCATATAGAGAATACGTCCTTTAAATTTCAGATCCCTACTATAAGCGGTTACGCTGCAGCGGTGCGTTGATATGTTAGTTATAGTCATTCTGGACCAAGCGTTTTACTACTATATAATAATATGTTAAATCTAACTAGATTCAGCGTCCGAATTAGATAAAAAAGCTTTTTATAGTCAGTATTACAGAGATGCGAGACTAGGTCGGTCGTGATGCAGCATGCAATTGAGTTACGTGGCAGACATAGACACTAATAGATCTATGTTGTAATACTAATCGCTCTAGGAGCTGTTTGTCTATGCACTGCATAGACAAGAGGATCGTGAAGGCATTTAGTGTCTTTGGAAATCTTTTGCTTAAAGTGCCAAATTAATGGTATAAACGTGTCACCTAAAACAAAATTGATTTAAAATCTGTATCTATACAAATCGCTTTTACACTCCCGCCACTGAAAATCCTGTTAATAATCCATTAACAACAGCGGACTATATGTGAGAGCCTCAGCTGAGCTGTTAGGCTGATTTCGGAATACCTTGGATCCCGCAAAACCATAAATAATCAGAAAATTTTAGGAGGAGTTGCGAAGTAAATTTCATTAATAAGAAAGAAAGGTCGGCTTAATTACATTTTTTTTATTATTTTTCCAAATATTAATGCAGAAATAACGACAATTTTTTTAAATTTTCTCATCCACTTTTAATATGGCAAGTGCAAGCATTATTTCAATGCCGAAACGATGAAATATAGTGGTAACTTCTTTTATCCGCTTGAAATCTTAAAAAATGTTTTTAACCTGAACAAGTTTGAGAAAAGACGATTTACTTTTGCAATATGGATGTGTTACTTTACAATTATTTATTGTAAAGTAACACACATAATACGGTTTAAGTGTTACTGTATATAAACTATCTGTGCATAATTTTTGTAACGCTTAATTTAAATAAAAAAAGAAGATATTCATATTATATTTACGTGAGCAATAAATTAATCGGCAGTAAAAGTAATAGCGCTATTTACAGTGTAAACTGCGCTTCCCTGAATATAAAACAGTTAGCACACTAACACAGTGCCTTAGTGGTTACGAATGATGTGAATGACCGGTTGCGCAAACCGAATGGGCCATCGGCGGCCTTGGCTCGATTGCATACTACCAAAACAAACAGCGATCAAACGATCTTCATAAGATTGATGATCAGGACAATTATTTATAGGTTTTAAGAATTAAACAATATTTACTACTACTGTTCACAATTTCCGTGGAGTATCGGATTTAATCTCGCTTTAAATCTCGGAGGTCTTAGGTTTAATCCCTGCGCCGTGTAAGATTTCTCTGTGTAAGATCTAAGATTTATTTCCGGGTCTGTTTGGTTGAGTAACTAAAAATTGGGACCAACAGCTTAATGTGGTTTCTGAGGCACGGAGAATAGTCCCTCAACCACCCTATATCCTGCCATCAAACGTTACAGTTTGGCGGAAAGATGATATGTAGTATAATACCATTGTATATTTTGTTACTTGTGATATTCAAAAAAAAAACCATAGCCGGTTTTAGAACCATAGAAATTTTAGATTTTACTCAAAGATTTATTTGGCATGTGGATCCAAACCACGATCTCGGAAACTTAAAGCTAGATTTATATTAAGGATTGTCAAATCTATATATATATATAAAGTAGCTTGTATAATACGTATTATCTAGACTTATTTGACAATCTTTAACGACCTCAGAAGCATAAGGACGAATGTACTATTATACCTACTTCAGACGCATTTGGTCAAATGTGTCAATTGACGATAAAGGCACATACGACGAATGATTCTGACGTATATTGTCACATCCGACCATATGTTTCTGAGCTCTAGATATAGGTACGATTAGACAATATACAATTAGAAGGATCTTTAAACTGCATGTATTATTACAAGTTTTATAACATAAAAATTGATAAGGCAAAAGCCATGTGACTTGAGGTAAACGTGATGTTTTTCCATATATTTATAAACTTACATCATTAAATCATAGATGGGTTAGTCAAGGATAACATGTATATAATTAATGATGTTGATTAATAAAATTTTCAAACATATTTTCTAATATTCATCGCTGTGATGTAAAAAGAATTATCATTAGCCCTTAATATGTTCACTACTGAACATGGACCTCCCTCGAAGGCTGTGTTGCCAGTCAGAAAGCTTGGCAGTCAGGTTGGTGACTGCAGGGCCGGATTGCTCATGCCTACCCGGCCCGCGCCTCCGGCGGATCGAAGGAGTGTCCGGGGGGTTTTAGTGGTGTAGGGTCCTCTCCTCGTGGTACGAGTATAGCATTCCACGCTATGGAGAGGGCGAGTCCCACATATCCCATCGCCAGCGCGCGAATACGCTGCAGCGGCGCGGCGGTGGGAAAGCGTAAATGCATTTCCCCCCGGACAGCAAAAAAAAAAGGTTGGTGATTGCAGTGTATGCACAGTTCATTACTGCTGCCCGTTACTATTGTCAATTTTCAAAGATGATGTTATAACATCGGATTTACATGCTTTTCCGAGACTTGAAGGGTAGTCCCTCAACCAATCAGAAATAAATCATAATCAATTTTACTCAAAGATTCTATAGACTTATACCACCATGTCACCGATGTTAATAATATTGTTATGGGTTTATTTATTTGGCCATTACCTTACTAGCCCTTTAGTTCCTTCTGTTTTTCATAAGATTAATCCTCAATCATAGTTAATTAATAATTACCTAAAAACTAAAACTATTGATAAAATAAATACAATTCATTTATTTTGTGTTCAACAACCCAGCCGCCAAGCGTGGTGACTATGACAAAACCCTCCCTCGGGAGAAGGCCCATTTGCAGTAGACGTTATACGGGCTGATGATGATGATTATGAATTTTAACGACTTTATTGCCCAAATGTAGGGTGGACACGAATGTACAGACCATGTTAGCCCTTAAAGGTTGATCAACATTAGCTTATCTATAGAAAACAATCTATACTTTAACTAAATAGAAAGTACATGCATAACTGACATTTATATCGTGACTTTAAGGGAACCTTTAGTTATGCGCTAATTGCTTCAACTAGACTATTGAGTGACGCTCCGTGACTTACGAAAATATATTTAAAGCGAATTGGAACAATTTACCACTAAATATTTATAAAACCTCCAAAGCAATAAAGCGAACGTGTTAAAAGTACTTAGAAGTCATAAATATTATGCGTGTAGAGGAAATGCGTTTAGAAAAATTTGGCCGAGGTCCAGGTAAAAGCGAAATTTAAATGATATACATTTCATAATGCATTTAACATTCTATTATATCGGGTTACAAAATTGAATTGAATTGAAATATTAAAAGTCACTTATTAAAAATCACCAACAGTATGAAACAGGAGAATTTTAAATCGTTTATTATGAGATAATAACGACAAATCAACTCACCTTTATTAGTTGCTGGCCATATGTTGTTAGACGCGTTCTTCTTATTGTTCTTATTATCTCTGAATATGAGAATATCTGGTACTTTATTCAGTTTATTATCTTTTGGTATTATATCGGGAGCTCGGTCCACGTTTACTCTTACGAATTCACCTTTCAATACTTTAGGTTGATTGTCTTTTAAAGTCGGCGGCAGAGGAGCTTTAGGTTTCTTATTAAATAACCTCTTCCGATCAGGTTTCGATGGAATTTCTATATCTGTGTATATTATGCTGTCTATCTCATCTATATTATTAACGTCGTGTCTTAATCCAATCAGACTCATTGGCTGATTAAATCGTGTGTTCAAGTTTTTATGTTGTACAGATAAATGGGTGATACCGTCGTTATCTGTCGTTTGCATCAAATCGTATTCATTGCGTTCTTTATCGAACAAACTGTAATCATCTATGCTATTCTTTCTGCTTTTGAAAATATCGTAAGTTTTCTTTTTAGAAAACAGGTTTTCACTACTTGAATAGTTGTTGGTGTTTTTTGTAAGCCTGTTCCGCATCTTGAAGTATTTGTAGGTGAAGTATATCCTCTTGAAGTCTTGTTCGTTTTCAAATTTGAGTGCAATGGCTTCCTTATTCATGTTTTTGGTTACGTAAAAGACTAGAGTGTTGTCACAATTAGGATAATTCTCGATGTTAACACAGTTAGTAATGTCATCTATTGAAATGTTTTCACATTTTGTTGGTTTTAATTCCGTGTAGTCTTTAATTAGTTTTTTATCTTCCTCTGTTAAATCATCTTTTGTGAGTAATTGAAGTTGGTCTTTTTCATTGAATCCTACGACGATGTTGTAGGATTGCGACGAAGGTTTTGTGATAGTGAGGATGTCTAACTGCTGGTTGGCGTTGTGCAACTTTTGTCGGGCGACGAGAGCTGCGAACCCCCCGGTCCGGGCTGTTTTTTTAACAGTCATGATAGATCTGAAACAATGACAACATACATTTTAATATTTATATTTATGACGTCAATATGCTTTCAGTGCCAATCAGTTCGTTTGTCTATTAATAAAAATAATTGAATTCTTCGTAGAGTCTGTTCGGTGTAAATATTTCTAGTATACAAGAAGTAGTTACAAATAATTACAAAGCGACACATAATTTACCTTAATAATTAATGATAGGTAACTGTTTTCTTGTTTCTCAGCTATTTAACTATTGTGACGCCTCATACAATAGAATATAAACCCACTGATCTGTTATTTCCAACTGCCTGAACTATCCAACTATAGATCAATAAACATACCATAAACTACAAATAGAAAGTAATTTCAAAAAGCAATACAATAAAATCTAGCATCCAAGTATCTTCGCATAAAACAGTAAACAATACTGCGAACAATAAAAACGAATGGTAGTAATCTAATTGGTCTTCCAATCAAGACTATACGATTTAACTTTTAAAAATATCCATACATGTTGATAGGCAATCATTTCGAATCAATTTTAAATACCAATACGGTTGAAATAGATTATGTATCTTTAGATTTGTGTGAATTATTGTTAGAATCTTTACTTTCACCTTTGATTTTTTATTTATGTTCTTTAAGTACTTTAAGAAATTATTTTTGATATTCAAAGCGAATTGATCTATAATATCATTAAACTTAAACGCATTATGGAAAAGTGACATGTTTTGTTTTGTGTCACTATCTAATTAATCCGCAATATGTATGTCGTCGCAGTTTTGTCTGTGACTAATAGTCCTATCTAAATGTCTCCATTTCTTAATCCCCCCGGCATGCGATATAGTCCTGACCCGAGGTCCAGGTGCCACAGGGGCGCCCTTTTGCGCAAGCAGCTAAGTTTGTAGTTTGTAAAGCATTTATTAACGCTAGAGTACTGCTCTTCTTATGCCTAATGAAGTAACAAAAGCCTCATGGAAAAAAATGTGCTTTTTGCTTTCCGAGTGCACATAGTTTTACCGCAGAAACTAGGAATACTGTATTTATAAAACCCTGCACGCAGTCTTAACTTACGAAGTTAACTCATGGGCTTATAACAAAGTTGTCAATGTAAGAAGTATTCTTGGTTCGTCATATTTACTCATCAACACTTTGTGCTATCTTTATTACATTTATGTAAGCAAACTTGTTCCTCCTTATTGCTAGGATTTCTAACAGAATCTCCATTTGCACGTAAGAGAAAGCGATATAAAAAGTCATATTAAACACAATAGTAAGGCGTAAGCGTGTGACATTTTGCACAAAAACAACTTCCTCATATGATGAGCATTGAATTAGAGAACATAATTACTGTGGTGCAAGTTACAGACGATTACGTTTAGTTATATAAAAGAATGTGTTACAAAATCGAGGTGTCAACGGGCTTCACCTACTTTCGGCGTTACAACAAGTGTAATAATATGGGTAATAAACTTTTATTCAACTTAAGCCTTATGAGTTGTAGCTGTAGGCGTAATTATAAGATTGATCTTTAGGCTTATGACGACTAAGATAAACTGCCTACAGTTTATCTATAGTCAGTGAAAAATTACATTTAAAGAAATTGGGAAGTTTCACCGACAATTTTTGTTATTAGTTTAGGTGTATATGTTCATAATTAAATATTGATAATAATTACAAGTATAGATCTCTAAGACGCTGAGGATGTTGTAGAAAATGTGACTATTGCTCGCAAGAAACAAATATTTTTTCCAGAACTGCAAACAAGGTATGTAGATTCTAGTAACTTCTATAAATCAATAGATTGTATCTATAAAATCTCTTTTATGAGTGCCATTAACTAGTTCATTTATTTGTTTTCAAACCGGAAATAAATAATTCAGTAATATAGCTCGTACATAATAATCATTCAAATAGTTATAATCTTATTATTACCCAAACCAAGTGTTGAAATTTTCCTGAATATTTCGATGTGAAAGGTTCATAAATTAGACCAACAATAGATCATAATCTAGTTGTTATCGCCCAACGAACCGCTTTATCTTTCTCTTTGTACCAAACATCAAGATGTTTCCACAATAGTAATATGATTCGTGAGACATTTTTTACATAATATATGACGCATTTCCGACTGTATAATAACTGGGTGAACTTTTAAATTTTGTAACAGCTTTTTGAAAAATCCGCTGATTGTGTGACCGGTACTAATTATAAATGTGAACGATTATAATCAAAGAAGATTCTTAATATAATAATTGTTTTTTAGTTACGAAAATCTGATGGTTTAGGTTATTTTAGTTGCCAAATTGCATTGCGGCGCGTCGTCGTGGGAACTTACATTTTTGTACAACATTCTATGTAATGTGTCAATCTATATTATGTAAGATAATATCATCTGATTTATAATTATCATTTTTACATTTGCTCCGCTACTGAGGCATTCTTCCTTTCACATTATTTAGGCAAGCCATCAGTTTCTTTGCTTTTAATTAACTTAATTAAGTATTACTTTTTATTGAATTGTATCACTGGCGTTCCTAAAAGAGGAATCACTGACTCTGATAATACAGTTAACCTAGTTCCTAGTTCAGAGTCAAGGGTCCACTATTATTGTCTAATACTTCAGTTTGACCCGTACAGAGTAGATGCTATGACTGTTTAATTTTTTTTTTGTAAAATATGTTGTCCATGTTTATGAATAAATGATTACGATAGATTGTTTAAGAGCAAAAAAATATGCCGTCTTTAAACTCAACCTTTTTATATTATGGTCACTAAAAATGAACATAGCACATAATTAACGTTTATTTATTTAATTCTTGTTTGAGAATCAATAAACTTGATTAAAAAGATTTTATTCTGCATAATTTATTTCCTTATACGCAATACGTTTGTGTGTTTAGGTTAGGTTATTATCGATTATGTACATATTCAAATTATAATTAAATCCAACAATAGGCAGATCCTTATAGACCTCTTCTTATTATTCTTTTAAAAAGTTATACTTAAGGTTCTTCTAAAATATAACCCTTCCCTTTATTAGGAGATAGGGTACACATTAAGATTTTATGGGACTAATTCCACCCAAATTACCACCACATACCCACTGCAACTTCTGTAAGTCATGATCAACAGTGGAAATGGCAATGAGAAACGGGAATAAGTTAAACTACATTTGGACCCGCAACGAATTTCAAGTCAAAAAAGGATTAGGACGAGTAAGAAAGATATATGAAAAATTTTAACTTCCCTTCGATACAGAGCGGGAGACAGTTGAAAGCGAAACAAAAAGACGTTAGTATCTAAGGGCGACAACTAGAGAAGCGAGTTGTAAAGCACCACCAAATTACATGACCTCAGTTATTTTTAAGATTACCAAATAGAAAAGTTAGAAACTACACTGTCTTTTTGTAGAAAGAGATTGTGATTTTTGGCTTAGAATAGACCACCTCATATTTTCCCATGGGTATCGTAAGAGGGGACTAAAAGACATAGAGCTGATTGATGGATGAGCAGTAGTATCTATTAGCTCAAGGTTGTAAGCGTGGTGATTAGGATTATACCTCAACAACCATAGCTTGCCAAGAGCTGTTAAGACAAAGGCCATGTTCAGCAGTGCAAGTATAACGGACTGTTGAAGAAGTTGAGGCGATAGAAAAAGAGAGAGAGAGGGAGGGCGAGAAAGAGAGAGAGAGACAAGATACGAGTCACTGATATGAATCGAGCCCTGCTGAAGTGCTGACTTCGACAAGATAGCAAGTGAAATATAAATGAATAAATTCATTGTATGAATATAAATGAATAAATTCACTTAGAAATTGAGATAAACTTTTATATTCTAGCAATCGCATTTTCTAGTTGTTTTATTTTCATTTTATTGTTTAGATGGACCTAAAATAAGACATTTTTAACTTTCAACTGACGCCAAATTAATAATAATGGCAAGCACGGAAACAATTTTCACAAAGCATCGCCATAATAGATGTTCCCAGAACATTGTGATAGTTTTCACAGCGACAATGTGTTTCTCATAATTATACAATTTAATATCATTCCGTAAGGAGAGAACATCTGTTTGTTTTGGACGAGACAATTTATATATAATTGTTTGTATTATCTGTCAGTCATCATTTATTTATTCATATATACCGTGTAGTTTCTACCTCCGTAGCGTAGCGGTATTTGTCTCGCTTTTAATCTCGGAGGTGGTGGGTTCATTCCCCACTCCGGACAGGAAATCTTTGTCTATCCGGGTCTGGTTGGTTAAGAATACTCTCCGTGCATCGGAAAGCATGTTAAGCCGTTGGTCCCGATTATTATAACATCATCTATAATAATCGTTTATCAAGGAACTTGAGCCCGTCTGCCAAGAGTGCTGACTATGGCAAATACCCTCCCTCGGGACGAGACCCATGTCCAGCAGTGGGCTATATACGGGCTGATGATGATGTGTAGCTTCTTGCTTAGAATAGACTACTCCAGATATTCCTATGGATGTTGTAAGAGGAGACTTCGAGACATACAACTAATGGATGGGCAGCAGAATCAATAAGCTCAAATATACTTCCACTTTACTCTCTCTTATCATTAATTCGCCTGCCAAGCGTGGTGATTACGGCAATATTTCGAAACGACCCTTGCTCGGCACGGTCTGCTAAATATTAAGGCTGGAGCTCTGCTATTTTTACGCCCGGTGAAGTAGCAAAAGCCTCGTGGCTAACTACGTAAGTCCTTCATAAAAAAAAGGTCTGCTAAAGGCCCATGTTCAGCCGTGGACGTTCAAATGTTCTTATAAATTTGAATCATGTTCTTATGATGCGTCCATTTCTTTACCTACCAGCAGTTTAAGAGAGGTGTCTCACCTCTGAGAAAAACAAAATTGTGAATATGTGTACAGTATGTGACTTTGCCATGCTGAACTTTTTGTTTATTTGATTAATCTAGATACTAATTTTATGAAGAATTAAAGTTTATGATTTTGTATGTTCGGCGCTATTTTCGATAGTATTGATCCGATTTTGATTTTTTTTTCTTTTATTTTAAGACGACGTTTTGACGGAAGCGGGATTTAAGGGGGCGAAACCACGCGGTGTTGCTAGTTAAACCTATGTACAATGTGTTTACTAAGTAATACTCAGTGAAATGCGGATTAGAGAATCGTATGTAACTTGAACTAATGTTTACTTTAAACTTCCGTTAAGAAAGTTGATGTTTCCCCTAATTACACCCGAGACCGGGGTCATTTTAAGATGGTATGTTAATCATGAAATGATGAATGATTAAGTTGTGGTATTACATTTGACAGTGATAGAATGGATTATATAAGATTAGCTTCCTGCGAGCAGTTTCACCCGCGTAACTTCCGTTCCCGTAGGAACTATATAATTAAATATAGTCTGTAGACTTCCTTGATAAATGGGCTACCTAACAATGAATTTTTTTTTTAATCGAACCATTAATTCCTATGAGTAGCGCTTTCAAGTAAACAAACAAATTCTTCAGCTTTATATATAAGTACTAGCGGCCCGCCCCGGCTTCGCACGGGTGTACTTTTATCCACCCTACCCTACCCCTACCCTACCCCTACCCTACCCCTACCCTACCCCTACCCTACCCCTACCCTACCCCTACCCTACCCCTACCCTACCCCTACCCCTACCCTACCCTACCCCTACCCTACCCCTACCCCTACCCTACACCTACCCTACCCTACCCCTACCCTACCCTACCCCTACCCTACCCCTACCCTACCCTACGCCTACGATACCCTACCCCTACCCTACCCTACCCTACCCCTACCCAAAATCCTATGTCCTTCTCCCAGTTCTTAGCTACCTCCCTACCAATTTTCAGCCAAATCGGTTTAGCCGTTCTTGAGTTATAAATAGTGTAACTAACACGACTTTCTTTTGTTTTTAAAATGTATTCTGCTATTCGGGACGTAAACAAATCCAACAAATCAAAAACCATGGCAATCGGTCCAGCCGTTCTCGAGTTATAAGTGTTGTAACAAACACGACTTTCTTTTATATATATAGATAGAGCCATGAGAGCTTTGTAAATTAGATATGCCATCACTTTAATAGATCTAAGTATAGTGATTACGTTAGAAAATGGTTTTGATTTTAATTTTGTCGCACATAAAATAAAATGTTATAAAATTCGTGTTCTTTTTAATTTTTAAGGCCTTCCCTGAATATAGCTGTGCATTAGCAAGCACTGTATTGGTCTCATCTCTCTCTTGTATTGTTTTTTTTTTGTAAAGTCAAATTTATCATTTAATAGAATTTCCTTCGGTTACACTAGTGTTAAACGGATGGCATATATTTTGGAAAGACGTTATACATTATAACACTTCGTAAAGAGACTTCTGGGTACTGTTAAAATAACAGCATTTTTTTGTGTGACACAAAATGAAAATAGGAAAACAACGGAAAAGTTTATGAGTAAGATATATTGGTGTGATAACTTTTAGTCACTGCCTAAGGCCGAGGCCGCACTAATGCGATTGCGACGCGACTATGACGCGGCTGCAACGCGTCTGGGACGAGACTGCGATGCGATTACGAATTCATAAAAAGAAACCCACATAAAACTATTAAAACGCCCCTGCTTTACACGGGTACGAAAGTAACTAGTGTATACAATTATATACCAAAACTTTACGCAACAATCACTCCATCTATTGGTCAAAGGCTATGAGTTACTGTAATAATATATTTATATAAAAAAGAGGACCACACTGGCACGGACTGCAGCCACTAGGCAATAGGATTGGGACAGAGTCCAACGCGGTTTTCGGCCTGTCCATCAAGGATCCTAGCCTAGCTGACCTTCCAGATTCTCTGGCTATCTAAGTGGACGGCCCGGAGAAGGAACTCCGAAAGAAACTTTTACCGCCTTCTTTTGCTTGTTTTATCTTATTTCATGCAAAAGGATGTCGGCTAGTGAAGGTATACTAACTTTGAAGAGTAGATTTGTTGGTAGGGTTGCTGTTTCTTTACTATCGCCGTATCAGTACGGCCTTGGGTTGCCAGGTGGCCGGGATTCGTCTTGATTGTCCCGACATTTCATAATACGATGCCCAGACTCCAGACAAAATTCAAAATGTCCCGACAAATAGCTTCTTGTAAATTTAAAATGCTATCAAAAAAAGCCAAGTCTCTTAACCGTTCTTTTACCGTAAAAAAACTGTTGACTGAGTTGCGAGGTGGTTGCGAGACTTGGCTGTTTTACAAGATATGTTTTTGATTGACATAGAAATTTGATTTGAGATTTTTTTTCATTTGGCAACTCTTGTACGGCCTCAGCTTAAGTACTAAGACTCTGAGTACAATTACCTCAGACATAACATAACCACACATAATATATATATAAGTAAATACTTACGTACAAGAGCTATCTTCGTAGAAAGTACGTAATAGTATAAGTATTTACATCATATCATGTCGATTACACAAAGTGACATAACTCGATGATTTTTTGCTTAATAGCTAAAGGTGTTATTTCTTATCGTGTAATTAATTACTGATAAATGAATGTCTATTAGTTCTTTATTCTATCGTTTGAAGTATATTATATGACCAAATCGACCATCTTTTTAACTCGACACGGGACTTCTATACTTTCTTCTTCTTTACTTAATATATAAAGTTGAAGAGTTTGTATGCTTGAATCTCAGTAACTACTGCTCCGATTTGAAAAAATATTTCAGTGTTAGATAGCCCATTTATCGAGCAAGGCTTTATTTAATTATGAAATTCATACGGGAACAGAGTTACGCGGGAGAATTTTATAGAAGATCCATAAAAAAATTAAGCACGGAATAATATGAAATGTGTCGGATTTAGGTTATGATACAGTATTTGACAATAAGACGATGAAATAGTAATAAATAAACCATAGTCGAATTTTCAACACTGCGTACACTACTTGATAACAAATTAATAATATTAATCTTTTTAAAAATGTTTAATTTATAATATGAAAGCTAAATTCTAAATTGTATGTAACGGTATTGTTCAGTAATTAAGTATGCCAGTTTTTATGCCATGAGTACCTACTACATCCACCATATTTTTGCTAATTAACATTTAAGATTATGATTTATAATAATAGCCCCATATAATTTTACCTACAGCAAATTTCTTTCATCTTATTTTTTTACCGTTCCATAATTGGCATGAGTTAATGAAGCATTTCAACCAAAGATAGCCTTAAGTTGTCCACTATAAATAGTACGTCCTCACGTCTAGGTCACTTATACGAGCTTTATGTAGATTGTTAAAGGGATACCGCAGGCGAATGATCTTGGACATTCAGCTAAATCTATGATAATATAAATATATTTTTAAATGTTTTTGAAGACTTCATGGAAAAGTTTACCATATACTATGTTTCAAAATTGAGATTAATAATATTCGACCACCGTAGCTCATTGGTTAAGGCATTAGGGGCTTAAGCTAAGATGCAGGTTCACATCCTGCCGGTGATCGATTTTATTAATCTCAATTTTGAAACATCACTACATAGTATAAAACAAAGTCGCTTTCGCTGTCCCTATATCCCTATGTATGCTTAAATCTTTAAAACTACGCAACGGATTTTGATGCGGTTTTTTTAATAGATAGAGTGATTCAGGAGGAAGGTTTATGTGTATAATACATCAGCATTGTACCGGGGCGGTCGCTAGTAATATAATATACAGAAGTTTTTGTTTCGGACGGATATATGTAAGTAGCCGCGAGGCTTTTGCCACTTCTCCGGGCATATGAAACTGAAGAGTTTGTTTGTTTGGACTTGATAATCTCAGGAACCATTGGTATGATTTTGAATTTTTCAGTGTCATATATCCCATTTATCGAGTAAGGCTATAATAGGCTTTAATTATGAATTCCCATGAATTTAAACGAGTAAAACCAACGGGGAAAGCCAGTTTAATATAAATTTCATTTCATTTATACATATAACAATTTACCTTATTAAATTTATCTTAATATAAAAAGTTTTTTTTTTATATGTTCAATCAAGATTAAAATTAAATTAACTGAATTGTAAGATATGTTATCTTATAATTCAGTTATATATCTATAACATAACATAACGATAAACATATAAATACATAAATCATTAAGACATCTGTTATTATTCGTAATCCTACTAATATTATAAACGCGAAAGTTTGTAATTTATGTATGTATGGATGGATGGATGGATGGATGTTTGTTACTCTTTCACGCCAATACTACTGAACGGAATTGGCAGAAATTTTGCAACGGGTTAGGTTATACGCTGGATTAACATAAAGGCTACAAAACTTCACGCTACGACCCACTGGAGCAGAGTAACGCGGGTAAAACTGCGGGGCGCAGCTAGTTCATACAATCATTACATTTTCTATTAGGTAACACTTCACTCAATCGTGAAAGAGTAACAAACATACATCCATCCATCCTTACTCACAAACTTTCGCGTTTATAATATTAGTAAGGAGAGTAAGGATTGCAATGTCATTTCAGAGCAAGTTACTCCCAAGCCATTCAGTTTTTAATAGCCTATTTATCGAGGAAGGTTATCGTCACGCTAAGACTAATAAGGGTGCAGCACTAATGACGAATGTTTCAAAATTGGGTTATGCTAATGTAACTATTGCAAGTGGACAAAGTCGCGGAAACAAGCCAGTAACATAATATGTTTCACTTATGGACCAGGTCCCCCCTCGTCCTCCTGACCCTTAGTTTGCAAAAAACCATCCGATGCCCTCGTAGACCCGCGAACTGTAAAGTAGAGCGACAGTTGCACAAAAAGCCCCCAAAAAAGAAATTAAAAGTCATAATCCCTCAATCTCTAACCAGCGACCGCCCTGAGCCGAGGTCCAAGCCCCACAGGGGGCGCCCTCTTGCGCAGGTTGCTTAGTTTGTAGTTTTAAACCATTTATTAAGGCTGGAGCTCTTTTCGCCTTTATGCCCAGTGAAGTAGTAAAAGCCTCGAGGATATCTACGTACGTCCATCAGAAAAAAAAAACACTTATGGACCATGGCCTTAAGTAAATTTTATCAAGTTGATCATATGTGGAAGTCCATCGTCCATATAAATACTCTTCCGATATAATTAAATCAACTGGTAGGCCTCGGTGTCCCTACAAGTGTATATGACCTAGCAGGGTCAATAAAATACACATATATGGAAAGAAATAAGGATAAAGCGGTACCTTGGGTTTATATCTGAAATGGATCTAATCTTATGAGTCATTTACGGATGAGGAATATAGTGAATGTCCTATTTATATAACGTGACATAGATAGTGTAGATAAATTTAAACATAAGGATGAAACATATGTTTTTTTTAACAAACTCACATTGTTTTAAATTTTTAGTAAGGCGGGAGGAATATAGTCTCCTAACAATTACTTGTGCTTAAAATTACATGCTGCTTCAAATAGGTACAATATATGTAAAAATTTTGGTTAGAATTCCCATTAATATGAAGTTTCCGTAATTATGAAGTCAAGATTTGTATAAAATATTGGTCGTATTTTATTTAGATTCATATTAATTATTTTATATAATGACATTGAAAAATCTACGGGGAAAGTCTCTGAGATATTTTCTATTCAGAGAAAGTTACGATTTCAAACAAATTTCCGAAGCCGTCCAATTTATTTCAGTATAATATTATTGATAAACGATAGACCGATGCCAGACTATAAAAATACATGCTGCTGATTTGCAATAACAACGACACTTGAAAATTGCTCCGAAGAGTTTGAAACATCAAAAGCCATTTTCTCAATATCGTACTTCACGCCAATCAACGTACCTTCACTGTTTAACATTCATTTAATAACAAAATATAGTTGTTATATTTACATATTATTGATAATGGTAACGTTATCGAAATAAATCAAATCTTTCAATACAATATTATCAATTGTTTATTGTTGTTGATAAACCTTCAACAGCTTGTCAGCAGAAAGTTAGATCTGAATTCGTTTATTATATTAATTTTTAATGTTATTTACATTTACCATTTTATATTTTCATATCTCAGTACAATGATGGAATACCAAATCTATATTTTTCTTTTTAATTAATCTAATAGTAATACTACTTAAAGCAACCTTGATTATACTAATGTCAGACTGCTTAAATTGTTAAAATATCAAAAATGTTAGTGAGGAAAATAATATTAACAAAAAATCTTACCAAAATCAAAATTTATCGTGTTCCACAACGTTCTACACACGACTGTCAAAAATATAACACGAACTGTCAATAGATTTCATCAAAATCTATTTCAAACTAACCTAAATTTAATGATATCCATTAACTTTTAACTTCATTGGAATGTACGTAACTATTATTGCAAAAAAGTCTTTAAACTAGACATCATTATATTAATACCTATTTTTCAACTTTCGCGATTTGATACACAAAGACTACCCACTGAACCACAATTATAGTAACACGTTTATCAAGCACGGTACAATTTTAAGGTAAGTTTATTAGCCCGTTATCGTCCTCTACTGAACATGGGCCTCCTCTTTAATAGACCTTGGCAAGTCAGGGTTGTTGAAGGTTATTGCCAAAATCACCACCCATGGCAGGTGGATTAGTGATCGCAGTAGAATGGGATTATCTTTGATCTGATAAATGCTGCTGCCCATCCATCAGGTGTCTGTCCCTTAGTCAAGAAGCTGATAAAGACATGCGAGGAATATGCTTGTGGTCACGGTTTATTGTATAACGTTAAGAAGAGCCAGTGTATGATCTTTGAGACCGTCAGTGCGAAATGTCCTGGGATCATACCACCTGTCAAGCTCTATGGTGTTCCTCTGGAAAGGGTAAGTCAATTTAAATACCTAGGGCATGTTTTAACTGTAAACCTCACAGATCACGCAGACATGGAAAGGGAGCGGAGGGCGTTGTCTGTTAGAGCGAATATGGTCGCCCGCAGATTTGCGCGGTGCTCAGGCGAGGTAAAAGTTACGCTCTTTAGAGCGTACTGTACTTCGCTATACTCGTGCAGTTTGTGGGCACACTACTCTAAAAGAGACTACAGCGCCCTCCGCGTCCAATACAATAACGCGTTCAGGGCTGTGTTGGGGTTGCCCCGGTACTGCAGCGCGTCGGGTATGTTCGCAGAAGCGCACACCGACTGCTTTCATGCGACGATGCGTAAGCGAGCCGCGTCTATGGTGCGCAGAGTGCGAGCCAGCTCCAACACCGTTTTGGCGATGATTGGGGGAAGGCTGGACTGCCCTTTCATCCGGCATTGTTCCAGCAGACATGTACCTATGCCAATGCTGGAGCGAAATTTATAACTTTATTTTATTTTATTTTGATTTTGATTTTATTGTAATTTAATTTTTGTGATTTGAATAATGTTATTTTATTATTTAATTTATTGTATTTGTAATGAATTTATTGTATTTAATTTTAATTTAATTTTATACCAATGTTATTATTATTATATTTTTTTTTTTTTGTGTGTTTCTTTATATGGGTTATGATTGCCTGAAATAAATGAAATTTTAAATTTAAATTAGTCGCCTCTTAGGACACCCACAGGAATATATGGGGTGGTCTATTCTAAGCCGGCATTTTAAGGTAAATCGTAATATTTTTATTTATTCGACATTTCGACGTTGGTTCACCACCATTTGTGTTCGCAGATATAAAGATTTTCTTTACCGTCAAGCAACATTTCGACAATGGTTATACATCGGTCGGTATTGAGAGGGGGAATCTCTTTACTGAGGTAAGATCACCAACTTCAGTTTTCGCTCCATATTTCGATAAGCTTTTTTGGCGTTTCGTCTCTTTTCAAATTTCGATTCACTGCCAATGTCAAAGTTACCATGGATGTCTTAATGGCCCCGGTTGACTGTATATTGATTTAAACATTTACTGCCAGTATCACGAATAAAGTAACAATCGGATGAGCAATAAAAACGCCTTTTAATCTCCACGTTAAATCATGTGTGACTTACTAGCTACATACAATAAACGACTAGGTACGAATCGGCCCACGTACAGTAGAATTCCGTAGTAAGTCATGCGGAATAAAACTTTTTCAATGTAGTTCTAAATAATAAACATCATCTATAATAATCGTATATCAGGGAACCAGCATTTTGTTGTGTATTACAACAAAAAACTGCGGTCAGCAACCCGACTGCCAAGCGTGATGACTATGGTAAATACTCTCCCTCGGGAGGATGCCCATGTTCAGCAGTAGACGTTATACGGGCTGATGATGAACATAGTTTTTAACTAAAGTAGTATTTCTTGTGTCCCGTTAATTACAAAAATCTATACTATTATTATTGATACATAGATTAGATAGAGAGATTAACATTTTTGGATTTGAGTATTTCATCATCATCATCATCAACAGCCCGTTGACGTCCACTGCTGAACATGGGCCTCCTCTTAACAGACCTTGGCAAGCCAGGATCGTAGAGGGATATTGCCATAATCACCACGCTTGGCAGACGGATTGGTGATCGCAGTAAGATGCAAATTGATTTGAGCTAATAGATGCTGCTGCCCATCCATCAGCCATATATTAGTCGCCTTTTACGACACCCATGGGAGGACATGGGGTGGTCTATTCTAAGCCGGAAACCACACGGCATGAGTATTTAGGAGTGCAAAAACTATGCTGTTCTCGAGTTTTCTAAAAACATACATTTTAAATTATTGATACGGTTTAGTACCTTCCAGAATTACTAGTGCGATATGCAAAAATATTTTAGCTATCCCACATTATTCGATCTACTAGAAGCTCTTCTTTGTTTGAGACTTTTTCTTTTAACTTACAGAGAGTATCTGGTACGTTGTTCTTCGCGTTTCTAAAAATATGTAATAGAACTCAAACTGATGTGATAGCTGATTTAATTTCGAATGAAAACGACTGAAACGCAGGTAGAACATAATACTAAGTTCGTCAGACAGGATGGCCATGACAAAACTTTCAACTGTACATGTCTTTTACGGAACCCTAAAATAGCCAGCCCTACGGTAACACAAGGACAAGGTTAGGTCACGCGGAAGCGATCGAGTCGCCTGATGGCGTTCACTCGCAATGAACTGTGAAATTAAACAGCTGTTGTATAATCAAGTTTAATCATGGTTTTCGTGTGAATTAAGTGTTAATTAGCTGTCGTAGAGTTTATTTTTTTGGAGATGAGATCACTTAGTACTGGAGTCGCTTATTCTGGAGTCTATTTTCACGGAAAATGTACGTATAATGTACTAAAGTTAGGATCTTGTCATCAGTATGTATAATTGTTTGTTATGAATTAAATCAAAAACGATAGGATCGATTCTAAAAAAAAATGTTATTAATAAGCTACGTGGGTTAATCAAAAACCATTTGAAATTTATATGTCAATCCCCGTAGGAGCCTCATGTTTTAGATTGATAAGTTTTGGAACTCTGCCATCTCTTGTCTGAGTTTCTATATAAAACATTAATGTTATTTATTTAAAGAAAAACGCTGATATGATATCAGGAAAGTCTCACCTGCCTAAAAAGCATGCTATCAAGGGAAAAATCAATTATTATTAATCGTTCTGGAATGTAGATTTAATTACATGTTTATGTAAATCCTAAACTGGATGGATGAATTAATATTTGCTACTCTTTCACGCAACAGCTACTGGATACTGGATAGACTTGGCCGATTTTTCGCGCTGGCATTTGTTATAAGCCAGTTTAACATCATGCTACCACACACTCTAAGGTGGTTAAAGATTCGAGAACGTTCGTATAATAAGTTATAACTTCGCATAAAATGGTTTTCTTTTGCTTTTAATTATGGAAGATGCGTGGGACGACCCTCTAAAATCTGACCCATAAATAATGTGAAGACAACAAGATTTAGATATAGATTGATTGACCTCTGTCGCCTATTGATAACTGATGTGTGAACAAGTATAAAGGTCAGTGTAGTGACATGAATACTGCGTCATTTTGAAGGACAATCCTTACTAATATTATAAACGCGAATAATTATTTGCAAGTATACATGGAACTTGGATGGATGGATGATTTTTACTCTTTCACGCAAAAACTACTGAATGTATTTTAATGATCATCATCATCAGCCCGTATAACGTCCACTGCTGAACATGGGCCTCATCCCAAGGGAGGGTATTTGCCATAGTCACCACGCTTGGCAGGCGGATTAGTGACCGTAGTATTATGTCATAATACAGAGGGAAATGCTGCTGCCCGTTGATTGGTATATAATTGTTATAGATGATGTTATAACAATCAGGACGGGCTTAACGTGCTTTCCGAGGCGGCGGCGTAGTCGCGGAGGCGTAGTCCCTCTACCAACTAGACCCGGTAAGAAATCTTAGAATTTACACAAAGATTTCTTCACCGGTGTGGGGATCGTACCCACGACCTCCGCGGCTTAAAGCGAGACATACCGCGCTACGCCACGAAGGCTGTCATTTTAATGATATTGTGCAATGATATACCTTATACATCAGCATAACAGATATTTAACTCAGGCTATAAATAATAATGAAATTTCCAAAAAACCCTAAAAATATTCGGTTGAATCGTTATAAAAATCTGAATTGTCTTGAAAATTATTATTCAAGACAATTTGGTAATTATTTATAGAGCTGCGGGGGATTTACCGAACAAAAATCATTGTCTATGCTATCGCGGTTTTCAACCATCCAAAGACAAAATATATTGGTTTTAACTTGTTTCCCTAGTGTGGTACTAGGGAAGTCAATAATTTAGCTGCGGGGGACTTACAGACACTTTATTCAAGGACACAAAGCAAACCTATATCTGAGTTATACAAATAATTGTCACAGAACAACACGTCTAAGACCCACTGAGCCACTGGTGGAATATTTACAATCTGTCGCGGAAGCAATTTAACACTAATTGTGTTTAATCTTGTACTACAATTAAATAGACCAGTCACATCTGCATCGCAGATCTCAAGAAAGGCGACTTTCTCGATTCTCTGGAAAATGCGATATCTCTTTGGGAATAACACACAATACCCTTATTGTGTACTTAACCAAGATAACTTGACCTGAAACTGTGGGAATTTGGACTTTATGGTGTACGTAATAAGGTGTATGGCTGATATGTTAGTTGGTGACCCAACATGGTTGATGGCAGCTCGTTAGTGCCGTGGCATATGTGACACTTTTAAAATTTAATTCCAGTAAGTGATTAGAGTTGGTCGTTGTTCCCAATTACTGTTAACAAGGTTTTGCTAAATAAATTTACTAGACTCTTTGTAAATATTTATTTAAAAACACAGTCGGACACAAAATCTTTGTGTAGATTCTAAGAATTATATTCGGGTCTGGTTCTCTGTGCCCCAGAAAGCACGTAAAGCCGTTTGTCCTGATTGTTATTACATCATCTATGAGAAGTATACCAAGGAACGGGCAGCAGCGTTTCCATGTGTGTTACAAGATAATACTGCGGTCACCAAGCCTCATGCCAAATATGTCAAAACCCTCGCTCGGTAAGAGGTCCATGTTCAGTAGTGGACGTACCTAATACAGGGTACAACGATGATGATAGTAACAAAGATTGAGAAGGTAATATTGCGTTGGTTTGCTCTTCTTCAACTGAAGATTCTTGTAAAGATCTCTTTAAAAAAATACATTTGGCTCTCTTCTTTACATAAACTATACGTGCAAAATTTCATACGTAGGTACGCTCCGTAGGGGCAATTTTCGTAAAACAGGGTAAGTACAGAGTTTTTAGTTTACATATTAATATGTAGATATTACCTACGTAGTCTATAAAATAGATACCTACTGTAAACCATTAATCCTCCGTTAAAGCTCCGAACAAAAATCATTGTCTATGCTATTGGAGTTGTCAACCATCCAAAGACAAAACATATTGGTTTTAACTTGTTTCGCTACATAATAATCAACTTGGAATTATTTATTGATTTTTATTACATTTTTATTGTTGTTTGGCACTCAATAAATATTGAACAAGCCTAATCTTTGATTGACATTTTAGAATATATTTTCACTGTAACTGACGTAAGTACTCTGGGTTGCCAGATTAGAAACTGTTCCATTATTTTTCAAATTCCTTGTACTCTAGTGATCTTTAATTCATTGAGATATCGTAAATTTTGTGAAAGTTATCTCAAATATAAAAGCATTATTGATTACTAGCTTCTTACCGCGACTTCATCCACATTAAATAAGGAATTAGTAGTATTTATGTTTCTAATAAAACTTGACCGCACCACGGTATTTTAATTATTATATCGTCGGCGATAGTGTGATACCGCCTAAGTGACAACATCTAATAAGGTTGAAAATCAAATGTTGCAAATTAGTATTTCGCAAACAACAAAATATTTGTTAGTAAACAAATAAAATATTTCTTGGCGGACGAAATTGCACCTTTTCAGTAACATTATCATCGACGATATATTGGTGCGGTGTTATTTTAAAACTGTAATATCTTCTAAAATATTCATTAATATCATTTGATGTGCAAGGCGGGTTTGTTCTAAATCTAATGCTTGTTATGAATGACAATTTATTGGGATACTGATTAGTAGTAAAAGTAAGCGCCTTATATTGCTGGGTCCAAGGAAATAAACAAGTATTTACCTATAACGTAAAGTATTTAGTGTCAACTCTTGTTTATAGATACCTGCGAGGAATACGAAATTAATGGCTTTCTGTTATACGATATTAATGCAATAATAATAATTTTAATAATTAATTAGTCATAAAGATTAACTTTCCTTATTTATTATATTTCCTTATTTTAATACGTGATAATTTTTTTAATAAATTTATATTTAGTATTTATAAGGTAACTGTGTCTATTACTTTTATGATATACTGCTACACTTATTGTAATATCTAACATATAGATATTTTTTATAAAATGAGGAAGCTTGATAAGAACATTAGGTAGGTACTTAAAAAAAAAACTATGTGAATATATTGTGAACAGATATATATTGACTATTGACTATGGCACACGGTCAGACGCCAGTCGACAGATATCCGGGAACGAGAGCGGACATCTTCTAGGGAGGAACCAATAAATGCGCGCTGGATTTTATACAGTTGCATTTCCCGGAGCACCCCGTTTAGTGGGACCTCCTCGTGGATCAGCGATCATCGCTACGGGGGAGTTTCCTTCATTCCCCACCACTGCGGCGGTGGGTAACTAATTCCCTTTTAAAATAATGAAGACAATAAACATAAATATTATGTACTAGGAGTTTTAAATGTAGATAAATAACTAGTTCATTCATTTAAATAAGATTTGAAACTGCATTTCGTCCATAGCCCATTCGGCCACAGTGATACCCAAACGGGCATCGAAATTTATCCATTTCTTTATAACTTTTTTCGAAACCTTGTGTGGTCCAAATTTAACAATCTTAATTTTTTAAATTTAGTAGATGTGTATTCTGTACCTTTAACTGTTCAAAAAGTAAAAGTAGTTCAATAATGTTTTTGAACACTATACTCTCACGAGTTCTGATATATTAAAAACGTACATTCCACACATTTATACTAAACGCACTCTGACTTAAAATAAGTGTACAAATTGGGTCAAATATTTGTCGCGTGCGGATATCGTAACCACAAGCGTTTAACTAATAGTATAGTGTATTGCGGTTACTCCTACGTACAATATATATTGATAATAAGTATACCACGCACTGCAGTATTACTATATGAATAAACTTTCTGATGCCCCTCGTTTAGAACCGTAGTAGCCTAGACGCCCGCGAACTGTAAAGTAGCAACAGTTGCAAGAAACTACCCTAAAACAGTAATAGTCATAATTCCTACATTCTCCCGCCAGCGACAGCCCTGAGCGCGAGATTTAAGTCTCACAGGAGGAGCCCTCTTGAGTAGGTTGCTTGGTTTTATAGTTTGAAAACCATTTTAATTAGGCTGGAGCCCACTTCGTCTGGTGAAGAAGCAAAAGAGTTTTTTTCAAACTTTTCGTCAGAAAAAAGTAGCAGTACATATTCAAAAGCAAATCAATAAGACTATGCCACTGTTTAAAATTACTTTTATTATTATGTTCAATTGGTCTCAACGTAAAATGTAGTTTTTGCCAAATGTCCTTTTCGCCAAAGTCCGTTCTGACAATGTTAGTTACTTATGTAAATTTTTTATATAATTAACAAATTGCAGTTAATAAACAAGTTATCTACTATTTAAATGTTGTCGTATCTTTATATAAGCGACATTCCAAATTCTCTCTCATTCGAAAATCTCAAAAATTTTAGCAAAACTTTTCATAAACATTCATTCGATTAAATAAATAGAGAGACAGAAAGAGATACGAGATGAAAATCAAAGTTTATTTCTAAAATTTTTAATGTGTTAAATGTATACAAATCGTGCAAATGGCGACATTACAGTTCTTTCTTTCAACGCATTTAACTTGCATACAAAACATATAAAAAAATTAAAAAGCACATAGCGCCACTTAGCTAGTGAAAATTATAATAAATAAGACCGTCCGTAATAAGACTCACTGAGAAAATGCACAATGTTCAATAAAAAACATAACTGCATATTAAAAACTGAGTTATCAAGATTCTTCACTGAGTTAATTAGCCTGGCCTACATTTAGAAGAACACGTAGATCACCAGTACAGCTCATTAATCCATTTTTAATGAAGAACAAAACCACATAAAACTGAAATCGCGAGTATACAGCCTATATCATAATGACGTATCATAATTATGCAAATGTATTCATTAAAAGTGAAAACATAATCTAACGAGTTTCTCATTAAGATAGATAAGTTTATATATAAGGTGCGTTCACAGTATATGCCGTACATTTAACAACAGTTTTTATCACCCTGAGGTTTAACCCTGTTACTCCAGTCCAGTCTACACCAGTCTTCTCCAGTGGATCGGAGCGTAATTTTTTGTAGCTTATATACTTATCCAGCTTATAATCTATTCCCCTGCAAACATTCAGCTGAATCTGTTCAGTATTTTTAGCATGAATGAGTAACAAACATACTTATAAACTTTCATGTTTTTGGTAAGGAAAATGAGTATGTTAGTGAAGAAATTTAATCTGAAATGATAACTTGTATTTATCTAATATAAAATAAAACTAGGAAATAATCAAAATTTGTAATAAACATTTTGCTATACTAATATTATAAATAGGAAAGAATTGATTTTTTGTTTTCAATTAATAGTCTCTGAAACTAATGGACAGATTTCAAAAAATATTTCACCACTAGAAATCTGCGTTTTCCAGACTTCTTGTATAGTATGTTACTTAACATAGGCTATATTTGATTATTAAGTTCCCGCGGGAGCTACGCGGGAAGGTAGTTTTGAATAGGTCTGGGCTGGAAGCATCTCTTGGTACATCGCCAAGTGAGGAGGTTGCACTGCACTACTCGATTGTATTATTATATACTAGCTGCGCCCCGCAGTTTTACCCGTGTCACTCTGCTTCAGTGGGTCGGAGCGTGATATTTTGTAGTAGCCTATGTGTTAATCTGGCTTTTAAACTATCCGCGTGCAAACTTTCAGCCAAATCCATTTAGTAGTTTTTGCGTGAAAGAGTAACAAACATTCATCCATCCATACATAAAAACTTTCGTCTTTATAATATTATGAGCATTAAGTAAACACATTATATTTCTTAAGAAAAATTCTCAAACGTAATCATTATCCATGACACTATTTACTGTTAAAGGGATGGCGTATATTTTGGAAGCACCTTATATTTTCTTTCATAAGTAGGTATGTGACTCGTGATTGCATTTCTAGTAAATGTGAGTACCTACTCGTATATGAATGTCATTTAGTTTACAAATGAATCCGGTTGTAGAGCCCTCGTTAACTTGATCTATGTGTATATCAAGCTTGCGCCCGCGTCTTTCATCCGCTATTGGTCTTCCTTGATAAATGGTGTATGTAACTTTCATAGTTCATTGTCCCTCAACTGTCAGCGACTGCCCTGAGCCGAGGTCGAAGTCTCACAGGGGACGCCCTCTTGGGTAGGTTGCTTAATTTGTAGGTTTTAAGCTATATAATTAGGCTGGAGCTCTGCTTGCTTTTATGCCCGGTGAAGTAGCAAAAGCCTCGTGGAAAACTACATATATCCGTCCGAAAAAAACTATTATTAAGTAAACGCTAATTGATAATTTTCGTCATTTCACGCCATCCTTATCATAATTTTTATTTCTTTTTGTAATTTTTATTCCATCCTGAGGTTGGCTGGAACAGATCGCTGATTGCGATAATACTGCCGATTGTACATTCTTCTTCATCACATTCTTTGTTTTTATTATCCTGTACTGTGTCTTCATTGTACACCAGAATATCTGGTGTACAATGAAGAGTATTTATGTTTATGTACTTCAATAGATGATGAAAACAAAAACAAATTAAATCCGGAAGAACGTAATTAACTCGATTATTAATGGAGTATTGATAACAAATGTTAGAAATGAAAGCATTGGTGGCTCACAGTTCAGATATAATTAGTCAATCTCGTTTTAACGCGGCGCGAGGTGCGCGGGCGCTCATTATCTCTCAACTAGTAATGATTTGGAATTGACACGGTGCCGTAACAATATAAAACTAATACCCGGTTCTTAAAATATCAATTAAATCAACTACAATAGTTCTTAACTTATTTATGTTGTTTATGGAATTAATTAAAACGAATAATAATAAAAGTAAACTAAAAGTTATAATGTGCATCTAAATAGTGCTCTAAATCTCTAAAGCTCTAAATAGTGTGCTTCACTTTCAAGCCAAATTAAGTATTAGAATCTTAAATTAAAAATTCTTTTACATCCAAAATTGTATTTGTCGTTTTCAACAAAAATACATATCAAAAGCATAATTCTGACATTTTCATACACAAATAACCAATATCTGTAGAATAAATGTGATTGCTCCATTGTGCCAGAGTTTATTGTTTATTATTTATTTATTATCTGCAGAATAACACAACAAAATTAAATTTAAAATGTTCATAATTAAAAATGTCAAAGTTTTGGAATACTTCTCTTTCTCTCACCTACCAATTTTAAAGAGCAACAAAAGATATTAAATAGCAAACATTTTCATTTTAATAACGCAAAACGATATGACGTCTTGTATATTCTATCTAAAAGGTAATGATTTGCTAATCATACTACGAGCAGAGGGTTTACCCACCTTAGCCCCCTGAGTGTTCCCCCAAACGCCAATAATGGGAACACCGGGAACTAATACCTACATGACATCTCGCGGGGACCTGCTAAATACATTTCTTATACAAAAAAGTACATAAAACATCTTATGATCTTACAATTAAGCTACACATAAATACTAATATCGTTCAACTAAATAAAGTAACTGTCTCATAAAATTCAAAAAACATAATCTCATTCCCGCTGTGCGATAATTGAACATAAATAATACACGATCTGTAAACGATATGTTACATTAAACACATGTTATGATACGATCCGGTGTGATAAACGGCTGTAGTACTATCAGGCTACTTTTACTTTATATCATGCCGAGAAAGCGCTTCGATGATAAACGTTCACGCGGCACCTATGTCTCATACACCCACATTACACACATTAATAACCTTTATTACTATCGCAATAAAGTCCAAAATCATTATCGAATAGGCGTGGTCAATTGACAGACCTGATATCCTTTATAATTACGATAATGTTCGGTAGTTTCTTCAAGACTGATGACTCGTCCGCTTTAAAAACATATAGCTATTACATAACTGTCTTATAATAAGGACGGATGACTTCAGAAGCATTTGGTTTTAAGTGCCAGGTTACGATAAAGGCACATAGGTACGATATTTCTGACGTATAATGGCACTTCCGACCTTATGCTTCTGAGCTCGAGAAATATATACTCCATTCAGATAGTATTATACCATTAAATATTAGCTCTTGGAATGTAATTGGCCATTACAAATAAATTTCAATGCCATTATTATTTCTCTCGACTCTAAGTTGTGGGCTACCGAAGAACTTTACAACGAGGATACCAATAAAATACGTATCGAATTGAATCTTATAGTTTAAACAATATAAAATTTATTGTTTAATAAACGCGGGTACCAGGAAGCCAGAGGATCTAGGAGGTTGTACAATGGCTATAACGCAAGCTACCCACTTGCGTGAGATTGCGCGCGGGCCCGCTCCCACGGGCGCCCGATGCCCGCGTCCGATCCAACACGATTATTTACGATGTAACCCGAACGGAATGCACTTGCTTGTTTATTGGCAGATTTGAATTTAGAATTCGATTTATTAGTCGAGTTCAGAAGGGTCAGACGGTTGGTGAAAACGATGCAGTTATGGGGACATGCAGAATTAGATGCGTCACTTGGGTGGGTACATCTAGGGGTTAAGTTATATTAAGGAGATAAATCTTGAACACTTCTTACTCCATATGAATTGAACCATGGCGTGTGTATTACAACTAAATTAACAAACACCGTTAGCACTTGCATGACTCTATCTCATTATGGTGATAGGAATATAACTACAGTAGGTATTACCAAAAACTAAATGTACGTAGTTTTTTTTTATTACTAGCAGAGTTTCCTACACTACTAGTATTCTTGTCAATCCTCTAATGCCTCGTGCTAAGCTAAATACTTGTGTTATGAGTGGGTCCGTCTTACTAACATTTCCCGTACACTTTTCTAAACAATATTTTTATCTCTTTACCTTATTTATTTAAAGAATATAATGAAAAAACGAATATACCAAATTATAGCACTAAGTTATGCGCGTCCATTAATTGAGACGATCACATTAATATATTTATGCAAAAAATAAACGCTTTAAAATTATATATATAACAAGTGACCAAAACATTCCTTTTATGATTTGTTACACATAAATCATTCAGCATTAAATTATCTACTGAATATAGTCATTAACTAACTCGTAGAGCTATCTTCGTGTAAAACGTGGGTAATTTATTAATAAATATTTCTTCAATGATCGTAATGTTCTCATAAAGTTATTTTCCTTAAATCGTTTTTCTAATAAACTTCATAAATATAATCCATTTGAGTTAGGAATGTGGATAAATCAGTCAGTCAGTCACTATTTGACTTAGGAATGGATGAAGGAGTGACTGCTAATGAGATTAACAGTCCAAAAATTAGGTCACAATCCGCCTGCCAACCGCGGCAACACCCTCCGCCAGGAGGAGGACATTATACGGGTTGATTATAATGATGATGATGAAGTTCAGGACATTGAGTAAATCTAACGAATTGAGCGTAACTCAAGGGCGTGGAAGCAAGTATATATGTATGAGCCTGCCTTGCCTGAAATAAATGGTAAAATAATATCGCGGCCGAGACTATATTAATCTAAAAGGAAAAATTATAATAATATAATCAATGTTATGCATTTAGGTGGAATGAAGTAACGCCACCGGTTCACAATAATATTAATTAAATCATTAGCACATCAAACTTGACTGAGAAATTGTATTGGATGCCAATTGTGTAACATTTGGTTTCGTATTCTAGTTTATCGTAGAATAACATATTTTTTTTGCAACTTTAGGACTGACACTCATTAAAATGAATATCTTAGTCCTAAATTGCTAATTTGTTTAAATAATTCTCAAACCAAACTTGCATAAAAAGAACAACTTCTTTATTGTAGGAAAAAGTTATAATTCCTTAATTTTCCCTCGGACGCCTCTTGCGGAGCTGGCTAATGATGTAGTATTTAAACGATTTTATGGGGCTGGAGTCCAGCTTGCGCATATGACCGCTCAAATAGTCCCGAGACTTCATATGACCACCCGAAAAAAAAAGTTAGGCCCAAAACAGGTGTGACCAATATGAATAGCCTTGAAAAGAATTCAACGCGCTCAGTCTCAAGGTAATGATTTATTCTACATTAATGTACAATCAGCATCTTATGCTAAAGTTTAACTCCCGTATGAAAGAGCAACACTTGACCCTATGAGTTTACTTGGGAATGTCACTTTGATGATTTCTATTACCATAGCAATAGAGACCACGACAGCCAAGGTCCAAGTCCCACAGGAGGCGTTTTCTTGCGCGCGTTGCTTAGTTTGTCGTTTATAAACCATTTTATAAGGCTTCTTGGAGGAGCGAAACAAGTGTCGGGTCTTCGGTTGGTTATTGAATTTTTGCACGTTTTCTTTTTAATTCCTGCATGTTGTGCATATTTTTTGCAGGCGGGAGGACGGTGCAATAAAGGCATCCCAGCATTTTGACACATTTTTTAGCGGAATTAACACTAGATATTTGGTTTTTAATTTAAATTAGTATGGAGATCCGCAAAGTAACGCCTGATTCCTGATGATGGGCTATCTAACAATGCAATGTTTTTTCAAATCGGACTTAAAGTTTCTGAGTTTAGCGCGTTAAAGCAAACAAACAAACACACTCTACCTTTAAATATGAGTATAGATTATTGCTTTCATAATTTTTTTTGAACTTGATTCTAATTATCACTATTACTAAATATATGATACGCATCTTTTTAATAGTGAATGATATATCTAAATTAGTTCAGTAATTGTGTAATTGCCAGCGATAAACTTAGTGTTAAGTTTATCGCTTACAACGAAGCAAATATTTTCTCTTATTAAGAACGACTATAAAAAAGTAGTACAAAGCTGACACTTACATGCAAATTTACTATAATTGAGCTAATCTTAATAATAAAACTGAGAGAATAAATTAGAAATTGAAATTCAAGTAACATACTTCATACACATAATGTATAATTTCAATGGTTTAACTAGAGCATGACTATTATTTAGAATAAGAATATAACTAACCAAATTAATTGCAAGTACCTAAGTATTACAATGAGGCGTTGTCTGCTTAATGCGCTATAATATTTCGCTATCTTAGATCTTATTAGCCTGAAAACAGCCAGATTACTACCTGAGTTTATACACACTACGAGTATTCTTGTTAACCTCTTATGATAAGCTAAAATGCTTGTGTTACGAGTGGGTTCATGTCGGTAGTGCAATGGGACGAACTAGTGAACCACATGATCGCAAGTCCGACGCAGTAGCCATTGGGCTTCTTCCGCTTGAAAGAGTGTGTGGTGTGAGTGTGTGTGCGGTGAGGAGGAGTGGTCAAGGAAGGAAAAGATGTACTTCGAGGCGGGACGACCATTATTTACAACTTCGAGTTCGTAGGGATACGCGGTTAACGGCTGTGGAAGCCCGAAATGAACTTGAAATCGCTCTAGGTGTACGAGTAAGTGAGCGTACAGTTCGTAGAAGATTTGAAGAAGTTGGTATAGGTTCGTAGATACCCGCCAAAGCTCCAAAACTTAAGAGACACCACCGCACAAACCGATTGACTTTTCACGTGAACATCGCCATTGGGGTTTAGATGAGTGGAGACAAGTTCTCTTCACTGATGAGTGCAGACTTCTCTTAAATGACATCGATGGAAGACGGCGAATATGGAGACGTAAAGGAGAACGTTACATTCAGTCTAACTTTAAAAATACAGTGGCATATGGGGGTGGCTCAATTATGGTGTGGAGTAGGATATGTTTGGGAGCGAGAGAGATTTTAGAACAACACATTGTGCCATTTGCCCCTTTTATTGGTGAAGGTTTTATTCTAATGCAGGATAATGCCCGGGCTCATACTGCTGGCTCATTACAAGAATATCTAAACCATGTGTACATACCGGTGATGCAGTGGCCAGCAAGATCCCCGGACATGAATCCGATAGAGCATGTGTGGGACTTTCTTAACAGAAGCGTAAAATCCAGAATGAAATCTTCACCAAATCGATAATAAAAGACGGTAGTGGATTTGTTACTTTATATCTAATCATTATTTCTTGAATCGTAAAACGTTAATATTTTTCATTCCATTTTTTTTTTCTGTTCCGATAATTGTGCCGGTGTGTGTATTTTTTATGAAAGACTGGTCTCGAAAATAATATTTACAATCGCACAGATATTTATGAAATTTTAAATGTAACTAATTTAAATTTGAGTTCTAATAGTTCACATAGAAATTTAATTTAATTGCTAGAGTTCAGATCAAAGCAAATTATAACATAATTATTATTTATATGAACTCAAAGGATAAGAATACTAAAATATAAATGTTAAAAAATAAATAAAGACATAAACAATAAGTAACTCCACTCCGTTCCACAATAACCGTAAATGAACGAGTGAATGACAAAATGAATGATAGAGGAAGTGTCAAGTAGTAAGCAAATGAGTTGGGATTTTCAAGATGGCGTCTGTGTGGTCGACGTTCGGCTCCCACAGGTGCAGTCAACTTGTTTTTGCCTACAATGTTATGTAATGCGAAGATGATTTCGGTATTTCACGGTTGACGTTAGGAAGTGAAGTTTATGCCTAACTGGTTGACTCTTCGAGAGACTGTTTACGGTAGTTTTGTGGTATTACGTGTGTATAAATTGACTAAGTTATTGTGGGAAATATTCTAAGATACGTTATGAGGAAGTTAATATTATATTGTGTTTTTACATTTGCGGTTTTTGAAAACTAATTGAATGAACGAAAGTCAATACCGTTTGATACTTTTATAAAATTCTGTAGGTAGGTACTTAAACTTCTTGCTTGATGTTTTTAACTTAATAATGTGTGCTTAATAAATTTATAGTTTCGTTAAAATGACTCGGTGTTTATAACATAAAGAGCCAATGCGTGGTTATATTCCTTGATATACGCAACAATTAACAAACATTACAAAAAAGTTTTACTAAAAAGTTAATTATAATAAAAATTAGTAATAATTGAGTAAGAAGTTGAGTACTTTTGATTTATTACACAATCTATTCGTAATAAATTCATAATAATTATTGAGTGTTACAGGAAGAGCGATGTAGTACGCTTAGTTCATCGATTGCAATGCCAATAGGGTCATGTGCAAGTTATATAACATGAAGATGGCTTTGATATTTCACGCCAGAACATTAGGAAGTGAGGTCGAAGTACACGAACTATGGTAGGACGTGGGAAAGTATTGAGTTTCTTAGTTAGCCACCAGCAACAAAGTTTAAACTCATTAGAGTGAAACTGACCTTTTAATTTATAACTATGAGATGAGTTTTACTCTAAATACCTTTGTTATCAAACATCTTTAGGATTACTGACTTAAAGTTACTTCTAAATGTCAAAAGCATATTAAGAATAATTTTTTTTTTTTTTTTTAATATTGCAGAATTTATATTTTGTACACTCTGTGGTGAACAATGATCCAATTACTGTCATCTTCTAACTTGTGTTGCGAAATTTATTTTTCGCAATTTTATTTTTTTGACTAAATATTGGTAAAAAGTTTGAAAATTAATATAAAAAATTCAATAAAATAGTTAACGAACTTCTTTAGTTTTAATTAAAATAATTGTTCTTGTTTCCATATAAACATAAATATTATCATCTGAATTTAACAGCTTTCGTTAGTAATGCAGGATGCTCAATTATATAGAGACTAACTCTGTTTTCTGACATATCTGAGCATAAGGGGTTCTAAGTTAGTAACTATAAAAAGCAATATAATATGTTTACACTGACGAATCATTAGATTGTTCTACGAAGCAATCCCGATTTTATTGACTTTTACAACTTGCCTTTTACTCGAGACAAGCAATAAGGAAGCATTGCATTCCACCCCGTCCTCATTTAGATCAAAAGTGCGTGAATCTTCTTCTACTTTATGAGCATTCATTAGTTTATAGTGTATACAAAACACGTTTAGAACCGAATGCAATCTTCTCTCAATGACAGATCATCTATTGTCAATGGTCATGACAGATAAATGAATGAATGGGAGAATGAATTACACAAGCGCGCGATCGATTAGGCGTATCGAAACGGTGATGCAACGGATTTAATTGATAGAACTCCATTAATTACAAATAGCGAATCTTAAATCATCAAATTTGATATGGGTTTTAATATTTGCGGGGTTATTGCTCCCGCTTATTTAAGTTTTGTTTTTTGCGCTTTAGCACTTAAATTTATAAAAGTAATATTATATCGAGGGGTGAAAGGCTATTTGTTTGAAGCGACATTTTACGAACTTTACAGGAGAGCCATTTAAAGATTCAAAATTTGGAAAAAAAATCTTTACGATAAAACTAGTGCTCTTTCTATAATGGGGATCGCAAATTTTTATTGAAAAAAAATCCCTGAATGTTTTGGTATAATTTTCAATTAAAAAACAGTTATGAGTATAAGATAAATTGTCGCTTAATACAAAATGATCTGTATCGCCTTATTTTTAGAGTAAAGAAAAATGATTCAACTTCCAACATTGTCACTAATCAGCAGCAGGCAAAATGGTTTAAGTGACTTTACAGTACTTATGCAGGAGAAAGCAAAATGATTGAATCGACGTTACTCAATAATAATAGGAATAGGCTATTTTGTTTTACTACCAATTTGGGTTTGGGTTTTGGGTTTTGTTAACGGTTCAGGAGAGTTGGCTTAAGCAACAATGAACATTCTTAAAGAGTTGTTTGATGTCTCAGATTTTGAAAGGAGTTATATAACTTGGTTGTTCTAAACAGAGTGAAAAACAGTTGTAGCGAAAGGGTTGAACCGACGACATGTCGTAATGAATTTGGCTGACGGCAAATTGGTTGAAGCGACATTGCACAGAGTAAGTAGTCGTAAGCAAAATGTTTGAAGGGACTTTTCATCTAAAGATAGCTACATCGAAAAACGATTTATCTGCCATCGAACTAAAATTTTAGGAAGGGAATAACGGCTTATGATCCGATTCTCTGTTTTTGTATACAGCTTAAATGATATACTAAAAAAATATGGCAAATTTGAAGTCTGATCATACATCATGTTTGAGAATTATGCACTAAAATGGCATTGTTTTAAGCGCCATAAAAGTGCTCAGAATTGTACAAAACCCGGCTCAGACGACGCAGAAAAATTCGCTGAATCCGAATATGTATATAACTCCATATCGTCCAAAATGTCGCTTCAAACAAATAGCCTTTCACCCCTCGATATGATTGTTTAGTTTTGAATATCGTGATTATGGTAATAGCTGTAACGATTAACTTCAAGACTAGAAGATGTGCAAATTGACTTGTCTCTACAGCCAGTGGGTACAGTCCGTTATACCGAGATATTTTTTTTTAATTTCCATCCGCTCACATGGGATGAGGGGGACAAATGCTGAGGGCCAGTGGCATTAAGCCTATTTTACGACCGTCTACAAGATGAATCTGGTAATCAAACTCTTGAGCAAATACATTTCGTTTTCAAACTATCTATAGGAAATACTTGGAGCAATGCAGTTAAACTTTACAATAGAATTTGTTTGTTGTCGTGTCTAGTTCAATTACCGTGTTCCACGATAACGGTCAGTTTTGCAACAAAATTGTTAGATATTACCTACTTATATTCCAATACCAACAATAGGCTAATGATGACAAAAAGTCGCGTATTGTTTTGATGGCAGTGGGTACTATCTTCGCTTACAAAATTGCTGTGATGTTGGTCAAGGTTGATTTAATACGTACTAAGAGACGTACACGCCTTCCTTTAGAAAAAGCAAGCACTTAGTACAAGCTCGTTTGGTACCTATTTAACAAAGATGTAGGTGTAAATACCTTCTGTTAAATCTGCAGAACTTTCAAAACGCTTTTGCCGAACTTTCTAGCTTTCGAAGGATAATTATAGGTTAAATGATAATGAAAACTGCTTGAACCTAAAGGTAGTAGTAAAGTATAATGATAGAACAATTGTTCGCCATTTAATGAGCCTCTTTCATTGATGACAACTACAATAAATTTGCATAACGAATCTATTTGATTCAATTACTACCTACTCAAAACTTAAAAAAAAGGAATGTTATCAAAATACGTAATCTATATCTATACGAATATTAAATAATATTGTTTGTTTCGAATAAACACAAAATAAAGCATATTATTTTATTCAGGGATAATGTAGCATTCTACATTATTCCTGAGTAATATTAGTAGGCTATATTTTTTATTACAAATGTGCACCCATGCGCTAGTCTTTAATAAAACAATACAATAATATACCATTTATTTACACTAACCTTACCTCGTTAAAAATCATACATAGGTAGACCTAAATATATTTAAAAAAAGAACGTCATCAAAACCCGTAGACAGTAGACACAATGAACGATTTCTTTACTCTATTCACGTTCCCGCGCACAGAAGGTAACCTAATGTTTTTTTTTTACAATATGGCGCGTACAATAAGATGAAAAGGAAAGTTTCGATCAGTTTTTGCTACAGTTCACTTTCATTGGGTTCCATAGACCGATAATGAGATGTCGGCACTGTTATTATGATGTCTGTCGGCGTGTGATATATTGAGGGATCAATTGACTCATGTCGATAGTACTCGGCCGGTAAGTGCTTTCGAAAAAGTAATTGAAAAATACCTGCCGGGCACAGTGTGGGACTTTGGTTGAGATGCGGACATTCTTTTTTTTCATACTTGTAGGTATATAAAGTTGAAGAGTTTGTATGTGTTAATGCTTGGACGCGCTAATCTCAAAAACTACTGGTCCGATTTGATAAATTCTTGAAATAAGTAGTAATAATAAATAATTGTATCAAAGGTCGTATCATGAACCATTCGTTTATTGCTCTGGGATTAAAAAAAACTAAAATATTGGAAGCTACTTCCAAAAACTTTGCCGTCCGTTTAACAGTAATAATTTATATAAACAAAATAACTAGAAACTTACCTTTTTTTTTCAACACATAATAATATGTCCTCGATATGCAGATACAGTTGACCCAGAGGTACTGAGCTATGAACAATGGTGCAGGGACAATTTGTTATAAATTATAGTGATTCACAGCGCATTGTCTATGTCATACGTCACTCACAGATTCAAGGACGCGATGACAGAATGGTCGCTGCATTATGGTTTCTTATAAATTACATTTAGTTTTTAATATCTACTAGTGGTTTCTGTATTGTTTAGAGTAAAGCGTCAATATATCACTAAGGATAAGACGAATACTTCCTTGTCTCATGTCGTTTGTTAATTTATATTTTAATAGCTTAGTGTAGGTAGCTTATTAAATGTCTGATTTTAAACTAAGTAGGTACCTACCTTATAATTTCGGTAGGTATGTCATGCGATTAGAAAAATCTGGCCTGGATTTACGTGTTTACGGAAATCTTTGCCAAAATTTTTTGTAGAGATAGAGAAATCTATGGTATACAATTATAGATAAAACAGTGTCTTAATTCTTAATTCTGTGAATTTACTGATTAATAAACTAAAACAAATTACAAAACAAAGCATAAGTTGTTATCGATTAAAATAAATTTTCTGCTGTTTTTGAAGCAAACAAATTGATATACCTAAATATCCTCAAAGGTCAAGGTAATTTATATCAAAAGACCCTCAAGTATCACAGATTAAAGATTAAATTTATTAATTAATGTTTCCCTTCGAACAATAACATGTTAGTAGCTTAATTACAAATGTTTAATTGAAGAAAGTGTGAGACGTTAATTCACAATCTAATATAACCACACAAGATCGTGCGAAATATGCTTACAATGAACTATCTTTTTTTTAAATGCCAGTAATGGTTTAAACCCATTCATTAGAGTCACGATATTTTTGAATAAATCAAACACTGGGACTTTGTTTATATAATTTAAGACGTGAGTGGATGATTCGAAGGTGTCGCATATGTCGCATTTTCGAGTTTTTGTGTTTTTTTGCATAGATGAAGGTGATAATCAACAGACAGACAACAGATCTTAAACCGTCCATTTAAGGCTTTACGAGACAACTAGATTCATCTTAGCACCTCATTTTCAATATCTAAACTTGCACAAAAGTTTACTTTTGTTTATGTAAAAAGGAGTCATGTTTTGTCATGTCAAGTTTTTTTCAAATTAAATAATAAAAAATATAATTTTTTTGGTAGCTTTCATACCATTAATATTTCAGGTTATTACACAACTTAGCATCATAGTTTAATACAAAAATTAGCTTTGTTGCGACTTATCTCAAAAAATAAAAGTGAAACTTTAACTTCGATTTACTCCAAATTTAAATTATGTGACTTATCACCTTCATCCACTCATGTCTTCTTTGTATTGAAGTTATTACTATATAATATAATAGGAGAATGACTAGGATACACAAATTGTGATCCTCTGGCACTCAAGTTAAGATAAGGTAAACTGTTGTTGTGGGGGCCAGAGCAATACTTACCTGCCAGTGTCTAATTAGACCGGATAATTGAATACTCGTTTGTGGAAGTAGCTACACCATTTTGTAGTGATTGCCGTGAGTGATGCGCCGTATTGCATGCAACACGAAAATCACAATTTCACACAAATAACGTTGCACATTGCGAAAAGTAAATTAATTGTTAAGAACTTAAATATGTTTGTATAGCTAAATTACTTGCTATGTAATTTTATATCACGAAGAACCTTGATTGGTGGTAGATTATTAAATTTAATGGTGTTATAAATAGGAAGATGGTTCGTAATACGTGTTTTAGAGTTAATATATTTTTTTTGGGTTCCGTTCCACAAAGGGTAAAATGATACCCTATTACTAGGACTTCACTGTCTGTCACCAGGCTGCTATTGATTCGTGATAGCTAGAAAGTTTTTTTTTTTAGATGATTTATTTATGTTGCCTCTATAACAACAAATACTTAATGGAGATACGTGATGTTTTTCTGTTTTTTTTTTCATCTCATCTCTCTTTGTACAATATACATTCATCAAAATAGTTTCAGTAGTTTACACATGAAAGCGCAAAATACAGAAAGATTAAAAAAACGATTCTTTCGCAAAACATTACCAATAGTGCCCAAAAATCCATCACTGAACTTGTACCTACTAAATACCTATTTATATAAGTAATATTTCTTTTTTCTTTTCTTTTTAAAAAGACAACTCCCGCACTAGGGAAATAAATCCCTGTGTCGCGGGGGACTTTACAAACATTCATTTCACGGACACAAAGAACACCCAGACTCAGAACAACTATTTGTGGTTCACACAAATAATTGTCCCGGGTGGGAATCGAACCCAGAACACCAGGTCTCAGAAGCAACTTCCGTAACCACTGAGCCACCGGTGCAGTCAACTGAACTCCATGTTAGGTATAAAGTACTGTTTAAGTTTAGTTGCACGTGTTGTGATTTTTTTTTTATTTAATTACAACAAGGTCATATTATCAGCCTTCTGCCACTTGCAAAACATCGGCCCTAGTGTGAAAATTGAGAAATTGTTTATTGCTAATTTTGAATACCAAATAGTAAGAATGTCTTAAATTCTTTAAATGTAATATTTGAATTACTTCTACGTTACTTATTAATAATGAGGTTATTTATATAAGCATTCAGCATTCGCCTTGTTCGTATCGAATATATTTACCATTTAGCATATAGCCAATATACTATATATTTTGAATATACCATATATTTAGAATATATGGTATATTCTAAATGGTATATTGGTAAATATATTCGATACGAACAAGGCGAATGCTGTCACACCGTAGGTAGATAGAGAAAGACTCGTAGGAAGATAGGGTCCGGTCGTCCTACCCGATCCCAGCCCGCGCTGGTTGATCTTAATTATATTTTATAATAAGCGATTATGACATGCCATAACAATATTGGTAAATTTTATTTAATAATAACATTATTGTTGAAATGTAAACTAATTTATTAGTTAAGATTGTTTTTTTCTTTCTTTTTTTTTCATTATCATTGTATTTGACTTATAATAAGTACGATCGATTCGTCTACATTATCAATAGACGTTTTCATTTCATTTAAACCATCTATTTATGATACACAATTCACAATAAGTAGGTACCTTACCTTACCTTGGGACACTGTGGAAGGCCTTTATAACAAACTAGCTGTGACACTCACAAATGTGGCTGAATTTGCAAAAACCGTTCAGGAGATCCAGTTGATTAAGAAATCTTAGATTTTACTCAAACATTTCTTGTCCGGTGAAGGGATCGAACCCACGACCGCTGAAACTTATTCCGCTACGCCGCAGCGGTTGGCAAAATCCGTACGTGGTCCTCTAATCGGAACATCGGTAATAGTATACCGATTATCGATTTTAATGATCGAGAACGTGACGATAAAGCATCGAATGGTCATCACGCGCCGATTTATAATAATTACTAACAATCGTGAAATTGTATTATTTCTCAATAATATGTATTGTTCTCATATGTATGTAGGTACTATGTATATATAGAATTATGTCTAAATTATTGTTTGTAGGTAATGCATGAAATAATTCGTGAGCCACATGGGAGTTATGTATTGCATCAGAATAATTTGTGAATAATTGGTGATTGGTATATACCTACTAATAATAGCAATGAAGACTAAAAAAATATACCTATTTAGTCTGTCAGTTACTAAAAATATTGGACACTATTTTTTTCGTTTCTGAAACAAAGAATTACGAAGATACAGCGCATTGAAATTTCATGCGACGTCACTTCTAGGTACAATTTTACCTAGTAGTGACGTCACAAACCCCCCTTTCCTGCAAATTAAAGTTTGTATTGGCTCTGTATATTTGTTAATTTTTATTTATTTGATAAATAAAAAAATACGAGTCCAATATTTTTTAGTAATCTACCTAACTGAAGGACAATTTTTTTTTTGGCTCTTTCTTTTTTTTGATAGACATATTATGTAGTTGGCCAAGAAGCTTTTACCACTTCGCCGAGCATAAAGGCAAGCATTACTCCAGTATTAATACATTGAAACTATGTACAAACTAAGCAACCTACGCAAGAGGGCGCCCTGTGGGACTTGGACTTTTGCTTTGGGCGGTCGTTGGTGGAAGGATTAAGGAATGATGACTTTATTTTTGTAGGGGAGTTTTGTGCAATTGTTGCTCGACTTTACAGGGATGTCGGGTCTACGAGGGCACCGGGAGGTTCTTTGCAAACAAATTGTTGGAAGAGCGAGAGAGAAGATTGCATGTTGTGTTTTATGAATATAATAGGGAAAGCAACTTCTAACAATTCTTTCTCTATTATTAAATGTTAATACCATATCGCCATGTTCTCAGAAGTGATAAGCAGTATCTCTGTTTAGGTAGATGTCATATATTCACATATTTATTTGTAATCTTTGACTGCACCGGTAACTCAGTGGTGACTGAAGGAATTGCTTCTAAGGCCTAGTGTTTTGGGTTCAATTCCCTTCCGGCTCAATTATTTGTTTGAACCACGGGTTGTTGTTCTACGCCTAGGTGTGCTTTAAGTCTGTAAATATGTGTTTATAAATCCCCGCGACAAAGGGTTTTATTTCCCAACGTTTACCTGTGTAGGTATATGCCAACCCACCAAGTATATACCAAGCGTGGTGATTTTGGTAACCTATGTATATGCTGTTCTTATGTACAGCATATACTAAGGTTACCAAAATCAGGTGGGTCATCAGGGGGCGCAGTGACCATGGCTCCTCTGGTAGGAGGCTCATTTCCAGCAGTGGAGGTTGTACGGGCTGATGATGATGCTGATTATTGAAGAAACTGAACGTCTTGATGATATGAAAAATATATAAGTACCTAGGTAAGTATTTAAAATGACATCAAACTAATATCATCTAGTATCGTATGATTGCCTACTTAGTGAAGTAGTTAACATGGTAATAGGAGAAATGAAGCCGCTATATACGACCCTCTGCCAATGGATTCTAAGAAATCTTACTATTCAAGGAACTATCTAACCAACACATACCAACATAATTTATACCCAGTGTGGATACGGATGCGTCTAATAACACACGTGTGAGTTATGTTTAAAATATCTATAGAATTTAAATCAATGTTTAGGATATAGGTAATTCAATTTAGAAATATTTATGTTTATTTATAGTACATTTTATAGTTAAAATAACAATTTATTTATCTGTAAATTCTCATTTTATTTATATGCTAGACTGTGGTAGCCGCTTGTAGCTACTACCTACTTAATTAATTAATGACATAAACTTAAGTAATTATTGTCATAAAATTATTAATATATTGTCGTATATTACACGACAATATATTAATAATTATTAATATATTATTGGAAGATATGTTTCTAAGTCAAACATATCTTTAATTATTTTTTTGTATACGCTGTGTAATTTATAACAATAATTTATTAATAGGAAGGTAATTTAGTAGATATATTTTACAAATGAATGATTTATTATAGAATTATTATTCGCGATTCTTCTTCTTCTTCGTGTCGCTGGCACGACTGAATTTTAAATCCTGTTGGCCCAAAACTTAGCCACTTCCACGGCGTCATCAGTGGCAGCGCAGGTCACTTTGACTGCATGTTTTGGGACACAGAGGGCAGGATAGGAGGTGGAGCATGGTGGCACAGTCACACCCTACTGCCGTACCGTCAAGGTAGCCATTATTCGCGATGAAATGTATTAATATTTTCTCTCAAAATAATAATTGCGAAAATAGTAATAGAAATATAATCTCTTACGACCCGTAATTTGCATATAGATTTGCCGCGTTAGTAGAAGTTTTAGTGCACTTCACACTATTTTAATGGCCTGTAACCTCAAATATTCCAACACTGAAGAAGGGCAGTTTAGGCCATCTCCATTGCACAACATATAGAACTCATAAATGACAAAAGTAATAATATAGTATTACCATTGTCATTTATGTATAGTAGAGTGTCAAAATATGATACACCGTCCTCCGCTAGGACCAAAAGGTAGGTACGCCCCTACCCACAATCCTAAGACAAGACAAAATAACTACATATTGACAATCTTTCACAAGTGTCACATTTAAGCAAAGATTAAATGTGACACTGTTTAAAAAACCGTTAAAATATTTACGTCCTTTTAACTAATTAAAAGTTATAATGGACCTAGGCAAATAATTAAAAATATACAGGAAATTGGTGCCATATTGTCAGTTTCATTATATACTTTTAATTAGACATAAATAAAAGTAATTTTATGAGTTAAATGTTCATAAAATCACTTTGATTGAGTTAACCGATAAAGTTAAAACTTATGCCTTAGATTTATCATACGAATATTATAAAGAGGTAAAGCTTGTATTTTTGTAAGATTGTAGGGGGTTATCTCTGATCTATTGGATTTACTGAAGCGAATTGCTAATTGTTTTACCAATAGAAAGCCACAATATTTGTGAGTGGCATAGGCTAATCTTAAGTCAAGGTTTCCACGGGAACGGGATCTAAGCGGATGAAATCGCGCGGGACAGCTAAGTAGTTATAAACATAGAAGTATATAAATTCAATATTATAACGATTGTTGGCTTCTAAATTAATTCAGATACTTATAAGTTATATTACTTACGTAGGTATCTATATCTTATTAGTATCTGAATTAACTGAGAAGCCAACAATCGTTATACTTACGTAGGTATCTATATAGGGTGACTGGTAATTAGTGACCGATACCTAAACACATGATTGTGCTCATGATAACAAATAACTTTTACTATGGCACCAACCCTGAAATCGCGAAAAAAAAAATCAGCTGTCCCATACATTCATATTCACATAACTCGTCAACATAGCAGGGAGCAGCTGATTTTTTTTTCGCGATTTCAGGGTTAGTGCCATAGTTAAAGTTGTTTGTTATCATGAGCACAATGATGTGTTTAGATATCGGTCTAATTACCAGTCACCCTATATATTTTTAGTGGTGTAGGGTCCTCTCCTCGTAGTATGAGTAAGCATACCACCGCTATGGAGAGCGCGAGTCCCACATATCCCGCCGCCAGCGCGCGAGTAAAAGCATTCGCCCCGAGAAAAAAAATATATCTATATTTTATTTTTATAGGCATATCCATACAAACGTACAATACAATAATACCATTTTGACTCCTCCTAGCTCTGTAGTAGTCAAAGAGTTAATAATAACAGTCGAGTAGATACGCAGGTAGTAGTTGAATTTATTCTTTGACAATATGTTGGGTTTAGTTTATGTATTTTCAACAAACAAAACGATTAATCTTAATTCATTGTTACATTCCTGTGTATGAATATAGTTGTATAATATATATTTTATTTATAAATTTAATATGTTTTGAGTACTTAAATAAATGTCATGTGAATACTATCAGATATCTCAATTGAACTTACTTATTTTGACAGCTTAGGGCGTTGCCTGAAACAAAAAACAATACATTTTTAATAAAACTCCAGTCAATTCTTAATAAAATAACACAGTTTACTTAAATCTCTGATAATAGTTATACATTTCAGGATTCCGTAAAAAAAATAGGTATATTTTTCAATTACAAAACTGTCAATAATTACAAAAAAAAGATTGCACCTACATGGTAATCTCTTTAGTCTATGAATGTATTTAAACCACGATACCTTATCTATGGTATGCTAAGGTAATTTATCAACCACTATCAAACATGAATCTTACAGCGTTTATTAAAGAGGTGTTATATCATAAATGTTGTATAACTATGAGCACGACGTACAAACAACCATCGGAAACGATTTAGCGAACTCAGAAGTAAGTTATTCCCACATAGATCATTCCTGTACAGAGAAAGTGAGATCTTAGATAAACTGATTGATGATACTTACGATTATCAAATTGTTTTATTGTTGCTTGAATGACGTTTAGGTTAATTTGTTCCGACGGTTTATGGTCTCGATTGTTTCTTTTTTTTAATTTCAATTGACAGTTATATGTTAATAATAAACAAATAATAGGATTTTATTGAATTTGGAACATCTGCAAACATTTAATTCCCTCATGTCATAGAATTAATATTTATTCGTTCTACGTCATTATTGAATGAAATACCAACATAACCACAAGAAATTATACAAAATTGGTTTTGTAGTTAATTTTTAATTCACGGTTGTTTAATTGATTATTTATTTGGCATCAATATGATTTATTCAGAATAAGTAGCCTGTTTAACATTATACTAATACACGATTTTTTTTCGGACGGCCATTTATAACGACACTGTGACAGAATTTCCTGCTAAACAGTAAATTTACTATACGGTAAAGTCTGTCACAGTAATATATAATGCCTCCGACAAAATTAATGACAATATAATTAAACCAAACACAGTTGATATATTATTATATCATCAATTGATACTATTGAATAGAAAAGATATTATGCGAACAATAACAAGTTACTTAGCATACTGCCATTTCGAATTTAACGAAGGAAATCTAGTATTTTCTCTCAATCGATCCCATGGTTTCTCTGACCTTTTCGCATAGGTATAGAAGTAAACATACTTTGTGAATGTCTCTGGATCCCTACACTGCCTTTTAAATATGATAAAAAGTATACATGACTCGCATAATTTGTTCTGAGACCTGGTTCCTAGTTTCGATTCCCACCGGGGACAAATATTTTTGTGAATTATGTATCTGTAAAGTTAGACCTGCTGTCTTGTATGGATCAGAATATTGAGCCACAAAAAAGACGAATGAAAGGCAATTGCATGCAGCTGAGATGAGAATGATGAGAGGGATGTGTGGTGTTACACGATTGAATAGAATAAGAAATCAGTGTATAAGAGGAGGTCTGAAAGTGGCACTGGTAACTGAAAAGTTGTGTGGAAACCGGTTGTCATGGTGTGGGCATGTGTTACGGAGAAATGAGGAAAATATCGTGGGGAAAGTTTTGAGTCTTTGGAAGGCCAAAGACACGATGATATGGTAAGAAAAAAGAAAGATGATATGGTAAGAAAGGGGGTGACTGTCGAGATGGCGGCTAATAGAGGAGTATGGAAGAAAAAGACTTGTTGCGCCCACTCCACATCAATTGGGATAAGGGCAGGAGAATGATGATGTATTTGTAAAGTCCCTGCGGCATGAGTAGGTATATATTTCCTTATTTCCTCTCCTTTCGTAAGATGTGTGTAGGGATCGTAGCAAGTGGAGGCCCATTGTCTCTTCCTACCCCGCTGGGAAACAGGCGTGAGCTTATGTATGTATGTATGTGTATTTCCTTAGTACAGGAGATGTGTTAAAAAAAGAAAATAAAAGTTTTAAGCACATTGAAGTTATAGTAACGACAAAAAGTTATGGTGTACTTATATATTTTTTCTATGGCCGTTATATGACTCTGTGAATACTACTATAGATATTCTAGATTTAATTTTCTTAGGCCTGGTTGATTGAGGGGCTACCTTCCGTCCTTAAATCACGTCTCTATTATTATAACAAACTGTATTCTATTGAACAAGTTGCAAAGTTTCTACGTGTATCAAATAATACTGTGATATCCAACCCGCCTGCCAAGCATGGTGACAATAGTAGAAGGACTTCCTAAGAGGCCCATGTTCAGCAGGCTGATGTTGATGTACCTAGCAACATATCTACCAAACACCTACCTATATTAATATACCAATGTACCAACGATGATATATACCTATCTAATTCACACATTTGTAATGAACACAGAACATATTTGCGCCACGGACGAGTAAATCTAATTCACACATGTTACTTTCATAGTCTGTGACGTGTCGGTCACAAGGAACACTCTCCCGTCAGCGCTGGCGCGTGACAACACGATTTCTTCACAGGGTTGTCTATTTATATAACAGTTTTGTATGAAAATTATTTTTGATAGTTTTGGTAAAGTTCTAGACGAAAATGTACCCTTCCGACCGGTAGTTTAACTCCGAGCTACCGCCCTGAGCCGGTCCAAGCCCCACAGAGGGCGCACTCTTGCACCTATGCGAAAAGGTAGTTTGGAGTTTGGCTAACTACGTCTATCCGTCCATAAACAAAATGAGGTAATGAGTAAATTTTATATTGGATACTAGTTAGTCATGGGTAAATAATAATGATTAAACTTTATGGTAAGTTCAGAACTCTTGGTCCCGGAACATAAGCAGCTCTGGATTAATTGTTTGACATCGCTACACGAGCGATGCGCGCCAGGCGAACTGTCAGACACTGTAAAGTCAGATTTGGGCCCCTGTAAAAAAATATTTATTGTCTTTGATATTATGCATACTTATTTCTTTTTTTTATTTGTTAAGTAGAGGATATTTCATGTCTATAGAATTAACGCCTACTTAAGTATTTATTACGTTAGAACCCAAATTCGATGTCGAGGCGAACGTCATTTGAATATACCTATTTGACATGATGCAAATTCTATACAACATTATTCTCTTAACTTTTCAATCGGCTAATTCATTATACAAATGACTGTTTTACGTTTGAAAATACTTATAAAATGTTTATAACACTTCAGTTAATTAAACAATGACGCCATTTTGAGTTGGGACTTTTTTTATCCAAAAACTTATATTATTTATATGCTTATTTTTTACTATGATATTAAGGACACCACCTATAATTTGTGTGCTGTGCTCTTGTGTCACTAACAATAAGTTTTTAAAAATCATTATACTCCAGGACACGCATACAAGCAACCCTATTCCATGATACATTTCTTCATTGTATGCGGTACGGAAACATTTCACATTTAATGCAATAACACATTTGAAGAGAATATGCTAACGACTTGACTTTCAGGATACATTGTCTTGATGATCTCTTATACTCGATGGGAGGATAGTACGGTTTTGTGTAAAAAGTAGTTCGTAGGTTCTTTTGGGGGTTTCACTGGAAAAGTGCGCACAGCAGTCCCCCACACTTAAGACGGAAAGAGTACCCGGGGGGGTTTTAATGGGTTTGGGTCCGTTCTTCGTGGTATGAGCAGCTTTTTTTTTCGGACGGACATATGTAGTTAGCCACGAGTCTTTTGCTACTTCACCGGGCATAAGGTATGACTAGCATACCACGCTATGGCGAAGGCGAGTTTCACATATCCCACCGCTAGCTTTAAGGCGGTAAATGAGTAACTGCATTTCCCGCCGGATAAAAAAAATGTAATAATCTATGCTGATATACACTGTGATGTTTTAGTCGGTTGCTAATACTCAGCGAAATGATGTATTTTTTGGTAGCACAATTGATCTATGTATATTAAGAATTACAAATTAAAATTATATCAAACCCGTGTTAGGGGCACCCATTCGTACGTGTAATGGGTAGGCCTCGCCTATGAATTTACACGGAAAGGATTGATTTAGATACATATTACTCTTTGAATTGGTTCTATCTACAAGCTAGAACACGCAAATGCTGAATTAAAAAAAAGGTTGCGTTTTTAGTCCCCATACAAAAATAGTACAGATAATAAAACATCAATTAACTTTCAAATCATTGTTTCACGTGAGTACTAAATATTTCCTTGTTTCCGATTCATTTCACTTAATAACACTCTTTTCACGAGTGTATCATTAACTGTCGGAAATACTGAGTCTGAGTATGCTTTGTGTGCGTGAATTGAGTAATTTGTAGTCTCTCGCGACCAAAACGCGGGAGACGTCTTTAAAAAAAATACGATGTTTAAGAAAATGTCCCGTGTTGGTTATGGTTGGCTGTCAAATTATCATAATACAAAATGATATCCTCTACACTTGATGACGACTATTAAAAAATTAACACCCAGGTTCTATAGGAATGATCAACCGTGTAATAAACTAATTAACTTTAAAAACTCTTGCTAACAGTCAAATGGGTCCTAAAATCGATTTTTTAATTTGTTTATAGTGTAAATCAATCTTATGTCCATATTTAATCTTTTATCCATATTTTTTGCCAGAAATGGAATTCATTTTGACATTGAAGGTATGTGATTGTTACTTTGATTGACATGAGAGAAACCAGGTGTTCCAAACTTAAAATCTATCGATGCATTCTAAATTTAAACACGTACTTTTTTTTCTTACATAATCTCTGGCTGGTAATTAAAAAAAAATTCTGAAATCTTAAATGGCGTGTAAAATTTATGTTATTATATCATTTCATTAATAGTTTTCGTTAATAAATTTTAATTTTTTCTATGCTTTTATATTGCAATCCTAATGAGTGTTTTATAATTTATATATGGTTGAATTACCTACTATTTTATAATAGTAATTTAAATCGTAAGTGTTTATTGATTCTACATGCTATTAAATCTCAATGGTCATCATCATCATCAGCCCGTATAACGTCCACAGCTGAACATGGGCCTCCTGCCGAGGGAGGGTATTTGCCATAGTCACCACGCTTGGCAGGCGGGTTGGTTACCGCAGTATTATAATGTACCACACTAGAAAATGCTGCGGCCTCTTCCTTGATATACGCTTATAATAGATAATGTTATAATAATCGGGACCATCGTCTTAACGTGCTTTCCGAGGCACGGAGGGTAGTAGGTACCTCCATCAAACAAACACGGAAAGAAATCTTAGAATTTACACAAAGATTTCCTGTCCGGAATAGGGATTGAACCCACGACGATGGTAGTATGATCAAAAACTCTAAAAATCATACTATCAGTTTATAAACACTGGGTTTGGGCATAGACTGTCCCCGAAGGCGTGCTTTTATAGATAAGACGGGTACTGGCTTAAGTTTATTTCTGGTGAAATAGCGAAAGCCTCATGACTAACTAAACAAGTGCGAAAGAAAAAGAAACAAAGTGTTATGTCTTAACAAAAAGTTAAGACATCCCAACAGGTTATCCGTGAAAACGATTAAAAACACCTATAATTATGTTTCTTTCCAAACATATCACGAGGTTATATAACAAGTAATCATTGCTTTCACATTTAAAATCCTAAAGCGAGAACCATATTATACTATTAAAAAAGTAAACGACTGGATTCATAAAGTGTCGGCGAATCGATTATAAGCTTTATGGTCTTACAATCGAGTCAAAAGGTGTGTTTTTAATCTGTGGTATAACACTGACGAATAAATTGAAGTGTAGGAGATCGTCGAGCACCTTAGGAAGTGCATATAATATAAAAATTACTAAGATTATATGGCACTGCACTGATGGTTTAGTGGTGACGATAATTGCTTCTGCTAACTGGTGGTCAGAGTTCAATTCTCGCCCGGGCCTACTTGTGTGGATGACGGATAGATGTTCTGAGTCTTGGCATGACCCTGTAATCTATACTGGTATTATTCATAAGTAGATATTTAATGACTAGCTAGTTATAATTTAAAAAATATGTAATTTGGATAAATATCTAAACACTTCTCACTTACTACTTACTACCTACGTATGTATAAAACCACTGTAACAACCCCTCCACATACGTATTTTATTAGTTAATCAAAACATTTTTAATAACATACTAAGTATAATAACAACATTCGATTCATTGACTCCAAACTGAATAAGATTATAAATTGCGTAACCAAACAAAAGCCGGTTTTGGCGCCATTAAGTGCGCCGCTACGTTCCAATTTTGAATCAATGTAAAAAGATTAGTAGCAAGTATTAAGCGACAGTTAAAAGAATGGCAGGTGTCACTGTCGTAGAAAATTTAACTTTATCTAATTATTATAAGGTTCACAACAATATAGTTACACAATCATAGAAAATATCTCTTGAATCTTAATGCAATTGAATAAGATTTTCTGTGAGATTCACACTTATCACCGTACCCTTTCTAAATTAACTACGAATTAAATTCGACATAATTATTCACTGTTTCTACCTACGACTATTTCGTCCTACGATAAAATCGTTGAATAACTATTCAAATTCAATGACCCATCTCATGGGACGAAAAAGTCGTGGTACCAAACAGTGAATGAGCCCAAAGTTCTTGAACACATACAAATGAATGAAAATATATTGTATGTAGGAGAAATTTCATACATACGTTTACATTTTTATTTAGTTCATAACCGTACAACATAAGTACATTAAAATTTAAGAACTGAGGAAGCACTTAAAATAACACATACAATACATTATCAGTACCTAATGTAGACGAGTTGAAGATACCTGTTATATCTATATATAAACAACAATTACATTGCATTTACAAATCTTTTAGTACAATAACTATTATAATAGTTAAGATTCAAGATAAAAGCAGATTTATGTTGTAATTATTATATTATATACTTTAGTTAGCACTCGGCCAGTTCCGTGTGTGGCGGAAGCGAATAGGGTGCGATTGTGCATCAGCTTTCATTTCTGTGAAGCCTTGGGCAAAAAGTGGCGGAGCGACCCGTCGCGGCAGGTCGACAGTTTGAGCAGGTTGCCAATGTACGTACGATATGAAAGTTAGGATTCTTGATTCGATTTTTTTTTCTTCCGGCGGACTTTTCTGTAGTCCACTACGGGGCTATTGCTACTTCACTGGACATAAAGACGAGGAGGGCAGGAGAGTACAGTACAGAAAAGGGCAGTCCTACATACTCTGCTGCTGCGGCGGTGGGGATGCCTAATGCATTTCCTCCCGAAAAAGAAGGTAGCTCCGCCCTTATTAAATTTTTTAGTAACTGCAAACTATTGCTTAGTTTTCAGTTACTAAAAAATTTAAAAAGCGCAAGAGGGCGCGCACTGTGTTACTAAAACCTTGTCTCAGGGCGATCGATGGCGGAGAAATTGAGGAATTATTACTTTTGGTATTTTAGGGGAGTTTTGTGCGACTGTCGCATTTCAGTTCGTAGGCCTCTTGGGCTTCGAGTCTACAATGGCATCGGAAATCCTGCTTCAATGATAGATTGTAGGACTGTAGTTATATGAGAGAGATTATCGTCGGCTGTGCACTGCGAATCCTGAACTCACTCGCAACGAGGAGTCCATGGAACGTTTGGTGGTGCAAGGGACAGTTGAGAGCAAAAGATCTCGTGGCCGCTCCCCAACACGATGGACAGACTTCATTAAGTCCTTCACAGGCAATACGATCAACGATTGTTCCCACTCCACCAGAAACTGAGACACATGGCGACGGCTCGCAAGAGCTGCTGTGTCGCAAGCATCGACTTTGACATGACCACGATCACTCTGTCAAGAGTGTACGACTAAAAAGAAGTGATAAGAATTATAAGTGAGCTAAGAGTCTTCTAAAGTATTCCCTTCAACAAAAGTTAGGAATTGTCACTTTAGTGAATAAATTGCTGTTAAATCTATACTAATATTTGTAAATATAATTCTGCTGTACGTGTGTATGTCACTGAACTCCTCCTAAACGGCTGGACCGATTTGAATGTTTTTTTTAATATGCATTTTGGTGGCGATGGTTTAGATTCACAAATCATAATAATATACATATTAATATATTATCATGCAGGACAACGTCTGTCGGGTCCGCTAGTAAGTATATAAAGCTGAAGCTATATATATTTTGTATACATATAAGAGATCGAAATGTGTGTGTATCGCGCTGTGTAGAGAAAATATTAAAATGACTATATTACTAAATTATGCCGTGTGGTTTCCGGCTTAGAATAGACCACCCCGTGTCTACCCATGGGTGTCGTAAAAGGCGACTAAGGGACATATGCCTGATGGATGGGCAGCAGCGTCTATTAGCCCAAGGTTAACATATTACTGCGATCACCAATCCGTCTGCCAAGCGTGGAGATTATGGCAAAATCCCTCAACGATCCTGGCTTGCCAAGGTCTGTTAAGAGCAGGCCCATGTTCAGTGGTGCACGTAAACGGGCTGTTGATGATGATGATGATGATTACTAAATTTATATCAGAGTACCAGCAATATCGTGAATAGCCTCCAGATAAGTTTTTTCGTCAAGCATAGACTTAAACCCAATTCTAGAGTTCCGAAGCATTAGGTCGGATATGCCATTATGCGTCTGAAACCATATTCCCGTAACTGGGACTTACGATTAAATGTTCCTGAAGTATAAAAGTAGGTCCTTACACCAGCACCTATGGTCTAGAAAAGAGGCCCAAAAACTTCTTTTCTCGTAAACCCCTTTAAAAGGTTTTCATTAGACCCCCCCTGCTGCTCCCTTTTTATCATATTACACACTTACAACTTAGGAATCCCGATTTTTTTACTCCAATGTAGACCCCCGTCGAATCTTCAGTAGAACCCTAGGGGTCCAACTGGACCCCTTTAGAAATAACTAGTCTAGAATTTTAATTTTATTGTAACCTACTTTGTTATACATTGTAAATGATACAATTAAATAAATAAAAAATATGTTACAGCATAAATACCAACATTATTAATGCTAAACTTACTTAATAGTGAACCGGAACTTGCCGATATGAAGAAATTAATATTATATGTACTATAAAATGTGATTTTATTTTAATTAACGTAGCAGTGAACAATTAATGTAACATACAAAGAAAACATTTTTTTTGTAACAGATTACTAGCAGAGTTTTTGCACACTATGTTCTTAGCTAAAACGCTTGAGTTAATTGTAGAGTTTACACCTTGAAGTTAAAAATAATTCGACGTATTTCATCTGGGGTATAGAACATTAAAAACTTTTTGGTACCTTCGCAGATATTAAATCTAAAAGCCCTTCCTTTTTTTCAGACGGATCTTTGGATGGAGTCATGCACGAGGCTTCTACTTTTAGTTCGCCAAGCATAAGGACCAACACGGCTCCAAGCGTATAAAGATGCCCACGAACTGTACAGTGACAGTTAGTATAAACTCTCTTAAAATCAAAACTTTGCATTTAACAAATGTTCGTCCAAAAATTTAAAAAATATATTCTAGCTATGTCTATCCTCGTTGTCAATTAAAAATATTAAGTAATTGTTTATTGACTACCAACAATAATAAGTCACGATTCATCATTTGGGTTCAAGGCATAAGCCTATCAAATTGTAATAATTAATGTTTTTTGTTTTATTATCGTGGTACAATGGCAACGCACTTGAAAGTGAAAGGGCGCGGATTCACCGGAGAAGCCAACTTGTAATAGTATTGGCGGAAAGAAGATGAGCAAGCAAAGAGTATGTAATACGACGAGTATAACAGACTGGACTGCGAAGATAATGATCTAACAAATAAATATCACAAAGTTGAGGCAGGATCATAATTCTAACTTCATAATTAAATATAGTCTCGATAGTATAGTATACGACAGTATTCATTCTTCATTCGGTTCAGAAAACTAAAGAAAAGAAGAGAGATACGAAACATTCTAGTATTGCCCTGCCTTCCTTTGTGTAATTTTGTTACAATACTTGTAAGTCTAGATACTAATTCAATTATATAGACTCGTACATCTTGGTCCATTCGGCGCGGCGATGGCTGAATACATTTCTGTCTTTGGCTATCATACACATAGTATTTTGATTATCGGAAACACACGCGAAGACTAAACTCTTTTTTGTGTTATCACGACTATGCAACCTTTTTTCACGTTGCAATTTAATAGGTACTGGCTAAAGCTATTGCATGTTACTTTTAATTATTTGTTATCATAGTTTGGTTAAAAACTTTGTTGATATAATAACTGATATTGCGTGTTAGATCTTTAGGTAATAATTAGATAACGCACAAGAAACATTTTTCTGCCGTGTCGTAATATTTTCTCCAGTACTGAAGGATACATTGATGAAAGAATACATGATATTAATAGCCATTTTTGGTGAAATGATATTAGCAAATGCGCGAAGCGTTAACACGGATCAGTCCACTTGCTACTAAGCATTGTATTATAAAATATGTAATATACTGTCGCTCAACTTTATTGTTCGCGGGCCTCTCGGACTTCGGGTCTACGAAGGCATCGGAGGGTTCTTTGCAAACTAAGGGTCGGGATGGCGAGGTGGGACGCAGACAAAAATCTTAGACTTTACACTAAGTTAAGGTTTTTTTCCCGGAGCGGAATTCTACCCATGACCTCCGAAATTTAACGCGAGCTGATACTAAGGGACTAATTACACTTATTCAGCTCAATTCAGCTTATGTCCATAGAAAACGCCAGTTTTGTACGGGATGCGTACGCGTCTGTTCAGCTGAACGCGTGCGTATGCGTCCCCTTCATTAGTCCCTTAGTTAGACCAAAATCGTTCAGCGAAACGCGAATGGAGCTGAATAAATGTAATTAGTCCCTAATGCGCCACGGAGGTTGTCTGTATTGTGTGATTGATTAATGACACAAAATAAGCACAATTGCATATATGTAAACATCACTGAATATATAATTTAAGTGCTTGATTAGTATACTGACATAATTGCATATGTAAGTTGAATAATTAGGTATTCGCGTGATTTACATAATAAATTAATTCTGTTGGTATATTACCGCTCAATTAAAAAACGAACATATACTTATGCTGACCTATATAATTATTTTTGTAAGGTGGATCGCATTTGAATTTAAAGTAACGATACACATAAAAAAATCCTTCCTGCCATCTTTGAGACTCTATATACCTAAAACATATTCTCAAAATTACACGTTTTTGAGTCTAACGGTTAAGGATTTCAGTTCTCTCCTACTGACTCCTTAGTCAGTCACAAATATAAAAACACAAATAATCTCAAATATTATATAAAGTGCTTCCAAAAGATATGCCATCCCTTCAACAGTAGATAGTTAAGTGATATTTAAATCTATACTAATAATATATATTTTCGTTTGTTTTTATTTGTTTGCTTGAACGCGCTTATCGCGATAAATAGATATATTTCTTTAATAAATGAAACCATGAGCTAGTATTATATAAGGTCCTTCCAAGTAGATAGTTTGGTTATATTTTAAGTGACTTATATGAAGACGTGTTGTGTGTGTGGACTTCATAGAGCAGCCTCAGTGGGTAGTGGCAGGGTAAGACTCCAATTGTATTTGGGCGAGAAACATTTTTCGATGCCCTCTGGTAACCTTTTTTCGGCTTTAGATACTCAGGTTGGATAGAGAGTAGTCTCTGTGTAGAGGTATTACTGCTAGCTGGTCGCTTCGTAAGGTGGGCCTTTGGGACGTGAGGCCCATAGGCCAGGAGGCCGCCACCCATGCCCTACGCCGGAGCCGCCTTTGATCAGCCTCCATCCGCATCCAAATACAAACGAAAACAGTAAATTTAAAATCGCATGAACTTAACATATTAAATATCAAGATCAGTTAAATTACAAAATTGACCTTGACAATATGAGAAACGATTTAGTAACTGTTAAGGAAATGTTATGTTTTTGTTATCATTTTCGTATAATTGAGGATATAACTATAGGCTTCGTTATGTTCAGCATTTAAATGGGGCCGTATCGGATTTTAATCTCTCGTTTTGAAGTAATGATTAAGACGTCTATTTTGATGGGTTACGAATATACTTAGGTACTTAGGTAACGATAAGAACTGTAAAGTAATGCGACAGTTATTCAAAACTCCGCTTAAAATTTTAGTCGAAATATGCATGAAGACTAAAAAGTATATTTAGTCTGTCAGTATTTAGATTACTAAAAATTATTGGACACGTATTTTTTTATTTATCAAATCAATTAAAATTGACAAAGATACAGAGCAACAGCAAACTATAAAGTTCAGGAGAGGTGGGCTTGTGACGTCACTAATAGGTAAAATTGAACCTAGAAGTGACGTCATACGAAATTTCAACGCGCCGTATCTTCGTAATTTTTTTTTCGAGGAATGAAAAAAAAGAACGTGTCCCATATTTTGTGGTAATCTAACTGACGGACTAAATAGATTTTTTAATTCTACATGCCCATTACTGAATTCTCTTGCCAGCCACCGCCTCAAGTCGAGGTTCAAGTGGCACAACTTTGTGCCACTATAAAAGTAAAGCAGCTTTTTCGAGAGAAACAGCTACGATACGGAACCCACACTATAGGAACGACACACACATGACTGTACTTTTATCTTAAACATCTAATAAAAATTAATGGCCCTTAACTAAATAATACCATAAAAATACAATAATGGGAAAAACAGGCGTTTAACATGCTTGATGGGTATTTTTTTTGTTAGACAAGTGTTTAACTATGAGCGTTTTGCTACTTCACCGTGTCTGGATTATAGTCCCTTTAGAAGTTAAAAATGTTTTGCAATCCCTAAAAATAGGTGACAGACATATCCGCCAAAAATAAATACCATTAGCATTTATGACATATCTTAATTTCTTCAGAAAAGCACAACAAAAAAAGGTACAACTGCGACTGCATCTAATAAATGTACACCGTGTTTTCTTTTATCATTTCTAATACTCAGCGAAATGATGGAGGTATTTTTGATATTGGGCCGGATTGCTCATGCGTACCCGACCCCCGCCAACGGCAGATCGAAGGAGTGTCCGGGCGGTTTTAGTGGTGTAGGGTCCTCTCCTCGTGGTATGACTTTAGCATACCACGCTGTGGAGAGGTCGGTCGCTACGTCCCACATATCCCACCGCCAGCGCGCGAATACGCTGCAGCGGTGGTGGGAATGCGTCAAAGCAATTCCGCCCAGAAAAAAAAAAAAGGTATTTTTGATAGTAAATTCGATTATGTTTATACTTTTTCAAAAGCAATCAAAATGACTTCGAGCTTGCACTAAGTACACGAGTTCGTACAATCTAGATTGTATAATCTTGTCATGTTAATTTATCATTGCCGTTTGCTTCAGAGAATCTTTTTTTTTTACATATTCCTATTTTAGAAAGGCGGCGCCAGTGACATAGAAATTGAGAGGAAATCGCTTAGGATGGTATCGGCACGTTATGCGTAGGGATGACATGCATGTGACGAAAAAGAATGCTGAATATGAAAATGGAGGGATATGTAGGAAGAGAACGGCCAAAAAAAAGATGGAAGGACTGTGAGAAAGATGACATGTCTAAGATAGGTGTGAGTATGGAAGAGACGTCTAATAGGGATTATATATTGCGCTGACCCCAAATAATGGGAGCAAGGCAGGAAAATGATGATGATATTCCTATTTTCAAATAATCATCTTAAGATTCGATATAGTTTGCAAAGAACCATCCGATGCCCTCATAGACCCGAAATCCGAGAGGCCCGCGAACTGTAAAGTATAGCGACAGTTGCACAATACTCCCCCTAAAATACTAAAAGTCGTAATCGCCAGCGACCGCCCTGGGCCGAGGTCCCCACAGGTGGCGCCTTCTTGCGCAGGTTGCTTAGTTTGTAGTTTTTAAACTATTTATTAAGGCTGGAGCTCTGCTCGCCTTTATGCCCGGTGAAGTAGCAAAAGTCTCATGGCTACCTACGTAAGTCCAACAGAAAAAAATAAAAATAAAAAGAATCGATAGTAATTTTTAAGGCAAATCGTCCTGCCAAGAAAATACCAAAACAAGTATACACCTTACTCGTATTTTCTTTTTCATAATATATTTCTGCAGCCACTTACTTTACATTACAGTCCACACTCGCATACTAACTAATGTTATATCGCCAGTAAGTGGCTATACGAATATTGCACCAGTATATTTAGCTCGCAGGCGCCCCAGTTCGGTCTAGTTTGAAACAAAATTAGTTGGTAATACCTAATCTGAAGTTATATAGTGCTACACGTGTTGGCCCGCAAAACGACAGTGTTAGGTATGAGCTACAATTGATGCTATATTTTTCTTTTTTTTTTCGCATTTTAGCCACGAGGCTTTTAGTACTTCAACGGGCATAAAGTATGTCCAACCTTAAAAAAATTACATACATACAAACATTTTAAGTTAAATAAAAGCTTGTAAAAACTGGAATCTCAAGGCAGTCGCTGGCGGAAAAAGTGACGAATTTAGATTTTTAGTGGTCTTTTGTTGAAAATGAATGTGCTGAAAACGTTTTTTGGTAACGTCCTGTTATCTATTCTTTTATAATCGAATCGTGCATTATTCTATTTATTTATATTAAAGAAAACAAAAGCTCCATAAAAGGGAAAAAATATATTGTCTGTAAGTTATTAGAATCTATACCCCGATTTCACGTGGCTACAAACAACTAATTAAAGTAGGTACGATTTAAAGCTTAATATAAGATTCCTTAAATTTAACTTTTCATAGCACAGCAGCTATATTTGAGTGGACTACATACCTAAGACTAATTTACGTAGAAATGAGTTAACTCGAGTTTAAACCATTTATATTTTCAACATCGCGTGTGCATATTGCCGGCACTCGATCGCTATTTTATGGCGATAACTTTCAATATAGCGGTTTGAATTTCGTTTATAGGCAAAAAACAATAAAGCGGTATGAATAAATACCCTCTAAATAAGTCATCTGGTATGTGACATTTATAGATTTTGCGAATATAACAGTTCAGTTCAACAGATGTGACCTTTCTGGAGAGAGAGACCTCCCTTTAGTTGATTTGCGAGCAAGGATAGATAATAATATATTAGTGCGTTGTTTATGTCACAACTCAAAATACTTTTTACTAGCTGCTAAGTGCAATGGAGCGTGATGTTTTGTAGCCTACTTATATGTTGCCTTTATATCCAGCTTATAAATCCCCATGCAAACTTTCAGCCAAAATAAGTTCAGTAGTTTATTCACGATTATAATATTAAGGATTCATATAGACACGTTGCTTGTGTTCCTTTTTTTTACTACTACCAGTTCTGAACGTGGCAACTTCGAGAAGATATGGCAAGAATCTAAACTAAATTTAGACCTTGAAATTACTAACGACATAATTGAGTGCACGATTACAGAAGTTTTATTTGATTTTACGAAATATGATATGCTATGAAAAAGGATATTAAATAATAACTGTACAGGATACGAGCAGGAGGAGGGAATTCACCAGTAAAAGACGCGTAAAACACTATCACGATATTATATTGAACAAATTCACAACTTTATCTCCAAAAAAAAAAATATAACTTATCAAATTCCGATTTCAAGAATAATAAAAAACTATATGCAATAGGCCGGTATAAAATTATTATATAAAAGAGGTTGGTCGCAACAAATAACAATGTTAAAAAGCACTGGTTCTCTTTGTCTAAAGGATTTATTTGTGTCTGTATAAATTAATCGTTATATCTTTGCATAATGCATTACATATATATCTAAACTTCGTTGTAAATCTACGATATTTCTCCTAGTAACCAAGCGATCCGTTCAAAAATGTATTCAAAGTGACGTGACATTGGAACTAAAGCTACCACTGCGTCCGTGGAATCGCGTGCTTCCATTACATAAGTGTGATGTGTGATGTCGTAGGCGCGAACCATCACCTTGACTTCTAGCCCAAAGTTACAAAACGTGTGTATCTATTTCTCTAAGTAATACACAAGGACAAAAATAAAACTAATTTTAGTATACCAGCAACTTTTCGCGGTATTTTTAGGCTACTTTAGTCTATGGTTCGAGTTCAATGCCCTTATAAAATACACATTTTGGTTTGATTAAAACTTGGAATATGTAAGGACTTATTTATACAAATTGACATACGTTTAAAAATATTTATTACCATCATACCTATATACAACTAAAAATTAAGCTAAAACTGACATAAAATAGTTACTCTTCTAAATATATGGTACCTTTTGCCCGGTGAAGTAGCAAAAACCAAAAAGTTACACTACATAATAATATGTCAGTCCGAAAAAAAAACGATGCTATCTACTTGGCAACATTTCCAGAATGCTCGCAGCATTGCCTCTTTGAATGGCAATGCTGATCTGCTGTGCAAATTAAATACGAGCACTCGAGGAACGTGCCGCATTAACGGCCGCTGCGAGGTTTTTATTTATTAATTTTCATGTCTAGGTATAAGGTTCGGATCGGTATTCCTTAGATTAACTAATATGAGGATGATTATAATATACTCGTAGATATTAGATGTACTACTGTTTCCGGCAAAAAAGCGTATGTACGTACACACTCTACTTTTTTGCCCTCTAACTTAGAGACGAATCTATGGTTCAGTTTATCACTATACCATATTTTAGAAGATAACAGAAAGACATATATCTTAGAGTACATTTTTTGAGACGGACCTATGTATTTAACCACTAGAATTTAATCTCCAGCCTTATTAAACAGTTCATTAGAACAGGTACCCTAAACCTAATAAATTTATATAGGTAATTCTTTCCACTTTTATTACAACAGCTGACACTTAAGTATAATCAATATAAACTAATAAAGTTAGAACGCAGAAATCCTGTTTCTACGCAACTTACATAAGCATTCTACAACTATATCATACTATAATAATAGTTAGCTCATAATAGTCTCGTAGGTGGTGTCAAGGTGAATGGCGCGGCGCCAACCCTTATCTGACGTTACACGCCATTCTTAATAGCGCCATTATCGTGGTTTGAATTTGATTTTGGAATGATACAGTTTTAAATGAGCTTCTTATTTTTGTTTTTTTTTCTTCAAAGTTGTTATTAACATGAATGACAATTACATAACGTTGTCTTTGTAAATGATAGGTTTTAAATGTACTTATTTGTGTGCCAGCCACAAGTAGTGTTGTTCTACGTGTAACTAAAGATTAGCCACGTATACACAAAATGTAGATGTTTTATTAATTTATAACACTTCCATAAATATTCACATAAAAGCGTAGACCAACTTTTTAAAACCTTTTTGGAGTTGACATTTATTTTATATTATGGCTCTAAGTTCATGGTTTTGACCTATATGAATATAACGTAAGAAATAAAATAAGAATATTTTGCACGAATAAATTAAATCATAATAATATGATTTGTAACATTGAAGTTGCCAACTTTATGCTGAATAATGGGTGCGCATTGTCTCACATAACTTTTTAACTCCTATCATAGGATGTCCGAAAATATTTCTCATACCATTTAAAGTCATAATGATCATTCTTCATAAAAATTAGAAAGTAAATATTAAAAATAATAATATAATCATTGAAATTCATAATATCACTTATTACTTTATACTGTTATTTGTTTTTATATATTTGTATATATACTAATGGTCGAGACTCATAATCATTTCAATAAATAACTATAATATTCATAAATGTGTTTTATTCTAATATTCGTTTTTATTTAAGTTAAGTAAAAAATGCGACTCCACTAAAAATCTCATTGCTGCTAGAAACAAGATGCTTTTATTTTTGGTCGAAGGCTAAAAAAAACAGTATTCCAACTTCTGTAGGTTAGGTTAGGTGAGAACTGTGACCACAACGCACCAACCGAGCGAGCGAAGTGCCAGATCCAAATTCCATACAAAATTATGTGATCATTGAATGTTAAGAAGAAAAAAGCTCTGAAAAATAAATTATAATTTTAAACTGACAATTGGTAGTAACAGTATTAATTTAAAAAAAAATATAGTTATGAGATTCGTTGGTAGTAATAAATATGTATGAAAAAATAATATGTAGAGTGATTATTATGAGCACAGACCGGTAGTAAGACAAAGAATAGGATTTAGAATTTTATGTAAGCCAATATGGACCCCTGAATAATACATACGATAAAAACTATTATGTAATCCTTTCAACGCTCACGTAAGTTATTAATTAACTTTCAATAACTACCTACTTAATATAGACACCAGAGACAAGGAGTTAAAAAAAAATAAACACGATGATGTAACCATGCAAGATCAACGAACCGCAAGGCTGGTACCGGATGCACTAACCTTAGCCGATAATAATCTCCTTACATTAGCATAATAAAATAATGCATTTATATTACATAAACGAATTATAAACCATTAGGCAGAATGGCTCCAGATGTCAAACATGTGAATGAATTAAAAAACAAAATGTTAGGACAATACAAAATGACGATCTATTTTATTCCCTCCAATATTTTTACCTAGGAGATATGTCATACGCCAGCGACCGATCTGAACTGAGGTAACCAAGCCCTACGCGGCGACCTCTTACGCAGGTTGCTGAGTTAGTAGTTTGTCACTTTAGCTGAGTGGTGTCCGGCTCAGAATAGATCACACCTTGTATTCCAATGGGTCTCGTAAGTAGCAAATAAGGGATACAGCTGATGGATGGGCAGCAGCATCTATCAGCTCAAGAATACTCACCACCTTACTTCGATCCCTAATCCGCCTGCCAAGCGTGTTGATTATGGCAATTTCCCTCAACGTCCCATGTTCAGCACTGGACTTAAAGTGGATGACACAGTACTTTACAATTTGTCACCAGGTCACAACCCGCTTCGAGGGAGGCCCACGTTCAGAAGCAGACGTTATACGGACACCGCTGCAAATGATTAAACGGTAGAAAAACAAAAAACAGGTTGTTATTTTTTTTTACTTTCCCGATGCCTTATTCTGCCGCGATTAAAGACCCGTGTCTATTGTAAATTACGACATAATTTTAATTGAGACGACTATACTTTTGACATAAAAAGATATCTATGGCACCTCTAAATACTTTTTTTTATGTAACGGTAATACCTTTTAAACTTTTCGTGATTCTATTACCTTTACTTTCGTGACCGTGTTATATAACTATTTGTTTACAAATACCAAAATACAAGTATCCCAATAAATCGTGATTCGCGATATTTATTGACAAATAAAGGCTTGGCTATTGTCTATTGATTTAGCGAACTAGAACATGCCTACAAAGAAATGTCAGAAATCTTTCAATAAAAAACGTTACGTGCTGCGGCAAAATTGTATACCTACTTTCCTATAATATTGTTTAGGATGCTAATTAATACTATGACTTCTATAAAAATGCCTTAATTACTGAAGGTTTCTTATAAACCATTTGCTGTGTTAATGATACTGTATTATTGAAGCTATATTAACTTAATATACGCTCAGTATCTAGTGAAGACATTTTTATCTAAGTCATAGTAGGTAATATCGTTATGTTAGTAGCCTCCAGTTATCGACACTAAAAAGTACTTAATTAAAAGGGAAATAATAAATATATAATACTCATAAATTGCCTTGGCCCCATAGTCCTGTGTTGCGTTTTTTTTTTAAATCGTCTGTTAATTCGAGAGCTGACCCGCGTTAAAACAGTCCTCAGTGTCGACAAAAACAAATTAACTGCAAAAGAAACTTTTTTATATTTCACTTTATTTAGACAGCTTTTATTTAGACTGAGAGCTGTAAATTTGTTTATTTATAAAAAAAAAATTCCCGCATATTATTTTTATTTCATGATATTTCTATCAATAGACATGATCGGTGTGGTGTGGCTAATGCAAGCGAGCAGTGTTTAGGCCTTATTAGGTGGTTTAATAGTAAGGACACAATATCTAATCGAGGTGGAATCTACGGCATGTAACAATCAATGAAACATAGATTGCAAAATGTATTATACTTAATAAAAATGTTATACCTGCTGTTCAACATGAAACCGAAGCAAAGGTCATTTGAATCCGAAAGGTCATTCAACAACTTAATATCTATTAGTTTCAACTATATTGCTCTACTAGCTTACCATGCGCTGTTTATCGGTTATCTAACACTCTAATATTTTTTCACCAGTAGTTCCTGAGATAAGCGCGCAAACAAACAAACTTTCAGCTTTATATATTAGTATAAGATTGGATTCACACCACCTTTCTTAATGTACGCACTCACTAAACGGCTAAGTCAGAAGTAATTACCTAACTGTCGAATCATCAGTCATGATTCAGCACTATGCTTTTAAAAGATAATTCTGGCCTATTGTATCGAAATATTGACTACACGGAAAGAAAGTAGCAAGTAAAGAAAGGAAGGTTAATAAAAGAAATTTCCTTTTGATTGCTGCTTGTTTCTGCCATAGTTGTTTGTAAAATAACTTGGTATTAGGTTGTTGTAGTTATGATGGCGAGAATTTCTTGAAAGTGGTTCAATCAACATATATTTTTATGAGTATTTAATACATGTTAAGCTTTAATAAAGTCTACGACATTACCTATCCATAACATATGAAACCGTAAATACGTATGAATCTTCATTTGAACATTCTGATAACCTTGAATTTTCGGTAATTCCAAATATAATCCTATGAAATCGTCACGGGATCGTTGGGAGTCTTATACCCGGTGAAGTAGCAAAAGCCTCGTGGCTAACATATGTAGTTCGTCCGTCCGAAAAAAATAAAATGGGAATCTATAATCAACGAGAAATCGAACGACCAGAATACAGTCAACAGACTGATTGAAAATCGAATACCCGTGAAACAGAATGTGTTCAATTTTCAAAAAGCGCGGGAATGATTTGTTTTGATTATTGACAATATAATATTATAATGCCGCCATGCCATAAATCTATGGTGGAGTTTGATAAAGTCTTTTTTAATTGCGTAATACTGCTACTGACATTTTTTTTCGATTCGATACTTATAAGGATACTAGCGGCCCGCCCCGGCTTCGCACGGGTAGACTTGTATACCCTACCCCTGCCCTACACTACCCTACCCCTACCCTACCCTACCCCTACCCTACCCCTACCATACCCCTACCCTACCCCTACCATACCCCTACCCTACCCCTACCATACCCCTACCCTACCCCTACCCTACCCCTACCATACCCCTACCCTACCCCTACCCTACCCCTACCCTACCCCTACCCTACCCCTACCCTACCCCTACCCTACCCCTACCCTACCCCTACCCTACCCTACCCTAATTTTGTCTGAAAAATAAAAATAAAAATTTAGGGGTGGACTACCCCTAACATTTAGGGGGATGAAAAATAGATGTTGGCCGATTCTCATAGATACCGGATAAGCACAAAAAATTTCATCAAAATCGGTTAAGCCGTTTCGGAGGAGTATGGCAACGAAAACTGTGACACGAGAATTTTATATATTAGATATGCATGCATATATTTATAAATCATAATATAATGTTTTCGATACAAAATCCTTTTAAGACCAAGGTTTTGTTAGCAATTTCTTGCAATACTACTTATTTATATTGTATTTCGACACCTGATTAATTTTCGTCATATGTAATTTAAACACAAATATGACAATAAAATCCAAGGTTACTATAGTATATTTTAAGGAGCCATTTATTTATTTGAATAAAATACATTTTAGCACTGATTTGCATTGTAATACTTAGTTAAGAATTTGTATTTGACATTTGAGCGCTATATATTTTGTCAAATGTCACAATGCAATGTAACAATACTGTGTTTTGGCGGGCAGATATAACATTAACATTTGTTTAGAAATTATATTTGTTTATCTACTTTTGTCGCAGTACAGTAATTACAGCTAATTTTGTTCGAAGGGTCAAAATCCAGGAAGCAAATGTTGCCGCGACCAAAAAAAAAAGGAAATTAACTTCTTAATTTGAAGAATTTTAGTAAGTAGTAGATCTTCAAGTTATAAAGGTAATGAAAGATAAAGAGAATGTCTATAATTTTATTCTCAAGTGTCAATATCATATAGGTAGTATAACAGATATAAAAGTGAAAAGTGATTAAGAAAATTATATGCTGCGAATATCAACATAGAATTAACGGCAAATATCCGGCTTTAGACGATTTAACAGCTATTATTATCCCACGCACGGATAACTCGTATTTGAATGTTTTTTTCTTTATAAATGGCTAATGAAAACATTGGGTAGATATGTCAAATTAACTAGCTGTATTAGAGGATATATTTAGTTTTATTATTTTATTTATTAGTAAACAATAAGATATAATACTGCTAAAATTTGGTTTAAAGAGCAACAACATGTACCTCAAGCACAATTAATTCAAAATTTTAAATGTTATATTTTTATTTTTTAATAGCTAATATTTTTATAGAAAATATAAGTAAATAGAGGCGACCACGTCTCACACAGTGGGTAATGATGGACGACTGTTTACATACGCTGCTTTCTCCGTGAGAACACGACACGGTAGAAACGTGACTTTCAGCACACGCGGTGGCCAGCCATTTGTTTGCCTCTCGTGTGAATGGGCTTTTATAATTTATTTTTAATTAGTTTTATGTGTATTTTTCTTTTTTAATAATGTATTCATTTGTTTATTTTTTTGAATTATTTAAACTAGAGAAGCGATATGGCTTTGTGTTTAAAAAGTGAGTTATGGATGTCTATTTTAATAATCTTAACATCTCGTTACCACTTAACCTTGACTAGACGAATGATTAAATATTAAGTGAAACTTCTAAGATATTGTATAGGTCTAATAAGACATATAAATCCTTAAACGTGCCATATTTAAGAAAACTTCAGTACCTATCTAAAGTTCTTTAAAACAACATCAAATAAATAAATAATATTCGATAAAGACTTTGAAAAAAAAATGTTTCAGTTCATATGCTACCGATCCCGTCTTTTACATGCGACACACGCTCGATGAACGCGCACGTCTAATGTGGGGTTAGCATTATATCAATAAAAATAAGTAATAACTGGTTCCTCTCCCAATATGTAAGTTAATCTAGCTAACCCAACTCCTTAATCACCATCTACGGATTATCAGTTAAACGCGCCCACGCGTTATTTCCTAATGCACTGGATTGCGCACAGCTATGCGCTAAAAGGGCTGCTAGCTGCGCGGACGCACCGCGTCCGACGTAGGAGGAATGCGGTCAGCCGGTGTAAACATTTCGCTTGCGTTAAATCAGGGCTGTAGCTAGTTTAGAGCTTTTGGGGGCAGTGTCCAAAGATAGGAGCGTGTAGTCAGAGCCACAGTAGAATAATCTAAATATTTGTTTTTAGTGTAATACTCCTTGGAGCACTACTAGGGTTGCCAACTGAAAACCACCGCTAAGAATGACTCCAATATTGAGTTGACGACCTTTTCGGTAGAACATGCAAGATAACTTATTATAGCTTTTTTATATACATGGGTGTTTCTACGATAAAAGGTAATTTTTGCGGCATTTGGTTCAAATTTTTTATTTTCTTCTATGCTGTTGTTACTTTTTTATCTGGCCTTATTCTCCATACATTTGATTTGATTCCTCTTATCGTAGAATCACCCATATGTGTTATTTGTATTAGGTAATGTGTGATGTTTTTGTCTTGTGCATAAATATATTTTTTTTTTCAAATAAACCGCACTAGCTTCCGCATGCGGTATCACCCGCATAACTCCCTTTACCTTAGGAACTTCATAATTAAATATACACTATTTTACTCCTAAATAATGCACCTTTCTAATGGTGAAAGAAGTTATGAAATCGGTCCAGTGTTACCGGCACCTATTCAATGCTAACAGACCATCAAATCTTATAATATTAGTATAGATTAAACGGAGAGAAGCTCGTATCTTATTAAGCTTTATAGCACCAGTGATTTGCTATCACTGCCCTGATACTCACCTCTATCTACGGCCCTGCATAAAGTGAGACCTTTATGCAGATAACTCCAGCTAAACTTAGGATATCAAGTTTATTCCTTGTAGTAAGTAGGTACATGAAGTGTACCCATTTGGGAACAATGGATGGTAAAGTACGTGCGGTATTTTATGGACTATACAATTGTCGGATCCGACCGAATTGCTTGCCAGCTTTAGTATGTATGGCTAACTAGTGCTAACACATGCCGTCTTATTAATAAACGTGGACTAAAGAAAGATTAACTTTACTCTAAGCATTAACCCGGTACTAACAAATTTCACTATTAATAAACACGGACTAAGGAGTGATTAAGCTAATTCGACTCTAGTCTCGGTGTAAAAGTTAAACCATAGGGATACCTAGTTTAAGGACGGATTAAGCATAGAGTAACTATCTTTGACAGCTGTTTTTACTTTTTAGGTTAGATTGTAATATTGTTTGGTAAAAGTTAATTAAAATGAATAGACTATTTAGAGACGACTTATGGCTGATAGACGAAATTAATGAGGTTCAGAATCAGATGGACTACATTCCAACAATAAGGCGTGTTAAATATACAAAATTCGTAAGAATCCACTTGAAGAACTTGAAGCTGAATTTAAATCCAAATATAGGTTTTCTCGATCTACGGCTGTTTTTATCATTGATATGATAAAAAATGATTTAGCTGGTGATGCGAGAGGTGGTTTCATACCGCCCCATATGAAAGTTTTAAGTGCAATAAGATCTTGGGCACGCGGAGAGGTAAGAATTTGACAATCAATAAAATGATATTCAACAATCTTTGCTTCTTCTGGGTATTTGTTATGTTATAAATCTTTTATATTTTGTGAATTCAACAGATTCAAGATGACGCAGGAGATATAAGTGGTAAGGGGTATCAGCCAACAATATCACTTGTATGCAAACAAGTTGCTTTAGCATTGGTAGCAAAGTGCTCAATGGATCAAAATTCCACAAAATGATGCAGAACAGAGCAATGTGATAGAAGAATTCTATGCGATATGTGGATTTAGACAAGTGATTGGAGCCATTGACTGCACACATATTAGAATACCAAAAGTCAGTGGGAAATATTGGACAATATTTAGGATATAGTTCAATTAATGTACAAGTTGTGTGGTATGAAGCCCAACTGTAGCAATATATGTATTAAGTTTCTATATAATTTGTCTTTTAATAAAGTTTACTCATATTATGTCATTTGTTCTTATTTAAGTCGGTATTATACCTATATTATTATTATTTTGTAACAAAATAAGCGAAATCTCACAATTTACATCCAAACGTCCATATCATAGATAATAGAAACAAACATCGTCTGTCATCTGTCACTGTCATTTGTTTTATTTCATTCGCTAGTTCATTCTTTTTATTTTTAATTTCAACGGTGTTGCCATAGATTGTCCGTTAAACCAGGCGTAACGAATGTATAGCTAGTCCGAGCTTAGTCCACGTTTATTAATAACGTTATGAAAACGAAGTTAATACTTAGTTACACCAGAATTAGCTAAACCAAACGTAACTTCGGATTAAGCAAGGAGTAGGCCATTTTTATTAATAAGACGGATGGTGTTTAACCGCTAAGGCTGCCATATTGAGCATGACACATGCGGACGGCGGCGGCGGGAGAGCTCGGCGCTCGCGTTGTTTACACGCTCGAAGAACACACACGCCCAATGTGGGCTCAGCTTAAGGTTAATGATGCTATTATTTGTAAGCTTAGTGTAATGGACCCCAAGTAAAGGAAGGAGTTATGGACGACATTGGTAATTAGTCAAAAGAAAGCAAACAGAAGTCCTTATTTCATACCTAAATAAAATATTTTAATAAATCTTTCCTAATAATAACAAAGACACTAAAAAATCACAAATTAAATCCGTTGAGACTGGCTAAGTTTCATGCTTTAAATGCATTAACCGAATCATTTTTATCAACCTACATAAATATATGTCTTAACAATCTCAAAAGACCGCTTTCAAGAAACTCATTCTAACATAGAAAACTAAGTCCACGTTATTCAAACCCTTTCCACTTTATTCCTGCAACAAACAAGTGCGCCAATTTTACACAGGAAATGCCAATCGATTTCTCTCGACAACGAGAAATCTAAACAAGACAATCCATAAAAGATCACACTACAACCAGGGCTGTCATACGTTGGAAACTGTTTAATATTAAGAAAAAAACATGCTTAAGACCTAAATTATATATTTTGTAACCGTACAATTTCCTTCGTTTATTCTGACATTGGCAAATTGATGAAGTCTCTCCACAATAATATAACTGAACAGAATTCAGAAAATAAAATAAAAATATCGTTTTTTTTTTGTTTACGACACATAACTATAATGAACCTAAAGTCATAAAGCAAGATATTGAGCTTCTAGAAGACAAGCTAGCGTAATTATGGATATTAAGTAGTCTTAATTGAAGTATTTATTTTAATCCCTATTTTTTTCTTTAGTACTAATAGTAAATATTTCCGCATGTACAGATAACATATAATGTGAAAATTTGTGACTTTAATTAAATATATGGTTGTATTTTGTGACTTGATATTTATTCTTCTACGTACGCCTACCTATCGTAGTTTCAGATTTTATGAAACTCATCATGCTCAAGATCTTAAAGAAGAACTTTGGCATTGGCAATATTGTGAAAGTCTCTCCACAAAATCCACAAAAGAAGAACTGAATGTTCAGTGATGATTGTATTCTGATATTAAACGTAAAATTGATTTTTTAAAATCGACTAATCTTATTCAGTTGCCGAATGTATTATTTTAACACGTAAAATAAAGCCATTTTCGGTCAAATCTTCCGTTACTACCTAACGTTTCATCAGCGCTCCAATTAGTGGTGTTTTTTCTTTACAAAGACCTTATCCTAGGACGCCAGCCCTACGTAAAGTATACATAAGAAATATTCTCTCCTCATTCTTTGACAAATATGGCATTATCAATTTATTATTGAAATGGTATCTCTTAGGATTCAAACGGTTGCAGGAGGTAAAAATAGGTATAAGCTTAATTTGATGTTTAATTTTTTGCTTACTCTCACACAAGGTAAAAATATGAATGCTGTACTGTGGCTGTACACACAAGGCACAGAAGCCCGTCTCCTGGCATTCGATTATTATATAATGATGTTATAAATATCGAGACCAATAGCTTAAAATCCTTTCCGAGGGACGAAGGGTAGTCTCTTAATCAACCAGACCCGGAAAAAAATATAATCATTTACACAAAGATTTCTTCTTAGACATGGCAATCGAACCCACGTCCTCCGAAGCTTAAAGCAAAACTTATAACGAGGTTGTCAAATATGGTACTATCACAATTTATTATAGAAATGCCACTTTTCTCAGGATCCCAGATTCCATCGTTTAAAGATGTTTATAAAGTTAATTTGATGTTCGGTATGTTATGTGAACTTTCTTTTATAAGCATTATTTATAACTAAAACTAGTTTTGAAAGTTCTAGCAATTAGCGTTCTAGTACCCGTTTTATTATTGCTATTAAGAAACTTGTTCATGTGAATTTTGAGATACAATACTGATTTTGCATGGAAATTTAACGATTTATGTTTTTTTAAGTGATTGTTTTGTAACAACTGACGGTAACAGTTGGAATATACAGGGTCGGAGACATAAGGCATCCGACAGTTGCACAAAACTCGCCTAAAAACCAAAAGTAATACTAAAACTACTCTAATCCCTCAATCTTCCCGCCAGCGACCGTTCTGAGCCGAGGTCCAAGTCCCAATCGGGACGCCCTCTTGCGCAGATTCCTTAGATTGTAGTTTATAAACCATACAAGGTTACAAGATATTGACATTGTTATTATTTACCATAGAAATACCTTATACTGCGGTAGCCAATCCGCCTGGCAAGCATGCATGGTGAATACAGAAATACCCGAAGGAAGTCTATGTTAAGTAGTGGACGTTATACGGGCTGATGATGATGATGATGATATTTTCATTGAAGACGTGTACACAGAAATGTGTATTACCTGAAACAAACAATAAAAATAATTATAACTCTTTAATATATTCAGTATATTTATTAAAAATACCAAAGCCTACATTCGCTTGTAAATTAGTTTTACTGTATACATAATGCTTAGGTAAGTCCGCTTACATTATGTATAAGCCAATACATACAATAAGAGCAGATCGGAGGTAAAACGCGAGACCTTAATGCTATAACTATAAGAGCTTATTTGAAACTAAGTTGGTACCGCTTATATGCTGTCGGTGGCTGACAAGCAGTTCTTTATACGTTTGCTTCATAGAAACCATTACTGTACCCTGTAAATCCAATACACTGTAACTCCGAAAGACAGGTTTTGAGAAAACGAGTAAAAACACTTTTTTTTGTTTTTAGAGGATTACTGCTATGTTTTCATCAGAAAATTTTGAGTGTTTGATATCAATAAAAAGGAAATTTCATAAGGTTTTTAGCCCTAGCTAATAAAACAATATTTTACCGTAAATACTATGATTTAACGAAGATAACTTGTATTGCCGCGATAGTTATCTGAAGCGAACCAGGAGATTGTTAGGGCAAAACACTGTATTTAATAGTTACAGTGTATTACCATGCTAAGTCAGTGTTCTTCTCACTTGCTTAAGCAATTTAAGTCCCTATCTAATGTACTAGTGGCAATAACACATTCGAGTTTATTAATTAACTCGAAACATTTCACTTACAATATCAATAATTATGACTGCGTCAGCTTATTTTTAAATGAAAACACTTAACATTTTAACTGCTTTTAACAGCAGAATAAGTCTCAAAATTAAAGACGACTAGGTAATTATTAGGAACGTAACATACACATTCTTCTTTACATAAAATCACACAAAACATAACATAAAGTTTACTTCTTTACGTTATAATCAGTCTCGCAAGTGGATAGTGTAACAGCCACAAGCTTATCTAAGTATATTTTTGAAAAACCAGAAAATTAATCATAATTTATTATAGAAATGAATGTCAACAAAGTACCTAGTAATATTCGCTTGAATACTAAATATTTAGAATACTAAATATTTGGATCATCTCTGTATTCTTCAGGGTTTGGATGAGATGATACAACAAGTTTTTCATAAAATACTGTCCTCGATGGAGGCATAGACTTTGCACAGCACTAACAATTCTCTCTTTTTAACCAGAGTTAGTGGTGGTTCTGTTCTTCAAAAAAGGATGAAGCTACAAAACCATGTTGTAGAATTATAGACCCATCACATTGCTGAGCCATGTTTATAAGCTGTTCTCGAGGGTCGTCACAAATCGTCTCGAACACAGGCTCGATGACTTCCAGCCTCCCGAAAAAGCCGGCTTCTGAAAAGGCTTTAGTACCATAGACCACATACATACGCTGCGGCAGATTATAAAGAAGACCGAGGAGTATAATTAGCCCCTATGCTTGGCGTTTGTGGACTATGAGAAAGCCTTTGATTCGGTCGAAATTTGGGCGGTTCTAAGTACAAAAACGCCACAATGTCGGTCCAAGTACAGGGCCAATGTACGAAGGCAATCCCGCTACGGAGAGGCGTAAGGCAGGGAGATATTATATCTCCCAAACTTTTTACGACTGCTCTGGAGGACGCCTTCAAGCTCCTGGAATGGCAAGCATACGGCGTCAACATAAATGGCGAGTACATCACTCACCTTCGATTTGCCGACGACATAGTGATCATGGCAGAAACGCTGGAGGACCTTGGACAGCTGCTCAATGACCTCGATGGAGTTACTCAACAAGTTGGGCTTAGAATGAACATGGGCAAGACGAAAGTCATGCATAACGCCCATGTAGTGCCCAACTCTATAGCCGTTGGGAACTCAATTCTCGAAGTTGTGACCGAATACATATATCTAGGTCAAACGATCCAACTAGGTAGGACCAAATTAGAGAAAGAGGTCAATCGTCGAATCCGATCTTCGGGAGATCTTCTCGTCCAAAATACCTCAGTGCCTGAAGACCAAAGTTCGCTCAGCGAGCCATGGAAAGAGCTATGCTCGGCGTTTCCCCGCGTGATCGAATCAGAAATCAAATCAGAGATCCGCAGGAGAACGAAGGTCACTGACATAGCTCAACGGATTAGCAAGCTGAAGTGGCAATGGGCAGGACACATAGCTCGAAGAACTGACTGCCGATGGAGCAAAAAGGTTCTCGAGTGGAGACCACGACCACTGGCAAGCGCAGGGTTGGACGACCGCCTACACGATGGACCGACGACCTCGTACAGGTCGCGGGGAGTCGGTGGATGCAGGCCTCTAGTGATCGTTCCCACTGGAAATCGATGAGGGAGGCCTATGTTCAGCTGATGATGATGATGAACCAGAGTTATGCCACTAGCTTCACTCTTTCTGGGTAGTTCATCAAGCAGATCAGTTTTGCTGTTTGGAAATTGACAAGAATTACTAACAGATAATTCTTACTTAATGAAACATCCGACTAGGTAACTAACAGTAGAAGTTGTAGCAAATCTTATAAATCTACAGACTACTCCGTCCGTCTGTCCTGTGTCATTTCTGTTATGTAATTCTTATTATTATAACTGTATCAATATAGCAAGTGGTCACACTATATCTAAGTGACACACACCTGAGGGAACCCTTATGGGGCTTAGGACCACGACCCAGTGTGTCACTGACTCCGGTAAATCAACCTATAGCGATCAAGATTGCCGCTCAGCCGCCCTGTGATTGGCGCGCCCGCACCGCGCGAGTCATGGTTATTGTTTATTACTTAGTTTTTTCAAAACACTGTATCTTAGAACGCGCGTGGATTATTTCAGCAACACACTGCATCTTCAATTACCGTGTTTTGCAATTTTAAGACTTTAGTTTTAGACAAATACAGTGTTTTTTACATTGCGATATCTCAGTTATTCTAGTATAAAACCCAAAATATTTGAATGCAGGACCATGTAACAGGCTAAGAGAAATCGATTGGGCGTTGTTAAGTCAAAACACTGTAACTTAAGATACAGTGTATTGGATTCACACGGTACTACTTAGACTCACTTAAGTATCCAAATTAAATATACGAAATGTTAATTTTAGTGCATTCTTTGCGGGTAAGTTTCTTAACAACCTCCGTAGCGTAGCGGTATATGTATCGGTTTAAGTCTTGCAGCTCGTGGATTCGATTCCCACGCCGGACAAGAAATCTTTGAGTGAAAACTAAAAAATATTCGGGTCTTGTTGAATGAGGGATTAATCTCCATGCCTCTGTATACCAGGGAATGGGCAGCGTGTGTTATTACATAGGGTCACCAATTGCACGCACTAATCTCAGAAACTACGTGTCCGATTTGAAAAATTGATTAAGTGTTAAAAAGCCCATTTATCGAGGAAGGCTATATTTAATGATGAAGTTCCTACATGAACGGGAATTAAGCGGATGAAACCGCGCGCGGGAAGCTAGTATACAAAGTGTAACGGAAAGGGTATATACATAGAAAGAGCAAGGTTTCTTTGGATGATAACAAACGATATGGCAAGGGTTATTTAATCCTATCTCTACAAGTCAGGAAGTAATATATTTTTTTTAATTCATAGATACCAGTAACCAAACTTTTCAAATTGAAATAAATACATCACTAGCACTCAATCAGCTGATCAATTATTAGAAGTTATTGACCCACGTAGTGCGGTGACACGTTTGTTATGATTTGAATTTAGGAAACATATGAAACCGAGAATTTGGTATCAATTCTTGGAGTATTTTATTTTGAGTTCTAACCCTTGCCATATCGTTTGTTATGATCCAAAGAAGCCTTGCTCTTTTATAAAAATCACTTCTAGGAGTAATGCATGCCTTTAAGTATGTAAAGCTATCAGTCCAATATCAAAATATAATTATTAAAACCATAAAACCGATAGGACTGCAGCAACATTGTAATATTGAAATCAGGCAATCTTTGGCAGACATTAGCCTCATACCAAACTCTATAGTACTAATTGAACTGTGCCCCGAGACGATAAAATCCCGGTGGTCTGATGTTTCATAGCTAAAATACTATATATTTACTAATATTACAGGAATCACAAGATTTCCGTAATATTGGAAAATACTGAACCATAAAGCCATACTTTTAACTTTGTATATTATTTATATTTAAAATACTCATCAGCCATGTCACATTAACGTTTTGTTTTATTGAATGGAAAACTTTGAATATAAGACAAAATTATAATTTTCTCTTTTAAGGCCCGATTTTTCAATCGTCAGTTAAAAGTTGTCAGAGGAATAAATTTAAAATTTTGACAGATTTTGTATTGACGTTTTGTCCAAATTAAAATTTATTCCTTTGACAATTTTTTCCTGACGATTGAAAAATCGGCCCTTAAACGAAAATAAAATCTATTTGTTAAATAAATTCAAATGTTAGTAATGTCATAAACGATAAATCCGTTATCTAGTTCAAATGTTTGAGCACACAAAGTTAAACAACTCAAATAAAATTGATGCCAATAGTCCGAATGACATCAAAGGCTTTGTTATGTAAATTGCAATTCAGTTGCCACATCAAAGCTCAATATAAAAGTCATCATCATTTTTTAGCCGTAGGACGTCCACTGTTGGACATAGGCCTCCCTCATAGATCTCCAGTTGTTGCGGTTAGAAGCGGCCTGCATCCACCGAGATCCTGCGGCTTTAACCAGATCGTCCGTCCATCTAGTAGGTGGACGTCCTACGCTACGCTTGCCGATCCGCGGTCTCCATTCGAGAACTTTTCGGCTCCAACGGCCATCTGTATATAAAAGTAGTGATAAAAAATTACATGGGGAGAAAAGTATTAACGTTTTAAAACGCTTAATAACGTGTACTCCTAAACATTTGCCTCGAAAGATAATATGTAGGTTTTACAAAAAAAAATCTCCTTTATCTCTTTAGCAAAGACAACGAAGCTTGGTTTTTTCATGCTGATAAAATAATTGCAAGGTACTATGCACCTTTTTTTTTTCCGCGTGTAAATGCATGCCCACCGCCGCTGCGCTGGCGGTGGGATATGTAGGACTCGCCCTCTCCATAGCGTGGTATGCTTAACTCATACCACGAGGAGAGGACCCTACACCACTAAAACCTCCCGGACACTCCTTCGATCCGCCGTTGGCGGGGGCCGGGTACGCATGAGCAATCCGGCCCAAGGTACTATGCACCTGGCAATGGTTTTTTGTTTTTTTTTAAAGATTGCTAGCAGAGTTTTAGCACTGTACTCGTATTCTTGTTAACCCTCGTGCTAAGCTAAAATGCTTGTGTTACGAGTGGGTACCTACACGTCGGTAGTGCAATGGGTGGGGATGGAACCGTCGACCACATGATGGCAAGTCCGACGCCCAAGCCATTGGGCTAAGGCCGCTTTAAATTAAAATTTATTCCACAGATAATAATAATTTTTATCTGATTATTGAAAAACATGTCTTAGTACTTTAAAAACTAAATCGCAGCTGTAATTTATTAGTAGCACAAAATATTTATTAATTCAAAGCGATTTGATTTGTAATACCAAGTACTTACCTAAAAAAACTCATTTGATTTTGTGCCACTATCATATTAAAGCTGCGAAATATTCTAATTATTTCGTTCAAATTATTAACCTTTTCATGATAATATCAGACAGAATATGCAAAAATGTACGCCATTTCCCGCCATCTTTGGTCCACCATTCGTGTGTTGCCACATAAAACGTGCTATTTACTACAACGGTAACAACTTTGCACCTGTTTTGGTATTAGATAAATTCCTTGTGAAAGATACTTCCTATAGAATTTCGTATTAATTACAGATGTAGTACATTTTTTTTGATGAGGCAATTAACTAAGTATGTTTTTTTCTATACGGTACGAGATTTCAAATATATTATTATATAGGAATAGTTAGGTAGTTAAAAAAATATTTTTGGTATAACAAAAATGCTGATCACGGAAAAATAACAGCCCGATTTTTAAAAAATCATGTAACTAACTACTGCTAGTACCTACTACAGTTTTGAAGATTAGGCGGAATACACGAACAAACAAACAGACAGACAAAATAAAAAGAAGTCTTCCTAAATACTTCTAAAATATACTTCATAAAATTTGCTGCTTAACTGTAAACGTCCCGTCAATATTGTTCCAGCCGTAACTGAAAATGACTGAGATTAGTCGGAACAAGTTCCCAAATACATTTTGTAAAAACCTGTTATTTGTCATTTCTTTTTTTTTCGGACGGACGTTATGTAGTTAGTTAGGGGGCTTTTGCTACTTCACCAGGCATAAAAGCGAACAGAGCTAAAGCCTAAATAAACCTGCGCAAGAGGGCATCCCCTGTGGGACTTGGACCTCGGCTCAGGGCGGTCGCTGGCGGGAGCATTGAGCCATTATGACGTTTAGTTATTAGGCGAATTTTGTGCAACTGTCGCTGTACGTTATAGTTCACGGGCCTCTTGGACTTTGGAGTCTACGAGGGATCGGAAGGTTCTTTTATCTTTCATTTCAATTTTATTTATTTGTATGTAATATTACGTTCGTTAAAGTAAAGAAAACGGCTACATTTGTCCGAATAAAAAAACAGATTCCAATATCCGAATAGTTTTACATAACGCCTTATAATTATAGAAAACCGTTCATACATATATTTTGCAATCACAGTTTAATCAAAACAAGTGTTTCATTTTTTGTTTGAAAATTAAACAAACCGTTTTACTTTTCATACATAATATTAATTTGAACATAGTTCCAATCGAAACGTCATATGTTTGTTATTTGCGAAGAGTAACATGTGAACAAACATTGCGTACTAATAGATACTTTATTTACAAGCTGTGTAAACACAATTTGGTTAAGCCATGTGTTGGCGAAGAGCAACGGCCTAAATAATTTCCATTATACCTAAAACAATTTAATTTCAAAAGTCAGTTTATATTATAAAAACAATTGATTTCAATCGTATACTAGACAACGTACTGTAAGTACATAATACTGCGGTCACCTACCCAACTGCCAAGCGTGGTGACTATTGTAATACTCTTTTCGAACTAGGCCCATTTTCAGGATTGGATGTTATACGGGCTGATAATGTGGGTGGAAAATTTAACTTAAAATATATAGCATATGACACTCACGAATGACGTACCTAGCTTGCTATTGTTAAAATAATTTTCAAAATCGGTTCAGTAGATACAGTGATTACCCCCTACAACGTCACAAACTTAGAAACTTTACCTCTTTATAATATGAGTAATATAATAGTTATTAGGCAATAAGCTCCGGAACTACTAGAACAATAGTTAGTTAGTTAGTCAATTTGTTGTTTATACTAGAACGATTTCAAAAATTCTTTTACCATTAAAAAGCTAAATTAAAACTAGATCCCCCTTTCCGGCGGGAACTTGGCCATTAAATAGGCTGTATCAAGATTCCGCCCTTTCGGTGGGTATTTTACCATTAAATAGGCTGTATCAAGATTCCGCCCTTACGGTGGGTATTTTACCATTAAATAGGCTGTATCAAGATTCCGCCCTTACGGTGGGTATTTTAACCATTAAATAGGCTGTATCAAGATTGCGCCCTTTCGGTGGGTATTTTACCATTAAATAGGCTGTATCAAGATTCCGCCCTTTCGGTGGGTATTTTACCATTAAATAGGCTGTATCAAGATTCCGCCCTTTCGGTGGGTATTTTACCATTAAATAGGCTGTATCAAGATTCCGCCCTTTCGGTGGGTATTTTACCATTAAATAGGCTGTATCAAGATTCCGCCCTTTCGGTGGGTATTTTACCATATATAGGCTATATTTAAAGGTGAAGTTCCCAACGGATCGGGAGCTACGCAGTTGATCCCGCGCGGGGGATTCTAGTTCCCAAATAAAGCTGATAACTATTGTATAATATTCAGTACACGGCATTCATAGTGAAGTGATTACTTGTACTCAACATCAAGCACGATTTTGTATTCAAAATCATTCTACGCCTTACAACGAATCACTATAGCTAACCAAGTCAAAAAAATATATCATAACGAGAGGTCTATTATGAATTGGAATATTTCAATTTGTATTGTATTGTATTGTGTAATGATATGACCAGTGGCGCAACTATACCGTATAAAGCCCGTAGCAATTTGCGCCTCTCGTTAAAAATTGACACGTTGTAATTTTTTTTTTTTTTTAATTCTTATCACACAGGCCAACGATGAAAAAACTTTTTTAATAATTTTAGCTAAACATTATGTAGCTAATTCCGAAAAAATAAATAAAAACATTATATCACCCACCGCTTTTTCAAACATTTTTCATTATACAGGGTGTCCCAAAAGGTTAAGTAGCTGGGAAAGGGGGTGACAGGGGTGGACACAATGGTCACTAGAAAAATAAAAAAAAAATCCGCTCTGGGTATATAAAAAAAAATGGCATTTTTTTAAAAACTTAAAATTTTACACCTTGTTATTTTTGATGTTGATGACCTTGTTGTTATTGAAGATTACATAACAGCATTTTTTTTAAATACAGCCATATTTGTAGGTACAGTTAGCACAAGGTGTAAAATTTTTAGTCTTTTAAAAAATGCCATTTATTTTTTTAAACACCCAGAGTGAATTTTTTATATTTTTCTGGTGACCCTTGTGACCATCCCTATCACCCCCCTTCCCAGCTACGTAATCTTTTGGGACACCCTGTATATCAATTTTCCTATTATTTTCAAATAACAATAGATGTCATACTATATGAGAATTATGGGTGATAAAAAAAAAACGAATACAAAATACGGGTTAAGCATCTAAAAATACATACGATTTAGGCAAATTGGTTTAAAAAGTTTTAACAAACATTTTTTTGTTGGCCTGTGTTATTAATTACTAGCTTCCCGTGCGCAGTTTTACCCGCATAGCACCCGTTCCCGCGGGGACATTATAATTAAATATAAGATATGTTACTCCTGGATAATGCAGCTTTTTTAATGGAGAAAGTATTTTATAAATCGGACCAGTAATCCAGGATCTTATTGCAATCAAATACTCAAATATTTTCAATCAAAAACTCAAATATAATATCTTATCTTATCTTACACTAATGTATAAAGGTGAAGAGATAGTTTGTTTGATTGAGAGCGCTAATATTAGGAACTACTGGTCCGATTTGAAAAATTATTTCAGTGTTAGATAGTATCGAGGACGGCTATAGGCTTTGAAATATATTCATTTAAAGTTCCTACGAGGACGGGAGTTACGCGAGTAAAACCGCGCCCGGTGAACTAGTTAGTATATACGAGTAGTTATAGAGCAGGGGTGGCCAAAGTTATAAGACCTAAGATGGACTGTCTACTGTGTGCGATCGACCACATGGCATACATAACGTTGAATCACGTATTGTGAAACTCAATCACATTATAAATAGGTCTTTTTCAGATTATTATACGACAGTCACAAACTTAGTGCATGTAGACTAAAATTCACTCAAACATGGACTAAAATATCACTTTTTATTGTTTATGTGGATCGACTGTAATCGACTGGTCGATCCCGGCAGCTACCGGGATCGACCAGTCGATCGTGATCGACCGGTTGGCAAGCCCTGTTATAGAGGATCGGTTGGTGGTGTTCCTCCAAAAAAATCGCAGCGATGCGATCCTATATGGTTTCAGCGCACGATGACATCTTAACACATCATCGACAATTGTAGATAAGCAGAGTCTTATTATTACGGCTATATACGTAACACTGAATGCGGCCTGCTTTATGCAGTGACAGACCATAGAGGCTTCTCATTACCTTCATAAATCTTCTCGTAATTCTTGACATATACGAATCGCGACATTCCAGTATAGATGTCATAATTTTTGACGTAAATTGTACCGCAATGACAGATGTCAAACACGATAATGGTGCTTTTGGCAACCATTCATTCTTTGATTGATATATTGATGGCCAGTCATTGGTCATCTTTAAAATCCATATAAAATAAAAAATGACAAATATATTGCTAAGCGCGGCTCCCTTCATATGGTATTTTATGAAAAAAATGGTGTAAAAGTAAAATTGCCGAGGGAAGAAGTAAAATCTTCGTAGATAAATCAGAAACAATATCATCATCAGCCTATTGTAGTCCACTGCTGAGCATAGGCCTCCCCCATCCATTTCCAGCGGGAACGATCGCTAGCGGCCTGCAACCACTGACTCCCTGCAACTTTTATGAGGTCGTCGGTCCATCGTGCAGGCGGTCGTCAGAAACAATATGAAAATAAATAATGATAAAAAAATTTGGAACGTTTTTTATTCAAATTAATTTCATGAAGACATTAGTTGAATAAAGCGCGGTTCATTCATATTTATTATTACGTTACGTCCAATAAAATCATAATACTATTAGATACTGAACTATACATAATGCTATATATTTAAATAAATGAAACATTTATATATAATTGTTTATATAAGAATGGGAAACGTACTAATAACGGAAGCTTATGCAATAGTTATATTAGTTAACTACTTAGGTAACCAACATATTATCTAAGCACAGATATAAATTCTAGATTTACTTTGGGTTTACTAGAATGACTTTTTTTTTATTAATATTATATTTTTATTATATTTATAATAATAATAAGCCTTTTTTATTCATCATCATAATCATCAGCCCGTATAATGTCCACTGCTGAACATGGGCCTTCTCCCGAGGGAAGGTATTTGCCAGTCACCACGTTTGGCAGGTGGGTTGTTGACCGCAGTATTATGTTGTACAACATAAGGAAACGCTGATGCCCGTTCTTTAATATTCGATTAATATAGATGATGTTATAATAATCGGGACCAACGGCTTAATGTGCTTTCAGAGGCACGGAGGCCCATTTAATTATTATATTCAGATATAAGTTAATAACCGTATCATATTTGCAAATGACACAATCATATCTTAAGAACACAAATGGGCCGGCACGTTTCTATGCTTGAACACGCTAATTTCTGGAACGATTGGTTTGATTTGAAAAAAATATTTCATTATATAATGAAGTTCCCACGGGAACGGTAGCTAAGTCAGTCAAAGTCAAATTCAAAAATTCTTTATTCATATAGACACATTTAAAATATTTTGAATCATGTTTTTATGATGCGTCCTTTTCTTTTACTGCCACCAGTTCTGGACGTGGCAACTCTGAGAAGAACTGGCAAGAACCTCATTACCTCCTTTTATAAATAAATTTGATGATACAATTATTAATAAAGCAGTATTGTTTCAAAACAACTCACTCCCAAGCTGTTTTCCAAAATTCCAATCCAAAATTTTAGAAATGAATGGATATAATTATGTTAATCATGATCCCAGAACGGATCTAGTTGTAGTACAAATTTAGATTATGATCTGAAATAGCACATCTATAGACGACTTTCATCCCGGCATTGTTTACAGTTCTCTTGGGAATCTAAAGTTTGTTGAAACTGTGGATCATTGCTAACATTAAACACTAGCTTCTAATTAAGAAATTAACAATAAAATATAGCCTTCCTCGATAAATGGCCTACCTAACACTCAAAGAATGTTTCTAATCGGACCATTAGTCCCTGTGATTAGCGCGTTCAAGCAAACAAACTCTTCAGTCTAACTTCACTATAACAATATGTAAAACGATATTACATCACAAGTAATCAGAGAACATATTATTAGTTTATTGCTGATTGATGTGTGCGACCATAAATTATTATAATATGGCTGTGATTTTGAAATCAGATACGCGACTAATTATTTTAAACGGCACGTAGAGATTTATCGTTGTTAAACATTACAATTTAATCAATTACCTATGATAATAGAATACCTTCATCTATACTTATATTATGAATGGAGAAGATTCGTATGTAACAGATAAAATCAAATCTACACGACTGATTTCAACAACTCTATCGCCGTCAGAATAGTACATTTTGTCAAAGAAGTATCAATTTAGTAGGTATACGCATTAATTGAATTGAATTAACTTTATTCGATTTTTTTCCCTTGGAGCCCCTAGAGCAAAAAATGGACCTCAGGTGAGGGCGGCCACTGGCGGCGGAATGAGGTAGGTATTATGACTATTGGGAAGATTTGCGCAGCTGCCGCTATACGGTACAGTTCGCTGGCATCTGATGATTTACAATACATATATACAACTAAAAGTAGCTAATTTAAAATAAAACTAATTTATAAAATAAAGTAAAGTAAAGTAAAATACTCTTTATTGTACACCAGGAATTATACAAAATAAATTGTGCATAATAATGACAAAGTACAAGTGGCGGTCTTATCGCTGCTGCGATTTCTTCCAGACAACCTCAGCACGAACTTGTTAGAGAGAAATCAGAGCTGGGTAGTATGGGTGTAGCAACATAACTTTAAAAAACTATGTAATAACACTACTATACTACTACTAATACTATACTACTAATAAAATACTACTATTCTAAATCTATTCTACTTGGCAAGGTTCCCAGAATGCTGGCAGCATCACCCCGTTGAATGGCAATGCTTGCTTGCCGTGCAAAATAAAAACCAGCACTCGGAGAACGATATTAATTTATAAAAACCTCGCAGCGGACCTCTTTAGTGCGTAAAGAGGTCCGCTGCGAGGTTTTTATAAATTAATTAGGCTCCCGGTCCCCAAAGCATAAGGTTAAACTGAAATTTTGTTTAAATGTGCTTGGACGTTATACGGGCTAATAATAATAATGAAGTGCTTTCGCGGAGCAATAATATTATTTCCTATCATAATTAGTAGACTGAATAACTCCTTAGTCCTTTGGCAATACAAATAATTACATATATTATGTATGTACTGCCCATTGTGTAATATTAAGTAGGTAAGTAACTATATACAATGTAATTCCCGCCGGATAATTTGTATTAATATACAGTCGCAATTTATTATAACAGTGCCAGAACTCCATATTATATAATGAATAGGATACTTAACAGTATGTTTTCATTTTAATTATGTCGGTATTATTATGATATTATTATTAATAACTAGATCAACGGACCAATATGGTTATACACTAGATTTATTTAGATAAACGGATAACATTAAACATTAGCAATTTACTTGTCAAATGACAATTTTTTGTATGCACTTACTGCACAATAAATTAATTTTAAGTAATTTTTAATTATATACTAATCTTAATGTACCACATTATTCACTCCAACAATTTCGTGATTGCCAACAAATAAATGGTAGGTATGCGTCATTAAATCGTTATTGAAGAAAATTACTTGGCAACCCAATCAATTTAGCACGCCACATCATGATGGCCGCACGGATGCGGTGCTGTTGCATACTTTATATAAGTTTCAAATCTTCAGGCATGATAAAAATCAATTGCGATTGTATTACCTAAAATATAGGGTAAACCAGCGGACGGCAACCTTTTAGCTTTGGCTGGCAAAGTAGTAAAATAAACTAACGGCGGGCCACACTTGTGATATTAAGCCTAGATTCTACCTGATACCTACGTAAATACGTGTTTGTGGTATGTATTTTAGATTTTAATAGTCATATGTTGTAAGTTTGTAGTTTTTATTTGATTTTTGTTTTAAGATTTTATTTTCTGTTTAAATTTATATAATATAAATTCGTTGTTGTATTTTATCTTTTTTTTTTTTTAATTTTATATTTTTGTCTATAAGTCATATTGATATACAATTATAAGATTGTTTTTCGAATAAATAATTTGAAATTGAAATTGAATATTTAAAATTTTCATTTTTTCTAAAGAGTTATTTACTAATAACTCTTTAGAAAAAATGAAAACCTCATCCTCATTTGTTCGTTCGCGGGCAGAGCAAAGCGAGTTCTAAAGGCTGGACTTTACGTTATAAGTTCTATTGCGCTTCGTTTATGCATTTATTTTGATATTTATAAACTTTTTACAAAAAAAAACCATCACCAAAGCCGCAAGTAAGACGGCTCGCGGGCCGCGTGTAGCCGAACGCTTGGGGTAAACCATCTAATCTTCTGTTTTCTATATAATGTAAATAAAAATGAATCCAAAATGCGAGAACTTAGTCTGTTTGCTTGAACGCACTAATCTCAGGAATTAATAGTATTGTTGAAGAAAGCGTTAAAACCACAATTACTACAACCATTTGATACGTTACTTTAGTATTAATCAAGCAAACTAAATGATCCGTACATACAAAGCGTATAACCCGTCTGTGAAATTGTAGTATGTACTATATGTATGTATGTTCATTCATGCATTTTACTACCTATAGAGAATAAATGCTCTGTAACTTAATTGAGCAATAAATACTAAATTTTATTTTATTGAGCACATAAAAAATTGTTTCGATATAAACTAAACCTAATATGGTTTCACGAAAAGAATTTTAACTCTGATTGAATAAGTTATAAAAAAAATCAGTTATATATTTAAATAGGTTTTGTGACAGCGAGTTTTTCTACTATACCGATAAAGTAAAAAAATCTCGTAGCTAATTAAACGATATATTTATCAGTCAGTTGTAATTGTAATTTAAACAGAATAAAAACACTTTAATATTTACACTCCGCGTTTTTACCCACGTTACTCTGCTCCAGTGGGTCGGAGCGTGATTTTTTTTGCCTATATGTTTATCGAGCTTATTAACTATCCCCGTGCAAAGTTTCAGCGAAATCCATTAAGTAGTTTTTGCGTGAAAAAGTAACAAACATCCATCCATTCATACTCATAAAATTTCGAGTTTATAATATTAGTACGTATACAAACTACTGAATATCCTAAAATTGTCGATTATTATAGATGCGAATACATAAAATCCAAAAAAAAAGTACAGATAACGAAATCTTATGAAATAAAAATCGTAACAATCAATGACAAAACTCTAATAATTGAATTGTAAAATAATGCCATAAATCTTCGTTAAGATTCACAGATTCTTCCGTGTTGCTATATTACATCACATTTTCCTAAAACTGCGTGGGTACAGTCAATAGTTTGAATTAGTAAACAATACAGTTTATACAATAGGATATGATATGAATATGATACAAAAGTCTACGAACCACGTAGACTTGTATCAAAATTTAATATTATTGTTAGTTCGTACAACGTAGTTACAAGAAGAATTTCCAAATTCGCATCAATATTACCTAAATGAGATTACCCGAAACATCGAAACTCACCAACTTTAACCTCTTTATAAAATTAGTATTGCAGTGTAATTGTTGGAGAGCGTTCTTTTTTCGGATGGACATACGTAGGTGCCACGAGGCTTTTGCTACTTCATCAGGCATAAAGGCGAGCAGATCTCCTGCCTTAATAAATGGTTTAAAAACTACAAACTAAGCAACCTGCGCAAGAGGGCGCGTCCTGTGGGGCTTAAACCTTGGCTCAGGGCGGTCGCTAGCGATGGGTTTGAGGGATTATGACTTTTAGTAGTTGGAGAGTGAGTGGACTGTATTTAAAAGGAAATGGAATGAACAAAGAAGATATGTAGTTGGATTATATTAATCTTATTATTTGGATTATTCGGTAGCCAAAATCAAACGTAAAAACAGACAATGGCACTCAAGCAAAAACATGATAAAATAATATTTATAAAAAAAGGAACAACTTTCAAAAATAAATTTAAAAAAGGTCCTAGTGTAACCAAACCTGTCGCCAACAAATTATATAGACCGTACAGTTATTATTCAGTTGACTGTACCAGTTCCAGTCCGTTTGACACACACATGGTACAGAGAAAATGATGCGTTCCTCCTTACGTAAGGTGCTAAGGTGCATCTATTGCGTAAGGGAAAGTCGACAGAATTGATAACCGATAATCATAAGTGTAGCTTGTATTTACATGCCTAATTAGGTAGGTATTGTACCGGCAATACATCATAATCTATCATGATTTTTTGAAGACCGTTTCGGGAAACCGACCGTTCTGTTTTCCCGTATTCGGGAAAAATGTCCCTAGAAAATAAATTTGCGGGAAATAAATTTGAGAAATTATCTTTTTCATTCCGGAAGATTTTTTATTCGGGCGGACATAATTTTTTTATTTTATTTATTTAAGCTGAACCAACATTTGGTGTGCGCGTTCCTCGAGCATGCTTCACATGCAGATGATCCTATTATATTTTCCTTGTAATTAAACTTAATTCTTTATATACACAATCAATATCCATTGATTTATGGTATTAAAATAGGTTATAATATACCTATTTTAATACCTCACTTTCCAAACATATAGGTATACTTACGTAATCTAGTTATTTATACATTATTATTTAAATTAATTAATAAATATCCACATAACCTAAATTTTAAAATTAAGATTAATAAATTTAGACCACCGTCAGGGCTCGTACCTGCATCTGTTTTAATTCCAAATGCAATGTTGAACATTACCGATAGATGGCACTAACGCTCCTCTTAGAGACGTGTTATAAAAGAGATTGATAAATTTCGACGACCGGTTGGGTTCCACCGTAACCGAGTTGGTTAAGGCATTAGGGGCTACACCTAAGATGCAGGTTCGAGTCCTGCCGGTAGTCTAAATTTATAAATCTCAATTTTGAAATTTAGTAAGCGGTAAAATTTTCCGTGCAGTATTCAAAAAATACAACAACAACAATACAAAATACAACGACAACCTCCGTAGCATAGCGGTATTTGGTTCGCTTTAAATCTTGGAGGTCGTGGGTTCAATCCCCACACCGGACAGGAAATCTTTGTGTAAATTCTAAGATTTCTTTCCGGGTCTGGTTGATTGAGGGACTACCTTCCGCGCCTCGGAAAGCACGTTAAGCCGTTGGTTCCGATTGTTACAACATCATCTATAATATCGTACATCAAGGAACGGGTGTCCTTGTGTGGTACAACATATGACTGCGGTCACCTACCCGCCTGCCATGCGTGGTGACTATGGCAAATACCTTCCCTCGGGAGGAGGCACATGTTCAGCAGATGATGATGATGATGATGATTCAAAAAATGTAAAAATCCATATAACCTATAACAATTCGCTTTCGAAACATATAAGTATACGTAATCCAGTAATTTCTTGACTGGTAGCAAGGCGTCTCTGATTGCGCGTCGCACGCGTGTGGCGCTTGCGTGTACACAGTCAATAATTAGCTAAACACACTCCATTTTATTACCACCGATGTGATTTTCATTGGTTTAGTGTCATATTTGTTAAGTTTATTGATATGATTTTATAATTGCAGCGTTGGTTCCTGGGTTCAATTTTGTTTGCACCTTTTTTGGAATATAGGTGTATCGGAAAAGCGGCAGCAACCCAATAGCTAGGGCGTCGGACTTGTGATTTTGTAGTCGTCGGTTTGATTCCCACCCATTGCACTATCGACGTGAACCCACTCGACACAGCATTTAGACTGCAAATCTCTGCTAGTTATCTTTAAAAAACAAACCAGTTGTTTGGGTTCCATTGTAAATGACCCGTCTGCAATATCAACACTTGAGACTATGAGTTTACTATCCTATCAATAGAGAACACGACAGTGAGACACTATATACTCCAGTTATCATTTAAAGCCAAGTATTGTTCTTGCATACCACTGCAAGACTAAGAGAACTGCTTTGATTGTTTTAATAACAACATTCCATATAAACTTTATACTTTTATGTAGGTATATATATTTTTTTTTAGAATATGTTACAGCTACAGCCAAGTGCAGATAATCCGAGGATTAACCGACTATCTTCAGCTATAGGTATATAAATACCAGTTTTTTTTTAATAGTTTGTGGGCTTACAAGTTTCTTTGGTACCCAATCAGGCAAAAGCTTTTAAACAGAATTGGATGTGTATCCCAAAGATAGATAGATAAAGCAATATAACATAATTCCCCACTAAAGCAGAGCATTCCATAGTATGTTGGAATGCTCTGCCGTAAAACTGCATGGAGCGGCTCGATACAAAATTTTGCTACATAATAGTATTACATCTAATGATAACGATTTAATCGCTTAATAAATACAGTAAATACATTACACAATATATACATAATACCAATAATATATATTATATGTTTCTGCTTGTATAACTATTAGTTCATAAGTTATTGCACGAACGATTAGTTTTTATTAAAATTACGTAGTTTTATAAGTAAGTTTTAACTTACTTATAAAGCTGCGTAATTTTTGTAAAAAACTCTCTTATGTAGGTTTAATACTTTGTTAGGATTAGTTAACAGATATGTTAAATAATCACTAACAGCGCCCCGCGGCCTTTCCCTCGATTAATTACTGCTCGACTACAATGACCGTTACCGTAGTGTTTTCCCAGTTAAGGCTTATAGAAATTGTTATTTAGGTCGGTTAATATAATCTAAACCATCTGTGTGCCAAATTTCGTAAAACTCTTTATGATAGTTTTTGCAAGAAAGAATAGGTAACACACATTCTCCATACAAACTTTGGCATCCATCAAAATAAAAAATGAATGAGGATTAGTATTTGAGGCTAATTCAAAACGACGGTACGGATTTGTATGGCATTTGCACATACCAAAAATGTGCCTAATGGAATCTAAATCTATTGTGTCTAATGATGATTGTCTAATTCGAATGATGAACTATCATCAGCCCGTATAACGTCCACTATTTAATATCGGCCTACCATAGTCACTACGCTTGGCAGGCGGGTCGGTGACCACAGTATTATGTACAGCATATACACAGGTAAACGCTGCCTGAAAACTGGTATACGTTTGCTATAAATCATGTTATGACAATCGAAACAAACGGAGCTTTCCGAGACACGGAATGTAGTCCCTCAACCAGCCAGACCGGGAAAGATAAGTTTGATTTTATACATAGTCTTTTAGTCCGGAACGGAAATCGAAGCCTCAAAATTTAAGGCGGGACTTACACTGCTACGCCGCGATGGTTGAGGTTGAATTAATGGTTGTAACCTAACCGATATGCTAAAAATCACGCTATAATGTACTGAGTAGAGTATAAGTCCAACGCTGGACGGCAATACATAAAGAAATATAATATGGTATAGTAGTATGATTGTATCTATATTTCTAAAGCAACAGTTCTAAAACAACGCCCCCAAAACGTTTCAACTCACTTTCACAAAGAAGGCGTATCGTTTTCAATAAAACAACTAAGTAATTTGACAATTTGATACTTCCTTCGTAATATGTGTGCCGCATAGCATAGATTTATGACAGATTTGTAAGTTACGTAATTTTAGTTCTGGTTTCTTTCTTTTTTTTTAGTTTTGCGTAATTTTATTCGATGTGTAAAGTAATTTATGGGTAATCATGAAATATATATATATATATATATATATTTTGTAAATATATACTGCTGCTTAACACTATTGTAAAATTAACGATAAATTTATTATTTAAAAAAGGATTTGTCTGAGTTTCTTGCCAGTTTTTCTCAAAGTTGCCACGTCTTGAACTGATGGTAGGGGAAAAAATGGACGCTTCATACGAACATGATTAAATTTTTTGAATTGTGTTTCGATGAATAAAGAAATTAATTATTGACTTTAACTATATCAAAGGTTACAAGGTCTTTCATGGCCCTATCTATATTTTATCTTTACTAATTAACAAGGCTGAAGAGTTTTTGGTTTGCTTGAACGCGCTTAATACCTACATGCACCCGTTCAAAACTGGGTGTTCAGTTTTATATCTATTAATAACAATTTCAATAACAACAAATTGTTCATTATTAACAGCCCATTAACGTCCATTGCTGACTTGGGCCTCCTCTTAACAGACCTTGGCAAGCCAGCATTGTAGACGGATATTGCCATAATCACGACGCTTGGCAGGTGGATTGGTGATCGCAGTAAGATGTAAACCTTGAGCTAATAGATGCTGCTGCTATCCATCAGCCATATGTCGCTTAGTCGCCTTTTACGAAACCCATGGGAGGACATGGGGTGGTCTATTCTAAGCCGGCAAAACCACACAGCAACAAATAGTTATTGAAAGGTTACCTATTATGAAATATAATTGCTCCAATATTTGATTGATGACGGTTGTGATTTTCTGTTACTGTGATATATCTATCCGGCATTTCATTTTATTTCGTAATTTATATATTACCTAATCAATGGCTTATTATTATTCTCATAAATTATACAAATACGGAAATACTATTGAGGATATTTGAACGTACTTTTTTATTACATTTTTATTTATTTCTTGTCTTTTTAATTACATTTTGTCGTGTTTATAGAAACGTATTGGTTTTATTATTTAATAAATTTCCGTACACGATTTCACCCGCGAAAGCTCTTATTCCCGTAATTATCATGAAATATTTTATTCATTACAATATTGATTAAAAACAATGTTACCTAAATGATGAACGTCTGAAAGTCAAGTTAATATTTTTAGTTCCATATTTTCAAATGGTTTTCGTCCGGCGCGGGAGTCACGACCTCCGTGAATCAAAGAAATGAGACTAATTCGGCTGCCTAGGCTGTAATTCACGGTTATTATACGAACATTTTTCTATAAAAGTACTTACTAGCTGAATAACCTAGGTCTCAAAAGCCTCGCGATTAACTACATACGTCCGCCCAAAAAAAAAAAAGACAAATAACCAGTGTCGAAGACTATCGAACTAGGTATAACTTCTTTATTCAATTACAGTAACAGTTAGTTTTAATAACACAGTCTCACTTTTATATGGCATAAAAACTCGTAAATACATAATTAAGTGATGTTTCCAGTCTAGTTTCTTTAGTGCTCTAGTTATAAAAGTGAGAGTGTATTCATCATCTCGAGATAAAAGAGTTAATTGAAGGCGACTGACAGTTCGTTTCATAGACTATGAAGAGGTTACCATAGATGGCATAGTTATATAAAAGTATAGAATAAAAAGAGTTGCCCATTAGACTCAGAGCGGCATAAATTTTATAGTGATATTATGTAGAATTGTGTCATTATATTAAACATATAATTTGTTTTTATTTTTTATTGTAGAAAATGCATAAAACATTTGTGTCTAGTAATCTAGTATTTTTGTTTTTTCATTATCTTCTTGGTGGTCAATTTAGGCGGGGGGCTCATTATTTTTCTTTTCTTTTTCAGCTGTCAAAATATTTAACGGTAAATAACTATTCGTCTTGAATTTCACGACACTATTATTATTATATTACTCAGAAAAATGTTTCTTTGTCTGAGGAGAGAGAAATGAACCTATAGAGACATAAATTAGCAACTGGTAAAGCATTAGAAACACCAATAATACTTACACATTTGCTATAAACTTGGCGCTTGGTAATGATTAGCGCTTCTAATAATCTACTTTTATTTATTGTTTTGAACGAATTCCGCATAAGTGCAATAGCAGATAAGGTTAAAAATCAAATGTAGTAAATTGATTTTTTGCCACTGGACAACATCTATATTAAAGATAATTTATTTACATATGAATTATACCTAATTAGCAACTGTCGCTTACTCGGTATTGCAATAAACCGACGATATGTTGTTACATATCGTCGGTTAAATATAGTGGAAAATTACATACAAAAATCCTGTCCATCTAAAAAAGTCAGAAAAGTGTGGCGCTATAACGGCCGATAAAATAAAGCTGTAGATTAGCTAATTTGATAATAAAGGGTAAAATTAAACAAACTTATGAAGCAGGACTTATTATAAAGTTTCTAATTATCTTTGTGACAAAAATTATGTGTATGTATGTGGATTAAATCGCTACAATTTAAACGTAAAATAAAGATTTTTGTAAGTAGGTTTATATAATATTGTGAAACAGTATAATTTTTAAAAGAAGGTTCTGCTGAGTTTTTTGGCCGTGATTCTCAGTAATTGGTGATGGAAAATATGACGATTCCAAACAAATGTAACCATTTTTACGGAACAAATGAATTTGAATTGTTATATATTTCGTGACATTAAAACGCCTGGTAATATTAAATGGGTACCAAAAGCTTGAACTCCGTAACAACTTTGCATAACCCAACCATTGACCGATCGCAACAAGCATTACATTAACATTACTGCAAACAATAAATGATCAAATCAATCGATTGCACGCAAATTCTCGCAACCCCCGACACATTGGGTACGCGATAATAAAACAATAATTACTTTAATTAACTATACATACATGAATAAACATTACTATTTAACAATAGATATCATGAATACAGGGTTTCTTGATATTTCCCATGAGTTTTTTTCATTAGTTTGACGCATCATTGGCTGCGCATACGCAAATATGACACATACGGTGTGTCACGATTTATGGCGAATCGTCGTGGGATAATAATACCATAGATATAGGAGACTAAAAAATTAATAAGTGTTGCGGCCGTGTAATAAAGAAATAGTCGTAAAGACCACTGCCTGCTATGCTAAATTGAACACTGTTTCTGAAACATAGAATCGCATTTAGTACGTGCAATGTAGCTTTGTAATAATTAGAGGTTTCATGTGAAAAGAGATGAAAATGCTTGTACGTAACCTAATAGAAAAGTCTGGAAAATATATAACGAGAATAGTATAAAATGAAATTTGGAAAGAGGTAAAAATAATAGTAGGTAGATAGGTAGGTTTGTTTAAGACTATCTAGGTACTATTATTTTAATAAACTTATGTTTTGCTGAAACGCGATAATGTCAGGTAGGAGTACGAGTCCGATATGAAAAATTCTTTCAGTGTTAGATAGCGCTTTTATCCAAAAAGGCTATATAGGCTAAAATGACGTTCCGACGGAAACGGGAGTGAAAACACACGCGGTAGTATAAGTTAGTATAAGACAATGGGTTTAATCCCCAACATTCGACAACCTATGGTGTGAGCGAGCGAGGTGTATTTGAATGGTAATATTAAAATGAAAAGATGGTTGAATTGCAGTATTAGAATTTATATTTAATCATAAATCGACACGTAATGTTACACACAAATTGACACAATCAAAACATGAAAAGACAATATATGTATAAAAAAGAATAAGTTTTCAAAAACAAATGTCTCATCAAAAAAGGCCTATTACCCAGCCAGTCGCCAACATATGGTGTATAAATATTAAAAGGAAATGTAATTTTATAGTAAGTCAAACATAAATTGACTGAAATATTAAACAAATAGGCATTTAGATTTATCAAGCCATTTGTCAAGTCATCTTTTTGTCGACACGCGCCGAATGGTATCACTCAATTCCAATTTTAACGGTTGTCAATTCTGAACGATCATCGTTATCGATTCAATGTAATCGATACAACCAACAATCGATTCAAGGGCGTGTCATCAGTTCCCATGATGAATTTCGACATTTCCGCTTGAGCGGACTTCCGTTTTAGAATGTCAAATAAAAAACAAACGTATAAAGGCGATCAGGTTTATTTCGATTACTCGATTGCGTAAGTAAATAGATCATATGTGTATTATGTAAAATAGTTAATTACATACACAGATTTATGAAGTTATATGTTATGTGGGCATCCATGATTGGCTACCTTCTCTAACTAGGTTTTGGACTAGAAAAATATCACATTTTTATATAATGCTTTATAGTTACTTTCGTTACATGGTTTATGTGCATATCATGTGATGCGTAATTTACCCTTGAAAATAAATAAGCGGGAATAATCCAGTCTCAAAATAGATACCTACCTATTTCTTATGTGTAGTGGACAGACGGACAAACATAGTTTATTTTTAATTTGTGATTTTAACAAGTAGGTACATTTTTTGACCTTAAACATTTGTGCGCTGTTTACCTAAGTTCTACATGACATTTTTTTTTTTTTAATTTCCGCCAACAAAATATAAGTACGCATTAATAATTCTGCAAAAAACAAATAATTGTTAAAAGTTTTTACGCGATTAGCTCATAACAAACTTGTAGAAAAGTAAGCCTTATTGAAAGATAAGAGTTAGTAATTCTCCTTCAGATCGGTCTTATGTCATATCATACCTATTATTGACACTAGACACTCCTATGATGACGTTTCTTTAAAATAAGACGTTCTTTTTTATGTCTGTACATAAAGATAAGAAAAAATAATAATATTTATTTACATTTTCTTAAAAAATAAGATGACATTATATATGAAAAAATTGGCTGCACTAGAAGCTCAGTGACACATGCTTTTGAGACTTGGTGGTCTGAATCCTATTCCCAACCGGTAAAAACTATTTGTGCAAACCACAGATGGTAAAAAAGTGTTTATATTCGTGAATGAAGTATCCCAAGACTGATGGATCAATTTCCCTAAAGCTTGGGTTGTTTTATATTAATCAGCAATATAAATTACAATACATAGAAGGTTAATAAAGAAAAAAAACGTTATTAACCTCGAAATTATCGTTTTTGGAAATAATATCACATTCGATATTCGATGTCACATAATGTTGTTAAAACCTCACCTTCAAATTACCTTGATAATAAAATGTAATTAACTTATGATTAATTGAATATTACCTATAAAATAAATGGCAGTAATAGAGAGATAAATAAATAGCCACGGAAGATATAATGCTCAAAATACTAGTTAAAGTCAAGGCTTACACGTAATTTTTTTATAGAGAAACAGACAGGCAACCTACGACGCCCAATAAAAAAATGAAGATTTTTTTTTGTTTTAATAAACTGCCAGCACTTAATAGCTTATTTAAAAATGGAAGACAGTGCCTGTGAGTCGAACTCCCGTATGCAAGAACATGAGTTTACTTGGGGTCATTCCCAAGTAAACTCAGGTGTCAGTTTGATGAATTCTATTACCATAGCAATTGAGACTGCGACAGTGAGACATAACATACATAAAGCTAAATATTGTTCTTGCATACTACTGTTATTCAAAGCTTTCATTTGAAAAATCCGTCAAAATGTGCGCAATTGGATTGTAATTTCTGAATACATAGTAAACAGTCAGCATTGATATTGATTACACATAAAAATCAGATGTAATATCAATGAATAAATGCTAGCAAAACACCAAAGTCACCTTACAGCTGTTGGACTAAGGTCAAATAGCTAAAACTATACTTGCAATACGAATATATTAATATTTTACCGAACTAGTTTTAGATTCCGCACCTACCCACTTATAGCCTTACTTTTAGATTCGAAGTTGCTCTGATATTAATATTATATAAATTAAACACATTATATTACTATGACGTGGGGCCTTGTTTATATGATTATGCAAAAAGGAAGTATGTAATAGATACGTTTTTTTAGGAAATTAGATAATTTCTCACGGTAACAGACATGTGGATATCAATTTTCGATTAACAGCCTTTCGCCTTTTATATATACCTAATATTACCTAATATCTTCAATCTATTACCAAGTTTTGATTTAAAAATAATTATCGTCGCAGACATTATTTTTTTCACAATTATAAAATGGGTCGTGGGGCTTTTAGGACCGGGACCGCGGTCCCGGATTCCACCTATAAATTAAATATTTATTTTTCAGTAGTATTTTGGGACCACAAATATAGATTAAAATATGTCTTACGAAAGTACGGTCAACCAAAAAATTTTGAATAAGTATAAATAAAACTATTTTTATTAAATGATAAATTGTCTTTTATTGCTAAAATCACAACTTTCTATTGGAATGAAAAAATATGTAGCTACTTATTAAGAAATATAATTACTATAGATACTATATAGATATGATAATAATGTTCAAAAATGAAATACAACAGTTTTTATCCCTTACATCTACACATTGCACATAACAATCTCCTACCTAAATTTAACGTCCAAAATAAATGACCAGGTAAGTATTGGTCATTGTCTAGAAAAATTTAGATTTTAAAGCTAATCAATTTTCAATACTTTTAAAACTGATGCAAAATTATTTTATATTGTTGAAATGTTTAATGTTAAGTTCAAGACTGTTGATTATATTCAAATAATTATTAACATGTATGCGAGACTAATTTTAAATATATTAATAGGTATAGCGGTTTTATGTTGTTGTTTATTATTTTTAAGTTAAGACAATGCTGCGATTAAAAAAAAAAGAAATATTTTATCATTTTATAAAAATTGTTGTGAGACTGATTTTATATATTGTAAGTTAAAAGATCTATATTTTTGTCAGTTTTTTGCCTTACGTTCGTCCGTAGTAATTGTTTTCAATAAGTGTAGAGATTTTTATTACTGCTGCCATGTGCTCACTAAGATACTGTTTATTTTTGACGTTAAATTTAGGTAGGAGATTGTTATATGCAATGTGTAGTAAGGGATAAAAACATAAATGTTTTTAATTGAAGTGTTGTATTTCATTTTTAAACATATTATCATATTTATATAGTATAGTAATTATATTTCTTAATAAGTACCTACATTTTTTTATTCCAATAGAAAGCTGTGATTTTAGAAATAAAAGACAAATTATCATTTAACTAAATTTTTTTTATACTTATTCAAAATTTTTTGGTTGACCGTACTTTCGTAAGACATACTTTACTTTTTTTATTTGTGGTCCCAAAATACTACTGAAAAATAAATATTTAATTTATAGGTGGAATCCGGGACCGCGGTCCCGGTCCTAAAAGCCCCACGACCCTATAAAATTGGGACGAATACCTTTTGCCTCCAAGTTGAATAATTCTTTAAAGTTTTTTTCCTATGAACCAAACAATTCCCTCCCGAAACTAAGCATGTAAAGCACCGAATGCCCTCGTAGACTCGAAACCGAGATGCCCGCGAACTGTAAAGTAGAGCGCCAGTTGCACCTAACTCCCATAAAAACTAAATAATATCTCCCCGCCAGCGACTGCCCTGAGCCAAGTCTCACAAGGCAGTGCTCTTGCGCAGATTGCTTAATTTGTAATTTTTAAGCAATTTATTCACGCTGAAGGGCTACTCGCTTATAAGCCCGGTAAAGTTGCAAAAGCCTCGTGGCTACGTTAGTCCGTCCGAAAATATATTATAATAAAAAACCTTACTCTAATACTATCATCATCATCATCTCCCTGCCCTTATCCAAATTTATTTGGGATCGGCGCAATTTTTTTCTTCCATTCTGTCCTTTTCACACAATTTATCCATCTTTGGCATCCCTTTTCCGCTCCATCCATCCACATTCATATTCATTACTCTTTTCATCACATGCAAATCATCCACTTCACAAAAGACCATACCAGAACAACCGATTCCCTTTCAACTTTCGTCCCACTTTAAAACTTCCCCTACACCTTTACACAATCCTTACTTTTTCCATTCTTGTCACTCCACGCTCCACATATCCTTTCTCAAATACTCTACCATCTTCAAAATAGATCTGACCAAAATATCTGCGCAGAATCACAAGATAAACAATAAACATCAATAGAATTTTCCACGACGCAGTAAACTATGATTAAACTATAGATCACGTTTGTAAACCCGTGAAGCTATAATTGTATAACAAAACAGACAGGTGATGATGATATTTTGGTCAATGACATAACTTACCTACGTCTTCACCACTATAGCTGATAATATTACAACTAGGACATTTAAATAAACCTACCTATGGCGTTCCCAATAGGCATGAATACTAAAAAAATATAATTAGTCCGTCAGTTAGATTACTAAAAATATTGGACACGTATTTTTTTATTTATCAAATAATTAAAAATTGACAAATGTACAAAACAACAACAAACTATTTAGTTCAGGAGAGGAGGGCTTGTGACGTCACTACTAGGTAAAATTGTACCTAGAAGTGACGTTTGAAAATTGACAGCCGTCGTTGAGGGATAATGCCATATCTTTAAGCTGACAGATGCTACTGCCCATCCATCAGCTGTATAACCCTAAGTTGTTTTTATGACACATATGTGAAGATATGGGGTAGTGTATTCTAAAGCGAATTATTTTTCTTTCTTCCTTTGACGGAGAGTCCTATGACATCAACGCAAGCATATTAGTTCAGCACAAGGTAATTAGCTATGTAGTTTAGAAGTAAATTCTAACTACCTAAGCACAAGTGGTGACCACCTAACCTGAAACAATCAAAATTGTAATTTATTTTATTGCGTTTATATCACTGTAAGCGTATAAAATAAACTCTGCAACTGCGAATCCGGCGGGAGAATTATGTAAACATAGCGACAAGCAATCCGATCCCAAAGTGACAGTTGCACGTGGTTCATTGCGTCTTTCGTATGCTCCACTCATTATGCGGAGAATACAAAAAGCTCGTTGGACGATGCGCAATTGTCAATTCGCAATCGCATTGCTGGTCGCAATGCATACGTAATCCCACTGCGGCTTTCTATTTATATTAATAATAGGTAATTAATAGTATTTTTCTCCATTAAGTTACACATTTTATGACATTCATTTAATAGCTTAATGGCATCTCGTCATTTTTTATAAACGTTTTAATTATAACATCTAAGTCTTCTTTTTAAGATTTACTTTTTGATTTCTTTTAAAGTTACCGTCACTTTATACCTTTAATCTTTTCATCATACCTACAGTCTTTAATTAAATCTCTCTGATTAAATTAGATTATATTTTTAATAACGACTGTTAAAAACATTTGATAATACATAATAACTAAATTCTTGTCAATAAAACTTATTAATTTATATGTTTTTCTATCATAAAGAATAATCAAATGAGTATTATGAACTAACTGCCCTCCGTGGTTTTGTCCGAGTTGTACGAGTATTTTAAAGCGCCATTCAGCACAAACCATTTAATAAGGCTAGAGCATTGTTTGTCTTTATATCCGGTGAAGTAGTAAAAGCCTAATTACATATGTACGACCGAAAAAAGGAATAAAAATAAGTTTATGTCTAAGAGTTCCATAGTCATGTAAAAAAACTCTATATTTTTGTCTTTGGCTGAATTTTATCTGTGGTAACCATAGTTAATAAAAACGTAACTTAATTTTTTTGAGATTGCACAGTTCTAGTACTGTCACTGTATGTCTTTTTTATGTTTTTAAATTTAAGTTTTCCTTACACCTGGTATAATTTGTAGTACCTACAATTAAATAAACAAAATGGTGGACTTTCTTTTGCTCATTTGCTAAATAACACAGCCATGTAAGTAAAGTGGAATGCGGAATACTATAAAAAGCGTATTGCAACCTGGCAACCGCTTGGCTACAGGTGTAAAAAATACATCACTACGAGCTATATAAACAAGTTGGTGGGTGCAATAATAGTGAAGTAAATGTCGATAAACATCTAAAGTTTAATACACATATTTTTTAAGATGATTAAACATGATTCGCGTGTCTAATTACCAATTTGACTAAAAATAACTAATATACTAGATTCCCGCGCGCGGTTTCACCCGCGTAACTTCTGTTCCCGTGGGAACTTCATAATAAAATATAGCCTATGTTAATCCTAGATGCTGCAGCTTTCCAATGGTGAGTTTATTCAAATTAAACATACATCTTTACTTAATATAAAAGCAGTCTAGAAGAAGCAGTTCATAGAAGAGTCTGTTTGTTTGTTTGCTTGAATGCGCTAATCTCACGAACTACTGGTCCTATTTGAAAAAATATTTCAGTGTATAGCGCAGGTAGCTAGTACAAAAATAAAAGTCTTTCCTCTTCGTCATGAGGGTTTGATATTCCTCTGCCTACTTTCTACCTTGTAGAAAATAGGTGTGACGATAAATATTTTTTAAAGATTTTGTCTTACGTCATCATCCTTGTAAATATGTGTCATATTTATTTAGCTACTGATGTCCAAGATTTGACTGTGGGTTGCGTGTTTATAAATCACACTGTTATGTGAAGTGACTGTGTATTCTTGAACTTCGCCTCTAATATTATAATGAGGTAAGACTTTTTCTACAAAATATTTGATAATACTTTTTGATTTTTATTGAAATTATACTATTATATCTAAAGATAGTGAAGATTTTATTATTATGTATGTTTAGTTTGTTATAATTTTGTTTTTTTGTAACGAATACATTTTAAATTAATTCTCATTTAAAAAGTTACTATTATACCAAAAAATTCATAGTTTTTTATTTGTTATTATTGTACTGTTTACAAATGTAATTCTTAAAATTTATGTTTAACTTGCGTATGCATCTAAGTTTACTACGAGATCAAGAGCTAATTGATAAACTACAGGCTTCTTTTTTTTAAGATTACTATCAGAGTAGTGCAGTCTACTAGTATTCTTGTTAGACGCACGAGGGGCGTGCTAAGCTAAAATTCTTGTGTTACGAGTGGGTTCACGTCGGTAGTGCAATGGGTGGGGTTCGAACCGGCGACCACAAGATCACAAGTCTAACGCCCCTAGCCATTGGACTACGGCCGCTTACACCATTGGTAAAATTATTAAATTGAACATAGTAAAATTTAATAAAGTTTTTGTGAAGATATTCCCACGACAACCGCAAAATACGTGAGACCACGAAGGACGGTTACTAGGTAATTAAATTTCATGTAAGTAATTATTTTTTATGTTCAACATATTCTAATTCTAACCTCTTTTGATAGCAACGAGAGATATAATTAAAACAAATTTCTTTTTTTATGAAGCGTTCAAGCAAATGGATAATTTACCTCATGTTGAGTTAAAATTGAATTGACTAGTTAGTGCTAGTGTTAAAGAGACTAGTTACACCAGTTCTTGAAATATTCTTCTAATCCTACTAATATTATAACCGCGAAAGTTTGTAAGAATGTATGTTTGTTTTCTCTTTCTCGCTAATACTAGATTTGGCTGAAAGTTTGCACGGAGATAGGTCATCATCTTCATCATGATCATCATCTCAAAATATCACGCTCCGACCCACTGGAGCAGAGTAACGCGGGTAAAACCGCGGGGCGCAGCTAATAATTATATAAACTCATAATGCACAGACATTTCCGATAAAAGAAAAAAAAAACAACGCCGGCAGCAATCTAACCACAAACGCTACAAAAATCAGAGTTAAACTTTCATCGACGTCACAATTTATCATTGTATCCGATAATAAAACGTACAGACGGTCGGTCATTATTTTCTTATTTATACTAGCACATTAACGGCTCACATATATAACGTTTTAATGCTAAAAATCTAGTTTTTTGCTCCAAATTTCACGGTCGCAATCGTTTGTGAAGTACAACGCCATCACACGACATATGCTGACCTTGTTACCCGTTGCAGGGGAAATTGTAAATATGCGTCTTTTTATTATCTGTTTATTACAAACCAGTAGTCTTGTGTAGTTCGTGAACGATGAACGAATAGGAGCCGTATCTTCGCACTGTACTAGAAGAAATGTTTCCGAACGCTGATTTGTAATCGGTCTAATAGGTCAAATAGCTCTTTTCGTACTTCGTACATTGTAAACCGCGAGATCGTATAAGTGCGAACGAGAATGAAAAATGAAATAGCACTGACTGATTGTTTTTGACAAGTACGTCATACGAATTCATAGTCCTAAGCCTGTTCAAGTATGAAGGAAAATCAAATATGTTAAATTAATACAATAGTAACCATAATTTGGTCACCGTGGTGATTTGGTGGCTGCTCTGTGGTCCGCAAATACGTTCTAAGTACTTAACGATGTTCCTAGAGAACGTATTTGCTCTGTGGTCCGCGCTGTCCTATAGGAAATGCTGACCGAGCGCAAAGACCGAATAGAGCTGTTAGAGCTTATAGAATGAACTAGTTCACTGTCCGAAATGAACTAGTACGGAGCGATCTTGAAAATGACCGAGCAGGCACAAGACTACAAACCAGCGACTAGCCCCGGTCTCGCATGCGTAATTTACTTACACAAAATCTTGCCAAATTACTACTACCCAGTGGCCCAGTAGACGGAATTCGAATATAATTTAAAAAAATAATAGCTTCTTCACTCCTTCTCTATATCAACTATAAGTGTGCGAAATTCACTTTTTTAATTTAATCTAATCCGTCCGCGCCATTTTCGTAAAATAGCTTTTTTTTTCTTTTTTTTTAGGACGAACCTAGTATATACCTTGTTAGGTTTTTGCTCCTTCACCGGGTATAGGTAGAAAAGGGTACAACGTACGTTTTTGCTTCACGTTTTAATATATAGGTAACCCTACCTAATGAATTATCTGTTGGCTCATGAAATTCCGTTCAATACTTTGAAGCCTATTACTAACCGACAGACTGACAGAAGCGATGGAGTATTTTGATGGTATGGCGCTTTCTGACTACTGACTTACACTTGAACTGTTTTTTTTTTTGCTACTATCCGCATAATGGAGCAATCAAAAGCTAGATTAGTTAAAAGCTAGTAGTGTTATGCATGGATTTAAATACCTTTTATTGTGATGAGAGTACTTTAATGCTACACGATGGGCCGACATAATGGATCGAATGCCGCATGTCATCGAATAGAGGCCGCAGACAGAATGCAGGCCGCCAAATCGTATATGTTCAGCAGTGGACGACAATAGAATGATATGATGATGAAGACGAGTAGCGTAACCGCAGGGTAACACTCCGGGCAAAATGCCTGGTCCTGGTCCTATTAATTTTATCTATAACTAAAAACTATCTTGTTCAGATAAATTTTAATAAATCACGTATGTATCTTAGGTAATACTAAACTTCCCGCCGCCTACCGCCCTAGGCCAGGCCTCGGGAAGTGGGGCACATGGGCCCCGCTCCCTTCGAGGCTGACCCATGAGGTGTAGGGACGCCTTACACGAAGCCTCCGGGCGTCCCTATAATTGGGCAAATGGGCCATTGTAAGTGTTGCCCAGGAGATCCCGCGGTGCCACATTGGCTGCGGGTGCCGTCGGGGGGTCGGAACGCTTATCCGGCGCGTACCCGGCCCCCGCCACCGTCTACGGAGACAAAAAAAAAAGCTATTTCTAAACATAAGAAAGTAACCATTTAGTAAATAATGCCAGCATTGCTATTCCTACAGTTATGAGCATAATATAAAATTGCGATACTTCAGACCCAATGCGGCCTTTTTGTAAGAGCCACACCTATAACGAAGACCATTAACCCAACAAACAAACTAAGCTTATAAAATTAAGTCTATAAGGTCTAAACTCTTATACTTGTTATAAAAGAGCATTTATTATTTCAATGTTCCTTATAGTGGCACATTATTAGAAGATGTGGCAAATATTACCTTTATTTTTATAATTTGGCTGGGTAAACGTTAATAAATCCAATTAATACGGCTACAATAAGAGTTCGAAATGTGTTCTTCTTATAGAGGCCAGTTACATTGCTTTTTAGCCATATAATATTCAAAGCCATATAAAGGCTTTTAATATGGACAATTATTCTTAGAAAAGTAATGCACAAGGTAACTATGATGTTTTTTAACTTATAGGAGCATTTAATAAGACGTCTATCTAACAAACGACTTCTAACTTTGTATATGATCTTTACAAGGATGAAAGCAATCGTATTTCCTTATACAGTGATTATAAAGATATTATTCTCTACGTGGTTACATTAAAATGTTTTACATAACTAGATCCACCATTTTGAAAATACAGCAGATTGTGTGAATTTATTACGAAGTGGAATTTACATTTAAAAATGGATTCAAAAGACTGGAAGAAGTTTAAAAGGAGCGGTAGTTACAGAAGAAAAGTTAAAAACGTCTACGAAAACATGGTTGGGAGCAATACACCCATCACCTCTACTCCTATGATGCTACAAAATGACCAAGCCGATACCAACGAATCAGCCAGTGGTTCCGCAAAGGATTATTTTATAAAAAATGAAAATGAAAAGAAAACCAGATAGGAAGAATATAATTATAGCGATAGCGATAATGATATAGACCTATTTTTAAAGTTGAAGTTATAGTTGACGCCTTTTACTACCCCTTAAAGTCTTCATTAATTAATATTTATAAACGTGAAGATTACTCCTCCAGTAAATCAAAAAATATATATAACTTTTCATGACATTAAATGTAAATGTATAATATACTTCGGTATTCTATTTTACACCATTAATCCACACTTTGTAAAATAAAACAACTAATTTGAAAATCACGTATTTTTATTAAAGTCATCATTTTTTGTAGGCTATCATGTCGCCGTACCTATATCAAAATCCAGAGGAAGAGTGGCTCACAAATCGGGCATTGTCTAAAGGAAGGCTAATTTTGTATTTGTTTGTTTAAGAACTGACTGACTGGTTCACTATAGAAATCGCTATTTGAAAATAACCTGTGAATGATGCCTGATTTGGGAGCTTTCTCTTGGTATTTTACTATCAAAGCTCGTTTCTTAAACCTTATTTAATGCAGGACTTCAATCATCAGTCTTTCTAACAACAATTTAAAAATGAAAGATTATTATCTTAGCAATTAACGTAAGCAATAAAATGTGTCCACTTCCATGGCCATCGTATATTATGTAAATTAAGATCTTTACTTTGTAGGAATTTGTCAACATCTGCCAATATGTATACTACCATTGCAATATCTGCGAACAAACATATAATACATATTATATATAATTTTATTCTTTATGTTTACAATTATAATTATATTTCGAACTTAAAATTATTGCACCAAAGCAAACTTATCCCTATAAAAGATGTCTTCCAACCAACCCAACCATAGTGAAACATAAATTTTATACATATGGGAACAAGACTAGCTAGGGACAGGATTTTGTTCGTGAGAAAGGAACCCTAACAGTATGTAAAATGGCGATAGCATAAGCAACAAATGTTGCCATTATAAAGTCTTCAGTCTCATAGACTCCTTGTAGACGATGCGCGAATCGTTTTGCTCTTATAATAGCACTATTTATAACATGACTAAATAATTAATAACGTTTGTAGACCAAAAACAGCTTTAATTCTAGGGCGGGTTGTTACTACAACACACAGCGTACCACATTTTATCATGCATTTGAATTCCCATAAACTTTTCACTATAAACGAGTACATAAATCAGGTAAATAAACAACATAAAATAATAACTTACCGTTCACGTTTCAGTAAAATGGTTGACGTTTCTCTTTATTTGCCAAACTGTTGCGAAAATCACTAAGAAAAATCTTATTGCAGAATCATAAACAGACGGCTATAAGGGCCTACGGCATTTTAAGAGCCTTTGATTGGCCACAATGAGTTTAACTCCCTTGTATCGGAACATAATAAAACACGTATAAGGGTGATCGCCCGTATTAACGTTTTCTATATGTTTCTTACAAGTGTGTTGGCTTTTAAAGACATTTTTCTTGCCATTATAAGTTTAACTTCCTTGTTCCTTGTCATAATATGACACGTATAAAGAAAAAAAGTCGACAATAAAGCAACTATAAGAGGGGTTTAAGGTTATTGTCTTTATAAAACGTGCCCAAATGCATCCTTATTAGCGATAATGCGGCTCCTATAAGAATATTATTTTTGGCAATATAAGCCACTACAAGAGCAATTTTTGTTTGTTGGGTTGCTAGATGGTATCTTTAATAGGTTTGGACTCGTAGCCCTCAGACGGTACCTATAGTTACGCCGCTGGTACTATAAGTGGTTTAATTGTGCATCGTTAGGCAGAGTTTTTATTGCTTTAGGAAATGAGAGTTTAGCCTGAAAATGTTGAGTATGTTTTATTAGTAAAATAACTTAATTAACTTTCACTGAAATAGTTGAGAGATATTATAGTTTTTTTTTTTCAAGAGTATATAAATAACCTTCGTAGCGTAGCGGTATTGAGCTTGCTTTAGGTCTAGGAGGTCGTGGGCTCGATCCCCACACCGGAGAAGAAATCTTTGTGAAAATTCTAAGATTTCTTTCCGGGTCTCGTTGGTTGAGGGACTACCCTGCGTGCCTCGGAAAGCACGTTAAGCCGTTTTGGTCCCGATTGTTATAACATCAGGGAACAGGCAGCAGCGTTTCCCTGTGTATAACAACATAATATTGCGGTCACCAATCCGCCTGCCAAGCGTGGTGACTATGGCAAAACTCTCCCTTGAGAGGAGGCCCATATTCAGCAGTGGAGGTTGTACGGGCTGATGATGATGATATAATATCTATGTTTTTCATTCATATTTATATAGATACTTATTTATGCATCATTTCATTCATCATTTATGCCGTGTGATTTAGAATAGGCTTAGAATAGACCACCCCATGTTGTCCCATGGGTGTCAAAAGAAGGGACTAAGGGACATACAGCTGATGAGTGGGCAGCAAGATCTATCAAGGATACTCACCATCTTATTGCGATCACGAAACCGTATGCCAAGCGTGGTAATTATGGTGCGTGGTAACTGGTAAAAATACTATCTACAAGGTTTATGAAACTGAAATCCGAATGATCGAATCGATCTTTTAAAAAAAGAATCAACTACTACCCGTCATCTATCTATATATATAAAAGAAAGTCGTGTTTGTTACAACACTTATAACTCGAGAACGGCTGGACCGATTGCCATGGTTTTTGATTTGTTGGATTTGTTTCCGTCCCGAATAGCAGAATACATTTTAAAAACAAAAGAAAGTCGTGTTAGTTACACTATTTATAACTCAAGAACGGCTGGACCGATTTGGCTGAAAATTGGTAGGGAGGTAGCTAAGAACTGGGAGAAGGACATAGGATACTTTTGGGTAGGGGTAGGGTAGGGTAGGGTAGGGTAGGGTAGGGTAGGGGTAGGGTAGGGGTATGGTAGGGGTAGGGTAGGGGTAGGGTAGGGTAGGGTAGGGTAGGTGTAGGGTAGGGGTAGGGGTAGGGTAGGGGTAGGGTAGGGTAGGGTAGGGGTAGGGGTAGGGTAGGGGTAGGGTAGGGTTAGGGTAGGGGTAGGGTAGGGCAGGGGTAGGGTATAAAGTCCACCCGTGCGAAGCCGGGGCGGGCCGCTAGTTATTTAAATAAAATCGGTTAATCACATAAAAAATGTCAATACTATACATTTCGTTTAGCGATCTCATGCTAGCGATCGCTCCACTGCTGGGTTTTTGTCTAAGCCCTCTGGATCTTTCTCGCCCATCGGCTTTCGTCCATTCGATCAACGTGTCGTACCCTTGTCCACTTATTATATGCTATGGTGACTATCACGTTGTAAAAACAAAATACGTGCCAATAACCTCGAAAAAAGCATTGAAAATAAATAAATCAAAGGAAAAAATTCAATGTAATACTCTAACCTTTGTGGAATACGTGACACGATGTGTTGAGGAAAGTCAGACAAAGAGTAAACTCCTTCATTCACTGGCTACAATAGCGACACCACAATGTTAAGTTTAGGAAACCAGAACTCAATATTGTTCGTGTAAATAGTCTGAGACAAAGCAAATGTTTTTAAAACTAATATAATTCAAAATTAAGACTTTAAAGACAACGCCACCACTAGATAATTTAAAGACAACGCCAGCACTAGATAATTGAAAATATGTACCTACTGCGGTGGACTTTACAAACACAAATTATGGACATCAAGGACGCCTAGACTCAGAACAATTATAATGTGCATGAGGACTAAAAATTATATTTACTCCGTCAGTTAAATTACAAAGAAATATTGGACACGTATTTTTTATTTATTTAATAAATAAAAATTAACAAAGATACAGAGCAACAACAAACTATAAAGTTTAGGAGAAGGGGGCTTGTGACGTCACCATTGTGCCAATTATCCATGGTTCACTCAAATATCTTATGAAAGTCCCTCGCGACATAGGTATTAATTTCCGTAGTGCGGGAGATGTCTTAAACAAAAATATTATCTCGGGTAGAGATCGAAACCAGAACAGGTATCAGAAGCATCTATCTACCATAACTACTCAGCCACTCACTGGTCCAGTTATAGCTCTTACGTTAAGGACATGTATGTGTATGTTTTGGGCGATTTTATCATAAAAACTTTTTTCTCTAACTAGCTTCCCGCTCGCGATTTCACCCGCGTAACTCCTGTTCCTGTGGGTACTTTATAATAAAATACAGCTTATATCCTTCCTTGATTAATGGGCTATCTAACACTAAAATAATTTTTTAAATCAGCTCAGTTCTTGAAATTAGATCGTACAAACAAATAAACTCTTCCGCTTAATATATTATAATAACTAGCTGCGCCCTGCGGTTTTACTTGCGTTACTCTGCTCCGATGGGTCGGAGCATGATTTTTTTTTACCGATTTGAAAAAATCATTCAAATCTGTCCAGTCGCTTACGATTCTATAAAGGACAAACAGATAAACATTCATTTTTACATACGTATCTAGATTATTCTGGAGCTATTATAAAATTGTTCTTATTTCCAATTTTCCATACAAATACATAATTATGAACTAGACACGTATCACACGTAAATCAATGTGCGTGATAGCCAAATTTCGCCGGACAATCAGCATTGCACTCAGCTGGTATATTATGTGTGTGTATGTCAATGACCTCGCTACGTCTTAACAACTGTTATTTTTTAGGTTTTTATAAAGTTTAAAAGATTACTAGCAGAGTTTTGCAGTCTACTAGTATTCTTGTTAACCCCTCGTGCTAAGCTGAAATGCTTGAGTTACGAGTGGGTTCACGTCGGTAGTGCAATGGGTGGGGTTCGAACCGGCGACCACAAGATCACAAGTCCGACGCCCTAGCCATTGGGCTACGGCCGCTTCATAATAATTATATTGTTGCATTAAGGAAAATTTATCGAGACTATTTATAATTTAAAGTAGTTTGATTATATCAGATGTGTTTTTTTTTGTTTAGATATTTTCCTGATTGATTGATTATGTTTATAATAAAAGCAATAATCAAATCTTACAAGTAAATTAAACTATTGGTAGTTTCATATTTAATGTTAATAGTTAGATACGTATACAAAATAATATTAATAATAAAAACTTAAGCTAAATATTAACAAACAAGAACGTCATTTGAAACCAAACCATAGAGATATTAACTACATTTTTAAGCTTTAGTTCTATGGCACAGGCAATTGATCGCGGCGAAACGAAAGTGAAATGAGATTCAATCGTGTTTTCAACTTTTTCGTCAGACAAGCTTTGTAAACGTGCTTGACACACTTTGTAAATTTACACTTTTGTGTTACAACAGACTCTGTGATCATTTCATTTTTTTTAACTAGTCTGCCTCTTTTGAGTACTATCAATACTAATATTATAAAGAGGAAATTGATTGTTTGTTTGTATTGCCTTGTCTCCGGAACGACTGGACCGATGCCAAAAATTCTTTCACTATTAGAAAGCTACGTTATCTAGGAGTAACAAAGGATATATTTCATTATGAAGTTCCCACGAGAACGGGAGCTACGCGGATGAAAAATACATTGCGGTACCCGCATTATTTGTTTTCTTCTTTTCTTCATGTTTTTTTTATTGTCCTGTTAGAAGCTGCGTGGTTTCCGGCTTAGAATTGATCAATCTATGTCTTTCTATGGGTGTAGTAAGAGGCGATTAAAGGACATACAGCTGATGGAAAGGTAGCAGCATCTATCAGCACAATGCTACTTTACCATCTTCTGTGATCACCAACCTACCCTGGTGTCATGGTGATAATGACAATGTTCCTCAACAACCCTACCTTAGCAAGATTTGTAAACAGGAACCCATAGTTCAGCAGTGGATTGTTCCTCACCATTTTTTTTTTTTGTCTGGGCTGAAATGCATTACGCATTCCCCACGCCCGCTTGCCGCTGCAGCGTATTCGCGCGCTGGCGGTGGAATATGTGGGACTCGCCCTCTCCATAGCGTGGTATGCTAAACTTATACCATAAGGACCCTACACCACTAAAACCCCAGGACACTCTTTCGATCCGCCGCTGGCCGTTCGTACACAGTGGATTGTTCCTAACCCTCGGATAAAACCTTCCTTTCTCACATTATAACAACCTTATCTCGCTAATACAAGAATTTGTTTTAAGATCAAACCGATAAACAGAATCTTGTTTACTCAACAACTTTTGCCTTGACCAATGAAATGGTAGATTTGTATGTTCGATGATGTGATAAAATATTTACACTTAGATCATTTTTATTGATAATTATATACAAAATATGTGAGGTTATTATTATGTTTCGTGGGCACGGCCATCAGCTCTCTGTGTCCCTCTAACGCTATTTACAGTAGCCGTAAAATAAACCACACAAATACCAGTAGCGCCATCTAGATCCTGAAATATTAACTAACCTATTTCGCGCAGTACAAGTTCACAACCCAATTCGAACATTCGAACAATGAAGATATTCATTAGGAATATCTTCTTTTTTTTTTTTGGACGGGCATATGTATTTAGCCCTGAGTCTTTTGCTACTTCACCGGGCACAAAGGCGAGCAGAGCTCCAGCCTAGATAAATGGTTTAAACACTACAAACTAAGCAACCTGCGCAAGAGGGCGTCCCCTGTGGGACTTGGACCTCGGCTCAGGGCGGTCGCTGACGGGGAGATTGAGGGATTATGGCTTTTAGTTTAGGGGAGTTTTGTGCAACTGTCGCTCTACTTTACAGTTCGCGGGCCTCTCGGACTTCGGGTCTACAATGGCATCGGAAGGTTAATGAAGATATTCATTAGGAATATCGTCGGTGATAATATAATACCGCTTAAGTGAGAGATGTCTTAAAAAAAAAATTGCTAATTGGTTGAAAATCAAATGTGGCAAATTGATTTTTTCTCTTATAAATATATGTAACGAAAATATTTCTTGTCAGATTAAAAGACACCTTATTAGCTCCTATCACTTACGCGGTATGCAGTATTACCGACGATATGTAGAGGAACACACAATCAACCGTTCCTTTACATCCCCATTGCTGATGAAGGAGACTTGGGGGTTTTAGTTGGTAGATCCTATCCGCGTCATATGGCACTTATTAACTAGATTCCCGCGCGCGGTTTCACTCGCATATCTCCCGACCCCATAGAAACTTCACAATTAAATATAACCTATAGCCTTCCTCGATAAATGGGCTATATAACACTGAATTAATTTTTAAATCGGTCGAGTAGTTCCTGAGATTAGCGCGTTCAAGCAAACCAACTCTTCAGCTTTATATATTAACTAGCTGTCCCTTGCGTTTTCACACAAGTAAATCGCGTCCCCGTGGAAACCTTTACTTAAATATATAGCCTATGACACTCACACATAATGTGACTTACTAATGGTAAAAGAATTTGTTCAGTAAAATTAAAAAAAAAGTAGAATTGGTTCAGTAGATCTCGAGATTACCCCCTACAACCTCACAAACAATTGACAAACTTTACCTCCTAACTTGTTTGTTTGTGTTTATATGTGCTGTGTCCGAGCCTCAAGTGTTGTCCTTACCCATGTAGGTACATCTTTTTTTATAATTTTTTTTATTACTGTGTGTTCATTAAATGTTTTTCTTTCTGTTTATAATATAAGTATAGATATAGATACGTTAGTTTCTAATGAAAAAATCTTAGATAGGAGGGAGAGATGGTACATATTATAGTACTTAGTAGGTTCCCTTAAATTCCCACGCGAAATACATCTACACAGAAGGCCCTATACAATCAAATTCTCTAGAATCTGACCTTTACTAAAAACCAGTATAAGTTTTGCTATCAAAGCTATACTAGGAATTAGCTTAGCAATCATTCGCCATTGTAACAACAATGCGGTCCTCGAACTTTGTTGTGCAACAGCATTATACGAACACAATTGTAAAGCATACGTACCGATTGTATTTATACTTTAATGTATTTTTGTAAAATACATTAAAATATATGAAAGTAATAGTTTTGTTTTTAAATTAGGTACACTCCTTGTTAACGACGACGCCCGCTTCGCTTGCGTGCACATAGAGTAGTTTTTTATTAGAATAGATATAACTAGGAATTTACTCGCGGTAAAAATGAGTCTATATCACTGTATCTAATTCTCGGACTACCTGTTTACTCACGATTGCTTGCATTATTTTTAGTTTTAATTTGATATGAGCACGTGTTTTAACACAAAATATATTTACATCTTTACATATTGTTTCAAAACGTGTCACCTTTCAGAGTGTGTATTTTGTGTATAACTAGCGACTATGCTGATGTATTATACATATAAACCATCATCTTGAATCAATCTATCTATTAAATAACCGCATCAAAATCCGTTGAGTACTTTTAAAGATCCAAGCATAAATAAGACATACAGCGGGAAGCGATTTTGTTTTATACTATGTAATTAATAATGATTATACCCATATTTATGAACAATTGATTCTTAATCGAAGTAATTATCACTTGTCATATCTAGGTCAATAAAATTACCAAAGAGACAGATCACATTCTCAAGTAATTACATAGAATAAGAATTGTTTTTAAACACGCGAATAAGGCCAAGGCGCACTGATACGCCAACAGCGACGGTTCGGCGATCCTTCGAAATCAATTTAGCTTGTCATTCCCGCGGTGTGGCCGCCGACATATTCTTATATGAGTTTGTTTTCACAAAGTCTTTACATTACTTTATTACGATTACGACAGTTGATGAACATGGGCCTCCTTTTTAACCGACCTTGGCAAGCCAGAAGGCCAAGACAAATTGCCTCGACAGCGTAGCGGAGCAACCGCTAGCTTATGCTACGTTTGCGTTACCTTACCATTTGCCACATCTTCCAATGCCCTCATAGAACCGAAGTCCGAGAGGCCCGCGAACTGTAAAGTAGAGTGTCAGTTGCACAAAACTCCCGTAAAAAAACTAAAAGCCATAATCCCTCAATCTGCCCGTCAGCGACCGCCCTGAGCCGAGGTCCAAGTCCCAAAGGGGACGCCCTCTTGCGCAGGTTGCTTAGTTTGTAGTGTTTAAACCATTTATCTAGGCTGGAACTCTTCTCGCCTTTATGCCTGGTGAGAAAAAAGAACGATTTGCCACGTGATTCAGCGATTTTATTTAAAAAATGACGTCTTCTTTGAAACGAGTGAGCTTAATCACGTGACAAATGGTTTTTTTTGTACCATACATTTGCGTTGGAGATTTTATGCTAGCGATCGCCGTTGTAGTAGCATTTTGTCTAGGCCCTAAGAGTTTTTGAAGGATATTGGTATAACACGCTTGGCAGGCGGATTGGCGATTGCAGTAAGAAGGCAGTATCTTTGAGCTGACAGTTGCCTCTTACGACATCCATAGGACAGACACGGCAGTCGTCACCTTATCGAGTGTTAATCACGAAAATATTGTGTGAATATCTAAGCATCAACGTACGTGCATAGATAAGTCACACAAAAATCTAATTTATTATATAGAAGTAGTTATATTTATGTAAGACTTTGTAATTATCTGTAAGTATTTATTCATAGGTCATATTTAAAAATCTACAAATAGTTAGAATGTACTACCAACTTCCATTCATCTAACGTTTGTCTGGAAGAGATCACTATTAAATTTTAATTGTGATAAGGCCGCTGTTTGAACCTGCATTTATTTTATTGTTGCTTACGTCCAGTGCTGAACAGTGCCTCCTTTTAAGAGACCTTGGCAAGCCAGGATCGTTGAGGGATATTGCCATAATCACCACGCTTAGCAGACGGATTGGTGATCGCAGTAAGATGTAAACCTTGAGCCAATAGATGCTGCTGCCCATCTATCAGCCATATGTCCCTTAGTCGCCTTTTACGACACCCATGGGAAGACGTGGGGTGGTCTATTCTAACCCGGAAACCACACGGCAGTTGTATTTGTATGTGTTATGTATCTATTGCAAGTTTGGTGCAATAAAGTGTACTCACACTTCACTTTACAAAAAAAACATAGCTATTTTAAGTCAAGTCATGAATCTTCCAAAATCCGTTTATCTCAGATTACCACATCGATCGAAGTATTCAGAGTCGAACGCGAAATCTCTCGTTTAGGATCGAAGTTGCTCAATTCTGAGGAAACTGTTAACTTATTCAGTGGACGTGCAGTCGCGGTATTGAGCAATAGACACAAAAGCTTTTTGCCTAATCCTTTGAAAGTATTATTGGTGGATTGACCAAAGAAACTTAAGTTATTACCCTTACGAATTAACGTGCACCTTATGTCCTTGTGTCGCAGTAAAAGTCTTTTCTTTTTCAGATGGACGTACTTATGTAGCCACGATGCGTTAGCTACTTCACCGGGTATAAAGGCTAGCAGAGCTCTAGCCTTAATAAATGGTTTAAAAACTACAAACTAAGCAACTTGCGCAAGAGGGCGCCTCCTGTGGGGCTTGAACCTCGGCTTAGGGCGGTCGCTAAAGATGAGAATATGGGATTATGACTTTTAGTATTTTAGGGGAGTTTTGTGCAACTGTCGCTCTACTTTACAGTTCGCGAGCCTCTCGGACTTCGGGTCTACGAGGGCATCGGATGGTTCTTCGCAAACTAAGGGTCAGGAGGACGAGGGGAGAGCAGTAAAAGTCTAGTAGAGATCTTCTTTGCCCAGCATATCACCTCGTCCAAATCTTCAAGAAGATCATCGTTTTCTGTGGAGAAATACCACCAACCGTTCCTCTACAGTCTTAATCTCTTTATCCTTCTGTCAGCGATCGCTCTAAGCCGAGGTAATAGTCCTGCAGGGGGCGCTCTCTTGCGCAGGTTGCTTAGTTTGTAGTTTATAAAACATTTATTCAGGCTGGAGCTATGCTCGTCTTAATGCCTGATGAAGTAGCAAAAAAAACTTTATTGAATATATTTATATCAGCTACATGGGCTAGCTGATATAAATATATTCAAACAAGTTTTTTTTTTCATCTAAGCTGGGTTTTTCAGTAGAATAATCAATCAATAATCATCCACATGTGACATACGCTCGAGGATTGTGCACGCCCAATGTGTGGTCCGCCTAAGTTTATATCAATTAGGGGTCGCGGGTGGGAATAGAACCCAGTAACCACTGAACCGCTACTTCAAAAACCTCTCTATTCTTCTTTTTTTGTCTGGCAGAAAGATGTTAACATAGCGTGAGTATCACAGAATGTTTAGTTTTAGTTTGTTGAATACGAGCAATATTTTGTCAATACTTACATCTTGTTTCAAAATGTCATCGCACAATCATATTTTAATCTTTCTTTTTTATCCTATTTTAATACTTATTTGTTGACGACTTATGTGAATATTTGAAATAGCTTCAGCTTGTAGTTTGCCATATTATTATACTGAATGAATTGCTTAAACAGATATAGGATGCTTCTAAAGTATCCGCCATCTCTTTTACATTAGACAGTATCGTGTTTTATCTAGGCTGGAGCTCTGCTCGCTTTCATGCGCGGTGAAGTAAATGCCCCGTGTTTAATTAAATAAGTAGGCCCGAAAAAAAAAACACATTCACGTGTAGTGATAATGCTAGTTAAGCAATTTCTGTGAAATAACAATATTTTAGGTACCTATTTTATTTTTTTAATTAAAATAATATTAAAATACATATATGTCATACAAACGTGAGGCGAGCCCCTCATTCCACGATATAGTTTTGTACTAAAAAATAAAAAATATGTCTTGAATGACATAGTTTGTAGTCGTAATACCTATCTCCTATTGAAGGGATAGGCATTTCGGAAATACCTTCCTTATCTCACACAGACTCTAGCTTCTTTCCTTGTCTCGCTGAGCGTCTATCTCCCGTTTCCATAGTAAACTGATCATCAAATATTGCCTATTTTATTTAATTAAGCGCGCAGGAAGCTTGTGCAAATATGCCTTTATGCATCATTATGACCTTTTTTTTTTCAAATATTGGCTTACGTTTGACCATAATCTCGCTTGATGGAAGACGAAGATAAGGCCTGAGATGATACACGCTTGCCTAGAAAGTGTCTGTTCACTTTAGCCTTAAACAACAAAATATGCCAGACCTCGACAATTTAAACCAAAATGCTTCAGTACATGACCTAAAATTATGTTAAGACTATTTATATACGCTAGTAGTAGCGCCTCTAGTGGTGAAACATTGCATTAATCTTTAATTCATAGAGAATGTCTAAGTGCTGAATAAATTCATTATTATTTCAGACTAGCCAATCAGCGTTGGTTGATACTTTTATGACCTAAATGAAATATAAGTGAATGATACGAATCAAATGAGAGAGTGAAGTTTTCTCTTCCCGGAAATATGTGTAATAAAAATGAAAGTTATATATTTAGATAGTAAATCATTCAGTTTATATATCACTGGATTAATTGAGATAAACTTTTGTTCCGTATATGTATTACGCAATATATAGGTAATATATATAAGTGAAGGTGAAATTATATAAATAAAAAACTCAAGATAAGGATGTATTAATTATATAAAGATTTTGTAGTGTGTATGTTATTGTTTATATAAACACTTTAATCAACATAAACTACATAAACCGGAGGCAAAAGGCAAACAGACATCCATTCACAGAAAGTACGAGCCAAAAGCCTTTAAAAGGAAGCGAAGAAAAAAAAACGTCCAGCCGACCAAAGACAACCATCTGACAAGATTTACTTTTAAATGTTTAGCTAGGTAGTAAGATAATTTAGATAATTACTACTTTGTAATAAATTATCTATTAATAATTATTTCTGCTCTTGTTAATACGGCACGTTCCCCAAGTGCTGACATTAAAATTCACAGTATTCTGGGAACTTCGCTAAGTAAGTAGAGTAGTTAGAGTATTTTAGAGGTGTATTGCTCCTTAGTTGTAATTTTAGTTTAAATTAAATTATATATTATTTAAAGTTATATTTTTCTATTTCATTTAATAAATATTATATTTCCATATTTATTTCATTTTTGCTGAATCGGCGGAGGGCCTCAAGAGGCTTCCAGCATTCTAAAAATGCTGCCTAGTGGCACCATTTTAAATTAAATATTTGTAGATGTAATTAAAATATTAATAACTTACCTAACTAATTAATTAATGTCGGTTTTTCCTTAATAAATAACATTTAGTCATATCTACTATCACAACTTATGTAAATAGGTACAAAACAATTATTTTACAATACCTAAAGAATACGTTTACATAATTTTACGTGCATTTTATTGTTATTTCGTGTTTGAATGTCATCCATTCACTAACAGATATGCATACACATACACGCTACAGAAAATATACTTATTTAATTTAAATTCTCTCTTATTTACATTTAAGAAGGTTACTACAATGTATATAATGGCTGATCCGAACATTTATCTATATGTAATCTATACTGATATTATAAAAAGGAAAGATTTGATTGTTTGTTTGTATTGAATAGACTCTGAAACTGATGGACCAACTTCAACAATTCTTTCAATATTAGAAACCTACGTTATTATCCAGGAGTAACATCACTACATAGTATAAAACAAAGTCGCTTTCTCTGTCCCTATATCCCTATGTATGCTTAAATATTTAAAACTACGCAACGGATTTTGATGCGGTTTTTTTAATAGATAGAGGGATTCAAGAGGAAGGTTTATATGTATAATACATTAGCATTGTACCCGTGCGGAGCCGGGGCGGGTCTCTAGTAGGTTATATTTACCTAATGACTAGCTTCCCGCGCGGTCTCACCCGTTCCCGTGGGAACTTCATAATTAACATAGCCTATGTCATCCGGGGATAGTGTAGCTTTCCAACGGTGAAATATTTTTTCAAATCGGGCCATTTGTTTCGGGGCCCATTCTATATCCTACGCGGTCGAAACCGTGCGGGACAGTTAGTTTGATACAAATAGAGCAACCGGGGGTCCACCGAAACCAGTCATGTTTTTAAAGGGGTCTACGAGCAAATAAAGGAGTTTAAGCGGCCGTAGCCCAATGGCCAGGGCGTCGGACTTGTGAACTTGAGGTCGCCGGTTCGAACCCCACCCATTGCACTACCGACGTGAACCCACTCGTAACACAAGCGTTCTAGCTTAGCTCGAGGGGTTAACAAGAATACTAGTAGACGACAAAACTCCGCTCTCACGTTTTTTTTTTTTTTTATTTATAAAAAAAATCAAAAAGTTTGGAAGCCTCTGATCTAAAGTATTCCCAATGCCAATACACATTTGAAATCCAACAGACACTTTGAAACAGGAATTCTGTGAAATCCTCATTAGAACCTAAGCAATTTATACTAGAGACTTTTCGCACGACAATTTTAGCCATGTTCGTGACTTAGTTACTTACTTAGCTTATGAGGAGCTAATTGTGAAGATCGCAACCGCATACTGAGTGCACGATCGGAAATTCCTTATTGCTAAAGTGTATTTAATAAATGAGAATTAGAATATAAATATGTTACGGAAGAATATTAAATTAACCACTTGAAATATTGAAGGCTATAATGTTATTTTGAGAGGTTAAATGACAAAGCCGCAATGTTTTTTTTTTGTTTTACGGCGGAATATAGAAAAGCTGCAGATAATAAAAAAATGCTAAATAATTTAAGTCCAGCTTTTCAATAATTTAAACTAGTTTTTTCTTTTACAAAAATCCTAATGATTTATTTATTTTGTTTAGCCGTAGCTAGGGCGTCGGACTTGCTTCACGTGGTCGACGATTTGATCCCCACCTATAAGTGAACTCACTCGTAATTTTTTTACCGCGAGGGGTTAACAAGAATAGTACAAAATTTCACTAGTTTGAGCTAAGCTGAACTTATTTTAAAGAACAATGTTGTCAGTAGCGGGACTAAAATAAAATTGAATGTTGTTCCCAAAAATACCTTAAAAAAACAAAATAAATACGATTTATTCCGAGTTTTTTTAAGGCGCCAATTCGCCTTCGCGCTATTTTGTTTATTCTTTGAAAATGGCGCAAAGACAACTTGACATTTACCATCACTAATACATTTCACGACGATGAAACCGTATCAATTGCCACCCTGAAGTTTCGAAAGGAAGATCGTGCTGAAATAATTTAGGTAATGCAATTTGTTCAGGCCATTACGAGATATACCTATTCACTGTATACAGTGCAGTATTAAGATCAAAAGATGTTTCTTAACAGTTAACACACATTTCAACCATAGATTGAATTAAATTTGTTTGTTTTACAACTACAACAAGCTTAAGTCACAAACGACAACAGTAATTAAAAAAAATACATTGAGATAATGCAGAATTCATTATACCTATTTATTTATCATTAATTAATTCCTTCTATGATTAGTTTGCTAAAAAGTTATTATTGATGTTTTTTTTTAACAATTGAATCGTACAAGAACAATATTTATAAACAAATCAATCGTTTTTTAAATATATTTTTCACTTTTCCGTAACTATTATAAAAGCTATTCACGGAAATTCATTTTTATTCCGAATTCTTTACATTGCCATAAAAAATCATTGACAGTTCGTGTGTAGCTCTATTTCTACCATATTTCTACTATCACGTTGTTTACGGCCATTACGTTTTATTGCTCCATTTGTGATGCAATGGCCGCCTTGAACTTTGTGGTATTTGCACATCGGGCCATCAAACAATGAACCACGAAAGTTCAAATAGTAAGGAACCAATCAAATGTGGCACCTACTGTGTCTCGACAAAATAGACAAGTGGAAATTGCAAAACGTCATTGTTACAAAGATAATAAAATATTTAATACATAGACAAAATCTTAGAAAAGAAAAGGCATCCACATTATTATTTAATTGCAATACATATTGATTCAAAGGATATTTCAAAATAAAAAGGAAATTAAATAATAAATAAATTATTAAGTACCTATAAATAAATGCCAATTAGATAGTAATCTATATTTCCAATAATTAAATATATGTTTCATAATATCGGGCATAAAAGCGAGCAGTGATGTGCAGTGTAAGCCATTTATTAAGTCTAGCTTAATAAATGGTTTAAAAATCTACAAAAAAATCAACCTGCGCCTGCACCTGTAAGACTTGCACATCGGCTTAGGGCAGTTGCTGGCGATAGGATTGAGGAATGAATTTAGATTTTTAAGGTAGTTTTGTGAAAGTATCATATCATAGTTTTGAAGCCATCCGAAGCTTCTTTGCAAACTAAGGATTGGGAGAGCGCGAGGCAATATTAATCTCATGGTTTTATTTGCTATGCCTTATATTACATAGTATAAAAGACAGTCTCTTCCCACTGTCTGTCTCTCTGTACCTATGTATGCTTAGATGCGTATTTTTTGTAGATAAAGTGATTCACGAGAAAGGTTTATACATCAGCATTACACCCGTGCGAAGCAGTGGTCGGTCGCTAGTTATCTATATAATTATATTGTCTTTATTCAAATTGATATGAAAAATCATAGTTTTATTATAATAAGAATGTGTGACAAAATGCACAGTAGTTCAACAATAGCGGCAAATCAACAATTGATTAATTTGAATTTCAAAAGAGTAACGTAGCAACAGGTTTAAGAATAAATATCCATTCAAAACAAATTAAAAGAGGATTCACGCTCGGCGCGGACACGTTAAATGTCAAGGTGAGGCACAAGATGGCGTTATTATACAGATTATACAGAAGTGCCTGACCAAAGAGCACAACCAATGAGTCTTAATCTTTTTAAATGATAGTGGTTTTATTTTTGCCACTTGTGATAAGTGAATTTACATTATAAAACCTACACTTAGGAACTGCAAGTTTATTCGCAAGACTATTATTTTAATTAAAATAGTTTCGCTACCTACGATTGCATGAAACTCAATTCACGATTCCTTTTGATATCCTCAATTCATGCAATTTTCTAGTTGCGGTAGAGTTAACATGCCTGATTGAATTGAATTCAAGAAATAAAAATAGCTAAATGGCTTCTGATCACATGACCTATTTGAATTCATTATGGTTCCATTTTAAACATTCAGTGTAAGTATATGCTGATTCCGCGATTTCAATAAAAACTATGTAGGTATTTCGAAACTCTTCATAGAAAATAAACGTAAAAAGTCTCAGTTCACTTTGAATAAAATGTTGCAGTGTTTATTTATAGTAAAAATATCAAACCATTTAAGTTCGTCACATGTTATTTAACTATGTTATGTAGTATCTTGTTATATTACTAACATTTTCTGCTTTAAAAAGCCAAAGTTTTGTAATCTTAGGTTACAACACCAAAAAATTATAGAATGAAACATCTATGATCGCAAAAAAAATATATATATTAGGTAAAGCACCTCCATAAACAAACTTCACGTAATTTGTTGACCACGATTTTTTATTTATTTTGACTAACATTAAGATTAAGGCTACACGCGCGACGTGTTAATGTCCTTGCTACCTAACACAGCATCTCTAAGTCTAGTCATAGAGATAAATTATGTATGATTTGGTATTAATCAGTTTTAAGAAATTTTTAAAAAATTACATTAAGTCTTTGTTTTTTTTTTTGTGAGAAGTTTAGATCATAGTGGAAAGATGTCTACAGTACGTCTAGAGATTAAAATAAGTAGGTAGTTACTAGGTGACGGTTTTAATTCAGGCCAAAAAGTGACATATGGACGATTTTTTTAAATCTATTTTTATATAATTAATAGAATCAGGCGTTACTTTGCGGAAATCCATATTAATCTAATTTAAAAAGACAAAATATCTAGTGTTAATTTTTAGCGGAATTAACACTAGATATTTTGTCTTTATAAATTAGATCTATTTTTATTTTTTGTTGGCGAAGATTACATGATAGATAACCGAGTTTATAGGTCAGTCGGGTAGGGAGCCACTGTGTCAAGCAAGTAATAGACTAAAGCAGGCCGATGGAATCTCTAGCTGGTTTTTTTTTCTATTTAGAAGCAAGTAAATGTTGCAATGTTATGCCTAAAAGGAGTGTTCCAACAATGCTGTAATTAGATTAAGCTGAGTTAAAGGAAATAAATTATTTTAATTTTATTAAGTAAATGGCTTAGGCGTGTTGGTTCTGGCTTAGAATAAATCACCCCATGTCTTTCTATAAGTGTCGTATGAGGACTAATCGACATACACGCAGCTGACTAATGGGTAGTAGCATCTATCAGCTCAAGGATACTCACCATCTTATTGCGATCACCAATCCGCATGCCAAGCGTGTTGATAATGGCAATATCCCTCAACAATCCTGGCCATCCAAGGTCTGTTATGGTTATTAAGATGCTGAGGCTGATCAAGAAATTATCTCTTTCCACCTGATATTTTTTTTTTTCGTATTGACATATTTAGTTATCCTTTTGCTAAAGGCTTTTGCTACTTCAACAGGCATACTGATATTATTTAGCTATGGTATTTAGTAAGGTTGAAGTACATCATCAGAGAAACTGATGGTCCGTCCTTATACTATCGCCTATCTCTTTTTAAAAGGATATTTTATGTACAACGGCGGCCGGAGATCGATAGAAACTCTCAGATGTTAATTTACTAAACAACCTTAACTTCGAAAGCGTCGCTTGCGCGGTTATTGATTTAAATCACATCGTCAAATAACTGGAAGTCCGAGGTTAGTGTGCGCTTGCGCCGGTTATATTAATACATATTATCATATTCCGGAGGCCGATCGCCTCCACATTTAAAATTTAAAATATACTTATTTATCGATGACGGTGATTATGATCAGGGGTAGTTATGGGCGTACCGTCTACTGTCTATGGGGGCAAACGTGGGCAGCCAACCCCTATTAGGACTCTGATCTAGTACCTATTATTCATAAAATAGTAGAAAAAACTCGTCTAGTAAAAAAATATAGGTAACGAATCTCCATCCCCCCTCCCATTTTTGCCGAGGGGAGGTGTTTGGGCATTCCCACCGCCGCGCCGCGCCGTAGTGTCCGGGTATAGGTTCCCCGGTTCCTAGCAATATTATGTCTAACATCATTTTACCCTTCCTAATAATAGCCCATAGAATCATTTTTCCCCCTAGCCCTTAAGCTAAGTACGCTCATGAATAGTTTAGGGTAATTAAATGCGGTAGTCATATGTATTATGCATCTGTTAATAGGTAATAGGATTTCCTTGATTTACAAAATATTGTTACCGTTTCCTGACGTAATGTTTTGATTTGACACAACCGGCTGCTCATGTGATAGTTGCCTTTAAGGCTTCTGGGTTCGATGCTCATCCGGGACCATTATATAAGGCTGACAACAAATCGCTCGACGCTTATCGTTTCGTTGACATGCTCGAGTATACTGCGCATGCCCAATGTGGGTTCAGCCTTATTCTGAATCCGGGTATGCTTTGTGAATTATGTATTTATTAACTCACAACGACACAAGGAATTATTTACGTAATTCGGTAGCTGTCCGGTACTTTCAAAAAATACCTAAAGTAAAAAGTCTTTATGTGATGTTTGTCTATTTAGCATTTAGATATCATTTATGAAGAGAAAACATGTGAACGTTTCTCAGCGCTGTCGTATTATGTCGGAGATAAATTTCCCATCAGTCATTTCTCTTAATGAAATGACATTGTAGAGGTAGCCAGCACACTTTACACTATACTTACATATATACGTGTTTTTTAATCAAAGTACATATACAGGGTGTCCCAAAAGATTACGTAGCTGGGAAGGGGGGTGATAGGGATGGTCACAAGGGTCACCAGAAAAATATAAAAAATTCCCTCTGGGTGTTTAAAAAAATAAATGGCATTTTTTAAAAGGCTAAAAATTTTACACCTTGTGCTAACTGTACCTACAAATATGGCTGTATTAAAAAAAATGCTGTTATGTAATCTTCAATAACAACAAGGTCATCAACATCAACATCAAAAATAACAAGGTGTAAAATTTTAAGTTTTTAAAAAAATGCCATTTTTTTTAAATACCCAGAGCGGATTTTTTTTTTATTTTTCTAGTGACCATTGTGTCCACCCCTGTCACCCCCTTTCCCAGCTACTTAACCTTTTGGGACACCCTGTATACCAACTTTAAGATATTAAATTTGTCTTGTTAGTTAATGCGGGTAAGATATTGGAAGCTAAATTATATTAATCTGATATTAACGCGATTTTATCCTCGTAAATATCGATTTTGCATACAAACATTTCGTTCCAATGAACGACGTATCGAGAAATCACTATTTACAAAGGGTAATTTTTGAAGAAAGATTCTTTAAAAATTACCCTTTGTAAGTATTGATTTCTCGATACAAAAATTAGGTTAATAAAATATTGTGATATGTTATTATTTTATAAAAGGTTTTACTGATTTTTTGGCAGTGTTTCTGAGTAGTCGCCACGTCACGCACTATACGGTAGGGAAAAACATTATGACGATTCCAAACAAATGTAACCATGTGAATTTTGAATTTGAATATGAGTTAGTTTTATTTTAAATAAACTACTTTTAGATGTATATATATGGGTTATAATATATTAAATTAACTAATAAATAATAACTAAGTTTATTCACATATAGTTGTAGTACATTACAACACATAGATGAAACCCTCACTATGATACCGGTTCTCACAGGGTCAACACTTTCACGAAACATCCGCAAACATCTCGGTGTGTCTCTATCAACGTAATAGATACCTACGTTCTTACTTTTCGACAACCTGTGCCATCCGTGATTTCTATAAATCTATTATTGAAAGTTAATTTTGTATCTACCCTAAACCGACGTGCTTGTATGAAGAATGTTATGAGAGTGAATGAAGCGAAAGATGTGTGTAGGAATGGTAGCAAGTGGAGGTCCATTGTCGGTCCAAACAGGCCTGTTCCATTTGAGGCATCTTACAATAATGTGTACCTTCATATGTCATATATCGCAGGATAGACGGACGGATTGTACGGATAGGAAATCTGTAAGATCAAATAATGTTAGCATTGTTTTTAACTACTCAAGTGATACTTTTGTTAAATTAAGTCTTCACATTGTAAATCTAACAAGTAATAATGTATGTAAATACCTAAGTGCTGAATAAATTACATTATTTCTACTTAGATGAGGTTCAAATGGTTTTGCCCTCCCGACCCTTAGTTAGCATAGAACCGAAGTCCGATAGGCGCGCGAAAGTAGAACGACAATTGCACAAAATTCCAATAAAATTCCAATCATCAAAGTCATCAATCACCAATCACCCCGCCAGCGACTGCCCTGAGCCGAGGTCTAAATCCTACGTAGTTAAGTTTTCCGCAGGTTGCTTAGTTTGTAGTCTCTAAACCTTTTAATAAGCCTGGAGCTCTGCTCGCCTTTATGTCAGGTGAAGTCACAAAAGCCTCGTGACTGACTAGATAAATCGTTGCTTAAATACAAAAGAGCCACAAAAGGAAAGGAAATGAAATGCAAAAATAGTATCAATGCTGGCACGATTGGTAGATTTTAACTTTTTATTTGTTTTTGATTTGTGGCTGTTTAGTTTTTAAGCAACGAAATGTCCGTCCGAAAAAAAATCTTTATTCATCAGTAGGTATAGAAATGAAAATTTATTTAAGAAACGCTCCAATAATACTGAACAAGGTCATAATTATAAACCTCTAAGGTTTAATACCATGGGCATATGGGCACATTATGCGTAGAGATGACATGCAAGTGACGAAAATAATGCTAAATATGAAGATGTAGGGATATGTTGGAAGAGGAAGGCAAAAGCAAAGATAGATGGACCGTGTGAAGTATGAAAGAGACGTCTAATAAGGAAATATGGAAGAGGATGACATATGGGCGCCGACCCCAAATAATGGGAGGAAGAGCAGAAGAAGGATGATGATGTTGAATGTTTAATACCATAGTGTTTTTGCAAGTGAGTAAACATCTCGGCCATTTAAAGTAATAATGCCGTGTGGTTTCCGGCTTAGAATAGATCACCCCATGTCCTCCCATGGGTGTCGTAAAAGGCGACTAAGGCACACATGGCTGATGGATGGGCAGCAGCATCTATTAGCTCAAGGTTTACATCCTACTACGATCACCAATCCGTCTGCCAAGCGTGGTGATTATGGCAATATCCCTCAACGATTCTGGCTTGCCAAGGTATTTTAAGAGGAGGCCCATGTTCAGCAGTGGACGTAAACGGGCTGTTGAAGAAAGTAATAAAACAATTAATATGTACACATTAACCATAACTTGGTGGTAGATACAAGGCCTAAAACTACAGTTACAATAAGTACCATGCAGTTTTGAGAGCGAAGTACTTAATTATGTTCGAACAATACATCATAATTTTATGTATAATTACATACGTAGAATATGTAAGTATGTCATATGAATCTATTGTAATGTAATCTACCAGACTTCTTCGAGGTATTTATTACCTGAGAAGGTATATGTGTGCATCGTTCGTGTGTGGACTTTTTCATAATAAAGCCTTAAATATTTGATTTAAAAAGACAAAATATCTAGTGCTAATTTCGCTAATAATGTGTCTATATGCTGTAATGCTATTTTTGCACCGCTCTCCCGCCCGCAAAAGTTATGCACATGCAGGAAGGAAAACGAAAACGCGCAAAAATACAATCACCAGCCGAAGATCCGACACGTGTTTCGCTCCTACACGGAGCATCATCAGGGTGATGTTGACTATTCGAACTGCGCAAAAAAATATTATTATTTTGTCTTTTTAAATTAGATTAATATGGATTTCCGCAAAGTATCGCATGTTTCTATTAATTATTGTAATATATTTGGTAAGATGGATACATAGTACATACATAAATTAACGCCTCTTTTCCATAGGGGTAGTAAGATCACTTCCTTCCACTTGTACGATCTTGACATACCACATTCGCCTCTTCTACATTCCTTAATCTCCTCATACATGTCCTTCGGTTTAGCGTAATTTTAACCTGGATTTTCTTAAGAAGGTCGGTGGTAAGATACATACACACACTCAATACAAGCTTCTTTTAACCACATTTAGTTTATCTTACTTTTTTGTTGTTACCATATTGTTTTTATCGTTGTTAAGCATTTTGCATAAGATTCTGTACTATCTCCTACTGGGAGAAGGTACTGGCTCTTGTAACACAGGTCTATCACCTAGCACAGGAGTAGACTTCACACTATTTTGTTACCACTCTCTTGTGTAATAAAGATTATTGTTATATTATTATTAAGATGTATAACGTTCTTTAAAATAATGGTAAAAAACTATAGTTTAAAAAACCAGTTCCGTAGTTTCAATAAATCTATTTTAATATTATAAAGCTGAAGAATTTGTTTGTTTGCTTGAACGCGTTAACTGCTGGCTATAGGCTACGTAAAAGCCGTCGCGGGTTAAAGCTAGCGTAAGCTTAAAATAACCACGAGGTAAAGATTGTTGAGTGAAGTTGAGTTTTGATGTTTGGAAGCCATAATCCCTCAACCTCCCCGTCAGCGACCGCCCTGAGCCGAGGTCCAAGTCCCACAAAGGACGCCCTCTTGCGCAGGATGCTTAGTTTGTAGTGTTTAAACCATTTATCTAGGCTGGAGCTCTGCTCGCCTTTAAGCCCGGTGAAGTAGCTAAAGCCTCAGAGCTAACTACATATTATGTACGTGCGAAAAAAAAAATGGATGTTTGGGGTAATTTCCGGTACTACTGATCCGATTTTGAAAATACATTCAACAATTTACCATTTGATAGCTAGATATTAATTAATCATAAAGTAATTTTTATTGTGAATCGCTGGATAGGTAGGTATTATGTGTCAATACTGCCGCGGGCACCGGCGTAAGAATGATGCCCCCCATCTCCTCCCATGGGCGCCGTAGGACCCGGCCAAGGGAAATACACCAGAAGATGGGCAGCAGCGTCTTCTCGGATTATAACACCTAATACTGCGCTCGCCAACCCGCCTGCCAAGCGTGGCGAGTATTGGCAAACCCCCCCTCAAAATAGATAAGATCTATGAGGGAGGCCTATGTCCAGCAGTGGACGTCCTACGGCTGAAATGATGATGATTATAATATGTCAATATTTTTTCATCCCACCATCTCGGAAAGAGTATTTTTAATCTTCAATATCTGAGTGGAAAGAGTTTTTATTCTCTAGAGGATAAAGTAAATTGAATTTAGAACATCGTGTGCACTAAGTTTGTGAATTAAAAAAAACATTAAACCTATTTACTGCTACCTCTATGGTGCCGAATATATCATACAACTTTTTTTTAATTTGTTAAAAACTCAGACTCGGAACCTTCTTGGTGTTCTTTTTTCAATTTGCTTTGTACGCGGTTCTTTACGCGGCATTTTTTCACGTCATTGTTAAACCTAATATTAAAAAAAAGAAACTTGAAAACAAGTGAAAAAACTAAAATGAGTGATTCTAGCGACGAGGAAGTTTGTTTGACGCCAACAGAATTGACTGAAACTGTTAATAATGCGCATTTCCTCGCTGAGGTGGAATGAAAAGTTACGTGTTGCACTTGGCCGGGTGCTCTTTTGATTCCCTCGCTCAGGATTCTAATTTTGAATCACTCGCTGCACTCGTGATTCAATTTTAGAATCCTTCGCTTGCTCGGTCATCAAAATTGAACACGCGGTTAAAAAGCAACTTTGCACTCTTGTATAACAAATAACTAATACACTTCAGCTATGTTCAACCTTAAAAATATACAATACATAGGTATGTAGATACCTATGTACCTATTTGGATTACAGAGTCAGTTATTATAAAAATAATACCTACATTGATGATGACAATAATAGAACACATTACTTCATTATCTATTATACATTGAAGTAACATTTTATGGCAATAAAGTATTTATTTATTTTATTATTATTATATATTTACAATGTAGAGTTCGCAGTAATAATATCATTACAGCAAGAAATGTCAATTGTAGGACATAATATAATATACCTACCTTGTTTTTAATATAAACTTATACCTTTAAATATAAAAGTATAAATAACAATACGTGTCTACTTACTTACTTAATACATTTTTATTCGAATTGGTTTTAATTGCTGTAACGACTAAAAATTATAAGTAATTTATGCACATTTCCAGAGTGATGGTATTTACTTTGCGCCGCAGGTAAGCATTGCCATTTAACCCGGCAATGCTGCCTGAAAACTTATCAAAATTGTCTTTCATGTGTACAATAAATAAATAAATTAGCTAGGAACTCTTAGTTGTATAATGTATTTTATTAATAAATGTAAAATGTGGTGAGTAAATTAATGAGTAGATACTTTTTTCGGGAAAAGAACTGAGTTGCTAGACTTAGCTGTTTTACAAGTTAGATATGTTTTGATGGCATTTTAAATTTAAAAGAAGCTATTTTCGGGAAATTTTGTATTTTGTCGGGAGTCGGGGAAATCCAGACCATCGGTCAACCCTAGTAAAACCGAATCGCGCTATTACCATGCGAAGGTAAAATTCCTACTTACATAGGTATTACCTACCTACTTTTTTATTAGCTACGAAGCAAAACAGCTGATGAATACGATTATATAAGAATTGTGTTTGTTTTGGCGTATTTGGTAAACTGGTTTGACGGTCGAGTAAGAGATTTCCCTTTTGTGGATAAGATAAATCTATAGTAATCTATACGAATATTATAAAGAGGAAAGATTTGTATTTTTATGTGTATGTTTGTAATGAATAAACTCAAAAACTAATGTGCCGATTTAAAAAATTCTTTCACCATTAGCATGTTACATTTACCCTGAGTGACATAGGCTATATTTAATTATTAAGTTCCCACGGGAACGGGAGCTACGCGGGTGAAACCGCTCGCGGGAAGCTAGTGTAAAATATATTATAAATCATGGAAAAGGTCATACATTAATAAAGTCGTTAAACCAAAATGAAAACAATGTTTATTTTAACCTTTTTGGTAGGAAATAACATGGGCCTCCTCTTAACAGACCTTGTCAAGGCAGGGTCTTTGAGGGATATTGCCATATTTACCACGCTTGGCAGGCGGGTTGGTGATCGCAGTATGATGGCAACTAACTTGGAGAGCTGATAGATGCTGCTGCATATCCATCAGCTGTATAACCCTTACACCTATGGGAAGAAAGGTATTCTCAGCCGGAAACCACACGGCTTCCAAACGTGTAATATGTAATATTATAGTCGTTGTCGTTATACCTAGTACCTATTTGTTATTGGATTGCATTCCAATAACATTGGCTCGCTTTAAATATCGGAGGTCGTGCGTTCGATCCCCACACCGGACAAGAAATCTTTGTGTCAATTCTAAGATTTATTTCCAGGTCTGGTTGGTTGAGGACTACCCTCCGTGCCTCGGAAAGCACGTTAAGCCGTTGATCCCGATTGTTATAACATCATCTATAGCAAACGAACCAGGGAACGGGCAGCAGCGTTTCCCCTGCGTATCACAACATAACACTGCGGTGACTATGGCAAAAACCCTCCCTCGGGAGGAGGCCCATGTTCAACAGTGGACGTTATACGGGCTGATGATGATGTTGATGAAGTAGGTAGGTAGCACTTATCCAGGCGCTTTATCAAAACTTATTGGAGAGGCCTTCTACCACAAGCCCTTGTAGCCCGGGACCCGTACCACTAATACGGCAGTAGCTACGCCCCTGTACTTATCTCATTACTTAAGGATAAGCTCAAATTTCTAATTCCAAGTCAAACTGTTAACAATAGTTTAATAAAGTTATGTGACTAGGTATGAAGGTGCTGTTCGTGATCTATTACGAAGTTTTACTTCCAACATATTAATAGAAAAGGTAAAGAAAAGAGATTGAATCTGTACTTTTTTTGTGCACTAAAATGTTTCACAAATGAATAATCACGGTTAAAATTCGCCGCAGCATCCTAAATCAGACGAACATGTTATGTTATAACATAATAACAAGTAGGTGCCTCGCTCACTTTCATCGTCATTTATTTTTACCTGTCACTTATTATAAGTCTTGTTCGATTAACTAAAGATGTACATACCTGTCGCTGAAGAATTAAGGGAGAGTCGACCCGTCCTTCCGGGTCTCCCAGTTAACACATTCACTTCTTAAGACAACACTCAAAAGGTTCAAAATCCAAATACAAATATCTCAATTAAAACCTAAACTCACTTAACAATTTAAAAAAAAACAGTCACACAGTTCAAAATCCATTGCAGGTAAGTTCGAATTCGAAAATCGAATTATCTGTTCGATCCACAACAGGGTTGTATTTGAAACTCTTTCGAAAATTAAATCGTAAAGGTGCGGCGAAAACCGGTAGCGAGAAGCGTGCGCGCGGCAACGAGCTTGGTTATCAACTGCCGACTACAGGTGAAGCGGCCGGCGAGAGGCTTGGCTTGTTTGGGGCCGTGTGTGAATGTAAAGGTTTTTCGATTTGAACTCGGCCGGTTAGAACCGGACAAGAATTCAAATCCCTATCGACCTGTCGCCCGGTAGATAAGTACATAGAAACTTCCTTCCTGAGGGAAAATTTTAAACCTAGCTTATTTTCTTAAAGATGTTAGGCAAGTGAAAGCTTGTTTAATAGAAAATGCTAATGAGAAAAGCTATGAAGGTAATTGCACATAAATATTCCATTACATATACCTAATAACTCCTAGTCTTCTCTTATGGCCTTACCTTAGCTTAATGTTCGAGGTGTCTGTTAGAAATATCCGAATTCCTGAATGCATAATTTCGAGTTCACGCTGAGATGACTAGGTACTTAAGGGATGTCACGGTGATAAAAGCTATAAGATGAAGTTCGTTTGAATCTGGAGCTATAAGTATGTGCTAAAACGAAGGTAGGCATATTGTCTATAATGATAAGTTACAGTTCGCGATAGTGGACATAGCAATCAGATTGTAAGGTTAAGTAGCAATTAATCAAATAAAAGAAATGTTAACTTTCACTATTATTTTTTCCTATAACTTCATCTGCGTGAAATTGCTTGGAGCCAGTGGCTTGGCGCGCCCCAGATGGGGCCCGTATCAAAACTCGTAACCCTCTACCACAAACCATCGGGGCCCTTTTAGCTCGGGCCCTTTATCATTGATACGACTACTACCGCGGTACCCTGTTTGGTTCAGCTGTCAATAAAAGGTAGCATGTTATTTCCAAAGTTACTTCCGAATTTATAATGTTAGTAGGGATTACTTAACACTGATTCTTCTTGTAGGGATTTCTTATTAGATGATTGTATGGATCCAAATATATAAAATAACTGTTTTAAAATTAAGTTAATTTTAAGTAATTTTGTACGCCTGATACGGCAGAATAATACCTAATATGTAAAAACTATTATTATTGTAACACCACGTCATGAAAACTTGTAACACATGCTTCATACAAATAAATGCATCTATATCTTATCTGTTGCATACCTATCCAATATATTAATGAAGTAAAAAAAAAAAAAAACATCCATTTGTTACGTAACCCTTACAAGACATTTTTATAATTAGTGGATAAGATTTTAGTTTTTTTTAAATATATTATTATCCATATCTTAAATTTATATAATTTTTAAATTATTTTTATCCCATTTACGCTACACCTTGTTATATAAACATTTATTGTATCTGATAATAAGTAAAATTGTATCTTTTTATGGAAAATTTAATAATTTAGTTACTCGTTTTAAGTTTTCAGAGAATTGTGTAAACTTTACTGCTTTATAGAATGTTAAAAAATTACTCACATATATTTTTTTTTTGTTTTTAGGGGCAAGGTGTAGTGTGGTATATAAGTATGTATGTGTAGGTTAGTATATAAGTCACGTATGTAAGCATAAGTTTAGAATTAATATACGTATAACCAAAGAGAGAACTTCTTAAATTTTTACATCGGCATCCAACATCGCAGTAGGTATACATTAATGTTATAGGTAAATGTGAAAGTTTATGCGAGGATGTGCAGATAGATCACGGAAACTGGAAAATGAACGGAGCTGAATGACATTTGGCCCACAGTTAATTGGTTTAAACCTTTGAACTACTTACCTGTCTGGCAAATATCATCAAACAGATGTTTCCGGAAAGGGGTAACATCCATTCATATGCGGATTCAAACACATGCAGTTAGGAACATTATTTTGATATTAAAGCCAGCCAGCCAACTCATACTCCACGTGGATTCCTTTTGTGAGTGTTCGGACTGAACGGGGTATTCAATTTTGCCTCCCTTCGGACTGCCGAAGGGCGGCAAAATTGAATACTGCTCCCCGCTTTGGACTATATCTGATGGGGTGTGTCTACGTGTGGCGGGTTTTTAACCTATAAAATCATAAGCACTTACTATTTATATAGTAGGTAGGTAGTAAAAGTTATTTTCTGCAAACGGTTTTTTGGAGTATATACCTAATACAACTACATGACTCCTCCGGTGGCTCAGTGGTTATGGTAGTAGCTTCTGAGACCCGGTATTTTGAGTTCGATTTCCACCCGGGACAAATATTTGTGTGAACAACAGATAGTTCTTCTGAGTCTGGATGTGCTGCGTCCGGGCATTGAGTGTTTGTAAAGGTCCCTGCGACACAAATAATTATTACGCTAGTTTACGGGAGTTGTTTTAAGACACATGTTTTGCTAACTAAGTACTTAGGTATTTTTGCAAGCACAGCTTTGTATAAAATACTAGCTGCACCCCGCGGTTTTACCCGCTTCACTCTGCTCAAGTGGTTCGGAGCGTGATATTTTGAGCCTATATGTTAATACAGCTTATAAACTATCCGCGTGCAAACTTTCAGCCAAATCCATTTAGTAGTTTTTGCGTGAAAGAGTAACAAACATCCATCCATCCATACTTACAAACTTTCGCGTTTATAATATTAGTCGGATAATATTAATTATAACTTAAATATTTCCTTGTGTATATTAAATTATTTAAACACAGGTGTACGGAAATTTGCACGTACCTATTTAATTGTGCTGGAAACTAATATGGGTGGGTCACGAAACACAAAAGTTAAGAAAACAAAGTCTACTTTTGTGTTTAATTTAAATATATAAATGGTCGCCCAATGTTTAATTAAAAAAATATATCCTTCTGCTCTCCTTCTCTTTATACCTAAAATATAAGTGAGAGAAATTTTATACTTCTCCTTCCGCGCAATTTTCGTAAAAAGTGGTACAAAGTCTGCTTCACGTACCTATCTATTCCCTCCCGACCCTTAGTTTGCTAGCATTTGCATAGACCCGAAGTCCGAGAGGCCCGCGAACTGTAAAGTAGAGCGACAGTTGCACAAAATTCCCCTAAACTAAAATCCATAATCCCTCAATCTCCCCGTCAGCGACCGCCCTGAGCCGAGGTCCAAGTCCCACAGGGGACGCCCTCTTGCGCAGGTTGCTTAGTTTGTAGTATTTAAACCATTTATCTAAGCTGGAGCTCTGCTCGCCTTTATGCCCGGTGAAGTAGCAAAAGCCTCAAGGCTAACTAAATACCTCCGTCAGAAAATCGATCGTGTCATCGATCTAGCCCGCGCATCCAATGTCTTATTACTGTGACAATTTAAAAAAGACAACACCAAAATGATAATTACTTGGTCGCACACTGCGACTAGTCTAGAAATAAGAGTAGATATAGTTAAGGATAGAAAAATTAAATCTGTTTTGGCCCTTTGAACATATTGAAAAAATCGTTATGGCCCTAAGGTGTCAAAGTTTGGAGACCCCTGTTGTAATGCATTGTTAGGTAAGTACTGTATTATTGAAGCTACATTAACTTAATAATTTAATATATTTAAAATATATTAGGTATACATAGTACCTAAACGCTGAATAGTAAAGACATTTTTGTCAATCTATACTAATATTATAAAGCTGCAGAGTTTTTATTGTTTGTTTAAACGCGCTAATCTTAGGAACTGCTGGTCCGTTTTCAAAAAATCTTTCAGTGTTGGATAGTCCATTTATCGAGGAAGGTTATAGGTAATATTTGATTACGAAGTTCCCACGGGCACGGGAGCTACGCGGGTAAAACCGCGCGCGGGAAGCTAGTCATAATATAATATCGTTACATTATAAGCCTCCAGAACTCAGGCGCGGTCGCACTCGGTAGTTTTTCTTTATATCATAGTAGGTATAAAAAAAAAGGATAAAAAAGGCACCGATAAATCTATTTTACAATATAATTAGAGAAAACCTCCGTAGCGTAGCGGTATTTGGCTTGCTTTAAGTCTAGGAATCTTTGTGTAAATGCTAAAATTTCTTTCCGGGTCTGGTTGGTTGAGGGACAACCTCCGTGCCTCAGAAAGCACGTTAAGCCGTTGGTCCCGATTGTTATCACATCATCTATAACAAGCGTAGGTATATCAGAGAACGGGCAGCAGCCTTTCCCTGTGTATTACAACATCATATTGCGGTCACCAATCAGCCTGCCAAGCATGACTATGGCAAAACCCTTCCTCGGGAGGAGGCCCATGTCCAGCAATGGACGTTGTACGGGCTGATGATGTTGATGATGATGAATATGATTAGGCTGATCGTTAGGGTTCACAGGATAAAGATGTAGCGACGTCTACAGTAGCCGCAAAAAAACTACAACATAGCGCCATCTACCACCTAGCATCCCAACTAACCTGTATCGCGCAATACAAGTTCGCAAGCCTATTAGAACATATACAAGTTCTAAATATCAACAATTATCCGTCCGCCGCCGGTCATACCACCTCGCCCGGCAAAGGAGTTCCTCTACAAAGGAAATGCACAATTTAGAGCGAAAGTTTTATATAAATTTATAAGTGAATACGTAAATATTTTCATGAATTAGGTATGCAGTAGGTTTGCCACCTTTTTTTTGGTTTTATATAGTACTTTTTACAAAAAGTTGCTAAATATAGTACTTTTGGGAAATTCAGGAAAAAAAATAGTACCCATTTATTTGAAATAATATTTCCACGTGTATTTGTTATTACTCTTTGCTTCGGCCATCAAGGTTAAACACCTTCAAAATAAGTCTGAGTATGTTAATTCCATAGGTATTAAAATAAATCAACAATCCATTGTTTTTATATGCCACGCTGAGGGTGCGATCTAAATCGGTTTAGCAAAAAAATATAGTAAGATACTATATAATATAGTACGGGTGTATTTTAAATGAAATTAAATCTTATATTTCCTTTTTATTTTGACTGCATTTTTGTTGGTCGCAGTATTAATAAAACTGCTACCCTGGTATAACATTACTATAGCTAATGTTATCTATACTGATATATAAAGCTGAAGAGTTGGCTTGAACGCGCAAATCTCAGGAACTACTAGTCCGATTTCAAAAAATCTCTAAGTGTTAGATAGCCTATTTATCAAAGAAGGCTATATTTTATTGTGTGGTTCTCACGGGACCGAGAGCTATGATATAAATAAAGTAACACTTAATTTACTTCAACAGCCTAAATTGAGCAACCCGATAAAACAATATGTTCAATAAACATATCATACTAAGACCAAAAAAAAATGTTTCGAATCTAGAATTTGATTTGACTTCATCAGTAAGGTCAATATGGACCTTAGGGAATACGCCACTGTAATCAAAATTATTAGTACTAATACAATACATATTAATAAATAAGAGTAAGAAGTATTTTCAGTGTGAAATATTTATTACCTTAATACACTATTTACATTATAATTGAAGTTATCAACATCAAATCAATCTGTATTATTTATACAAAAGTGGTACTTAATAAATAACCTTAGTTTGTTTTATACAACGTGTTAATTAAATAACGCAAAACCTCTTGGGTGGTGATTGTGCTCATGGATATGAGCAACTTTTAATATAGGACCAACGTCGTAACTCGAAAAAAAAAACAACTTTTTCATACATTTTGGTCAAGTAGGTATTGACAATTTGTATGGAACAGCTGATTTTTTACTTCGAGTTACAATGTTGGCCTCTTAGAAAAAGTTGTTCATATTCATGAGCACAATCACCGCCCAATAGGTTTTGCGTTATTTAATTAACACGTTGTATAATATTTTCACGTTGCAAGTAGAATGTCTCAGAATTAGGACAGCATACCCGTTTAATATTTATAATTACAAAGAATATAAATACTTAAAACCTAAAAAAAATCTTTAGCCTTCCAGAAATGTTTGAAAACAAAAAAAAAACCAAAGAGAATTTATACATCTTTAGATATATTTTCATGCCGAGTGGTTTTTGGCTTAAAATAAACCATCCATTGTTTTCCCATAGGAGTCATAAGAGGTGACTGGGAGATATATACCGGGGCCTGAGTCTACTATCCTAATGGTGTGTCGTGGAACTGTCATGTCACTGACGTCTCGATCGTAGATTTTCTTTGTCTTTTGGATTAGAAGTTTACCAAATGTGTAAAAAACCGACCATCGAGACATCAGTGATGGTTCCATGACACTCCATTACGATAGAAGACTCAGGCACCTGATGGATGTCAGCAGCACCATGTTACTGCGATCACCAATCTGCGTGCACTATAACCAAGCATATTGATTATAGAGATATCTATTTACGGCAGTGTCTTGCCAAGGCCTGTTAAGAGGAAACCCATGTTTTTGGAATCATGTCTTCAGAATTTAGAGAGGAAAATAATTATTTGTATAACTTCAGCCTTTTAAAACATCCTTAGACATATAAACTGAAGTAGCTGAATCAGATCATCACCTACGGTAATATGTACCGTGTTTCCTTGAGCCCTACAACTGTGGTTTTACATCTTTATTCAGAATAGTGGCCGGGTTCTGCATGTCTAGCTGACATTGTGCGATATCACTTAAAGCCCCTTGGATCTTTTCAAGTAATATTTCACCTTGTCGCACAACCTGGAAATGAGAGAAAGCAATTGTTAAAATACTGAGGTTTAGCGGTTAAAATTTTCCAATTAAAGAGAAGAAATTAAAATTTTGTTAATAAAAATAATAGTAAGGATTTTATATTTAGACCTAATTGGAGGAGAATTGTACTTAATGTAAGCATAAAGGCGGAAACATATTATTAAAACGCCACGCCACGCCACGTGTCAACACCTGTGCATCAGTACGTGCGTGGCGTCGTGTCGGGTGTTCATAGTGTGATTCTGGTCTATAGAAAACAATACATTTGATTCGATTCAACACGCGTGGTGTGTCGTCGGGTGGTGTGGCGTTTTAATAATATGTTTCCGCCTTTATGCTTACATAAAGTACATATAAAATACATAACATCGATTTGGCTAAGCCGTGTTAGTTATCAATAAAATAATACTAAAATAAATACATTAAACCTATTGCACAAATAAATAATTGCGGAATTTGGGCCTTCATTACGTTTAGTCAAAGAAATTAATCTAAATATCTTCTCCTCAAAAACACAAGGATGGATGTATTATTATACTTAATAAGCATTTGGTTGAATGTGTCATCCAAACTTATATTATAAATGGTAAAGTGTATGTGTGTCTGTTTGTTGGTCAGTCTTTCACGCAAAAACTACCAAATGAATTTGGTTGAAACTTTGCATGGGGATAGTTAATAAGCTCAATTAAGATATAGGCTACAAAAAATCACGCTCCGACCCACTGGAGCAGAGTAACGCGGGTAAAACTGCGAGGTGTACCTAGTTATATAAAGGCACATACCGCACACTTAGAAATATAGGGACCCAATTCAAAAATTCGTATGTGTGACTTTCATTTATAAAACGATCTAAATTCAACATTTTCATCGACCCATACCCGTGGTCAACATGACCCGTTTGATGTAAACTATTTACTTATTTATTATATTTTTAAAACAGCCGAATATTTTAATTTTTACTACAAAATGTATGGATCTAACAATGTTTTTACGCCATTTACCTAAAATTTTGTATTTTCAATTAGGTCACTATAATTCTAAGCGTACGATCTTATGCTTATGCACTTTAATATTGTTTTTAGAAACATTTTTGAGCAATATAATGTGTATCTTTCTTTAAATCTTATATTGTTATTAATAGAATAGTAAATGTAGCTTGAATAGCCCTAATGGCTTGAAAAGTTATCTTTAAATGCATAGTAATGCCGTCAATAAAACAACTCCATTAGAACAAAATTGACATTTTAGCTGTGTGATTTCCAGCGTAGAATAGGCCACCCCATGTCTTTGTATGGGTGTTGTAAGAGCCCACCTACCAAGCATAGTGATTATGGCATTATCCCATATATTATAGAGGAGGCCCATGATCAGCAATGTACATAAATGGCCTGTTGACGAAAGACTAAAAAATATTTGAGAAAGTCCGGTGTCATCTTGACAGTAGTCATTCTAATTTCAAACGAAATTTTATACCTCTTCTAACTGTTCAGCAGCCTCTTTATTCTCAGCCTCCAAGCGCCTCAGGCTCTGCACCTGCAGTTCAGTCGAGCTCTCCTCACTCGGCAAAGACTCAATCAAAGTGTCTATATCTTTAGCACAGCGAGATATCAATGTGGCAAAGAGCATAGCATAATCCTCCTGATTTTGTTGCTGTTGTGGCGTTTGTGACCCACTGCGGTCGAAACCAGGGAACTTACTCGGCGTAGAAAACTGTTGCAATATACCGATGCTGTTGCAAAAATGTTCGGCTTGCTGAAAAATGTAAATAACTAGGTTAAAAAAGAGTTAGGTTGCAACTTACAAGCTTGTAGAGTAATTTAGTTTACCTGGTTTATAGTATCCTGTAGCTGGGTCAGACGATCCGCCATTGTAGATAATTATGAAGTAGATATATTTTATTAGATTCAAGAGGGTTTCAAAGTATTTTAAATAAAATTATCATACAAACGCAAAACAAGTAACTTAACTGAAGTTAGCAACAATCAACATATGCCAAATTTGACACTATCTGTCATTGTCATTTAGAGTAGTCCCATTTGCTTTAGGTTTTAGTCAATTATATGTTTACTTATAATCGATTAAACGAAAGTTCTGTATTGACTTGTTCCCAACGGTGGGAATTTAAAGGGTTAATATTTTAAAAAGTACTATTTTAGTTGTATTTTATTTTATTTTATATGTATGTAATTGTTTTACGGGATAAGACTAGACTGACTATAATTGACCGAAGGTCATATGGCCTTAGAGAATTTTTCTTATCTTTGCGGACTTACAATATAATTTCAGCCACCAGAGTTTTGCTAACTCACCGGGAATAAAATTTGGTAGGCTCGTGATTGTATCCATTTTTATCTATGCTATCTTTAAACCGTTAAGTAAGGTGCTATTATCCGGTATTCAAACCGGCCTAGTAGTAGGTAACTATCTGAGATTAGCGCGTTTAAGTAAACAAACAAACTCTTCAGTTTCATAATAGTATAGTTAAAATACAATTGTCTGTTAGTTCTTATTGTACGTGACATGGCAAGGTAACGTGACGTGACAAGGCATAGGTTTGGCAGGGGTGGCCAACCCGTCAATCGCGATCGAGTGGTCGAACCCGGCGGCTTACGGATTAAATAATTTGATTAACTTATACGAAACGTGATTTACGTTATTATGCTATATCAGAAGTCTTCAAACTACGGCCCGCAGGCCAAATCCGGCCCGCCAGTTCCAACAATCCGGCCCGCGACAGCTTAAGACTAGTGTCATCAATCTAGCCCGCGCATCCAATGTCTGAAGGCGCGGACCCACCGCGGTGCACAGAGAGGCTACGCACGTGTATTATGCTTCGCATGTGTTAGTGTCCACTGCAGCCCACGGAGAGGCTACGCTTGAATTGACGTTTTTCATACTAATTAATACACGCAGCTAAAATGGGTCGCACGCCCGTGCACAGCATGCACTGCGGTGGGGCCGCGCCTTTATTGTTGTTACTATTGCCATGATAAGTTGAAAAAGACAACCCAAAATGTTATAGATATATTATATTGAAGTATTAAAAAATTAAATCTAAACAGTTTTAATTTTTCAATCCTTAACTATACCTACTCTTATTACTAGACAAGTGGCCCTTCGAACATATTGAAAACATCGTTATGGCCCTAAGGCTTCAAAGCTTGGAGACCCCCGTGCCATATGGTCTATTGCACACAGTAAACAGTCGATCTTATGTCTTATTAAGTTGGCCACCCCTGGTCCCTGGTATATGGCATTGAACATGGCAGTATTATGGGACTAATGCTCCAGTTCATAAAGTTTGTCGACTGGAAAGCACCTCCACATAAGTTTAGCTAAATATTAAATTAGATTAAAACATTATTGATTAATTTCTGTTCATGGTTGTGAATTAGGGTCATTTAGGGTAGCCAGTGCCGAATAAGGCCATAAGCGGTCGCACAAGGCATCAAGTAGGTACCGACTTGGGAGCGTTGGTATACCTATGGTTCTTCCATAAGGTTGTAGCGACATCTACAGTAGCCATACAAAACCACTACATAACTAGCAGCGCCATCTAGCAGTTAGCATCCCAACTAACCTATATCGCGCAATACAAGTTCTCCAGCCAATTAGAACATATACAAATTCTGATCCGACAAGGAAGATCGTCGCCCCCCCCGCCCCTGGCGCGCACACGCCGGGGCAGCACACGGGAACCTCCTAACGAAGTCGGCGCACGGTCGTAGATCGGCTCCTGCTGGGCCTCACCACATGGTGTCTCACCCGGTAGGGCCTTGATCTCCCGGCGCCGTGAAGCATAGGAGGTTTCCTTTCCCCCGTGATAGCTGCCCCGGGCCACAGCCCGGGCGCTCACACGCAGCGTCCACATTACCAGTCCCTAGGGACATAAGCCACGGGTAGAACCCACCCTAACTACCTGCCTGTAGTTACAGGCAGCAGGCAGCGTTCAGAGACCTCAGTCAGGAGGCTAACAGCCCCGATACCGACTCCTCGGCGCCATTGCGGGCGCCCGAGAAGTCTACCTCTCCAAGGAAGATCTTCATTTTCACCACCAAACGTTCCTCTACAAGGTCTTTTAAAACTCCAATCTTCAATTTAGTGCAAAAACAACATTTAATGCTTATATTGAACATTTTTATTAAATTAAGCAGTGTACATAGTTTTTATGACTAGAAGTAAAATATCACAATCCAATCAATGTATGTACAGTCAACAACACCAATTTTGTAGATATTAGGTACTCATTGATGTAAAAAGTCGGATGTAGTCTGGATTCAACAAATAATTATTTTCCTTCAATCTATATAAATAAAAAGAAATCGCCAAAATGTATGTACGCGCATAACTTAACCACGACTTTACCAATTTGGTTAATTATTTTATTGTATTCGTATTTATGGGGTTTTTACAAGGTTTGAATGAAAGAAAATTTTGGTAAATCCATGGGAAATTTCAATACGACCGACGAGGAATACGGGCCACGCCGGACATGTATTTTTTTTTTATCATGAGTTGTACAAATATGGAATGTGTAATAGCCGACGAGTGTATGTAGGAATGATGATTAGGCAGCACCTACGGGACTGCCTATTTGTACAGCCAAGTCTGACTTCAACGACACTTACTTGTTATAAGCCAAACAACCTGACTTTTTTACATACCTAAATGTATTTTTTTACTAAACTGTTTTTGCAATTATAGATAAAATACATCTAAGTGGATTGTATACATATTAAATTGGATCCATTGAGTAGGTAGTTATATGGTTTATGTTGATTGTACCTATTAACTACAATTAATTCGCTAATTAGCGAAATGACAACATTCCTTGTAAAACAAACTTAATAATCTAAATTACTTGTGCTGTAACTATGATTTATAATGACTAGAAATTGGTTTTAGAAAATGATTTTCACTTGAACATAAAAGAAATAGCTCAAAGTTACAGTACCTACCTATACTACCTGATTATTAGAGATTCAAGCCCGTATTTTTAACATTATCGATTATCTAACAACATGAGCTGATATAGTTGCACCAAAACCGTTGTACCGCGCCTTAGGTATGTGCGGGGCGAGACGGGAAGGGTAGCGGCCGTCGATCGGACTTACCCAGCTTTTAACGTTTTAATGCCACAAAATAAGGTTATGATTCAATACAAATTGATCTGTAATATCATGTAACTAAAACACATTATCGTAAAGTTACACATTTGGTTTTTTGTCACTTTCACATTAAATCAGCTTTATGATCTTTTATCCCCGCCCCTCCTCACCGCACATTCCTAAGGCGTGGTACAGCAGTTTCTTACAAACAACAACAGGAGGCTAATCACACAACAATATTACCTACTATGACTTTTATAAAAAATGTATCCGCTACTATACATGCAAAAATATTTTAAATATGCCAATTTATTAAGGTAATGTTAAGCTTCAATAATACAGTCAGAGTAACATAGGAAATACGTTGAAATAACTCAACAGTAATGAAGACGTTTTTATCGAATTCATAGTAATATCGTTATGTTATTTGCCTCCAGATTTCCATAGATATTTTATAGCATAAACTAGGGATAGTTCGTTTATTCTTTATCCATTAGTATTTGAACTTCACCGAGGCCAGATTACATAATCATTTTATAAATATTCCTAAAATTCAGATGAACTTCTATAAAAATATTAGTTTTTAATATCTACTTTTACTTAACGCAAAATATCTAATATAAACTGACTAGCTATGTTTTCGAGTGTGACTAGGTTATAATAACATTATATTTTGTAGATTTTCACAATAGAATCATTCTATTAAAACTACTGGATTACGATTGATGACTGAACAACTGACAATGTCTCACTTTTCATTATTCACATACATTTATATTATTTTATATAACAATTAAAAATAAATTTTGTTCTTTCAATTAAATATGGATGTGAACACAACATAACATTGATGATATGTAAATGTGAAATGTAACATTTAGAAAGAGATAAATATTAAGTTATAACTAATAACAATACCAGATTACGTATCTACACTTTTAACATATTAATATAGGCAAAAGATGTATTATAAAAAGCATTAACAATCCTTCGCATTTGTCACAAGCAGAACAGCTGTAATATTACTGCATTATATAAAGCACGTAACAATATATACAGTATAATTCCTAATTTTTGTAAATAAATTCAGATAACATTTAACATTATTATGTGGCAACAGAGTTTAACAATTAAACAGCCAATCACATTTTGAACTCTATTGATTCGAAATAAAGTTCCAAGCCATTTAATTCTTACCATACCTTCTTCGGATTTAGCGTTAATGCAAAATATGTGAAGGCTTTTATAATAATATGTATTGGGCTAAATATTCAAACTTTAAAGTGAATGAGGAACTAAGCAAGTGATAGAAGTAATATCTTATCCACTCACACGTCCAGGGATACTTTAGTATCCAAAAAAAAAAGGGCGTTGTACGTCCAAGGATACTTTAGTATCCATAGCGACATATTTTATAAAACCGTCATCTATCGACAATATGCGTTACTTTTTGCGTGTTTAAGTTGTGTAGTCGATAGCTGATGAACTACTTTACAATAAAAATCACGAGATGGCAGTGTAAGAAGCCTCAAAGAATAAAAACAAACGTTTATCTGCAGTCCACTCTACGCTTTGTGTTTAGTGAACAAGTGTTTTTTAAGTTCCAGCGATTATGTCGTCAGTACTTTAGTTTTATTTATTAGTTCATAGATTATTATACATAAAAATAAACTAGATGATTTGTGCTTTATAATTAAGTATACATATCACAGTTTTAAGAGTAAAATCGAGTCATATTTGGAATTCAAAGTGTAGCTGTTTCGAAAAAAATGGCGTATAAGCGGCCATTCTTGTTGTTGATCCAATTTTAGTTATTTTTACGTAGTTTTTCAGTAAAATATTGTTTAAACAAAGAGTAATAGTTCGTCATAAACATAATAATACACTTTAAAAACTGAAATATACAATATTCACGGAAGATTCCTTAAAAATGTCATTGTGTTCCTCAGGTGTTTAGGCATGGATAGATTGCTATCCACGGACGGAACTAAAATGGTTCAAAATAAGGATGTGTACAAACGGCAAAATATGTTTGCAATATTTTTTTTCGCTTTGTGTGGTGGTGATTCTTTGTTTGTTTGATATAATAATGTTATGTTTGTTAATGATTGTCGACTTTTGCTATCATTTTTAAATTTGCTTGATGGTTTCACCTCACTTTATTTCCCTTGTGGTGTTTTAACAATTTAATTCTCATATTGAATCAAAATCACTAATATTTTGGTTTACGGTTTTACGCCTATTTGTGTCGTGCATATTATTTTTTTAATATTGATGTCATTATTGTAATAATTATACCATGTGCATACTTAGTATTGCTTGAAGATACGCTGCTATTAAAATGTGAATGTTTTTTTATAAGTTACTGGCTGCTGACCCCGATATTTTTAATGCATCATGCACATTATTATTGCCTTTTTCCTTGATGATATTGATAGTTTAAATTAATATATTTAAGAATTATAAAACATACCTACAATAATTGACTATCACCTAAATTTAGAATAAAAATACCTAATTTATTTTAAAACAAAGCCTAAAGTCGTGTGTAAAATCCTTAGGCGGGCGGCCATCTTGCCGTAATTTCGGTATCGGAGACGAAATCTAGGTCGATCTAGATTACTGCAGGAACGCGTTTTTATTTTGGTTTAATGGGCTACACTGTTCATTTTAAGTAATAAGATATTGGTGTCAAAAAAAAGCTTATTTAATCTAGTTTAATTATTATTAAAAAACATTGCGAATAATTAAAAAATGATTCGTTAAAACTTGTTAAAAGAAATATTTTACGTAAATTTAACCCGTATTGTTAAGTTAATTATTTTTTTATGAATAGCAGATTAATTGTTGAACTTTAATTAGTACATATTTTGATTCCTTAATAATTCAGCTTGATACTGGTAGGTTTTACCTTGCTATAGCTGCAATAGTTTGCTAGTAAATACACTTTGAATCAGTAACGGCACGAGCGCTCGACGCGGTTCGGTTCGCGGTTCGCGCTCGGACGTTCAAGGGGTAGGCGACTATAGTCGCCCGGACGTTTGAGTGGTTATAGGAGGCCAAAGCACACAACACAAGTTCAAGTGGACTTATAATACAATACAGTCTTATAGGGTGAAAGGTATACTTAAATATTACACTTTATAATAGTTATTGTATCTGTCCATTCTTATATATATTTCAAACAAACCTACTTGCTTTGTTGATTATGTGATGAAAATTAAATATGTACTTGAAAACTAAAAACAAATTTCTACCTAAATGTGTTTCTACCAAGTAGACCTTGATCTGATTACAGTATTTAAGTAAATAAATAATAATAATAATGCTTTGGGATCTAAAGTAAAATCTCACTCAAGTCATTTTGAGGCATTGAACTCAAAAATTGCAAATTATATAATATCATATTATTAATTATCGTGCCAATGCACCCAGTTTACTCCTAAGTTGTGAATCAACCGGCAGAGCCAATGCCCATTTCCGTAAACCAACAAGCATAACCGAGCTCATTACTAAAACAGCACCACATACAGAAAACTTGCTAGGAATCTCATTGAAAAACATGACTTGCCATAAAAATGCAAACACAATATCTGCGGACCTTGCAATGGCTACTGGTCCAGCCTGTTCCATTTGCAAGGACATTGTCAATAAGATCTGACCCAAATAACTAAACAGAGCTAAACATACAACAAGGAACCGCTCCGTGCCACAATTGGGCATACATAACACACCAAATACGATAGAGTAAAATAATGTTTGTAATATGGCTATAGCACCAAAATTTGTCATGATAACAGAGAAATGCAGTCCTTTGAGCACTCTCAACAGCACATAAGCATTTGCTCCGAATATTGTAGAGATAAATGCGGCTACAGCACCTCTGAGACTACTATAGTTTTGGTTGTGTTCAGCAGTCACATCATCCCCAAACAAAAATGGTGGGTGAGTAATCAATACAACTCCAATAAGAGTTAATATAATAGATATAGTATTCCAAATACCACATGGCTCTTTTAAGAAAACCCGAGCGAATAAAGCAACAAAAACAGGTACAGAAAAGACAATAACTGATGCATCAGCTAATGGCATATTTCGAAATGCGTAAAAACTTAACATTAGGCCCACGGTGCCTACCAGAGATCGCAAGACTAAGAGTATTCGTCTTCCTTGAGGGAAAACTGGTTGTTCAGTATATATCACTATGGGTATAGTTGGTAATAACACGCCGATGAATCGAAACATGGCCAGCTGTATGGGGTCGATATTGACGAGGCTTTTCACGATGACCGAACATAGTGAGAAAAACAGTGATGATAATGTCGCCAGTATCAAACCCAAGTAGGGACATCTTTTTATCAATGGTCGCTTGTTTTCCAACAGATTGGGGACGCTTTCATCGCCGCTCCCTGTCGATAAATCTACGAGGTGTTGCAGTTCTAAATGCTCCGGCATTTCTCCATATAAGTCACCTGAAACCCCACCCCAAGTTAGAAGACATGAAAAATTAATAACAATTAACTTATAATTATTTAGATCTAGACAAACCTGTAGCAATTCTTGCTTTAAAATAATGTTTACTTTTGGTAATATGATTAGCCTTAAAAAGTGTTTTAATATGTTACAAATAAATAATACGGAATCAGCGTAAATTCTGTAATTTTCATATTATTTGACAGTTAACAACATGACATTGACATTTTACATAATTTTCCTGTAGTGTTTCCGCAATTTTCCTAACCAGAGAGAATATAATCTCAAAACTTCAAACACGAATTATTTTTGTAGAATTTTTAATTATTTTTCTAGATGGTTTTCAGTGATGTTAGACTTAGAGTATGTTAACTATTTTTAACAAAATAACGTTGGTATGTGATGTACCATGGAATATTATTAAATAATAAGAAAAGTTTTCAGATGCTTAGCTATAAATCTATTTACTATAAATAAAAGGTTAAGGGTTCGATAATGAAGTTTGTGTTCGTAATAAGTACTTATCTAGAATAATTATCTGTGGTACCTATATATTTAAAATCTGTGGGCACTGAGCAGTGAGCGGGAATCTGAAAATAATACCGGATTTATTATTTTAATTCCACACTAATTGACACTAAAAATCATGTATAATGAATGTGATTTCATTGTCTAAATTACCAGTGATTGCAGAAAGTGTTCTAAATAATATCGAAAAACGAGTAAACGAACTAGAAGACAATAAACAACGTTGGTATTTTTAGGTTATATTTACGAACTTTTACGACGTAAACAAATTACGACTTCTACATAAAAGTATTTTTTACAGTGTTAGATGAAGAACTACTGTCGCTCCACTCCGTTTTTGGTCCAGTACTTGAAAGAGCATTAGATATTCTCGAAAAATATCCTACATTCGTTTTGTACACTACAGCAAATAAAAAAAACACTTTAATAGAAATAAATGGTGAAAATGACCGTTGCTATCGTATTTTTCCTCGCATTAATTTCTGTCCTTGCCGATCGTTCAAACACCAAGTAATCGAGCATAAAGTGCAAGTTGTTTGTAAGCATATATTAGCAGCAAGGATCGGTCAGATTCTCGGCAAAACAACCGAGCATCAGGTGACTCAGGACCAGTATTTGATGTTACTGCGTTCTATGTTCGAAATTGAAGAGAAAAATGGATGAAGGAACTTCTCAGTACTATTTCACAGCCTCTATGGACTCCGGGAAAACTTTGTGTAGTCTGCTAAAAGCTATACAGTTTCAAGAGGTAGGTGATTGTCTCATTGCTAAAAGTTTAAAATAGAACGTATGATTTCCTGTATAATACCAAATTAACTCAATTAATTATGTGTTGTACAGTATGGATCAGTGTCTCCTCAGATATGTTGTGTGTGAGCTACTTAGTCTGAATGTATTTGATTGTATATGTTATGTACCCATGACTTTAAAGGTAAAATAAATTTTATTTGTCAAAAAAAAATTATTTTATGTTTCAGTCTGCTGTGTTTTGTGCCTTACCTGAGGGTCTGAAGCTAACAGTGGAAGAAGGAAAGTGTGTGCAGGCCTCAGCATATGTACCCTCGGACAACTTCACAGAGTACCATGTAAGAGATGATGTGGATGTTATGTTTAAAGTGAGTATTTTAGTTTTTGAGGTACTTAATTAAATGTATTAATAAGAAATATTCAAGAACAATACACATTGAATCATATTATGATCTATATCCATTCAAAAAATCTTGTCCTAAGTAAGTGTCTGCACAGCCTAAACTGCTGAAGACCCCTCAAGTTTTTTGTCTCTATAAGACAATAAACTTGGAGGGTGTCTCTAAATGACTGGCATCTGATAAGATTCTTAAAATTACCATGCCTTAAAGAATGAAAAGGGTTGCAAAATATGAATGGAGAAATTGAAATATTATGTTAACAATATGGATGGAAAATTACTTTTGTTTTTGTAATTTTTTTATTAAAATACCTCAGGCCGAATTAACAAACAATCAGTTGATTTGATCAATAAGAATGTCGAGTTACCGGAGGGAAATGACATGTAGGAATATCATTCACAATAAGGGTTTTGCTCATATTTCTGCTATTGAATTGATTATGTCATGAATCATTACAACAAAACAAAAATTCTATGAATTACACTTTCAGACACATGGATCACTGATTTACAGATTAGTATAGCAGTGTTAGCAGAATGCCTGAATATATTTGGCTCTGGTGAAGAATCCAGCCTGAAGATGTATTACAGAAGTGAAGGATCTCCATTATTACTAGTGTAAGTGTTGCAAGAGATGGAGAAAGAAAATATTGTTACTTATGGCAGTGTTTCTCCAAATTAAGTTATTTTAATTGAAAACCTCCATGGTGTTGTTGTAAAAAGGCTCAATTTTATCCTTGGGAGAGGCCCCTCCAAAATCATTATCTGCAACTATACCAGACAAGCTACCATACAACCATCTTGATAGGCTCCAACCAATGAAATTTAATTAAATAATTTTTTATTTTCTCAAAACTACAAATCTATGCCTTTTTCATTGGTCAGTTGTATTATTCCATTGACCATTGTAGTCTATTTAAAACTATTGTTTTAATATATTACCCTTGAAGTTACATTTAAAGGTTCATTCAGTCATCATACTACTGTCTTCTGAAGTCTTATTACTTGCATTTCCACCTGCAAAATAAGCTTTCTCTAAGAAACAACAGTTTCATTCATTGTGATGTTCACTTTATGTTGGGGTTTATTGCGAAAGGATTACAGTTAGTTGACAGTATATCTTGAATTTCCAGTTTACAACCACAATCAGTTCACAATGTGATGACTGACTGTGAGATATTCACTCAGACCGCTGACTCTGTGCTGGAACTTCGCGACGAAGACTCAGAGGAGGTTGCTAAGCTGGTGTTGAAGGCACCAGCATTCTTAGGCTTACTAGCCGACATTGAGAGGTCCTGTGATATTATGGAACTAAAGTTGTCACCAGAACACCCTAATATCAGTATTATTACTTACGGCATGCAGGTAATTGTAATATTATGTACTTTTTTAAATTACATTTTGCTTTAATATACTACATTTCATATAGGAATGGTACTGGGATAACTTGCTTTCATAGGAATAAATTTTTTCACAGCAAAAATCATAGACAATTCAATAAAATTGCTCATAAATATTAACAGTACTTACTAAGTAGTATTATTCCCAAAAAATAGGTTTAATCATGTTTTATGTTAGTGCTTCCTATGGCTAATCTGTATTGAAGTAACACCATTAAGTAACCTATATAATGTATGTCTAACCTAGATCTTTATATATTAATTTTGCACCAGGTCCCCGGTGCAAAATTAATATATAAAGATCTTGTAGCGGCTCTTAACAATGTGACATGTTCTCAGAATGCTGGTATATACTTTGCCCAACAAATAAGCATTGCTATTCAGCATGGCAATGCTGCCAGCATTCTGGGAACGCTTCCCAGTGACGCCATTTTAAAGTAGTATCGTTTTATGTTAGTTTTTAACTTTTGGTAGTTTTTAATTCTTAGTTAGCTTCAATTATAGATTATTTTTATTTGATAAGTTTAGTTTTAGAATTATTCTGTTGTTATTAATATATTATACTAACATATGTATATGTTTATCAAAAATTTATAGACTATATTCTAATTTTCATCCAAATGTTTTCAGACATATTTGCTTGATAAAGTTATAAACATCTAACATACATAAATACAATTATAGGTATATTACCTACAGATTACAAATCATTTGTAAATTAAAATGTTTTATGATAATAATATGTAGCTTTAAAATATAAAATGATTTGATGGATTTTGTGTTTATCCTACTAATATCATAAATGCGAAAGTTTGTATGTAGATGTATGTATGTTTGTTACTCTTTCACGCAAAACCTACTGTATGGATTTGCCTGAAAGTTTGCACGCGGATAGTTTATAAGCTGGATCAACATATAGGCTACAAAATATCACGCTCCGACCCACTGAAGCAGAGTGACGCGGGGTGCAGCTAGTATTATTATAATAACGAAAGTTTTTATGTATGTTTCAGGACCGTTCATGTATAGACATGCCAAAATCATCAGATATGGTGCAAAGCTTCAGTTGTGAACAGCTCATCACTCTGAAATACCATTTACATCATATAAGACTTATTATGAAAGCCCTAGCTGTATCTACTAAGGTTGGTATTTAACTAAAGTTTGTTTTATCTATTAATACTAGGGTTGCCACCCGTACTATATTTCAGTCAAATGTACTATAATATATTATACAAAAATAATATAGTACAAAAGTAATATATTTTTTGCTACACTAAAATTCACCCCATTTAACAAAATTGACCGCACCCTCAGCGCGGCATACGAAAACAATGATAAATGGTACGCAATAGACAGAGGCCTAAAAAAAAACATCGATGTGCGCCTCTGAGTCATTAAGAATTTTAATCGGCACTGTACTATATATTTAGCAAAAGTACTATATATTTAGGAACTTTTTGTAAAAAGTACTATATAAAACATAAAAACAGGTGGCAACCCTAATTAATACTATGATAAAAAAGGCTTACAATAAGAACCCAGTCTAGACTCTTTAGAATTCGTACATTAAAAAACACAAATACTTTAAATCACTAATCACGCATCAGCTTATTAAGCTGCTAGTGTTGTTACTATAATAATAATAATGTATATCTATATATATATATGTATAAAAGAAAGTCGTGTTAGTTACACTATTTATAACTCAAGAACGGCTGAACCGATTTGGCTGAAAATTGGTAGGGAGGTAGCTAAAAACTGGGAGGACATAGGATACTTTAGGGTAGGGGTAGGGTAGGTGTAGGGTAGGGGTAGGTTAGGGGTAGGGTTGGGTAGGGGTAGGGTAGAGGTAGAGTAGGGGTAGGGTAGATGTAGGACACCGCGTAGATTTTGAGGCGGTACGAAGTTTGCCGGGCCAGCTAGTTACCATATAAATTTAAAATAGAAGAACATAGGTACTCCAATAGGTCATAGGCTGTCATTGAGATGTAGTTTATCTGGGAACCATATGCCTATCATCATAATCATCATCATCATAAACAGCCCGTTTACGTCCACTGCTGAACATGGGCCTCCTCTTAACAGACCTTGGCAAGCCAGGGTTGTTGAGGGATATTGCCATAATCACCACGCTTGGCAGACGGATTGGTGATCGCAGTAAGATGTAAACTTTGAGGTAATAGATGCTGCTGCCCATGGAAAGACATGGGGTGCTCTATTCTAAGCCGGAAACCACACGGCCATATGCCAGCATATGCCTATAAATTAGTTTATCTTAATTGATGATTACAATGGCGACGGTTGTTGCTGCTGAGGCCCGGTGGGTTCGATTCCCACCTAGGTCAATTATTTGTTTGAATCATGCATCCCAAATCTGGGTATGCCTTGAGTCCGTAAATTATGTATGCGTAAAGTCCTTCGTGCCAAGGAAATTTTACTGTAGTATGGGAGTAGTTTGCTGATTTTTTTATTAAAAAAAAAAGGATTTCGTATTGCAAAAAGGAATACCATACAAAATGTTTGGTCATTTGATACACACTTCATACGTTTTCAGGTGGTGTTAAGGTGTAGCTCCAACGGCCTCATGTTATTGCAGTTAAAACTAGAGAAAGAAGACCAAAGGCAAATGTTTTCAGAATTCTACATAGTTCCGTTACTTGATGATTAACAAGTTTTTAAGACTATAAGTTAAGTATTTAAAAATGTTAATTAAAAAAAATAAAACGAATAGTTCCAAAATATATGACTATATTTCGTTCTCCAAAATTACATACAACGTATAAGGAATGTTTGTTATGTTTATATAAAACTGATAAGTTTGTTTGTTCATGTGGACGATACATGTATATGTTGCAGTCAAGACTCTTGGCCGGTCAAAAGTACTTTTGACTAGCAAAATCAGACAAAAGTAGTTTTAGGTTAGGTTAGGTTAGTTTGGACTGATTTTGCTAGTTAAAAGTAGTTTTGACTGGTTAAGAGTTTTGACTGCAACATATATAATGTCTAGAGCTGTTAACAACAGTTGCACCTAATTTCTGTAATGATGATCAACATTAAAGTGAACTAAACAGCTGTCGAAAGTCTAATGACAAACATAAAAAAAAAGTATTCTTTCAAGTTTCAGAAAGTCAATTTGATTTGAAAGCATAGTTAACATCTATGTTAGTTATGACTTGGCTTTTGAAGATACCTGTTGTTTGATGAAAATTAAGTCGTGGATTACAATTAAGATTGGCTATTGAACATGTTCTATAAAATCATTATAAAAAGATAATTAATGATTTGATTGCATTGGTAGATAGTCGGGTGCAAAATGTAGTGCGGAAGTTGTTTAAAAAAAACTCGATACTTTAAACGAACCGAGTTTAAGTGCTTTATGTCTGTATCATATAGTATGTCAACTGTGTCGTCTCCGTCGAGGCCACAATGTCAGATGCGGCTTCTGTGTACTGTTCCGCAGGGGCCATATCGTATGCACTCAAACTCTGCTCCACAGACGGTCCTAAAATCGATATTTTGCGCATCCACAGTTGAGAGAATATGTTAAAATAGCATACAACGAGCTTACAAAATCTGAACAGTATATAAGACAAATGATTAACATGCATATGACAAATAATACTGAATATGAAGATGGAGAGATAATTTGGAAGAGGAAGGTCAACATAAACATGTAAGAAAGGTGTGAGTATGAAAGCGACGTCTTATAGGGAACAATGGAGTAGGATGACATATTGCCGACCCCAAATAATAGGAGCAGGGCAGGAAGATGATGATACCTATACGACAAATGATTATAGTATACAATCAAATGAATTAAGTCAAGCCTAAACACGTAAACATTAAGTTCATCATACATCCAAAATAAATTTTATTTAGTGTAATGTTTTCTAAACCAACAAACATGATTTATAAATATTTTTGTTAATGAGTTAATACCTTATAATGATGGTTATCAATTCCAACAACATTTAACACATTGATTTTACGCTAAATTTATGCTAAATAGTGATTTTTTTACTTCGTTTCTTCGTGACACACTTACGATTGATAAGAAAATAGGGAGTTAGTATAAATTCGTTATTATATTAATTAAACAATGGATTTCAAGTAATACGTGCGACGGGTATTATATTACCTGGAACATATACCTATAATAGACATTAAGTATATTTAGAATTCCTTGGGTTTGAACTCTATTACAAACCCTTAGAACTCAAAATACGATGGTGACTATATTTACACTGCACATTGTGCATGCAGATGCGACATAACTATATATTTATGTCTCTATCGCACGTATTTCGTGTTTATATTGCCAGCTTCTACTGGTTAGACTTAACTTGCAACTCCAAATATTACAAAATCTACGTCAATCAGATACTTTATTCCTGATTTTAAAACAATAAGTATTGAAACATAACTCCACTATTTTCTTAACGCAAATTAATTCATTTCTTGATATACAAATTGCACTTTATATTCACTTTTAACATGTTAAACTAGTCATTTCGATAACTCCTAGATGATTGACCTAACATTTTCTTGTATTACAATAATTTTGTTTAACGATAGTTTTCCATATACATTAATAACATACATTTCAAATATACTAAATAATTACATTATTTTGATATAAAATGTTCCTTTTGATACGAATAGTGTGCAATGATGATACATCAAATTAAACAATTTTAGACCTCAGAAGGATAAGGATGTACTCTTCTATGAATGTGATGTATTCTTTAGAAGCATTTGGTCGTAAGTGCCAGTTTACAATAATAAAGAAGCAGACGCCTTTTTACGACCTTATGCTTCTGAGCTCAAGAAATATAATGCATAATGATGAAAGGAATTGTAATGCGTTTTATACACAATGAACATAGCTGCGTTTATAAAAGTATTGGAACTAAGTATAATTGATTAGATTAATATTTGTCTATGCGTTTGTATATTTACATGATTATTCTTGAATGCGTTCTCCTGATAGTTGTTATTTGTTTTGTTTACAATGACAGGCCGGTTATAAACCTCTTTTTTCCTAAGTGTTTCGAAATTCAAAAGAAAACTCTTTGATTTTTTCGAATTTAATGCGGGATTTTTTTGTAAGGATGACAATGCATGTTGGCCCTTTGGCAGCATTGTATCTACAATCTTAGTTGAAGCTCGTACTAAATCAGCCATGGTGATCCTTATTCGATTATTATAATGTTTAATTCGTTTACGGTGTAAACGATAACTCTCAAAAAAATATTACGTACCAACGTACCAGGTAATGGGCACTAAGATAAAAACTACGCTGCCGGCATAATAAAAAGGGCAATATTTTTTTTTTTGAAAATTTTACATATAGTACATACATCTGTCGATTCATTTATTATGTCCGGCCATTTTTCCTGATTGCAAATATGTATATAACTTTATTTCGAAAAAAAATTTAGTTGTTTTTTTTTTAATTATGACGGTAGTATTGCCTCCCTCTAGGTACGAGAGTCCCTAGAGCGAGGCCCTAGTTCAGCAGTAGAAGTCATAGAGGCTGATAGTGACCGTTCCAAATAGTAACGTGGCATATTATTTTCAACAGATGACCTATCGTAAATACTCATTTCAGTAAGAAGTAGTTAGAAAAATTGGCTACAGTTTTAACTTTCAGATTTAAAAAGCCGTCATTGTAAACAATATTCAGATAATAGGTGAGATGCATTGTATTATATTTTTTCTTCTTTATCAAGGACAGTTTGGCAGTGTAGGATACACTTAATTGGATCTTATGTTAACATTAAGTACACATTAAATACATAACATAGATTTGGCTAAGCCGTGTTAGTTATCAATAAATTAATACTAGAATAAATACATTAAACCTATTGCACAAATAAATAATTGCGGAATTTGGGTCTTCATTACGTTTTGTAAAAGAAATTAATCTAAATATCTAGTCCTCAGAAACAAGGATGGATGTACTATAAATACTATAGAAGCATTTGGTCGTAAGTGCCAGTTTACGATATAGGCACATACGACGAATGTTTCTGACGTATGATGATGGCACATCCGACCTAATGCTTCTGAGCTTAGGATATAATAGTACAGAAAAAGTTATCGACATAATAACTAATACTCGTTGTTATTTTTTGTGCCAAGCTTGTAGATTACTTATCAGTAGCCATGTACAGTCGTTAGTTCAATTACCACACTGGCCTACTATTTTTTTAATGCATTTTTACTGGTCGGCGAACTAGCAAACGACTTGAATGGATGATGCCAGAATTCTTTCGTAGCTTGCAACACAACCATATAAGCCGAATTGTCTAAATTGCGTCGAATTCTTTCTAGATTAATTTCTTTATAAAACCATGACCAAGACCACAAAGTGAATAAATAAATAGCTAAGATTACAGCTCGCACTTACAAAGTTATAATAAATTATACTACACCTGCGGATTGCGATAATGTTATACAAATCAACGCAGGCCTCAAAAACTACTAAGTTTTAGCCTTAAGTTAACGTTGTCTTAGCACACATATTTCCAATAGATTAAATTCGTAGAAACACAAGTTTCAATTCTTATTGTTCTTCGTCTTCTGCCTTCGAATCAAGTATTGATGTTTGCGTTATTTACTTTGAAAAATATTTCCATTGAAATTTTACGAAAGTAATTTTGGTTTCAACATCATCATCATCAAATATATTAAAAGTGAACTATCTCTACAAAGCTCCATAACACCCAACACTGGAGACTGAGTTACTTGAGAATGTCGGGTGTCGCTTGAATGATTTCTATTACCATAGCAATAGAGACCATAATAGTGAGACACTACTTACTCAAGTGAATACAAGCCAAGTATTGTTATTGGATATCACTGTAAGAGTACAGCGTAACAAGGGTACATTTTGTGTTTTAGAAAGCTTAAAAAAGCTATATAATATGCTAAGTATCATTTGTCACAAACCAATACTTGAATAGCGCTTATGCTTTGATATTATAGAGTAACAATTACCGCTAAGGTTTAACTACCCCTTCTCACTAGCGTTGGACCAGTTAAAAGGCACGGCGTCTGCGCATAAATTAGAGCGACATGCCCAAAACTACCCTAATAAATTAAAAGTCATTATCCCTCAATCTCATCGCCAGCGACCGACCTGAGCTGAGATTCAAGCCGAGGCGTAGGTTGCTTAGTTGGAATTTTTTCAAACCATCTATTAAGGCTGGAGCTTTGCTCGCCTTTATGTCCGGTGAAGTAGCAAAAGCATCGTGGCTATCTATGTCCGTCTGAAAAAAAAGTGCGCACACGTTCATCGAACGCCTACGCTGAACAAACGCTAATGTGAAAAGGCTCTAAGACAACGCCAACAGGCATTCTAAATTTCTAAAACAAAGTCAAATATTTTGATTCATACTGTGGAGGAAACTCATTCAACATACATTGAACTGTCCGTTCGTTTGTGCCAACACTTAAGTACCGATAGTTTCTTAAATAAAGTGTCATTTAATTCACACACACTCTTCAACAATTCGTTATACTTATCCTATCTACTTTTATAGATACTGTATCTTTGCATAGAAAAGAGGTGGGTAGTTATCGAACAAAAATGTTATCAGCCATCATAAAGATATCATGTAAAAATAAATATAGTTATACTTTTTATTAATATTAATATAATTAAAAACAAAGCTTATCAACAAATACATTTTGTTGTTAGGATGCAATTAGTTCCTGTTCCTACCACCAATCGTCGCCGCGTAGTGAAAACTAGCAAGAAAATCGGAGGAATTATGGTAAATAAAAAAAATAAAAAAAATTCGTTGTTTAAAACACGGGTAAGGACATTATGTGTGTTATGAGCCATTAAATAATAAGAATCTTCACTTTAGAACAGACCGGCAGTAGCTTATAATTTTTGTTCGACAAACATTTTCTAAAGTTTAGTTTAGAAATATTGGTCTCTTTCAAATGTTTGTAGATAACATTTACAATTATGTAATAGTTATTTACTATGAATTTTGAAAGTTAAACTCAAAATAAACCGATAACACCCACTTACCATAGACACCATCTGACAGTTATATTCCATACCATAGACACCATCTGTCAGTTACATACCCATTTTAAAATGTAACTATCATTCACATAGCGATAGGTGCAGTACGTCTTCTACAACACACCGCCGTTCCTAACACATTGAGTAGTCGATCCCCACAGTATTGCGATTGCTACACAAATGTGTACTGATTGTCTACGGCCCGGACGTCGTGGTGAGCCCCACTCGCGACCAGCAACGCCTCGAGCTCCGCCCTCCGAATGCGTACGTCACTTCCGTGGGTTACTGTCAACTGTGTAACAAAAATGTTCGGTTACCTATCAGATAGATATAGAATAATAGATAAATTTATATTAAGGGAAAAGAGTTTGAGGTAAGTTATTGGTAACTGTTAATGTTGGATTATTCCTAGTGAAAGAATGTTCGGGCGTTTATTTATAGCTTAACTGAAAAAATGTGAGAATTTTTCATAGAAATTGATACTTTTTCAGGGAACCGATGAAACTTGTAGTAACATTTATAAAATATGTTTTTCCTTGTTAAAATAAAAGTGAATTCTAAATAAATATAACCCATACATACGATCACTTAAGATAAATAGCTGACATTAGTCTGAAAGCGCTACAGTAAACAATGCTCAAATGTACAATTAAAACTAAAACAACGGTTACTGAAACAAGCTGAATATAAAAAAAGCGGAAATAATGTAATTAACAACTTACCAAAGAGTACGCTTGCAACACAACACACAGACAAAAAAAACGAAGAAAAAAAAATAACACAGCAAAATAAAAAACGAAGCCATTCCATAGAATAATGTTTAATAATAAAAATTTACAACCAAGAAATTAAAATTAAAGCTGGGAAGAACATGATTTTGTACAAATTATAAACAATATAATTACTATCTAATTTAATTGTTAGTATATTATATTAACAGTCCATTTTATCAAACTTGAGTTATGATGATAAATAAATTCTACAACAATAAAGGTATATTTGGACCTAGTATTTCATAAGCCGATACACACATTTCATAATTTCGAAATGCATTGTTTCACTCACACTGTCTATAATATAAAAGAAAAGATCGCTGCTAAAAAATAAAGCAGCACAAAAAAAATGCATAAATCGTACAAACTATTTGGTATGATTTTTGCAATAAAAAGGATTTGATTTATTTTTTAATTTATGGCCGTTCTTTTTATCAGCGATATATTTGGAAGAAAGCGATTCATATGCAAGTAATTTTAAAATCTTTAGTTGAGAATTGAACCTCATCTTATAGTCTTATAGGTTATCATTATTATATCTAGATCTCAGAAGTATGAGGACGGATGTGACATTATACGTCAAGAATCATTCGTCGTAAGTGCCTTTATCGTAAAATGGCACATTTGACCAAATGCTTCTAAAGTATAATAGTACATTCGTCCGTATGCTACTAAGATCTAGATATATAATCATAAATACCAGAACCAAATATAACCCATTGCAATCCCAACTACTTCGGGACATCTATGACTGACTAATAAATTGCTAAATAACTGGCAATAAATGTTAGTTTCTGTAACTAAATAAGATGCAAACTATTTATACAGAAGTACAAACTAATTATAAATGCGAATAATCAAATCATTGTGATTCCTTCACGCCTGTCCACTTAGGCACTTAAATAATAAACCTAACATAAGTGTTTATTTATATATATTTTTTATAAATAAATTCACATTTATTGTTTTCAATAAATAAAATGCAAGTACAGGAATCTTGGTCGAACAGGAGTAAAATTAAACTTATATTACTTTTGTATGGTCATTTTAAAACCTCTCTTGGTTAGATTGTGGCACACATAAGCTATATGTTAAAGCTAGCATAGCGTATTATATATTGTGGCAAGATCGTAGAATTCATCATTTTCAAGATGTATTCGGCTATTACATGAACTAGTTTTTATTCTTTTACAAAAAAGAACGGTTTATTTATATGACCTTTTTTACTGTAGATAACTTCTTTTTAATTCCGCTATCGCATTCCAAGGGAATGTAAATGACAAGTGTCTGAATATATGGTTAAATCGCGGTATAGAGTGTTTTAGTCAAACTAAAACATGTTAACGACATGACCATAAAGAGAATTGAGATTTTTTGAAAGTAAAAAAAAAAAAATATCGCCCCTTACGTTCGTTTCGTCGATTCGATCATTTTAATGCCACGTATGTTAGAAATAGTAACTTTTCAGGAAATTAAAATAGATATATTATTAGAATAGTATAGAATTTAACATACACACCACAACAATACCAGTTCAATTTTTACTTTATTATATGAGTTTCTGGCGAGCCAGTTAGGGCTATGTGTGATTCTAATGAATAAATTCTAGCGAAACAACGTGTTTTCCTATTCTCTAGCTAATATAATCAAAACGTCAAAACTGCTAAACAATGCATTATGGTGTTACGACTTGGGCCGGATTGCTCATGCGTACCCGACCCCCGCCAACGGCGGATCGAAGGAGTGTCCGGGAGGTTTTAGTGGTGTAGGGTCCTCTCCTCGTGGTATGACCTTAGCATACCACGCTATGGAGAGGGCGAGTCCCACATATCCCACCGCCAGCGCGCGAATACGTTGCAGCGGTGGTGGGAATGCGTCAATGCATTTCCTCCCGGACAAAAAAAAAAAAAAAAATGGTGTTACGACTTAAATGACGATATCATTTTAATGGCCAGACACATTGCGAATTATGTTATTCTGTATTATTTTATACTATGAATGGACTGGGGATAATATTATGATTGTATACAAACAATAAAAAAAACACAAATCAAACGCATTTGTCAATACTTTGGTACAATTTTTCGTTTCGTTTTTTGTCCTACCCGCAAACTTTAAAGGAAAAAAAAAATCAAATTATAGTTTAAATATGGAACTAAAAGAATGATTTTGTTTTTGATGTAACAGCTTGTTATAAACTAACTAACGAAATAGATATAAAGAAATCAGTCTAGAATTAAAAACAGTGTAAGAAGAATTATAACGTAAGTTTGGTCATGTGTGCACGTAATTAATGAAGCTATATATAAATCTGTAACGTTTGTATCATTGATATAAGTCGTAAGCCGTCAATGAGTGTACACTCTACAACATAAAACAAACAATGCTGAACAAATAAAAACTACTAAAGATAGTTCAACTCATTTTTGCGCCGGCACGTTAGTGTGTGTAACCTTATATATACAATGTATTTGTGTGCGTAATCAGACAACACGCACACAAATACAAGCGTATGCAGCCAAGACACAAGCACATATATATGAGTTGAACTATCTGTATATATCTACAACAACATTGATAGCAACAGAATGAACGAAAAGCTACTAATATCAAAAATTAAATAATTCATGCTTAAAAATGCATGAGATGAAGCATTAAGTCTTTTTTTGAGACACAATAGCATAAAATTGTAGCTTAGTAAGGTTATGGCGCAGTTTCAATAGTCTTAACCAGCCATACTCAACATTTTTATAGGGTTCACAAAGCCAGATGGTAGGCCGCTGTGTAATGCATCAAAACAATGTATATTGCAAAGTATTAGGCAACTATCAAAACAAAATAAGTCTTATCACAATTTACAGCATTGATATCTTCAAAAAAATGTTTATTACCGTGAAACATGTTAAATTTGTTTATGCTGTGTGTCCGGGTATTGGTTCACAAGTTGAGTATATCTGGTCAAATAAATCTCTCATTTGATGTCTCAAGATATAAATTGACTATTGAGAGGATTGGAGGATTTATTATATTAACTGTAATATTGGCTTTCATCATAGCAATAAATTCTTTGTCTGATTTAAAGCTCAGATAGAAGGCTTTCGGTGGGACATTATGCCTCTTCTGTTAAACTTTGATATTAAAATCGTAAAATTTGCAACTGTCATAAATCAAAACAATAAGACCACTTTCATACATCTGAAAACCGAATTTTTCGTTATACGACAGTTTTTTTCTGTATATATGATATTATTTAAAAATAATAATATGTATATTTTGTTTGTGTGATACTTCAGTACCAAAATAACGATTAAGAGTATAATTTAGGAATAATTCTCGATTGTTTTATTTTATATATATATTTACAATATCCTCAGATGTTTAAATTTTATTCAATATATAATACCATTGATATATTTACTGTCAGGTTATAGAATTATGCTCAAACTATTTGCAATAATCAGATAAAAAAAAATGCATTTGCGATACCGAATTTTAAAACAACCGAGAATGATATATTTAACAATAGTTGCTAAAGGATGTTGAATACGAGCATTTGTCTTATAGCTAAAACATCTATCGTCACTTAAGTTCTAACACAACGTAAGTCAAAAATAGTAACTTTTCAGGAGAGTGAAATAACTGTAGATTTATATATTTATTGTTACATAGACACCAGGACAATACCCGTTTTCGTTTTATTTTATTTCACGAGTTTCTTTTGGATGATGTGTTTTTAATCAGAGAATGTGTTAACCATTATCTAATTAATGGAATCAAAATGTTTAATCCTCCAAAAAATTACTTACGTGGTTATTGAACTTAAACGACGCTATGTTAGCGCCGATTCTTGTTATGAGTATAAATGCCATTATGAGATGTGAGCGTACGAAATCTTTCAAAAACTATGCTTTTCTTTGAATGTAAAGCTTTTTTTTTTTGCTTTTGCGTGTTACGTTTGAAGACTCCATGGGAAAAACAATGATAGCAAACACTGTTCTTGTGAAAATGACATGTTTAATGCCACTTAGTGGCTTTTTAAATTATTTATATTCCTACAATAAGAAATGTGTAAGCCCGATTCAATTTCTATTCCTATTCTATTCTATTATTATTCAATTTATATACAATTTTTTTTTCCTTGTATGTTGTGCTGAATTAAATGAATTTTCTGTCTTTCTATTCATACGATCAGCATCTTATAGATAGTGACAGGCAATAGACTACAAATATATTGCAATATCAAAAATGATCCTACTTAAACATTTTTGACATCTATTGTTTTTCCGTGGAGTCTTCATTTGTATGTCATAAATATAATCATGTATGTGTCAATCATTATGAATACAATGAAAATTCAATATATTTTCTATTTTATGTTGGCTATCAGTCTGTAGCCCATGATCGCAATTAATGATTGAAATGAACCAATGTTAATGTTCAATTGTGAGTGATATAAAGTGTCAAAAATGTATAGTTAATCCAGCCATTCTTAAATATCATCAAAATCGTGAGTTTTTTTTGACCACTCAAACAATAAGACATAAAACGCAAAGTTTTGCGTAGTTGGCGCCACCAGTACAGCCTATAAACAAAACATCAAAACGGCACGTCATTTTTGAAAATGGAATTATAATCACAAGAATTTTCTTATTACAATAATAGTATCCTATTATTTCATGTCTCATTCAGTACGAATACTATTATTTCCCGTTATATTTTTTTTTTATCTGAAACACTTTTCAGTAGGTACATATCCTAAAAAATATGTAACGATTATTTATTTACGTATTGTGCAAGTGGCGCCTCCAGTGGTAAAACTTTGCAGTTAAATCCCCTATCGCAGTGTTTTTCAAACTGTGGCTCGCCTACCCCAGCAGGGGTATCGCGAAGCCAGACTCGAGGGGTCGCCAGCAAAAAGCTTTGTCAACATATCGTGCTTTATTTTCGAAACTCTCACGGCTTATTACAAAAAACATTTACGTAGTGTTAAAATTTATTTGTCTGTATATGACACAATAGTGTCGCCAGAATTTTTCAACTTGTAAAGGGTTCAATCAATCACAAAGATTAAAAAGCACTGCCCTATCGGAAGCACGCCCACAACTCATACCAAAAGTGTGCAGTGTTCAATGCTCGTGTTCAAGTCCTTAGGAAACCATAAACCACTTGTTCATGGCTCACTTGCTGTCGGTTCCCGTCCTGGCAGACCACATAGTCTGTGAGCGTGACGTCAGCAGCCCCCCCTGACTCCAGCGGGATGGGGTTGGCACGGAAGTGTTCCAGCATATCGTGGACGTTGGGGAACCAGAGGTGTTGTACCCGACACTGGCCAGTTTCGCTTAGTGTCATGCGAAGATGTTTTGCGCGACCCTGGGGATAGTTGGGTTAATATCTTAAATAAAATGGGTAAAGATTTGCATTAGCAGATGGTTAAACATAATACTTATGTTTGATATATTATTATGCTGAAGGCTATTGGATATTTTATGACATTATTTTATATAATCTGCGTTCTGCACTGGTGGAGGCAGGCCGGCCTTACTGTAGGTTTTGAGGGTACCAAAAGCCCAAGAAACTATAGCACACTTATTAGACATTGACTTCCAAAACGCAACGCAATTTTTACACTAGTAAATACAATAATAGGATACTTTGAAATAGATAGAAGCCAGTAGGATTCCTTCGTTTGCCGGGTTGCTCATGCGTACTGGCCCATGCCAACGGCGGATCGAAGGAGTGTCCGGGGGGTTTTAGTGGTGTAGGGTCCTCTCCTCGTGGTAAGAGTTTAGCATAACACGCTATGAGAGGGCGAGTCCAACCTATCCCATCGCCAGCGCGCGAATGCGCAGCAGCGGCGGTGGGAATGTGTAAATGAATTTCACCCGGACAAAAAAAAAAAAAAGTTTTCCTTTGTTTAAACTAGAATGAAAACCTGCCTACCTACTAAAACTGCCGCCCAAAGCAGTAGAAAAAGACAACCGATACCGAAACGCTACACTCAATTTTAACCTCTTTTTAAATCTAAATTTCTAAATTACAGCAGGTATTTCACACTGTTTCAACATCGCCTATATTACTCCTGGATAGCATAGCATTATAATGGGAAAATAATTTTAGAAATATGTTTAGTTCTTTTGGAGCCTATTCAATGCAAACAATCAATGTTTCCTCTTTATGATCTAATATATAAAATTCTCGTGTCACAGTTTTCGTTGCCATACTCCTCCGAAACGGCTTAACCGATTTTGATGAAATTTTTTGTGCTTATCCGGTATCTATGAGAATCGGCCAACATCTATTTTTCATACCCCTTAGTGATAAATTATTTATATGGCAAAACAACGTTTGCCGGGTCAGCTAGTATTAGTATAGATATCTCACCTGGAAGTTGAAAGTGAGTACGTATTCTCCCCTCCTGGTCTCGCTCTGTCGTACGAGGTAGCAGCCGTGTCCCGAGGCGCCCCCCGCTAGGACACAAGCCGCGGCTGACGCCCGCGCCAACGTCCCGTGGAACCACGGCCACTCGGCCAGAGACACGCGAGAGGACGACTCGCAAGCCTCTTCTGCTATAGAACCTGGAGATGAATAAACTTTATACTGAAGACAGGAAATAAAGAACAGGCATGTAAGGCTCATCATCAGCCCGTATAACGTTCACTCCTGAACTTGGGCCTTCTTACGAGGGAGGGTTTTTGCCATAATCACCACAATTGTAACCGCAGTATAATTATACACAAGGAAATGCTGCTGTTCATTCCCTGGTATACGCTTGTTACAGATGATGTTATAACAAGGAGGATACCTTTTTTTTTTTTTTTTTTTTTGTCCGGGGGGAAATGCATTGACGCATTCCCACCACCGTTGCAGCGTATTTGCGCGCTGGCGGTGGGATATGTGGGACTCGCCCTCTCCATAGCGTGGTATGCTAAAGTCATACCACGAGGAGAGGACCCTACACCACTAAAACCCCCCGGACACTCCTTCGATCCGCCGTTGGCGGGGGTCGGGTACGCATGAACAATCCGGCCCCCCGACGGCACCCGCGGCCAATATGGTACCGCGGGATCTCCAGAACAAGGAGGATACCTAGCCCCTCAACCAACCAGATCCGGAAAGAAATCTTAGAATTTACACAAAGATTTATTAGAGTCCGGCGTGGGGATCGAACCTACGGCCTCGAAGACTTAAAGCGAGACTTACACCGCTACGCTACGGTTGTTGTCATGTTGTAAAAAATATCTTTATGTAAAATTAGATTTTTTCCAGGTAGGGTTGGTTGAGGGGTAAAAATAGGTATGGTTGGTTGAGGTATCCTCTGTTCTCCGTAAAGTACGTTAAGCCGTTGGACCCTATTGTCATAACATCATCTAAGTGTAACAATCGTATACCTACCTAGCGGCAGCGTGTAATTAGGATATATGGTAAATTTGTTAATAACATTAGTTACGCTGATGACATGGTGCTGTTGAGCCCATCGATCAGTGCCTTGAGAAAGCTAGTTAGCGTGTGTGAGAGGTTTGCGGAGACTCATGGCCTGGCGTACAATGTCAAAAAGAGTGAGCTGCTGGTGTTTCGGGCTGGGTGTAGGAGTCCCTCTCGCGTTCCGCCCGTGACACTAGCGGGGGAGGCATTGAATAGAGTTACTAAATTTGTGTACCTAGGGCATGTAGTGAATGAAGACCTGACCGATGAAGCAGACATAGATAGGGAACGCAGGGCACTGACGGTTCGTTGTAATATGCTGGCACGCAGATTTTCCCGATGTTCGTATGCAGTAAAGAAGACATTATTTAGGGCTTACTGCCAGTCTTTTTATACGTGTAGTTTGTGGACTAGCTACACGCAGCGAACCGTCGGTGCCCTGCGGGTACAGTATAACAATGCTTTCAGGTTGCTGATGGGATTGCCTCGCTACTGTAGTGCGTCAGCGATGTTTGCTGAAGCACAAGTAGACGGCTTTCACGCCATTATGCGTAAGAGGACAGCATCGCTGATGCGAAGGGTGAGGGGCAGTCCCAACGGCTACCTGAGGGTAATTGCAGACTACATCCATAGTCCAATTTGGAGGCATTGGATTGGGCTGCACATATTGTAGGCTGACTGGCGTTTTATCTCTTCTCTTATTTGTTGTATTTGTAAATTACTAACATATTAGTTTTTAAGTCATCTTGATGTACTAATAACACTCTATGGACCGAAAAGTCTGAAATAAATGTTTTGAATTGAATTGAATAACCCTGCAGGATATACCAACCGTCTGCCATCTATGGCGATACCCATCTCTCTTGAAAGAGGCCACTCAACAGTGGGTTTATTAAAGATGATGTAAGGCCGATTAGGGTTGCCTAAGGCGGTACAAAGGATGTCATGCTAATGCAGTTCCCGGCGTCTTTGACACTGGCATTTTGAGGAGCACCCAAGGAAGTTATAGTGACAGTATGAGTACCATTACATCTCGTTGGATAGGGGAGTCTCACACCCCATTGTTGCAGCAAAGGGGATGCGAAATGTATATTAACCCGGAGAAAAAAAAAATACGAACGGTAAATTCTATTCCTGTTTTTTTTTATATTACAATACATTAGATTGAGCCACACTAAAACGCGGTGGAGCCTAGTTAGTAAATCATTAACACATACAAAACTTGGTTTATCATTACAAATCTAATTCACTTATTACAATAAATAAATCACTATGAATAACAGCCATTGTCCTAGCATTATGACGAACCCGACGAGTTGCAAATGTGTAACAAAAAGTCACATATGATTTCAATGTATGAATTGAGATCCCTTTAGTAAGTCATTTTGTACAGACGGGATTCCCAGGTCAGCTAGTGCATGACACATAAAGGGCGTAAGGGCTACAGTGATTATTCAATCGTGGCTATTCATTGGCAGTAGAACAGATATTAGTATTAATACTGAAAAGTAACATTCAAATTTTAAAATATATTGATATATTTTCAGCAAAAAAGTTTCCCCTTAAGCCCACTGCTAGCATGAAATTGTATTTGGGCAAGATACATTCAGCGAGCACGGGTACGGCGGTACAGCGGGTACCTTCTTTTTAGATACCCAGGTCGTGCTGAGTAAATTCATTATTTCATTATTATGATACAATTTTTCAATAAATCTCGAGCAGAGGCGACTTAAGGCGCGGGCAGTGCCGCCCACTTTACAAACCTACCAATAACCTATAATAATAATGAAATAATGAATTTACTCAGCATGATTATACTCCAAAAATAAATCATTTCACTGAATATAGTAGACTATCTAAAGTAATGTCTGTAAAGGAAAGAAAACTTCCTATACAAATCAAATGGTTTTCCTATTAAACATAAGTTTACTAGTGCAATTTTGCATATGACAGTACAAATCATGTTTACACTTTCCGCAAACAATTTGTAGAAAAGTCTGCTACATCTAAGAAGTTATTTATTAGTCATAATTTGTCATGGATAGTGACGAATCAACGCGCATTACTATAAGGTCATTTCAGTTGATAATCCTAAATATTTAACTGTAGGAATCATTTCAATAGGGTGAGCGTAGGTCACTGACTTTGTATGGCGCTTAGTATGTGGTTCGATATTTGCTAATTCTTCAATGTTGATTTAAATTGTATTGATTTAAATTGTACCTACCTTATTTAGGGTTTGGTAAGGAATAAATGAGGTGTTCTATAGAGTCATGGGGTCGCCTGTTGCGCGGCTCGCACTTCACGGCATTATATGAGTGGATTTTGAGAAAGAGGTTTATTATATAGGCGGCGGAACCTTCTGCTCGTATTGTATCCATGGAAATCGCAACGCAGATGCGTGCTATACACGCCAAGGGATCCATTATTTGCCATATATTTTCAAGCACAGTCATACTGTAAACGGAAAACGTACGACGCGACGCGTGGCGTTCCGCGCCTCCGTAAAGGCTGAAGGACTTTCCAGAAGTAGAATTCAACTTCTTTAGTGGAATTATATGTCCAGCCGTGAACTTCAATGGATGACGATTAATAGTAGATCTTTATCCTATAACTACCTTAAGTAGTTCAGTTGCTTCGGCAGCATTTTTAGTCGCAATACTAGAAGGCAGATTCAATTAGGAATGCAAGCCTCCTCTACAATAATTAAACTTATGATGAATTTTTGAATTGATGATAGCTCACCTAATTCAGCCTCTTCGGGAGTATCATTAGCTAAGTCAACATTACTACTGCTAGACGGCAGGTCTCGTCGGGGCGGCAGGTCCGGAGGCGCCGGCTCCGGTAGCCCGGGTAGCGCGTCCGGAGGGGGCTGCGTGGTGGGGGGCGACCGCATGCAGTACTTGATGGTCGCTAGCCAGGACTTCATATCGTCTACGTCGGCTGCCTCTATTACGTATTCCATGTTGTTGTCAGCCTGGTGATATGAAAATATTAAGAGTGTTTAAAATATAAGTTAGTTAGGCAAGAAAATTACTTTAATTTCTTCCAGCTTTTAGCTAATAGTTAGTATAAACTGACTTATAATATTACGTAAAGACAGTAAACTAAGTAAAACTAGATATTAAGTAATTAATAAAAGAAGAAAAAAGGTGGAAAAGCAATCTGATACAGGCAAATACCCAAAGGTTGACTGGCAGATAATGCCTGTTGGCATTAAGTCAGCCTTTTGTAAAGACCTGTAGCATAAAGGTTAAATAAATACATATTATTTTACCACTTGTTTACAGTTTGATTTATTTTGTTATCCACTGCTGCATACATTATCATAGCACAGTTCAGCAGGAGTTATAGTCCTTCCATTGTCCCCATTATCAGTCCCATTAAACCCAAACACATAGAACCATCTTTTGTTTACACATCCAACAATAGTCGTACACAAGCTAGGGTGGATTTTCATAGTGTAGTTTCATTTTCATAGGGATAGTCATTGGTTACTATCGCAACCATAATTTTTTCAGACACCCTGATACATCACCAACCAGCATTTCATTACTTTAGTGGTCTTTAACACCTATTTGATTTGGATACAAACACTTATATATTAGAATTAGGTATTGGTATTGGTATCAAAATCAAATAAGATTTGAGGTTTCAACATTTTCTATTATAGATGACGGACAAATATAATAAGTAAATACTCAAACCATTGTAATGAAACTAGAAGCTTGATTTAGGTAATATTGAGAAGAAAATATAGGTTTATATATATATTTAATTTTTAACATAAAAGTCTATTAAATAGGTAAAAGTAATAATATGATCAAACTATAAAACAAATGAGAAAGAAATATCAATATTTTGTTTCCTACCTACTATTATGATGATACCAGCTGCACCCTGCGATTTTACCCACATTACTTTACTCCAGTGGGTCGGAGCATGATGTTTTGTAGCATATTTGTTAATCCAGCGTATAACCTATCCTAGGGCAAAATTTCAGCCAATTCCGTTCAGTAGTTTTGACTTGAAAGAGAAACAAACATCCATCCATACTTACAAACTTGAGCGTTTATAATATTAGTAGGAAGGATGAATGTGCAAGTGTATCCTTATGGTGTGGACAAGATATTCAGTGCTGACTTAACTGAGAAGGCAGTGTCTGACTAAGCTTAACAACTGAAACAAGTGCTAGATAATACTATACACAAATCTGAATATTATTATTTTATGGAATCATGATACAGTGGTAAATAGTTTGTCTCGCATTTTAATGTTTCAGTATCAACACATAATCACATATAATAATTAAACAATACATACTTAGTATAAATAATTAGAATATACAATAGAAAATACCTTCAAGACAAATGTGTTTTCATGGTCTGGCATCTCTAATGCTGTAGTTTCCCGTGCCTCTGATATAAGGAAACAGAACACTCCACTACGTGGCTTCTGTGCTTTGGGCGGTGAGTAGAACTCCAGCATGTAGCCTCCCACAGTCTTAACTAGCGCCAGTCTGCATCTCTCCCATTTATGTGGACCACCAGGCTGCTCTAAGCTCTCTGGGGTTAAATAATTTACCAAACCTTCCTTTCTACATTCTACCACTATTTTAGCTAATTTAGTCTTGTTGTGTTTGTTCAGATTCGACGATAGTTCTACTTCGTCTGAATGTTGCTTGTGAAACAAACCCTTCCCACGTCTTAACCCCTTGAAGGATAACCTTCTGAAAAATGGTTTATGTTGTGTCTTTGGAGAGTCCGTGTCCTCCGAGTAGTCACTCTCATCGTGTCCTGTGTGTGTGCCGTTTGGAAGCTTGTGTAACGACTTTAGTTTGACGATTTCATACTCGAATTGTTCCGAAAAACATTCCACGAATTTCTTCAATAGCTCCTTGTGGGAAGCTGGTGGGCGTGCTTGAGAGTCGTTGGCACCACTTTGCACGTACTGTAAGCAAGCCTTGGCGAAGTCCTGAGCGCCGGCTTTGGCCTGACGCTCGCAGAACTCGACCCATCCGTCCGGATCCCCGTCGGACGGGCCCGCCATGGCAAGCAATTTCTTTAACAGCTCCACTTGGAAGGCAGGTTTATAATACACCACACTAAACACAATGTTTATTTGATAAATATTCACTTATAATTGGCGTAGTTAAGAATTTCATGCCAATTATAAAATCAAAATAAAATTCACGATGCTATCACAAGTTTTCTCGCGAAAACAAGTTTTGTTGCCAGGTGTAAAAACAAAGAGTCGTTTTGTTATGTTTCAAAAAGTAAGATTTTATTTTGTAATTGAAATAAACATTGCGTATGCCAATAGAAAATAATAATATTATATAAATTGTTATAACTTCTTTAAATTAAAATATATTATTATATAATATTCTTTTTCGTAATGGTAGCTCCAGAAGTCATATGGTAGTAAGCGAAAGTTTCACTAGATGGCGTTTAGAAGAAGTACTATCCTTTGCCGCTAGATGTCAATAACTTATTGGATTACATTGCGCCTTTCAAATTAGAATAAAGGAATAGAATTATAAACTATGAAATATAAACTTGAAAAAAAAAAGGTGATCATGGTTTCATCATTAGCCGTATAACGTCCACTGTTGAACATGGGCCTCCTTCAGAGGAAGTATTTTGCCATAGTCACCACGATTTGCAGGCGGGTTGGTGACCGCAGTTTTCGAACGTACATTATGTAGTTAGCCACGATACTTTTGCTTCAACACCGGACGTTAGGGGGAGCTGAGCTGAAATCTTACCAAAGGCGAGTAACAGTTGTATAAAACTCCACTATATCAACTTCGCCAGCGACCGCCCTCAGTAAGGTTGCCACCCGTACTTTATAATAAAGGACGTTATTTCAGGTAATTGTACCTAATTTAGATATACTTTATGAGATGAATAAAGTACATACTATTTTCTGTTATTTCTTGTGAATAGCAAATGGCGAGACGAAAGAAAGAAAACGTGTCTGAATTTGATAAAAAATAAATATTTTTTTTACATTAATTTTAATTTAGACTATAAAAATGCTTTAGGTCCCATTGTAGGTACAATTGTTTAGTAGAGATACTAATTTGCTATGAACTGCAAAAAGCAATAAAATTATGTTAAAAAAATATAATAGGTAAAGATAAATAATTAGTTCTTAATTTTGATACTTATTATGCCCTTTTTTTCGTACCAATGTATTTTACCTGCAAAAAAAATTGCTAGCAACCCTCGCCCTAAGGTCCAAGTCGTAAGCATTGCCGTAAATAGCCATTTCTGCGCCCTGTACGAGCTTCTACGAATGTGACCTTGTTTGTTTTAGATAGGTAGGTTTTTTTTTTGTCTGGGTGGAAATGCATTGACGCATTCCCACCACCGCTGCAGTGTATTCGCGCGCTGGCGGTGGGATATGTGGGCCTCGCCCTCTCCATAGCGTGGTATGCTAAAGTCCTACCACGAGGAGAGTACCCTACACCACTAAAACCTCCCGGACACTCCTTCGATCCGCCGTTGGCGGGGGTCGGGTACGCATGAGCAATCCGGCCCCCCGACGGCACCCGCGGCCAAGATGGTACCGCGGGATCTCCAGGGCCACACTTACAGTGGCCCATTTGCCCAATTATTGGGACGCCCGGAGTGTAGAGGCGTCCCTACTCCTCATGGGTGAGCCTCGAAGGGAGCGGGGCCCATGTCCCCCACTCCCCGAGGCCGAGCCTAGGGCGGTAGGCGGCGGGTTTCGGCCCGCCGCCGACGGCCAACACGCCGTCTGCGAAGCGGGTGGGCAGAGCGATCTACTTCCCTCTCCCGCTCCGCGGCCTCCTTCTGTGACATTACTTGTCTACAGAAGGAGGCAACCGCCTCACACGACCTCTCGCTTTGGACCATCTTCGAAATGATGGTCGGCAGCGAGAGGTCGTCTCCCACCACGCCAACGAGCTCCTCCCACTCGTTGGACCACGCCGGACACTCCACCACCGTGTGCTGTGCCGTATCGTCGGCACAGTCACAGTGGTGACAGCGAGTGTCTGGCTCTCTCTGCGCCACGTTGCACAGGTAGTGGCCGAAGCAGCCATGGCCTGTTACTACCTGTGCAACGTGTAGACAGGTATACCTATTGGACCTTTTGCCTATTATACTGTGTCTCACTCAACGCAAGTTCACTAGTGCAAATGTGTTTTGCACCCTTTTAGGAGCAAACCGAAAATATAATTGTCCACTTCTAAATTAAATTAAATTTATTTTCCGAAATTTAATCACTAACTCTTGACAATATAATGCCATATCTCTAACGTAGTAGATTGTTAAAGGGATAGTATATAATATGTTAGGAGCACTTGCCAGTAGCTGTTTCGCGTAATTTTACCTAAGTTCACCGGCGCCTTGTCGACAACATGACAATCACTGCATTCCGTTTTTTATACCTAGCACATGCCTAACACCGAATGAGGTGTCTTAATACTGTAATTCAATATCTAGCTATATTCACTACATGTATAATATAATATAAATGCAATTCACATTCCTTTGGTCAGACTTGTCAGACAGTCTTGAATACACAGAGGCCATTCTATCCAACCTGCCGGAGATGAGCCGGTATGCCCGGAAAAGTAGCAAAAGCCTCGTGCTAAGCTACAGTCAGTCACTACACTTAAAGGTCAGTCCAGTTACGTTTGGTATTATAAATGTTTAATCGATTAGCATGATGATAAAGAAGACCTATCAATTAAAGAACAAAAAGAAGAATAGGTACATAGAGAGAGGAGATAATAGAGCTTTAGGTCTAGAATTTATTGATAAATAATTATATAAAACGGGATTTTCTCGCTTCTTCGCGAGATAAAAAAAAATTTCAAGTGTATTTATCGATCCCAAAATGTGTTCTTCCTATGAACAGACTCAGAGTCGCCCGACGAGCTAAGGAGAGGGCTATGCTCGGGGTTTATCTACGAGATCGAATCAGAAATGAGGAGATACCTAGAAGAACGCGGATTACCGAATTAGCCCAACGGATCAGTTCGTTGAAGTCGCGATGGGCATATAACCCGGATATATAGCTATGGCACATACAAGGCCGGATTTAAGAGAGGGCATCCATGGCAACTGCCCCGGGGCCTCCACAATAGAGGGGCCCCTACAATAAAGTTTTAAAATCATTCAAATTCTGACGAGTAAACACAATTTTTTTTTCGGGTTCCTACTTTTGCATACAATAGTTTTTAGAATCATGATTTATGTACCTAATAGTTCTTAAATATTGTAATAACGGTTATTCATCTATACCTACTTGTTCACTTAAATTAGACAATCAGTAAAATATCAGAATTCAAATCGTCCTGAAAAGTAGGTACATACTTCAAATTTTCTACACATTTAGAGATAAACTAATGTGTGGCAAGGGGGCCTCTTCTCCTTTGTTGCCCCGGGGCCTCTGGAGTTCTAAATCTGGCCCTGGCCGCATATAGCACGGAGAAGAGATGGCCGTTGGGGCCGAAAAGTTCTCGAATGGAGACCGCAAGCGTAGGGTAGGACGTCCACCAACAAGATGGATTGAAGACCTGGTAAAGGCCGCGGGATCACGGTGAATGCAGGCCGCTTCCAACCGTCCAGCAGTTGATGTCCTACGGCTTAAATTATGCTGATGATGTACCATACGTTTCTGCGACGAAGAGTTAAGTGCGAGGTTTTTTTTAGTATAATGCATCTTATCTTCGCCTTCCATCAAGCGAGATTATGGTCAAACGTAAGCATATATTCAATAAAAAAAATAAAAAAAATCTTCATCTAATCGATAGAAACCCAAAAATGTAATCTGATATTATTGGGTTTCTATCGATTACGTTTATTTTGAACAGCATTGATACACAAACATATTACCTACTTAACTACCTACTTATTTTGAATATACCTACTTATATTATCATCTATATAATTTCTAAAAAACAGTCGTCAATCGGAAAGTTTGCACAAATAGATGTTAGAGTCTAGAGATGTGTGTAAAAACACCTCTAACATTCATCTGGTCAGACTTTTATGACAGTTGTTTATTTTTTTTTTAACATAGACTAAGGTTTTATAGTAAAGTTTCAAAGCGATAACTGATTGGTCTCAGGTGCTCGACTAATTACCGCGCTAGCATAAATCCATAGCTCCGAATGCGGCAACTTATTATTATAGTGTGTTTATTTCTTGCAGTTTTATTTTTACTACGCAAAATGGCATATTAGGTACTTCGATTATATCCAAAACTAGATTAACGCGCGCGGTTTCTGGTGGGAGTGTCCGTGGGAATTTCATACTAAAATATAGCCTATAGCATTCCTCGATAAATGGGCTATCTAACAATGTATACCTAAGTAGTTCTTAAATCGGACCAGACCTGAGATAAGCGCACTCAAGCAAACAAACATCTATATATATTAGTATAAGATGTTATAAAACTTTCGACACGTAGGTATTTCTCTCACAGAGCGTGACAGGCTTGGGTACAAAAAATAGTACGCCGATTTCGGCGTACTATTTTTTGTCGCATTTATGAAGTACACACTACGGCGGAATCGAGTAGAGACCAATCAATTTATCGAAGGCTCTTAAATTGAAATTCGTTTGGTAGTTGGTAAGGAGGTAGTAAAACAAAATGAAATCAGTAAATATTCCAAAAATATCATGAAGACCACTTACATGCGTCATCGCTATCACATCTTTTCTCATAAACCCCGTCTAGCGTTGATCGTAAAGTGCGCTCTCGTCTGTCTAATTTCCAATAATCTTATTTTGGCGCGCATCAGGCACTCCGATGACAGATATATGGAAGCCATCTTGTGAACGACGCATGCGCCCGGCCGTTCACCTGAACCGCGACGATAGCTTTACGACGTCCCTCTATATTTTGCGATGATAAAAATAATAGAAACACCTTGACCACTGACCGAATATCGGTCAATTGTATTACGTTTTTGTTTCGTAGTAAATCTAAATTAAAACATTAACTAATTTTATACTATCAAATAAAACAAAGTTTTTTTTTTGAATATTTTCCCATGTTTTATTTTATTCGAATATTACCCGTAGGTAAGCTTACAGAATATAGCAGTCAAATAAGATAAACTATTTATTAAAATATTCAATTCCTTTGCCTAACTAACTAACTCACTAGATTTTATAATGGAATTAAAGGTTACCTACCTTGGATCTCTGGACTTTGGGATAGGTCATTGTTAATGCAAAAACCATTAACACATTTAAAAAGCAATAATAAACCACATTTTAAAAACAAAATCAAACCATAGAGCAAAGCGCGCGATGCGAAAATTAAGAAGAAAATAAATTTAATAAATGAAAAGAGAATCGTCCGACCCGACCGCGTGCAACACTTTTTGTATATTTTTAAATAATTAGATAGTTACTACCGACAGTAAACCTATGATTATACAGTCCACTATTTTCTTCCACCTGGGCCTTAATAGTCATCCTAGGCTTTACAAATAGTGCCTTTGGGTTAAGGTGACTATTCACAATCTCACAAACCGTGGCAAGACTTACTATACAAACAAATGCGTAATAGATACGTAGGTATCGTTCCATTGCTTCCTAAGCTTATAGAAATCACGATTTTCTAAGTCAGCCACAGTGCCCAAACTCATCATCATCGTCAGAATTCCGTATAACATCCACGATGATGTCACAGTCATATTCTACCATAATATATATCAAAAGAATCAAAAACATCTACTTTCACGCTATTAAGGTTCCGTACCCGAAAGGTAAAAACGGGACTTTATTACTAAGACTTCACTGTCTGTCACCAAGCTGTATCTCAAGAGCCGCGATATCTAGACAGTTGAAATTTTCACTAATGATGTAGGTATTTCTGTTGCCGCTATAGCGTTTTTTCTCATACAACAAACGTGATTTTTGGCCTTTTTTGTTCGATATCAATAACGGTAACAGGTAGGCACTTGAAAATGGTACGGATCCCTTCGTGCGCGAGTCTGACTCGCACTTGGCCGGTTTATATACGTATAGCAATATCATATTTATATAACTTAATACATACTAAATAACTACAAATATTAATACCAAGTTTAAACGATAACTAACTCATAAGATACTCGTAACTACTAGGTACCTATTCTAAATTTATGCTATTAGACTGCATTCGCCGAATGATGGCAGCATTGTCTGGTATTTGCTTATGCTGTTAAACCATCAGCAATAATATTAATATTGCCAGTCATCGATTAACTAGCTGCTTTAATGGCTCCGATAGAATGTCGGGGCTAAACAATCGCAGTGCTAATTGGTGGACTGAAATGAGTCTGACGATTGACTGAACATTGAATTAATCGCGATGACAGTGATTGGTATTCAAAATACTTACGTAGATAAATGATGTCAAAGTTTTGCAATGAGTCATTGGGATTTCCGAGAGAGTAAATGATTTTAACACTTTTTCAATTAAATTTAAGGATAGGTAATTATTATTTTAAGTCTTCTGTGGCTAAGCAGTTATACCGCACCTCTGGGAGGTATCTGCTATATTCTGAATTACCGGGTAGCATGATTTCTTGCTAATTCTTTTTTCCTTGTGTTTGTTATTTGTTTCATAAGAACCTTTTTATGAAAGAAAATAATTATAAGAAAATTGCATGGAACATTAGAAAATTTAAGAATAGTTAACCATTATATTAAATTTTTTAATGTAACCACAGCGCTTTCGACATTGTAAACTTTATAATGTAGGTAACATTATGGCGTTTGACATAACATTGACAGAATGCGTTCTGCTCTTACGGTTAGTTCAGGGCTATCACGCCTAATATTTTAGATTTAGCCAAGACAGGACAATGTCTGTTGGGTCAACTTGTATTTTATAAAATAAAATACGAAAATCACTTTTCCTACAAGTCATGATTGATTTTTGATTGGCGTAGTCTCCTTTTAAGTCTTAAAGATCGTGGTTTTGTCCCTCACGCCGGACAAATTTTTGTGTCGATTCGAAGATCTCTTTCCGGGACTGGTTAGATAAGGGGCTACCCTCCGTGCCTCGGTAAGCACGTTAAGCCGTTTGTGCTGATTGTTATAACATCATCAACGTATACCGAACGGGCAGTGGCATTTCCTTGTGTGTTAAAAGATAATACTTTTTTTTTTCGGACGGACATACGTATTTTGCTACGTCGGTTTTGTTGCTTTACCGGACATGAAGGCGAGCAGAACTCCAGCTTCATAAATGGTTTAAAAACTTCGGCTCAGGGCGGTCGCTGGCGATGAGACTGAGGGATTATGAGTTTTTGTATTTTAGGGGAGTTTTATGCAATTGTCGCTCTACACATCGCGAGCCTCTCGGACTTCGAGTCTAGGAGGGCATCGGATGGTTCTTCGGGTCGGGTCGGGAGGGCGAAGGGCAACCCGCCTGCCTAACGCGGTGATTACGGCAAAAACCCTTTTTCGGGAGGAGGCCCATATTTGGCAGTGGACGTTATACGGGCTAATGATGTTCTTTACCATTAGTATCTATCACAGAGCTGTATTTTGTGAACAGCTTAACAGAAAATAATCTATTTTAGAATTTTAAAAACAAATCACAGAGATTTTTTTTCATAATACGAAAAGTACAAATATTATGTAGGTATTATTTTTATCTTAAACTAGCTTAGTGGCAGACTAACACATTTGCCGCCAACAGGCTATTCAAATTTTGCCGCCCCTACTATTGAACTACTGAAAATTTTAGTGAAGAAAAGGTTGAAAATGACGTAAAGTTTATATTATGTGTAAGAAAAATAAAATTTGCCGCCCTCTTAATTTTGCTGCCCTAGGCTCCAGCCTACTTAGCCTGCTGGTAAATCCGCCACTGAACGAGCTGTTAGTGCCCGGCATTCCGTGTTCCGTCATTTTTGGGATTTTCCATTTTTTTCTTTTCCCCGCATTAGAGAACACAATGAAAAAGAATCAGCCAGATTAATCAAGTCGTGCCCAAGATATGCGCGTACATTGTACAGTAGAGATGTGCCAACTCGATAATATCACAAACCGAGTTAGATAGTTTCATCCGAAAATGTTACAAACCGAGTTAGACGGTTCAATTTTACATAACATAAACCGGTTTCAACTTACACAAAGATTTCTTGTCCGGCTTGAGGATCGAACCCACGACCTCCGAGATTTAAAGCGAGCCAAATACCGCTACGGAGGTTGTCATCAGCTCAAGGATACTTACCACCTTAATCCTAATACCAAAATGTGATGATTATGGCAATATCCTCCAACGATCCTGAGGACCTAGACAATATGGCACTTCAGCGGAGCAATCGTAGGCATAAAATCGCTTACGCAAATGCATGGTACTTGTCATTGGTCACGTAAGCAGGCCCATGTACCTACATTTTGTCGATTTAATTGTATTTATTCAGATACTAGCGATTTCTAGCTATCTATATATCGCCTCTTTGCTTCAATAACGTGATAAGTTTTTTAAGTCCTGTTTTCAAGATATCACATTATTGAAGCAAAGAGGCGATATGTACCCGCCTTGGCTTCGCACGGGTGCATAGCTGATGAATACTTATTAACCTTCCTCTTGATTCACTCTATTTATGAAAAAAAACTGCAACAAAATCCGCTGCGTAGTTTTAAAGATTTAAGCATATAAAGGAATAGGCAGACAGCGGGAAGCGACTTTGTTTTATACTATGTAGTGATAAAGTACATAAAACAAACTCAATAATACATAAAACATGTACGTACCTACACGGAATTCTCGGAACTGTTTTCCCGAACTTACAATATTACCAACCAAAATGAGGTTCCTGAAATTTTTTTTCTCGGTATTTCTTTGAAGAGGCTATGTGCACGGAATTAGCCGTCTGTGCATTTTACGAGCTAACCCGGTAAACAACGCCAGAGCTACTGGTCCTGTGTTTACACTGAAACTTTCTTTCGGATAGGGTTACCATGCTTTCAGATGTTTTCTTTAAACAGCGATTTTAGGTATTTTTTGTTACATGGGCATAAAGGCGAGAGGGCTTAGACAAAATGCCACTACAGCAAATCGATACATTTTTTTTTTGTTGTCCGGGGGTAAATGCATTTTCGCATTCCCACCGCCGCTGCAGCGTATTCGCGCGCTGGTGGTGGGATATGTGGGACTCGCCATCTCCATAGCGTGGTATGCTAACTCATACCACAAGGAGAGGACCCTACATCACTAAAACCCCCCGGACACTCCTTCGATCCGCCGTTGGCGGAGGTCGGGTACGCAAGAAGCGATCCGGTCCAAATGTATGCTACCTACTTGACGATTGTCACGTAATTAATCGATTCTATTTCAAAAATAACGGGGTGCATCCCCGTTATTTTTTGTTTGATTCTTCTTTTAATATACAGATTCGATCGTTCTATTTTCATAAACCATGTAGATGGCATAGCTTTTTTTATACATCTACGTTATTAAAGACTCTACGATCAGCAGTACAGCCTGTGCGTTGATCAATAAGTCACTCAGTGAGATTTAAAAACTACAAACTAAACTACTTGTGCAAGAGGGCGTCAATTTGCCGGATTTGGGCTATATGAGGTCATTGAATAAGAACAAAAGCATAGCTACATGGCTGTGGTATTCTGTAAGGTGATGCTTCTCCAGTCTTCGCTATACTTATACAGTCGAGCGGCTTATTAAGCCTACTAACGCTATGTTTTATTTCACCTAGAACTGTACTGTGATTACCTACATTATATTTAGTGCACTTATTCCAAGTGGTATCCCGATGTTCCACCATCGCTTGGCGACAGTACCCGACGTCGTTTTTCTGGTGCATCCGGCGCCCGAGTGTCCGCTGACAGACATACGGGCGCAGGAAGACTGCGTCGTTTGCGCTGTCGTCGCCTGCGCACTGTAAACTCAAATAAAACGAACGCTCATCATTTTTCATTGCTTACAATATGTAGTGTTGATATTTTTGGGAGCTTTTGGGCTTTTGGCTTTTGGGAGTTGTTATCTGACTTAGAGTCAGGGTTTGGCATTCATATGTACAGGGCCGTCTTTCACCTATTAGAGGCCCTGAGCACATTAGAATTAAAAGGATTAAGATTTATTTTTACTTCTTTACGGATAACTCAGAGTCGCTTAACGAGCTTTTTTTAGGCTTCCACCTATTGTTAATTTCTTACTTGCGCACGTATATTGGTTTACTTCTACTTTTGCTTTTAGTCCTTAGAGTGGCTATCGGTTATCGTTTGGAGTAGCGACTAGGGGGCCCTAAACCAGTCCAACCCATGCCTTCCCATGGGTGTCGTAAGAGAACGAATCGAAATATACGGCTGATGTATGGGCAACTCCATCTATGGTCAACATTTCACTACGAACACCAATCTTTCATGCGTGGTGATTATGGCAATATTTTTCAACGATCCTGGCTTGGCAAGGTCTGTTAAGTTGAGGCCCATGTTCAGCAGTGGACATGGACGGGCTGTTGATGATGATATATAAATGGGAATGAACCCAGGGGCGAAAAAATGAACAATGGTACGGCTATGATGCCGATGAATGCCGTACAAGCGAGCTATGATGAGCTACAAGGGCTCAGAAAGTGTGTGGTAGAAGGCCACGCCAACAAGTTTAAATACGTGACCAATCTAGAGCTCACTGCGCCACTGGATGAATCCCAAACAATGAAATCTTCGCCAATATTCGTATACGTAGATGTGTGAATCATCGAAAAAGTTTTAATTTACGTTCATATTTTGATAGCAGCTACGTTTGATAGAGTCTTGGGTGATGTTCAAAAATCACGAATTTACAATAATTTATTCCGTAATAATCTCATACTCATATATTGTGTTCGGTGAAGCCTGTGTGAAAGCAATTCAGAAACGGAGCTTTTTATGAGTTTGTTTCATTAAAAAAAAAAAACTATTAGTATATTAACTAAAATATTTTTCAAACAAGTGTTAGGATTGACATACATAAGTAAAATTTGTTTATAAAGCCACTACTGAAACGAATATTCCTTAATTATCCATAGGTAAGTGTAGGTATACTTTACGCTCCACTTCAATACGTCTGTCAATAAGTCGCAATCAGAACTGGCCTTATAGTATGCTACGTCTATAATAATTCTTCGCACATTTCACCACTTTACTTTAAATAGATGTCGCATCTAATTATTCTTAGAAGTCATTAGCAACATGCCAACATTAGGTCTAGGAATATTACAGTTGCTACCTACGTATCTACGTTTATCGGAGCTAAAGGCGGGCAACACCGGGACAAATGATTCGTGACTGTATCAGACATTAATTCCTTGCATTCACTACTTAAATAGACTACTACATTAAACAACCTATTAAATGGTGATTTGTTTTATTTTTTAGCCGAACTATTTCTTGCGGCATGCGTGGGATGATCTTTCTGCGCATTCAAACTCCACCTATAATATTACTGTCTCGCTCCCGCTATGTTAAATCGTCCATGTAAGAAGGAGAGGAGTGTGTTTTGGAGACGCCTACTTGCTGAAAAAGCTTTTCTTTCTGAAGAAAATATGATATTTTGTAATGGCATAGATAATAGAATAAAATATTATGAATTATAATGTCGTTGTGTAGCGCTGGAATATCAATTGGCGCCGTGGTTCGGAATAAAAAATAATGTGCTAATAAAAATAAATTTAATTCAATATATTTTTATAAGTTTTGACAGTTACACGACTTGTATTTTAAAATGGCTGATGTTTTCGTGTAGTATGCACGTTGTTATTAAATTGTATGTCAATATATCTTTTATTTGTATTTATTTTATATTTCCTGGATATAAGTTCCTACCTAAATGATTGTAAAGAAAATTTTCACGAACAAATGAAATATTTATTGATACAATACAAGTTTATTATCGCAGTTTATTTATATTTGATTAAAATAATGTTATAGCGAAAATATGACCGAATAACAAATAAGCCGCAAAAAATATTGACGATGTTATTTAAGTAGTATGATAGCGTTAAGTGCACCAACATTTTGTTTTATTTTATTAAAGTTCTTGTTTTTTGACGGATGGACAATATATACCTACCTACAAAGTAGGCCAGGACGCTTTTGCTGTAATTTTTCATTGTTCAAGCTAAGTATGGTAAGATTTACATCATTAGGTATAGTTGAGAATGATTTTCCATTTTCTATATATTTGTATTGGAAATTAGGTTTTATTTCTCCAACTTTTATTTTATTTCAATGTTATATCTGCAATTGGTTAAACTTTTAATATTGGTTATATTTAATTTCTGAGCCTGATAATCTATAGGTACTAATAATAAAGCTGTAGAGTTTGTTTGTTTGCTTGAATACGCTAATCTCGGCAACTAATTTACCGATTTGAAAAATTCTTTCAGTCTTCGATGGCCCATTTATCAAGCTATAGGCCTAATATAGGATATATATTTACCTAATTATAAAATGAAGTTCTTACGTGGAACGTGATGATGATTTTCCATCAGTCTTACTATAGAACATTTCAATAATTTTTAGTAATCTAATTGTCGGACTAATAATTTTTTTTTGTCTTCATGCCTATTTTAAAATAGACATTCTTCTTCTTAGTCGTATACTCTTGACAGAGTGGTCGTGGTCTTGTCAAAGTCGCTGCTTGCGACACAGCAGCTCTTGCGACCCGTCGCCATGTGTCTCTGTTTCTGGTGGAGTGGGAACAATCGTTGATCGTATTCCCTGTTATGGACATAATGAGGTCTGTCCATCGTGTTGGGGAGCGGCAATGAGATCTTTTGCCCTCAACTTTCTCTTGCACCACCACGTTCCATGGAGTCTTCGTTGCGAGTGGTTTGCCCAAATAATTTGAGTAAAAAATATATAATAGTATGTTTTTTTTAAGCTTCCCTCAAGGAGACTGTTATGATAAGTGTTCATAGCAAAATTAATTCTAGTACCGTAAAACATCATAGTTTTTTTTTAATTTTTTTTAAATTTATTCATCATAGATTACTGAAATAAGACATAATCTAGGTTGTACGAGCGTTTTTTTTTGTAAGGACATATTTAGTTAGCCCCTAGCTTTTTCTACTTTATCGGGTATAAAGGCGAGCAGAGCTCCAGCCTAGATAAATGTACGAGCGGACGCCCCAACACAATTTTGAAGTCATTTATCGCGATCCGTGTGATACTAATATTATAATGAGGTAAAGTTTGTGAGGTTTAGGGAGTATATTAATCTCTAGATCTAATAAACACATTATTTGTGAGTTACATCCCTGCTATTAAAATGTGAATGTAAGTTTGTTTTTTACGCTTTCACGCGCTTGTACATATATTATTGGAGATATTAGAAGTAACATAGGGACATTGGCTACAATGCGAGCGAAGCCGCGGGTTAAAACTAGTAATATAATAAATGTGGATATAAATTTGTTAGTTACGCTTTCACGCGACAGCTACTTAACCAATCATCATGAAACTTTGTACACATATACTTGGAGGTATTAGAAGTAGGTACATAGGGACATTGGCTTAAATGCGAGCGAAGCTGTGGGTAAAAGCTATAGTAGGCTATATTTTAAGACAAGGTTTCCACAAGAACGAGATTTACATACATATAATCACGCCTTTCTCCCAAGGGGGTAGGCAGAAACTACAGAACGCCACCTGCTACGATCCTTACACACTCCCTTTGCCTCGTCCACGTTCATACATCTGGTCATACACGCACGCCGGTTGCGAGGACTACGCACCTGACCTTTCTGAAGAACATCACCTATGAGGTCAGTGTATGTCCTTCTAGGGCGTCCCCTCCCGGCGTTTCCACTCACATCTGCCTTGTAAATACCTTTTGTTACTCGCCTTTCATGCATCCTTTCCACACGAGATTAACGCGGGTAAAAAAACGCAGGACAATTTTTTTTAATACAATTTTAAAAGCTCATATATAGTTAAACTTGTACCTTCTACATGTGAAGTATGTAATACATTAAGGCTTTGAAATCACAGTGTAATGCATCATTATTAAAAAAATATCTGCAACGTTACGTACCTACGTCTGGTAGAATAAAATAGATGTTTACAATTAACTTGTGAATCAGTAGCTAAGTAGATGCACTACTGTTTACATCTACAACTGATCAATGAGGTATGTTCTCGGTATACAAACTGTACCACACTCAAGTGTTGATTGACCGATGTTAAGAAACGCTGGGAATGCAATCATGGAAAGAATTCTAAGAATTAACGTAGGTTTTTTTCAAATTTACGAATATTTGAAATGTATAATGTTTTAAAATAGTCCTTTTCATCATGATCACCCGTATAAAGGTTGTTGAATAAATATTGTACCGTTTCTTCAAAATTGATAAAAAAACCCATTTTAACTGACTAAAAATCCATGCCTTGTAGTGCGAGTTCAGCATCGGGTGAGTTTTTTAACCATTTAATAAGGATGGAACACTGCTTGCCTTTATGCCTGGTGAAGTAGCAAAAGCCTTGTGGCTAACTACATAAATATCCGTCCGGAAAAGCACTGTATTCCCGTTGCCCCCGTATGCCATATCCCCGTCAAGGGGACAGCGGGACGTAATTAAATTTATTTCCCTTTGTCCCCATAACGTACATTCGGCTAACCAAACAAAACTACAACTTCAATAAGTCCGGTTGAACTACATCGGTTTAGGTTGTTTTTTTTTAACCACCCGATACCTCTTTATCGACTGACTAGTAAATTGATCTACTTGACAGTGTACGGGAACAACGGGTAATATTTTTAAATATTTAATTGAAGTACCGTTGTCCCCGTAGGACGGGGACACGGCGTACGGGGACAACGGGAATAAAGGGGAAATGCGACCTACATCAAGGGTACCGGGTATCGATGTCTGTTTAAAACAAAAGTTAAAATGAGTTCTGGAAATACAGTTACTGCTGCAAGTCAATGAATGGTTCTCCCATGATAACGAGTACATTTTTATGTAACCCAAGGCTTCAAGTATTACCTACAGCATTCTTGATTGAAAAAAGTCACTCGATTGTTAAGTGAATAACAGAAACATGCAAAAATAAGTAGAAAACGAGCCCCAATGCATTAAATGACTTATTTCACACAAAAATATTCTATATTATTATATTCTACCAATAAACAACAATATTCATAACTGTTTTTAGTTGTTTCCATAAGCCCTTAATTGGGCTTATGGAATCAAATAACAGCAAAAAAATAATAGCATATCATAAGAAACCTATATATATATTTGTTATAGAAAAGGCGGCGCAAGGCGTGGGCGACGTGGGCCATCGCCTACGGCGGTTGGAGGACCTCGCGCCACGGAATAGATATTAACAGCAGGCTCACTCTTATAAGACCACGATACAAGAGGACGAAGTAAAAAAAAAAAAGGTCAGTCAACAAGCGCTAGGGCCTCGCAAAATACAATTCGCCCACTTCCAATTTAGCTCTTGCGCCGCCACTGGGTACCCATCCATCCATCCAACGGCCATATTATTAGGGACAGTACAGGGACAGATAGGGCTTATAATATGACCACCGACGGGAAACTGACATAAAACTTGTAGCTCTTAATTATTAGAATAAATTTCTAGTAGTTAGTTTCTAAATGAACTAGCTTTCTAGACTTGTCCGCCTATACGTATAGGTACTTCGATTTATCCATAATAACTATTTACTTATTCTTGGTTGGCCCGTGAGATTCATTTCTTATTTTTTATCATACCTACTTATACAGTGGCTGTAAACAATGGCTTTGTCTCGTTTTAAATCCAAGTTTGACTCAACAAATGAAGAAACCTACTTCTGGATAATCTCAAGACCGCGTGGGCGACATAAACAGGCATACCTACCCAAATTTACGATTAAATCAAACCGTACATCATCGGCCGCATTCGTTTACTTCGCGAACACAGGTAAATCCGTAGCAACAAACAGTGCAGTACATAATTCACATAATAATAAATAAAGTGGGATCGTGCGGGAACAGTAGCTCGCTATTGGGCGGTGGGCGGGCGAGGGCGGGTTTGTATCTGCCGACGTGCGCCGACGACAGAAGCGTTCTCCTCGCGCCGCCGTCTGCGCGCGCGCCGCATTACTTGATTAACGCACAGAAAACTGATTTATTGTGTCGCGTTGAAAAAATAATCGGCTGCTGGTGAGGAAATGTGATGGAAGGACAGGATTGGCGTGGCGAGTGGCACCAGCCGCGCCAGATCGACGGTCAGTCTACTTTCTACTCGGCTTATCTTTTGTGCTGTCTGTCATCCCCTTAATAGACTTCTGGCTTCATACCCTGACCCTAGCACTCCTGATTGATAGGAATGACGCGACGGTTATAGTCTTTGTATATTGTGTTAAAATATTTTCAGTGAACCTTTGGACGTGATAGAAATACAGACTTGCGTTCTACGAGTGATTTATTATAAAGTTAAACCTACAGTGTCTCCTTTAAGTGTTACATCAGTCAAGTAGGTATATCTATATTCATATGTGATTTTTAAAGTGTTATTAGGCATTTTTTGAATATTAACGTAGTTTTCTAAAATTATCCGGGATACTTAAGTGATTTCTGATTGTCACAAAAACACCTTTGAATGGACCCACCAAGACGATGGCACGAAAGATTTGCTATATTTTTTGTATTCTCAATGACTTGCATGTTTTCTACATGATGCGAAATGTTTTTTTTTTGTTATATTCTTTCATAAACAGATTTGTACGTTAATTTTAAAAATAACCTTTATATGAAGTATTTGCGAAGAGCCTTTGCCTTAATTAGCCAATCAGGCAAATCCTTTATTTCAACTAACGTTATATTTTTTATGTTATTATTAAAGTAAGCATTTAGGTATATTATTTAAAAAAAAGATCTGCCAGGTAACTGACTGCCGTCTAACTTTTAGGTATATTTTTTGTATCTATCAGAAAATAAAATGTGAAACGTGAATTATTATAGCTAGAAAGCAATATTACGCAAATCAATTTAATACAATACAATTATAAAAAATATTGCGAATCAATTAAGATAGAAGATGATATACCTACCTACATATCTTAAGTAGGTATAACAGCAATATCACTACATCATCATCATCATCATCAACAGCCCGTTTACGTCCACTGCTGAACATGGGCCTCCTCTTAACAGACCTTGGCAAGCCAGGATCGTTGAGGAATATTGCCATAATCACCACGCTTGGCAGACGGATTGGTGATCGCAGTCAGATGTAAACCTTGAGCTAATAGATGCTGCTACCCATATATGTCCCTTAGTCGCCTTTTACGACACCCATGGGAAGACATGGGGTGGTCTATTCTAATCCGTAAACCACACGGCAACTGAAACCACACGGCATACATAAGTATGTAATTGCATTTAATTATCTGATTTTTTGTTCCGATTTACCTACTCAATATCTAAATCCGTGGGCTACAAATGTAATGGTACAATAAAGTTTGAACGTTTTACGATATAAACCTTAATGTTCGTAGTATTAAACTTCAAAATCACATATAAGACATATGTTTCAGACTAATTACTAATACGAGTAAAATATTGACCCGAAAATTGAGACAGAAATGTAGAGCACCGACATTTCGACTCGATTTTTTTTAACAATTAAGAGCCTGTTAATTTTCATTTATTGCACACCATGATTATGTTTAATAAGTTGTTACAAAGACAAAACCAGTACAAAGTATGTACCCTGTCGGGCACGGCAAGTTAGATGATTTATAATTATATTTAATCGATATTAAACAAAGAGTCGGTACGAATAATACATCATTTTAAGATAGAATGTTATTTTAATAATCAATATACCATTATACACTTTACCATTTTCATTCAAATTACAAACGTATAAAAAAAATCAGAACTAAGGAAGCTTCAGAACTATTGAAGGCTAAATATTCCCTCCATTCCGTTCGGTCTTTGATAGTGTTCATTCATCTATCCGTCGTCAGTCTGCGCATGCGACGATGTGTGACGATTGACACAGAGCTCACATCTTTTCATCTCTGTCTTTTTGTGTTACTTACATTTTGTATAGCCACGGCTACACATCAAAAGTATTTTTTAGTGTTTTTATTGAAAAAGATGTATCGATGTGTTGATTGACATTTGTTGCGCAAAATTTGAACTAATGTCAAAGAGAATTTATATTTTTTTTATCTGACACAATTTTTGTTTATGTTGTAGGTTATAATCTGTAGCGCTAATGAATGTTTCAAGAACATTAGTGTTGGCGCGTATATTTTAAAGTGGTAGATATTAAAAAACCACTTGGTAGGTAAGTGACTGAAGTAGTAAAAGTAATTATTAGTTATACAATACTCTTTATTGTAGGTACACAAGAAAACATACAAAAGGAAAGCATTAAAACAACAATGACCAACGGGCAGTCTTATCGTTAGCTGTGATTTCATACAGATAACCTTAGGATGGATAAGAATTATTTATTTTAAATGTCTAAAATGCTTGTAACTAACATGGCATATAGTTAATAACATTAATATTAAGAACTCATTTATTGACACAAGACTGATCCACTTCTAGCACACCTGAAATTAATTTACCTAAATTAATTTAATTTTACCTATTTATAATTAATTTTATATGCATTGTAACTGTAAATGAATGTAAATACCTAAGTGTTAAATAAATATCGCTGATTTCGTTAATCGTTTACTATTTCGTTTAATTATATGAACTGAAAAGATAAATGTAAGAATTTGTCAAAAAGGGGATTGTAGGTAAAAATGATCCAAATCCGAACAATTCATTAAACATTCTTACTTATTAACATAAAACAATAAAATGTGCGTGGCCCAACATGTCAATGTAGATTGATGACCCGACAGGGTGGCCGCCATTTTTTGTAGTAATTAGCTGAGAGCTGGCGGACACGAAAAAAATTCTTGCCACTTGAAACGTTCAGTGTACTGCGTTTGTTATTTTAAATGCTACTAATTACCCTGTCTCGTAAATGTAGCTATATTATTGTTATATTATTGCCTTGACTTTGACATGATTCTCTTTGGGAAACTGGTTGTAACGTTAAAATCATCTTTTAATTCAGTCATCGCCTGTAGTTCGTTAATTACTTTGAGAATATATTCCATGATATTTATGTCAAGGAATACGTGCCTAATGTTCTTTATAGTATAATTTTTTTCTAAGATTTGAGCTGTTGTCATTGAAAGTAAAATATTAACAATAAAAAAAGAGAATTGCATTAATTTGTATCTGGAATTCTATGTCAACTCTAAATTACATTGCTCAGCAGACTTAAAATAAAATAATCAAATAATAAATAAATGTAATAATAATTATAGAACAATATCCTTCTCCAAAACATTTCATAATCGATTGACAGGACAATTTTTTATCAGTATTACTATCGACACGTAAAATAAAAAGAAAAATGATATCTATTTTCTACAAAAAACCAACCAGCAATGATTAAGTGATTTTACTCTGTAGTTTTTATTGATATTTAAAAAGTACATAGGCACCTACATAGATCAATTATATGTACCTACTAAAGAAAATAACGAAATTATTAGTAATTAATAACTAAATAACAGAGTACCATTTTACTGCCAATTATATTGCCTAATACTAGAGATCGCTAGTAAATATGTTTCATTATTTATAAGAGAATTCCTTCTTCATCATAATATTGTAGTGATTTACCATTTCCATAAGATCATTTATCAGAATTAGAATAACAGTTTTGATATTTTATTGCTTGTAAATATATGTATACTACGATAATAGAAATTCATTTTCAGCGATGATTTTGTTTCGTCAAAAGATATATTTTGATAGAAATATTAAAATAACAAAGATGTTCATAATAAAGGAGAGAGGAATATAAAAATATATTTTTTTGGACGAAAGTTTAGGTTATTACCTGCTTCACCAGGAAAAGCGTGTAAGCCTGCTTATCTTGTTTGGGTGTAGTGTCGTACAGGCCAGTGCCTGGCCGGTTATCTGTCCCATTCCACTGCACTGCCATCTTTTGCCATCAACTAAATTATTTATTATTATTTTTAACGAAATTTATATTTATTCATTATTTATTGCCTTTTCCGGGTCTATTATTCTTTCTCCATCCATAGTCGTCAACACCATCCGTGCGTATTTTAGAACATCGCATATGGGGACCTTTTTGACGTCCTGCTTTTGGAGCAAACCTTCAGCCCCATTAAATGGTTTAAAAACTACAAACTTAGTGATTTGCGTAAGAGGGTGCTCTCAGGCTTAGCATTCGGCTCAGGAACAGTCACTAACGGGACCGTTGCGGAATGAGAACTTTTATCACTTACTATTTTATCCATCCGTATCTTGCAAGAATTGTTTCATTAATTTTCTTAACTAGTTTCATCATCATCATCATCATCATCATCAGCCCGTATAACGTCCACTGTTGAACATGGGCCTCCTCCCGAGAGGGAGGGTATTTGCCATAGTCACCACGCTTGGCAGGCGGGTTGGTGACCGCAGTATTATGTTGTACCGCACAAGGAAACGCTGCTGCCCGTTCCTTGGCATACGATTATTATAGATGATGTTATAACAATCGGGACCAACGGCTTAACGTGCTTTCCGAGGCACGGAGGGTAGTCCCTCAACCAACCAGACCCGGAAAGAAATCTTAGAATTTACACAAAGATTTTCTGTCCGGTGTGGGGATCGAACCCACGACCTCCGAGATTCAAGGCGAGCCAAATACCGCTACGCTACGGAGGTTGTTTACCTACGGAGGTAGTTTACCTATCACAAAAAGTTATTACTACTAGGTTGAAAGTAGATTTGTCAATTTGTTGGTTGTTAATACCAAAAAATTGACAAATCTACTTTCAACCTAGTAGTAATAACTTTAGGTCTTTATTCCCTCATTCTAATTTGGCATTTCAACCTTAACATCTTTATCACATATTGCTTAATGTTCATTTACATTAGTTTTTTGCAACACAATACATTTATCACAAACACATGTGTAGGCAAGGACGTGTGCTTGAGTTGGTTGAAATGTAGAGCAAGATTTATAAGCTCTTGAGATAGGTTCCTACTATGGAATTTTGAGAGCTGCAGCAATTTGAAGGGCTTTCCCACAAAATAACTGTATATTTGTTATGACCACACGTGGAATTCCATAGCTAGAATTCCGATCTGCCGTCTAATTGGACGTACTTCTATATTGAAGTACGTCCAATTAGACGGCCGCATATATTATTCTATTTTTATTAATCTAGCTATATGTATTTATTTTACTCTTCTTCTTTAAATTAGATCATCATCATCATCATCAACAGCCCGTTTACGGCCCATGTTAAGCAGTGGACGTAAATGGACTTCTTAACAGATCTTGGCAAGCCGGGATCGTTTGGGATCAGGAGATACCGCGGTACCTACCATATTGGCCGCGGGTGCCGTCGGGGGGTCGGATTGCTCATGCGTATCCGGCCCCCGCCAACGGTGGATCGAAGGAGTGTCTGGGGGGTTTTAGTGGTGTAGGGCCCTCTCCTCGTGGTATGAGTTTAGCATACCACGCTATGGAGAGAGAGTCCCACATATCCCACCGCCAGCGCGCGAATACGCTGTAGCGGCGATGGGAATGCGTTAATGCATGTCCACCCGGACAACAAAAAAAAAGGATCTTTGGGGATATTGCCATAATCACCACGCTTGGCAGACGGATTTGTGATCGCAGTAAGATGTATACCCTGAGCTTATAGATGCTGCCGCCCATCCATCAGACATATGTCCTTAGTCGCCTTTTATGACACTCATGGGAAGACATGGGGTCGTCTCATCTAAGCCGGAAACCACACGGCAGATTAAAATTAGATATAGGTACTCTAGCAATTAGTTACTTATAACAATTGCTTTGCGACTCAGCCATATACATTGTACCTAAACAAAATTTTTAGAAATAAAAAAAATAAAAAAATTGCTGCATTGTAATAGATTTTTTTTATTAATTTAATTAATAATTGTTGGGTCCAATAGAAAATATTTTTGCATTGAAGATTCTGTAATGAATATATTAATTTATATAATGCATTTTATAAAGCAGCCATAAATTCAATTATTTTGAGAAGTATTATTCAGTATTCATTAGTAATATATTTCATTCACCTCTAAATTAATTAGAAATCAAGCTAAGGATGGCATGGTAGGCTTACTCAAGGCCTTATTATTTTTTATACTTTTTACAAACGACATATAATGACTTAAAATACCAGAGTTAGCAAGGCATCTTACTATAAGTAAGGGTGAAAAAAATTAACACATTGCAGACGTTTGCACGTGGCGTGGAACTTATCTTATCAAAGCATTTTGTTTTACAAGACCACGTCGTTACGTGTCAGCAGGATTTATGTTTTAGTAGAGTGGTTCACCAATTTTTACTAAAAATATTAGGGACTTCTTATATTTAGCAGGTTAATTTTTTTATATTTCATAAATGAAAATTAAATAACCTAGACGATAAAATGTGGTAAAGGTTTCATACTTACGTATCACGTAGATATTTTTTTTAATTTGTTTTATTTTGTAGAAGCAACCGCTACAATGACAAGACTAACCTTTTTTTTTTTTTTTTTTTTTTCTGATTGACATACGTAGGTAGCCACGAGGCTTTTGCTACTTCACCGGGCATAAAGGCGAGCAGAGCTCCAGCCTTAATTAAATGGTTTAAAAACTACAAACTAAGCAACCTGCGCAAGAGGGCGCCCCCTGTGGGGCTTGGACCTCGGCTCAGGGCGGTCGCTGGCGATGAGATTGAGGGATTATGACATTTAGTATTTTAGGGGAGTTTTGTGCAACTGTCGCTCTACTTTACAGTTCGTGGGCCTCTCGGACTTCGGGTCTACGAGGGCATCGGATGGTTCTTTGCAAGCTAAGGGTCAGGAGGACGAGGGGGGACGCGTCGCGTTCGCGGGTGCACTCTTCTCCGGCGGGTCGGATAGAGTGGTCTCTGTGTAGTGGTGCTAGTTTCTTGCAGTCTTTTTAATGCTAGTTGGTAGATTGTTATCTCGTCGTCTGGGTCATCTAGGACGCCCCGAGGCCGACGGTGTTTACGACGCTTTGTGGGCAAAGGCCTATAGTCAGATGCTGCAACAACCAACGGGTTTGGGTGTTGTGCCGCGGATTCGAAGAAGCGTTCCGACGCCTCTTTCATCCACTGCTTGATGGAAGGCAGTTGGAGATCAGAATGTAAATTGCGATTACGAATGAACCACGGTGCCCCGGTGGCTCGTCGAGTGAATCTACTTTGAACAGTCTGTAAGCGGTACAAACTGCTAGACGCGGTATGAGCAAATACGGTGCTCGCGTACGTCATAATCGGTCGTATACACGTGGTGTAAATCCTAACCTTATTATCTAGTGATAGTTTGCTGCGTGAATTTAGAAGACAGTGTAGTCGACTAAGCGTTAGTAAAGCGCGTGCACGAACGGTTTCTACATGCGCTCTAAAGTTTAGCTTTCGGTCAAGGATTACGCCTAAGTACTTGGCTTGCCGTTCCCAAGGGATTGGTTCGCCAAACATCTTGACCGGTGGAAGGTCCGGTGGACTGTTAAATCTCGAGAAGAGTACCGCGGCGCTCTTTGTCGGATTTATTTCGATTCTCCACTTTCTGAACCATTTGCCTAAAGCATTTGATGCGGATTGTAGAGCGTCGTGAATGGCGGCAGGACTGCGGCCCGAGTAGTATAAAGCGGTATCGTCCGCGAATAGAGCCAGATGGGCTTTCTTGGGTTTCGGGATGTCACTTGTGTAAAGCGAGAACAGGAGTGGTGAAAGTACTGAGCCTTGTGGCACTCCTGCTTGGATCGGATGAGGGGAAGAGTAATCTCCTTCTACACGATACCTAAAGGTTCTCCCGGAGAGGTAGTCTCGAATGATGTGCACGAGACGGTCCGGCACTTTGAGTTGGTAGAGCTTATAAATTAAGCCATTGTGCCAGACTTTGTCGAACGCTTTAGCTACGTCGAAGAAGAGTGCTCCCGTATGGCATTTGTGTTTAGCTGATTTAACAAGGATGTGTTCGACAATGCGGTGCACTTGGTGAACACAGGAGTGTTTGGCTCGAAAGCCAAACTGCTCATCAGGAAGAAGATTGTTATTCATAGTGACTGCTAGTAGGCGGGCATAGATTATGCGCTCATAAAGCTTACCCAAGGATTTGAGAAGACTTATAGGGCGATAAGAAGTGGGATCCTGCTTTGGCTTGCCAGGCTTAGGAATACCAATCACGGTAGCTTCTTTCCACTGGTATGGAAATATGTTGTTGGCTAGAGCCGCGTTGAAAATTGTGGTCAAGAGGCAAAGCAGTGGAATTGAGAATTGCTTAAGCACTCGATTGGTAATTCCATCGGGACCTGGGGCTTTTCTGGGATGTAAGTCCTTGATCAAAGATTTCACTTCGTCTACGGTAACTGCCGGTAGCGCGTCATTATTTTCGTCCTTCCCATTGGCCGGGGGCTCGTCGGCGGTATGGACATGTATCGCGGGTAGGGGAATTGCGGCTCTACGTTCGACCTCAGCGTTGACCTCTGCGAGGTGGACTGGATCTACAGGTAGAGTACTTGGAGAACACTGGGTTTCCAGACTAGCAGCTAGGCATTCGGCCTTCTCGTCATCGTCAAACGCAGGGCGTTGATTCGGGCGATTAAGAGGGGGCATAGAGGAACAGGTTATGGATTTGAGCTTCTTACATAGATCCCAAAAGGCCAAATGTGACGGTTTAAGGTCACTCAACATCGTATCCCATCTGGAGTTTCGCATATCGCTGATGCGATCTCTTACAGCGCGCTGAAGGGATCGCATACGCAAGCGGTTTTCCTCGGTGTGATACGAGTCGTAGGCTCTAATGGCCGCATTCTTCTCGGTCATCAACGCACGCACATCGTCAGGGAGCTTCCATCGATCAAGATTATCAATCGCTGAAACCTCCCGTGAACATTCATTCAACTGACAATGGACGTGAGCCGTGAGGGAGTCAATAGCGTCAAGAGTTTGCTCGGGGGTTTGGATGTGAGAGGGTATGGAGTCAAGATATTCTGAGGAAGCAGACTCGAGTCGGGACCCGAGCTTTTTCCAGTCAGTAACAGTCTTGGTCTGAGAAGAATCTGAGTGACCGCTGGGACACAGTAGTTCTATGATGACGGGCCTGTGGTCCGAACATAACTCGTGAAGCACCTGTATAGAAGATAAACGTAAGTTTATGTTCTTTACAAGTGCAATGTCGAGTATGTCCGGTCGGTGGCCAGGAGTGTGAGGGAAATGGGTAGGTTCGAAAGGAATAATAGGATCGAAGGGAATGATTTCTAAGCATTGTGACAGTGAGGTGCCTCTCGAGTTATTCGTGTTGCAGCTCCATGTCACATGCTTAGCATTTAGGTCACCGGCGACGATGACCGCTCCCCCTAAGTCATGAAGGATTTGGATGTCGCTCCGTAACAACTCCTTGTCTGGGGGAAGGTAAGCCGAAACGATGGTGATTGGCTGATGTCCTGTCATGCCTAGCCGACAGACAGAAACTTCTATGTTTATGAGATCGACTGGCGGGTCCAACGGTATGCAATGCAGTGACCTTTTGAAATAGATCAAAGTGCCACCTTTTGCAGAAACAGTCCTGTCATTTCTAACTACTCGGTAATTCGCGATGCCAGGGCTTCTCCGATTGGACGGCTTGAGGAATGTCTCTTGAACTAAAAACAGGTCTAATTGATGGTCACGGAGAAATTCTCCGATTTCATCTCGCTGCTTTAGTATACCGTCCGCGTTAAAGAACCCTATCCGGAGGGATCTGGGCTTAATCCTACTAGAGACTTTACTCATTCCTATTTGTCTAACACTATCCATAGTTAGTTTTTATTAGAAAAAGAGCTAATGACCACGGCTGTTTGTAGCCTAGTCTGTAGTGCGAGTTTGATGTCATTAGGGTTCTCTTTTAACCTCTCAATGAGATCAACAAGCTCCATGATGACGTCAATATCGATAGACGCTATATAATCGGCAATTATGTCTAATTTAGCGCTAGCGGAGTTGTGAGATTTGTGCAAAAGGGGTGTGGGTTTTGGGGCCCGGGCCACCTTTGCTTGGGCCTGAGGGGCTTGCGAGGCCTGGGAAATCTTAACCTTTTGGGCCTGAGGGGCCTGTGAGGCTTGAGAGTTTTTAGCCTTTATGGCCTGAGGGGCCTTCGAGGCTTGAGCAACTGTAGAATGGACGTCCTCAACCACTGGTGAGACAACGTTGGTCGGTCCCATAGGTTGAGAGGGGTGCCATTTTGGATACGGCCAAGCCGGTCCTAACGTAGTACCTCGGACCTGAACGGAGTTAATAGGAGGGATGGTAGTTTCAGGTTTGGGGACTGAAACGGAAGCAGATGGAAGCTTAGTGGTTTTGGACCTGCTTCGTTTGCTTTTGTATCCACCTTTGAGCTTACGCCCTTTGTTGGGAGCTTTCGGACAGCCCCGATAGTTCGCTGGATGCCCTATTTCCTGGCAGTTTACACAACCAGGTGGGTCGGAACTATCGTTGCGGTCCTTAGGACGACTGCAATCTGTCGTGTGATGCCCGGGGGTCAAACATTTTACGCACCTCGGTTCTACGTGGCAATATCTAGAGGAATGTCCGAATTGCTGACAATTATGACACTGTCCTATAGTAGCGTTGCGCCTGGGAGGTTCAACTATTACTCCATCTAGATCGCAGATCGATTTAATAGCGAAGATCTTTTGACCCTCCGCAGACTTTTCGAGATGGACCAGAATCATGTCGAAAGATTCCCCGTTTGCTTTGCGCATACGGTGCACTTCACGCACAGGGAATCCTTGACTCGAGATTGATGCCTTGATGTCATCAATCTCGAGTTGACGTGGGACACGGCGAATGACTACCCGTAAAGGCTGCTCGGCCGGGAGTCCATAGTAAAAGTATTGCACTTTTTCGTTATCTAGTAGTGTCGTGATTGAGCGATGATCGCGAGATGATTTTAATTGAAGCCGAATTACTCCCATTTTAAGAATGGGTGTAGCCCTAAAATCTGTTATACCTTTAGCCGGAAGGTAACTTTTAATCTGCGACCATTTGTGCATGTCTTTAATCATGATCGGCGTCGGTTTGTCGGATTTACCGGAAGCCGATTGGGATAGAAGCTGCGAGTTCGCGGATGTCCCTGGGCAAGGTGAGGATAATTTAGCGTCAGAGGCTGGAGTCCTCTTTGGCTTTGGAGATCTTGACTCGGAGTCCGAACCGGTCTCGGACTTCCTTTTTACCTTTCCCCTTTTGCCTGCCACTTGCCATGGAGCTCCCGAGTCATTATCATCCGAGTCCGAAGACTCAGACGACCGAGAGTTTCCTCCGCAAGGGAGTTCGTCCGTTGACATGACGGACGAGGCAGAGGGCGAGGGGGACCGTGTTTGGCTTATTCGCGAATTGATAGGAGAGCGATCGCGGTCGCTACCTGAGCACGGCCTCATTTGATCCTTCGCGGAATCTCGCGCGGCTTTTGATCTCGCGGTCTCTTTGTTCCGTAATGACTCGGCGGCGGTCGGACGTGGACAAAGGGATTTGGACCCATTGTTCGTTTTATTACTTGCAGGTGCAAGTAACGAACAATGGTCGGCGGGATTTATTTTGTTCGCTGCCTTATCAGGCATTGAACAAAGGCCTGGTTTAACAATACCGAGCCTTTCATCGGGCGACATCGTGAGGTCGCTTTCCCCTGGTTGCGGTATTCCGAACTTCTCACATAGCTCCAGCCAAATTTTTGGATCTCGCGATCTAATAATTTGGCCTGCACGTGAGTAGTAGTCAGACGGCTCCTGGGAGAAAGTTTCCGACATGATTCGCGCAGGATGTTAAGATTACTACCACGAAGTTACAGGGGTTCCTCGCGTAGCGTTCCGAGGAGAAGAACCCACAACAAACTCCTCGGCTGTCGCTCCTACTTGTTACGTTGCCTAGTCCCCGGGTTGGATGGGCCCAGGGATGTCTGAGTATGTGTAACCCTCCTCGCCGGGTATAAGTGAGGAGGTTTGAGTGCCTATAGGTGAGCCCTAAGCTTGTGTTCCCTTCGCCAATCTCAATGTGCGAAGGGTTCCTATCAGCTTTAGTGTCGAGGATGATATGGGCCGAAGCCGTCAGCACCCAAACAACACTAAAGAATGGGATGAATAGGGAAAGGGTAGGGTGGGAATGAGGAGAAAACTAGCGTCGACTAGGGGAGCCCCCAAGGCCGGTGGTTCTAGTCCCTTCCAATTGATTGCGTTGTCCTGAGGGGACAAAGCTGGGTGAATTGGGTCAACACCCCACTTGGCTTCGTTGGCACGGTTACGTTTCCACCAAGGACCACAACGTGGCTTTTCCCTGAAGGGGCAAAGAGTCTAGAAACAGAAAAAACTCAGAGAGATGCTGTCTTGAAAAAGACGCCACCCCTCTGATAAAGTGATAGTCGTAAACGACTGAAACGTACGGCAAGCGTACGAATCCTTGTAAATTGGCGGAGCGCACACGGAACACGTCCGCACGCACCGAGGGCCAAGATGCAAGTGACAAGACTAACCATATGCTCACCTTTATGCCCGGTGAAGTCGCAAAAGCATTGTGGCTATGTGTGTCCGTCGCGTTTTTCCATTCTATACTTACAAGGCCAGAACGCAAGGGTGTGAAACTAATCACGTACAGATTGGAAATAACTTTTTTACTAAATTCTTCCAATATATACAAGAGCAGTACGCAAATACTCGCGTATATTTTGTAGTGATGTAAGTAAGTACAGCGCTCCAAAACGTACAGCGCCAGTACACATGCGGACCAATAGTGTAGAAAAGAAACGTTGTGTTTGTTGTCAGTGCAACCCGACTCGGATAAGTTAGGTTAGAAGACTAAGTTAGGTTTAAACCACTCAGAAGTAGGAGCCCCGTGAAGCGGGGCTCCGTCGAGCTTAGTTAGCAGACACAGATTTTTTATTCACAATTAAACCTTAAATAAACCTCATATGGCGTCTACTAACTAAGCTCGACGGAGCCCCGCTTCGCGAATCGTAAGTAAGTTGTGTAGTATAGTCTGGAACGAAGACGCAAGCATCCACGATACAAACTATACACGATCAGTACGCAAAATTCGTGTATATATTGTAATCACAGACTTCAAAACAGCATTACAATATATACACGAGCAGTTTCCTATGGTTGCGTTCTGGCCTTGTATAGAATGGAAAGACGCGTGTCCGTCCGACAGGTTTTCACGGACAGCGATTGACACAATCACAATAAAGTTTTATTTACTAAGTAATATTAGTATATGTATTTAATTTGTCATACAAAATATTAAAATAAGAATCTTTTAAAAAGAAATTAAGTGGCGAAGGTAGCTATTAATGTATAGATTAAAAGAAAAATAAATATGTCATTTTCTTTAAATTTATGGATTAATATTTGAGGTGACAATTTCATAATCTTTACTTTATTTATACATATTTACTTTATTTTTAAACACACTTTACTTGATAGTTTCTCAACAGCTATTTTGTTATCTATATTTTTATTTCGCAAAGTTTTCAAGGGTGGACGACTACCTACTCATGAAGACTTCGCGAAAAAAAGAAGGTCGCCACTCGGGCCAGCTACCAGCGTTTTTAACTTTTTGTAGTAGAAAAGTAGTATTTTTTTCTTTTTGAGGACCTACCTACCTAGTCTTGTCTGTTTGCTATTTTGAAAGTCTAATAATAAACTTGTTATTTATGGTGTTATATTATTCCTATAAAAAGTAAATCGTGTTTTCCGAAAATATGAAATAATTGTTTGTGTAAATTGTCCTACGTCACTTTCGGATAATGCTTACTTCGTTCTGAAATTAAATTGTTGTTCCATTTTAACATTAAATCCTTATCCTTACTATCCTTACTTCCTTACTAATATTATAAATGTGAAAGTAACTCTGTCTGTCTGTCTGTCTGTCTGTTACGCAATCACGCCTTAACTACTGAAGCGATTTAAATGAAATTTGGTACAGATATAGTCTAGAGCCTGAGAAAGAACATAGGCTATATTTTATTATGAATTTCCCACGGGAACGGGAGTTACGCGGGTGAAACCGCGCGCGGGAAGCTAGTAATTAAATAACTTAAGTTATGTTAATGTTAATACAGGTTCCTATCTAACATGAACGCAGTCAATGGAACCAGGAAGTAAAGTTGTTCGATGTAAAACTGTAGAAGTATATTTATATATAATTTTAATCATAGCCTTTCTTTCGAAATTGTTTAATTTAATAAACAAAAAATGGTGTTTTTATTATCTTTTTATTACGTAAAAATAAAAACATTTATTGATAATGTAGACTAATCGATCGTACCTATTTTAAATAAATCGATTATTTACAATTTGTACAAATCATGAAATTTCTTGACAAATAATTTACATTTTAACGTTCAAATAATTATAAATTACTGTTTAATAATATTTTAACATATCTTGTGGTAGTCATAATGAAGCGTTATATAATAAATTAAAAATCAACCAGCGCGGGCTGAAGGACAGAACTAGTTAAAGTGTAACTAAGTTAAAAATTCATATCTTGAGCTACTCAATATATAATATATTTTAACCTATAGATACCTATATATAGGTTAAAAAAATATTAAAATTTATGACTTTAAATATATATTAAGTAGCTCAAGTTTCAGGAATAAGCTCTTATTGCTGCTGCGTTAGTAAGTCCTGACCAAACTTTTAAATGTAGGTGATATAATCCTTTATTATAGTTTAAACTTTCATTCAACTATAACATTATATAATGAAAAAATTAAAAGCATTCCATTACCACATTAATTTAGTATACATATTATGCAGAAAATTTTGCTTTTAAGAAATTAGTTATTTTATAGATAAACAAATTAGGTCACAACACACTACCTTGAGGTACGCCATATTCACCCTTGTCAATATAATGGTGTTATTTAGCAATGTAACGTAGATTACGTATGACTCAAGAGTTACTAATATAAGCGCCTGAAACATTCCCACTGTCTACAAGCATAAGTACGTAAACTGAAATGATTTTGATCGAAGGTGTAAACCACTTACGGACCACCTACAACCGTGATATCAATCACTAATACACCGTTGACATGCCCTTTCAAATTCTCACGGCTCACAAACAAACCATCTATTTTGAGTGGATGGAAAAAATTGAAACAAAAAATATACAGGATTACGGGCGGCCGTAATAAAAACAAACAATTGTAGCATATTTCACGACGGGCAGTGCGATGCGTTGCGCTTGCGTCGCATCTGGGTGGTTCTTATGGATTTTCTCGAGATGTGATACAAATCGTTTCATATTTCAGATCCGGTTTTGATGTATTAATATGTTTTGTAGTTTTCATACCGTTATAATATGATACAGATACCAAACAATTGAAATATAATTTAATTTACTTTCTAACGAATCATATGTAGTACTTTGAAATACTTTTTAATAATCACCCAAAGGAAAAAAATAACTTTATTTACATAAATGTAGTAATTATAATGTTGTATTCTAGACAAATAAATTATCCATTTTAATGATGGTAGTATCAAAATTTGATAAATATTAGTTGAAATAATTAAGAATAGCTGCTGAACATAAATAGGTAATGCTATATCATAGTAAATCATTTAAGTATATGATTTGTAACCGTTTTTTGCGACTTTTAAGATAGAAAAATAGGTACATATACTCTTTGCCTCATTCTCATTATCTCTTTGAACATTACTGTTAGAAGAAAACTATAATAGCTTACCCAACGAGAATTACTTCTAGAAAGTGAGTTTATAATATAATAGAATACTTTTCACGAAAAATGTTACATGATAAAATTTATCCGATTAGTTAAAGTGAATATTCCAGCGGCTTGTAGAGAGCATTTTTCAGCGTTCCGCTACATTATTTTATATTCTTAGGTCATTAGATGTTCGGTGGTAATTGTCCATTCATTCCAATTCAGAAGATGTGGTTTATCTGAATCTCTATAGTTAAAACGATTGTAAATAGTTATTCCTTAATTTTCAGAGAAACTATATGAAGTTGATTGCAATAGATAAGAGTAATATTATATGAGTATGCTACGTTTCGCGCATATTAAATTTGCTATCGATCACTATAAATGGTCTATGTCAATTAATTGAAAGGATTAAACCTATTACGATTTGTTTACCGATGTATAACATTTGGCGACCGCCGTTAATGTTTAATTAATGATTTCAGCCCCCTTGATCCACTTTAAACGAGCCGTCCTAATTATTTGTGCTTACATTAGTTTTATTGTAAACAATCTAACCGTTTACTTTTCCATTTTATTTGTCAAAAAAGTGTTTCGTATCCGTTAACAAATCGTAATTACAATAATCTATCTATAAATTACGAACATTTAAACTCCAATTTACTATTCCCAATTCCAAAATCTTCATTTGTTTAAAAAATCGATTGTAAAAATAACAAGGAGGAAATTTATTAATTTCTGTTTGTTTTCTTAAGTTTTGTTGATTATTAGGAAAGACGATTAAAATCACAAAGGAATCGTTATAATGTATGGCGGCGGTGAAATCTCGCTCGTCTTCGGTACGGAGCGATATACCACCGCAAGCAAAATAAACAGTAGCTCCGTCCTTTGTTTGTTATTGTAATATTTTAATTTTGAACGCTCTGTTATAAGCGTTGGCTTGGAGTATCTATATGTGTTTGTTTGATTTCAATTGTAGCTTCATTTAGTTTTGATTGGACAATTACTTTTCGTATTTTACCTTTTCCCAATTTTACCATTCTTAGAGAAAATTTAGTTTTGACCTCTCACTTAGAATGAAGGGTTCTTATACATCACGACATATTATAAAACAAAGCACTTAGCCGCGTCTGTGTGTACGGGATAAACTCATAAACTACTGCACGGATTTTAAAGCGGTTTTCACCAATAGTTAAATTGATCCTTATTAATTAAGCTTTACTATCTATGCGGGGCAGGTCGCTAGTTTATAATAATTGACACTTAAACCTTCATTGAACTCCTTGTGATAGTTTTATCAGCAGTCTATTTTAAACGCTTCAGCACTCATGAAGAATTATAAATCCTAACAAACAACTACGTGAGTTTTTTCTTTATGAAGCAGATTAAACATGTTCATCGTGAATATTATAGTTAATATTGCAACTAATGCCAAGAAAAAAAACTTTCAATCACTCAATTTCATGACTAATTCAATGATAGACAACAAAAAATATCAACAGATTTACCAAGAAAAATATCACAAATGTGCGATCGAATTCACTGTAGGTAGCTTGAAGCAGTTAAGAAGTAGCATTTTAGTTTGTTTATGCAACTTATATCGGTCTCATAAGCGTCGCGGTAATATATTGATATTGTAAACACGTGTGTGATACATCGCCGAAGTATCCTTGGTTGGGTAAAGTCATAATTATTATAGAGCTGAAAATATGTGTGTGAATTTTAAGTGTCGTTGGAGTCTTGAAGTCATTACTTTTAACATTAGTCAATGATTTAAAATTAAATATTGTGGGGTTAAAAGATTTATTTTGATTGTATTTATGATTATAGTGATACAGAAATGCCTGCTAATTCATTTGAAATTGTTACTATTATAAAATGCTGCAATGTCATACTACTCGCGACGACGATCAATGTAACTTGATCTTTCGATTAAGTTACATATTAGTAGGCGAAATAAAATGTTGTGTATTAATATACATGTACACTACATTGTGCATTTTATTTGTTCATAAAACTTAAAGTATGAGACACAAAATTGCTTCTAGCCTAAATCAATCTCCCCATTTCCTAAAAGCAATTATTATGAAACGGAATGCGCATGCATTTTCTTCCATACAAACAAAACAGTGATCTTCGACGTAATCCGAGCTATGTGGTCCACATGCCCCATATATCGTCCCATCGGCGTCACCTCCCTGTACCGTCTCCATGTCACACCCTTGGCGCTATTCTGGATAAATTAGCCCAATTAGTTCCGATGTCGAAACTGCGGCGTGCGCGCATCTTGTTCCTTTTTCAAAAGATAGGGTTGCTGCGCGGTTAACGGCGGTTATTTATTGGATGGGATTTTTCATAGGCGATTTAGTTAGGTTTAGTTTACCTGATGTGGATATTTTTGTTGGAAATTTATTGTGTTGGTTTGGGTTGGAATGTTCAGATACATTTATGTTTGGAAAATAACTAAGCATATGTACATATCTTGTATAAATTTCCAAATCAAATTTAATTGATTACTATGATAGTCGTAAGTTAAGATAGGGCATCGAACAAAAACTAAGTTTAGTAATTCTTTTTTTTTTTTCTTTTTTTTTTTTTTTTTTTTTAAAAAAAGACAACTCCCGCACTAGGGAAATAAATCCCTGTGTCGCGGGGGACTTTACCAACATACATTTCACGGACACAAAGTACACCCAGACTCAGAACAATTATTTGTGGTTCACACAAATAATTGTCCCGGGTGGGAATCGAACCCAGAACACCAGGTCCCAGAAGCAACTACCGTAACCACTGAGCCACCGGTGCAGTCAATTGCAGGCAATTCTTATGGAATAACATTATTTTAAATTATGTATTCGAAGTTTGAAGTTGTAAATGTATTAAAATAATATGGGTAATTTATCGGCGGTATCAAGATCAGGCGATGTACAATTAGGTTTCTATTTCAATGAACGAAAAGCACAACATTGTTCTCCCATTCGTAATTTTCATAATTAGAACGAATTCCTCTTCATTATACTTTAACCGACATTTTTTCCGATACTACATCACCGGCAACTCTTCCGCAATCTACAAACTAAAAACCCACCTTATTATTAATAGTAATTAGAGTTAAATTTTCTGTAACATGGTTGTCAAACGCTCGTGTGTGGCAAACATCATTGTTGTCCCATTTGATTTACGTATCGGTGAGGTCTTCACTTCCCGCCCTGCGTCATAACTTAATTCTGTGGCACCGCATCAATTATACACGACTACACGTTTGTTTGTCTGTCTGTTTGTTTGTTTTATGCATATTTTGCGTATAAATTAATGTCTTTATTGTTGGCTGACCATTCAGGAAATGTGTGAAGTCTCTTTGGAGGCCTGTTCAGTGATTTGCGCCGTTGCATGCACTTAGTATAATGACGGGAAGCTAAGTGAATATTTATAATAATTTTGAGAGGTGCAAGTGTTTTTATTGGAAAGTGGAATTATATATCAGCGTTTTACGAGTAAGGGCAAGCAACTTAAGTTTGAGTTAATGTGATTTGATACTTATTTTCTTTAGAATAGAAGATATATTGCAAGTTTCGATAGCCTTTATAAAACTATTGTACCTACTAACAATAGTTTTATAAAGGCTTTCGAAACTTAATACGATTCTAGTAATGTACTAAATTTAACTGCAAAAACTCCAACCATGTCTGTTTTTACTGTCAGTAAATACAGAATCATTGCCAACCCCCATTAAGAAAAGGTATTATTATATACTTTGTCATCATCATCTTGATGCTCTGCTCCTATTATTTAAGGTAGGCGCAATATGTCATTCTCTTCCATTTTTCCCTATTAGACGTCTTTCTTAGACCTTTCTTGGACATAATAATATGATCTTCACACAGTCCATTAATCTTTTTTTTGGTCGTCCTCTTCCAACATATCAATTTTATATCATCATAATCATCAGCTCGTATAACGTCCACCGCTGAATATGGGCCTCCTCCCGAGGGAGGGTATTTGCACCACGCTTGGCAGGCGGGTTGGTGACCGCAGTATTATGTTGTACCACACAAGGAAACGCTGCTACCCGTTCCTTTATATACGATTATTATAGATGATGGTATAATAATCGGTACCCACGCTTAACGTGCTTTCCGAGGCACGGAGGGTAGTCCCTCAACCAACCAGACCCGGAAAGAAATCTTAGAAATGACACAAAGATTTCATGTCCGGTGTGGGGATCGAACCCACGACCTCCGAGATTCAAGGCGAGTCAAATACCGCTACGCTACGGAGGTTGTCATTTTATATACTTCCAGTAAATTAAAAAATATATATAATGCCTGTATGCAAATGTTTTCAATAATACTTACGTAGGTTCCTTGGTTGACTACATAATAGAGAAAAAAAACGTCAATAATAATTATGACATCGTCTTTATACGTAACATCTATTTATGGCAACATAATAATATAATCTAAACTAAAACACCTAATTGCTCTTGCTAAGAAGTAATTAGGTGTTTCAAAAGACATTGGTTCGGTACTTCTTCTTCGATGCGTACGATTTATTTCTTTGACATTTAGTCGGATTCCATGAGATAAATAAAAATACCAAAATAAAATGTAGTGAGGTCGAATTACTTTCTCTTGTTTCTGGTTAATTTTGTATTTTTGTAAATTAATATGTTTTTAGTTTATAACTTCCTATTTTATTGTTATATGTATGTTTTGTACTCAGATGTGCAATGTGTAACTTCTTTAATTTAAATGGTAACTTTTTTTTTTGTTAATGGTGGTAATCACCAAAAAAAGTGTAGTGGTTTTGACTGAAAATTCATACCTACTGATATCTACACCATGAGCTTTACTGAATTACATACTACAGGGATTACATAATATTTATAGGTAATTGAATGTGATATTCAATTACCTACAAATATTATGTCGATATAGTATCTTGGGGTAAATGCGAGATGGGGGTAAAACTGTGTTGTTAACATGATTATGGCAACCTCCGCAGCGTAGCGGTTTGGCTTGCTTTAAATCTCGAGGTCGTGGGTTCTATCCCCACTCCGGACAGGAAATCTTTGTGTAATTGTAAGATATCTTTCCGGGTCTGGTTGGTTGAGGGACTACCCTCCGTGCCTCGGAAAGCACGTTAAGCCGTTGTTGCCGATTATTATAACATAATCTATAATAATCGTATATCAAGGAACGGGCAGCAGCGTGGCACAACATAATACTGTGGTCACCAACCCGTCTGCCAAGCGTGGTGACTATGGCAAATACCCTCCCTCGGGAGGAGGCCCATGTTCAGCAGTGGACGTTACACGGACTGATCATGAAACTTAAGTTACCTTTTATTAACTGTTTTCTTGTTTAAATTACAAAAGTTTAATCTAATATCGATAGAATTTTATGAAGATTTTGTGTGTAGATAGAATTACCTACATCACGGATTTACCTTTAGACGCCCTTTATTTTTAGGTAATAGGTATCTATTAATCTTGATAATAATAAATTTATATTTAATTAACTTTACACACAAAGCAAATTTATTGATTGATTACTGGCTACTCTATAAGGATTCCATAATTTTGGGCTAATTCTTTCCCTCTAAAGTCATTCTATTAAAAACTTGTGATGAATGACACATACAAGATCGGTTAACAACTAACGAGGCTTGCGACACAAATCACCATTAGAGTGAGCGACGGACTGCGAGCACGTGAGATATGGACGCACCCTCATTTACTGAATGGTTCATATTTTGACAATATTGAACGCTTTTAGGAAATTTTGTAGTAATATTTTCTTTGGTATTTTGATTGTATAACTTTTTTTGAGCCAAATTCGGATGGTTACTATGCTATAGCAATTTATACATAATAATATATATTTTTACTCTAAAACTAGGTTCCCGCGTATTTACCGCTCCCGCGGGAGTTCATAATAACATATCATAATCCTGAAACGTAGCTTTCGCTAACGTTGAGAGTGAAATGTTTTTTGAAATCGATCCAGTGGTTTTGGAGCAAACGAAACGAATGAATACAAAACGAAACAGACAAAAAATCAAATCTTTGCTCTTGATAGATTTGTTCAATTTAGACTCATATTATACAGATCATTATTTTTTTGTCGTTGCTAGCTCTCAGCTAGCTCTTTTATTATTAGAAGTGCAATCGATCAGTGTATACCTATATTTTTTAAATAGCAATAAAAAATACAGATTAAATAACTACGTATCTGAGTTACAGGCGCCGCTTTGTATAATCTTGATTATCTTATATCGAAGGTACTAGATCTAAATGAATTGATGAAATGAATATAACATTAGTTGTTTATACCTACAGTCGGCAAAATACCGTCGGCATAATGATATACATCCCATTCTTAGAATTCGGTTATTGAATACCCAAAAAAATATCAAAAATCGATTTAGAAACCTACATAGTCTCGTATCTGCGTATGTACGTTGCGTAAGATGGCATGACGTGTTGCCAGGAACCCGAAGCCAATGGGCAGCCTCACGGCGCCCAGAATAGATATTGGCACCACTCAATCAGCAATCACAACACCTCGGCGAAAATTCAATGACGCTGCTCGATACTCGATACGAACGAATGAAAAATTGAAATCGATTTGGTTGGCAGCAGTTTGATGTTATGTGTTATACTTTCCGTTGCAGCCAATAAAACCCATTTAGATTGCTTATTTAACTTCTATGCATTAAATTGTAGACAAGACAAGCCTACATTTATTACATTAGGCATCAATAACGGTGCTTTCAAACAAATACAATTTGTACTAACTTCAAAAATCTGAGAATGTATCTAATCTAAATTATCTCTCTAAATATCTCTATCTTAATTACGTTAACCACAGTTAACGTGGTTAACGTATTAGGACGTTAAGATATTTACGTAATTCCACGTTATTTTCCAATATTACGTGGAAAATTTACTCAATAAGAAAACTGAGTAACTAACCATCATTTTCCTTCGAAGTTGGCTATTGCGTTGCATTTTTTCTTGTTTATGCCTAAAACCTTTTTGTCGTTGTGTGCATACCGAGATTATAAAGTATAGCTGCATAAAAATCCAAGAGATACAGTTTAACTAAATATCTAACCAATTAAAGATAAACATTGACATTATCAAACGTTATATTAGCTCTCTAAGAATAGAGGCAGTCGGATTAACGTGCAACAACAGTCAATCAGCAGTCACAACACCTAGCTTACACAATTCTCTTCCTAGAAAACATCTGGCATACGTAAACTTATTTTATAATAAGCGTGGTGTTATATTGGTAGCATTGGATTCGACTTTATGACAAGGAGTTAAGGATTACCAGCATTACAGTGATAAAACTATAGAGAGTAGAATACGCGAATCTATCAGCCTGTATCCTGATGTTTGGGAGTTTGATATAATGTGTCGTAACAGTGGTAAAGTTAGCGTAGAACAATATCCGCGATACTGGGTGGTCTTTCCTTTAACCTTTGGTATCTTTATTGAATTATTATTTCGTCTCACTACATCCAATGTTTTGATTGTCATATCTGAGGTAGAGATTGTTAAGTAGATGATCATAATTTATTGTAGGCGCGCGGTTTCACCCGCGTAGCTCCCGTGCCCGTGAGAACTTCGTAATAAAATATAGCCTACAGCCTTCCTCGATAAATGGACTATCCAACACTGAAAGATTTTTTGAAATCGGACCAGTGGTTCCTGAGATTAGCGCGTTCAAATAAACTCTGCAGCTTTATAATATTAGTATAGATTTGTGTGCGTACTATCTTTTTATCTTAGTTCCTATTGTATTATTAGAAATAAAATATGTAAATTTCAGATTAAAAAAAATCAGTTAGTTATAACATACATAATACAAACTATAAAAGCCAACAATAAAAATATAATATGCTTTATTTTTACGCTTATGTGCCTTCTCCTCAGAAGTGATAAATGAAAACTAACTTCTATTAGATTGATGCTGTAGGCTTCACTGTTCGAATATTTTCATTGATTACAATTATCTCGCCAAAATATAATTAAGTTCTAATGTTTGTTCCCATTACAATAGGCAACATCTTAAGTCTATAAATTGCAACCCGTTTCCGGAGTTCCACTCTTTACTCTAAAATTCCTATTTATTTTATCTGCGTAACCAGCGCTCTTTATTCAAAGAATGTGGGAGTGACGTGTGTCGATTGGCTTGTTAATGAGGATCGCGAGAAATGTTGACAACAGCCACTTGATCAAAGAGTTTGCTCACTTGCTTGCTAATTCGTTACCACTTCCTCTGGTATTGTCTATTTGTAAGCAAATCCGATTTCAACCCCGACACGCAATGATTCACTCGAACGTTCTGTGAGTCTCTTTGGTTTGAATAAATAATCTTGTCAGATTTGTTTATCAGCTCATGAAATTTTCGTTTTATATGAGCATTGTATTGAATAATGTTTGAAACCAGGTTGAAACAATCATTGGAAGTTCTAGATATTCAATTGAGATTATCTTCTCTACGATTGCATAAAAGAACCCATATATATTACGTATAAGTAATTGTTATGCAATTAAGACTGCTCAAGTGTATCAGTAAAAAAAGGAAATTGAATCTAAACAATATTCAACAACTAATAAATTATCATTTGCTACAAAAGCATCAAACCCTTTGTACTCATGTATACTTTGATAAATAAAAGTAACCGATCCATCTACAGTGTTGATAGTGTAAATATAACAACGGATAAAGTGTTATGACAGCCGAATTACAGGATACAGCCCTTTTTCAAACATTTTAAGAGTATTTTTGTACAAACGTATAGTAACGAAGTGGAATCTATTAACGGTGAGGTAGAAAAAACTCCGTATCTACTACATACATATATATCTGGGGAGAAAAAAAGAAGTGACAAAATTTCCGTGGTATGAATGATTACTTACCATTAGCCTATGTACAATTTTGGACCACTTCCAAAGAAAACTATTTTGTCGTTATCACCATGCTTGGAATTTTAAACGCAGTATCATTTTTGAATGTTACAATACGGTACAAATAGCTTAATATACTTTCCCATGCAACCCTCCTTCAATATATAAATGGATATAAATATTTGATTTAACATAAAATAAATATTTATGTTTTAAAAAATTGAGGACATAATAAAGGGACAGTCATCATATCGCAGTGATAATATCCTGTATGTTTGGTATGAGCGGCAATTTGTAGCAGGTCGGAGTCACGTAAATCAAACGCGTCTGAATATGGTGCGGTGAACACGTGGTGGTGACCGAGTAGGGTTGCTGCGGTGAATTGTGTAATGTCATTGTGATCATGGTCATGTAAATGCTGATACATCTTTATGTATCAGCAATTGTTCATTATTGTCATCTTTATGACAATAATGAATAAATTAGCGAAGATATAATATGATATATTAATATATTTAAGTTCAAAAAATTTTACGTTGGAAAAAAGAACAACGTTTTCGTTAATATTCGCTTTCGTAAAAGTTTTCTTATCGGATTCGATAAAGGTATCCTATGTCATTCTTATCTTGAACTTTGTCTATATATATATTTTTTTTTTTCAATAAGTGACAGTGTTTTAACTAATATAAGCTTCCATTACTATTACTTTCATATTCATAATACATCTAGCCTTGCCTGTAGACTTCTGCTTTTACCCTGTCTGTAGCAATACCTATAGTATTACTTGACAAAACTTAACGTTCTAATAGTTAAAGAAAATAAAACCGGCTTAATTCTTTTTGAGATTGTTCAATATAATCAAATCTTCCAACTTTATAATATTAAGTTCTGTTAAATCCATTGCATATACTGCAGCTGTGGCAACCCTGCAGGATGCAACCGGAGCGCTTGCGCACCTAAGATTTATAGCACTCAATCAATGCGGATTTATTGCTGGGGAAAAGAGACGATCTCGCCTTTTGTTGTCCCCTATATATAGCATGATGTAATTAGTTTTATACTTTACCTTAATTATATGCGGACGATTGCTCGAGTGTGATGTAATTGTTACGTTATAGGTTTTATAATTATAATTGATGTTGTTATATGTAAAAGGAAGTTGAATAGTATTGTAGCTATTTATGTTGGTAGCATATTTGTTAAAAATCATTTTGTTAATGCATGGAAATTCAAATGAATTCCTCTGATATTTTTTATTTAGCAATCGAAAGATCAGCTTTAAGAAATTAGAACATTGTGAATTAAAACTATAAGATATGGAATATTTTGTTAATATATATATTGTTTCAAGCTTACAAACTTAATCTAGATAGACAAGTTAAGTAATATGCCTAAATACATTATAATTTTGATATCTGAAATTAATGCAAACATGCATTTTGGTGCATGAAATGCAGCTATTAAATAGTTTTAAACTAACTTATTAAATACTAACTATTCTTAATATAAAGGTATTTCATTAAATACTACACTACATATTGTCTTTGAAATTATGCACTATCGTTTTTTTATTTTATTGGCGTTTTTAAATTGTATCTTTAACAAACAGGTAATACAAACAAAATATTTAATTAGTTCGTTGTCGTTTTTTGGTAAAACTATTTTTGGCACATTTAAACATTGTCTCGTTATTGTCCTTTCCAAAAATTCAGCATCATAATATCATTTTAAAGCCAAAAAACTAATAATACCTAAAAATAGGGTTTCTGATTATCCTTGTAAAATAAAGATTAACTGTTGGTAATAAAACTCTTTTTTGTTCAGTTGACTTACAACTCATTGCTCTTAGTAATAAATGTTGATCACAAACGCAAAGTATCATAGTTTGAATACGTAGCAGAATTAACGCGCCTATCTCTTGTAGTTGGCAAGTGCATCAAATATTACAGCAACTGGAGTGGAACGGATGCGACTGGCTGTCCATACCATCAATATTTATTGTCGAACACATCCATCGACCTATATTGGTTCCGATTTGTCTAATAATACTGTCTATGAATGGATGGATGGTATTTGCCAGTGGACAAAATCCTTTTAGGTTTTATCACCGATTTCAAGAATGTGTTTGATTTCATTATTTTCATAAATCATTTATTCGTTTGTAAACATGGGTAATGATTACAAAGATGCTTTATTTTTATAATAGGGCTCCATGTTCTACCTCCACATGGGCATGCAAATCGTATTATAAGTAACATAAAAAAGTAAATGATAAACAATTTCAAATAACAGAAAAAAATAATTAATAATGCACAAATGTCATATTAGAAAAATATCCAAAAAATCAAAAATATATGTCAAATATATAGATTACTAGCATGTCAATCAGTCAGAGATTCGTCAGTAAAGAAGTCGTCAACAGAATATAACATTTTTCAATTAACATTTTGTTATTTTGAATTTGAGTGTAGTAATATTTTCAATAATATTAGTACCAAAAAATCTTTTATGTATTAATGTGGTTTTACATTATACTTGACTTAATTGATTAACATATCAGTATGTTAATCAATTAAGTCAAGTATAATGCGTATTGGATTTTTATCTTTTTATTTTCTTTTATATACTAAAATTTACGAACGTAAAATTCAACTTCATATTTTATAAAAGGATACAATTAAGAGAAACGGCAAAATAATATTAGCTAATGATGAAAATAACATCAATGAATTAAACTTCATCAATTTAACCAAATCATATTCAGTACATTCACATCACTATAACTTTATAGGTAGTTATAGTGATGTGACTGTACTGAATATGATTTGGTTAAATTGATGAAGTTTAATTCATTGATGTTATTTTCATCATTAGCTAATATTATTTTGCCGTTTCTCTTAATTGTATCCTTTTATAAAATATGAAGTAACGTACGAGTTAATAATATAAGTTTTCCGTTCTGTGTTGCTTCAATTTATTCTAAACTAGCGACCCGCCTCGCTTTTATAATAGGGCTCCATGTTCTACCTCCACATGGGCATGCAAATCGTATTATAAGTAACATAAAAAAGTAAATGATAAACAATTTCAAATAACAGAAAAAAATAATTAATAATGCACAAATGTCATATTAGAAAAATATCCAAAAAATCAAAAATATATGTCAAATATATAGATTACTAGCATGTCAATCAGTCAGAGATTCGTCAGTAAAGAAGTCGTCAACAGAATATAACATTTTTCAATTAACATTTTGTTATTTTGAATTTGAGTGTAGTAATATTTTCAATAATATTAGTACCAAAAAATCTTTTATGTATTAATGTGGTTTTACATTATACTTGACTTAATTGATTAACATATCAGTATGTTAATCAATTAAGTCAAGTATAATGCGTATTGGATTTTTATCTTTTTATTTTCTTTTATATACTAAAATTTACGAACGTAAAATTCAACTTCATATTTTATAAAAGGATACAATTAAGAGAAACGGCAAAATAATATTAGCTAATGATGAAAATAACATCAATGAATTAAACTTCATCAATTTAACCAAATCATATTCAGTACAGTCACATCACTATAACTTTATAGGTAGTTATAGTGATGTGACTGTACTGAATATGATTTGGTTAAATTGATGAAGTTTAATTCATTGATGTTATTTTCATCATTAGCTAATATTATTTTGCCGTTTCTCTTAATTGTATCCTTTTATAAAATATGAAGTAACGTACGAGTTAATAATATAAGTTTTCCGTTCTGTGTTGCTTCAATTTATTCTAAACTAGCGACCCGCCTCGCTTTTGCATGGGTGCAATACTAACTGTTGTACTATATATAAATCTTCCGCTTTATCTATGCAAAAAACCTAGTAGTTTTAAAGATCTAATCATACATAGGGACAGACAGCGAGAACCCACTTTGTTTTATGCTATGTAATGATAAAAAAATACATTTTATAGAAACCTGATACATTATCATCATGTTACATCAGTTTGTGAACTCTCAAGTTTTTTTTTAAATTCCTTTCTTAAATATATTGATGTAATATTCTAAAAAAAAAATGGTTTCACATATATAGAAATAATGAAAAAATATACAATTCTAATATTATTAATTCCTCAACAAGTATCATCTTATAAGCTTATGAAGCAATATGAGTATAGTTGACGTTGCATTTTTTTGTATGCATTAAATTGATTGTGAACAATTAACATTGCCGTGATCAAATTAAGTCAATTTAGTATAACATGAATCACTACAATAATAGTACGTGCATACAATATAAATATATCACGTTTGCTCACTAAAATATAACGAGGATCTTTGTCGTTTCAGTGTAAGTTTAGTTTTCATCACCCGGCTTATTTATAATCCCCATTTTGACATTAAGCGATGAAATTATTGCGGTCGTTTTGGACGTTTCGAGTTTTCCCGCCATTGTATCAATTAGTTGAGTGAGATGTCCGCCGCCGGGTGGACGTTTACCGTTTTTATGGGATTGTTGTTTTTTTTTTAAGTTAGTGTTGTGCTTGTGGTGTGACTGGAAAAGACAGTTTGGGGATTTCAAGATTTTCTTCTTTAACTTTGTTTAAGGTGTGTTTCTTTTGGGATGGACATGCGTATTTAGCTACAAGGTGTTTGCTGTTTCATTCAAAGGCGTATTACGTGAAACGTTTGACTGCGATAACTTTACAGATTTATTTGTAGAACGTCGCGTTGGAATTAGAAGCTTTGTCAACTATAGCAACAATCGATTTATTTATGTTGTAGGTTACTATAATAATGTTAAAAAAATTGCGTTGCTATGATAACGCGACATTTTTTGACGTTTTGCGACTAATCTGCAAAATTATCGCATCTGTCGCATTTTTATGTAATTGACCTGCGCACATAAAGGCGAGCAGGCCCTAATTAAATGCTTTATAAACAACAATTAAGTTATGGTTTGGATTATTGAAGTATGAGAAGTACAAAGTTAACATGCTATTGCAATTAAATGTGCTTGTAAAATTTGAGTGGTCTGTTATTGTATTAATAATCCAATTTATAGGCGTTGCATTACATCAAAGTATCATTTTATTGTGATTATTCATTGAGAATTGTAGCTTGTAACATTATATTATTAAAGCTTGTAGTTAATATTAGATTCATCCTTGATATCCAATAACCTCCGTGAAGAAGCGGTATGAGTCTTGTTTTAAGTCTTGGATGTCGTGGGTTCGATCCTCTCGCCGAATCAGAAATCTTTGTGTGAACTCTAATGTTTCTTTCACCCGCGAATGCGACGCATACCCCTTCGCCTTCCCTACCCTTAGTTTGCAAAGAAACTTTCGATGCCCTCTTAGACCCGAATTCCGAGAGGCCCGCTGTAAACTGAACTGTTAAGTAGGGCGACAGTTGCACAAAACTTCCCTAAAATACAAAAAGTCGAAATCCCTCAATCTCATCGCCAGAGACCGCCCTGAGCCAAGGTCCAAGTCCCACAGGGGACGGCCTCTTGCGCAGGTTGCTTAGTTTGTAGTGTTTAAACTATTTATCTAGGCTGGAGCTCTCCTTGCCTTTATGCCCGGTGAAGTAGAAAAGCCTCAGGGCTAACTACTGTTTGTTTCCGGGTCTGGTTTCGAGAAAGCACGTTAAGCAGTTGGTCCCGATTGTTATCATATCATCTATAACAAGAGTATACCAGGACATTGACATCAGCGTTTCTTTTTGTGTTACAACATAATACTGTGGTCATAGTTACTTTACCACATAAACTGACGTGACTGCACCGGTGGCTCAGTGGTTACGGAAGTTGCTTCTGAGACCTGGTGTTCTGGGTTCGATTCCCACCCGGGACAATTATTTGTGTGAACCACAAATAGTTGTTCTGAGTCTGGGTGTTCTTTGTGTCCGTGAAATGAATGTTTGTAAAGTCCCCCGCGACACAGGGATTTATTTCCCTAGTGCGGGAGTTGTCTTTTAAAAAAAAAGAAAAAAAAAAGTTTCTTTTTTAAATTATGTTTGATGCGTCCTCTTTGTTTATTTTTCCCATTACAGTTCTGGGCGTAGAATCTCTAAGAAGTATTAGCAGCATACTAAGAGGAATCCTATTTTAACCGTTATAATTAATTTTCGATCTTCGAATTAATTGCATGAAATTATATAGGAAAATAAAGACAATTTTGGTCAAGCTTATTGAGCGAATACAAAAGTTTTAATAATATATAGAATTAATAGAATATAAATAATATTAAACACAAAGATGAGATGAAGATAAAGATGCACTATGTTACTGTAGCGACGGCAGCGACATTGCGAGGGCATCCTTACTATTATACTCTGTCTGTCTGTCTGTCTGTTACGCAATCACGCCTTAACTACTGAAGCGATTTAAATGAAATTTGGTACAGATATAGTCTAGAGCCTGAGAAAGAACATAGGCTATATTTTATTATGAATTTCCCACGGGAACGGGAGTTACGCGGGTGAAACCGCGCGCGGGAAGCTAGTAATTGAATAAAACTTTATTTGAACGGCATTATTCATAAATAAATATGTTAGGATGTTCTTAACATTTCCTTATTATTATATCTAGCCTTTGACACTCACAACATTGCGGGTTTCTATTAGTAAAATAGTTTTTAAAATCAGTTAATAAATCCCCAAATTACCTTTTACAACCTCACAAACTTCACCTATTTCTATACTAATATATTAAGCTGAAGAGTGTTTGTTTGTTTGCTTGAACGCGCTAATCTCAAGAATTACTGGTTCGATATGAAAAATTCTTTCAGTGTTAGATAGAGCATTTATCGAGGAAGGCTATAAGCTGTATTAAATTATGAAGTTCATACGGGAACGGGAGTTACGCGGGTGAAATCGTGCGCGGAAAGCTAGTAATATTATAAAGATAAAGTTTTCAGTTTTGAAAACTTTTTTACTTATAGACATTGACATTATTTGTGACGACGTATGTAGGTATAAGACGTTACCACACGTGTGCCGTGTGGTTTCCGGCTTAGAATAGACCACCCCATGTCTTCCCATGGGTGTCATAAAAGGCGACTAAGGGACATATGGCTGATGGATGGGCAGCAGCATCTATTAGCTCAAGGTTTACATCTTACTGCGATCACCAATCCGTCTGCCAAGCGTGGTGATTATGGCAATATCCCTCTACGATCCTGGCATGCCAAGGTCTGTTAAGAGGAGGCCCATGTTCAGCAGTGGACGTAAACTGGTTGTTGATGATGTATAAGACGTTATTATGTTGTACTTATATCTGTATTGCATAGTATTAGGAACAACAAATTAAGACGTTTAATAAGTAGGTTTTTGTGATGATAATTTAAAGTTGTTCTATGATTTGTTGCAGGCTTGGTGTCGACGAGTGGGTGTCCGCGCGGAGGGTTTGCTTTGTCACAGTCACTGGTGGAACGACTCGGTCGAGACCATGAGCAGCTGCCGCCAGTGCTGCCAACTTTACACCATCCCATCAGAGAGGTTGGTATCCCAGTTTCACTTGGCTGTTAGATTTCTTTAATTGTATAAGCACATAGTATTAAACTCTCATCATCCTATGAGTTTGTTGTCGTCTTCATCTCTCTCATCGATCTCCAGTGGGAACGATTGCTACCGGCTGTATCCACTGGCTCCTTGCAACCTTCTCACACAATCCATCTATCTTTTCTTTGATCTCCTTCATCTTCTCCATCTTTCATCATCTTCTGTTTCATCTTCTTCTCTTCTATTGTTGTTTTCTACATTCATTTTAATTTATCTTTTAGTCACATGCGATTCATACCTCCTCTTTATACATAATATTCTTCTGACAGATGGAAATGTAATAATGTATGATTGTTGACAGAGTTCAGTATGTGCGCGCAGCACGTATTCGCCGCTGCAGGCTCTCAGCGAGAGTACCTGTCGGGACCCTGGCGTGCAGTCCGTGCCGCCACCACAGCCCCCACCAAGGGTACAGGTATGAATAGTATTGAATAGCCTTGATAGTCTTCCTTATCTTCAACAACCCGTTAATGTTCACATCTGAACATGGGCTACTCTTTATAGACCAAGTCTAGCAAGGGTCGTTGATAGATATTGCCGTATTCACCGCGTTTGGTAGGCGGGTTGGTGATCGTAGTACAATCAAAGCCGAATTTAAGGGAGGGCATCCAGGGCAACTGCCCGGGGCCTCCACAATAGAGGGGCCCCCACAAAAGAGATTTAAAATCTTTCAAATTCTGACTAGTAAACCCTACACCTTTTTGCCCCGGGGTCTCCAGACTTCTAAATCCGGCCCTGAGTACAATTATAAGTTAACTTGAGCTGACAGTTGATCCATCCATCAGGTGTTTGTCGTTTCGTCGCTTATTATGACATTCATAGCCAATTTTTATAAAATAGGCTAATTATTTAATTAGCCGGACGGATGTGATTAAATAATTGGTAGTTTTGTTATGTAACAAAACTACCAATTATTTAGTCACATCCGTTTCGATATCGTCGCATATGGTGAATAAATTATTTACTGTTAAACAAAAGTTGAACTTGAAACAATGAAACGGACAGACCAAATTGTGGCTTAGTTGTAGAGTTTGTAGAGGTAAGAAGAGTTTAGAAGCTTGGCTCTTCATGAGTTTTTAACATGGTCACGTCTGGACAATATTTTACATGAAAATGTTTTGACGTGATATAATATAGCGCAGATAAAATTCAAGGATGTAGCTTAATATTCGTCTTTCTTAATTCTCAGAGACAATTTTTTTTTTCTAAATGTAGGCTTCCGTTTGACCATAATGTCGCTTGATGGTAGGCGATGATAAGGCCTAAGATGATACACGCTTGCCTAGAATGTTCACTTTAGTCTTAAAGATGTCCAAATTAGTCCAAGTTTTTCCGGAGCGCTAGTTCCGGAAAAACTGACCCCGCCAGAGAATTCCACTCCTTAGCCGTCCGCATTATGAAAGAAGAAGCATATCGAAGGAATTGAAGGAATGTCTAAAATATTCATAGCTAAGAAGATTATCTACGCAGTGGCAAATAAAACTATGACATGACCTTGAAATGTCGTAGTACTTTTGTATGTATTCTGTATATTCTTTTACCAGGCATCGAATCAGAATGTCACTCTCCACCCAGCGGTGGCGCGATGCTCTGCTACCCTGGAGCTTGCAGCCCTCTGGCGGAGCTTCCACGAGCTTGGCACAGAGATGATCGTGACGAAGGCAGGCCGTCGCATGTTCCCTGCTTTACAAGCGAGACTGGGAGGATTGTTGCCTAATGCAGATTATTTACTACTGGTGGACTTTGTGCCGTTGGATGACAAGAGATATCGATATGCTTTTCATAGGTACGTAACCAAATTGACCAAATATATCTACAATTTTTTTTCACATCGTGACTTATCAGCGCGGTCGCAGTCTATAGGCCTAGCATATATTATTACATCAATAAGTATGCTTAACAAACAGTCGTATCACAATCTAAAAAGTAGGTACGAATCTACTGCTATACAAGAAGTTTTTATTTAAATAACTAAACGTTAGTACGAACAATGAGCTTCGACTAGGAGTCTCGAGGAGAGGACCTTACCTACAGAATACCACAACCAAATATAATTATTGATTAACATTATGTTTCTGTGTATGAAGAAGATCGCCAGAGCTGACAATGGAAAGGGATATAAAGCTGGCAGGATAAGGGTGGATAGTAGTGGCTTTACACATCTACGGTACTAGTTCTAGCTTTCCTTGTATTTGGACCCCACTTAACATCAGGTGAATGTCACTTGCATTGCCAGGAATACATAAAAAAGCCTTTATTGGATTTTGTTTATTTACTATGTTATTTAAAACTTAGTATCTATCTATCTAGATCATTTTAAAGTAAATAATGCCTGTATCCAGAAGTATATAATATGAAGACTCTGCGCTGTTTTAACATTAAGACGCATTATTCACCAGTTCAAGTTGGGTGGTGGCGGGGAAGGCAGACCCAGTCTCACCGCCGCGGATCCACGTCCACCCTGACTCTCCGGCGTTAGGATCCAATTGGATGCGACAGCTCGTCTCCTTTGACAAACTAAAGCTCACTAATAATCAACTGGATGATAATGGACACGTAAGTTATTTTTTTGTTTGCGTATTTTATTCTGAAGCGTATTATATCTTCTTCTAAATTATCAAAAAGTAATATACCAAGATCTATGTATTTATTTCTTATATTTTTATATATGAAACAAAAATTCGAATGTGGATATAATAATTTCCACGAGAGCACGTAAATGCTTCTGAAAATAGTTTCATTTCAATTTTAGTTTATCAGAATTAGAAGTTTGCAGAATTAAAAGTTAGTACCAATTTTAGTCCAAAAGCTAAAACGGATATACCAACATAAGTTTTAGCTTTTTGACTTAAATGATTTAATAAGAGTTATATAAATCTTACTAGAAACGAGCTTAAGTTTTCTAAAGTCCGAAAATTACACACATTATACTACTCCCGCTATTATTGTCAACATTTAATAAAATATATGATGGGATCTTGTTCATTAAATTCTTGCTCACAAACTCTCCTAATTATAAAAATTATATACACAGATAATCCTAAATTCAATGCATCGCTACCAGCCCCGACTCCACGTGGTATACCTCCCGGGCGAGGGTCAAAGCACGGCCGGCACCGTGCCTTACCGGACCTTCGTATTTCCAGAGACCGGGTTCACGGCTGTGACTGCCTACCAAAACCATAGAGTAAGTAGATTATGTAAAATATTTTTTTTAGTTTACGAAGAGTGTATGTTCTACTTGGCTTTACATTCTTTCATACTTACTTAAATAAAAAAAATATTGGTTTAAACTTGAAAAAAAAACTTACCCATTTATTCACGTAGGAATGCTAGGTACTGCTTTGTTGAATAAGTCATGATTTGGGTTTGCTGTAAATAAAATCTTGATTGACATTAGGTATTTCATAATAATATGTTAGTAGTTGCAATAATCTTGTTTTAGTATAATTTTGATTGTGACTTTTCTTCCAGATAACACAGTTAAAAATAGCAAGCAATCCGTTTGCAAAAGGATTCCGAGATTGCGATCCTGATGATTGGTAAGTTTCTGACACATTTTTTTTTTGGGCCAACTTTTGTTTTTAGCCACGAGGCTTTTAATACTTTACAGGACATAATGTAGTAACTTCAGTTTGATGTTTAAATTGTAGTAATATTGCGATTTAATTTCGCCTATTTCTAAACAGGTTTAACGAAGTGATAGACTATTTGCATAATATAAGTAGGTAGGTACAATACCTGCAATAATCGTAATAAAAATTGCTCAAAGGACCGAAATCGGCTAAACTCCTTCAATCAACTAATCTGAATGAAATAAATAACATAATCATTTCTAAAGAAAAGGAAGGAAGACGGCAAACAAAAATAATTAGAACCACACAAAATGGGTCATAACAGGATCTTTTAAATTTAAGGAGACTTTAACGATCGGTTAAACCGTAACCACATTTCTCCAGTCAGTAAACTAACGGCTATGAATCAATTTATTTACAAAGTTTACATGTTTCGTTTCGGACTTTCAACAGCCGGTGACAATTTACTTTTACGACCTGCCCATAGACTAAAGAGTTACGCGACAGTTATGGCAGCCACGACTCATTTCCCGTTCCCGCCAAAACGAAAAAACGTTCTAAATATAAAATTTATCGTTTTAGTGTTTCCAGTAAATTAGTTTGATGTGCGCAATGATGGAAAGATATAAGTAATTGGAAAGTTTTGGTTCATATTTTTTTTAAGACAAAGGTATAATTTAAATGTAGGTACTTGATTAATTTTACACATACATACGTTATAGTGCATGTTGCACGTATATTTTTGTGTGATAAATATTAAGCCTGGTATGGCGGACCATAATAAACTACTAAACTTATTTAAACGCAACTTCAAACAATAATGAGTCATAATTGTATTAGGTAGGTAATTACTAAAAAAAATATGTACATATAATAAATTTTGTATTATTTGTGTCTCATTCGTTACTTAAAAATATATATAAAAAAATAAACATGATGTTATGATTTTATTTATGTTTTTTTTTTTTTTAATTTAAGTTCATTACAACATAGGTATTAATAATCAACAAAGTTCAACGTACAATTATATTTTGAATTTTGAAGCTACGTTTTAAAAACTTAAAGAAAACCATTTAATTCTACAAACTCTAGGTAGTTTACAAAATACCTAATGACTGAATAAAGTTGTAGTAGGTACTAATCTATATAAAACTCTTGCGCACCTGTGTAATGTCTATGGTAAGGGGCGGGCACGTTCAAAGATTAACGATTTTGTAAACATCTTACAATATACATTTACATAGCACGCTCTTTTGTAAAATGCATTTTAAATTTCAGTGTACAGACGAAAACAGAAGCTTCAAGCATGAAACTCCACTATATATGCAACATGTGTATAGTGGAAATACTCCTTATTCCTAAAATAAAAATGTGTAGCTAATACAAGATAGTTAAATAACTGAGGAGTAAATTTAAATAATGATAATGAATGTGACAGATTTTGTATGGAAGTTCTGTCATATTATAATTATTCTTCTGATATTTTTTTACTAAAGATTTAATTTAATTCTATATATGTTACGGCTAATAGCCGAAGTGCTAATAGCCGGCTACAACTAGGTGCAGCCGACCAAATGCGGTCAAACTTAGAGCAACCTCAATAAGTCCCTGTTCAACTCCATTGGTTTAGGTTTAGGTTTTTTTTAACCACCCCTACACCTTTTTCTGCCGTGCATAGGTATTGTTTAATTTAATTAAAACCTAGTTCTAACCGAAGATAGGTAGGATACATCTAAGTTTAACCGCATGTGGTCGGCTGCACCTAGTTGTAGGCGGCTAAAATTAGGTGTAGCCGCACTTCGGCTATTAGCCGTAACATATACTCAAAAGTAGTATCAAAAAAAATATTACATTTGATTACGTTTAGGTAGGTATTACACAAATTATAAATGTATTGGGAAGGAGAAGAGAGATTAAGGAGAAAATATTATATGTAGATACTAATATATTAATAGGATAGGTTTGATAAAAAGGTAAATTAACTCGTGCCGTCTGGATTCCGGCTCAGAATAGACCACCCCAAGTCTTCCTACGGCTGATGGATTGGCAGCTGCGTCTATAAGCTCAAGGCCAACCGACAACATAATTACCAACGTCCTGAAATCACCAATCCACCTGCCAAGCGTGGTGGTATGGCAATATCCTTCAACGATCCTGGATTGTCAAGGTCTGTTAAGAGGAGGCCAAAATTCAGCAGTGGACGCAAAGTAGCTGTTTAAAAGTCATGTCACTTAAATCGTTTATACTTCTTAAAAACTTTAATTCAATGAATGATACCAATCAACACAAGTCTTTAGTCTCAAAACCAATGTTTACATAAAAAAGTGAACTATAAAAGTCCAAAGTAAACTCCACTCCGTAACTGTACAATTTGTAAACATTATGCGTAGTTTGTTTACAAATTGGTTACTGCCGTTCTGGCCGCTGCATTGGCTACTAATTTGTAATAAATCTTGTTTACTCCAGCCGTTTTTCTTATGTGTCTACTGCAAACGATTTATAAACCGTTTTATTGGCAATTGACTTGTAACAGCCAATCGCAAGAGTGGATACTCGCTTTGTTTGTACACGTTATAAGATATAGCTGTTTGAGACGCGAATCGTGAAATTGTAAATGGTATGAGATTAATGTATTAAATTTAATATTTTATAGTAAGATACTAAGATTAGGTGTAAAGTGTCTGGGTTGGTGCCATATATTTGAATAAATAAAAAAAAAGATTTTTTTTTCTGTTACTACCGATTTGTGTTCATTATAAGTAGGTAGTTACTTTTATCATTTATACTTTTTTGTTCATACCATCGGAACGGTCAGTTGACAGTTATCATATTTTTTTAAACTAATACTGCCAATACATACTAACAACTTCTTTCAACTTATATTTTTTTTAATACTTTTTCCTTTATACCTGAAAATTATCATAATTTTCTTATTCATAACGGTAAATATTCAATACGAGATATGTTGCAATTATATATATACCTTTGTCTTTCAAATAGTTTAATCTTTCTGAGATATTTATTTTATAATCTCATATAAACACATTTTTTTAAAGATGTACTGAATAACCCCAAATAATCGCAAATTTAACGGAAGGGAAGAATAGTATATGAAAAAAAAAATTGTGAGAAAAGCTATTTTTATTCTTTTGTTTTTTTCAAATTTAAATTAACTTTTGTATAAATAAATTAAAATCATGCGTTTCGAAAGGGTATGCAAAAACTAATTTATCAACTTGTCACGAACAGTTAACTAATAAATTATTCTGATTTCTATGAAAATCGTCATATGCACAAACATTCGTAGATAGAACGGGACAAAAAATGTATCATAAACTAGTTTTTTCTCTTTCTGCTTCCTGGTACAATCAATTAATTACTTTTGGGGTAACGTACGATGTCCATTTGTCGTGAGCTGTCAAAATAAAGTATTAACTCGAAGACTGTCATATGACTCCTCCTGGTAGGCGGGATGACTATTATTATTCTGTCATCGTTATCTGTATCATGTGTTTGACATAATCGTTGTGAATTCAAATATCCAGAAGCTAATGATAGCTAATTTATTTGTTAGTGTTTAAATTTCATCTCATAATGTACAATAATCGTTTGATATTATAATATGTTTAGTGTCGATACGAAAGCAGTCATGAGTAGATTAAATTTTTAAAAATGGCGTGTATTGCAATCGACTTTGATTTTGTCTTATGTACGGAACCCATAAAATATCCTTTGCCTATTTTTCTCTAAATTGTTGAATTTTATTTGCCAATTTAAAATTATCTGTTACATTTTTTACTTTTAAATTAAAAATAAAGTAAAATTTTATAATTTATTTGGAAGAATGTGTTAGGTACCTACTTTGTAAAGCTACTTAATTCTCTTGCATTATCGACCGGTCCGCTGTGTTGTTTCAATATTGATCCTATAAAGTTGGTATTTTAATTTTATTTAAATGATATACCTACTGAATATATTATAAAATTATACATCTGGACCCCGATCCTTCATCGGCGAATCCATAATGATAGTTGTAACTATAATAAAAGGTAAAAAAAATAGTCATCGTATCATAAAATAGTGGGCTCATCACTTGACTTGACAAGGTTTTTTTTGATTTACCTAATATTAATGTAGAAGTGTACATTAATAATCTTCGTTTATTTATCATTGCAGTCCGCCTGAACAAAGTCAGCAGCGCAGTAACGCTCGGCGGCGGGAGCCGGGAGTGGCCGAGGTCTGTCCGCAACTGACGCAGCCCTACGCGGCGGAACCCAGCGCTTGCGGCCCGCTCTACCCGACGCACGCGCATCCTGTTCGGTCAGTATAAATAACGCTTTTTCAATAAACTCTCATTTTAATTTGGTTATTTAAGAAACTACCTATTTAAAAAAAAACTTACTAAACTCTTTATTTATGCAAATATTCAGAGTATAATTTTTCTTCCGTAGAAAGAACACACGAATTTTTTTTTGCTCTTCTTAACATATTTTATACTAGATACCCGTTGTTTCCGTTCCCGTCGGCAATAATGAAATATAGCCATTTTACTCCTGGATAACGCAGCGTTCTTATGGTGAAAGGATATTTTAAATTGGTTTAGAAGTTCCGGAGCGGAGCCAATTCAATGCAAACAAATTAACAAACGATCAAATCTGTCTTTATAATATTAGTAAAGAGTTAATCTGTGTTTTTATGAATTAAATATAATTAATTACTTATAAGTGTTCGGAAAAAAAAATCCTTATGAAAATGGGGATCATAAATAAAACTACATAGAGTGAGAAAAATTAATAAATGGAATATTTTTTTTAATTTTTATTCTTGTTTCAGTTACCAACCCCATGCGAGCCACAATAGCGCATACAGTGCGTACTACGCACACAGATAGCTGCGCGTAAGCAAGTGCTGATGTGTACACCTGAAGACAACACTGGCTGTTGATCCATCTCCGAATGTGATGATAGGCTCTGAATCGGTTTACTTGCTGTATTTTATATGTATGTATTATAACTATAAAAACTGTATAATTTCACATTGGACATTATATTACCAAAAAGTACTTTGTTTCACCGTTTGAACCAAAATCCGTAAAATTTTTAATTTGTATCTATTTGGCATTCTTTTATCAGTTAAATCGTGATTTTAATCGTCGCTTATTACAGGCATTTGTAATTGTTTTACTATCGAAAAATAATATTAAAATTTTAATATTGAACGAAGTTGCTCTCAAGGACCACAAGTAAAAACTTTGAACACCTTATTACGAAAATTGCGCGGATGGAGGAGTATCAAATTTCGCTTGTAGTTTATATAAAGAAGGAGTGCAGAATGATACTATTATTTTAAATTATCGAATCGAATCGTTCGAATTTCGATTACTGGGCTATCACTTGTAATGAATAATAAATGTACATGGCATGCTCGAATAAAAAAAATGTATTAATAACAGATCATACGGAATCGGCAGTCGTTGTCAAGACAATGTAAAATTTGAAAAGTGCGGCCTCTGTCTATAACCATAAAAAAAAATGTATAAAAGTCGATTTAAAGGAAATGTGTGAAAGTTTTGTCTAAAATTTCGGTGTAAATTTTTTTGGAGTAAATTTTGATGTTTGTAGATTTTTAGGAGTACAAAATTATGAGTAAGCATTTAGATACATACCTACCTAGATTATATTACTTAACAGAGGTGAATGACAAATTCAAAGGTACTAAGGGCAATCCATCCTATCAAAAGGTAGGAACCTACTTCTCTTACAAGTTGGTGCGGTGTACTTAAACCAAATATATAACAGTAATTGTTACCAAAGAAAAAATATGTAGGTACTTAGTTAAATAAGTCAAATCAAATTTAATTAAATAACTATTATGTAAGAAAAACTATTGGAATAATGTAAGTCATGTATGTGCCATAAAAGTGCCTTATCGTAAATAACATGTTGCGTAAAAAATAAAATGTTTATAAAAAAAAGTTATATTGTTACCAAATGTATTTATTAGATATTGATATACTAAATTAGTTATATTTGATATTCATTTGGCTTTTGATATGAATGTAAATGAATGCAAATATAACTTAAAAAAAAAAAGATGCATAGATTTATGATAGTCAGGTTGGAAAGTGATGGTATGTTTTAAACAATAAGCGGCAATAGCCGCGGCTAGGGCGTTGGACTAGCGATCATGTGGTTGCCCGTTCGATCTCCATTGCATTATCGCCGTGAACCCACTCGTAACATCAATCATTATATACAACAATCATTTTAGCTTAGCACGAGGGGTTATCAATAATACTAGTAGAATGCAAAAACATTTTTAGTGTTAGTTATTTAAAAAAAACAGTTTATGTACTAATATTAACTGCTATTCGAACGTCAATAAATCTTATTCAGTGCTGTCTATTAATAACTATCTAACATAAAAATACCACGTATTGTAAAATTTATCATTACCTTTCATCAATACTTTACTGATATGATTCAATAGTAATTGCTCAATAAGTTGATAAACTTTACGCAAAGCTGGGTTTACATCGTACCACGAACTTTCCAGCCTTTCTTTTAATAATGATAAGATAGAGTAAGATATAGCGAATACGTTTGGATATTTATTAAAATTTATTAAAGCTGACGCAAGTCTCATTGAGTTTTATTTACAATTTCATATTTCTTGTTGCAGACTCACCTTTTTGTCTCCTAATTTTTAATGCTATGTATGATTTTGGACGGTTTTAAGTTCTAACCTATAAACGTTCTAAAAGATAAATCAAATAAAAATTTAATATTATGAAACATTTATTATAGAATTTGGAAAAACAGTATTTACCAAACATAAACTAAAGAAAAAGGTTTATTTACAAAGTATCACTTAATTACGAAGAATTTAGATTAGGAAGAAGCAGTATTGCATTTGTTCTGGTAGTCTTTCAATTTCAGGAGTTTTGAAATGGGACTTCTCCGCTACCGTGTACGTCATGACATGATTCACAGTTGCTGAACCCGGTTCGTCTCCACGATCTACGTATACTTTAGAAGTAACTGTCTCTTCAAACTCCTCACCAACCAATTCAGGTTCAGGTTCCAAGATCTCTTCAAATGGGAGAATTATCGACGAAGCCATAGACATGGGTTCCATAGAGCAGGAAGGAGGATAATATTCTTCAGGCGTGAAATATACAGCATCATAAAAGTTGGGACGTTTGGTTACTGGAGCATTATAATGGGTCTGGACAGGAGGTGGGGGAATCTGGGTTTCATGTGGGTAATTATAGTAATAGTTGTAATTGGGGTAAGAATCGGCATAATGGTAGTGGTTCACTCCTTGATGACTACGAACTTGGTGATTTTGTTGTTCTTTATGAGGGCATGTTTGGATGGGTGCTAGCTCAGAGGGAGCTGTCTGTGCGTCATTAAAATGATTTACTTCATTATCGCTCATATTCCTGGCATTTGCAGTCAAATTTTTCATTTCAACTGTATCTTGTAGTAAATTATTCATATCTTTAGCATGTTGGTTGGCAGCAAAAGCAAGATCTGATAAGATTTCAGTGTCGGGACGGAATTCAATTCCGTATTTGTCAGCAATCTCTTGTGCTGTCATCATCTTCTCTATAGCAATGTTTTGGTATTCATTATTAGCTTTAATATGTCTAAGTAACCTGTTTATTAGTTGACTGCTGTCCATTGGTGACTCAACTGATCGTCTCTTCCGTAATGAGTTAGATTCTTCTTCTTCTTTTTCTACAGTGCTTAGTGCATAAGTAAGAAGGTTTGCCATTTCACTTTGAATGGCAAGAGTAATCTTCTGTGCAACTTCCTTGATTTCTTCTAGTTGTTCCTCAAGTGGTTTATCTGAGTTAGCAGCTTGAGTCATCATGGCCAAAGAAGAAGTTGGGTACATCGAAGCATCAGGTAAAGGGAAGAAATTAATCCACTCAAATTCTGCATGTTGCTCTTTGTTATCTTCATCTTCAATCGGTTTATGTTTTAACACGTCTCGATTCTCTACAATTTCTTCACTGCTAGTTTGATTGGCAAGAGAACCCTAAAAATAAAGAGGAATTAAATTAAATTTACAAACTTATGGGAATACATTTTAATTTAAAAAAATATTATCAGTTAAGATGCTGATTTTTATATATCTTTGCATTTATGATGTGAAAGTGGCTAAGGCAACTTAGGCATATAAATACATATGAAAATATTTGAAGCAATAATTATATATTTACCTGGATGACCAAGGCGAGAACCAGGTATAATAGAGCCATGGTGAACTGTTGCTATTGACACCTGCTGCTCATATATTTATACGTATCATTATCATTTCATTTGGACATAATGGATTAATTTTGTAATTTATGTAGTAACTACCTCGATATTAGATAGGACATGCTTAGGAAAGGTGTTTGAGCAATAATATTATAATATAAATTTCACTATATACCAATAAAATATTTTATTTTGAAAGAAAATAAACGCAAATTTAATCAATAGTTCCGTTTGATCTATCGCTGGGCATGCATGTATGTATGTATATGATATAAAGTCACGTATGATTGTTTTTATAATATTCTGATCTAAATGAACATTATGCACAATTACTAACTACAATATAGATAGCACATAATCATACACCGTGAGTTTTTATTCATTGAGAATAATCGACAGGATGATTTGCCATCAGTATTACTATCACATAAACAAAGATAACTTCCGCACTAGAGACATTAATCCGCGCCTTTAGGGACTTTACAATCAGACAGACTCAGGAAAACTATCTGTGGTTTACACAAATAATTTTCCAGGATGGAAACGGAACCCAGAACACCAGATCTCAGGAGCAATTATCGTAGCCACTGAGGCACCGGTGCATTCAAATTGATTGATATTACCTATGTTCCTGAGCGCGTGGAATGTTACTAAACCTGTAAAAAAGAATCGTGTAGTATGTCATGAAAACCCAGTAAAAATGTTAAATGAAAAAACACAATCAAGCACTTTCTTCTAATTTCATTTAATTTTAATTATTTAATTGTGTAATTATAGACTATTACGATAATGAAGACGTGAGTGGATGAAGGTGATAAGTCACAAAATCACTTACATCAATCACACTCACAAGATTTTTTAATAAAACTATGATGGCAAGTTGTGTAAACAACCTGAAATATTAATGGTACGAAAGCAATTAAACAAATTAATATTTTTTATTCTATAACTTCTAAAAAAACTACACATAACTCCTTCTTCCATAAACAAAAGTTAACTTTTCTGCACGTTTAGTTAGGTATTAAAGTAGGAATGTAAGTTGTACTGTCTTAATTATAATATAAATATTATATTTTACTTTACTTATATAATATTATATTGTTTTAGACACTATTTCGTATATCCCACAAATGTTCGAAATTTCTTTAGTGATTCCTCCGTTTTTTACGTTGCACTTATTAGCGTTACTGCGTATTTCTAAGGTGTTTTTTCGATTTGTTTTGGTTTTTTATATATTAATATCTCAGAATCTTCACGTTCGTGTTGGTTACTAGTAGAAAGAATAATAAGTTAATTTTGCCTTGTACTGCTTGCTCACTTACATTACAGATCGAAAGGCTTTCCGCAAATAAAATATCATCACTACCCAAAGGAATGTTCTAGCATGACCGAATGGTTAAGGTATTAGGGGCTATACATAAGATGTAGGTTCGAATTCTGTCGGTAGTCTAAATATATTAGGCTCAATTCAAAATATTCTAAAATTTAAAAATATATATAAGAGGGCGGTGTCATCGTTTAAAAATGTAATTCCAAATGCAACTTTAGACATGTTTGTCTTGTTAACTATTATCAATAGATGGCATCTGATCTACGTGTTACCATGTTAGACGTGTTACAAAGAGGTTGATAAATTTCAACTATGGTCTAGGCATTAGAGGCTAAGTATACCTAACATGCAAGTTCAACTCCTGTACTACTGTAAATTTACTAATGTTTTAACTTTTAATTTTAACTTAAAGAAACTAACACTTAACGCCATGTTTTTTAAGCTTATCCTTGTAATTGATTTTTTTTCCCGTTACTAGTAGGGTGACCATCAGCAGTATTTAAACAATATTTTTTAGTATTTTTTGTTAAAGCGGCAACAGTAACATCATTTCTTAAAATTTCAACTGTCTAGCTATCGCGGTTCTTGAGATACAGCCTTGTGACAGACAAATAGACAGCGAAGTCTTAGAAACAGGGTCCCGTTTTTACCCTTCGGGTACGGAACCCTAAACATGCGCGATAATGTGACAGAATGAGAATTAAAATAACTAAATGTCGTGAATAAATGTATGTGATATGCATGTCGCATAACACCTTCATTCACGAAAAAGTGACATCGCGTCTTTCAATCATCGTAAGCTGAGTGGAAGAAGGTGTTATGTACGTACATATCACTTTCTTCCACGAAAGAAAAACAAAGTCTTTACTTTATTTATCTGGAAGAGGGTGATATGGGCCCATATCTCTTTCATCCAGTGCCATTTTCAAAGTTAACTGTACATAACACCTTTTTCAACATATTATTTTGAAAAATAAGCCTTAAATCGACGGTTTAAGGCCAGTAGTCTGTAGTCACCGACATTTCAAGCTCATCTATGCAAAAAAACACAAAACCTCAAAAATGCGACAAATCACCTTCATCAACTCACGTCTTTAATTGACAAAATAAAAAATATTAATTGTAATATTTTCATGAAATCATGAAACTTTATACTCAAAATTACTACTGTGTATAAACTATGTAAGTGATTAGTAGATATTTATTCTATGTCATTAATAATAGAATTTGAAATTCCATTTGTCCTCTCGATATCCAAAGATGGTTCCAAGTTACCAAATCCACGTCTCCTTTTTAAAGCTGCCTTAGCAAAAATAATTTCTACACCTAACAATATAACCGCTAAAATCACTCCACACACGGACACAATTAAGACTGGTGTTATATCAGCTATTTTAACTCTTTCTGCAAGTAAAGCTGCTCTACAAGGAGGCTTGAGAATCCGTAAGCGATTGACCAGGCGTTTTCCTAAACCAGTTTCAAGTAGCCAGGCTCCAGCAACACGAAGATTCGAAGTCCATTGGCCATCTTTAGATGAAAGTACCCATGTTAAAGTCTGTGGAAACGAATTAAAAATATATTAATATATCATCATTTAACTTTTGACAAAATGTGTGTCAGAGCTTAGCTCTGCGGCTTATGCTGTTAAACTATGAGACGACTTACTAATGTAGCTACTGATAAAATGGTATACTTTAGTTATTTTCATAGCCTAATGTCTTATGGGATTCTTCTATGGGGAAATTGGCTTGTTTTAGCCAATTTCGTTTTGTTTTACGATTCTGTAGCAACATTAATGTCGAAATCGCATTTGCTTTTTTTGCTAAGGTTATTTTAAAGAAAGGGTACCTCAGGAATTGTGTCCACATGTTGTAGTTTGCAGATATGGTCATCGCTAAAGGTCTTAAAGTGAGGGTAGATCTGGTTGTATTCGGAGTGGAACGCCGTGTTTCCTTCTTCTATCATCTCTACACCCTTTTCTAAATCCTGGTAAAAACTTGAGGTCTTTTTCTTCTTCTTCAGATATTCTAAGTCATCCCATGTTGTTTCTACCTTTATTAAAAAAAAACAAAGTGTTAAATAAGTTTCCGAAAGCATGATTAGCTAATTCGATTTCGTTATTGTTTCAGTTGATATGTTATTTATACTTTTATACCGAATCGCAACAAAGGTCACTTTGGATGTACTGAAAACTTCAGAAACTGAATTTTGTTTTCATTTGATTGTCCATCTGTCTGATCTACTGAATTGATTTTAATGATACTCGGAGTAATTATAGTACAAAGTGTGGAGAAATGGATCTTAAAAACACATAGTATTTTTCTAACTGACCGTTCACGTTACCGTATTTCTTTCATGACGTAGGCATCCACTAAAACAAGGTTCTTAAACGATTCAAACGAGGGTCCAAAGTTTGTTTGTAGAAATCAAAATCAAAGAGGACGAAGTCGTGGGCAAAAATTAATTATGGATAAATCTATTAACATTTACTTACATCAAAGAACAGATAACGCATGTAGTCATAGTCTTCTGATGCTATAGCGTATTTAGAGTCTCCGAGAGCTCTAAGCGTATCAAGACCTCCTCTTCCGGTGCTCATAAGGGCAGATACGATAGCTGACGTGTAGTAGGCGTGCACTAACATGGCACATACAGACATCACGGTGAACGACCAGCGACCCGATGGACCTTCGGGTACTGCACTCGCATCTAAAGGAAATCATTCAATCAGAATTTCTTGGTCCGTAAAATGCAAATGGTTCTTACCATTGTTTGTTTTTTTTTCACATAAATTTGTTCTTTAATGTTATTAGTAGTGTTGTGAAAGTATGTGTAATGTTAAAGAAATTGTATATATTTTGGAATAATCTTATACAACAGCAAAATATAAAATAAGAAGAGTAGAAATAGAATAGCAGCATCATTGTGTATCATTCATTCATTCATCAACAGCCCGTTTACGTCCACTGCTGAACATGGGCCTCCTCTTAACAGACCCCGGCAAGCCAGGATCGCAGAGGGATATTGCCATAATCACCACGCTTGGCAGACGGATTGGTGATCGCAGTAAGATGTCAACCTTGAGCTAATAGATGCTGCTGCCCATCTATCAACCATATGTCCCTTAGTCGCCTTTGACGACACCCATGGGAAGACATGGGGTGGTCTATTCTAAGCCGGAAACCACACGGACACCATTGTGTATCGCTTAACCTAAAAGTAATCTGTTTATTAGTTGACTGCTGTCCATTGGTGATTCAACTGATCGTCTCTTCCGTAATGAGATAGATTCTTCTTCTTCTTTTTCTACAGTGCTTAGTGCATAAGTAACTTTAAAAATACCAACAGTTTTAACCAATTGTTGGAAGTTGGTAGTACTGATAAACACAAATAGTAACAAAGGATTAGCTTATTATTAAACACATTATAACCTAATGATTTAGTTATGACTCTTTTTTATAATACACAACAAAGTCACCTTGTTGCAGCCAAGTAGTAAGCACAGTATAAAAAGCGCCGTCTTTCTCCTTTTTACTCATGGACGTAACCCTTTGAACTGCAGCCAGAACAAACATGATGAGGAGAGACGTCCACCAGACGGCGGGAGAGAACGGTTCCAAGAACATATTGCTGCTACTTTCACGCTCAGCCAAGTACGTGAACCCTACTCTGTAGGTGGAAAAAATGTAAATGGGTAAAAAAGAGGTAAATTTCTGTAATTTCAACTAGATTCACTTTAGTGAACAAAGTTGAATGTTGGACTGACCGAAATACCGTGAGCTGATGTTGAAAATGCCTTGTACCTGTTCTAGAAGTAAAATTTAGATTTTGTATTTGGTGTCTATATCCACTTTAATGAATTAGATTTGGTTCTATCTTCTTTTAAGACAATCCGGCATTACGTCAATAAATCCCTGTGCCATGAGATACTTTACAATCACATCATTCACGGACATCAAGTACTCCCACACTCAGAACTCAGAGCCATGGTTCATGCAAATAAAATAATTACCCCGGATGGGAATCAAACTCAGAAAAACAGGACTCACCGTTACCACCGTGAGTCATCGGTGCTGTCAAATATTTGATTGAATTACCTGAACGGCCAAATAGCTACAATATAGTCCAAAGTATAGATTCTGTCGACAAGGATGCGCAGTATTGCACCAGACAAGTCGGCGACGCCCGTGGACAGCATCACGTACATACTGTTGTTGTTTATCATTGCCGCCCATAACTCATTCTCTACTAAGATATCTCTGTGAACAATTCATTATTAAGTAGAAATAGAGATAGAAAAGAAACGGCAAAAGCGATATTGGATTACTCCATCAGAATATCTTTAATGAAAATGAACTTTCACTATACTACGTATGGAAAAAAAACTAGAATGAAAATGTTGTTTAGAAGTTTGGATAGTGAAAGTAGTATAAAATAGTTTCGAAATGTGTGTGTGAAGTTAAAAAGTTTATCAATAAATATGTGTTGTGATTTTTATCATACACTTAACAATTCTGCCCTGCTAATTGTACTTGCAGTAATCGACATATTTGGGATTTTCCCTTTTTTGCAAAAATGACATTTCAGCACCCTAATCTATAAATAAAGAATACCTACGTTAAAAGTCATGTAATATAGACTTCTTGTTTAGATATCAAAAAATGGGTTAACAGCGTTTATCTCGAAATCGCGATTTTGCAAGTACTGCGTTTGCATTAAGAAGGGCAGAATTGCCCTGGTGCTGCGTTTAAAAATATTTAAAGTAATTATATAGATAAAAACAGCGATACAATAAATACGACTTATATCCATTATATAAAATATTTCATAATTAAGTATTTAAAAAAAGTTTTATGGCATTTCTAAATTTTGGTTGTTCATTTAATTGATTTTCGAAATTTTATTATTTTGTCTCATTTGTATGTCAGCTCACAACATTAAGAGTAGAGAAGTAAAACTAACTGAGCATTTAATGTTTCAACTATTAGCATAGAAGTTTGGTATCCACTGCGAATTCCTGGATCTTGGTCAGACATTGATTCATCGTCTAAATAATCCTTAAACGTCCCGTCGTACTTCTCAGGTGAATAATGTCCAATCTGAAATAATAAATTCATTAAAAAATAATATTAGTGAATCCTGTCATTGTAGGTAATTTAAACTAAATAGATCTAGACGCTATTGCAACTCGTGATCATTTACATACCTAGATAGTTTTAGATATTATAACATTTATTGATTGGATAGACAAAAGACGTTTATAAGAACCGTAAGTAAAGTAGATGCATAATACATAGTATCCTTCAAATATTAATATTGACAACTAGAGAAGTGTATATTCTCCTTAAGATTAATTTTGTTTTAAATCTATTATTATTTTAAAATAATGGGTTGTTGCCATTGTAACCGCCACACATAGTATTTTAAAGTCAAAGAAATATGCACCAGGCATCCATCGCCAGGCATCTAACAATACTCATGGTGTGAAACATCAATTGAATTTTATTAAAAGATACGACGAGACTGGGGCTACCTTCGTAGTAATTTAACACTCTGGCAGTGGAAGGGTTACAATTTAATCTGTATGATATATTTCATCAAGCAGACTTACTGGAGTTGCAATTTTCAGTGGATATTTCTTCAAGTCAAGTCGACGTAAGATTCTGTCACGCTCATGCGTGACTGTCAATCTTGAGTGTTTAGTCCAAGTCGCCCAGGGATGCAAGGATATACCGTCTCGTGGGTGAACGTAAACGTCATAAATATTAATAACGTTATTACACGACGATATTCCTGTTGCTGAAACTTTTATATTGTTCGAAGATTTAAGTACATAGGCACATAATTTTCTTCACTAACAAAACAATAACTTTGTCACTGACAAACTTTCTTAATTTATTGTATTAGTTTTATATCAGCTTTAAGTCGGAGGTCACGCGGTCGTGAGTGAAATTTCTAGAATCCCGTCGCATCTTTTTTTGCTTAAACTCTTTGTGTAAAATGAAAGATTACTTTCCGGGCTTCGATCACTAATAAAAAAGTGATCGAAGTTTCCGGGTCTGGTTGGTGTCGGAAAACACGTGAAACCATTGGTCCCGTCATCATAACCTCATCTATGACAATCGTATACCGTGGGGGTAACGGATGAAGATGTTTATTATTGGTGTTCTCTAGGGTTTGTAGAGTATGCTGATCTGCTCCAACGTATTATAGCGTGATGTTTTAAAGCCAAATTATAAAAAGGTGTTAATCCAGCTATTTTCTGTTTGCCAATTTCATCCATATGCGGATCTGCGGATTAACAAACATCTGAACTTTAAAAGTAATAATAAGTTTTATTGAATTACTAACCAGTTAAGTTCATTGCATTGTCAACAGGACAATTTGGCCTCTGCAGGAGAGCGACATCAGAATCGTATCGTATTGTCTTTATTTGAGAAGGAGCATTTTCTCCGACTATTAGCCATTTATATTTAGTCATAAAGTGGTCGCGTTTTACCTGTGCCCAGAAACTTAAGTTATTAAAGTTTAAGAAGAAGATTTAAATTGACGTGTTAGGATATTTGTTTTTTCTTTAAAGACTTCACTTGAGTCCATACGCAGTTGAGTTTACACACCCGGAAAAATAGCCGTGGAGTACAAGAATGAGCAATTTGTGCTCGATAGTACAACTCTTCAAAGAATATACCATATATAATATACCCTTTACGCACCTACTAATGCAGTAGAATTAGTAGATGTATTTAGTAGCCAAGAGATATAAGCCGGATCGCTTTTCGCACGGACACAAATCAATTTATCGCTTCCTGAATCCGGATTTAATTGCCTTGCAACCTTTAACGCTCATAAAGCCATATAAAGCAAAGGATAACGTATGTATACAGCTATTATAATATAAATAAAGACAGCATAATTGAAAAATGTCTCCATCGTCCTTTTTACTGATTCTGGTGTTTTAATAAACTCAAAATAAATAACCTGATTGAATACGATCTTATGGTTGGATCCTTGAGTAAAGTAAAGGACTCCTTGCAGGCGAGGACGATCTATATAGTCAAGCATAGAAGAGTTACATGAGAAGGTGGCACTCAGACCTGCGAGAGATATCTGCCGGATAAAGTTCGTTTGCTCTGAAAATATAAACTCATTGTTTGAATAATGGATTATAAAATCGGACGAAGAAGCTAGTAATAAAATAAAATAATGGAACTCTTCGATGGTGTAACTTATATTATTAGATGATGGTATCGATCAAGTTATGATTATTTTGAAAAAAAAAGATATAATAGTAATAATAAGGGAAGATATCCTCCGTAGCGTAGCGGTATTTGGCTCGCTTTAAATGTCGGAGGTCGTGGGTTCGATCCCCACGCCAGACAGGAAATCTTTGTGTAAATTCAAAAATTTCTTTCCGGGTCAGGTTAGCTGAGGTACTACCCGCCGTGCCTCTAAAAACACGTAAAGCCGTTGGTCCCGATTATTATAACATCATCTATAATAATCGTATAGCAACGAACGGGCAGCAGCGTTTCCTTGTGTGGTACAACATAATACTGCGGTAACCAACCCGCCTGTCAACCGCGGTGACTATGGCAAAAACCCTCCCTCGGGAGGAGGCCCATGTTCAGCAGTGGTCGTTATAGGGGCTGATGATGATGATGATGAATAAGGGAAGATGTCTTTATAAAATAAGCCACTCCATCTATCTCAAGTATTGTTCTTACAAGAGTTATTCATAATTAAACAACACACACTACTAGTCAGTTGCCGCATTTTCGAAGCAACGGTTTATAGCTAGTGCGGTGTCAAATCGAGTGCGATAAACCTATTATTTTTCTTACCTTTGGGTGACCAACATGCTATTATAATGATACTTGCAACAACTTTTTGCCTGAAAAAGTCGACGACTGCTGCGGCTAGCATGTTTGCACTAAATCGTTATTGTACGAGGAAATTCCTATGTTATGTAGAAAGTGAAATGCTTGAATTTTTAATGAAGTTTAATGGTTTCCGCTGGTACAGTCGGCATCTTTAAACATTATGATTTAGATGAACAGTCATTTTAAAATCACGTTAAAATAAAATTAGTTATTTTATACCAAAAATATTGAGATACGCGTTTCTTTTGCATAAAGTTATCTCCCAAAATTTAATTAATATATATGTATATGATGAATGGAAAAGTGAGAAGGACCTCCACACGCGCTTGTACTATGTGAAATTTATGTATTTTTTATTTTGTAAAATAAAATATTTTAAAATGAAATATATTATTTCAAACAAATTTCATATTCACTATATTATTTACTGTTGAAAGTGCAACCACCTTTTATATATGCACCTCCCTCCTGCGGTATATAGCAGGTTGAGGTGAACTCACCTTAGTTTGGTGTCAACGTCAAAGATATAATAAGACAAAAACATATTGTTATAATGGGTTTATTTTCGTTCGTACCACCAGTTCAGGACGTGGCAACACTGAAAAGTACTGACAAGAGACTCAGAGGAATCCCTTTTTTAAATAATCATTTTTTTATTATTTATATACAATATTTATTGAACAATATTAATTGCTCCTAAGCCATTCTTCGTTTACATAGACTGATATTTTATAATATGCGTTTTAACATAATTTAGCTTTGACAATGGCTTTAATTTTTTTTGTGTTTATTTTAATTCTATATTCTTCGATTAAACCATTTTGGTTGAGTCTAAGACTATATTATTCTTATTACTTAGTACGTATGTGTGACGGCAAACTCCGTATACGCTACGGAGGTTGCCGTCACTCATACGTACTAAGTATTAGGCTCGCTTTAAATCTCGTGCTCGGTGAGCACGTTAAGCCGTTGGTTTCGATTGTTATAACATCATCTATAATAATCGAATATCAGGGAAAGGGCAGCTGCGTTACCTTGTGTGTTACAACATAAAACTGCGGTCACCAACCCGCCTGCCAAGCGTGGTGACTATGGCAAATACCCTCCCTCGAGAAGAGGCCCATGTTCGGCAGTGGACGTTGTACGGGCTGATGATGATATATGACACTGTAACCTGTTATTATATAAAATTCTGACATTGTTTATTTATCGCTACTGTTTTACGACGGCAACTGTACTTGTGCATACAAAGATTTGTCATAATGTATTGGGCCAACTAAATCAAACATAAAATTATAGGTTCATCGCAAATAACTACGTGGTAGCCGGTATTTGCGGTAACGAGTACCTTTGTTTCTTAAATAACTTATACTTTAGGTTACAAAGTTAAATTGTTGTGTATTTAAATAGTAAATTGTAGGAACGTAGGGGTTAAACAAACAAAACGTATTTATGTGAAGTTAAATAATATGAAGGACAAGGAGGAGATATTTCTCTATATCTCTGCGAGTACAGATTTTCATAGGTTTACATATTTTAACTTTTTAATAGGTATAGACAACTGCGGTGGGAATGCATAGATGCATTTACCCCCGGACAAAAAAAAACAAAAGAAAATGGGTGTTGACAACAGGATTTATAAAAATATAAAAACATGTCAAGGGACAAAACGATTTTATTATTTTAAAATTATTTGACTGAACACGTTTCGTATTTACTAAGAAGTGCGTGTTTGTTTTGTGTTTAACCTTATTAACCCACTTATTATGTCATTACGAAGGTTAAAAAATACCCTGATTTTTCCGCTTTTTCCCCACCGTTTTTCAATTTCAGTCAAAACAAACTACGAAACAAAAACACACAATAAAAAATTCTAAGTTTCTGTTTGTTTAAGTTCAAGTTAAATATTAACTAACTATATGTTGATATTTTATAAACCTACGTGGCTTTAAAAATAAGCTCAAACGCGTTATTATTAGTGAAATACGCCACCGCTACGCGCGTGAGAGTTGAGCGGGTAAAGTATAATGTGTGTGAATAATGTGTGAATGATAGGTATATGTCTCACTACATTTCTGCAGTGTCAAATATTCTATTTATAGTATTATGTTAGAGGCAGTGCCATAAATAGCCTTTTCTGCGCCCTGTGCGAGCTTCTATAACTGCGCCCTTTTTTTAGATATATTATAGGTACCTTAGCTAGAGCAATGCAATGTCATATACATAGAATTGCTCTAGCTAGGGTACCAACTTTATTTCATTTAGGGTGATAAAATAAAGCACAAGGATCTTGGTGTTGGAATCGAGCACTAGGAGCGCAGCAACTTATCCGGAGCAAACCGAAAAAATAATAGTCCCGCTTGGTCTGGCCATTCTTGCGCCCCCCAATGTCTGCGCCCTGTGCCTGAGCACCGGTGGCACCGCCCTATTTACGGCACTGTTTAGAGAAGTGAGTAGAAGAATTGATGACAAACGGACAGTTTAATTCGTAGAATAAGACCAATACAGTGTAGGTATGTACCCAAGAGCTGAATAAATTCATTATGTATATCTGTCCTAGTTATTTAAAAATGTAAACAAAAGTAAATTAATAACATTTTATTATTTCTTACATAATACAATAAATTAACTATAAATATATTATTTTCTAAAATACTTTAATATTCTTTATTCAGTCATATTGAGGCATTTGCGGTCGTTTGGAATAAGTTGGTGGGTATGATGGATGAGTGGGGCAAGGTGAATAAGCTGGAGGAGCAGGGGGAGGTGAATAAGCTGGTGGTGAAGAATATTGATAACTAGCAGTATATGAAGGAGGGGATTCCGGGTGATAATAATCCCAAAGAGGTGGCTGATAATGATGTGAGTAAGATGCGTATGATGTGGCTGATGAAGGAGGATAAGACTGACCCGTTGGAGGTTGTGGGTAAGCTGTCGCGGCATGAGGTGGGTGAGCGGTTGGGGCTGTTGGAGGTGGATAAGCTGGTGCGATGGGAGGAGATGGGTACGCTGTTGGGATTGGAGGAGGTGGGTATACTGGTGCGGCCGGTGGAGGAGGGTAGGACGAGGTAGTTGGAGGAAGAGGGTAAGATGAACAGGTCGGGGGAGGAGGGTAGGATGAGCTGGCCGGAGGAGGAGGGTACGATGAGCTGGCCGGAGGAGGAGGGTATGAGGCTGCAGCCGACGCAGGTGGGTAAGGCGCTGGTGCTGATGAAGCATATTGAGAGTGGGGGTAATCGTAGCTGTATGTCCAGCCACTGGGCGGAGTCGATGATGGAGGATAATGATATTCAGGTGGCTGTGCAGGAGATTCATAAGTATAACATGGATTTGGTGGCAGCGGTGGGTTTGAGGCGGGCACTGGTGGAGGAGTGGGGGGAGGTTGTGAGGCTACATATATCACTTGGGGGTACTGGTAGTTGTATCCGCTGGTGTCATACGTGCTCGTTGATGTTGTGTTTGGAACCTCAGCCGATGTAGTAGCGGGCGTTGACGATGACGATGATGATGGCAGTCCCTTTGCCAGAATAGCTAAAAATAAAATAAAATCTTTTATTAGGCAGATGTAATACATAAATTAAAGTTGAGAGGTTGTCCGGTGTACATAGATATAATATAAATATATTGTGTGAAATCTATTATTAAACACTCAATATTTTCAGTAATATCGAGGTAAACTGTTCTGACTATAGCATGTGTAACCTCGTGGCTAGTGTTACCAGACGTAATCATTTACTTAAAACACTTACGTATGTATGTCATATTAAGTGTTCTAGTAGTTCGAAATATTAACAGTATATTGTTAACAGTGACGTCTGTATGTTTATTTCTGTGGCCTGGTGCCAATGTCCGTTTTTTTAGGATTCAGATTTTAGAAACAATTTTAGATATAATCGGCCGTAGCCCAATGGCTATATAGCGCGTCGGACTTGTGAACATATGGTTGCTGGTTCGATCCCCTCCCATTGCACTAACGACGTGAACCCACTCGTAACTTTTAGCTTAGCACGAGGGGTTAACATAGAGCGCAAAAAAAATCTAGTAATCTTTAAAATATAAAAGAAGTAATATAAAGAACCCACAACGCGTTCGCGTTTCTTGAGTTTGTGTAACATAATGGCGAGGGCGGAGGTAGCGGGTGACGGAGACGGGAGTTCGTCTGCGAGTCTGCGGGGCCATGCTTACTGCCAAAATGTTGTTTGACTATGATATTATTGTATTATATATGTTTATATTGTATATGTTCATCAAGCAGCAGAAAATAAATTCGTTGCCCTACAATAAAGTATCCATTTAATCAACCTTAAAGGTTTTTTAAAGTACTAATGCGAAAAAAAGACTGACAGTGAATAGTCCTTTTTTACGCACGGCATGCCATGCTAATAGATTTACCGTACCGTACCGTAGAAAACATAAAATATATAAATGAAATTCAGAGTTTCATAGGAGCCGAGGATAGACCACTCCATATCTTCCTATAGGTGTACACTGTACAGCTAATTGATGGACAGCATCACCTATCAAGGGATGTACAGAATCATCTGTCATTAATTACCATCTTGCGATCACCAAGTCATATAAGCTGAGTCATATAGGCCAGGCCATAAAGCACGGAGAACAGATGGCCGTTGGGGCCGAAAAGTTCTCGAATGGAGACCGCGGATCGGCAAGCGTAGGTAGTGTAGGATGTCAACCTACTAGATGGACGGATGATCTGGTTAAGGCTCACGGTGGATGCAGGCTGCTTCTAACCGCAACAACTGGAGATCTATGAGGGAGGCCTATGTCCAGCAGTGGACGTCCTACGGCTGAAATTATGATCACCAAGTCGCCTGCCAAGCGTGGTGGCACATTATTATATTATGGCAATATTCCTTAACGACCCTGGCTTCCCAGGTGATGTTAAAAAGAGGCCCATGTTCAATAGTGGACATAAATGGGCTGTTGAAGTTGAATATTTTTATAGGTGAATGAAACCACCGTCAACAATTAATCAACACTTATAAATACCTAATTAATTAATTACATTCCTTAGAAAGCATGGTCAGCGTTTGTTGCAGAATTTGCAACTGAAGTACTTTTTTAATTTCACTATTGTTTACAACTTATTGTATACAGGGGCGTAGCTTCACAAAAATGGCGGGGGCAACCACGCGTCTTCAGGAAAAAATACAATAAAAATTATCTACTCATGCAAACTATACTAAAGTATATCTTGTAGAGTTTTTCGTAACTATTACGAAATGATACATTTCGTTGCTATGTATGTTGAATGGCATTAAAGAACTATTGTTTATCGACGTCTATAGCCAGGTCAATAAAAGTTAGTCTTAATATAAGACTAACTTTTGAATAATTTTAAGCATATTTTGTGTTTGTACAGAAAAACTAACTTAACCGTTGTTAAAAAAGACAACTACATTATCATATTTCATGAACAAATTTCAACGTAAACAGGATTTACGCGGGTGAACCCGTGCGGTAAAACCAGAACCTATTCTAAACATAATGAGAAATGGTTTTTATTATAATTTTTTGGGGTGACACCACCGCCCTGAGACAATTATTTTAGCTACGCCACTACTATATAACAATCAAATACCTATAAAATATGTATAAGTATATGTTATAACAACCAATACTTACACGATGAATATAAACTGCTGATCATCTGATTCATCCGTTCATTTAGAGCGGCCATCTGGAAATAGAATAGATATTATTTCTACTGCATTATTAATTTGACAAACCTAAAAACTGGGTTAATGGGTATGATAGTTCAATTATAGTTGGAAAATTCATTTTGGAAATGATAAAGCATTTTAGGATTTTAGCGATTTAGAGAATATCCAAACCCTAAACCGCTCTTTGTATGGAATTTGTTATTTTTGAGGGAGCGTAATAGGCTTTAGGATCCATAGGTATAAAGGTGTTACGTGTACGTGTATGAACATTAAAGAGGTACGTATTGCTACTTCACCACGTATTTGCTACTTCACCGGGCATAAAGGCGAACAGGATTCGAGCATTATTAAATGATTTAAAAACAAAAAAAAAATAGCAAGAAGGTACCCTTTGTCGGGTTTTGATTTCGACTCAGGGCAGCCGCTAGCAAGGATTGCTAATATTTTCTTGAAATATCGCTCTATTTTGGAAAGTAGATTGACATTCCCACAAAATTTCTTGTAATCCGAGAACGTCTCATGCATCGGATCTGCGCAGGCATCAGAAGGCATGAAATACATGGAAGATGCATGTTATACTTTTTTTTTTACCGGGTGTAAAGGCAATAAGCTCCAGCCTAAATAAATGGTTTAAAAACTAACAAACAGCGCATAACGGTAAACCCTGTGGGACTTGGACCTCGGATTTTTGGGGCATATTACAGTTCGAGAACGGTAAAACCTAAGAGCAAAGAGGTACTAAGGCAATTACATCTTACCTGTGATTGCTGTACAGTCTGACAACTGGACGTGGCATAGCTAAGTCCAATAGACAGCGCACTCAACTTAATAATTAACTTTAACATTTTTCAACAAAATGAGTTACTTCTTACAAATGTACAATAATTTCTCCATCTGCAGAACTACTACCCAAACAACTAATCTTATTATTAAAGCAATTGCTACTTATTCATTATATAAATATCTTTGAAAGTTTAATAATATCTGTTAGATACGTGATGCATTGGTTTGAGTATCTGATAGTGCAGTGATAAGGGTGGTAAGATAAGCAAGATGAGCGCGTGAGGATAACAGAACTTGGAAGATATCTATCGAAGAATTTTGTAATAGTGTAATGCGAAAGTGTAAAAACTTTATAGTATTTAATTTAAATTTAAGCAGCCGTAGCCTAATTGCTAGGGCGTTGGACTTGCGGTCATGTGGTCAATGGTCACTACCAACGTTAACCCACTCGTTAAGCCGGGTACTCATTAGCGAGCTGTAACCGTAACTTATGTGATACAGTAACGAGGTTCTAGTGTGTACGCGTTTTACAATTACGGCTCATGACGTCGCCGGAACGCTTTCACCGACCGTACTCATTTTGCGAGCTGTAACTGTAACCAAATAGATACAGTAACGAGGTTCGACAAAACCGACAATCGTCGGCTCGCTGCGAGTCGCTCATGTAGCGTTCGTCGCAGGCTCGCGAACCACGTACACATTATGTTTTTAGTAACAGTAACGGTTACAGTTACGTGCAACGTTACGGGTTTAGAAATGAGTACGTCGTAAACGTCGGGTCGCTGCAAGCAGCATTCGTACCGCTCGCAGCAGGTTTGCGAACCACGTACACACTTTGTTTTTGGTTACAGTACATGCAACGGTTACAGTTACGGCTCGCTAGTGAGTACCCGCCTAAACACAAGCATTCTAGCTTAGCACGAGGGGTTAACAAGAATATTAGTAGTGCGCAAAAACACTGCAAGAAATCTTTTAAAAAAAAGTTGATACCCTTAAGTTACTAGCCGTGTGGTTTTCGGCTAAGAATAGAAAACCATAAGTCTTCCTATGGGCGACTAGGTGACTAAGTGATATATAGCTATTGGATGAGCAGCAAAATCTATCAGCTCGAAGTTAGTTACTATCCAACAAGCCTGCCAAGCCTGGTGATTGAACGACCATAGTTTGCCAAGGTCTGTTAAAAATAAGCCGTCCCATGTTCAGCGGACGTAAACAGCTGTTGATTGATTGATAATATACTACTAGCGTTTAAAAAGAAAAAAAAAATGTAAATATTGTAAATCTATGTTACTTAGCAACGTTCCTAGAATGCTGGCAGCATTTCATCCACAAACAACTTACTCACCAGATATGATTCCAGCCGACTTCTATCTTATTCCTTAACTTAACTTTTTAATTTTATGCTTGGGCCAAGGTTCTTTATTTTGTTTTTTGTTTTCCGGGGGAAAATACATTCCCGCCGCCGCTGCAGTGTATTCGCGCGCTGGCGGTGGGATATTTGGCACCTACACCATTAAAACTCCCCGGACACTCCTTCGATCCGCAGTTGGCGGGGGCCGGGTACACATAAGCAATCCGGCCCGGGCCAAGTTAACCTAAGTTACTAAAACCACCCGGGTGCTCCTCCAAACTCCAAAGTTGGCGCCACCAGTAAGCAACGCCATCTAACACCTAGCATCCTAACTAACCAATATGGCAAAATACAAGTTCACAAGCCAATTCGAAAAAGTGTTGAACAATAACAAATGACCGTCGGCCGCCGGGCAAACCATCTCGCCCGGCAAAGATCTTAATTTTCAGGGAAGGGACATGAGTATTTTTTTTTAATAATTAATTTTGTATGTACGTAGTTTTTACTGTTGTATGCCAAAGATGGCGATGGTCATAGCTGGAAGATTTTGGTTAAATACTAAATTGATTTTACCTATGTACCACAACACCTCAAACCGTTTATATACAGCTTCATTCTAACATCCGGATATACAACATTGATGCATTATTTTATGATAAACCACGCTATAAAAAGTAAAAAAAAAAATCATTATTGAAACTTTAAAAAATTGTCTGGAGTTTTGTATACGCTAAGTTTTACCGCCCTAGTGGCGCTTTTAGTGGTTAAACTAAGCAGTTTTAATCCCTATTATCTAGAGAAATATTGAATAAATATGTAAGGTTTTATAATTATAATTATTTATAATTCGGTTTCATTGTATCCATTTTTTTTTATTTCTATTCATATTGCTCAGTAAAAGGACGAACCATTAATAATAACCAAACAAAATTTATTTGTTAACAAATAACAAGTTCTCTTCTTGATTAAAATGAATTTAAGTGAAAAAAGTAAAACGACCCCAATATGATTTGAGATAATTTAACATTCCTATGGTAATTTCACTTTGCTGAATTAATCGGAGTATATACTAAGATCATCCCCTTAGTTAGTGTATAACTCGATAAATTCGAAGTAATGACATTATAGTCGTAATGATAGCCTTAACATCGAGTGGATTAGGATCATTGGCTTGTTCTTAAGTTCTTCTGGTGTGGTCTGCGTGGAGAGGTTTCCACAATTTTGGTAATGTCAGAGTATTAGGAAAAATAATTATCTAATCAAGTCCTTGAAATAACGAAGACTAGTTTTTGTAGTATGTTATAAATTGAATTTTATTTGGAAAAATGTGTTTTAGTTGTTTTGCCTTTAACTATCTCTGTTAATATTTTATTGAATTGTAAATATCTAAAAAACTACATTTTGAATGCACTGGTAAGGTTGTTTCTTCTGAAAACTGGTATTCAGGGTTGAATCTACCTGACGACCATTATATAAGTGAACCATTAATATGAGTCTGGTTGTGCCTTGTTTTTTGTGAATTATTTGTCCCTATTTCCATAATGCCTAAGTTGTATTTCCCTCTAGCTCGAGGTATACATACAATATTATTGGATATATCATGACATTCTTGACATTTGTTGATATACCAGTAGAGTCCACGAAAATGACACGAAATATTTAGTGACTTCTTCGTTTTTGGACTGACTCTACAACTCACACATAAAGGAAATTCATCCATTGTGTCGCATCTTTACAAACATTCAATTCACGGACACTAGTCACACCCAGATCCACAACAATAACAGAGCCACCGGTGCAGTCAATCCACGGGGCTTTGGCTACTTCACCGGAAATAATGGTGAGCAGTTTATATTTAGTGGCAGTAGTTGTTCTAACAACATACTTTTGATTTTTTTTATTTATTAGAATTTAATTGTTTGTAATTTCATTTGGGATGATTATATGTTGAGGAATGATTTTATGTATGAAGAAAAATGGGGACGGAAACTAAATTAGACTGATTCGGGTTTAAAGCATTTAAAATAATGTTTTTTTTTCGGGAGGAAAAACATTTCACATCCCCTTTGCTTCTTTAATTTAATTTTATTTATTTATGTACACACATGAAATATACAAAACAAGAAAATACATAAAATGAAGCTCATGGCACTTTATTGTATTTGATTTAGAATAATATTCATTTAAGTGTTATGTTTAAAGAGAATATGTAGATGAACAGATATGTTAGAAGAGGACGGCCTACAAAAAGATGGATGGTCTTTGTCGACGATGGCTTGTGTAAGAAAGGTGTGAGCATGGTAGATACTTCTAATAAGAAAAAATGGAAGATGATCACAATTTGAGCTGACTCCAAATAATAGAAGCAGGCCAGGAACATGATGATAATAGTGTTATGTTTAACACTAACGCCAGTATTTATATTTTCGCACTGCAGTAAAATTACTAAAAAAACAGGGTAATTCAAGAACACCATGAGAACTGAGCCCAAGTGAGTCAATGAGTAAAAACCACGTTTAAATTACATATTTATATATTACATCAATATTTTACACCAACTTAGTATAATAAATTAAACTAACGAAACTCATTCGTTAATAGTACTTATAGGAACAAGGGCACGGTGGCGGAGGGGGTAGTTTTAACGGCTTAGGTTCTAAAGTAATAGGTACGGGAGGGGGCACCATGTACGCCGTCATCGGCATTCCAGGTGGTGGACGTGGTGGTCCGCATATAGGTGCTGGTGGCGGTGGGGGAACAAGGGAAATCATAATAGGTGCAGGAGCTGGCGCGGGAGGAGGGGGTAGATATAAAGGAGCAGGGGCTGGAGGTGGCGGGTAAGGAGCTGGTGGTAACATACATGGTGCTGGCGCAGGTGGCGGTACCATGCATGGTGCAGGCGCAGGAGGAGGAGCTTGTAACATCATTGGCGCTGGAGCTGGAGCTGGTAAATAAACAGGCGCTGGAGCCGGGGCTGGTAAATAAACAGGCGCTGGAGCCGGGGCTGGTAAACAAACTGGTGCTGGTGCCGGTGGGGGCAATAGCAGAGGTGCTGGAGGCGGCGCTAACATAATCTGTGGTGGTGCTGGCAAGCAGGCTGGAGCAGGAGCCGGAGCTGGCGCCAGCATTAACGGTGGTAGAGCAGGTGAGCCGCACGGAGGAGGTCCCGCAGGCATCAACATGATAGTCGGAGGCGGCGGCAGAGGAAGTAATTCTTCACATTTTCCGCATAGCTTACTTTCTTTTTCTGAAACATAATACCAAAACGTTAAATTCTCAACTTCAACAACCATTTAAGTCCATTGCTGAACATGGATCTCAACAGAACTGGGCATGTCAGGGTCATAAAGTGATATTGCCATAAACATCACGTTTGGTAGGCTTATTAGTGATGCCGTCGGGGGGCCGGATTGCTCATGCGTACCCGGCCCCGCCAACGGCGGATCGAAGAAGTGTTCGGGGGGTTTTAGTGGTGTAGGGTCATCTCCTCGTGGTATGAGTTTAGCATACCACGCTATGGAAAGGGCGAGTCCCACATATCCCATCGCCAGCGCGCGAATAAGCTGCAGCGGCGGTGGGAATGCGTCAATGCATTACCCCCCGGACAACAAAAAAAAGGCTTATTAGTGATGGCAGTAAGATGGTAAGTAACCTTGAGTTGATAGATGCCGTTACCCATCTATCAGGCGTATTTCCCTTAGTTGCCTCTTAAGATACTAAAAGAAAAATATTGGGTGTAAATTTTATGAACTACAACTAAAATATAAGAATAATAATTTCAATTATTTACCGAGTAATTTCGTGGCTAACATTGGCTTTAGCAACCTGTAAAACAAAGAACAAACAATTAATTTTCTGAATTAATTTTGGTACAGTTATTTAAAAAAATGAAACTCACGAAGCCAAAACAGCTTTTTTACATTCTTTCATCTCCTTTAAAGCCTCCAACTGGAATAAAACGAAACAAATTAGCATGATTAACTACAATAATAAATAGACATATCTTAAGGAATAATCCTGTGAGGACCTTAACAAAATCTGAATTATTGTTCAAAAACTGTATTGGAGGTATTCAGGAACGCACTTCCAGTATGCATGAACAACATTTTCTTGTCACTATGAGTTAATTTTGAAATGTCATATTTTACTTTGATGATTTCTATTATCATAGCAATAAAGACTACGGCAGTGGGACACTACATACTCAAGCGAATACTTAAAGCCACGTATTTTTCTTACATACCACTTAAACTACACATAACAGTTTTACGAATACGGTAAACGTGAAATTTGTTTCATAACAAATACTATACAATAATATTTTTTTTCTGACAGAATATAAAGATGACATTTATTACGTGAATAAAATACATAATATACAACTAAAAGTAGCTAATTTAAACTAAAACTAATAATATATCCAAATAATTGTGCAAAAATTCGTACCAAACACAATCCACTTTCATCACAGGCGTAAACATAGCAGGTAGAAATCAATAAGATTCCGATGGAGGACCAAAAAATCTTTTGACCCCCCATTCTTAACATTTGTAGCAATTACCTATGAGAATAATGATATAAAAATAACAATACAATTCCTATTTAAAGACATTATTTTGACATTATTAACGAAAGACGTGATTATTACTAAGAATATTATCTATAATTTATGTAACCTGAATGTAATTTTAGATATTTTAGTCTTTAATGATAAGATTGAACGTGTTGATAATTAAGTATAAGTTGGAAGTATGGCTAAGTAATAAATCATGGAATTTCAGTGGTTATCTATTGCATAATTTTTATAATTTGTTCCTGATGTTGTTATACATTGCCGTGTGTGTTCCGGTTTAGAATAGGTGGTCTATTTTAAGCTGTAATCCACCAACAGCAATGTATATTTCCTGACGTAAGAAGCGACAAAGGGACATACACCTGATGGATAGGCAGCGGCATCTATTAGCTCAAAGAAACACCAATCCAGCTCAGTTTTTTTTTTTCGTTATGGCTTACATAGTTGGCCACGAGGCTTTTGCTACTTCACCGGGCATAAAGGCGAGCAGAGCTTCAGTCTTAATAAATGGTTTCAAAACTACAAGGTAAACAACCTGCGCAAGAGGGCGCCCCCTGTGGGGCTTGGACCTCGGCTCAGGGTGGTCGCTGGCGATGAGATTGAGGGATTATGACTTTTAGTATTTTAGGGGAGTTATGTGCAACTGTCGCTCTACTTTACGTTTGTAAGTAAGGATGGATGGATGGATGTTTGTTATTCTTTCACGCCAAAACTACTGAACGGAATTGGCTGAAATTTTGCACCAGGATAGGTTATACGCTGGATTAACATATAGGCTACAAAACATCACGCTTCGACCTACTGGAGCAGAGCAACGTGGGTAAAACTGCGGTGCGCAGTTGGTACAATATAATTGCATTAGTAAAAACTATAATAGATCGGTTAACCAATTATGGGATCGATTAAGTGACCTTAATGTATCTAAGGTAAAATATCCTGTGCAGAATTCAATAGTTAAGAATTAAGTTGCATTTCACGATAATGTTTATTATATTTCGATTGTGTTTATAATATGTCCAAGAAAATAATACGAATCGTAAGTTAATCAACTTTCGTGCCACTCATATTGATAAATGTAGTTCATTAGCCAGTTTCATTAAACGCGCATAGTTTTTTTTTAAAGATAAATTGCAGAATTTTGCAATCTACTAGTATTCCTGTTGACCCCTCGTACTAAGTTAAATGCTTGTGTTACGAGTGGGATCACGTCGGTAGTGCAATGGGTGGGGTTCGAACCGGCCGCGACCTCAAAATCACAAGTCCGACGCCCTAGCCATTGGGCTACGGCTTTACTTAATTACTACGACACTTACCTACTGACCTAATCAAACGAGACTATACTGCTGTTGTTACAAAACAGAAAAAACTTCAACTTCAATAAGTCCTGTTAAACTCCATTGTTTTAGGTTTTTTTTATCTCGTTAGTAAAATTAATCAACTTACAATTCTTATTATTTTCTGGTGTCATATATACCTAAACTTAAAGCCAGTTTCCGTAAATGTTTTTGGTTTACAGTTAATAATTTTTTAGTACCTACCTAAATTTCATATAAAACTTGATTTTCTTTACTCTGATGTTTTAATTATAATATATTGTCGGCGTTACTGCTATATCGCTTAAGAGACAGTTAACAATGCGTAATTTCATATTTCGAGAATTATGTTTGAAAGGTGTTTGAGGCACGGAGGGTAGTCCCCCAACCAACCAGACCCGGAAAGAAATCTAAGAATTTACACAAAGATTTCTTGTCTGATGTGGGGATCGAACCCACGACCTCCGAGATTTAATGCGAGAAAAACCAAATTGCATTAGGGCCCACATATTGAGAAATTTCAGGAAAACTTAGTTCTCCGGCTTATGCTGATAAAACTATGAGAAGACTCACTGACTGTTAGAATGGTTAATTTTAGTTATTTTCATAGCGTAATGTCATATGGGATTCTTCTCTGGGGAAACTGTGCAGACATTAAGAACATTTTTGTTACAGAAACGAGCTGTAAGGTCCATATTTATTTATATACTTGGCCCGCGAGTTTCCATACGGGAGAAGTTCATAGAGATAAATATTCTAACCGTCGCATCTGAATATTGATAGTTTAAAAAACAAGAAAGACTCTCAATGTTAATACTATAACTAAGCATAATCTCGTTTTACATGCTACTCGTCTCCACAAAACTAGTTATTATTTTAGGTGTCACCCGCGTAGCTGCCGTTCCCGTGGGAACTTCATAATTAAATAAAGCCTTATAGTCTTCTTCGATAATGGGTTATAGAATATTTTTTTTCAAATTGGTCCAGGAGTTACTGAGATTAGCGCGTTCAAGCAAACAAACAGACAACTTCCGTAGCGTAGCAGTTTTAAGCTCGCTTTAAATCTCGGAGGTCGTGGGTTCGATCCCCACGCCGGACAAAAAATCTTTGTGTAAATTCTAAGATTTATTTCCGGATCTGGTTGGTTGAGGGACTACCCTCCGTGCCTCGGAAAGCACGTTAAGCCGTTGTCCCGATTGTTATAACATCATCTATAATAATCGTATATTGAGGAACGGGCAGCAGCGTTTCCTTGTGTGGTTCAACATAATACTGCGGTCACCAACCCGCCTACCAGGAGTGGTGACTATGGCAAATACCCTGTCCCGCCCATGTTCAGCAGTGGACGTTATACGGGCTGGTGATGATGATGATGATGATGATGAACCAAACAAATAACAAACTCTTCAGCTTTACTTATAAGTATAAGATTGTAACATAACATTTATTAAAAAAAGGATTCCTCTGAGCTACTTGCCAGGTCTTTTCAGAGTTGCCGCATCCAGAACTGGTGGAAGGAAAAAAATGCACACATCATAAGAACATGTTTTAAAATGTTTTAAACGTCTCTATTCGAAAAAAGAATATCTCGATTTTGATATAACGTTAACTTCTGAACATGGCTTACGTCCAGCAGTGGACGTTGTACAGTCTGATGGAATCCCCGAGGACCAGTCACCACGCCTGGCAAGCAGGTGAACGAAGTATTGGCCCTGGAGACCTCGCGGACCATATTGGCCGCGGGTGCGGTCGGGGGGCCTGATTGCTCATGCGTACCCGACCCCCGCCAACGGCGGATTGAAGGAGTGTCCGGGAGGTTTTAGTGGTGTAGGGTCCTCTCCTCGTGGTATGACTTTAGCATACCACGCTATGGAGAGGGCGAGTCCCACAAATCCCACCGCCAGCGCGCGAATACGCTGCAGCGGTGGTGGGAATGTGTCAATGCATTTCCCCCCGGACAACAAAAAAAAAAGGTGAGCGAAGTATTTCGTTAAGTATATACAAAGGAAAACACTGCTGCCCGTCACCTGGTATACGATCTTCGAGACAGTTTAACGTACTTTCCGAGGCATGAAGGGTAATTCCTCAACTAACCAGACCCCAAAATAAAATTGAACCCACGACCTCTGAGATAAGGTGGTACTTTAACCGCTACTTTACGGATGGGTACGTATTGTATGGGTGTGTTTCAACTAAGCAGTGTTTGTAAAATTTTGAATATCCATGACGATGCAACTTCATTGTTGTTCTTAAAGAAAGAAACATTGAACAGGTTTTTATTATTAAGCATAAAGACGTGATTAATCTTATCAATCGTATGATAATAATAACAATGGTGTTTTCAATACAAATAATGCAATTTTATTATATAAAGCGGAAACAAGAAACAGAGAGGTTTAAACTAATTTAATACAAACACGAGATGGTTGAGTTCAAAGTTAGAGATATAAAAAATATTCTTCTATTCGTTGTGATATCGGTAAGTACTATTGCTCTATTCTTCATATGGTGTTCTTTATCGTTTTTGCAGCCATATTTTAAGGAGATTGACCAACTGCGCGTTACATAATATGTGTAAAAACATAACAGATGCACTCTCCATTCGTTTAATCTTAAAATCTGGAATCTGATGAGAGTGGGAGTTCAGGCGCAGCATCGACAACTTAACGTGCTCTCCGAGACAAGGATGAAGAACCGTGAACTTTTTGACTTTAAACTAGAACTAAGCATTTTCCAAAGAGGAAATTTTTATTTTTACTGGTCCGGGAATCAAATCCGGGACCTTGCATTTATAGTCGATCATATTATTATCACTGCTAAACCAAATTGGTCACATGTATATTAAAACACAATATACATAACTATAGGTTTTGAATGACAAGTGGAACGCAAAGAAAAACTGAAGTTTTTTTTTTTTTAAATAAATATTTCTTGACAGATGAAATTACACCTTATAAGCAACTGTCGCTTACGCGGTATCACCGATGATTTTTTGACTCTGTTTTTTTAAGGATTGCTTAACAACCGTTCAAAATCGACATCTTTGTTGATTAGTGCTATAGGTTCGCTCATCGGTTTAACAATTCCCATTGTTACATATTTAGCAAAATACATATTATGTAATACATTACTGACTACTTTCTATGTGAATTATTTTTTCTTCTTTAGTGGCTCATTTAGTCATTAGGTGGACAAAAGACGTAAAATCAAAGATTTGTCACCGATTCTAGTCGGTTGAGGGACAATCCGTATGCCAAAAGTTAACTACCATAAGTCGTATGGCTGACTACATACCTTATATATCCACCCAAAAAATGGATGAGAATATTCGAATGAACCTTAATCGACCGATAGATCTATAACAATTGTACACCACATAAAGTTTACATAACGTTTACCTAAAGTATTTCAATTAAGCTAGTGAACGCCCAGTGGTCGAAACTTGACCTCATTTTTTTTAAGAGTTTTTGAACACTACTATTATTCTTTTTAACCCCGTGTTTTAAGCTATAAGTTTGTGTTACGAGTAGGTTCACGTCGGTAGTGCGATGAGTGGGGATCGAACCGGCGACCACGAGATCGCAAGTCCGCGCACTAGCCATTGGGCTAAGACAGCTTCCAACAAAAATTGTCCTGTACTATATAAAACTATTCGTGTGGTAACTATAAGTTTTATACTACTCCGTTCCCACAATTTTCGTAAAAAGGGATGCAAAGGTTTTGCTACCTGAATTAATATAGGGCGCCTAATATATGTATCAAAAGTTTATGGTCGGTAATTAATGTAAGTTTTGTTCCACGTAAGCACTGGTCAAATGTTTTAATTCCAAAATGAATGGGCTTCTCGGTTCATAACAGAGTATCTAGATTCTGCAGAACGTAGTTTTCTTGATGCGATTAATAAATTATATTCATATTTAATAATTATACGTTTATTTAATTAGATGGATGTGTTTGAGGTAGTAGTACATTATTGTGACCTTTACGGCGATAATCTTCTCATGTAGCTAGTTCCTTGGAAATGTGCGTTGACGCTCCCTCCGTTTTCAAAGTGCAAGAGGTTGCTGCTCTGATATTTCTGCTTGAGGATTTTAAATCAATATTTAACTATATTTGTGAAAACGTCTAGAGCGTGCATTAGCGCACATACTGTTATTTGAAATGTATATTAAATAAAATATTGTAAACAAAAGTTATTAAAAAAAAAGGTACATAAACTGTGATACAAAAGATGACGAAAAAGAAAAAGCCCGGAGTTTCTTTCTTCCTTTCTTCTCCGAGTCGTCCACATAGGTAGCTAGTGAAAGGTTGCAGGTTAGCTAGGGTAGGATTCTCGCCGGCGAGGACCGCGTTGCACCCCTACCCCTGCCCTGTGATCCAGCGCCTGTAGGCCGATCACTTCCTTTTATGTTCATAAATCTGACTTATATATCAGTGGTACCACTGGGTCGTGGTCCTAACCCATTAAGGGTGCCCCCAGGTGTGTGCCACTTAATTGTATGTTTTTTTTCCAATTTTTTCTATATTGAACCATTAAAGTCTAAAATAATTAATATGAACATAAACTTATTATGAGTAGAGAAATTAATGACCAGCTGACGGACGGACTACTTTGTCTGTAATATCCTACAATTTGCTACCGGTTAATTAAGTATCTAGTTTAATTCATAGAATAAGAATAATTGTGTAACATTGTGATTCTGACAAGTACAAGTGTATGTAAATACCTAAGTGCTGAATAAATTCATTATTTATTTATTTATATGACATGAACAAGACATAATAGATATAAAATATTACTTGTTTTTTATTAACAAGTGAAGCAATGAGAATGAGGTTGTAACATTCGTCCCATCCATACTACAGGTTCAACAGTGGTTCAACCGTCCATAATACAGACTTATGATGATGAGGTATATTAATAAAAGTTTTTTATTTACAGGCTTCGTCATCTTATGCGTTCAACGTCGGCCTCATAGCTGGCGACTTAAAAAAGCTCGGTAAACCAATAATCATCAAGAAAATCAGCCGAGTCTCGCCAGTGGTGCTCAACATCAAACATGAAAAGTCAAAGCCGGTCATTCCACCACTAACAAAACCTTTGAAGCTGAAATCGATTTCAAAATCAAAGTCAGCGTTATTACCTAAGAAGTTACCTCGGTCTTTATTACCACCGATTCCTATTATGCCGATTTTTCCAATGTTACCTATTCTTCCTCCTTTGCCTTTGATTCCTCCACTTATTCCTCCACTGATTCCACCACTGTTACCGCCGCTACCTTTAATGGGTTTGCACAGTCTACCTTTGTATCTGAGTCTCGAGAAAAGTAAGCATGATATTAATTTCAAGCTTTTAGAATTGAAGAGAAAAGTTTTTAATTAGCTTCTTTTAGCCGCATAATAAAATAAATAGTAAGAATTAATAGAAAAAAAAGAGAAAAGGCTCTTTGATAACAGCAGAATTTATGTTGCAAGAAATTGTTTTCATAATGTAATTTTTTATAGTAGCTTTTACTTCGTTTGCATTGTAGCCAATATGCCTATGTTACTACTAATATCTCCAAGAATACGTGTACGAAATTTCATGATCATCGGTTAAGTAGTTTTCGCGTGAAAGCGTAACAAACAAACGGACATTCACATTTATAATATTAGTAGGTCTTAACTTGTGACATAAATTTAGTGAATCTTACATGCTTATGAAAGCATAAATTAAATTATTTAATGTATAATATGACTAATGCCGTTCTTTTAACTAACCTTTCGAGAAACATAATGTATCTGAATTGCCGTGTGGTTTTCGGCTTAGAATAAACCACCCCATGTCCTCCCATGGGTGTCGTAAAAGGCGACTAATGGACACATAGCTGATGGATGGGCAGCAGCATCCATTAGCTCAAGGTTTACATCTTACTGCGATCACCAATCCGCCTGCCAAGCGTGGTGATTATGGCAATATCCCTCTACGATCCTGGCTTGCCAAGGTCTGTTAAGAGGAGGCCCATGTTCAGCAGTGGCCGTAAACGGGCTGTTGATGATGATGAATGTATCTGAAGTAATTACTCGTATAGACGCATAAAAAACATGAGAATTTTGTTTTTTAGCCAGTGCTTTATTACTAGTAGAAAACCATGTAATATTTGATGTTTTTTGTAGTTGGCGCCTAGACACAAATGATGCTAAAGACTACAATTAGTATATTTATTGTGTGTTTAGGTTTACAACTTAGTTTTATTTATATTTTGTAATGTCTTCATAAAAATCAAAAGTAAATATAAAAAATGAACAGAGCTTAAAATGTTTTATTAACATTGTGAACATTAAGTTTCGCTTTAAGTCTCGACTTCGAACCCCCAACGGACAAGAAATATTTGTGTGAAATCTAAGATTTCTTTCTGGGTCTGAGGAAATCGCTTTTTTTTTTGGACGGATATACGTTGTTAGCCACGAGTATTTTTCTACTTTACCGGGCATGAACGCGAGCAGAGCTCCAGCCTCATAAATGGTTTAAAAACTACAAACTAAGCAATCTGCGCAAGAGGGCGCCCCCTGTGGGGCTTAGACTCCGGCTCAGGGCTGTCGCTGGCGATGAGATTGAGAGATCATGACTTTTAGTACTCAAGGGGAGTTTTGGGCAACTGTCGCTCTACTTTACAGTTCGCGGGACTCTCGGACTTCGGGTCTATGAGGGCATCGGATGGTTCTTTGCAAATGGTCGGGAGGACGAGGGGGGAAGCGTCGTGTTCGCGGGGATATTCTTGCTTCTGCGGGTCGGATAGAGTGGTCTCTGTGTAATGGTGCTAGTTTCTTGCAGTCTTTTTACTGCTTGTTGGTAAGTTTTTATCTTGCCGTCTGGGTCATCTAGGACGCCTCGCGGCCGACGGTGCTTACAACGCTTTTTGGGCAAAGACCTATAGTCTGATGTTGTAACAACCAACGGGTGTTGCGCCGCGGAATCGAAGAAGCGTTCTGATGCCTCTTTCATCCACTGCTTGATGGAAGGCAGTTGGAGATCAGATTGTATGATATTTGTCACGTGACGCGGGAAAACATGATGGGCATTCTTTTGTCGATTCTTTGAAACGACTGATTCGATCCTCGGATTTCGGTTGCATAAATAAACCTTGTAATAGATGATGTGACTGCAATCCAGACGAAGGCTTCGTGCTTTCTGAGGCGTGAAGAATATAACGCAACACGTTTACCTACTATCTCAATTCTATAGAATAATGAAATATGTTAACACATACTACGATCACGTACGAATGTTACGAAGAATTTTTTTCTAGTAATAAATAGAAATTGAACTACGAATTTCAATACAGGCTACCTAAATGGTGAACCAACTTCATGTCAAAGATTTAATATTAAAATAAAATGTTGGTCTTGCTATTTACGACATTTTTACAAATTGAATACAATTAGTATCTAAGAACGGATAATGAAATTTATTAAAATAATGATGAAAACATAGGTGCCTCATTTATATAATAGACCACATGATTAAACCAGGTAGGTATATCCTACTAATATTATAAACGCGAAACTTTGTAACTATGGATGGATGTTTGTTACTCTTTCACGCAAAAACTACTGAATGGATTTGGCTGAAAGTTTGCACGCGGATAGTTATAAACTAGGTTAACATAGAGGAGGGAGGAGGTTAACAAAATATCACGCTCCGACCCACTGGAACAGAGTAACGCGGGTAATACCGCGGGGCGCAGGATAATTTATAACTTTTATAATGCCAGATGTTCATACATAAAAAAGTTAAGTTACGAGAAATGGGTACTCGTAACTTAACTTATTTTTAACTTGTCAACGAAAAATAAAATAGTTATTAAAATTAATTGATTTTAATTTAAATGTCAACTTAATTTTTTCGTTTGGTATCTAATTTTGCTAATAATTCAAACCATATGGATGATAGCAACTCTAATTACGTTATTATTATCTAACAATATACCATTATTAAACATGGGGGCATGGTGTGAATAAAAACAAAGCTATTGTAAAAATATATTTCTATACAAAACACTTACTTAGGATAATAAATACTTAATCAATATATCTTTCTTGTACAGTAAACGTTCAACACTGCAGTAGCATCTCAATGAACGTCAAATGCGTTAAGTAATAATTGCTTATTCAATATAAATTATTTAACTCTAAATAAACACTAACACACATGAGCACAAATTCTGGTCTTGAAGTACAGTTACATTCTCATTTCATTTTATAACTTCGATCTATTTTAATTTAATATTATATTCTTTAGCTTTATCAACAAGAGCGTTCAGACCTCTTACGAACACGTCTTTTATCTTGGTGAAGTAGGACATGAGAGGGTAGGCGAAGGGACGGTCTTCAGCTCGACAGGAGAAGCACGTCTCTTCCAGTGGCTTTAACAGAGACCTTTTTAGTAAGTGGCTTCCCTGAAATAAACAAAGAAAATATTTGAATAAGGTAAAAAAAAATGACTAAACGAATAAAAGAACCCAAAAAGAATTAGCTTCAGTTACTGCTGAACTTGGGCCTTTTTCGAAGAAGGTATTGCCATAATCACATTTGGTAGGCGAGTTGGTGACCGCAGTATTACATAGAGTACTAGTGACCCGCCCCGGCTTCGCACGGGTGCAATGCTGATGCATCATACATATAAACCATCCTCTTGAATCACTCTATCTATTAAAAAAAACTGCATCAAAATCTGTTGCGTAGTTTTAAAGATCTAAGCATACATAGGACGGACAGACAGCACGAAGCGACTTTGTTTTATACTATGTAATTATGATATACACTATGACAACGTCGGGAGCGTAGCGGTATTTGGTTCGCTTTAAATCTTTGAGGTCGTGGGTTTAATCCCCAAGCCGGACAGGAATGCTTTGTGTCAATTCTAAATTTTCTTTCCGGGTCTGGTTGGTCGAGGGACTATCTTCCGTGCCTCGGAAAGCACGTTAAGCCGTTGGTCCCGATTGTTATGGAAATGCATCACAAGAGTATAAACGGTTCGGATTTAAGTTTGCGTTCGTAAATTGGCTATTTACTCATTATTATCTCATGCCTAAATTTTTGTTAACGCGACAAAATGAGACCTTCTATATGTCCAAACCTTTTATATGAAAGACGGACACAGTGGATGCTTCAGACCACGATCTAGACCACTTCATCGATATATTGGGAAATAAGAAAGACATATTACAAAATATAACAAAACTTAGCATATACAGTACCTCCACAGCACTCAGAATTAACACAATCAGGATGATCCAAACGAAATGTTTTTTTAGCTTCATTTTCGTAGTAATATTTGGCGGCCAAGTACAGAACTAAGCCACACGCATAGCAACTGGTAGATAACCACTGCATTTCGAGTAACAGATACCTTATAAAAGGTAGTTAGACAAGAAGATGATAGTACCTCTGGTAAGGGCACGTCTAGAAGATAAGGCGGAACTGAGATTTGATATCAGTTATGATTGGAAGTTTCTCAGGAAAAAGAGTATGCGGTAACAATCATTTTTAATAAATATGGGAATGGATTTAAAATATTATTTATTCATTGTTTTACCGGTTACATCAATAACACCAATAAGAGAACATACAAATAGAAAATAAAATATCACAATAACGATAAAGTTATAGATCATTAACACCTTGTCATGAGTTCAACTCACAATACTTCACGCATTCATTATGATCCTTATATCCTTTTGTATATTAATAAAAAAAAATGTTTTAATGATGGAGTAGGAGCCACACTAACGAAGGTAAGGACCCAGAGAAACGAATCTCCAAATAAAACGTGACGTCGCTAGCTGGGAGTCTTGATTATTATTATGTATTTTGCACCATTGTCTCGTATCGTACTTATCTCGTCGTTTTTTATCAAGCAGTGGACGAAAGAGGCGTCGCAATGCTTCTCTCTTTGTTTGTTGCAGCATCCGATTTAAACGATCCTTTGCACACAAAGCGTCATAAGTACCGTCGGCGTCGTCAGCCTCGGGGCGTATACGACCTAGACGATTTGAACGACGAGATCAGGACTTACCTACCAACAGTAGTAAAGAGACTTCAAGAAACTAACACCACTACACAGAAACCGCTCTATCCGATCCGGAAGAGTGCGTTCACGCATAAGCGTCCCTCCTCACTCTCCCGAAAGAACCTTTCGATTTGAATTCCGAGAGCTTCGCGAATTATATTGTTGGGGGACAGTTGCTCAAAAGTCCCCTAAAAATCTAAAAGACATAATTCCTCAACGCCCGCCAGCGGCTGAAATCGAAATCTACAAGGAAGTTGCGGGCACCAGCAAAATTTTGTAGCAAAATCTATTTCTGGGAATATTCCTATCTTATTATAGACGCTGTATATACATGTCTTTAATGTTCATTATATCAAATGTACTGGGTAAAACATAAAAAATTATGGAAACCCTATGCTTTTAATAATTTTGCTGACTGTGCGATGGTCGCTTGTGTCATCGTAAAACGTGATCGGTTGCAGTTGAGTGTTAAAATGTCGTAACGTTCGGACGATGTACTGGTGCGCGGCGATTGCTATCGTGTTGGTTCGTATTTTTCATCACATTCAAATTGCATTCCAAATTCAAATTATTTTTTTCTCATCGAGTGTACCTATGTAGTTTTTGTGGCGATTACATTCAGCCTTGTTCGGCGGAAAAGTTTGAAATAGATAAGAATAACCCATTTCTTTGTGCCACTACTTTATACAACTTTAGTGTCTTCCTAATTAGTGACACGCGTACCATAAGCGGCACGACAAGTTACGTCAAGGGGTAGGTACTGCGGCAGTGTTATGAGTAATGTTTAAAACAACCGCCATTGTTAGTATACCTTTAAACCGATGATTGACATCGCAAAATACCTATAATTAAAAATATTATAATATATAGGATTTTACAGACACATCATACAAATTTTACAGATACAAAGCACACCTAGGCTGAAAACATTTATCCTGTAAATATTAATGCAGTGGTGGTATCTACCAGTTGCTATGCCTGTGGCTTAGTTCTGTAAGTACTTGGCCGCCAAACATTACTACGAATATGAAGCTAAAAAAAACAGTTTTAGTTTGGATCATCTTGTTTGTGTTAATTCTGAGTGTTGTGGAGGTACTGTATATGTTAGGTTTTGTAATATGTCTTTCTTATTTCTCAATATATCGATCAAGTTGAATTGATCGTGGTCTCAGTCTCAGCCAGAAATTGTGTTAGTCTGTAATTTAAAAGGTTTGGACATAAAAAAGGTTTCATTTTGCTTCGTGAATACAAAATTGGGCATGGGCACTGCATGAAACCAGTCGAAACCAGAACACCAGGTTACCACAGGATTTTCAGTCGGTTTTATTTCTCTGTCGATTTTTCAACTATTTTTGCAAATCAATTATGGATGTTAATAATCTATACTAATATTATAAAGATGAAAAAAAAAGTATTATTTGAATGAAATAGGCTCCGTAACTACTGGACCGATTTCAAAAACCTTTTACAATTATAAAGCTATGTTATCCAGGAGTAAATTAGCTTTAAGTTATGGATTTAATAAGCCTTAATTCAGACACAGAGATTTTAGAAAATTAAAAAAAATATGCACCTATAGTCTCTGGCGAGTCAGTAACACCAGTCCGTCACCGCAATCCAGTCTCTTTGCCCAACCTTGACCAGGACCTCCTCCATCTATAAGTCTTTGTTTGTAGATAGGTGGCCAAAATAAATAAAATATTTTGGGTACTTTGTACGGGAGATACGTGTATTATTTTATATCTAGACAAAGTAAAAACAACGAAAAATAACAAAATTTTAAAACGTTTGACGGTTGCAAACTTTTTCACAAATCATTACTTTATGCGTATCCAGCCAAGTACAATTTACACCATAAACAGTCAACACCATCTATTATAAATGTTAATAATTTAAATTTGGCTTATAGATAAAAATATCTCGAATGTTCCAGGTTAATTATACAGTGGCTGCTCCATCACCGTTACGATTAACTATAGACTGCTCAGATGAAAGGGTAAGGTTTAGGTAATATTATACACAATTGTTAATATTGGTTCAACATTATGTTAATTTAAAAACTAAAATTATGTTAATTTAAAAACTAAATTTATGTTAATTTAAAATTTAAAATTATGTTAATTTAAAAACTAAATTTATGTTAATTTAAAATTTAAAATTATGTTAATTTAAAAACTTAAGTTATGTTAATATTAAAATCTAAAAGTATTTTAATTTAAAAACTAATATGATGTTAATTTATCACTTAAACGTTGTACCCTTAGATAAATGATTGGTCTCGCGCGCGACTACTCACCGCGCTACCTTGAAACCATAGCTCCGTAAATGCGGCAACTCAATATTGTAGTGTGTATAGTGATGTAACGAATATCCACATTCGCATTAGTATCCGCGAATATTCGTTTAATTTAAATATTCGCATTCGCATTCGCAATCGCAATATAAACTTGAAAGAAAAATACAGAATGTGAAAACAATATTAGGTAAATTAAACAAAAAAGTATGCATTTCATTTTTTATTTTTAGTATTTGTTGTTATAATTACAAAATACTTAGAACTATTATAGCGTTCTATAATTATCAAAGCGCGTGGTATATTTTGAATCATAAATAAGCGGCGCCAGATATAAAAACTGAAAATTCGCATTCGCATTCGCGTCAGCGAATGTTTAAAAATTGGCATTCGTTACATCACTAGTGTGTAGGTATAAGACACTGTACCGATAGTATGTATACCGATGTCCTTCTTATTTCTTGAAGTGTTATTCCTATGCCAATTGATTCCAGTTTGCGTAGAAATAACACTAACAATAAGTTCGATTGTGACCAAATTTCATAAAAATTTCGACGAACGTATTTCTTGCACTGAGCGTGGCGTAGTGTTTTAGATCGCATTTGTCAAGGATGACATGTGACGGGGGTGTTTAGTCAAACATTTTTTAATTTTAGCTTTTGTGTTTTCAGGGTTCACAAGCAAAGGGGTCACAATTCAGATCATTACAATATAACAGAAATCATGGTTTAGACGTGGACTCCTTCTGTGATCTCATCCATAACGCTATACCTAAAGCAGTCCAAGATGGCAAATTTGTACCTATCAACGAAGATTTCGACCAAATAGGATTTAGTGATACCCAAGTACCTATGTCAATAGCTCCCCCTAAAGGGTTCATCCCATCATTGGCTGTACCAAAGCTGAAAGGACCTCGATTAAAGATTCCAAAGATAAATGTACCGAAATTAAGAGAACAAAATGAAGGGCTCTTCCAACCACCTAAGATAGGGGCACCTATGTCGATTTCAACAATAATGAGACCTAGAGAAGATTCCAGTGCTGAGAGGATGGAGAAATTCAAAAAAGGCGTACAGAAAATGTTGCACTTCGTGAAGGTTTTGGGACAAATCGACCAGTACTTATCCGACAGAACACGAATCATTGTAGACAAACTTACCAAGACCTTTGCCGAATAGCTTTATTTAATAAATTTTGCATTTTTATACAGTTTTGATTATAAGTTTTGTTTTTTATTTTAGACTAGCGACCCACACTAGCTTCACATGGGTAGAGGGTAGTAGAGCATCATTTATTTACACAAAACATTGATAAATTATAAACCTTCCCTTCGCTTTTGTAGTTTCTGAGCTTATCGTGAGATGCGGCGTAGGAATTTGTTATATAATACTCAAATGAAAGGCAGTTATTGTGTAGTGTAGGCGTTTTGATTGTTGATGTTTTAATTTTAGAAATTGAGTATCTTACTCTGCACGGTTCTTGCAACTAAGATAAAGAAATAAAACAGAAAATGCTTTAAATATTTTAATGTAAATATGAATAATGATTACAGTAATAAATAGTTAAGTGCGTAACTATTCTTCTGTTGTCATAAAAGTATTTGGATTAAGTAGATACATATCGCAAATATTCTTCTTCTCGAATTCTTCTAAAATTTCTTTTTCCAAGTAATTATTAATGATGGCAGCGCAACGTGTGTCCAGCGTAGCATGAGCTAACGGCAAGCCAAGATCATGAACGTCCACAGGTTGTTCAGAAAGAGACTGCGGTGAGACTGGTGCTGGTACGTCAGCGGCACGTAGCAGTACGATACGTGAGCGGAGCTTGCATGGTTCATCATTGAAGTTCCGCACTTGTTGTATACGCGCCAGAGCTTGCTGAATTAGTGACCGAGCATACTGCATAGAGTGCGAGACACGACCACGCAGCATTTGCACACATGCCTCAACTTTCTGTGGCCATGAGTTTATTTGACGTAGAGCCTCTCCTAATTTCTCATCATTGTAACCAAATATTAAATTAAACATATGTTCAATAACTGCGTTCTCTAGTTGTTCTTCTGTTTCAAATTCTGCCAACTTTTCGCTAACCATTGATTTCACTTGTCCAGGGGAACAACCAAGGCAATATACAGTGCCAACAAAGCCTGGAATAAGGAATTTAGAATTAAAATTTTATAATTTATGTTCAATGTTTAATGGAGGAGGGGACGTTTTAGGAAAGCCAAATCCACATGAAGTGGAAGAAAATAAAATCGAATTGTTCACATTAAATTTGAAACATTCAATCACAATTCGACAGCCTCCGTGGCGTAGTGGTACACGTCTCGGAGGTTTGATTCCTACGCCGAACAAGAACTCTTTCAATAAAATCTAAGATTTCCTTCCAGGTTTGGTTGGGACTCGTGCCTCGGAAATCACGTTAAACCCTTGGTCCCAATTGTGATTACATCTTCCATAACAATTGTATACTAAGGAACAGGCAGCAGTGTTTACCTGTGTATTACCACATAATACTGCGGTAACCAACTCGCCTGCCAAACTTTAGAATTAGGGATATGGCAAAACCCTCCCGTGGGAGTGTGCCGCATGTTCAGCAGTGGATATTTCAATTAATACGTACCATAAGTTTCCAAGATCTTTGCAATCTCTATAGCAACCAGTATTCCTGTTTCGTATCCCATTAAATAGAAATTGTTGCTCAGTCCTGTCCTCTTAAGCAAAATCTGCAAATTATAAAAATATTTTAATAACTTGGCCTACAAAAATATTGTTATCCGATTTCTTATAAATTACACATAAATTACGCAAGCAATATGTACTTAATTCTAAAGTTTAATACCTGTGCGTATCTTTCAGCAGTTTCACGTACAGATTCCTGAAGTCTGTCGAGACCAGGTTGTACTACCAGTGCTGGAAGCTTCAAACGTTCACACAAAATTCGGAACCTTTCATGGTGACCTTCCATACCAGGCACTATGCATAAGTGAGATTCACTTGTGTCGAACTCATCGTCTCTCTGTAATAAAGCAATTTAATAATTCATTTTATATTTTCAATGTATTTCTTCTATAACAAATGTACCTTTATTATATTTATGATAAAATCAATAACATTTTCTGAATAAATTTATAAAACTGTACCGTGACTGACTACCTGATAAACATACAGCATAAGACGACTAAGTAAACAAAATTCAAATTTCAAAAATCTTGAAGAGGTATTTTTCAAATTTTTATTTGTAATCAAATATTTTTCAAAATTTAACACGCTTACAGTCCCTAGGTAACAGTTTTGATCAACTTTTCAAGTCCAAATTCTCTTCTCGAATTTAAATAAATATTTTTGTGCAACAGTTGTTTTTATTCCCAAAATAAAAACAATCCTTGGAATTTTACGAAGTTTATTTTGCTGACCCTCATATGGGTGCACTAGCTAATGAGTAACAAACGATGACCCATGTGGTTCAAAAGTGTTGAAGGAGTATAAACTCCGTGACCGACATGTGAGGACCGACACTCGACTGTTAACGTGTTAAGTTTATTAAATTAATAACATAATATGTGGATGATAATTACCATAGCACCAGCGCTGGTTAGTGTAGGTTGGAACACTACTTCGGTAGTAGCAAGTAGCTCGTCAGAATCAATGTATGAGAAAAATGTAGCCAATCCTTGCACATTTTTCAAATCTGTCTTCGAATTTTCGAAATGAATCAGCCTGTAATTTTACAAAATTTTGTTAGTTTGTATTTAAAATCAGCAACTCGTTCATTCCAATTATTTTTAAGGTTCTTAAGAAGATAATGACTATGTTTATTATGGTGACATTCATCTTTTAAGTTTTATCTTATCTTATTTATTTTATCTTTGCAGGAAAAAAGGGATTTCAAAAATATAAAAAGCACTGTCATCTAGATATTAATAAGGTTAAGTATTTTACTGTAATAATAGAGTTACACTTATGGCAAATAAACTTACGATTCAAGAGTTAGTGAAGCTACTGTTTTTTCATCTAATACAGCATGATATTGAACTCTTAGATGGGAAGCTATCAAATTTAATTTTTCATTTGTAATTCCTAACTCTTGTAGAGTTAATATTTTTGGAGTATCTTCTGATATAGTTATACCTGTAAAAGAATTTGTTATAATTTTTTTGAAGCTGCATTGGCGTTATAGTTCGATTGACCTTCATTAGCCAAGGACGGTAACTCAGTGCCAAGTGCATTTATACAGTAGGGAGTGGTGATATAGCCAACTGTTCTTATTCATTTTTAAATACTTCAAACTCTTTACTTTTTCTCTACTTCTATTGTGTAGGCTAACTACACAGTAAAAGTAGAAAGTAGTTAAAAATTAAGTAGAATTATTCAATATATTCAAGTCGAGTTTTAAAACTTCTCCGTAACTTAATCAGGGCTTTTATAAAATATGGTTTCTTAGTGAGATACAACAAAATAAAATGATGTCGCGGTTTTTGGATTTTCAAAGCATTATGTTCATTTGGGAACTAAGAACATGTGAAAAATATGTAGTTTAAATGTATTAATCTCTTGTATTTTAGACTACAAAACACGTATTTAGTAAGTTTTGTAGGTTCTGTACCTCCAAGTCTCGCGATCTGTTGCAACAATGATGGACGCTGTACAGCTGATGGTTTGGCGACGATCACGCCGCGTTCTGTGCGCAGCGCAAGCAGTGACGCGTCCAAAGATGACCGGTAATTCCCATTCTGACACAAAACAAAAATATAAGTGTCTTCGATACATTTTCAGGCTTATAATCCGGAGTTCAAGTAAGTGTGAGATCTTAAGCAATGAACATAACTACCCGAAAATAAGCATTCAACGAATAAAATTATTCATAAATACTCACGTTACTTTCTTTCGGTACAGACACCATTGTTGCTGGTAGCTGTTGTCTAAGTCGGGTCGCACATGTCTGTTGTCCAAAGTAGCTCTCTCCTACGTTTATTACTGCGAAATATCTGAAAGTGCAATTCATGAAGCGTTTATATGTCATCCTTACAATTTATTTTATCTCAACACCAAAGGTATTGGTTTTTAGGCTACCAACTTTTTGGTACTTTTAAATTTGTATATAAATTATTCAATTGATTTGTAAGACTTTTATTTATTATAAATATATTAAAGAACTCATTAGCAGACCATTTAATTTTTTTTTCTATTTTTTGTTGAGTTTTTCGTTTCGAAACATGAAATTTAATACATTTACCTCAAGCTTAAATTCCAATAAGTTTAGCTTTTTTTTTGCGATAGTGATAGAACTGATCACTATCGCTAAAGAGTGATCGAAGCGATAGTGATCTTATATTAGTGATTTAAGTTTCTTACCTTAATTTGGGACACAGTTTTCTAGACGCAGAATCTAAATGGGTAAATACATTTTCTTTGACTTCTTGATCACTATTCACTATATAATAAACACCTTGTATGGGTCCAGTTTGTGCAGTTTTATGAAAAAGATCAACATAATCTTTTTCTGTATTCAAGTCATTAGATGATAGTAGAATTTTAACACCCATCTTGCTCCACGATCTAAAAATAGGTTTTACATAATTAACTATGAGATGAACTACATTGAAACATATACATATGTACCTACTGATATTTATTTAGACTACTACATAAAGATTTGCAAGTTTTCGCTAAATACTTACTGTAGTTTCATTTGGAGTTTGGCATTTATTTTCGAGTTTGATATTTGTAGATGAATCTTTCTTACACCAAGCTCAACTAGGCGGTACACTAGCTGGAGACCAAAGTTTTCTTCCTCTAGCAATACCAAATGACTGTCATTGGAACCAATAAGGAATCTGCACAAAAAAAAATATATTTTACCAAACCACATTATTTAGAGTTTCTCAAGATTTTTTTCACGTTTTTAATAATCGCTTGTACTACGTATCAGTCAATATTTAAGATGCTGCATTTCAAAACATATTGTTTTATTTATTGAAATAAATAGGAACTTAGTGGTCTTTTTCCGATAAGTGTCACATTTTGTATATGTTAGTATGAATATTGTACCTACAGAATAAGTGATTGTACCTATCCAGTTTTTAAATCTGTTTTGTCACTGTCTACATTTAGTGTCACATTAATAATACCATCAAACAAATAACATATTAGACAACAAATAAAGCCTTCTAGATCTTTCTCCAACAAAAGTTCAAAGGGGTCAAAAATAGCACGACTTTGAGAAAAGCAAGTATAAGTAGCTTCAGCAAGTATAGTATCTATTTATTTCTTTATCTACAAAATGTATTCATAGTTAACTAGCAACACTTCGTAGTTTCATATTGTTTTACTTTACGTTAATTCTGTATAATGTTGTTCAAATCTCATTCTAATGACCAAAATTAATAGGATTATGAGTATGATTGTACCTGGGTTGCACTTGGTGCACCGCGTCAGTGAGTCGCAACAAAACACGTCCGCGGTGTTTGCTGGCTGCCAATAGATTGAATGCGCGGGTCATCTCCGACGCCGCGTACGTTACGCGCGACAATGGCCGCACGTATCCTTTGGCAATACCCTCACTCATTAGCGTTTGTATTTTCTGCAGAAAAGTAAAATGCAAGATTATTTATAACAAATGTCGTAACCAGTTGAAAAAGTTAATATTTGAAATGAGAACTAAAATTTGAGTACCATGGCTTACGTTTGTAAATTTATTTGATTTACAATTGGGTCACAATTACCTATTATAAATATATGTCAAATTTTATGTAACAGATTTTTATTCATGAGAAGTTTTTTGTCGTGTAAGTGTCATCAAAGAAAAAGTTTCTCAAAGGGAACATATAAAAATACATGTAATTTATGTACAGTGCCAATAATAATGAACTTGAAATAGATCCCTGAGGCATGCGAAAACAACTATGTAAGGCAATTTCATTAAAAACTCTTGTGTTCAATTTTAAATATAATATAATGCAAACCATCGAAATTATACCATTAAAATCAGTGGTGATTTATATTTTTGCTTTGTTTACGGGACAATGATTCAAAAACAATATCTTAAGATTTGAATTTCTTGATACTGTATTATTGTTATATGGAAATTTATTACGTGCAAAATTATTGGGCCTCTATATAGGGAAAATTATTGGGATCTGTACGTTGAATCTATTTAAATACCTAATGTTCTTAGTTTTGTGGTTAATTCATATTTTCGGGGAATGGAAATTAAACAAACGAATCTCCCAGATAAATACTTTTGCAATCAAGGCTTACCAAAAGTTCATCAGTATTTGTAAATATAGAAGAAAAGTCCAGCGTTGCATAAGATCTAGCTTTGTTTAACATATGAAATCCATATGAGAATTCTTCTTGATTAGGTATTTGAGTCAGGTCCATAATGATGCCCAAGTAAGAGCCAACTTTGAGAGCAATCTGAAAAAGTATTTCGTTAATATTAAGAAAATGAAATAAAATAAATATTATTTGTTACATTTGTAAGGTGTAGATAAATAATCTTACGTTTTTCAAATCTCCTTTGGCGGTACTGATAACAATTTCACAACCGTAACCATTTGTTTCATTCAAAACAAAGTCTCCGAAATGGTCATCCCGTGAGTTTCCAATATTTTCCTCTGTAATCAAAATCGTGTGTAATTCATTATAAAACGCTGTTAAACAATGTTGCCCGCGACTTCGTACGCACACATTTCTGGATTTTTGAAAATTCGTCACTTCAGAAATATTTGTGCAAAATTTCATCAAAATGTCAACCAGCGGTTTTAGCTGTGTTTCGATCGATCGGTCAGTCAGTTTCAGTTTTTTATATATAGGTAGATAGATATAGATATGCATAGGCATTCAATTATTTGAATGTCTTTCCGCATATACATGTCATATGTATATGCGGAGAGTTATTCGAAACATTTTAGCTAGGTTTCAGTCTTTCAAAAATAGGATTGGGGATGGAAATTACACCAATTATACTAAAATTACCTTTTAGCTCGGGGAACAGTTTACGCAAGAAATGTTTCTTGCGGTTGTCACTGACTGTTGTGAACACATTACAGCCAACACCCAGCGCCACGGAGATCACTGCCTGACCTAAAGACCCGCTTCCTCCATGGACGAACACACTTCTCTCTTTCAATATTTTTGACTTGATGGCCTGTGAATCAAATATTTTCATTCGTAAGACAAAAATATTACATAAAAATATAGTATTTAACTTAGAATATGTTAAAAAAGGGGAATTTACCAGGCAATAGAATGCGAGTGCGTATGCAAGTGGTACGGTAGCTGCATCTTCAAGGCTCCAGTGCTTAGGCACTGGCCATAGTAGTTCTGGTATGGCCTGAACTTGACTGCTTGCAGCACCTGAGGGTACTATACCCATCACTCGCTCACCCCTATAATATAAACAAATATTGTATTATAGAATTTGTCTTTATCGTAAAGCTAAAGGTTTTACGTTTTTTCAATAAATGTGTACCTGTCGGTAGTTCCACTGAAATCCATTCCATAGCAGTTGTCAATTTCGTTATCAACTAGAGTTCCATTGGCTTTTTGTACATCTCTGTTGCTTATACCAGCGTAATGCACCTGAATAGAAATAAGTAATTTATTTTATTTTAATGATAAAACATATGAATAAAAATAATACGATACGATTATTCAATATAACTAGGAATATAATAGTCATTGCTTACGTTAACTGGAATTCCTTTAGGTTCAGTGATTACAGAACCTTCTACCCAACTTAATGCATTATAATCACCGACTTTGGAACTTTGTAAAATGACGCTGTCACTTGTTGTAGCACTTTCTTGGATGGGAACATAGTACTCACCACCCCATTCCCCCTAAAATTAAAAATATAATTATACGTTAAATGTCAAATGCAATCAGTAAAGTACTTATAATACTTAGATAATACAGTGTAAAAAAAAATCTTACGTGTTCAAAAACATTGAAAGCCAAGTCAATATTTGGTAAGTCATCTAAGAGATAATTGTTATTATTGTCATTATTGACCATAATCAGTTGGATTATGTTGCGTTCTGTATCTTTCCTCCAGGTTTGTATAAGGTTCTTGAGACCCGCCGGTGCAGGGTATGGCGCTACAATAAGAAGGCGATGGCGAGGAGATAAGTTACTACGAGCGGAACTTAACAAGGATAAGTCTGAGCTGCTTCCCATAGTGATCGCTGTGGTGGCAGTGGAGTTAGCGGTAGGTCGCCAGCGGGCAAGGAGAACCCTGGTTCCAGTTGGCACACCGTGGGTCGAAACCACGCGGTACATAGCAGAGGGTCGCGAGCGTTCTCCGTGTGGGTCATCCTCTTCGCTTATAACGAACGTATCTGGCCGTATAACATTGTGAAGCAGCTGAGAGATCTGTAGAATAAAAAAAAAAGTTTATTATAATGAATATCTTCGAAAATATAATATCGAAAAATGTACTAGTTACTTACATTATCATCTGTGGTCAAGTTTCGGACGACGACTAGATCCAAATCCTTAAGTAAACAGTCTCGTTCTCTAAAACTGGTCTTTTCGCTTATTCTTTCATACTGAACATTCACACCATAGACTTTGGATGCAACGCCTTGCATTTCATTGAACACGTAACCATTTGAGTCATCGTTTGTGATTGCCACAACTTTAATTGATTCTTTGTTCAAGTTTTCTGCTACTATTTGTAAGTAAGTATTCAAACACGTTGATACCTGAAAATGTATAATAAAGATCGGTTTATTTTCAATTAGGGTGAGCGCTTGTTTTATTTTTGTTATCTTCAGTGTACGAACGTCATTTTTTTTTTTTTTATTTATTTTAATTCCAATTACAATATCTTAACAGTATACACCAAAACGATATTATAAGCTATAGTTACTAATTCGTACAAAGTTTACACACAAGCCTTAGATACAATGCACCTTTGCGCAACTTCTGCGAATTTTGGCAGGCTACAGTGGTAAATATCAATTTCCGCTGCTATTAAATTTATGAGTCGTATGGCACGCGACACGGGGGAAAATTTGAGTATGTTCGTCCTTGCCGGTGGTACGCTGAGAGCGGCGGGGCGGCGGCGTGCGCCTACGTAACCATCAGGGGCGCACAGCCGCAACTCCGCCAGCATGGCTGGGTGGTATAGATAGCCGCGAAGTACGCGCCACACGTATATGACTAGCGCCACATCGCGCCGCACGCTTAGCCGCACGTATCCGACCATACCAAGCACAAACAAGCTTGGGTACATGGGGTACACTCCGTATTCTTTGTTGTATAAAAATCGTGTGTATTTATTTTGGATTTTCTCAACCATAAGGCTGTATTTAGCCTCATGCGGGTTCCAAATAAAATATGTCGTCTCGAGATGACTTCGAACGAGGGCGTTGTATAACATCTTTACCACTAAAAGATTATTGAAATCCTTACAATTTCTCAAAATGAAACCTAAATTTCTAAATGACTTGTTGCAGATGTCAATAATGTGATTACGAAAAGTTAGCTCAGGTACCATTTCAACCCCCAAGTCCCGAGTATAATTAAATCGTGGAATCAACACACTATCCATTTCATATGTATACTATATTTTAACTGTATATTGTTTGTAGATTTGAGGCATTTGACAGAAATAACTACTTAAATAACACAATTTTTTTGTACTCACATTGAGATTAGACTGGAAACTTGGTAAGAACTTAAGTGCGTACAGTGCCATTTCATCTTTAACGCCGGCTGGTGCATTTCGGAATGAAATATTTTCCATGATAATTCCACCGCATCTGAATAAAAAAATGTCATTATAAAGCAAACTTATCATGTGTTATATATAATATATTATACACATTCAATATCATCAAAAAGATCGAACGTTTAGCAAAGAAAGTAGCACGCTAATTAACTTAATGTTATATTAGTAGACAAAACGAATAAAATCTAACCTAGTGAAATCGTATTTCTCCAACATTTCAATATTTAACAATTTGTTATCAGTTTTGATGTCTGCATGCTTCTCCATGTCTATACACAGTCTCCTAATATAAGTAGGCAGTGAAATGTCGTTATATTGCAGTTTCAGTGTGTTTAACTGCAGCATACTATCGATGATTGTCACCCAGTTGTCGCGCCAATGAACTGCTGCTGAACTCAAGCAAGTGCTTGCAGACTCGATGCTTTGAAATTCACCGCTGTAAAAATAAATAAATTAAGTATATGTTAGATTTACTGACTGACTCAGTGGTAACGGAGTCGATTCTGAGGTCAATTTTTTTGAGTTGAATCCCCTCCGTGGATTTGATTAGGCTTTTTTAAACCTATAGCTTTAATATGCTTACCTGTAAGAATACCCTCGTTCACCTAATAAACTGTATATATCAGTAGCAGACAGCTTTCTGTCTTGAGGAACTTCTATATCATTCACTTCATTTTTAGTGCACTTCATCTTATCTGGCACTATGACACCGGTAGCTACCTTGATGTTTTCATCAAAGACCTGTAATAAATAATCAGTTAGCTTCCAATTGTAATGAAACGTGCTACTTATTGTTATTAAGGATTATTATATTTACCTCAAACTGGCCACTGCCTTTGTGTAAGGTAACGCGAAGTTTGAGCTGGTTTTGGTCGTGTATGATGGGTTGTGAGAACAGGTGGACGTTACTGAACTCAACCGTAATTTGTTTTTTAGTAGCACCGAGACTCATGGCAAGAGTATCCCAAACGGCGACAAGCGTTGCAGCATAAGGAAACACGGTTTTGTCTGTAAAGGTAAAAATATATTAATGCAACATTAAATAATTTACAGTGGAAATAATTCACTTTATAATTGTGATATATTAAATTATTACCCTCAATGATATTTCCTCTTAAATATGAATATTCCTTGTCATGTAGAGATATGATGAATGTGCAAGATGAAGCTCTAACACCACACGCCAGGCGATAATTCGGTAGGGCCCTGTGAAATTAAGATATTTTTCATATTTTTTATTACAATTTTATTTTTTATATAACTTGCTTTTTGGGTGGTAAAATTAAATTATCAATAACAAAATAATATTATATGAGTATTATTTTGCATGTTTTACATAATTTGGAATATTAATTTTAATGCATATTTTATCTCTAACTACCACTGACGTAATATAAAATTAAATACTAACCACTTCTCCCCGTGCGCCCATTCAATATGATGAGATAAGAATGGTGTCCCAGTTGATACAGGCATTTCTACTTTAGGATAAAGAACGTCGATTCTTGGGTAATAGCCTTCCATGTATAATCTAAAAAAACATTTGTGTCAATTAGTACATCAATTTTTATTTTTTATTTTGTTCATCATTTCTCTATTTAGTTTACTACCAGTGTTATTGTACAAGTACTCACTTGCCAATGCCCTCAAGTACGAGGTGGGTATTATCAGCGTGGCCACGACGAGTGAGCGCAATGTTTTTACAATCTTGTGGTAAAGAGCGCTTTAGAATTGCTTGCAGTAGTCCATGAGGAGCAACCTCTACTAAAACAGCGTTACTTGGAATTTCTGGCAGCGTCTCTTCAAAAAGTACTGGATTCTAAAAAGCGATACATAATATAGCAATTGTTATAATTAATTGTCCTGACCTCATAATATGAATATTTATGATATATTCATAAGTAATAAAACATATTCTTACGAGTAGATTATTAGTGTGATATTCTGCTGACGAGTATTGAGCAGAAACGTTTTCCCATTTGTCTTTCGGCACAGAAGTCGATACCCAACGCTCACTCCTCTTTCTCGGTGTCGTAATAACTTCTGTCAAATATTTCAATAATCCGGGACCTGTTTAAAAGTAATGCATTTGATTTAAAATGTATTTTTCCAATGAATAGTACTCAACAACCATTTTTCAATTCTAGAGTATTGATACAAAAATAGTATTAGGCTTACCAGCATCGGCAATGTACCGGGAATGATACGCAATGTTAGAGCAAGGGACTTCTTTAGCAAAGATTCCTGAAGCAGTTAATCCTGCAACAAATTCGCGCATAACATCCGCAGGTCCAGATATAGTACTAGACTCAGGACCATTATGGCAAGCTACTTCTATTTCTGGTGGACACATTTTGGAAATCTGGAAAAGGATAACGAATGATGAGCCACTTAGGGATAACGAATGATTAAAGAATTAATAGAAAGATAACAGCAAGTAATCCATTACTTGTTCATATCCCAATCCGATGGCTGCCATAGAACCACGGATGAATGGAGTCTGCACCGACACAAGTCCACGGCTATAAGCAGAAAGAATCATCTCTTCTGCAGTCAAACATCCGTCGGCGTATGCGCATCCTAGTTCACCCACACTATGACCTGTAGTGTATTTAAATTTTACTTAGACAAATGCAAACAAAATAGCATATTTTAAGTCATTGATCATTTTAGATCTATCATTACCTATGATTCCATCGGGTACCAATCCGATTGCCTTCAAAATATCGGTGAGACCGATTTGTACAGCGGCTATTCCGACAAATGAATGAAGGATGTTGTCAAATATTTTTGGGTCAGTAGAAGTAATAATGTGAATAATATCGATTCCTTTTGGCTCCAAGGCTTTGCGGCATCTGGAATATAAATAAATTTTGTAAATCAAGAATGTTATTTTAATTTCAGTGATGTGATAAATGAAATGGATCAGAGTTCTATTTACCGTTCTATAGCAGCAGCAAATATTGGTATGCGCATTAGCTGTGCTCCCATTCCGGCCCACTGAGATCCCATCCCGCTGTATACAAACCAGAGTGGGCGTCGCGCATCGTCGAAGTACTCTGACTTTTCGCTAATGCTAACAGTTTTTCCCTCCGAATTTGTTTCTAAATAAATAAAATGTTATTAGAATGATGTTCTTAGTTATAAATAAGGAGTTTAATTAAATTTGTGGAGTAAAAAGGCGCTTACTCAGGACAACGAATCCTCTGCCCAAATGTCCCGCAATACTTTTTGCGTGTATGTTGTGCAATAACGCCAATTCTTCAGCATCAATTGGACGACTCTTTAGATCATCAAACATTTTCTTCACCGTAGAATCCTGTCTAGCTGACACCGTCACCAGATGGGGGATGCTCGATGCATAGCGGGAAAGGTCCTGTTAAAGAGTAATTCATTAAGTATCAAAGTACATATGAGAAGGAAAATCATTGTGCAAAATTCAATAGGCAAGTTTTTTTTATTAAATATCCGCTCGTAATGAGTTAAGGTAAGTACCTACGCTATGAAATTAAAGCAAAGACTTTAATTGGTGTCAGCTGACTTACGTTTCTTTTTTTACCAAACTATGTTTATATATTAGTTCATTTTAAAAACATATTTTACCTTTGGCTTGTAATGTCCGTGGAGCAGCACGTGAGAGTTGACACCGGTGACAGACATACCATTGACTGCGGTGTAAGAACGGTTAAAACCCTGGTGTTCCGTCACAATACGCATACGACCCTCGCCAAGAGCTTTAACGTCCTTACGCGGCTGCGTGCAATGCAGGTTAGCAGCCAGTTCACCCGTGTGATAACCCAATAACACCTTAAAAATTAAAATAGTAAATAATACTGTAAATGTTCGTTACAACAAACATACCACTGTCTTAAACATCTCTCTTGAATCAATAATATAAAAAAATAACTTTAAAATGAATGACTGAACAAACAATTATACTATTATATATTTTTAACAGGAACATACAACAATATAGTTTTAGTTCTTTAACTTACCTTTGTAATTGAAGATATCCCTGAAGCTGCTTCACCATACCCAATGTTGGACATGACGCTTCCAATAAAAAGTGTATCATCTTTTTGTTTACAAATTACTTCATCGATACATTCTAGTTCCGTCTTATCAGCTTCGGGTACACCTAAAAATATTTAAAAACATATTTAATAAAACATAGTTCTGGACCACAAGATAAAAAATAGTAGCATGGTCGGCAGTTTTGAGATAGACGTTCCCCTTACAAAAAGATTAAAAAGCTGTAATCGCGTTAAAAAAAATCAATAAAAATCAATTTGATCTTACAAGTAATTACACAAGTACTACTTTTTATATGAGTAAGGATGTGATTCATAACCAGCTTAATATAGTGGAGAGTTTATTAGTAGGAGAGATTTTTTTGTTTAACTCTTTACCTGCTCCGAAAGCTTCAACATATTCCACGGCATGCGGGGGAACTCCAGCCTCTTCGTAAAACTTATTTAAAAACTTAACAGTAGCATTAGGATCTCTAAAGAACCCATATTTGGGTCCAGTTTCGTCCTTGAGAATGCCGATGTATTCTGTTTTTGCATGCATTAAATCAGCATAGGCTCTGAAAGGTAAACACAATTAAATAAATATATAATAAAAAATTTCATGTTGTCTACACATGAAAATTTTATTAAACTGTTATAAAAATTTCAATTTAATAAAAGAACTCACCTTAGGGCATCTTTAGCTTTCTGTAAAAACAAAATGTTAATGGCTTCGGACTTGGCGCAACCATCAGCATTTTCGTCAAAAGATTTGGTTTTACCGTCCATGCATTGTTTGGTGATTCTGTAAAAAATAATTTAATTATATATTAAGCAGGTACCGCTAATGTTTAAGTGTACTAGATAATACATTGTTAATTATCTATTCACTTTTGTATTAAGATTTACCTTCCGTAATGCACTGAGGATTGTGGATGGAGACACAAGTAGCATCCACCGACTATTGCTGCCTCGCACTCGCCACGAGACATCGCCAGGTAGGCCTGTTCTAGTGCAGCTGTTGAGCTGCAGCAAGCCTCGTCTATTGCCATAGAAGGCCCTTTCGCGTTCAACATGTATGAGATACGGTTTGCAAACATAGCCTTGCAACACCTATAACAAAGTTAAAGTATTAGTAGTAGTTCTTGTATCTTTCGGATTTTACGTAGCCGATTTCTTGTAAAAGAAATAAGTCAAAAAACATAATTATAATTTACCCTGTAATGCCGAGACCGCTTCTTGAATGGGCATCATAGAAAGAAGCCTTCTCAGCTTCAGAAAAGCAAGTACCGATGAATACACCAACTTTTTTACCTGATATCTCTTCAGGATTAACACCTGTAAAATAATAAAGAATGAAAATTAACGCCACCTCTCCATTTTGAGAAGTCACCAATACAGTCTAATGGTTTTAAGGGTCGTTTGAATCCATTCGCTATTAGCTAAATTCTAAGATTTAATGCTTACCACCGTGAACGTGGACCACTCGTTTATAATCTTGCACTTGTTTATAATTCTTAATACAAAATAGTGTAATTATACTAACCGGCATCATATATGGCTTGATACGCTTGTTCAAGAATCTTGCGAGACATGGGGTCCATGGAGTTACCTAGACGGAAGTGCACCTTAAAAAACTGCGCATCAAAGCGTTCTAGAGACGGCACACTGCCACCATGCTTCGCTACTTCAGGGTGGTTGGATTTCCAACGGAGAGATTTATCAGAGATCGGGTTTACCTATAAAAAATACATTGTATTTTTATTAAAATTTTCATTTCATTACCTACTTTTTTAATAGTTTATTAATACATTTTATTTAGTCTGTATAAGGGATTAGAATCGCCTTCAAATAAATTTCTAAAAACATCCAAAAAACAAATAAATGCGTTTATAAGGAGGAATTTATTAACTGTGTATTTGTTTGTAATGAAAAAACTCAGATAATTTCTTTCACTATTTGAAGGCGAACATCTTTTTGAAGATGTAACGGGACTTAAAGCTATTAGTGTGAAACGGAGAGTTTTACACCAAATAAATATGTAAGATAAAAATTTAACCGGCGCTTTAGTTATTCATTTTTCAATTACTCTTGAAAAATGAATAAGCGTTACAAGCCGCTTGTAAACCATAGTTACATGTTTTTGAAAATGGAACACCAATGGAATGACAGATTCATTGGGAAATAATAAAACAGTGTGCTATTAACCTTTGATTGTTTTATTTGATTCCTAATAAATTATAATTACTCACCTTGTTGTACAAAAGTTCGGATAATTCCTTTACGTGACGAGAGGACGGAAATAAACCTGACATTCCAGAAATGACAATTCGTTCGCCATCCATCTCAGGAGACGGAATTTCGGTTCTAATTGCAGCATGTTCTTGTGGGGTAGGAGTCATCTTCGATGATGTATCTACAAATTCAGAATATCCATATATTACCAAAAATATTTTTAATGGAAAATTTCACATCACACAATTTAATATTATGAAGAATTCCCTGAGTACTTTATATCGTAACTTAGATGTAGGTTTTGTTGATAATTACATTAATTCGAATTAAGATGGCAATAGTTAAGATACTTTTGTAATTTTTAAATAGGTAGTGATTCTAATAAATTTATTTCAAACATTCGACCTTTTTTGTTATGTAGGTTAACAGTAATGTAAATACTTAGGACAAACTCTTCAAACTGCCTAACTATGTACTTACATTGTACACACTGAATATGGTAGTACCTATCTAAGTTTATATATGATTTATTTTCTAGGTAGGTAGGTTTTTATTCTAGTTTTTTCACTCAATGGTTTAGCATCTGAGTCCCTTAGAAAGTATCAGTTTTTTTGGCACTTATAGACATAGGTACCACAATAAAATGATTCGTCATTGGAAAAAAAACCTGCATTAACTTTGTAGCATTAAAGTAGATTGTAACCATTGTAACCTCACAGTGCGTTTACAATTTACAGTTTTATGATTTTTTAACTATATACCTGAGCTTTGTTTTACTATGGGACTCGACTATGTTTTGTTCCATATAAGTCATTGACCACGTTTCTAGGTTCTTGTTTATGATGCTGATTTCCACTTGTTAGTTTCACTTCACTCAACGAATGATCACCGAAAATGAATGATTTTATCTTTTTACCATGACCGTCATATTATTCTGATTCGATTTTCTAAATAATATTGGATTTTTGTTTAGTATTAATTTTCCATAGTATAGGCAGAGGTTTTCAAACATGCAGTGCAATTTTGCAGTTGTATGATGCAGTTTTATAGGTACTATACTAAGCAATTTTGTCTGTCTAGATCTCGTTTTATCCATACAAAATTTGTTACCCCTTTTCATTCTGTAAGAGGTAATTTAAAAAATACTATCTGATCTTATGCATATTGAGAATAGGCCTCATTTTTATTTTACCCCCGTGACGTCAAACTTCGCGGGCCGCACGTGGCCCGTGGACGATAAGAGTGCGGCCCGCGGGCTAACGGTTTCTATAATGCAACTGAAGCAGCACACAACAAACAATTAAATTTTGCCGGCCGCTGTGGTACTCTTCATTTGCATATATGGCCCTTGAAAAGGAAAGTGTGACGACCACTGGTATACACTCCAAGTTTCAGGTCTATATAATTCGCGGTTTAGTTTATGCAGTAATCCGTCAGTCAGTTATTCAGTACAATAAGCTTTTTATTTATTTAGATGCGACGCGTGAGTAATGCTTAAGGCGTTCTATGGTGAGTCTTCTTCATTTCTACTAAGATATTATAAAAAATACTCACGTGTAACACAATGTAACTTTGATAGTGGATCACAAGAACTGATGATGCATAGACATAAATTGACTATTTATATGCTATTCAATTTGTGGAGCTTACTTTAATTGTTAGACCGAAACTCAGTGCCGAATTAGCAGCTTAGAGCGGCAAATTTAGAAGCAGCATATTATTGGTGACGTAAAAACTTGTAACTTCTTTACCAATTTATATTTAAAGTTAGTATTCTGGTGAATTTATAGAAACACTTAGTAAATTGTTAAATAGTCTTAAGTCTTTAGCATAATTTTTTGTAAGAATACAAAACATTTAAATACAAACGTTCGTAGAACATATAAGTTGAATTTAGAAAATTTGATTTGATAATATGAAAGCATCAGATGCAAAATTTACGTGAACTTAAAATATATGGTATTTCTTGTGGAGTTGAGATCAATATAAATATTATTAATGTTATATTTAAATAATGAACCTTTATATTTTAACTCAAAAATAAACGCAAAGCCACAACCAGTGTAAGATTTTACCTAAAGTGGATGCCTTTAAAATTAATTTAATAAAATCAATCCCCTGGTTCAGCATTATATAAAAAAAAATATAAAGTTACAATTTCACTGACATTCGTTCGATCGACTCGAATAGCAGAAATGTAGGGGCAGCAAATTGGAATGGCCTGATAGCGGCAAATATTAAACTCCGCCACTGTTCAACCTGATAATTAAAACAAATTTTCTAGTTTGGGACTACGACCCTGTTTGAACCAAAACTAGGCTTATGAATATTCTGTCGTATATATTAAAAGCTCAAAAAAAAACGGTAATAGTTACTGTTATATTTATAATGTGTCAACGAGTGTTTAATAACAACTAACATATTATTTCTGTTGCTTTGTAATAACATAACATTTTGCCCTTCAAATAGTTAAATTAACATAACTGAACTCAATACATATTCAACTACTTATTTTGCAGTAAGCAAAAGTAAAAGGGTTTACTCATTTTATAGGATTCTTCTATACATGTAATAAAAGTGTAAATTGTCTGTACGTAGAAAAAATACCGGCCAAGTGCGAGTCGGATTCGCGCACGAAGGGTTCCGGACCATTTTCAAGTGTCTTCCTGCTGCCGTTATTGATAACGGGCAAAAAAAGGTAGTTGTTATTTGGGGGGTGCCCCCTTCAATTTTTATTTTATTTTTAGTATTTGTTGTTGCGGCAACGGAAATACATAATTTGTGAAAATTTCAATTGTCTAGCTATCGCGGCTCTTGAGATACAGCCTGGTGACAGTCAGACAGCGAAGTCTTAGTAATAGGGTCCCGTTTTTACCCTCAGAGTACGGAACCCTAAAAATGCTAAAACCCGAGTGAGGGGGATGTTAGAAGTAAAATAGAACACATCCAGGTTTATTTCGTTTTTTCTTATTTCTCTGTCTGTTTCTAATCTCCGAAACTGTTGCACCGATTTGAATGAAATTTGGCACGGTGGTACCTTACACATCCCCGGTCAACATTTTAAATATTTTTAATCACAGAAAGTTAATGAGTTCTCGTGGGATGCTTAAAAAACCGAAGGAATAACAAACACCATACGGAAAAAGTCAAGGCCATCAGCTAGTTTAAAAAAAATATATTTAATATAACACTATTTGAAATCACTACATAGAATAAAACAAAGTCGCTTTCCGCTGTACCTACCTATGTATGTTTAAATCTTTGAAACTACGCAACGGATTTTGATGCATTTTTTTAATAGATAGAGTGATTTAAGAGGTAGGTTCGGTTAGTTAGGTAAGGTAACATTACTAGTATTGCACCCGTGCTAAGCCGGAGCTGGGGCCTGTCTACTATCTTAATGGTGTGTTGTGGAACTGTCACTGACGTCTCGATGGTCGGTTTTCTTTGTCTTTTGGATTAGTAAATTACCAAATATGCAAAAAACCGACCATCGAAACGTCAGTGACAGTTCCACGACACACCATTAAGATAGTAGACTCAGGCCCCGGGTCGCTAGTTTTATAATATACTTTTTTTACAACAAAAGTGGAATAATTTGCAATGTAATTGCAATAGTTTGTTCGGAAGAGAAATCTATTAGGTTTTTTAGGTTTTTATTTCATACGATATAACTCCTCCCCTGGTCCTTTTTTTTTTTTGTCCTGAGGTAAATGCATTTACACATTCCCACCGCCGCTGCAGCGTATTCGCGCGCTGGCGGTGGGATATGTGGGACTCACTCTCTACATAGCGTGGTATGCTAAACTCATACCACGAGGAGAGGACTCTACTACGACTAAAACCTCCCGGACACTCCTTCGATCCGCCGTTGGCGGGGGCCGGGTACGCATGAGCAATCCGGCCCCCCGACGGCACCCGCGGCCAATATGGTACCGCGGGCTCCACTGGCCCCATGGCCTATGTGGAGATTTTGAGCATGCTGAGGCCTAGTTATTTAGTATTTCTTACGGTAACCTATCCCATTGTTTAATAGCGGTTTTCCTGAAGGTTGGTATTAAATAAGGCGATCTGGCTGGTTGACTTTATCTGTACTAATATTATACAGAGAAAAAAAAATTAATTATCATCATTCCGTATAACGTCCACTGCTGAACATGGGCCTCCTCCCGAGGGAGGAGGCGGGTTAGTGACCGCAGTATAATGTTATTCGCATTTTAAATCTGTAATTTATTCGATAATATTCATTAAAATTACATGTCAATGGCCATATTGATTATTATTGATTTATATTAAATGCACAATGTATTTACTTACTAAATTAGATAAGGCTTCGTAAATAAGCCATTATTTCTCGTAAAAAGTAAAGGATAAAAAATGGTTATTGTGGGTTATCCCTAAGAGATAGATATATATCTATGTGGACTTTTGTGTAGACCTTTTTAAGGTGTAAAATAGTGTTATACATTATTTTGATCTATCTCGTAGGGTTCAGCCAGCGTTAGCAATGTAAGCGCAAAAAAGGGTTTATTTACGACCTCACATTAGAAACCTCTACAATTATCAGTGTTGCTCTACTATATTAGGCATGTATTATAAAAGACAAACCTAGACTTGTGCCTAGGTTTGTCTTTTTGTTAAATTTAATCAAGGCCGGATTTAAGCAACTTCCCCGGGGCCTCCGCAATAGAGGGACCCCCACAATAGAAATTTAAATCTTTCAAATTCTGACGAGTAAACTCTACAATTTTTTATATTTTTTTCGAAGTTTTACCTTTACATACAGTTCTTGTTCAATGTAATAGTTCTTAAATATTGTAATAACGGTAATTCATCTATACTTGTTCACTTAAATAAGACAATCAGTAAAATATCAGAATCCAAATCGTCCTGAAAAGTAGGTACAAACTTCCAATTTTCTACACATTTAGAACTAATTTGTGGCCAGGGGGCCTCTTCTACTTAGTTGTCCCGAGGCCTCCGGACTTCTAAATCCGGCCCCGAATCTTATATTTCTTTCTGGGTCGGGTTGGTTGAGGGACTACGTGCTTCAGAAAGCACTTTAAGCCGTTGGTCCCGATTGTTATAACATCATCTATAACAAGCATATACCAGGGAACGGGCAGCACCGTTTCCCTGTGTCACGTAACAGCATTCCAAGGCCCATGTACAGCAGTGGACTTTATACGGGCTGATGATGATGATGATTTCACTCATGTTAGTCTAAAATATCTACAATAATATATTGGTCATAGATCGAAAGATTAATGCGCTTTATTACAATTGTAAATTTATTCCGGTTTAACTGTAAAAAGTGAACTTCGAACGGAATAAAAACTTACCTAGTTATTTAAATATAATTGAATTTTAATGTTTATAATGTAATATGTATACTTAGGTTAGGTGACTTTCGTTCATTTGAGTGCGCCGGTACATAACACATGACTGTGGGAAAATGACCGGTGAATCAATATAAACAGGAGTTCCTTCAGCCCCAGAACAAGGTCTCACATGGTGTTTAGGTTTCTATTATCTTTTTTTTTCGGATGGACATAGGTAGGTAGCCACGAGGCTTTTGCTACTTCACCGGGCATAAAGGCGAACAGAGCTCCAGCCTTAATTATTGGTTTAAAAACTACAAACTAAGCAACCTGCGCGAGAGGGCGCCCCCTGTGGGGCTTGGACTTCGGCTCAGGGCGTCGCTGGCGATGAGATTGAGGGATTATGACTTTTAGTATTTTAGGGGAGTTTTGTTCAACTGTCGCTCTACGTTACAGTTCGCGGGCCTCTCGGACGGGACTCGGACTTCGGGTCTACGAGGGCATCGGATGTTCGATTCTATATGACAATTTTATATGTGAAACACGGTGTTCTGAGTCTCGGTGTGATTTGTGTCCGTGCTTTTTTAAGTAAAGGGGTTATGCTGGGGGATAATGCTGGGGGATAATGCTGTTCGCGTCCGTGGGCTTTAGCTCTAGTCACCCACACGTGTCCCCTGGGTAGCGCCAAATGAACAGCACATCTGGTGGTAGGTTTCGACCGCGGTTTGTCACCACCCTCAAGGCAAAGCCATGCCGCCAAGTGATTTTTGTCGCGTTCCGGCATGTTGCCTTGAGTAGCCATCGTGGAAGGGGAGTCTGGGCAGTTGTGTGGTATTGCGAACCGGTTCCGGTGCTGCGTGGTGTCTGTGCTGGGTGACTGTTCGCGGAGGGTAGAGGGATCCTAAGCACGGTCTTCCGCTGGCCGACCGCAGGTTGTAGGGGGCCCAATTAGAAGGAAAGCCACCTATGAAAGGCTGCCCCACCAACTAGCGAAAAATCCCAGGATGACCGGATGCGGATGCGAGGGCCCGGTGAACATCTCTGGGGGGTTAGGGCGTCCCCGCGCGCTCCAGATCAGTCTCCCGTCGGTGCAGCATTACGAATGTATTGCGCGGTACTCGCTCTTGCTATACCTCGCCCAAATGTCCCTTTCCTGCTTGTCTGTTCGCCATCAAAAATTAAATGATTACAAAAAATAGGAAACTGGTAAAACAGCGGTTGCACTCCCTCGCACTAAAAGTACACCTCTCTAACATCCGAGGTCTGCACTCCAATCTCATCCCGGTCGATCACCACCTTGAGACCGAAAAACCACATCTGCTGTTCCTCACGGAGACGCAAATCAGATGTCCAGCTGACGCAGCATACTTGCGCTACCCAGGGTACACCCTGGAGCACAATTTTAAGCCACGCGCTGGCACCTGCGTGTATGCTCGCGATGAGATCTGCTTTCGACGTCTCCGTAACATTGAGGATTCCAGTTTCTCCGTATTGTGGGTTCTGGTGGACACTGGCTTGGAGCAGATACTCTATGCCAGTGTCTATCGGTCGCACACCGACAACATGGAGACAACCAGGTTGTTTCAGTACCTTTCGGACTCGGCTGAATTAGCTCAGCTCAGGTACCCATCGGCGCAGCTAGTTTTTATGGGGGACTTCAATGCCCACCACCAGGAGTGGCTGTACCCATACCAGAACACCGACCATGCTGGGAGATTAGCGTATGCATCTGCACTGACGCTTGGTCTCTCCCAACTGGTGACTGGGCCGACACGGGTGCCTGACATTGATGGCCATACGGCCAATTGCTTAGACCTTCTGCTGACAACCGATCCAGACCGATATCAAGTCGCGGTTTCCTCACCGTTGGGTAGCTCCGACCACTGTCTGGTGAAATCTGTGTCTGTCTACTCGCCACCCGATCCCGATCTCAAGGGGACTAGGCGAGTATGGCGATACAAGTCAGCAGATTGGGATGAGATGCGGCATTTCTTCGCGTCTTACCCTTGGCTGCGCTTATGCTTCTCTTCAGACGACCCGACTCGCTGCGTGGAGGCTGTTTCTGAGGTGATATGTCAGGCTATGGAATATTTCATTCCATTTTCTGACATCTCACTCCAAGACAAAGCTCGTCCATGGTTCAACGCTGAGTGTGATAGTGCTGAAGCACATAAGCACTCTGCTTACCAAGCGTGGGCGGATGCTCGAGCCCGCAAAGCGCCAAATATTCGGAAACTGAAGAAAGCTTACAATAGTGCTGCCAAGTCTTGCAAACGTGCCCTACGCAAGGCCCGCTTTGACCATATTGGCCGCATTGGAGCCAGACTAGCATCTTACCCATCTGGGAGTAAAGCTTTTTGGTCTCTTGCCAAATCGGTCGAAGCCAATTTCTGTCGGTCCTCTTTGCCGCCACTGCAGAAGCCGAACGGTTCATTAGCTCACACCGCCAAAGAGAAAGCAGACTTGTTTGCGTCTCTATTTGCGAAGAATTCACAACTAGATGCTGCTGGTAAAAGTCCACCCAGGCTACCACATTGCACTTCCACTATGCCTGAGGTGTACATTCGGCAAAAAGTGGTACTTAAAATTCTCAGCACTCTAGATGTGAATAAGGCTAGTGGGCCTGACGGCATTCCTGCCATTGTCTTGCGGTCATTGCGCCTGAGTTGTCTCCTGTTTTGACTCGCCTCTATCGTTTATCCCTGAAGACTGGTCTAGTTCCACGTTTTTTGTACGTACTGCGAAGATGTGGAACTCCTTGCCGGGGTCTTTATTTCCCGATAAGTACGATATGGGTCTCTTCAAATCAAGAGTAAACCTTCTAGGTAAGCGTGCTCCATCCTAGGCTATTCCGATGCTTAACATCAGGCAGGGTGTAGTCAAACGCTAACATATTTCTAATAAAAAAAAAAAATAGATCCAGCATCCTGGAAGATTGCCAATGTTCAACCGATCCCCAAGAAAGGTAGTCGTGCCGACCCTGCCAACTACCGACCAATCGCAATCACCTCCATACCCTGTAAGGTTATGGAGCGTGTTTTAAACAACCGTCTCCTGGCATACCTGGAAGACAACGACCTCCTCAGTGACCGTCAATTCGGATTCCGTCGAGGCCGGTCTACTGGGGATCTTCTTGTATATGCTACTCACTTCTGGAGCGAAGCCATTGAGAGACACGGTGAGGGTCTTGCCGTGTCTCTTGATATCTCTAAGGCTTTTGACAGGGTTTGGCACGCAAGTCTCATTGGTAAGCTTCCGGTTTACGGTATTGCTCCCGTACTTTGTACCTGGATTCAGGATTTCTTGAGGGGAAGGTCGATTCGAGTTGTCATTGATGGCGCCTCGTCCGATCTTCGTGGTATTAATGCCGGTGTCCCTCAGGGATCTGTTCTCTCCGCGACTCTTTTTTTGCTGCACATAAACGACCTGCTAGTTACTCCCGGTATCTTTGGGTATGCAGACGACAGCACAGTCTCGGTGAGATACTTGTCTGATGCGAAGTCTGGGTCAATGGTCCAGTCGTTCAGGGAGTCGATGATTGAGGGGGTGAACTCGATCTTGGAGGCTGTTTCCTTATGGGGTGATGCCAACCTGGTTGGGTTTAACCCCTCAAAAACACAGGCGTGCCTTTTTTCGGCGAAACGGAGTCCATTCCAACTGACTCCGACTTTCCGGAATGTGTCCGTTCCGATCAGCGACCATCTTGAGCTCCTAGGGCTTGACCTCTCTTCTAATCTAAACTTCGGTCACTACATCGAGTCCATTGCAAACACTGCAGCCAAAAAACTTGGCATTCTCTCCAAGGTGAGGCGGTACTTCACATCGGAGCAGCTCTTAAGTCTTTACAGAGCTCAAGTTCGCTCCTCAATGGAATACTGTTCTCATCTTTGGGATGGGTCTGCTGGATATCAGCTGGATGCTCTGCATTGGAGCGCCGAGCGAAGAGAGTCATAGGCAATAACTCACTGGTGGAGGCAAGTCTTCAGAGCCTCGAACACCGTAGACGAGTGGCCTGCCTATCAGTTTTTTATCGGTTGCATTTCGGGGAGTGTGCGGAGGTTCTACATAACCTGATACCCCCTTCACCCTTCCATCACCGGACGACTAGGCGCGGCAAGCGGTTTCACCCTTTTGTTGTAGACATTCCTTCAATACGCTCGAAGCGATTTGCTTCTTCTTTCATAATGCGGACGGCTAAGGAGTGGAATTCTCTGCCGGCGTCAGTTTTTCCGGAACGCTATAATCTGGACATCTTTAAGGCTAAAGTGAACAGACACTTTCTAGGCAAGCGTGTATCCTCTTAGGCCTTATCTTCGCCTTCCATCAAGCGAGATTATGGTCAAACGTAAGCCTATAAGAAGTAAAAAAAAAAAAAACTCCCCACCACACAGGTTTTTTTTAAGTGTTAACCCCTCCGGCTCAGCTAAATTGCTTGTGTTACGAGTAGGTTCGGTAGTGCAATGGGTGGGGACCGATCCGGCGACCACAAGAGCACAAGTCCGACGCCCTAGCCATTAGGCTACGGCTATGTTTTTAAAAATAAATGACATTGATTTTCTTAAATATTGAGAACAACTTTATGATGAACGTTTATTTTATTACGGATGGACATACGTAGTTTGCTCCGAGGCTGCGAGGCTTCACCCGGCATAAATGCGAGCTGAACTACAGCCTTAAAAAGCCTTAATAATGGTCAAAAACAACAAACTAAGCAATCCGCGCAAGAGGGCGCCCCCAATGGGACTTGCACATCGGTTCAGAGAGCCAAGACCAAATGCCACGAGGTACAGCAAAGTGATTGCTAACTCAAATGTATGGATACTTGACTTTCTCGTGATTAAGCAGGCGCGGGAAAATATGACGGGCATTCATTGGATGATTCTTCAATATCAACTAGAGGCACTGGAGTCGATTGAGAGGCGCGTAAGTTAATAGGCAACGTAGCTCTGGCCGAGTCTCAGCTGCAAAGCCTTGAACACTGACGAAGGGTTGCCAGTTTGTCGGTTTTTTATCGGATACATTTCCGAGAGTGTGCTGAGGTACTGCACAACTTAGTTCTGCCTTCCCCTTTCTTCTATCGGACAACGAGACACTCGGAGAGGCGCCATCAGTACATGGTCGATATTCCCAAAATACGTATGAAGTGCTTAGAGTCCACATTTTTTGTATGTACTGCGAAGATGTGGAATATGCCGGGGTCTATATGTCCCAATATGTACAGTAAAAAAACAAAAAACTTCAATAAAACAAGCGATTAAAAAGAACTGCGTATGTAAAAGTGTAACACTCATCTAATTGTTATGTATTTATTTGTCATTGTACCTATAAGGTGCCGTAAATAAATTATGTTTTTTCTTTCTTTCTAACAAAGTCCATCCATCCATCAACGTATACTCACAAACGTTCCCATAATAAAATTAGTGTGATTTTAACAAGTGACAACCCAGTAAGATTAAGTTCAAATTTTATGATTATTTAAACTACTATGGTTGCTGTATGGCTTCCGGCTTAGAATCCCCTACGTCTTCTTATGGATGTGGTAAGAGGTGACTAAGGGATCAGCTCGAGCTTAGTTACCATATTACTGCGATCACTAATCCTACTTTTTTTTTTGTCCTGCGGAAATTCATTTACGCATTCCCACCGCCGCTGCAGCGTATTCGCGCGCTGGCGGTGGGATATATGGGACTCGCCCTCTCTATAGCGTGGTATGCAAACTCATACCACGAGGAGAGGACCCTACACCACTAAAACCCCCGGACACTCCTTAGATCCGCCGTTGGCGGGGGCCGGGTACGCATGAGCAATCCGGCCCATCGCTTATCCACCTCCAAATCATAGTGATTATGGCAATATCCATGAACTACCTGGCTTGCCAAGGTCTGTTAAGACAAGGCCCATGTAGTGGACGTAAATGGGCTGCTGAAGAAACTATGGTGGTGTCTAGCAGTGAGTGAGAGAGAGAGGGAATGGTTCGTGGTCTTCCTCCACAGAAAATGAAGATAATGAAGTAGCAGTATGTAGTAAGTAGTAGGAGGTTTTTTTTTTTGCGGATGGACTTATGAAGGTAGCCACGAGGCGCTTTAAATCTCGCAGGTCGTGGGTTCGATCCCCACGCCGGACACGAATAAATCTTTGTGTAAATTCTAAGATTTCCATCCGGGTCCGGTTGGTTGTGGGACTACCCTTCGTGCCTCGGAAAGCACGTTAAGCCGTTGGTCCCGTTTATTATAACATCATCTATAATAATCTTATATCAAGGAACGCACAGCAGCGTTTCCTTGTGTGGTACAACATAATATTGCGGTCACCAACCCGCCTGCCAAGCGTGGTGACTATGGCAAATACCCTCCCTCGGGAGGAGGCCCATGTTCAGCATGTAGGCTTTTACTACTTCTTCGGGCATAAAGGCGAGCAGAGCTCCAGCCTTAATAAATGGTCTAAAAACTAAAAACTAAGCAAACTGCACAAGAGGGGGGGCCCTGTGGGGCTTGGACCTCGGCTCAGGGCGGTCGCTGGCGATGAGATTGATGGATTATGAATTTTAGTATGTAAGGGGAGTTTAGTGCAACTGTCGCTCTACTTTACAGTTCGCAGGCCTCTCGGACTTTGGGTCTACAAGGGCATCGGATGGTTTGTAATAGTATGTGTTCACTAAGAGGGCGTAGACAAAACGACATTTTTGTGGAGCGATCGGATAGCGTCCACTGTTGAATTTTTTTTTTTTGTACGGAGCGTGAATTGAGCCCACTATCTCCGAGATTGACTGCGAGCCTTATACCTACTGCTACGATCGTTATGTTTACAAGTGGCAGACACAAATTGTGTTAATTAACATAAAGGTATACTTAAATTATCATAGTTTGTCTCAGGTGCATTACTCGTATTATATCTCTTTTCCATACACGTCAAGCGTCGCTGTGAAGTGAGACAGAAAATATTTAAATTAATTAAAGAACCTAACTTTTTGTTACCGATTGTTTAACGTCAGTTTGACCTTTATACATATTGGGTGAAAGAAAGAAAGAACTTTTTTATAATAAGCTGCGCCCCGAGGTATTACCCGCGTTACTCTGCTCCAGTGGGTCGGGGTGTGATGTTTTGTAGCCTATACGTTAAACGTTTCGCATGCAAACTTTCATCAAAATCCATTCTGTAGGTTTTGTGTGAAAGAGTAACAAACATACATCAATACATTCATACCAACTTTCGTGTTTATAATATAATACTTGCTTTTATATTGTAAAAAAAACATTTTTATAGAGTATTATATTAAACTTTTTGAACTTGTTGTTTTTAATCAGGAATTTAAAAGTGAATATTAACAAGTCAAAATTTAATCAATTGTTTACTTAAATACAACAAAAAATATTTAATTTTAAAAATAACTTAATCTACATTCACTATTAACTTCAAAATGATTAGTTAAATATAACAATGAAGCCACTAAATGTAAAATAAACATGACCACTATAGGGGAAAGTAGTACCAGTTGATCCCTGGGGGTTAGATGATCCTTTGCGATGGTGCCGAAGCTACTAATGCTATTTAATCGATTTCACTCGTTATACATACCCCCAGATACCCCCCCACCTTAGACGAGCACATTGTATGGCTGATCTAAAATGGCCATGACTTTGAGCTGGTGTTATTTTTATTCAAATAAAGTGAAATGTTATTAATGTTGTGTTTGTAGGATTCTAATATGCCTAATTTTAATACTTGGAACATGTGACCATTGCCGCGTGCTTGTAGGTTATGCTAGCAAACATTTAATAAAAAAGTGGGACTTGGATCAAGATGATTCCTTTCTTTAGAGCTCACTAGAGCCGCCAAAGCGTCGTGTTAATTCACATCCATTGACAGATGAAAGTCCATCTTAGAAAGAGAAATCTGCCAGCCCAGATTTGGTATTATGGATCGCCTAGGGCACATAAAACTCTTTTGCCATTAATAAACTAATCAGTTCCACTAACTTGTCGCCTATTCTCTCTACAAGCCATGCAGCAAATTTCTGGACTGAAAAGCAGCATGTTCAGAAGGACAAGAGCTACTTAGACAAGAAAAAACACTTCATATAACACATCTAAGTCTAAATAAGATGACACTTGGTGCTGCACAGAAAAGTTTAAATGGGATACTAAAAGTGAAAGATGGATAAAATGTTGTGAAAAATGGCGGCATGGAGCTCGTGTTGGAATAAACACTGATGATTTTGTTTATAATAGGCATAATAATATGTAACACAAAATCTATCGAAAAACGTTTACATTTTTAGGAGGGAGTATTCAGAAAGGTATAGTATATTTAGATTGATCTTATATTATGATTAATGTAACTGGTACAAATTAATTATTAATTTTAATTGAATTATTATTGAACCACAACAATTATGATGTTTTGACTTTTAAAGTTATTGTAGACTGTTGATTTTGTTATTTTAATTACCTTACTTAACATGAGTAAGACGTATGACTATTTTAAATAAAGATTTATGCATATTTTTGATTTTTATTACTTTATTATTTATAAAAATATTTTTTTATCATAATGGTGGCAAGATGATCATTGGGATCATCTTACCTCTACCTAGGGGATCGTCTTACCCATAGGGGTGTACAAGACGATTACTTTGTAAGCTTTTTGAAAAACAGAAATATTTCAATGAAACCTCAATTAGGTTCAAGTTTTGATAATGAGGGAAGTTAGATATGTAGATAAATATATCTACAAATAGTAATTGCCATTATTTTGAGTTTATCTTAAAAACATGCATTTTACAGCGATTTCCACTTAAGGGGATCATCTTGTACTACTTTCCCCTAATTTTAACTGTATCTCATCTCACTGTTTAATTTTATTGATACTTTTGTTAATTTAAAAATGATTATTTAGGTTATTATTAAATTCTACCAGCCTGAAACACAGGAATACCTAGTTCAGGCTAAATCTTTTTTTTTTACCTATTTGTTTGTAATCCACATTGTATACTTTTTGGTTTAAAAAAGAATTGAATAAAATATTTTAGTTTTTTATTTATTTTAATATAAAAATGATAATTATTATATTGCATGCATTGGGCGTCAAAGTATTTCTATATTGTACTTAATCTTGAACAGATTTATAAAAAGGCAGAAAAAGGTACTGATAAAAACATAGAAAGCGACTTTATACACAAATAACATATAGAAAGAGAAAGAGGAGAACGGTCATTATTCTTCTTATTTATCATCCCTTTTATGTCTACTACAGTCCAATTGAGATATGTCAACTCGAATTGCCAACCCGGTTTAAACCGAGTTAAGCTTAACTCGATCCGACTCGGTTTGATAGTTACATAGGACAGTTTGTAAGCGGTACAAACTGCTAGACGTTGTATGAGCGAATACGGTGCTCGCGTACGTCATAATCGGCCGTATACACGTGGTATAAATCCTAACCTTGTTATCAACTGATGGGTTACTGCGTGAATTTAAAAAAGAGTGTAGTCGACTGAGCGTAAGTGAAGCCCGTGCACGAACGGTTACATGCGCTCTAAAAATGCATATTTCGTGCTAGTACGTTATTTTGTTAGTTTTTATTTTTATTTTTTTGGCGCTTAAAATAAGCAATTGAATATATTTAGATAATTCAGTTAATTTTAGTTGTTTTTCTATACATAAAAATAATAATAAATAAAAAAAATGGATACCACTTATGACGATGAGCTAAGTTTTATCACGAAATAGGAGCCAAATAAGACGTCCACAAATTAATTTATACCTTTAAAAAAAGTTGGATCTCAAATATAATTCATGCATTAAATTACTGTCAAATAGATTCATCACTAAAACACTTTCAAAGTACCAATAAATAAATGTAACATTAAATAAATGTCTGAAATTTTAAATAAATGTCTGAAATTTTAAATAAATGTCTGAAATTTTAAATAAATGTCTAAAATTAAAATTGATTTGTATTTTTTTCCTTCCTCAAATAAATAGTGATGAAGATATAGCGCATTGAAATAACGTGCGATGTCACGTCTAGGATTTATTAAAATTTTACCTAGTAGTGACGTCACAAAGCCCCCTCTCCTGAACTTTATAATATAGTTTATTGTTGCTCTGTATATTAGTAAATTTTTATTGATTTGATCAATAAAAAAATAAGGGTCAAATATTTTTTAGTAATCTCTTGCAGGCAAGGCTGATACATCTCGCCGCCTACCGCCCTAGGCTCGGCTTCGGGCGGGGACAGACACCAATGGGTATACATGGGGTGGTATAAAGGTGTAAACCGGAAATCACACAGCACGGTAATTACAATATGTGATTTCAGATTCATTTAAAAATTGGTAGTCAAAAGTAAACACCTTGCGGTGTAGGTATTAACCACATATTATTATATAGGATAGGCTAGGTAGATAAGTTCATCATCATCAGCCTATTGTAGTCCACTGCTGAACATAGGCCTCCCCCATCGATTTCCAGCGGGAGCGATCGCTAGTGGCCTGCATCCACCGACCCCGCGACCTTTATGAGGTCGTCGGTCCATCGTGCAGGCGGTCGTCCTACGCTGCGCTTTCCAGTTCGTGGTCTCCACTCGAGAACCTTTTTGCTCCATCGACCGTCAGTTCTTCGAGCTATGTGTCCTGCCCATTGCCACTTCAGCTTGCCAATCCGTTGAGCTATGTCAGCGACCTTCGTTCTCCTGCGGATCTCTTCATTTCTGAGATATATATATATGTATCCGATCACAACTTCGAGAATGGATTTCCCAACGGCTATAGAGTTGGGCACTACATGGGCGTTATGCATGACTTTCGTCTTGCCCATGTTCATTCTAAGCCCAACTTGTTGAGAAACTCCATCGAGGTCATTGAGCATCTGTCCAAGGTCCTCCAGCGATTCTGCCATGATCACTATGTCGTCGGCAAATCGAAGGTGAGTGATGTACTTGCCACTTATGTTGATGCCGTGTCCTTGCCATTCCAGGAGCTTGAAGGCGTCCTCCAGAGCAGCCGTAAAAGATTTGGGAGATATAACATCTCCCTGTCTTACGCCTCTCCGTAGCTGGATTGTCTTCGTACATTGACCCTGTACTCGGACCAACATTGTGGCGTTTTTGTACAAGCACTTCAGCACTTCAATGTAGCGATAGCCGATACGACACCGCTGAAGAGACCTTAGAACCGCCCAAAGTTCGACGAATCAAAGGCTTTCTCATAGTCCACAAACGCCAAGCATAGGGGCTGATTATACTTCTCGGTCTTCTGTATAATCTGCCGCAGTGTATGTATGTGGTTTATGGTACTAAAGCCTTTTCGAAAGCCGGCTTGTTCGGGAGGCTGGAAGTCATCGAGCCTGTGTTCGAGACGATTTGTGACGACTCTCGAGAACAGCTTATAAACATGGCTCAGCAATGTGATGGGTCTATAATTCTTCAACATGGTTTTGTCACCTTTTTTGAAGAACAGAACCACCACACCTGCTCTCTCCACCAATCTGCTTCATGATTCTGGCGTTTGTCCTTCGAGTAAGAGGGAGTTAAACAGCTTCTGAAGGACTTCAAGTATCGGTGTTCCACCCGCATTCAGAAGCTCAGATGTGATTCCGTCATCACCCGGCGCCTTTTTGTTTTTAAGCTGTTTAAGGGCCATCCTAATCTCGTACAGGCTGACGTCCGGGAGATCTTCGGTATTGTGTCGGGTCAGCCTTGCTCTGGGGTCTTCGGCTTGGCTGTTAGCGGGCTTGACTGTTGAGGCAAACAGCTGATTATAGAACCTCTCTATCTCCCGTAAAACCTCTGGCTTACTCGACGTCACTACCCCATCTTCTTTCTTCAGCTTTGTCAACTGGCTTTGCCCAATAGAGGTGTCTTTTGCGAACACTTTGGAGCCTTGGTTTCGCTCTATCGTCTCCTTAATACATTTTGTATTATAGGAGCGAATGTCGTGTCGCAATGACGTTAAGATATGTCTATTCAGCTGCATAAATGACTCCGCATAGTCTGGAGTCTGGAGCATCATCGTACGTCGTTCAGCCATGACGTCCCGGGTATTATTGGATAGTTTCTGAGATCTATTTCTAGGGTGGGGTTTGAAATATTTAAACCCCACCGTATGCACAGTTTCTACCAGCCCGCTGCTGAGATCGGGTAGGTAATTTATTTTAGTGAAATTACTGTCTGTTCTGTAGTCTTAAATATAATAAAAAGAACTTAGTCTTAGAAAATTTCTTCATCATCGGCCCGTATAAGCTCGGTGATGGTCGATGTAGGTTCGGATCTAAGACTAAAGTCGATTGCTGAACATGATTTTCCCCCGAGAGGAGTTTTTGAAATAGTCACCACGCTTGACAGGAGGGTTGTTGACCGCAGTTGTACAGTTTCAAATATGTAAAGCCCGTTAACATAAATCACGTTTATAAGGAAAAAAATGTGCGCAAATAGGTACATGTAAACTCTCTCTCACATGAAGACCTCGACAATTACTATTAAATTCATTACCGCTAGCTCATCAGTGCAACATGATACTGTGTTATTTAAAATTAAACGTACAGTCACCGGAAAATAATAGGTAGGTACGAATCGTAAGTTCATCAACTTTCGTGCCACTCATATTGTTTTTAGTTGCCAGATTCGGTGAACGCGCATAATTATTATATTATTTACTTAATTTTTATGCATTTGACCAAACCCAACCAAACGAGACTATGCAACTGTTGTAACAAAACATAAAAACTTCAACTTTTATAAGTCGTATTTATTTTATTTATGTACACATACCTACATACATAAGATGTAAATAGGTACAACAAGACAGACAAACAGCAATGTACAAAGGTATACTACTTATTTCTTAAGAAAGAGATTCCAGTAGACCTGCGAGAGAAGAAGTCAGAAGTAGAAAAATTTTAAAACGTGTAGAGTGGTGTATACATAACGTGACCATACGTCCCGATTTGGGCGGGACAGTCCCGGTTTCAAGCAGTCTGTCCCGGTGTCCCCAGCTGAGCCAACATAGTCCCGGTGATACAAGCAGATCCAACGATAGTTTAACATTTATTTTTCCGCTCGAAATGCGTGGCCCGACGACGGCCCACAAAAAAGAATACGACTTAGAAGTCACGCCACTACTAGGGTCTTAGTAAGTCATGCCAATATATTTTTTTCTTTTTGTGGGACTAATCAAACCCACCCCTGCAACTCTTGCAAGCCGGGATCAACAGTGGCACACACTGGTAATGGCAATGAGCACCGAGGCTCACCAAGTCCCGGGAAGAAGTTATACTGCCGGGACCTGCAACGATTTTAAATCAGTACGAGATAAGGAGGAGTAAGGAAGACTTATGCTTTCACTTCCCTCCATAGCAAAGCGGGAGACAGCAAAAAGACAATAAAATAATAAGACATAAGTAGTCTTGAGGGGTAATTTACAACTAGAGAAGCCAGTTGTAAAGCACCACGGACGGGTAATAAACATGCCAACTTATTTATTTTGTGTTTAGAGCTTTGATTATTTTGTGTTATTCTATCTTCTATAATAAAAAAACTAAAAACTTTTTTTTAATGTATCCCGGTCTGACAAAAAAAATAAATGGCCACGTTATGTATACACATACATACAATAACTACATATAAATACATACATACAATATAATCATAAACTACATACTATACGTATATGAATACATATCTACTTATATTCGTATATATGTATATAATGTTACGAAGAGGAGAGATAATAATATTCTTTTAATTTAATCTTGAATAATGAAACAGTAACACAGACACAGAACAGGACAGAGAAAACGGTCAGGTAGGTAGGGAGGATAAGTAGGATTGTGGAGGATGTTGCTTTAAGTTTAGGTTATTTTTTTTAACCGCCCGAAAACTCGTTAATTTATCAATCATTTATCAAATAAATAGAAAGTTGTTCAACTAACGATTCTTATTATTTGCCGGTGACATAGTATATATAGGTATCGATTTAAATGTTTCAAAAAGGCAGTAAAGTAGTAGCAATATTACTTTAAAGTAGTTTGCTCTTTAGTATCAATAAAGCGCATGTAGATATATTCAACAACAATACAATCTACGTAGCGTAGCGGTATTTGGCTCGCTTTAAATTTCGGAGGACGTGAGTTCGATCCCCACGCCGGCAAAAAAATCTTTGTGTAAATTCTAAAATTTCTTTCCGGGTTGGTTGGTTGTGGGACTACCCTCCGTGCCTCGATAAGCACGATAAGCCGTTGGTCCCGATTGTTATAACATCATCTTTCACCGTCGTTAAAGATGATGTTATAACAATCAGAACGGGCAGCAGCGTTTCCTTGTAAGTTACAACATAATACTACGGTCACCAACCCGCCTGCCAAGTGGACTATGGCAAAAACTCTTCTTCGGGAGGACGCCCATGTTCAGCAGTAGACGTTGTACGGGCTGATGATGTATCTATATTCATTAAACGATGTCTAAAAGTTAAGCTTTAGTTTTTTAAAATTATGCTATTATTTTGGAAGTAGGTAATATAAAAATGATTAAAGAAAAACGAAGATGCAGTTTTAAAATGGCATGGTACGAAAAGTACTAAACAATAAAACAATTTTGACGCATAATCGATCTTACGTAGCTGTAGGTACCTACTTAAAATATTCAACAGAATCTTGTATTACTTGCCTACGGATATTCCATTTTTGATTCCTAACAACATATGTATATTTACTGCCTGTTTTTGCAGAACTTGATACTGATAAGTAAGATTCAATCATTACTCCGTCATTTAAAAAAATCAGATACAAATTTCTCTCCAATCTTTAAAATATCACTCCAAAACTCCAAACTAAGTCAAAAATCGAAGCGCCTACTAAACCTGATACACAAACCGATAAACACACGTTGCCTCATCTTTGTCCAAAGGAGGTTAATATTAAATTTATTCTTGTCTACAACATAGTCTAAAACAAAGTCTCTTTTCGCTGTATGTTTATTCCTATGTATGATTAGATCTTTAAAACTACGCAACGGATTTTGATGCCGTTTTTTAAATGGATAAAATGATTGACGAGGAAGGTTTATATCTATACTAATATTATAAGGAGGAAAGATTTAATTGTTTGTTGGTTTGTTTGAATTGAATAGGCTCCGACTTGACGGATTTGAAAACTTCTGTCACTATAGACACTATCCTACACTATCTCCGGTGAATATAGGCTATATTTTATTATGAAGTTCCCACTATAACCGGAACTGCGCGGATATAACTTATTATAAAAAATAATTTTGTATACTACCAGATTTTGTACACAACGCTGTCCGCGCAGAAATGTTACTTTGGACAAGTTTTCACAGTATGAAAAAAATATGCTTTCCTAAAGGTCCCGTCTATGATTTATCTCTGTTCTCTAATGGTAGGAAAAAACAAAAGAGACACATCATAATCGTCTATATGAAAATATATTTATTGACTTTGACTACATAAGCTTTATTCAATGGTTTTAAAACTACATAGGTATGAAAACCTTCGGCGCCATCAAATGGCGCGAGAATGCCTCACAGCATGACATAGTCACGCTGCCCTTGGGATCGCGGCGGTGAGAGTGGGGACTCTGGCCGCCCTCACTATCCGGTCCCGGGACGAGCTAACCAGTTGTAGCCGCTGGTTACCTTCGCGCAAAGGTGTAGACGGGAGGCAACCATTGTCCCTCCCGAGAGCAGTCTTTGCGGAGACAGAGACGCACTGCAGTGGTTCAAGTTGTAGATCTTTCGAGAGCCCAGGGTCATAGTCACCAGCATCGAGGCAGGCTACCGTGGTGGTTTGAAAAAGGTATGAAAACCTTACATATAAACCACTTTGATCAAATTTATCAACGGAGATGATGGGAGGGAAAGACCAAGGCGGACGTTAAACTTTCAAATCGAGGACGTTATTAAAAAGGCCAGAGAGCCTAGACAAAATGCCACTATAGCGAAAATCGGTAACGTAAATGTATGGTACATTTGTCATGTGATTAAGCGATTCTATTTAAATGATGACGGGCATTCAATACTTGATTCTTCTTTGAAAAAAGTAATTTGTTCGTTGTTGAAAGAAAGAAAGAAAGAAAATACATTTATATTTATTCAGCACAACACACAAGATATTACACAGTAAACATATAGTTAATGTACAAAACAATAAGGCGCCTTGAATGTTCTGCCGAAAAAGTCGCCACCTCAGCATAGGCTAGGCGATACCTAGCGCTGGTTTTCAGTTGGCAACTCGAGTAGTGACCCATGGACCAGGGTTGTTACACTTAAACAGCTTAGGAACATTTTTTGTGGGAAAAACTAATAATAATAAACGAATAGAATACGTATAATAAAACTTAACATCAAACAAAAATAAATAGATTAGAGTATTTTTCCTTATAAAGTGGGTCCGTTTGGTTTCGGATACAGCTAGTTATTTACATGCTTAATGATTTTTAATCATGGCTAATTTACGCAAGGCCGGATTTAAGGAAGGGCATCCAGGCAACTGCCCCGGGGCCGCCACAATAGAGGGTCCCCACAATAGAGATTTAAAATCTTTCAAATTCTGAAGAGTAAACTCTACAAATTTTCTTTTATTTATTTTTTCGGTACCTGTATACTTGTTCACTTAAATAGACAATCAGTTTAATATCACAATTCAAAGGTAGGTACATACTTCAAATTTTCTACACATTTAGAGGGAAACAAATTTGTGGCCAGAGCCTTTCTCCTTTGTTGCCCCGGGGTCTCCGGACTCCTAAATCCGGCCCTGAATTTACGCTTATGTTATTTACTTCATATAAATTAGAATCAAAATATTTACATACCTAAACTTGTAGTTGTCAATTACACAAAGAAATAAATAAAAGATAACCAAACAAACTCGCCAGCTTTATATATCTATTAGTATAAGATAGTAACTAAACATGCAAATTTTTAGGCTGCTATTCCACCAGAGATATGCTATGCAGCTATGCTGTGTGGATGTAAGCTGTGAAACTATGAGACTATTTTCACTGATACTAAGCTATGTAGCGCTGCTAGTAAGATGTGCTATGAAGATGCGCCACCGCATTCGCAATCGGGCATACTGTAGAGTACTCTGCTCTGCACATAGCTACACCACTCGCAACGACCCATAGCAGGCAGTCATAGCACGCACCCATAGCACACATCCATATCAAGCATCCATAGCACGCATCCTTTCATATAAAAAAACATATCTTAGTTGAATCCTTTTCCACCAGTGCTAAGTTATGCACCAATCAATATGATTGGTGGATATCAAACGCATCCATAGCAACGTAGCATAGCACATCTCTGGTGGAAAGACACCCTTAGGTATCTTCATAGGGTCGATGCATATAATACATACGATTATCATAAACATTAATGAACTAACAAATGAAACAAAATGTTGCAAATGCCATAATGATCAGGTTAAAATGTGTAAGTACAAAGAAATGCAATTGTTCAACGCTCAAATTGAATATGTATGTTAACTTTCCAGTCATTATACTTTTGATAAACATTTATGAAACTAATTTGACTATGTATATTGCTTGTATCATTATTCCTTTAATTTACAAACATGTATATAAAATACATGTTTTTGTAAAATAAAGGGATTTCTAGCGAATAATCGATCTTCTAAACGATCTTCTAGCTTTCCGCCCGCGGATTCACTCGCGTAGCTTCCGTTCTCGTGGGAACTTCATAGTGAAATATAACTTATGTTATAGCTGGATAACGTAGCTTTCCAATGGTATCAGAATTTTTGAAATCGGTCCAGTAGTTCCGAAGCCTATTCAACACAAACAAACAATAAAGTATTAGTGTGAACAAATCAAATATATTTTATACAAAACTACGAGTAGCTGACCCGACAGACGTTGTCCTGTCTTAACTAAAACTATATTAAATTGAACTTTTAATGATAGGCGTTTGTTCGGAATTATTGCTCCGAACAAACCGTGATGTACAAAGAGCAGCACGCATTCTGTCAATGTTATGTCAAACGCCATAAGATTACATTAAAAAGTTTATATTGTCAAATTTTTGTATGGTGGTTAACTATTATAAATTTTCTAATTTTGCTCGCAATTTTCTATTTTTTTATTTTATAAGAACCTTCTCCTGACAATAACAAATACAACAAAAAAAGAATTAGCAAAATCGGTCTAGTCGTTCAGGCGTGATGCCGTGACCAAGGGAAATAGGGATTCATTTTTATGTATATAGATAGATATAATATTCATTTTTATGTATTTTACATGAGAGTAGATATAATGCTTGACAAGCATTGAGAAAGGTATGCTAAATTGGCTCGGACATATTCATAGAATGAACCAAAGGATACTGAAAGTTTAATTTATAGGACGAATGTAAACGGGAGTGTTGGACCAAAGACCAAAGCAGACGTTTCACGTTAAAATCGCGGACGTTCTTAAGAAAGACCAGGGTAAAAGTACCTACCTACCCTCAACCGAAGGACATGCATGAGAGGATTAATGAGTAGAGCCGAAAGTGGTACCTATGCCGAGATCGAAGCAAGTGATCTATGCCTACCCTTGTAGGAAAGAGGCGTGAATGTATGTATGTATGTATTACACATATGGCATACAGAACGGAATAGTTTAAAACCCAGAATATAATTGTCAAGTTTACAATATGAACTCTTTACCAAAGAGATTGCATTCACCAGCAATTAATAAGTACGTATAGATGTTTTAGCCGTGCATTGTAGTAATACGTATGGACGTTTACCGTTCGTGCCACATTTGGAAGCATTAGAAAGAAATATCTTATGCTCCATTAAAAATTTAGACCTGGATGACTGGGCCTGGCTGAAAGTTACACTCCCCGTACGATTGGGCGGGCTCGGTATTCGCAAAATTTCTAGTGTAAGAGAAGTGGCGGTGCGACATGGTTTGCCTCTAGGTATCAAATCTAGGTTCTAATCTAATGTGGACAGAACAAGCTATTTGACACAATAAAGTTAAATAATAAACTAAGACTAGAATATAATTAAAAATAATTACTTAAATACTTGTTTAATTTGAAAATATAAAAAATGTGATCATTATAGATAATAATAATGAATACTAAATTATTGTTTTGACTATTTGCAAGTTATTTTTCTGCGATTAGGTGTATCGTGTGTTGCTCCGCACCGATGTCAATGTGGGGCCGCTGTCGACCGGCTGCGATACTATGGCCTTTCCGTACGGTAAATTTCCGCGTCACGGCAATATTAACAATTTTATCCGTCAGGACCTTTCCTGCGAAACTGGAACCCAATGGCCTGAGAGGGAAGAGGCCTGACGGGATGTCACTGATGCCGTGGAGGATGGGTAGGCCATTGGTCTGGCACCTTAGGGACACCTTGGCTCCTACCCATATAGATGATATATGGGATATAATTTTGTGTTCTGCGCGCGCTGCAACATCTTTAGCGGAGACCCTGCAGCGGCGTTAGTACTGTGGCCTTATCGGAGGCTGCATATTTGAGCCTTTTGGGGTCGAAACATTAGGGCCATGGGGTCCCAGCGCTCACAAACTTTTTAAAGAAATTTCGAAACGCTTGGTCGACTTAACCAGATTGCTGGCTTGTATTTAACACAACGCAAACGCATTGCCATTCAACGTGGCAATGCTGTCAGAATCTGGGCACGATGAATATCGATGCGGAGCGTTTTTTTACGTCCTATAATTTCCCCCCTTTTAATCTTATTTTAGTTTTATTTAAGTAGTCATAATTTTTTACAACCTCCCTAGCGTAGCGGTAATTGGCTTGCTTTAAATCTCGGAGGTCGTGGCTTCGATCCCCACACCGGACAAGAAATCTTTGTGTAAATTCTAAGATTTCTTTCCGGGTCTGGTTGGTTAAGGGACTACCCTCCGTTCCTCGGAAAGCACGTTAAGCCGTTGGTCCCGATTGTTATAACATCATCTATAATAATCGTATATCATGGAACGGGCAGCAGCGTTTCCTTGTATGGCAAAATATAATACTGCGCTCACTAACCCGCCTGCCAAGCGTGGTGACTATGGCAAATATCCTCCTTCGGGAGGAGGCCCATGTTCAGCAGTGGACGTTGTACGGGCTGATGATGATGATGATGATTTTTTTAATTTATACCCCTTATAATTTTTGCTATCTGTAAGTTGGATTCGATGTGTTATGATATATCATATGTGTAAAAAGTGTTGTTCATTATAGTAATTTACATTTAGATCTGATAGGCTTGGACACAAAAACTTGCGGCCTAATAATATGTGTCTGCTGAAAAATGACGCAAAATACATAGATATCAACTTGATAGCTGAATATTTTTGTAATCATTAGATTTAATTAAGTTTAAATCGCATTATAAATTCAGTATTACGTATATATACACTCGGCGTCACAAAAATCGCACCTCATTAAGAATTCCCTTCAAAGTAATTTTAATTTAACCCTATTAATCAATGGTAGACATTGATTATGACGAGGTATTAGGTATCATTGCAAAGGCAATTTATTTAAATTTCAGAATAAATTAATAAATTTGATTAAAAAAAGCAAGCTAATGCAATATATATATATGACCGCGTGGATCATTATTTGCTCTCGACTAAGCTGAACAATGTTGGAGTCCATGGTAGCTTGTTACGATGGTTTGAGAGTTATCTACAATATCGCTCACAGCTTGTGGCGCTTGCTGGCTATGAATCTACACCAATTACACCTAGCTCTGGTGTTCCGCAGGGTTCGAAATTAGGACCTTTGCTATTCCTAGTGTTCATTAATGATCTATTGGATATTTTAAAATGTCACTGTTTAGCTTACGCTGATGATCTGTAAATTTATTGTAGAATAACTAAAGTTAACGACTGTATAAAGCTCCAAAATGATTTAGATCTGCTCCAGCATTGGTGCTTAGAGAACAGAATGACCCTTAATGTGAAAAAATGCAATTATATAACATTCACAAATAAACTAAGTTATATTGATTTTGAATACCACATAGATGGAGCTCCGCTAGAAAGATTGACAGTTGTTCGCGATTTGGGAGTCACGTTTGATACATCTCTATCTTTCCGTCAACATGTCGATGGTATAGTACTGAAAGCTAAAAAAACTTTAGGCTTCATAATACGTATGTCTAAACCATTTCGTGACAACTAAACTATCATGTTACTTTATAATGCTCTAGTAAGAAGTGGTCTGGAATATTGCTCCACTATTTGGTCGCCATTCTATTCGACATATGCAGAGAGTATCGAATCCATACAGGCTCGTTTTGTCAGATATTTAAGCATAAGAAATGGTGTACGCAATACTATCCCCGAGTATTCAGCTAGGTTAAAACATTATAAAATGATAAGCTTAAAGGAAAGACGTGTCATTGCTGATTTGTTGGTTCTTCATAAAATCATTAGTGGATCCATAGATGCTCAATTAATTAACTTATTCAACTTTAGATCTAATCAACGAGTCATGAGGCATCATCGAACATTTATTGTACCCACTTCCACGCTGAATACCACATTCAATAGTCCCCTAACACGTATGTCAAGGCTATATAATGAGATATCTATCAGGTCAAATAGTCTCATAGATGTTTTTTCCATGAAATTTACGTCATACAGGCAGTTCTTGATTAAAAACTACAGTGGTTCAATTGCAAAGGATGATGTATAATTTTGTAACTTATTTAAATTTTCAGTCATTTGAATTAATTATTTGCACATTTTCTATTTTTCTTTTTAAAATTAAACTAGAATCTGCGCAATTTGTAGTCTCCTACCAAATCGAAATTATGAGAATGTTATGCATACCTATGATTTGTGTAATTACTTCTATGTTATACATTGTTAGTATTATAATAGTATGTACGATTTTGTGTGATTATGCAGTTGGTGTGCTTATTTTTAAATAAATAAATATTAAAAGGTAGAATTTTATTTTATCGGCAAAAATTACAAAAAAAGTCCTTTAAAACAACTTAAAACCTAGTGTTAACGCATGGAAGCAGTAATCAGGGCTAGGGGGGGGGGGTCCCTTGCCCTAATGACTGCTTCCATGCGTTCTCTCATGGACCTAATTAATGTGACAACAGTCTCTTAAGGAATGTTGTCCCATTCTGCAACGACGGCATCTTGGAGGTCTTGGAGAGTGGCAGGGACAGGATCACGTGCCCTTAATAGCCGTTTCAGTTCATCCCAAAGGTGCTCAATAGGGTTCAGGTCTGGACTTCGCGCCGGCTAGCGCATAACAGGGATCCTAACTTCCCACAGCGGACAGCGGGCGTTATCGTGCATTAAGGTGAACCCACTGCCAACAAAAGTCGCATAAGGAACAACCTTCTCCTCTAAGATCTCTGTTATGTACCGAGGAGCAGACAGCGACCCTTGCCCGCGAGTACTTCCAGTCCGAGAAACACACACAAAGTTCGTTTTGCCGTCGATTGACATGCCGCCCCAGAACATACAAGAGCCACCCCCGTTTTCCACTGTCTCTTGAAAACAGGCTTGTGCGAATCTACACTCTTTAAAGCCTGTCGTTGCAGAAACGACACACCCTCGTCTCATACCAACGGCACCTCCCAACAAGAGTACTATTAGTAACCGTTGTAATGCGTATTTTGACAACATTTTTTTTAACGTTACGTGCTAATGATATCTGTTGTGTTTAGGAAATCAAACTGTTGTTAATTTAAAGATCGTTAAACATACTTTCAATTGATACCAATATTAATAGGGTTTAATTTTTTCGTTGCTGGTGGGACATGCTTGAAACTTATTTTCATAGAGGTGCGATTTTTGTGACGCCGAGTGTAGTTATCAACACGCTTCATTATTTAATCAAAATTGATTTTACATAGTAATTTTGTGAAGCAGCAACAGTGTTTATTTAATTTGTTGTTTAAACAATGGTACGATTAATAGGGACTGATAAAATATAGGGTTATATTCTATTTCTAAGTGCGGGCTTTAAGTTAAAAAGCAATAGATACAGTCATCAGAATTGATAGCTTTGCACATTGTGAAACGAATTTGAAATGTAAATGAATGAATAAAGAATTACTGGCTGTCGTAGCGACACAAACATATTTATTTAGTTTATTTGATACTGAAGGTGTAAACCTATGTCTTTTATTGACTGAACATTGACTAGGGGACCAAATTTACTGCAGCAAAGCAAGCTAACTACTTCAGTTTTAATTAAACCTTCCAATTTTGACAGTAATAAGGCCCCTCGCCCACGGCGACTTTTTGCAGCGATGCAGTCGCGCGTTTCGTAAACGCGCAACAGAATCGCGACTGAATCGTGGTTTTGTGGGCGATAGCACACAGCTAATGACCGCATCGCGACTCTATCGATGCAAACGCGCGACATCATCGCTACTGCATCGCTGCTAAAAGTCGCCGTGGGCGAGGGGCCTAAATACCTACTGTCGTCGTAATGAAAAAAGTGCACAACTACATTATCTTTTTTAAAATATTTACCTGCTTATTAAATAATCATTTTTTTCTCTTTGGTACTTTTACTGTTAGCCTGCATCATCCCACTCCTGGGCAAAGGCCTCTCCGAATGACTTTCAGCTTTTTCGATCTAGGGCTAAAGTAGGCCACTGATCGTTTGTTTTATCCAGCTCGTCCCACCATCTTCTACGGGGTCTGCCGCGACGCCTTCTTGCTTTGTCAGGGTTTCCGTGGTGGTTATTTTGGCCCACAGCTTATTGGGCGTACGGCAGACGTGGCAAGCCCATTCCCACTTCAGCTTAGCGGATTTTTGAGCAACGGCAGTAATCTGTGTTTTACAGCGCTGTGTGGTGTTGCGAACAGACTATACTGTCAGTTTGACGCCTAGAATGCTACGCTCCATTGCACGTTGGCAAACCCTGAGTTCGGACTTTTAAATGTTTGTCAAAGACCAAGTCTAGGTCAGAATGGGAACATCTTTCCCATTCTGACCTTCTCTTTTGTACGTCACTATTTTATTGTACAATTCGTGCTGTCAGTGCTATCATAAAAATATAAATAATTACTCATTCATAACGTATTTTCATTTATTAAATACCTATATACAGTACCTACACTGCTACGTAACAGGGCTTTTTTCCTGCTATCAAATATGTACCTATAGAGGGCCAATTAAAAAAGAAAGTTGTATCTTCTTAAGTATGACGGAAGAATAATTTGCTAATATAATTCATTATACTAAGTAATGGTTGAAATCGAACATACAATGACCTGCGTGTCAATTACATAGATAACGATATGACTATAAATTCTATAAAATTCAATCATGTCTTCGCTACTGACTAATATTTTAGATACTCCTATTTATTGAGTTAGTGTAGCGTATTTAATACAGTGTAGACGAGCGGTTGGTGGTGTTGCAGGCGACGGCCATTTGTTGCTGTTTAGAACTGTATATCACATTATTTAAATGTTTTTAACTCTTTATGGAAAAGATTACCTTATACTATATTTCAAAATTTGAGATTAATAAAATTCGACCACCGGCAGGATTCGAACCTGCATCTTTTGGGTAAAGCCCCCAATGCCTTAACCAATAAGGCTACGGTGGAACCACAGCCGGTCATCGAAATTTATTAATCTCTTTGTAACACGTCTTGCTTTACCCAAAAGATGCAGGTTCGAATCCTGCCGGTGGTCGAATTTTATTAATCTCAAATTTTGAAATATAGAACTGTATATGTTCGAATTGGCTTGTGAAATTGTGTTGCGCGATACAGGTTAGTTAGGATGCTAGATGTTAGATGGCGCTGCTCGTTTTCTTGTAGTTTGTCCGGCTACTGTAGGTGTCGCTACAGCAGTAATAATAAAATAAGAAATTTATTACCATAACGCTACAGTACCTACCAAATGATGACATTGTTATCAAAATCTTAGTCATATCGTTACGTAATTGACGACCAGATAATCATCATCAGCCCGTACAACGTCCAATGCTGAACATGGGTCTCCTCTCGAGGAAGGGTTTACGCCATAGTCACCACGCTTGGCAGGCGAATTGGCGGTGGTTGGTGGACCGCAGTATTATGTTGAAACACTGCCCGTTCCCTAGTAGATATACATATTCCGATGGGAACGGGATATTCGCGGGTGAAACCGCGCAAGTCAGTTAGTTTGTTAATAAAACAAAGGGCCTGTTATTAAGGGTGCGTTCCACTAAGCGCCCACAACGATCAAAATGCTCCCTTAGTCGTTCCACATAACGATCGCGGTCGTTGTGGTCGCGGCGAAAACGTCACTTATGACGTCATGACTTACGCTCACGCGAAGCTCACGATGACCCATCTAAAAAGGTGGGTCTAAGTGATCGTTGAGAAAATGAGCGGCGTTTTTAAAACTCAAAGCAGCAAAAATGGCGACCGTTAAGCTTACGTTATATCATGCGGAAAGAGATAATTTAGTAGAAGTGAATGTTTCTGCATCTAAAGACATTTTAATTACATTTAAACGTAAATTAATTAAATACACCACTAATATAAAATATAAAAAATAAATTATTATTTTTTTCAATATAAATCGATTCAAACAATAATTAATTGTTTATTTTCAAGGCTTACAGATTATAACCTAACCTTTTAAATCTTTTGCATTATTTTTATTAACTCGCCGTTTGTATTATTTACCTCCACGCTCATAACGCTCTATAATCCATTCCACTTGAGTTTACGACAGTAACGCTCACAAGCAAGTGGAACGGGAAAAACTGAGGTCGTGAGCGTGATCGTTGTGAACGCTTAGTGGAACGCACCCTAAATGTATTATTGAATATATCAAAAATGTCACAATTGACGTCCATAGGTCATTGTACACCTTTTAAAAACAATTTACAGCTCAAGTATTATAATAACCGCAGCTTATTTAATCCGCCGCAATATTATGTTGTAGCAGACAAGGAAACGCTGCTGTACGTTCCTTGGTATACGATTATTGCAGATGATGTTATAATAATCGGGACCATTATTTATATATATATATTATATATATATATATATATTTATTTATATATATACACCGGGACATTATAATTATAATGGATGACTTTTTTTAACCGTCTTGAAAATAATAGGGCGTGATATGTATGACTTTTCATTCATATTTGATTGTGGCCTAGTATTGTAAGCAATAAAATAAGTGCCTAACTAACTACTAACATAACGTAACTACCTAATTAGGTACGTATTTTTATCGTTTTGATTGTCACTCTATGTCATAAAAAAAAAAGATTAAATAAAGTCTTTAAAAAAAAAACTCGTAAAAAATCTTTTCAAGACGGTAAAAAAGTCACTCAGAATTCACCGGGCAATGAAATCATTAAATATATTTTATTCAGCACTTAGGTATTTACATATACTTGTATTAGTCAAAATTACTATGAGTAAGGCTAAATCTAACAAAAGTATTACGTAAGTAGCTAAAAAAAATATTAAAATTATTTAATCTTACAAATTATTTAATCTTACAAATTTTTTAATCAGTCTGGACAGCTTTCAGCTACCTAAATGGACGACCCGGAGAAGAAAGGAAGAAAGAAACACCGAGATAATTTTTTCGTCTCTTTTACCCTAAAAACAAAGTTTTTTTTTAGATGGAAGGTTAAAAGATAGATATATTCCATCCTCAACAGCAGTGCGTCTGTAAAGAAGCCCGCGACTGACACCTGTCTGACATTTGACTTGCAGCGACTGGACTTGAACATTTTATAGAGTGTCAATAAATTGCATGAACTGTAAATAATTTCCGGAATATGTAAACAGATGCAAATATATTTAAAATTCTTGTATGACGTGGGTGCTTACTGCCATGTATTTGGGAAACAACATGGAATGTTTAACAGATGTATAATATTATTATGTGTGTCTGTACATTTTATAATATTAAAAGAACAATTCCTTTAATACGAGTACTTAAAATGTTCTTTTTTTTAAGATTCATTATCATCAGCCTGTTGTGGTCCACTGCTGAACATAGGCCTCCCACATCGATTTCCAGCGGGAACGATCGGTAGCGACCTGCAATCCGCTCCCCGCTCCTGCGCTTGCCAGTTCGTGGTCTCCACTCAAGAACCTTACTGCTCCATCGGCCGTCAGTTCTTCGACCAATGTTTTCTGCCCATTGCCACTTCAGCTTGCTAATCCGTTGAGCTATGTCAGTGACCTTCGTTCTCCTGCGGATCTCTTCATTTCTGATTCGATCACGCAGGGAAACGCCGAGCATACCTCTTTCCATAGCTCGCTGAGTGACTTCGAGCTTTCTTATGAGGCACACAGTAAGAGACCACGTCACAGATCCATATTTCATCACTGGTAACAAACATTGATTGAAGACTTTTGTCTTCAGGCACTGAGGTATTTTGGACGAGAAGATCTCCCGAAGCTTCCCAAACGCTGCCCGGCCGAGTCGAATTCGACGATTGACCTCTTTCTCTTGGTCCTACCTAGTTGGATCGTCTGACCTAGGTATACGTATTCGGTCAAAACTTCGAGAATGGAGTTCCCAACGGCTTCCCAAATGGAGTTGGGCACTACATGGGCGTTATGCATGACTTTTGACCTGCCCATGTTCATTCTAAGCCCAACTTTTTGGGAAACTCCATAGAGGTAATTGAGCATCTGTCCAAGGTTCTCCAGCGATTCTGCCATGATCACTATGTCGTCGGCAAATCGAAGGTGAGTGATGTACTCGCCATTAAGTTGATGCCGAGTCCTTAATTGCCATTCCAGGAGCTTGAAGGCGTCCACCAGAGCAGCCGTAAAAAGTTTGGGAGGTATAACATTTCTTTGTCTTACGCTTCTCCGTAACGGGATTGCCTTCGTACACTAGCCCTGTACTCTGACCGACATTGTGGCGTTCTTGTACAAGCACTTCAGCACTTCAATGTAGCGATAGTCGATACGATACCACTGAAGAGACCTTAGACCCGCCCAATTTTCGACCAAATCAAAGGGTTTCTCATAGTCCACAAACGCCAAGCCTAGCGGCTGATACTCCTCGGTCTTTTGTATAATCTGCCACAGCGTATGTATGTGGTCTATGGTACTAAAGCCTTTTCGAAAGCTGGCTTGTAGAACCACCACATCTGCTCCATGATTCTGGCGTGTGTCCCTCGAGTAAGATGGAGTTAAAGAGCTTCTGAAGGACTTTAAGTATCGGTGTTCAACCCGCATTCAGAAGCTCAGATGTAATTCCGTCATCAACCGGCGCCTTTTTCTTTTTAAGCTGTTTAAGGGCCATCCTAATCTCGTACAGGCTGATGTCTGGGAGATCTTCGGTATTGTGTCGGGTCAGCCTTGCTCTGGGGTTTTTGGCTTGGCTGGTTTGCGGGCTTGACTGTTGGGGCATACAGCTGATTATAGACCCTCTTTATCTCCCATAAAATCTCTGGCTTAGTTGACGTCACTGCCCCATCTTCCTTCTTTAGCTTTTTCAACTGGCTTTGCCCAATAGAGGTGACTCTTGCGAACACATTTGATCTTTGGTTTCGCTCTATCGTCTCTTAAATACATTTCGTATCATAGGAGCAAATTTCGTGTCGCAATGACGTTAAGATATGTTTATTGAGCAGCCTCTAAATGACTCCGCATCGTCTGGAGTCTGGAGCATCATCATACGTCGTTTAGGCATGAGATCCCGGGTATTAGTGGATAGTTTCTGAGATCTATTTCTAGGGTAGGGTTTGAAGTATTTAAACCCCACCCTATGCACAGTGTCTACCAGCCCGCTGCTGAGATCGTCCACAGATTCCCAGCTATCTAGACATTCGAAGCGATTACTTAGTTCGATCTGAAAGGTCTCGGGGTTTTGGATGTGTGCATTTGAAGGTCGGAGCGTAGACTTCATCAGATGGGATTGTTACAATTTGACATTAATATTTTACGTGCCTCTAACTATTCGATGATCACATCTGGATATAACCCTGTGACTCATAGAGACATCATTAAATATTTGTCTTTTGGTTGTCATGATGCAGTCAATCTCAATTTTCGTGGAACCATCAGGGCTCATCCAGGTCCATTTCCTGTGAGGTGGCTTCTGGAAGAAAGATTTCATCATATAGAGTCCCTCTTTCTTCAGGAAATCAGCCAATCTCTGAACCTTTCAGTTCCGTTGCCCATATCCATGCAACCCCACTCTCATCTCACCATCGCCATGTTTGCCCAGTTTAGCGTTGAAATCCGCCAATAACAACGGTGTAGTGGGTCTTAGTGGGTGTAGTGGGTGTATGGCTTTACTAATATCCTCAATCATAGCTTCCACTTCTTCGTCTGAGTGTGTTAAGAGGTGCGTAAACCTGTATAACCTTCATGGAATATCTTTTTTAATATGCTGAGTATAGGGTACGCTACCCTGCTCGACACACTGTTGACGGCCACCAAATTGTTAATGAGGCACTTGCGTACGATAAACCCTACACCACCTTGGGACCGCTGTTCGCCCTCCCGGTAGAAGAACAAGTTGCCGGAATTCAGGTCATCGTGTCCTTTGCCGCTCTTCGGACTTCTGACAAACCCCCTATATCCCAGCGCAACTTGTTCAATTCCTCTTCCAGCTCTACGATCTGTCCTCAGAGTGTGTGTGTTGTGTGTTACCAGGGCCAGTTGTTGTGTGGGGTGGTACCTGGATCTCTTAGCACTACCTGCCCCGCCGTTACCATGGCTGGTACCGTGGCCAGCACTAGCGGGGCGACCGGGGACTAGGGGCTTGATCCTAGTGTGTGTCATCATGAGGGGTGTGTTTGCCAATACTCGCCACGCTTGGCAGGCGGGTTGACAAGCGCAGTGCAGTTATTTTTTGCTGCTGCCCGTTCCCTGGAATTTCTCGTAGTCGCCTTTTACAACACCCTTTAGTTAGCCACGAGGCTTTTGCTACTTCACCGGGCATAAAGGCGATCAGTACTCCAGCCTTAATAAATGGTTTAAAAACTACAAACTAAGCAACCTGCGCAAGAGGGCACCCCCTGTGGGGCTTGGACCTCGGCTCAGGGCGGTCGCTGGCGATGTAAGTGAGGGATTATGACTTTAAGTATTTAAGGGGAGTTTTGTGTAACTGTCGCTCTACTAACCACTGAGCCACCGGTGTATTCGAAGGTAAAGTCGCAAATATGAAGTAGGTATTGTTTTACATTTATTTATTATAATTAATCCAACGTCTATATATATATTAGGGCACTGATTTAAACTCACATTAAGTAGGTGAATGTCAGAGTGTGTTCACGAGGAAAGAGAACGTTTTCAATAAGGTTAGTTTTTATTATTATTATTTATTGTTATTATTTGGCTATATTCGTATTTTGAAGAAATATAACCTTAAAAAAATGTATATAATGTGAAAGTGAGAGAAAAGATATGTTGATAATGGCAAAGCAATAAAAAAATACTAATTTCATTAAAAATAAAATAATAAGAAGTGGTGCTTGATGTTAAAAAACATTTAAAGTAGGGTTGTGTCGGTTCGAGTTTTCCAACCTGAAATATCATAAGTGAAAACAGTTCAAATAAACAAAAAAAAAGAAATAAGCGTGTCATAAGAGTTTATTTTACAAACTACGAAACAAAAATTATATCAGAATAAAATCATTACGATTTTATTCTGATATAATTTTTGACAATAATTGCCAAATTTAAAATTTTATATTTACTGCTCAGCTATTTCTTACCAGGCGATATTTTTTTTTATTATTCCTTATTTTAAAATAATATACTCGCAAATTTTTTGTTTGAAGAAATTGGGGGCAAAACAATGTAGGTAGTATATATTCTTGTAAAAAATATCCAACAAAAATGGTCTATTATAGAAATGTTTTACAAAAAACTGATTTAAGTTTATGTATTATCTCTGCTATATTTTTAGAAACATTTATCCATCATGGCTCCCAATCCTCAAGAACACAATTTACCAACTGCACGTGATTCCGTGACAGACCAATATCCAGAAGTACCTTTGGACGGTGACAGAATTGTCATCAGTGGAATGGCTGGTCTGTACCCTCAGACACACAATCTGAAAGAGCTCTCAGAAATTCTGTATGAAAAGGTAAATTCATAAATAATATTAGTATTTTTTTTAAGATTACTAGCACAGTTTTTGCTCACTAAAGTGCTTCTGTAACACGTGAGTTCACGTCGGTAGTTCAATTATTATTAATGGGGATCGAACAGGTGATCTTATGATTGCATTTGCGAAGCGCTACCCATTGGGCTACGGATGGCCCCTTCTTTAATAGTTATATACCTACTAAATTAAATATATATAACTATTAAAGAAGATGCCGCTTAAACCACGCGGCTATCATTGCAACTTTACAATGATAGCTGCGTGGTTTAGCCCGATATCCATCCATGGGTGTTGTAAAAGACGACTAAGGGACGTACAGCTGAAAGATAGGAAGCAGCATCCGCCTAAAAAGCATGGCAATATCCTTCAACTATCCTGCCTTGCCAAGGTCTGTAAAGACAAGCCCATGTTCAGATGTGGCTGAAAGCGGGCTGATGGAGTAAACAATCTTATTTCCATCGTTATACTGCTACCATGCCTTGACTTTGTCCTTAACTGAAGTGCCGACTCAATATAGATGCTCAAGTTTCTCTGTCTTGCAATCGAAATTTTGCCTTTTGTTTACCACATAAAATCTAAATACATACTTCTATAACTTGAGTTTTTATATTGGGTTACGGAGAGGTGTAGCTTCTGAGATCTGTCTGGAGAGAAAAACTAACAATAGGTACTAAATAGGTGTATTAAATACTGAATTATTGCACAGAAAAATCCCATAACATCGGAAGGCCTAAGATGGAACTATAAGCATCCAGAACTTGGAGAGTACGCTGGAGTGGCGCCAGACATGGATCGCTTTGACGCGCAGTTCTTCTCTGTGTATCAGAAACTCGGAATTTTTATGGATCCTATGTCACGGAAACTACTCGAAACTACATATGAAGCTCTCTACGATGCCGGTAAGTTTTAGTTTCTAGTCAAAGCCGTCTTTTACATGTAGTGCGGGATGTACGTTGCACACAGGCGCAGCTATAGTGGCTATGTTTTTGTGCCTTTTGGCATATTAAATGTTGGACCGGGAGTCAAATTAAATTTTAAAAACCTTGCAGCGGTGCGAGTGTGGCTCTTTCCCCGAGTTCTGGTATCAGTGTTGCCAATAGCAGATAGTTAAATATCAACATGAGACAGCTCAAAAAGTAACATTTTCACGAGAATAGTAACATTATCTATTTTTTTGTGGAAAACGACACAATTCTATATTATGGCAGTGTGAAAATAAAAATAAGTTTCATTTTTAAACTATAAAAAGTCGTAATAATTGCGAATCCGAAAAAGAAAAAAAACTTAATTAATCAAAAAAATAAAGCAAACAATTTATTAATGTCTTCCAATGCCTACTAAGTATGACCTACTTTGTCAACTTTCACGATCCTCTTTTTTTTGTTTGGTGGAAAATCATGAGACCATTTACGTCAAAATTAACGGAAAATGTTACTTTTGTAACATTCTGGCTACGCTAGCTGGTATTTACTTTGCACAGCAGGTAACCATTGCCATTAACGGGGTAATACTGCCATTAAACGGGGTAATACTTCCAGCATTCTGGGAACCTTGCCAAGTAGTAAATACCTATTAATAATAGTAGTACTTTATAATTTAGTTTCAATTTGATTTGTTACTTTTATTTGTATATATTATTATGTATTTTATTCATTAACAAGCTGATGCCCACGACATTCCGCGTGGTGTTCGTTATTCCTTCGATACACATTTATAAAGTGTGGGAACATACATAATTTCTGTGATGAAAAGGATTTAAAATGTTGACCGGGGATGTTAGGTACCACCAGCCAAAATTTAATTTAAATCGGTTAAACAGTTTCGGAGATAAGGCCGTACAAAGTGTACAAACAGACAAAGAGACAGAGAAAAAAACTGCATGAGTTCTATTTTACTTCTCACTCCGTTTTTTAATTTTTTTTTTATGTATAGACATCCGACCTCTACAGTTTTATAATATGTATAAATAGATATTATTATTCATTTAATTCATCAATGTAACATTTTGTAAGTAAATAAATTCGTTAAGTAACAGTATAACATATTTTATAATGAATATTAACACACACAGACCATTATTTTTTAAACTGTGTTTTTGTAATTAGCGCCCAATATACATTCATATGTATACAGTTCAGTGGAATTTTTCCATTAAAAACAAACTTCAATGTTATGTATTTATGTATGTACCCTCGCGCGGTTTCTTCCGCGTAGCTCCCGTGAGAACTTCATAATGAAACGTAAAGGTACAAGATGGTAGCGGACGACATGAAGCTGCAGCAAACGACGTGTCGCAGCGACACTACTGGTTTCTATGTATTTCTATGAAATTCCCATCGTAGCGTTGCTAGCTTCATGTCGCTAACTACGAAGGGAATTTGTCCAGTAGTGTCGCTGCGACACGTCGTCTGCTGCAGCTTCATGTCGCCCGCTACCAACTTGTACCTTTATAGTGACAGAAAGTCTAGACCTCAGAAACATAAGGACTGATGTGCTATCTTTAGAATCATTTGGTCGTAAGTGACACTTTACGGTAAAGGCACATACGACGAATGTTCTGACGTTTCATGGCACATCCGACCTTGTGCTTCTGAGCACTAGAATTTTGAAATCGTTCAGCAGTTCCGTGGCCGATTCAATGTCAAAACAAACAACCCATCAATCAAATCTTTCCTATTTATAATATTTGTTTATAATGGATATAGACAACCTCCGTAGCGTAAGTTACGCTACGATTTGAAGCAAGCCGAATACCGTTACGCTGCGTAACGGTATTTGGCTTGCTTTAAATCTTGAAGGTCTTGGGTCCGATCCCCACGTCCCGGACAGGAAATCTTTGGGTAAAAACTAAGATTTCTTGCCGGGTCTGGTAGGTTGAGGGACTACCCTCCGTGCCTCAGAAAGCACGTTAGGCCGTTGGTCCCGATTGTTATAACATCATCTATTATAATCGTATATCATGGAACGGGTAGCTGCATTTCCTTGTGTGGTATGTGGTAACCCGCCAGCCAAGCGTGGTGACTATGGCAAATACCCGCCTCCCTCGGGAGATGGCCTATGTTCAGCAGTAGACGTTATACGGGCTGATCTTCTTCTTTTCGTGTCGAGCTGGCGTTCATTTGGGAAGACCAGTTGCGTATACGGGCTGATGATGATGGATGCTATATGTATAGATAATAATGTATACACCGTGTTTTTTTTGTTGGACGGACATATGTACTTAGCCACGCGGGTTTTGCTACTTCACCCCACCAGCAACTGCCCTAAGCCGAGGTCCAAGTCATACAGGGGGCGCCCTCTTGTGCAGGTTGCTTAGTTTGTAGTTTTTAAACCATTTTTTTAGGCTGGAGCTCTGCTTGAATTTATGATCTCCTGGTCAAGTAGCAAAAGCATCCTGGCTTAGTACATAATATCCGTCCAAAAAAAACCTATTTCACTTCTTCCATATGACTGCAGCATGCATGAAGAGGGTGATGAAGTCTCTTAATGCATGTTTCCCGGTTTTTATATTTTTTATAAAAATAGATCATTAAAGAGTAGGTAATATGTTTAATTTATTGTTTCAGGAATAAGTCCAAGTACCCTAAATGGCAAAAAAATTGCTGTATTTGTTGGTGCTTCACAATCGGACTCCGAGTCCAAAGGATTCTTTGATGACACATCTAAAAGTGGATTGGGTATTTTGGGGTAAGTATTATTTTATTTTTCGTCTTTCATTTCATATCAATAGGTACCTAAATGGTTAATTGCGCTAAGCAACACTATGAGGGATATTGAATTATTATTTTGGAGTTCATTCAGTGCAAAAAACAATTAAAATTTTCTTCTTTATAATATAAGTAACTATAGAAAATACGTATAAACTGTAGGTCTCTCTAAGATATTTCTTTTCTTTTTGTTATCAGAACCAGTAAGACAATGTTTGCTAACCGAATCTCATTTTGGTTGAATACCAAAGGGCCGTCTCTATTCATCGATGAAGCTGAATGTAGCGCTTCATCTGCTTTAGAACAAGCGTATTTGGCTATAAGGCGAGGTGATTGCGAAGCTGCCATTGTTGGTGGTTCAAATGTGTGCCTAAAGCCACAAGCTACTATACATTATTCAAGGTAAGGTTATCATAATCTTCATCAGCCCCTATAACATCTACAGTTGAACATGGACCTAACTTGAAGGGGATGTTGTCATATACTTGTAATAGGAAACACCGATTCATCATCAACATCAGCCCATATTACGTCCACTGCTGAATAAAAGCCTTCTCCAGAGTGAGGATTTTTGCCATAGTCACCACACTTGGTTGGGGGTACGTATTAAAATCTCTAAAATTACCACCAAATTACCTAAAATGAAAATACTTGGGTTGGTAATAGCAGTATTATGTTGTAACACACAAGGAAACGCTGCTGCCCGTTCCCTAGTTTACTACCACCGGCTTAACGTGCTTTCCGAGGCACGGTGGTCCTTCAGCCAATCAGACCCAGAAAGAAATCTAAGAATCTACACAAAGATTTTCTTGTTTGGCGTGAGAATTGAACCCACGACCTCCGAGGTTTAAAGCGAGCCAAATACCGCTACGCCACCGATTCCTGGTAAAAAATGGTATGTTATAACAATCTCTGACATAGTTAATCTCAAATTGTCGGTTAAGAACAATAATAATTCAAATCTAAATATAAATATTGAATGTCTCTAGTCTTTTCTTACAATTTTCAATTTTTTATAATTTATTATATGTCCTTTTACAGAATTGCCATGATATCGAAGGATGGTAACACTAAACCTTATTGCCAAGATGCTAGTGGATTTATACGATCTGATGCTAGTAACGTCATAATATTGCAGAGAGCCAAAGATGCGTTCAGGTAAAATATTTAAAACATATATTACGAGAAATTAAAATTAAAAAAGCTACGTTTTAGCAATAATTAAACGTATTTACACTCTTTGAACAAGAAGTACTGTTCAATTTCAATGGGTAAATTTGTATTTATGTCTGAACTTTACAGAATATTTGACCCCGACACAGTTGACTTTCCTAGTTGTGAAATACTTACTGTTCTTTCATCAGGTCTCCTTTACTTAGTTTGTGAATAAAATGATCAAAATATTTTAACATTCTTTATAGGTCTTGCAGCTCAATGTTTTGTTAAAATAAATCACTCAAAACGAATTCCATCTGATACTATATTAATGACGTCATTTTTTTATTTACCAGAGTTTATGCTGAACTACTTCATGTAAGGAATGAATTCATATCCATGGTGTCGGACTCTATGGGGCCTAAGTTTGGATACAATCGGGACCCTCGTGTAGTAGCTAAGTTTATCAAAGAATTCTACAAGGAAGCCCAAGTTCCACCTCAAGCTGTGGAATATGTAGAAGGATGTGGAATTGGTAAACATGACAATATTTATTATTAGCTATGGGATACATTATATGCTTTACTTTAGTTTTCTGAAATCAACTTCAATATAAATTTGAAGCGGCTGTATTCCAATGGCTAGGGGCGTCGTCGTACTTGTGATCTAGTGGACGCCGGCTCGATCCCCACCCTTTGAACTACCGACGTGCACCCACTCGTAACACAAGCATTTTAGCATAGCACGAGGGGTTAACAAGAATACTGTTAGACTGCAAAACTATGCTCGGGCGCCCAATTTATTTGGGCTGGAAACACTTGTCAAATTTTTTTTGTTAAAAAGTCAAGTTGAACTAATTTATTTCTATGTGTTTTAGTGTTCTTCTACAAGATTTGAAATAATGCTTGTTTGTCCAGTTATTAAAGGATCAGTTAACATTTTTTTTACGTTTTATTCGCTTTTAATACAAAGTAATTTATTACAGCTGTACCTGAATCTGACAAGACAGAAATAGAAGCATTAGATGAGGTTTACTGCAACAATAGGGATAAACCACTTTTAATAGGCAGCGTGACTTCAAACATAGGCCACACTATTGCAGCCTCTAGTCTAACAGGCATAACTAAGGTAGGTTTTATTTTATTACTATTACTAATAGTTACTGTATCACTTCTGGGCTATGGCTTCCATCCATTTTTCCAATTCTCTCAATAATTTCTTCCCCTTGCACAGGTTTTATAGACTTATTTTTATAAAAGATGTTTTTATTATATTGTTATTTATCTTTCGATTATAACTTCTAACATTTTTATTTATACTTTATTGCACACACTGAAAAACAGGAAACAATACATTTTAGACAAAAAAATAACATGTACAAGGGCGAGTTTACTTCAATTTTGAATTTTCTTCCAGCAAACCTTTTATAGATAGATAGTGATAAATATCAGTTTAAGCTGTAAGGCACGTGTAACAGCGTTACAGATAGAGTTGCCAGATGGTCTAGATTTGGCGGGATTCTCCCGAATTTTGGATATCCTCTCGACTCCCGACGAAACAAAAAATCTCCCGAAAAACCACTGCATTTTAAAAAACAATAATAATTTTCGAAAATTGTTTGAATTTCAAGCAGTGACAGATTAACCCAGCGCGGGGCCTGTACCAAATTCTGTCCGGAGGCCCCTCTTGATAACCCAGAGTTGCTCAGCGAGCTTTTTTTATTTTAGGCCTTCACCTATTGACAAATCATCAATAAAAATAATTTACTTTATTAATGTTGATGTTACCATTTGACATTTGATTTTATTTTTGTATCTCCCGATCAAAGTCCTAAAATCCCGTTTTTTTTTTATTTTCTCCCGATAATATGGTTATTCGATCTGACAATCTTAGTTACAGATACCTTTTAGACGATATGTTTCTATTTCGTTGAAAAATCATGTTCTCTTAGAGACGTTGTCTTTCAGATTGTTTAACAAATCTAATGGAAAATATAGAAACTGCCAAAACATTACTAATGGTGTGAAACGATATTAACTCTGGGTAGTACTAAGGTATTTTAGGAGACTTTTCTGATTGTCGAATACTTAGTTGGTTTAAACCACAGTCTAGTCGTAAATCTTGGAAAGTCTTTAAGATAAAATAATCTTAGTGTGTAATTGAAGATTTATTTCGGGAAATGTAACATCATCATCATCAACCCGTATAACGTCCACTGCTGAACATGGGGCTCCTCCCGGGGAGGATATTTGCCATAGTCACGTGGAAGGCGGATTAATGACCGGGGAATGGTTAGTTGAAGGTTTATTCTCTGTGCGTCGGTAAGCACGTCAAAATATTAATTGATGCATCCATTACAGAGCTGCTCAGAATGTGGTCAGTGGTTACGGCAGTTGCTTCTGAGACCTGGTGTCCTAGGTTCGATACCCGGGACAATTAATTGTGATGCAGATAGTGCGGCTATTATCTTAAAAAATATTTAAAGTGTATGACAATCAACATTGTAAATCGTAAATGTGAACGTAAATACTACAAAACATACAACACGTGTAACCTTGATGATAGTGAAGTGACCCCGTATTTGCTTCCACTAACTATTAACTATGTTACTTTTTTATTTGTATGCAAAATAAAACAGTTGTGGCAAAAAGAGAAAAAAACTATTGTAAATCAAAATAATTTATTCATGAGGTCCCTACAATTTAATTCTTACCGTACATTGCGGTAGGTACTATTGGTTATTATGCGTACCCGGCCCCCGCCAACGGCGGATCGAAGGAGTGTCCGGGGGGTTTTAGTGGTGTAGGGTCCTCTCCTCGTGGTATGAGTTTAGCATACCACGCTATGGAGAGTGCGAGCCCCACATATCCCACCGCCAGCGCGCGAATACGCTGCAGCGGCGGTGGGAATGCGTCAATGAATTTCCCCCCGGACAACAAAAAAAAAAGCTACCTATTGGTTGGGAATAATTGTGGCGAATACCTACTGTTAAAGGTCTGTAGAGGAACGGCTCGTAGTGTTTCTCCACCTAAAATGAAGATCTTCATTACCGAGCGAGGTGGTGTGCCCGGCGGCCATTGCCCATTTGTTACTGTTCGAAACTTGTATATGTTCGAATTGGCTTGCGAACTTGTATTGCGCGATACAGGTTAGTTGGAAAGCTAGGTGGTAGATGGCGCTGCTTGTCTTCTTGTAGTTTTTGTGCGGCTTTTGAAGATGGCGCTACATGTCGATATTTAAGCAGTCATAGCCCAATGGCCCAATGACCATCTCCGTAGCGTAGCGGTATTTGGCACGCTTTAAATCTCGGAGGTAGTGTCGATCCCCACGCTCGCTGGACAGATAATCTTTGTGTAAATTCTAAGATTTCTTTCCGGGTCTGGTTGGAAGGGGGGTCTGGTGCCTCGGATAGCACGTTAAGCCGTTGGTCCCGATGGTTATAACATCATCTATAATAATCGTATATCATGGAACGGGCCGAGTGTTTCCTTGTGTGGTACAAAATAAAACTGCGGTCATCAACCCGCCTGCCTAGCGTGGTGACTATGGCAAATACCCTTCCGCGGGGAGAGGACCATGTACAGCAGTCGACGTTATACGGGCTGATGATGATGAGCCCAATGGCTAGGGCGCGCACTAACGATCTTGTGGTCACCGGTTCGATCCCCACCCATTGCACTACCAACGTGAACCCACTATCCGATACGTGACACGAGGATTTTAGCTTAGCACGAGGAGTTAACAAGAATAGTATGCAAAACCGTTATACATTTACGTTAAATTCTTGAAAATTTTAAATTAACTTAAATTATTTCCTCGTATGCGGCGAATGAACCGAGAGTCAATTTTAATAGAATGTAAATAAATTCATTAAAACGTAGGACACTTTTAAGTAGGTACTTTTTTCCAAGGTAGCTAATTAAATCATTTGTATTGCAAATACCCGCTATATGTATGTTTGTTACTCTTTCACGCAAAACTACTGAATGGATTTGGCTGAAAGTTTTCACGCGGATAGTTTATAAGCTGGATTAACATGTAGGCTACAAAATATCACGCTCCGACCTAATGGAGCAGAGTAAAGACGGTAAAACCGCGGGGCGCAGATAGTATCACATAAATTCATAATAATATAAATAAATTTCTTCAATATCAATGCCACTATAAGATACTCGAGCATTATACTAACTACTATTAAAGGGATGGTTTATGTTTTGGAAGCACATCTATATACTAATATTATAAAGAAGAAAGATTTGTATTTTTGTGTGTGTGTGTGTGTATGTTAGTAATGAATAAAAAATTCTTTCACCATTGGCAAGCTACATTCACCCTGAGTGACATACTGCCCTGTTTATTGTACTTGCAGTAATCGACATTTTTGGGATTTTCCCTTTTTTGACAAAAATGACATTTCAGGACCCTAATCTATACATAAAAAAATTAAAATCAATTTTTTTTATAAGCAACATGTTTTTTATTTAACGAGAAACTGGCCATTTTTGTGCAAGTACAGCGTTTCAAGTGAAAATCCCAAAAATGACGATTACTGCAAGTAGGTACAATAAGCAGGGCAGCATAGGCTATATTTAATCATGAAGTTCCCACGGCAACGGGAGTTATGTGTATATGTTAACGGAAATGTATGTAATCCGTCATTGTATACAATTCCTAAGAAATGTATGTAATTCCTAAAATCGCCCGGAAATGTGTGAAATAAATTATATTAGACATATTTCCTAGGAAATCTATACATTTCCTAAATAGCAATCGGAAATATCAATGGGTAGGTTTAGGTTTTTTTTTTATAACCACCCTAAACCTCGTTTATCAACTAACTAGGTTGATCAACATATTTTATGATTCTTATTAATTTCTGGTAACAGTGATTTTCCGATAAATTTATTTTACGGTATGATTGTTACCTATTTGTATTAATAAAAAATATTATTCTCGTTGAAGCAACATGTTTTATTACAGAAAGCATTCTTTTTATACATTTCCTGATACGATATTGGAATTATATACAATTCCTAGGAAATACATACAATTCCTAGGAAATACATACATTTCACAGGAAATGTGTGTATTAAGGAATCTTTGAAACATTATTTTACACATTTCCTAAGTAGGCTCAGAACATATATATTAATAAGTGAAGCAAAAACTTGGTACCCCTTTTTACGAAAATAGCGCGAACGGACAGTATGAGACGCTTATAGTCTATGTAGAGAAGGAGTGCAAAATGGTGTTTTTTTTATTGCGGTCGTTTTTCGACCGTTGGATAACCACTATCGTTATTATAATGACTAGCGGCTCATCCCGGCCTTGCACTAGTGCACTTTTCTAGTAAAAAAAACCTATGCTACTCAGGGATAATATGTAGCATTCTAATGGTGAAAATAATTATCGAATTCCATCCATACAAAAATACAAGCTTTTCCTCTTTATAATATTAGTATAGACGTATAGAAAACTATTTCAATACTCAATACCTTATTGCGTTTCAAAATGTGTTTACAGGTACCAATTATGAACCCTGTCGGGCTCAGCAACATAGTTAGATATAATCTAAATTATTATCATAGGAGAAAGGACCCTACTTATATTATACATACATACATAAGCTCACGCCTGTTTCCCAGCGGGTAGGCAGAGACAATGGACCTCCACTTGCTACGATCCCTACACACTTCTTTCGCTTCATTCACTCTCATAACATTCTTCATTCTTCATACTTATATTATAATGCATGGGAAATTATAAATTGCGATAGATGTTAATTTTTATTATTATTAAAGTAAAGTAAAGTATAAAATATGTGTATGTCTGTCTGTACCTATGTGAATACATTTATTTTTAATTTTTTTCACTAATAAATTTTAATTTATTTAACTTATTTATTTTAATTGTATTTAATAATAATATTTATTATAGTATACTAAATTTATTTATTTATGTTATAATTTTTTTTTTCTATTGCCAGGTACTTCTGGGCTATCATAAAGGCAAGCTTGCAGCCAACTTGCATAGCGGCCCAGTACGTCAGGACGTCAGCGCACTCCGCGAAGGTCGTATTCGAGTGGTCGGCGAACACCATCCAATACGAGACTCGTATGCAGCTGTCAATGGAATCTCTGTTACTGGCGTCAACTCACACGTGCTGTTGCGTGGAAACTACAAGCCTAAGGTAAATATAGTATCATCTTCAGAAAATAAATCTTATTCGGTTCAGTGGTGACTAGTTGCTTCTGAAACTGTTGATGTTTGACAATCGAGACCAACGGCTTAACGTGCTTTCCGTGGGCACGGAGGGTAGTCCCGTACCAACTAGACCCGGAGAGAAATCTTAGAATTTACACAAAGATTTCTTGTCCGGAGTGGCGATCGAACCCACGACCTCCGAGATTTAAAGCGAGCGGATTACGGCTACGCTACGGAGGTTGACCACATTTTCTTGGTCTGTAATAAAAACAAAGAAATCCTACTTTTTTTTAGCATGAATGACATCAGCGACAGTTTAACCATTGTACCAATGTAAGACTTGGTGTTCTGGAGTCGATTGCCACCGGGGACACCTTTTTATTATTTTTTATTTAAGAGCAGACAAATTATGTATGTTGATATCTACCTGATTTTAAGTGGCACTTGATGTAAGTGGCAAAAACAACTATGAACCACGGATAATTGTCCTGAGTCTGAGTTTTCTGTCCATAATTTATGTGCTTATAAAGTAGGTACCCGTAATGCTGGGACTTTTTTCCGTAGTACGGGACTTGTACCTATTATATATTTTTTTGTTTGTATTCTAGAATTTAGACGCCTACAAATCAGCTATACCAAGACTAGTAGCATTATCTGCAAGACAAGATAGTTCTATTGTGAAAATGATCGCTGACTTAAAATCGAGACCCATCGATGCTGAAGAACTGGCTTTACTACACAATATACACTCTCACAACATATCTGGACATTTAGGACGAGGATATGTGATTTTAGGTAATATCAAACTTTATTTTTTATTGTTGACTAGCTGATGCCCGCGACTTTGTCCGCGTGGTGCTTGTTATTCCTTTGGGTTTTTAACTATTCCACGGGAATTCAATAATTTTCTGTGATTATTCGCGAGGAGGCCCATGTTCAGCAGTGAACGTTAAACGGGCTGACGATGATGACGATCCATAAATTTGCGTAAGCGATTTTCTGCAAGCGATCACTCCTGTAGTAGCATTTGTCTTGATACTCAGGATGGATAATAGAACTCTTTAGGTTAATGTCAGATAGTGTACAACTAATAAATCAAAGTGTAATAAACCTACTGTGTTATACATACATACATACATAAGCTCACGCCTGTTTCCCAGCGGTTTAGGCAGAGCCTATGGACCTCCACTTGCTACGAACCCTACACACATCTTTCACTTCATTCACTCTCATAAAATTTTTCATGCAAGCACGTCGGTTTATGGTGGATTTAATTTACCTTTTACGAGGATGCCTCCGATTTGGTTAAAGAACGTTCGTCGAGGTCTTCCCCTTCCGACTGTTATATGTATGAACAAATACATTTGTGTTAACAGACACCGAGAACAACAAGACAGTAAGTTTGCGCGAGAAGTCAGAGCAGTTCGATAACGCGCCTCGCCCCCTGTGGTTCGTGTACAGCGGGATGGGCTCCCAGTGGGCTGGCATGGGAACAGATCTTTTGCGCATACCAGTGTTTGCAGCAGCTATAGAACGGTATTTATACATTACTTACTTACGCACGGTTTCATCCGTGTGGATCCCGTTTGCGGGGAAAGCTTGCCTATGTTAGCCCTGGGTAACTTAGCTAATATTTATTTATTTACCCAGAGGCATTCTCTCCCAGTCAAGCACTAATAGCTATCGAATAGTGAAGGAATTTGTCGCCCAGTAGTCGAAATTCGATTAAAACTTATAAAATATATTAGAATCCTATCACTCCTTAGGTATACTAAAGGAGACAAAGACAAACTATGCTTTATTGTGTGAAATTTCATTCTCTTACGTCCGCGCAATGTCCGTCGCGTAAGAGGTAGAAGGATTATGCCTTACGTATTAATATAATTTCCCTGTTCCCAACAAATTTATCTTCAGAGGTATATTTAAATTGATCTAATCATTTGATAGCTGCATCGTAGTCACTGTCTTTTCGAAGCAATCCTAATTTTCTAAGCAGCGTAAAATATTATTTTAAGATGAACACAAAACAAATATTGATATCATAACGACACAGACTTTTACTGATTATGTTTCAGATGCCAAAAAGTTCTTGAGCCGATTGGTCTTAATATAAAAGAAATCATAACTTCGAAGGACAACTCCACATTTGACAGCATTTTGAACTCGTTCGTGGGTATCGCAGCTATTCAAATCGGACTTACTGATATTCTGAGGGAAATAGGATTGGTGCCTGATGGAATTATAGGTAATAGCGCTTAAAATGAAATATAAAAATCTAACCTCTGTGCCTCGGAAAGCAAAGGTGCTTATCATGCAAAAGAGACTAAAAAAAAAACTCGGAGTTTCTTTCTTCCTTTCTTCTCCGGGTCGTCCACTTAGGTAGCTAGTGAAAGGTTGCAGGTTAGCTAGTGTAGGATCCTCAACGGCACGACCGAGGACCGCGTTGTTGCTTATTCCCCGAACTGTGATCTCGTGCCAGCGATCACCACCACTGTTCGTAAATCTACTCTTTACTCCAGTGGCACCCTGAGCGTTGGTCCTTACCCCTTAAGGGTACCCTCAGGTGGATGTCGCTTAGACTTGGGCCGGATTCTTGGAATTTTTAGACCTGTTACCTCTAAGGTATCTTACTATAATGTGTACATTTGTTGTTATCGCACGACAGACGGACAGACTAAAAATGATTAAAAATTCTGTAATATCAATTAATTTTAACAATGTTTTTAGCTACTTAAGTGATACTTTTGTTTGATATAGTCTTATAAAGTGTAATTTTGACAAGTAAAAGTGTGTGTAAATAGCTAAGTGCTGAATAAATTTCATTATTTCATTTCATTTCATGAAGTTATGACAATCGGAATCAACGCTTAACAAAGCGTCGGTTCCGATTGTATGACAATGACTTCATCTATGATAATCTTAGGTATACCAGCAGCATTTAACTGTGCTATTTAACCTACTTAATACTGCCGTTTCCAACCAACTGGTTAAGAGTGTTGACTATGCCAACACTGAGAGGGCCATATTCTATAGTAGGTTCGTTATTTTTTTATAGGTCACAGTGTTGGTGAGCTGGGATGCGCCTACGCAGATGGATGTATGACTGCGGAGGAAATGATCATGGCGGCTTATTCTAGAGGTCGCGTGTCAAAAGAAACTGAGTTCATAGAAGGATCTATGGCTGCTGTCGGACTTGGCTATAATAAAGTACGTTATTACAATATACTTGCATATTTTTTCTGGGCAAAGGCGTCTTTCCAATCCCTTCACTTCTCTCGATCTTGTGCCTCCTCTTGCCAGTTTTTGAGGGAGCCTTTCTAGGCGTCTCGCCATATTCTACTAATATTAATTTAGATTTTTGTTGGTTTTACATTTATCAGATTTTAATAGACGCTCCGTACCTATTAAAATTAACAGTGGTATGCAAGAACAGTTCTTCTCAATGTGAAACCTGACATTTCCAAGTAAACTCATAGTCTCAAGTGTTGTTCTTGCATACATGAATAAGTATCCTTAAACATTAAGGTCTTCAACCACGCAATTAATTTAGAAACTGATCATCTTTTAAAATCTTTTACAAAATTAAGTGCACGACTGAAATTGATGTCACTATTGCATTTTTTACAAAATAAACCTTCCCGCACGGTTTGACCCGCGTGTCTTTTATTACTATGGGATCCTCATAAAAATATACCCTAATAGTTAATGCTCCACACAACTACCAAATCACCTGCCATGGTTATTTGGTAGTTGTGTCCAACACCCTTTTCGAGAGACGCCCACGTTCAACAGTGGACGTTATACGGGCTGATGATAATGATGATGATTACAATGTTCTAGATAATTGAGTTATGTCCACCGGAGATAGACGTGGCATGTCGCAACAGCGCCGACTCGTGCACGATCTCCGGTCCAGCAGATATTATGCAAAAATTTGTGGCCGACCTAACAGCCCAAGGAGTGTTCGCCAAAGAAGTGCCTTGTTCTAACATCGCTTACCACTCACGATACATCAAGTGTGCAGGTAATTTTAGCTAGCTTAATTACTACGGTTATCATTAAAGATTGTGATTCAAGACCTCATATTTCGCTCCACTCAGAAGTTAATTTTTTAAAGTTTAAAAAAATACTTAACATGTTTAGTATTGCTCTGCTAAATTGATTAAAAATTTGCGGTAGTTACTTCTGTTGTGGGTCCGAGTCCCATTCAAAAGTTCAGTTTCAGTGAACTGTATAATGCAGGTCTTCTGAATCTGGGGAGCGAACCCGGTGCACACTTCGTTCTTGAGAATTTGCATGCCCAATTTAGGGTCAGCCTCAACCGCCAACGATACTCTTTCGAAGTACTTTTAAACAAACCCAAAGCCAAATTATTTATTGAATATCTTTACAGGTCCTCATCTACTGAAACATTTGAAAAAATTAATAAAGGATCCGAAACCAAGATCCAGCCGATGGCTGTCCACCTCCGTTCCACAAGACAAGTGGAACGACGAATCAGCAAAATATTGTTCAGCGGAGTACCAAGTCAACAACTTACTGGTATTTTTTTACCTTTTGAAGATTCAAAAATAAGTCAAGCGCAAATATTAATATTTTGAAATCTAGACCAACAGCAGGCGACGGTCCTCCATTTGTGTGATTTTAGGAACAGTCTCTTAGGCTGCCTGTCCATTGAAGCGGACATTTTATAAAAACTTTATCAATATATACCTCTTTGTAAATATCTATCACGAAATCTAAGAAAGTGCAAGTTTCAAATTCTGCCTTGCCTGGTTTCCATTTAGGACGTAAGTGCTCACTAAGACGGGAATGGAAATATCATCCCCTGAAGAAAATATTAAGATTAATTCCGCTCAAAAATGTTTCTACGATTTTAAACTGTTGATGCAGCTGTTCGTAAAATCTAGCAGTATGTTGTGAGAATCTAAGATTTTTGGGAATTTAGAGTCAGGGAACTACCAAAGGAGCTTTTGTATTCTCATCATCAGGAAACAAGCGGCTACGTTGACCTGTGTATTATGACATTTACTGCAGTCTTCAACAAGGTGGGCCAAGCGTGATGATAGCAAAGTCCTTTAAGGGAGGTCTATGTTTAGCATTACGTCCACTTTAAGGCGTGGCGGCACATGTTGTGCACGGGCACGCGGCGCATTTTAACGTCAATTAATGCGTAGCCTCTCAGTGGGTGGCAGTGGACACTAACACGTACATTTTCTTACATAGCGAAGCTTAATACACGTGTGTAGCCTCTCATTGCTCCGCGGTGGGACCGCGCCTTTATACAAACTTATACTGCTAATGCTTATAAAATGATGTGGTGTCGCAGAGTCCGGTATTATTCGAAGAGACATCTCGCTTAATTCCAAGCAACGCAATCCTTGTGGAGATAGCTCCCCACGGATTATTGCAAGCCATTCTCAAGCGCTCCATGCCTTCTGACTGTCGAAACATAGCCCTTACGCGACGAGGACATCCCAATAGTGCAGTACTGTTACTGGAAGCTATTGGAAAGTAAGTCTTAATTACTATATGATTTTTTTTTCTTGAATTATCATATTATATAAAACGTTGAATCAACGAACAAGTTTGCCATTCAATGGGAAATGCTGCAGCATTCTTGGAACCTTGCCAAGTAGAAAACATTTAGAAAAGTAGTATTTTATATGTTAGTTTTAATTTAAATTAGCTACTTTTAGTAGTATATTATGTATTTTATTAATATAAACGAATAAGTTAATTTCAAAATTTTCATTTAATATTACAAATATACCATCGTAGTGGTGGACTGACTGATGGATGATGAATCCATCAGTCAGTCCACCACTAGGCACAGGCCTTCCGTCTTTAGTGCCATATCCCTTGATTATCAGCCTTCTCAGTCATCCAATTCGCTAAGGTTATCTTATTCAGTTTATTGGCCCATCTTGCTGAGGTTATCCTACCTTACAAGCAAGTCACACTCGTAAGGTAGTATGATCCAGTATGGACTGCGGATAACGGCTCTCGCTCCTGCGAATGTTGCCATCGCTTTGCCACTCCACTTACTTTAAACTAATCATACAATTGTATAATAAAAATTTATTATCTTTAAGCCTTTACATGGAAGGATGCGTGCCTAAAATCCAAGCTTTGTACCCCAAAGTACAGTTTCCTGTATCGACAGGCACTCCCATGCTGTCTCACTTTGTAGACTGGTGCCACGTTGAAGAATGGTAAGTAGTAAATTTATAGAAAATAATTTAATTACCTAATGTAACATTTAAGCTGATTGCATATTATTATTCCACGCAATTTAGACTAATATGGGTAATTAGGCTGAATAGTTTTTATTGCTCTCTATTAATGCTAGTTGCACATATGCCAAAGAATTGACTGCCGCTGGGGCAGAACGGTCTTCGATAGGATTCGATTAGATAACGTGAACTGGCTGGGACGATTGCCTTTATGATGAACCGAGGTCCTTATAGAGGTCGAAAAGATCTAGTGCATGTAGCCAACTCTCAATCACCTCAGCTAGAAATTTTTGAATAGACTGTTGAAACGATATAGACCTTCTTCTTTCACTTTAATGACTGGGTTAGTTTTGAGAGAGAAAATACTTTTAAGTCATTTTCACTTTTGAAGCTTAATTTTAGGTATGCTTGTAAATACAATAACTTATGATTATAACACATTTTTAGGCCGCTATCGACATACGTAGAAAGTGATATGAAGAAGAAAGCAGCCGCCCGCAATATTGTACTATCCATTGTTGATGACGAACATAGTTACTTACAAGGACACGTCGTTAGAGGTAAAGTTTCAAAAGTGATATTTTTATTTTGTTTATAGACATTATTAACACACATCATTACGATACCAACTATACACAACAATCTTTCGGAGTTTGTTTTGAGCATGCATCTAAATCATGCAGTATCCATTACTCCGTGGCATCAATACTTAAAACTGAACATCAGCATCTTATGCCAGAATTGCTGAGTCTGAGACCTATTGAGCTGTGGTGTGAGCTCATCCCGACAATTATTTGTTTAAACCGTGAATAGTTCTGGGTTTTTGTGTGCTTTTTGTCCGTGAAGGGTCCAATGTATATTTAAAAAGGAGTAGGAACTATTTAAAATATCAAACTTAATAACAGGTAAAACATGTTATCCTTCTGCGGCAACATTGGTTGCTGTGTGGGACACATTGGCTATGCACCTGGGAATTCCAAAACAAGATCTGTCGGTACAGTTTCAGGATGTGCACCTATTCGCACAACCCATTCTGCTAAAAAATAGACCGTTAAAATTGTACGTGGCCTTGCATAGAGGCACTGGTAAATTTGAGGTACGTGAATATTTTTAAACTAGCTTTCAACCATGAATTCTCTTAAGTAGCTCCCTTTCTGAATTTTTTCGTAATATATTCGTTAACTTACCTGCGACTTGGTCCTCCATGATTAAGATTTTTCTATACACACTTTGATTTTATCCCCGTGTATAAATATTTTAAATTATTAAGGAGAAAATATATTCCTTCTGTCAAATATATAAAACCAATTTTGATTTTTTCCAACCCAAGTACAAAGTGTGCATTATAATATAATAATAGGTATATAAGTTAAGTTAGTCACCGTATATACTGTTTTATATATGTATATGTTACGGGTAATTCAAGAAGATGGAGTATACCTAGGTCTACCCGAGTTTACTTAATTACTTACCCAAGCTATTTGGGTAAAGTCCGAATTACAGTTCAAAACACATGTCAATTCGGATATTACCCATACTCACCTAAGTCTATCGAATTCTAGTTGGGTAATGTTAACTGTTGCGTCATTTTTAGGACGTGTTACACAAAATGGGTGGGTAATGTTAGAATTATTTGTGGCATTAAAAAAGAACACTATGGTAACTTTTGTTTAATAATGAAACATACAGAATAAAAACATACTAGTTTTCTTAAGCAAAGCTCAACCAGATACTTAATTTATTTTTGGCAGACGACAATTGGCATACCTACTTTACATACATTAACAAGTGACAATAATTTAATAGTTCACAAACAATTGACAAGAATAATTCATTAAGAAATAATAAGAATAATTCACAAAAGACATGTTAACATATAGCTTTTAAGCAAAACCTAACATTACCCAACCAGAATTGGATAGACCTAGGTGAGTATGGGTAAATGTAATTTGAAATGTTATTCGGACATTACCCAAAAAGCTTGGGTAATACTAAGTAAACTCGGGCAGACCTAGGTATCTTCTAGAATTACCCGTAATATTTACACCGTATATACGTGTATATACGTAAAAGTAGTTTGAGGTTAGCTTAGTTTTGACTGATTTTGCTGGATAAAAGTACTTTTGACTGGTTAAGAGTTTTGACTGCAACATAAACTGTGTGCTAATAATATATAATACCAATCTTTGGTTCGAAGGTGACGTAATCCAACTTAGCAATTTCACGGCATAAAACATGGCCTCCTTAGCTCCCTAAACATGTTGTTATTCGTATTTCAGGTAGTAACTGAAGTATCAAGGGTTGCCTCAGGACGTATTGAACGAACTTTTATTGACACTACCAAATCCTTGCGGCTCAATAATGACGATACTATCCAAATGGGACTTCCTTCAGAAGATGTGTATCAATTGCTACGCGACAGGAATTATATGTACAGGTATGGTTTGGGTCACTGTTAACTTCACTTTTGAATTTAACAAAATGGTGTCCATTGCGATATCCATAGCTTGGGTTGATTGGCTCGTTGGTCTAGTGCAGGGATGGCGAACCAATGGCACGCGACGCAATATTTTGGGCATGTGTGGATCACTGTATACCTGTATATTACCAATATTACTTATATACATATTATGATTGTCTCAATCATTGCAAAGGATTTTTTATGGCACGTCTATGGAATGGAGAGAAATCGCACGGTCAAGGTTCTGGTCTAGTAAATATGTTCGTCTGTAATTACCGAGTATTGAGTAAGTATATCAGGCCATTTTCTGGAAAAAATCTAAGTACCTGGTCGAAGTCATAAAGCTGATAGTGTGTCCCAACAAATTTGAGGAGTAAAGGACCTGCCTTTGTTTGCACTTCTACACTATATTATGTCCTGCGCAGATAGCCGATCTGATTGTAGTATGGCTTTTATATTATTATTGTATATGGTTAATTGTCTTGTATTTGTTACAGTGGTGAATTCCAGAGCATCGTTAACGTGAGCTCCTGCTTGAGATCAGCGGAGGTATCATGGCGTAACAACTGGGTGACCCTCATCGATAGCTTGCTCCAACTGAATGTACTAAGACACCCACACGACGCAGTATCTCTGCCTACCTACATCAAGTTATTGAATATTAACTTAAGCGAACATTTCAATGGACACACATTCGAATCTAACGGGCAACCGGTGATGAAGGCCCATTTCAATCATAAAATAATCACGTAAGATACAGTTTTCTTTCTTTTTTTCTTGGACGGGCATATGTAGTTAGCCACGACGCTTTTGCTACGTCACCTTGCATAAAGCCGAGAAGGGCTGCAGCCTTATAAGATGGCTTAAAAACTTAACTTAACGGCTTAACTCAAGCCAAGAAAAATTACCTGCGAGCAAAAAAATCCCAAGCAGAGAATACTTAAATACTTTACAACCAGAGACCATAACACAATAATAATATTAAATTAACAGGAACCAAAGATAAAAATTAATACAAAAGCCAAGCAGTCACCGCAAGCAGTACCTACCCGTTCACGAGTATGACGCAGCCATCATCTTCCTCGCCATATTGAGGGGAAGGAGGTTACCCGCCTCTATACCCATGACTGTTATATATATATATACAGCTTTCTACTTCACTTTCTAATAAATTTTTGCTTAACCCCATCTTCCATTTAAAAAACGTTTTTTGTTAAATCGTGACTTAATTTCACAACTTTTTTAATATGACCAAAAATCATTGGCTGTGGCGTATATAATATAAGTTGCTTAATGAATGTTAAACCATCCAGTTAACAGAAGAGTATCATCACCTCACGTGGTAAAGAAGATTTTCTTATGTTATATTCATTGTTTACAGGTGTGGTGGAGTTGTTATGGAAAATGTCCAGTTCGAAGACCTACCGCAGTTAGACCAGGATTTCAACAGAGTAAGTAAATTATATTTTAAAAAAAATGTTGACGTCATTTAACTAAAAAATGTTAACAACAACATCTAATATCATCATTGCCGCTGCATTACGTCCACGGCCTAAAATAGGCCTCCTCCCGAGGGAGAATTTTTTGCAGGTGGGTTTGTGGAAGAAGTATTATGTTGTAACATACAAGGAAACGCTGCTACCAGTTCCCTGGTATACCTACGCTTATTATAGATTATGAGATACGAATCGGGACCAACGGCTTAACATTCTTTCCGAAGCAAAGAGGGTAGGCCCTCAACCAACCATCCCCTGAAATAAATCTTTGAATTTACACAAAGATTTCTTGTCCGGCGTGGGGATCGAACCTATGTCCTCCGAGACTTAAAGTGAGGCTTATACCGGTACATTACGGAGGTTAAATTATATAATATATAATCAAAATCTTGACTACAATTTATTTCTTTCTCACAGACCGCGGGCAAGAGAGGACGGGACGCTTTAAACCAAGGGCACTTGCCATCTAACGTGAAGCTCCAAAGTGCACATATAGGCAACCTGGACTCACTTCAGTGGGTGGAGACCCCTGCTCCAGAACCATTCAAAATAACTGTAGAAGTAAGTTTAATTTTATACCTACTAGTGGACGGAAAGTGGTCAAATCTCGCCCATACTTAAAAAAAAAATGTAGCTTTGCATCCCTACTCTATATCAACTATCATCATCAGCCCGTAAAACGTCCACCGCTGAACATGGGCCTCCTCCCGAGGGAGGGTATTTGCCATAGTCACCACGCTTGGCAGGCGGGTTGGTGACCGCAATATTATAATGTACCACACAAAGAAACGCTGCTACTCGTTCCTTGATATACGATTATTATTGATGATGTTATAACAATCGGGACCAACGGCTTAACGTGCTTTCCAAGACACCGAGGGTAATCCCTCAACCAACCAAACCCGGAAAGAAATATTAGAATTACACAAAGATTTCCAGTCCGGAGTGGGGATTGACGATCCACGACCTCTGAGATTTTAAGCGAGCCGAATACCGCTACGCTATGTAAGTTTTTTAACCTACATGACCAACAGAGAGGGGAGCCAACTCTCATGTCACGATATAATGGGAGGTTAGCATTAATATTTCTTGTCAAAAATTGCTCGATTTTTTTTTTGTTACCGTTTCTCAATTGAACTGTTGTTTTTTTACATACCTATCACAATAATTACACGTTATTATTATTATTCAACATTTGCAGGTCCATTACGCTGGTCTCAACCTGTCCGATATCAAGAGATCAACCGGAGTCATTAAGTATGACAGCAACGACTACGGAATGGACTACAGTGGAACTACTAAAAGGTTTGTGACTATCTATACCTAAATATAAAAATGAATCCCTATTTCCCTTCAGGTCACGACATCACGCGTGAATGGGTAGACCGATTTCACTAATTCTTTTTTTGTTGAGTTATTGTTATTGAAGGAAAAATTTAAGATAATTGCGTAAAAAATTAGAAAATTTAAGAATAATTAATCATTATATTTCGTTTCACAATGTGACCCTAGCGTTTTTTACAATATAAACTTTTTTATGTAATCTTATGGATTATTCCACTTTGTTCACCTGGGTGATATCACCTAGGTGAACAAAGTGGAATTGATTAGTGTACTTTGATCACCTCGGAAATAAATCACCTGGGTGATATCACCCAGGTGAACAAAGTGGAATTGATTAGTGTACTTTGATCACCTCGGAAATAAATCACCTGGGTGATATCACCCAGGTGAACAAAGTGGAATTGATTAGTCTACTTTGATCACCTCGGAAATAAATCACCTCAAATCTTGGATCTCATGGGTAAATCAGTACTGTAAAATAAAACTCAATGTTAATAGGATAATTAATATGTATCTATTGTTTTTGAGAGAACAAATCAGATAGTTTAAATCAGTAAGAACACAAAAATAACTTATGGCCATATGTCCATTGGCCATTTTCTAGAAAATCTCCGATAACTTTTTTTTTTTTTCAATTTTATAACAGATTGCTGTAGAATAAGTTATTTTTGTGTTCTTGCTGATTTAAACTATCTGATTTGTTCTCTCAAAAACAATAGATACATATTCATTATCCTATTAACATTGGGTTTTATTTTACAGTACTGATTTACCCATGAGATCCAAGATTTGAGGTGATTTATTTCCGAGGTGATCAAAGTACACTAATCAATTCCACTTTGTTCACCTGGGTGATATCACCCAGGTGATTTATTTCCGAGGTGATCAAAGTACACTGATCAATTCCACTTGGTTCACCTGGGTGATATCACCCAGGTGATTTATTTCCGAGGTGATCAAAGTACACTAATCAATTCCACTTTGTTCACCTAGGTGATATCACCCAGGTGAACAAAGTGGAATAATCCAATCTTATGGCGTTTGACATATCTAAGATTGACAGAATGCGAGCACATCACGTTTAGTTCAGATCTATCACGTCTAATATTAAAAGTTCAATTTCATACAAAGTTTTAGTTAAGACATGACAACGTTTGTCGAGCCAGCTTGTCTATAAATAAATGATATTGATAAAAATAAATATGTCTCATAGAAGATTCGGTTCGCAAGCACTTTAAGCCTTTAGCGAGACAATGTACCACCACCACCTACTACCTACGGTGGTTAACAATCCAACTGCTAAGCGTGGTGATTAGGTACTGATTAAATCGCCCTTCCAGAAGAGTCCCATGTATCAACTAGCCCCTCTTTGAGCTTCGACCACCCCTTTCGTCCACGTTGAGCGGTGGACCTCATACGGCCCGATGATAATAAAGCTTCACCTGATAATAAAGCCTAATTTTCTAGCAAACTAAATCGGTGCAAAAAAAAACGATACGAAATTTACCTAACGTAGTAAATGTGGATGCTGTATATTGACCATATCAAAAAGTAATATAACTACAAGCAGAACTAATATGAGTAGCCTCCTTTCTTCTACATACTACTTATACTTATTACTATGTTGCTGTGCCCGACATGGTTAATAATTGGTGCTTCATAATTATTATAATGTTAAAACACCTTTAAACACACTGCGAAATGCCATAAAGCATTGAGTATTGACAAACTCCGTAGCGAAGCGGTATTTGGCTCGCTTTAAGTCTCGAAAGTCTCGAAAGATTTATTTCCGGGTCTAGTTGGTTGAGGGACTATCCTCCGTGCCTTGGAAAGCACGTTAAGCCGTTGGTCCCGATTGTTATAACATCATCCATAACAAGCGTATATCAAAGAACGGGCAGCAGCGTTTCCCTATGTATTACAACATAAAACTGCGGTCAATAATCCGCCTGCCTAGCGTGGTGACTATGGCAAAAACCCTCCCTCTGGAGGAGGCCCATGTTCAGCAATGAATGTTGTACGGGCTGATAATGATGATGATGATTGAGTTTTGAGTAACTAACTTACTAAACCTTTATTTGTCATTTAGTGGGCAATCAGTCATGGGTATAGTGGCTAGTGGCGCAGCGAGCACTCGCTTGGCTGCGGTACCAGAGCTCCTGTGGCCAGTACCCTCCTCTTGGAGCCTCGAAGACGCCGCTACTGTACCATTGGCGTACGCACACGCTTTCTATTGCCTGGTAAGTGATTAAATTATATTTAGGCAAGTACTTACTTTTGCTCGTATCGAGATATCTCCATTAACTTTGATTAACCATGTTAGGTATACCTAAGCCTTTAGGAGACGTGTTGTGGTAGTCACACACTGTCTCCGATCAAATCAAGATCGCTTGTCGTTCCTGGAATTTTTATTTGAATTGTTTACACGAAGTCGCATTTGCTTTTCCTACTAACTAATAACCTAGACTCTGTCTTTTTCATAAAATAAAGTATAAATTTATATAATGTGACACATGTGAAAAACATGTATGCATAAAAATAAATTAATAAAATAATATCCCAGCCTTTCACATACACAATATAAATTATATAAAGTGCTCGTTTTGGGTACCTACTTCAGGAACACTTTCTTTAAATTAAAAAACTCAAGCAGCCCTATGAATCCATTCAAACAATCAGCTCGCCATTGGCCCGTTGCATATTCTATAATACAATATATTTGTTGACCATGTACTTTCTATAAATTATTATTCTTATTATAAAAAACATTTTTATAGAAAATTAAAACCGACTTGCAACCCGGCATGAACGTGCTAGTACACGGAGGACTGGGAGCTCTCGGCCAGGCCGCCATAAGAATCGCACTCGCTCACGACTGTCAAGTGTTTGCTACTGTGAGCGATTTACGGAAAAAAAAGTTCTTACAAAAACTGTTCCCTCAACTGACAGGTAAATATTAACATTAAAAAACCGGCCAAGAGCGTGTCGGGCACGCACATTAAAAGGTTCCGTAGCCATGCATATCTAAAATGTAAATTCTTAAATTAATAAGCAAAAAACGTAAATCCTAAATCTTTATTTTATTCTTTTTTTAGTATTTGTTGTTATAGTTGCAGCAGAAATACATCAACTGTGAATAAATTTCAATTGTCAACTGTTGCAGCTATCACTTTCATAAGATACGGTCTACAGTGACGAACAGACAGATAGACGTTTTAACCGAAAAAGATAAAGGCGGAAACATATTGTTAAAACGCGATGCGACCCGATGAAACGCGATGCGTGTTGAGTCGAATCAAATGTATTGTTTTCTATAGACCAGAATCACACTATTAACACGTCACGTCGCGTCGCGTCCGGTGTTCATAGTGTGATTCTGGTTTTAACAATATGTTTCCGCCTTAATCAAGCTTTTTTTTTGTGTCATCTGTTCAAATGCTTTGATTAAGCATTTTCATTAACATGATATTTCACGAAATATGTTTTTTTTACTTTCAGATGCTCACATCGCCAACTCACGTGACGGTAGTTTCTTAGAAAAAGTTAAAATAGGGACGAAAGCACAAGGATGTGATATCGTTATCAGTTGTGTCAAAGGACTTCTTAAGAACGTTAGTTATATATTTTATATTATATTATATTCTTTATCAGCCTTTCTCACCTTATAGTACGGGGTCACAAAAATGAAATGAGTTTTTTTTTTGCCACGAGGCTTTCGTTACTTCACCGTGCATAAAGGCGAGGAAGGCTCCAGCATTATGAAATGCTTTAAAAACTACAAACTAAGTATTACTTTTACATTTTAAAAGTTAACTTAAAAGTTAATCCGTTAATCAAAATGTTAACTTCGTTCATTAACGATTAATGAGTTAATGCCCAGTTATGCTAAGTAACCTGCGTAAATTATGTTACTTCTACTACTAGATAGAAGTTGAAAATACGGGACACTTTGCCGCCGCTTCGCCATAAAATCAGAAAAGGACTGCGGAGCCACAATCTGTGAAATTTATTGGGTCATATAAAAATACGAGAAACGCTGTTTTATATACTTGATTGTTTTGAATAAAATACATATATAAAATTAAAAGTAGTTAATTTAAATTAAAACGAACTTATAAAATACTAATATTATAAATCTATTCTACTTGGCAAGGTTCCCAGAATGCTGGCAGCATTACCCCGTTGAATGGCAATGCTGTGCAAAGTAAAAACCAGCAAATTGTTCTTAATTGTTTTTAATATTACAGGAGGCTAATCTCGAAACGATATGACTATGACTTCGATAAAAATATCTTCACACTGTAGGGTTATTGTAACGAATTCCCGATATTATTGTTACTGTACTATTGATACTTCCATTACCTTAACTTAATAAATTGATACATATTAAACGTTGAATGGCGAAGACATTTTTATCAAAGTCATCATCAGCCCATATAACGTCCACTGCTGAACATGGGCCTCCTCCCGAGGGAGGGTATTTGCCATAATCACCACGCTAGGCAGACGGCTTGTTGACCGCAGTATTATGTTGTACCACACAAGAAAACGCTGCTGCCCGTTCCTTGATATACGATTATTATAGATGATGTTATAACAATCGGGACCAACGGCTTAACGTGCTTTCCGAGGCACGGAGGATAGTCCCTTAACCAACCAGACCCGGAAAGAAATCTTAGAATTTACACAAAGATTTCCTGTCCGGTGCGGTGATCGAACCCAAGACCTCAAAGATTCAAGGCGAGCCAAATACCGCTACGCTACGGAGGTTGTGAAAGTCAAATCAAAGTCATATAGATACTCTAGTATTTTAATATCGTTGTTCTGAATACCGTTATAGAATACATGGAAATATATTTTATTTTTTAGACATCACTTGATTGCTTAGCATTTTCTGGAACTCTAATAGACACCGTGCAGATTAAAGACCATGAGAACTATGAATTCGGAATGTATCTTATGACCAGACAGCGATCATTCGTGGCTTCCGATTTCTCCTCCATATTCACTGAGCAAAAACGTGAAGATATGAAAGTAAGTGTTACTTAAGTCTTAATTACTTGGTAATTCGTTAACATCATTTTAGTTACTATATTTGTTTGATATTTTTATATTAAGACAAGCAGAGATGCGAACGATTTAGGAGTTGATTGCATATTAGTATTTTAGATAAGAAGTACATCTTTAAGTTTAATCATATTTAGATTTTTATCATTAACCACGTGAATATTTAGCAAATTCTCACATGGTTATTGACCACTTGAATCATGTCAATAAAACAATTAATTTTGGTTAATCGCTTTATTGAGAAAAAAAAAATATGAGCGAAAATCTATAAATTGTCCGACTTTTTCAATTCAAACAAATATGTAGGTAGGTTTTATTTTTTCTTATACTTTGGCGTACTTACCAGTTCGTTTCCAACATTTTTTTATTGATTTAACAGAAACTGCAGGCGCTATTATGTGAGGGAATAGCTAAAGGATATGTACGTCCTCTTGCCCGCGTAGCGTACGAGGCGCAGGATGCCGTTACAGCTTTTCAATTCTTGGCTTCAGGCCATCAACGTGGACGAGTGTTACTAAGAATTAAGAACTCCGTGCCTACCTCAACTTGCTCCAGGTATTAATTGAACCGTATTTCAGAATATAGTTAAGTCAAGCAAAGTTAATTTGCCTTGTTTATACTTATAAATTTATCTTAGAAAAACTCAAAAACGCAATAATCCCGCTTGGTGGTTGGATATGATTGAATAAAATTGAATCGTTCAATTATTTTTTTAATGATTATTGTCTTGGGAAATCTTAATTAATATTCTAAAACTTGTTGTGCTTACGAACTGGCGAAGAATCAAAAAAATTAAGTAAAATATTATGCATGCTATGTTATGTTATTATTTGATATTCACTTACATATGAACAAAGGCATATGCTACGAAAATAATTTACTAATTTGTTCCCCAAAACTGACCGTTATTTATTATACTTTACTTTACTAATACCTTGCACATCTGTGCTTGGGTCATAGGATTACACCGTTCTACCAAATGAAACCAGATATGGCCTAGTAGATTCGGAAAAAATTGAATTCAGACACGGACAGACAGACGAGTGGTTATTTAGTCAGCCACGACTGCTACTTCACCGAACATAAAGCCGAAAAGAGCTCTTACCTTATACCGTCTGATTGAAAAACTTTGATAATTATCAAATTAAGACAATCATTATAACTTCATTGTAATAATTTTCTTTCAGAATTATATGCAGTTCCGATAAATACCACGTAATGTTCTGGAACAATGGTGTGTTTGGAGTTCAACTCGCCGACAGACTGATAAAGCGTGGAGCTAAGAAGCTGTACATACAATCCACGGATCTTTCACCGTATCATCTATACAAAATACAGTAAGTTATTTGCATCATTATCCAGGGGTCCACTGAAGACTCCACAAGAACATGGTTGGGAACACTTTATATCTATTTGTTTTTTTAAAGATTACTAGCAGTGTTTTGCAGTCTACTAGTATTCTGCTACTAGTATTCTGCTAAGCTAAAATTGTGATTAGCTTGTGTCCGCGACTTCGTCCGCGTGGAATAGGGAGCTAACCCCTCGATAAATAAATCTAAAATTTTAAAGATTTTTTCTAATTGGACCCGTAGTTGCTGAGATTAGTACGTTCAAGCAAACAAATAAACTTTCAGCTTTATAGTACAGTGAAACCTGGTTAAATGGGACCTGGTTAAGTGAGAAACCTCTAGCTATTATTGAGAACTACAATGAGGTCCTGGCACGTTTTCATCGAATTACCCCTGTTAATGGTACTTTTCGAACCTGGTTAAATGAGATTTGATTTCTAGGATTTTTCGATGTTTACCTCTATAATTGGGACTTTATAAATGAGACACTTTATCAGTTTGGGACAGGTTTGGACACGATTGTTTACAAGCATTTGAATCTTTTTCGCACATGCTAGGTTTGTCAGTACTATCTAAATTTTTTGACCTCTGTAAATGAGACAACTTTATTGTAAACCTGTCTGATTGGAAAACTGGATAAATGAAAACCTCTTTAAATGGTACAAAATTCTTGGTCCCTTGAGATCCCAATTAACCAGGTTTCACTGTATTAGTAAAGATTACAATTAAAGTATCAACATTGCCGTAAATTAAAAATTTTAAAGAAAATTTATTGATATTTTCAGATCATGGCGCAAAGCAGGCATTGAAGTAGTTGTATCAGCGAAACACATAGCACATAAGATTACTGAAATAATTAAAGACGTTTTACATTTTGGTGATGTAGAGGGAATATATTTCGTGGCTGTAGCTAAAGAACCCATAACGGTTGACAAACAGAAATTAATCCAAAATGTTAATGATGTATCGAAAATATTTGATTCTAAATTGAAGTAAGTATCTGACGCAGTTTTTTTTTATAAGATACTCCCGTTCCCGCATGAACTTCAACATTAAATATAGGCTATGTTACTGGTGAATATTATGGCTTTCTAATGGTTAAATAATTTTTCAAATTGGACCAGGATTCTTGAGATTAGCGCGTAATTTATTAACGTTACCTAGCTCGATATTATAGTTAGGCTAAGGCTAGTTAAAGATTTGTCATATTATCATCATCTTCATCATCAGCCCGTATAACGTCCACTACTGAACATGGGCCTCCTCCCGAGGGAGGGTATTTACCATAGTCTACTATAATAAATTTATTCTACCTGGCAAGGTTCCCAGAATGCTGGTAGCATTGCCCCGTTGAATGGCAATGCTAACATGCTGAGAGATTGTTGCCTGACTTAGGTTTGGGAAACCTAGAAACCTTTGGGAACATATTACAGGTCACCAGTAATGAGTAATCTCTTTATCGGATTTTCATTAACTATTGCAGGTACTTTGCTGTGGTGTCTACTATTTCTGGTTTTGGACGCGATTTGTATCAATCTCTAGGATCAAATGGATTTTCAGTGACAAATGTAGATTTGTCCTCCATATCCAAAGTAAGTTGATATATTATTTTCTATTCTGTTCATAAGTAAAAGAGAAATAAATAATTAAACACACTATTTGCAGGAACAAGGTGTAAGTACTCATGATATGGTAGAAGCCACGGAATGCGCTTTGTGTGGTGATCGCTCAGTACAAGCAGTGGAAGGCACCCGACAATCCTTGCTCCAACAGCTTGCTGCTATGGCAGGTACTATCACCAACATTATCTTCTTTATTTTGCTAAAAGTCGGGGGATTGAGGAATCTCGGAAATAAATACGGGTCTACGAGGGGATTGAAAAGTTGTTTGTAAACTTAGGGTCAGAAGGGTGAAGTCATGGTCCTCGGAAGAGGATGTTGTCATCAACCTTGGCGGAGGAGTTGGCCGCAGCATTATATTGTATAGGTATAGGTAACTGTAGATCAAGGACCAACGGCTCAATGTGTTTTCTGAAGCCCGAAAGATGTCTCCCAATAGACCTGGATAGAAATTTGAGTAAACATATAGATGTTTTGTCTGGCGCAAAAATTGCAATGATTTTTTATATTTTGTTACAGATATAGATGTTCCAGATACTTTGAGCTATTCTGCAAGTTTGAAGGAATTGGGTATGTCAGATGAGAAGTCGCCACAAATTGCTGCACAACTGAAAATTACTCACAACGTAAACTTGGATGAAGACCAAATTTCAACACTGACTGTAGAAAAGTAAGTTAAATGTACTAGAATACTATATATAACACTAGAGGTCCCGCGATCCACCTGGTCCCTAGATTTCGATTGGTTAAAGAATTTTCACAATCGGCCAAAATCACCACGCTTGGCTGATTGGTGATAGGATTGGATGATGGTAACTAACCTTGAGCTAATAGATGCTGCTGCCCATATGTCAGCTGTATATCTCTAAGTCGCCTCTAACGACACCCATAGGTAGACATGAAGTGGTACATTCCAAGCCCGAAGTCACGCGAGTATAAGCAATCTACCTATAAAGGGTATAGACAATGTCCTGTTATATTTAACATTCATAAATATACTATATTTTTTAGAATTAAAGAGATAGAAGACTCTACTACTGAGGCAGTACCTAAGGATGTGAAAGGGTTCGGAACATTCTTCTCCTTCATCGACACAGATGAGATGGTCGCTACCACTGATATAGTGGTGCTGCCTACGGCTGCTGAAGATTACCCTAAAGTAAGTGTTCTAAAACAACAATTGGTAGCCCGGCGGTCGAAATTCGACCATTATCAAAAAGAGAAAGAAAGATGGAGAGCAGAATGCTTCCTTCATAGAGAAGGATGCTTATGTATGAGCATTCTGCTCTCCTTCTCTATATTAACTATAATTGTGCGAAATTCCATACTCCTTTGTCCGCGCTATTTTCGTAAAATGGGGTACAAAGTTGTTATTTCAAGTATTAATATATAGATTTTTATTTGCTGACTATTCCGTTTCGTAGTGATATAAGTCTCGATTGTCACAGGGGGAGCCCCGGACAAGAAGTCTTTGTGTAAAATGACTAACACTATGGCAATATAATAGACCAAAGATTTATTCCAATTTTATTTAAGCCCTAAATAGCTGAAATCAAAAGTTTCTAGAGAATATGCATAAAGACTAAAAGAAAGATTTAGTCCGTCAGTTAAATTACCATTTTATTGTCTTTCCTCAAACAAAAAAATACAAAGATACATTGCGTTGAAATTTCGTTTGGCGTCACTTCTAATTACAATTTACCTAGTAGTGACGTCACCAAACCCCCTCTCCTGAACTTTATAGTTTGTTTTTGCTCTGTATCTTTGACAAAATTTATTGATTTGATAAATTAAAAAATACATGTCCAATATTTTTTAGTTATCTAACTGACGGCCTTAATATATCAACGCGAAATCTACGCGAACCCAAAAACTAGTGCAACAGAAACAAAAATGTAATGCTTTCATCTATTTCACATCTACAACAAATCATAGAGTAACTTTAAATTCAACGAACTATATTTTCTTGCAGTTTGATGAAATGGCTTTATCCGATAAAAAGTGTTTGTACATAATCCCGGGCTTGGAAGGACATCACGAAAGGTTCCGCACTTTGTGCGAGCGCCTCCAGCTGCCGGCCTTGGTGCTTCAGCCGGGACTTGACAGACCCAAAGAAACTGTGCTAGAAACAGCACACAGATATGCACAGGTGAGACTCAACATTAAATCTCAGCTATAATTATTTATTAGTTTCCAGAAACAACTTGTAAAAGGAAAAGAAATAGGTACAATAGATTTATTCAAAAAAGAACACACAAGATATAATTGAATCTCATAAGTTTTCTGTGATTAAAAGTATTTAAAATGTTGACCAGGGATGTTAGGTACCACAATGCAAAATTTCATTTATATCGGTGCAATAGTTTCGGAGAATAGCCCGTTCAAACAGAAAAACAGAAAGAGAAACAAAGAAAATGGATGTGTTCTATTTTACTTCTAACATCCCCCTGATTCGGTTTTCAGCGGGTTTTTTTCTATGTACTTACTTTCGACCTCTACAGTTTATATATTGTATCGCAAATAAGTATCAATGAATATGAAAAAAAAGAAAAGAAAAAAAAATTTAAGTGATGATCAGGCCAATCCTGTGATGTCCTGTGGTATTGTTTATATTTCATAATTAAAAGTAACAAATAAAATTCTTCTGCAGATTCTGATTAACAAAACGAAAATTCAAGATAATTTCTACCTAATGGGCTATGAAAGTGGAGTAATGGTTGCCCTTGAATTGGCAGCTATTTTAGAAGATAAAGGTAAATATATTGTCGAAAAGAAAATAGTTTACTTTTTTTTGTCCAGGAAAATTACGCTCATCCACCAGTGGATCAACACACAGAACAGATGCAAGAACATCCAGTGCCAATACAGTACCTGCCTAGATATATACAGCACTAGCCACCCTTATCTTGCCCTTTCCCCCATTCACCATCCCTTCGTCATCATCATCGGCCCGTATAACGTCCACTGCTGAACATGGGCCTCCTCCCGGGGAGGGTATTTTCCATAGTCACCACGCTTGGCAAGCGGATTGGTGACCGCATTATTATGTTGTACCACGAAAGGAAACGCTGCTGCTCGTTCCATGATATACGATTATTATAGATGATGTTATAACAATCGGGATCAACGGCTTAACGTGCTTTTTCCGAGGCACGGAGGGTAGTCCCTCAACCAACCAGACCTAGAAAGAAATCTTAGAATTTACACAAAGATTTCTTGCCCGGCGTTGGGATGGAACCCACGATCTCCGAGATTTAAAGCGAGCCAAATACTGCCACGCTACGGAGGTTGTCCATCCCATCGTAAGCTCTGACAAACTTATTGTTAAAAAAAAAAGATTACCAGCAGATTTTGATACTAGTATTCTTGTTAACCCCTCGTACTAAGCTAAAATGCTCGGGTTACGATTGGGATCACGTCAGTAGTGCTTAACCACTTACAGTTACACAACATCAATCAATAATCTGTCTTAACTTAACAAGATTTGGAGAGTAACTTAACTTTTAGTCCATACTTTAGAATTTCATGTGTATTTTTTGTGATAAGGACTCCAATAGTAAAGCCAAGAGCGAATCTGGGACTGAATACTAATGAAGTGAATCATCTACATGAGCAAAACCCATAAAAGTTCTTCAAGCCCACCTCTTTCCTCAATCAAATTAAGAATTATATTCATTAGAGAATTATATTCATTCTCAATTCGTTACTCGCCCTTCTGATTTCCATATACTAATTGTTATTTCTTTCTGAATTTCAGGTTACAAAGGCACGGTATTCTGTATCGGCCATGACCCAGAAGAGTTCCGCGCGGTATTAGAGTCAAACATCAACGAATACGATAGTGAGGAACAACTAGAAGACGCGTTAATTCGTCATATGCTGTCACTTATGTTAAGAAACGACACTGTAAACCTTGACAATGCGCTGCAGTGTTCTAAAACATGGCAAGAAAAGGCGGATGCATGTGTTCATGTGTTGTCTGGCCGAGCAGTCAACTCCACACAGTATGCGCGAGCGCATTTAGAAGCTGCCTTGCAACGTATCAAACTTGTGCAGAGCTACGTTCCGCCGAAACGCACTTTGCAATCAAAACTCATACTTCTTCGCTCTTCTACCCAAGTTCCGAGCAAAACTTCCACCCAAGTTCTGAGCAAAAACCCATTGCAGACAATCTCTTCAAATACTGTAGTACACCAAATGAACTCACCGCTATCAGATATCTTGAAAGACATGGAATGCACCGCTATTATCAACCGGCATCTTGAAGCTGATATAAAAACGGCCTTCGAACAAAATAACCTTTGTGAGACCTATTTTATGACAAACTGATGATGAACCCCCGGCTATTTATTTTTTCGTTTATTAAAAGCATTTAGAAAAACCTTGATTTGTTTTTTATGTAATGTTAATAAGGAATAAAGTACCTATTGAACAAAAGTTTCATCGTCATGAAACATGCCTATTCAGGTATTATACATATGTAAGTCAATGATAGTAGAAAGTGACAAGTACAAGTGCTCGTTTACTTTCCTTGACATCCCATTCTGACTTCATCCAACTCCAATCATGTTGACTCTCAACTATCCGATCGGCTTACACCTTAGAGTAGGGGAGAGCGGGTAACAGTGGAACATTTTTTTTTCCATATTTTTGCCAAAGTAATACATCTGTGATAATTAATCATGACATGAAAGAAAAACAAGAAAGAAAAACATTTAATGAACACACAAAACGAATACAAAATAGTAATTACAGTCATATCAAAATAAATATTAATAAAAGAAATACATAGGTAAGGACAACACTTGAGGCTCGGACGCCATACATATAAAACACAAACATGGATAAAGACATAGAGAAAAAAAAATACAATAATACATACACAATAAACATTAACAACAGTAGAAGCAAAAAATGAGTATCTAATCTTAAAATAAAAATGCACTTATTGGAAATTACTACAAAAACTAAGGTGTAGTAACAATTTTAAATATGGGAAATGATTCATTGTGACCCCGACTTTCGATCAACTTACGAAAACACCCGCAAACGCTGGACTAATTGAAAAAAATGCAATAGAAGACAACATTTGCAGTCAAACTCTAACCAGTCTCATCAAAAAGTAAAAAAGGTCACTAAATAAGTCCACTAACACTATTATAATTAATTAGCAATTGAATATGAAATAATTAAAAAAATAAAACACTATATAATTAATGCTAAGTGAATACAGAATTACTTATAATACAGTTAATACAATGTGAATTCATAATAAACTACATTACAATATCAATTAATGTTAAACTTATCGAACGAATGTTTAGAGCACTTACAAAATTTATTTCAATGTAACCATTACCTAAGGGGCGGAGAGTTAAATATTAGGAGGTACTGGTCACTTAAACCTTAAATCATCATCATCATAACGGCCACTGCTAAACATGGTCCTCCTCCCGAGGGAGTGTGTTTGCCATAGTTATATAAATAATTCTGTTACTCCTGGATGACATGGCTTTGTAATGGCAAAATAATTTTTCAAATTGAACCAGTATTCTTGAGATTAGCGCGTTCAAGAAAACATTAAAACTCATCAGCTTTGTAATATTAGTATAGATCATATTTTATTTTATTGACGTTACCTAACCTAGATATTTTAATTAGGCTTAGTCTAGTTACACATTTGCCAAGTCATCATCATCATCAGCCCGTATAACGTCCACTGCTGAACATGGGCCTCCTCCTGAGGGAGGGTATTTACCATAGTCACCACGCTTGGCAGGCGGGTTGGTGACCACAGTATTGTGTTGTGCCACACAAGGAAACGCTGTGTACCGTTCCTTGATATACGATTATTATAGATGATGTTATAATAATCGGGACCAACGGCTTAACGTGCTTTCCAAGGCACGGAGGGTAGTTGCTCAACCAACCAGACCCGAAAAGAAATCTTAGAATTTACACAAAGATTTCGTGTCCGGCGTGGGGATCGAACCCATGACCTCCGAGATTTAAAGCGAGTCAAATACCGCTATGCTTTGAAAGTTGTAAACCTAAAATAATAAACCTATTTCTTATTTTATTTAGTTCTATTTTATCTTTTATTATAATGGTTCTTAAATAGGAATATAAAAAATAATACAAATCAATTTTAGGTATCACAGGTTATACTTTGTCAAGTCCATTGTGACCCAAACTGAAATGATTTGACCTAATGGGCGTGAAAGAAAAAAAATACAAAAAATTACCTTATACTTCAGACAAAACTATATTGTTCATAACGGCTTTAATCAACAAGAAGGACCAAAACATGAATCTATCATTTATATTTCTCAATCACTTAAAAAGTATTTTTATCACATCTATTCAAAAAGAGCTAGTTTATTCCTCGTAAACAGGGACCAAAATAGCTCATTAATCCCTTAGGGACCAAAATTGATTTGAATTTGGAATGTGGATATTGTTAATAATTTTTCAATCAGCAAAGAGGTGAATTACAAGCCATGCGGGAACAATGTATTGAATATGTGACTGGCTGAAAAACTGCGAGTGCGCCAAATTTAAAAAAAGTTGATGAAAAATAAACAACGCGCGAAAGTAAATTATGCATTCTGCTTTCGTTCGTAGTTGATTCATATTCAGATTTTAGAATTATAAAAAATGAGTGCGTCTTCCTCAAGTGAAAGTAATTAATAGAATCAGGCGTTACTTTGCGGAAATCCATATTAATCTAATTTAAAAAGACAAAATATCAAGTGTTAATCCGCTAAAAATGTGTCTATATGCTGTAATGCAATTTTTGCACCACCCTCCCGCCCGCAAAAATTATGCACAAGCAGGAAGGAAAAATAAAACGTGCAAAAATACAATCACCAGCCAAAGACCCGACACGTGTTTCCACGGAGCATCATCAGGGTGATGTTAACTACTCGAACTTTGCGCACTAGCGTTCGAGTAGTTAACATCGCCCTGATGATGCTCCGTGGAGGAGCGAAACACGTGTCGGGTCTTTGGCTGGTGATTGTATTTTTGCACGTTTTATTTTTCCTTCCTGCATGTGCATAATTTGTGCGGGCGGGAGGGTGGTGCAAAAATTGCATTACAGCATATAGACACATTTTTAGCGGAATTAACACTAGATATTTTGTCTTTTTAAATTAGATCAAGTGAAAGTATTATTATGTCTTATGGTTCTTCATTGTACGTAAATAAATTCTTGTTCATAAGTTGCACTTACTTATTTTCTCATAGAGGGTGATAAAAAGTAGAGTGTCCACCTCGAGAGCAACACTATTTTAAGCTCGAGTGACATACTTTTAATCCCTCGCTGCGCTCAGGATTCTAGTTAAGAATCCCTCGCTCCGCTCGGGATTCTACTCTAGAAACCTTCGCTCCGCTCTGGATTAAAAAAAACACTCTTGCCTTTAAAATAGTTGTTTGCTCCCTAGATAAACAATCTACTATTTTGTACTTAATTACTCACCAAAGTGTAACGCACATTTTTCCGATTTGACAGCTCATTGTCGACTAGCGTGGTGGAGTAATGAGTTAAGAGCAGTAGTCGCGTTCGTTTGTTTGCGAAAAGCATTAATGATGCTGAGATAAAACAAATGTAACCCGTGGTCCACTGTTACCCACTCTCCCCTACATTAAGAAAAGAACTAAAGTTTTATATCGTAGGTGTATAGAGTAAATACCTACAATTGGTAAATCAGTGAAAGGTAGTGAGGTGGTGATAAAGAGCTTGCAACTTTAAGTCAATTTCTGTATATTATCTAGAGAATCGAGTCTTTTTAAAATATGACGCCTTCCGTCTCCAAATTACAGTAGGGAAATTCACCATTATCGGTTAACTCAAATATTTCTTTTGTATGCTTTTTTATCTCATTAATTATGTATGAACGGAAAGCTTTTCATCAATCGGACTCTGTGATGACAAATTATTTGTATACATTAAAATTAACTTAAGCATTCTAGTTCAGCACGAGAGGTAAACAAAAGTATCTACTAGTATTGTGCAAAAATACAGCTAGTAAAATTAAAAAAAAAAACACAAATTTTAGTTAGGTAACGTTTCAAAGTCAGTCTTGTATAAAAATTAAAATTATTACAAAGAAAACCTGCAGTTTATGAATGTAAAATGGTGATCTATAAACAAAGCTAAAAGGCTTGTTTGTATGCTTGCTTGAATCTCAGGAAGAACTAGTCTGATTTCTCAATACGCACGAAGCGATTTGCTTCTTCTTTCATAATACGGACGGCTAAGGAGTGGAATTCTCTGCCGGGGTCAGTTTTTCCGGAACGCTATAATCTTGACATCTTTAAGGCTAAAGCGAACATACACTTTCTAGGCAAGCGTGTATCGTCTTAGGCCTTATCTTCGCCTTCCATCAAGCAAGATTATGGTCAAACGTAAGCATATATATAATAAAAAAAAACTGTATTAGATAGCCCATTTATCAAGGAAGTCGCCGGAAGCCTATAATATATATAATTATGAAGTTCCCACGGGAGCAGGAGTTACGCGAGTGAAACTAGCATTAAATAACGTTAAAGAACAATGGCAGCCACCTATACATTAATTTACCTTAGATTAAATTCTTGCGTCTTTAAATGAAAAATATCTTGTTTAACTCAGCGTCAACTTCTGAATTAGTTTGTGCAAGAATTTTTGTTTGAGAAGTTCGAGAATAATAGAAATTCAGTCATAAACTTTTGTAGGTTATGTTTATGGTAATTGCAATTCGAGGAAGTAAAAGGACAATATTGAATCCTTACCCAGTTATTTCAAAGGCAATCATCAAGCTGGAGCATTTGATTTTAAAATTTTAATAACAGTTTCGAGCCGCATTATCTTTTCAGGGTTACACAACAAAAAAACATAGGTATATAAAATACTAGCGACCCGCCCCGGCTTCGCACGGGTACAATACTCATAATTATACTACATAATGACTTTAAACCTCTAACAAACGGGCGAAATTTGGTCAAAACAAACAGAAACAAATTAATATAGGTACCTACCTACTAAAACTCAGTGAAATAAGTAGGTGGGTATACTTTTATCGTATGAAATACCTATACTCTTCAGGACTAACAATACAACAAACACTAAATAAATAGGTATTCAAGTATCTATCCATCATAGTTACAACGAACACAAAACAAAAAAATTGTCCTATAATTCTTAAGGATCGAGCGCGCATAATCGCATTCGGCCTACCTCCGTAGCGTAGCGGTAATTGGCTCGCTTTAAATCTCGGAGGTCGTGGGTTTGATCCCCACACCGGACATGAAATCATTGTGTAAATTCTAAGATTTCTTTCCGGGTCTGGGTGGTTGAGGGACTACCCTCCGTGCCTCGGAAAGCACGTTAAGCCGTTGGTCCCGATTGTTATAACATCATCTATAATAATCGTATATCAAGGAAGGGGCAGCAGCGTTTCCTTGTGTGTTACAACATAATTCTGCGGTCACCAACCCGCCTGCCAAACGTGGTGACTATGGCAATACCCTCCCTCGGGAGGAGGCCCATGTTCAGCAGTGGACGATATACCTACGTGCTGATGATGATGATGACCTACTAAAACTCAGTGAAATAAGTAGGTGGGTATACTTTTATCGTATGAAATACCTATACTCTTCAGGACTAACAATACAACAAACACTAAATAAATAGGTATTCAAGTATCTATCCATCATAGTTACAACGAACACAAAACAAAAAATTTGCCCTATAATTCTTAAGGATCGAGCGCGCATAATCGCATTAGGCCTACCTAAAACACGCGCTGTTATTTTGCGATAACTTCTAAGTTATTCATTAAAATTATATAGTGTAGGGGTAAAATAATCTGCATGAAATGCTTAAGAATATTAACTCATTTAAAATGATAAGGATAAATACTGAATCCGTCTGATTAGCTTTACAATTACCGCATTAGAAATTATCATTTTTCTAAGATATAATGGATATAGCAAGTTAACCTTGAAAGATAGACATATGCTATCGCAGACTTTTTTGTAGATCTAAAAGAGAAGAATATTTGCCACCATACATTGTTTTGTTATATCTCATAGGGTTTAGGCAGCGTTTTCGTTGAAAGCTCCCAAATGGCTTAATTTTTTCCCACACCTCTGACAAATATCAATATATATTAGTAAAATGTACACATAAACTAAACAAATCATATACGTAAACCTTCCGGAAGAATCGTTCTATCGATTGGTAACATCCGCATGAAAATCGATGTTGTAGTTTTTGAGTTTATCGCAAACAGACAGACAGACGCGGCAGGGGACTTTGTTTATAATATGTAGTGATGTAGTGATAGCGGTCGCCCGCGGCTCCGTGCGGATGTCGGTTACCGCTGCAAAAAGCCTACCCAGGAAAGACACGGTCAGCAAAATGATTCCCAGGTCAATTCACAGACACCGACATTAACATCGACAACGCAGTCATTATCCGCAGGCTGCACAGATTGTCTTTCTGTGGATGTTAAAGTTGTTAATGATGAAAATATAATTAATGATGTAATTAATAGGCATTTTAGGGATTAGGCATTTTAGGCATTTTCAAAGCTCTGAAAAGAACTGTTGTTTAGCTCTGAGAAGAACTGTTGATTAGCTCTGAGAAGAACTTTTGCGTAGGTGTAGTTTTAAGAACGAAATCTAAAAAAAATCGCACGAAAATTATTAGACTTCGCAACGTGCCGTGCAGCAGAAATCGTAATATTTTAATTTCGCCATAACTTCAAAACCAAACGTCCAATTTTAATCATTCAAAGACCAAATATTATCTACATAAACTGTACTTAGTGATGAAATAATTTATTTTGATAAAGATTAATAGCATGAGTAAAATAAACGCGTTTAAATGTATTCCAAAAAAAAATCAAGATTTCTAAATAAAAAAATGGTCGTTTTGCCTCACTCGACATAGATAGGTATAGTGTGTCGCGGACTTTTTTGTAGATATTTATAAGATCTATAATTAATTAGAACATTTTATGGTTTTATCTTTTATAGTTTAGGCAGCGTACGCAAAATAAGTAACTTTTCTGGTTGATTTTTTACACCTTGTGTCAGAAAAACCCAAATATCTTACGGAACCCTATTTTTTTCCAAAATAAAATTTAGCCTATGTTACTCGTGGATAATGTAGCTTTCGAATGGTGAAAGAATTTTTTAAATCGGCCCAGTACTTTTTGAGCCTATTCATTACAAACATACAAAAATAGGTACAAATCTTTCCTCTTTATAATATTAGTATAGATGAAAAAAGTTAAGATTTGTGGCAACAAAAGCCTTCTTCCATAAATAGGCTATCTAATACTGTATTTTTTTTAAGATTTGCAAGTTCAAGCAAACAAACTCTTCAGCTTTACATATTAGTAGATTTATAATTAAATTGTATCAGCGTAGATACATCGAACATAATATGAATAAATAAACATTTAAATGAATTTATGCACACGAATTAACATTTTGTTGTATTGTGTTTCAATATTTTTTAAATGTTTTAAACACTTTATGGAAAAGTTTTCCTGATACTATATTTCAACATTAGGCTAGGCATTAGGAGCTTTACCTAAGATGCAGGTTCGATTCCTGGGTGGTCGAATTTTATTAATCTCTTGAAATATTGCATTTCAAATTAAAGGAAACGAAAATAAAATAGTTTTTTTTTTGTTAGCTACGAAATCTACGTTTTGTATCGGAGGGGAGAAAAACATTAGATATGCTTTCTACAGGCGCGGGCGCAGAGAATTAATACGTAGGGAAAATGCAACGAATTGTTTAGATCCCTCTCATTTGCGATGGTACGCTACTCGTACCACGAAGATAAAGTTTACACACTAAAAAAACCCCCCACAGCATCTTCTCGTCAGCGTCTGCGCCGCCGCTAGCCTGTTGCCGAACGCAACGCTCTAGCGTCGCGTCACCGACGACAACGCACGAAAAACTCTAAGCCCCCCCCCCCCCCTGATCTCTGAAAATCAATATTGGAACACCGGGAATTGTAGCTGTAAGACATCCGATAATACCTCACGGTGGATGTATTGTCCTAGGACTAGTATTAAGTACCTACCGTACTCTGGACTCAGTACTATTTTTAATTTAAAAGCAAGTATTCATTATAATCACCTTCTGAACTTGACCATTTCGCGTGTATGTTAATTCATATAGCATATGTTGATACTAGCTTTCGCGCTCGGTTTTACCCGCGTAAATCCCGTTCCCATAGAAACTTCATAATGAAATAATATATATATAGCCTTCCTCGATAAATAGGCTATCTAACATTGAAAGAATTTTCAAATCGGACCAGTAGTTTCTGAGATTAGCGTGTTCAAGCAAATAACAAACTCTTCAGGTTTATAGATTATTTGATTCATCATCAGCCCGTACAACGTCCACTGCTGAACATGGGCCTCCTCCCGAGGGAGGGTTTTTGCCATAGTCACCACGCTTGGCAGGCGGATTGGTGACCGCAGTATTATGTTGTAATACACAAGGAAACGCTGCTGCCCGTTCCCTGGTATACGCTCGTTATAGATGATGTTACAACAATCGGGACCAACGGCTTAACGTGCTTTCCGAGGCACGGAGGGTAGTCCCTCAACCAACCAGACCCGGAAAGAATGCAGCCAAAGATTTCTTGTCCGGTGTGGGGATCGAACCCACGACCTCCCAGACTTAAAGCGAGCCAAATACCGCTACGCTACGGAGGTTGTCATAGATTATTTGATTAAATGATTTAAAACATTCACAGCATAAATTTTAATGTCTTCATTGTTAAAACAGTAACAACTACCGAAGTACATTTATCTATATCTATACTTATATTATAAAGAGAAAAGATTTATATTTTAGTATGCATGTTTGTTACCAATAACCTCAAAAATGACTGGTTGCATTTCGATACTTATTTTACCATTAGCATGCTACGTTAGGGAGGAGTAACATACTTACTTACTTACTTCGCTGGCTCAGCGACCGACATTAACGTGCGCCATTCTTCCCTATTCTGTGCCAAATCTGACCAGGCACTTCCAGCTCTTTCAGGTCTTTGGCGACTTCATCCTTCCAGCGATATCTCGGACGCCCTACCGGGCGACGCCCGGAAGGTTGACCGAGATAAGCTTTCTTTGCTGCTCGATCCTCTCCCATCCTCTCCACATGTCCTAGCCAGCGAAGTCGGGAAGATTTTATTTCTGGAATAATGTTCGGCTCGGACACTAGCTCTTCTATCTCCCGGTTGTATCTCCGTCTCCATTCCCCATCCTCTCCTTTTGTTGGTCCCAGAATTTTCCGCAATATCTTTCATTCCGCCACTAAGAGTTTATTTTCCTCCTTCAAAGTTAGCGTCGAAGTTTCGCACCCGTACATTAAAATCGGTCTGATGACAGTTTGGTAGATCCAGATTTTAGTGGTTCTGCTTAGCAATTTGGACACTAACACCTTGTGAAGGGCTGCGGTACACCTTAGGGCGTTGACGATGCGGATGTTGATTTCGTCCTCCCTCTGATTGGTGTCAGTGATCGTGCACCCGAGATATTTAAACTTGTCGACACCCTTGTAGGTTGTGCCATTCACATGAAGGTCTTTTCGCTTGGCTCTGGGGTCTTTGTATCTCTTCATGTGAAGGTATTCCGTCTTCTCACGGCTGATGTTTTCCCTCTTCCTCCAGTCTCTCCTTCATATTAATAACCTCCCTTTCACATTGCCCCAGGATCGCAAGGTCATCGGCATACGTTCAATTCTACTCCCCCATCTATCAGTAGAACTTTGCGGATGATGTGTTCAAAAGCCAAATTGAACAAAATAGGCGAAAGGGCGTCCCCATGCTTGAGTCCGGTCACTACTTCAAACTCCTCCGTCAGTCCCCCTCCAACTCTAACCCGCATTTTACTTGTTCCAGTAGCTATCTTGATCATTTTAACAAGCTTCGTCGGTACTTGGAAAGATGTTATTATCTGATAGAGAGTCTCTCGGTCGATACTATCATACGCCTTGGTGAAGTCCACTAACAGGCAATGGACACTTTGGGCGTACTCCCACCGTTTTTCCATAATTTGTTTCAGAAGAAACATTTGGTCCACTGTACTGCGGTTTCTGCGGAAGCCACATTGGTAGTCGCCGAGTATTTTCTCTGCATAAGGTTCTAAACGGGCGAGGACAACGTATGAGAGCACTTTATATGCCGTCGGAAGCAACGCAAACCCTCTGTAGTTTCTGCATTTCTTCCTGCATCCCTTTTTATGTATCGGGCAAATTATACCCACATTCCACTCCATCGGCTGTTACTCTTCTTCCCAGATTCTGCGTATTATTTCATACAGTCGAGATTGCATCGCTCCCCCGCCATATTTCCATAGCTCTCCCACTATATTATCCATACCCGGGGCTTTATGGTTCTTGAGCCTCATTATAGCTTTGCAAACCTCTTTGAAGTCCGGTGGTTCCTCATGATGGTCCTGGTCTGGATGTGTCTGGTTGGTGACGGGTGGGCAATTAAGGAGTTGCTGAAAATACTGGCGCCACATAGTTTTCTGTTTTTCAGGATGCGAGACAAGGTTTCCTTCTTCATCTTCAAGGAGTTGAGTGACGGGTTGGTATGCCTTTTTAGCTGTTCTTACCTCCTGGTAGAACTTTCGTGATTCGTTCGATCTTATTAACGTTTCCATACCCTCTAATATTCCTGTCAGATGATCCCTACTTGCTCTTCTCACTAGTCTCCTGAGGTCTTTCCTTGCTTCTTGGTGTTTTTCATCCAATCTGCTGTCCTATTCAGCTAGCACCTTATACTCTCTTTTTCGCTCCATTGCCGTTTCGCAATCTTCATTCCACCATTTCCTTCTCTTCTGTCGCTTCCTCTTGCCTAGTACTCGGATCCCTACGTTTTTAACTATCTGTTTTGTTTGTTCCCAGTCTGTGTGTATGTCCACTGTTTTATCCAGCTGCGCAAATCTATTGTTTAGTTCCAGGTTAAATGCGAGACATGTGGGTTTATCTTTAAGACTATCAGTATTGATTATGGGTTCTCTCACAGTTTGTTTATAACTTGTGATTTTGATTTTGGCCTTTACTTTAACGCCCATCAGATAATGATCACTGTCGCAGTCAGCTCCACGGTACGACCGTACATCCTGAACCATGCTCTTGTATCTCTCGTCAATCAGCACATGATCAATTTGGTTCACCGTTCTTCCGTCATGTGATTTCCAAGTTCCTTGGTGAATGTCTTTGTGCGGGAACATTGTCCTTTTAATGACCATTGATTTTGGGTTCTCTCACAGTTTGTTTATAACTTGTGATTTTGATTTTGGCCTTTACTTTAACGCCCATCAGATAATGATCACTGTCGCAGTCAGCTCCACGGTACGACCGTACATCCTGAACCATGCTCTTGTATCTCTCGTCAATCAGCACATGATCAATTTGGTTCACCGTTCTTCCGTCATGTGATTTCCAAGTTCCTTGGTGAATGTCTTTGTGCGGGAACATTGTGCTTTTAATGACCATTGATTTTAAAGAAGCAAAGGATATTAATCTTAGGCCGTTCTCATTTGAATTTGGATGTTTACTGTACAGACCTATTGTGGGCAAGTATGCCTGTTCGCGTCCGGCTTTAGCATTTAAATCCCCTAGCAGTATTTTGGTATCGTAGTCCGGGATCTGATCGAATGCAGCTTCGAGGTCTTCATAGAAGCTATCCTTAACTTCATCATCAGCTAGTTCTGTCGGTGCGTAGGCGTTAAGTATGGATATGTTATTAAATTTACTTTTAATTCTTAGTAGACATATTCTTTCTGATACTGGTACAAATTTGGGAACGCTGCCTACTGCTTTCTTGCTCACCAGGAATCCAGTGCCATATGCGTGTTTTCCGTAGTCAGGTCCACTATACAGAAACAATGACCCGTTTTCTACAACACACTCTCCTTGTCCAGGCCATCTGACTTCCTGTAGAGCTGCGATGTGGATATTATATCGCTGCAGTTCCTTATTTGTTTGGTACAGCGCTCCCGGCCTATACAAACTTAATACGTTCCATGTTGCTAATCGGAGGTCCAAATTTCCATGCCATAAGTCGTCGTTGGGATCGGATCGTTTATTCTTCTTTGTCGGTTTCATAACAATGTCTTTTTTTCCGTGAGAGGGTTGTTAACCCGCTGCACAACCCCCGAAATGCTGGAGGGCCACACCCGTCGTTGGTCAGCGAGTCCATCGGACTTAGCCGGTTAGCGTAGCTAGGCTGTACTACCGACCGTTCCCCTATCTGCCACCCAGGGGACGCTCCTCTACGCCGTGAGGGCCAGCGCGAGGAGTAACATAGGCTATATTTAATTATGAAGTTCCCATCAGAACAGGAGCTACGCGGGTGAAACCACGCACTGGTTTAAGATTTTAATGTTTTTATTATTTGTTTCATCATCTCCCTGCCCTTATCCTTATTTGTTCAGGGTCGGCGCTAAACGTTTTTCTCCTCCATTCTGTTCTGTCAGTCGTCGTCATTCTAATTAAGAAGACTCAGCCTTAAGGAGTGGGGAACATGGGTCCATTCACCCCCCTTCGAGTCCGAATCTAGATCTCAGGCCGCCTAAGGCCGCCGTCTCCGGAGCAGTTGAACGGAGATATCTTCTTTCTTCCCCTTCTTCATCCCATCATGGCCTCCGTCTCAAGACCGGATGCATACTTAAGATGATCAGCCATAATATTATGTCTTGTCTCTTCTGTTTTCTATCCTCCATAATCCCAATGCCCCTACTTATCTTCGCGAACGCTTTGAGTATTTAATACCTAGAGACAAACCCTGTCGTACCGCCACTTCTCTCCTTTTAAAGAACCCTCCTCATGTCTCTAGCAAATATGACCATTCGTTCACCGTCCGTGCGGTGCGGTTATGGAATTCCCTTCCACATCCCATACGCGCTTGCCAGTCTCCTGATGCATTCAAAAGAAGAACAAAGGAGTATTTTTTGTCTCAGTAATTTATTGTGTAATATGGACATATAAGTTAGTGTATGTAGTTTATTATATATAGCAGGCATATTTATTAGTATGTAATTATATATGAATATGTAACTATTAGTGTGTATGTTTATAGTATGTAGTATTTTACCAAGTAGCTAAATTAAATCTGTTGTACACTTCCTATTCACTAATTTTCATGTATCTCTTTCCTAAAGGTTTGCTGGAAGAGAATTCATTAATGAATTAAGCTCGCCTTTGTACATGTTGTTTCCAATTATAAAATGTATGTCTTGTAACTTTCTGTGTGCAATAAAGTATAAATAAATATTAGCAGTTAGAACATCAACATCGTAAGACAGAATTTTAAGAATGTCAGCAGCTTAGTAAGGGTCTCCCCACATTTATCGACGCGGAATTGGCTTAAGCCGAGTGCGTATCACCACACTACTCGACTTCGGCTCGATTCGCCGTCGGCCGGCGTCGCGACGCGTCGTCCGAGCCGAGCCGATGCGAATGGTATTAGTAACATTCTTATTACATAGACATAAAGGCTTTTTTGACAGGTGTTAGCCGATTCCGCGTCGATAAATGTGGGGAGACCCTAAGTCAACCCGCCGCCTACCACCTTAGGCTCGGCCTCGAGGAGTGGGGCACATGGGCCCCGCTCTCCTCGAGGCTGACCCATGAGGAGTAGGGACGCCTCTACAGTCCGAGCGTCCCTATTATTGGGCAGGAGATCCTGCGGCACAATATTGGCCGCAGGTGCCATCGGGGGGCCGGATTGCTTATGCGTGCCCGGACCCCGCCAACCGCGGATCGAAGGAGTGTCCGGGGGGTTTCGGTGGTGTAGGGTCCTCTCCTCGTAGCGTAGTTAGCATACCACGCTAGAGAGAGGGCGAGTCCCACATATCCCAGCGCCAGAGCGCGAATACGCTGCAGCGGCGGTGGCAATGCGTAAATGCATGTCCCCCCAGAAAACAAAAAAAAAATGTTTAGTAAGTCACCAGTTCACCAGACCAAAGTTTAAAATCTTAACTTGGAAAGTATACCTGACCAACAACGCGAAAAGTAGGTTAGGTTAGTTCAGAACGGCGACCATGCCAGAAACTATTTTTTTTTATGTCAAACTAGAAACTAGTACGTAGTGGAGATTTTAAACTTTGGTCTGGTGAACTGGTGACTTACTAAACTGCTGACATTCTGAAGTGTTGAGATTTTAATTCGTTGGTCGATGTTTTAACTTTTGATATTATGTCTGTTGATCTTAAGTATCAATCCATCTCAAGACATAAATAATTGTAATAACCTAACCCAACATTAAACCATATAATTTTATACGATGACAATTTATTCGATTGTCGTCATTTGTACATGGATAGGTCAAAAGTTAATTAGTAATCAATAGTTAACAATAAATAAAAAACTGTTCATGACTCTTCAAAGTTCATAGGCTTTCCGAAGTCTGAACCTAACCCTAAACTATGAAAGAACTCTTAATTTCATTAGATTTTAAAAATGGTTAAAGAAATGGCATAAAAGTTAATCAAAAGATGACAAAAATAATGATCCCATAACTTCAAGTCTTTGTTCTCCGGGTGTCACAACGTAGGTATATTGAGAAAAACTCGTAGAAAGCCAGGATAGGGTCAGGTAGTCTATTCTAATCTAAATATAATTAATAGAATCAGGCGTTACTTTGCGGAAATCCATATTAATCTAATTTAAAAAGACAAAATATCTAGTGTTAATTCCGCTAAAAATGTGTCTATATGCTGTAATGCAATTTTTGCACCACCCTCCCGCCCGCAAAAATTATGCACATGCAGGAAGGAAAAATAAAACGTGCAAAAATACAATCACCAGCCAAAGACCCGACACGTGTTTCGCTCCTCCACGGAGCATCATCAGGGTGATGTTAACTACTCGAACGCTAGTGCGCAAATGACCCGACCCGAACGACGTAGGTCTTCCGCGGAGACTCTGGTGAGCTCCGGGGAAACTGGTCAGGCCAGAGGCCTCTTCAGTGGCAGCGCTCGCCACCTGTGAAGACAGGTGGGTCATTGGGTGGGGGCCCGGGGGCCCTCGTGGTCTTGTTTCTTTCCTAGTTGGCGCCGCTAGCGAGGTCAAGCCCCTACAGACGAGTCCGAAGGGGCGACCAACATGCTAGCGGCGCTTGCGTCAGGTCCGGTAGTCTTCGCTCTCTTCCGTGCGGGCGAGGTCGAGCCCACCAGGGAAATGTCCCCGGGGGCGACCGTCAGCCGGCAGGGGAAGGGAGCGGTCGTCATCATGTCTGGGGGGCGCAGGAGACTGCTCCGCGTCATTGGTACGCCTCAAGGAGGCACTGCAGGATCAGCTGGGTGGGGTCCCGCTGCTCCTGGAGCGCGATCAGCACCTTCTGTAGGGTACCAATGACGCTGGTCATCCTGGGGTCACATGCCGGCTGCTGCTTCGCCTTCGTCCCCTCCGATGGGGCGGCGACCACAGCATCTGACGGCTTCGTGGGCTTTTCCCCTTGGGCCTTTGCCTTGCGCTTCCGCTGGCGCTTCCTCTTCGTTGTACGCCCCCCCGGGGCGTTGGCGGCAGCCATCAGGGAGGTCGGGGCGTTCCCCTCCTCAACCTGATGGTGGGCAACAGGCTTAGCGCCTGTGGTGGTCCTGGCGACGGTCCCGGCCTTCCTATTGCGAGTTTCTCGCCGGAAGACCGGGCACTGGGCGTTGTTGGCCGTGTGCGGCCCACCACAGTTGGCGCACGTCGGCGGCTCCTCACGGGGGCGCGTACAGTCCCGGGCGTTGTGATGCTCGCCGCACCGCACACAAGCAATCGGCCTGTGGCAGTGGTGCGACGAGTGCCGGAACTGTTGGCAGCGGTGGCATTGCGCGGGGCCTTTCTTCCCGCGCCACGCCTCGATTTTCACACCGGGCATACACAGAAGCTCGGTGACTTCGTATATGCCCGGCATGAGGTTTGCCGTCCTTGCCAGCTGCGCGAAGAAAATGCAGCCGGGGCGTCCTTGACGAGCGCGAATGGGTCTGACGAGCTCAGGCTTAAAGCCGAGCTCAGTCAGTTCGCGCTCGATCTCCTCCGGCTGGGTGTCGACAGGTAGCCCTCGGATGGCCACCTTCAAACTCCGCTCGTCGGGAAGGGTGTATGAGAACCAAGGGGTCTCCGCTTGGTCCAGCGTGTACAAGTACCGCTGGATGTAGCGGTACTCCTCCTCGGTCCTCGGTATGAATCGCACACCCTTCCCGTACGGGCGCGCGTTCGGGGTGTGGCCGAGGGCTTTCTTTATCTCCCTGAAGTGTCTTGGCCAATCCGGGAGTTTCTCCACCACAAAGGGTGGGAATCTGCGACCGGTTGGCTTCAGGGAGGCGTCGGTGGTGGTGGTGGCAGCAGCGGGGACGGCGTCGAAGCGTGGCGAGGCCGGTGGTGGTGCACGCGGCGAGGGGCGCGGCGATGTGCGCGGTGATGCCGCCATGGTGGCGTACGAAGGGCCCTCCTCCATGGGGGACCCTTCCGGCTTACGGGGACCGGTGAGGACGAATGGAGGCGTCCTCTCCAGGTCGACCCGCTTGAAAGGTTGCGGGGGCGAGGGGAATCTTCCCGGCGCGACTGATGTTGGTGGCGCGGGGAAGCGGGATGGCTACTGTGTCGACCTCGCCTTGGGCGCCCTCTGTTGCAGTGGCGCAGGCGGGGGAGGCTGCCGAGTCGCAGGCGGGCGTTCCCTCTTTGAGGCCGCCCTGCTCTGCGGCACGGGGGTCAGGAGGAATGTGGGTGGCTTCTGCTTCGGCGGCGCGGCGTCGTGTTCCGGGTAGGTGGCGGCTTAGCCGCCCTCGCCTTAGGCGCCCTCTGTGGGAGTGGCGCAGGCGGGGCTGGCTTCGTCGCCGGTGGCTCCCTCTTGACGGCCGCCTTGCTCTGCGGCACGGGGGTCAGGGGGAGGGTGGGCAGTTCGCGCGGTGTTGGCGCGGGCGGCAGTATGTCTGTCCAGTCCGGCCAGTATGGCCGGGCCGGAGCGGTTCGCTGGGTCCCGGATGGTCCGGGGGGGGGCGGCTGCGGGTGGGGGAGGGTCGCAAAGTGGCCCTCCCCCGCTCCTGGTGGTGATGCCGGCGACTCCGGCAGGGGGGATTCGGGCGGCGTGGTCCGGTGGGTCGCCCGGTCGGCGGCCACCGCTCGGTCCATCATGGACCTAACGGCGGCCGGCGTCGATCGGGAGAACACCCGCCGTCTCACGCCGGACGTAGGCGGAGGTTGGGGCCGGGTGGCCCGACGCGCGGCTGATGGGGGCGGTTGCCCCGACATCGTGCCGGGTTTCTTCCCCTTGGGGGGGGGAGGGTGCGCAGCGCGTGCCTCGGGGAGTGCCCCGGCTACAGAGCACCCACTGCACCGAACCTCCGGGGCTTGCCGCTGGTGGCAGACCGGAGGCCGATACAGCAGTGTGCCCCGCTTTCCGGGGGGCCGAAGCTACGCGGTGAGGTGCGCAGGGGGGGCGGGGCTCTTCAGCCCGCGGAATTCGGGGGGGCGCGCGTCACGCGACCGCCACCCGACGCTCCCGGCACTGTTGTGGCGGGTTTGTCGGGGAAGTTCTTGTTTCCGCCGGTAGGCGGCAGAGGTGCGGTCCGTGCGTAGGCAGGTGTTGTTGGCTTGACGGCGCGGCGAATCCTGATGACCCGACCGTTTGGCGAGCGCTCTTTATATAGGACCGGCACTGGACGAGTGACCGGTTTAAGTTTAAGTTTAATAGAGGGGATGACACAAATTTGTTTGTTCATTCAGCAATGGAAAACTACCATTCTTATGTTTTAAGATTTCTAATTGTTCCAACACACACAACCGGAAGCCTTTATCGCAGAATATTATAGGTATTATTGTCGCTCAAGGAATGGCCGGATTCAATTAAGTGTTTAGCAAAATGGGACTTTTCTGGATGACCATTCCTATAAGCGGCAACATGTTCCTTAAACCGTACATCAAAATTACGCCCCGTCTGACCCACATAGACCCCATCACATTCGTCACAGACCAACCTATACACACCCAATTTCTTTGAATTATCTATACGGTCTTTACCATTACAAAGACGTCGCATAGTTTGGTCTGTTCGGAAAGCAACATAGGTATTTTTTCTTTTAAGAGTGTTACATATTTTATTCGAAACTGGGCCCATGTAAGTCAAACTGCCGACGTATTTGTTATCACACACTGCAGGACATGCATACAGTTGAGAGCGAACCACACATCTTTGTTTGTTTTTTTTTTAAAGTTTCGATTTAGTTGACAAAATAAAAGATATTCATATACCACCCTTTTCTAAATTATTATCTCTCGATGTTTTGCACGTTTTATTTTTCCTTCCTGCGTGTGCATAATTTTTGCGGGCGGGAGGGTGGTGCAAAAATTGCATTACAGCATATAGACACATTTTTAGCGGAATTAACACTAGATATTTTGTCTTTTTAAATTAGATTATACAAATCTAAATTAAAACATCCCAACATTAACACACATTTTAAGTGGAATTTTACTTCGGACGGACATATGTGGTTAGCCCCGAGGCTTTTGCTACTTCGCCGGGCATAAAGGCGAGCAGAGCTCCAGCCTAGATAAATGGTTTAAACACTACAAACTAAGCAACCTGCGCAATTGGGCGTCCCCTGTGGGTCTTGGCCTCGGCTCAGGGCGGTTGCTGACGGGGAGATTGAGGGATTATGGCTTTTAGTTTAGGGGTGTTTTGTGCAACTGTCGCTCTACTTTACAATTCGCGATTCTCTCGGACTTCGGGTCTACGAGGGCATCGGTAGGTTCTTAGCAAACTAAGGGTAGGGAGGGCGAAGGGGGACGCGTCGCGTTCGCGGGCATACTCTTCTCCGGCGGGTCGGATAGAGTGGTCTCTGTGTAGTGTTGCTAGTTTCTTGCAGTCTCTGTACTGCTAGTTTGTAAGTTGTGATTTCGTCGTCCGGGTCGTCTAGGACGCCCCGAGGCCGACGGTGTTTATGAAGCTTTGAGGGCAAAGGCCTATAGTCAGATGCTGCAACAATCAACGGGTTTGGGTGCTGAGCCGCGAATTCAAAAAAGCATTCCGATGCCTTTTTCATCCAATGCTTGATGAAAGGCAGTAAGAGATCAAAATGCAAGTTGCGATTACGAATGAACCACGGTGCCCCGGTGGCACGTCGACTGAATCTACTTTGAACAGTTTGTAAGCGGTACAAACTGCTAGATGTTGTATGAGCGAATACGGTGCTAGCGTACGTAATAATCGGCCTTATACACGTGGTATAAATCCTAACCTTGTTATCAAGTGATAGTTATACTGCGTGGGTTTAAAAGGTAGTGCAGTCGACTGAGCGTAAGTAAAGCCCGTGCTAGAACATTATAACTATTACATTACAATATTAGTATATTGTACCCACTTCATTTGTCAGTCATAAGTCGAACGCTACTGCGCAAAAACTATTTGCGTAGTTCGACTTATGACTCGTACATAGTTTGCGTTGGATATTGTGCATAATTTTATAGCATAGTGTGACCTAAACCCGCATTTAATTCACCTTTTCCGTGACTTAAATAGCCCTTTTTTACACCATGCGAAAATTAAATGGACAACTTCACAGATGGATAGTAAACAATAAAAACCGACCAAGAGCGTGCGAGCACATGAAAGAGTTCCGTAGCCTTGCATATATGAAATGCCTATTTTTTAATTAATAAATGAAATCTAAAAACACGAAACATATTTTTTAGACTTCTGATCAAAATACCGCGACAAGTTTTGGCAGTCCTCTCGTGATGTTAATCTGACACTGCCTAAAGAATTCTAAAGAGACCGAAACAGGTGGAAATCTGAAGGTGCAAGGTCAGGACTATACGGCAGATGCATTAACACCTCCCAGCCAAACTCTCTTAATTTTTGCTGAGTGGCTAAAGATGTGTAAGGTCTAGCGTTATCATGATGAAAACCCACACCCCTTCTGTTGATTAATTCCGGCCGCTTTCTCTCAACTTCTTGCTTTAATCTCATCAGTTGTTCGCAGTAGAGTTCAGAATCGATGGTCGTGCCTGGTGGTAACAGCTCATAATGAATAATGCCATTCCAATCCCACCACACACACAGGTGGTCAAAGACCTTTTTCACACGTTCTTGTCGTACGTGATCCACATTTCATCACCACTTATCAGCTTCTTCAAAAATGGTTCGGTTTCATTACGTCGTAATAAAGAATCACAAATGAGTACACGGTTCATTAGGTTTCTTTCAGTGAGCTCGTGAGGTACCCAAATATCGAGCTTTTTTGTGTACCCAGTTTTTTCAAATGCGCCAAAACTGTTTTGTAGTCAATTCTCAGTTCTTCAGCTACGTCGTAACTACTGATATGCCGATCTTGCTCCACTTTTTCAAAAATGGCATCCATTTTATCCGTAATAGGGCGATCAGAGCGACGTGCATCTTTGACATCAAAATTTCCGGTTTGAAAACGCTTAAACCAAATTTGTGTTACTCTCACAGACACTGCACTAGGTCCATAAACATCGCAAAAAAATTTCGCGGCTTGCGTTGCATTTTTACCTTTTTTGTTGTAAAATTTTAAAATGTATCCAATTTCTTCGTTAGATTCACTCATCTTGACAGTACGAAAAACAAACGAAAACCACACATTTTCCAAATTTGAATTTGGAATTATATTCTTTAAAATTTAAACTTTTAATGATACCAAAACCAGCCAGATACAAATAGTATAGCCAAAGAGATTTTATTACAAGTTCATACATACTATAAGGGATAAAATATAATGACCACCAAAAATATATACTTGACACCAGAAAAATAAAGTCTAAAATTATAATAGTACTAGCTATTTTAGTCACGACTGCACTTCAAATTGTATTCGAACACCAAATGTAGTTAATGATCACCAAATCTTAGCTAGCAAATTATTGCGCTATTTCTACCTTAATAAAATCAATGAAAAATGACAATCGGTTAGGTTAGGTTAGAGCTGCGGCCATACAACGCACGAGCCGAGCGAGCCGAAGCCAGAACCGAATAGTAAATTAGTAAAACATTTAGGTACTTTTGGTGATCATTTACTACTTTTGGGTTAACAATGATTTATTTGGAGTCATTTTGCTTAAATATGATAGCGAAATGTTAAAACTTTGGTTACAATTTTACATTAAAATGCGGGTTTAATTTTGGTGATCATTTTCAATTTTTTTCTGTTATATGTTACTATATCTGATGGTAAGTTAAACATAAGCCATACTATAATGCGAAAAGACTTTTTCCCCAACCTATTATATAGATTCGTTTGGATCAAGACTTGATTTTACATAAAATGCGATGGTGACAACAGGATGAGCTGATGCTGGAGCCAGGATATCCAGCACACTAGTACACGCTTTAATTCTATTATAGACGCAATATGCGTGATCATCCTGATGCCACTTCGTTTTCATTTCTTATTCTTTGCAATTTTTCTATACCTCATGTCTTCGTTATAATATAAAGGATCAGGTATATTATCTTTTTAGATATAACTGTATGTACCTAACTACTTACATACATGAATTTTTTTGTAAATAAGTTTATAAAAATTCCAATAAAAATTAAATTAAAAAACCCCCAACGAAAAAAGCGAACATTTAAAAAGGCCAAATTAATAACTATCGTTCAGCCGCCAATTTCGATCGAGTAACACCTATTTAAGATTTGTATTGAATTATAGAACTTGATGGATGGCATGGCATGGAAGGATTAATCCTTATCTCAATAAAATAATTCTTGTTTCAGACTGATTCAGTATCTACCTGTGGATTACATTTTGTTTTATTAAAATTGGTCATTGCATTCAAAAGATATTACGAGTTTAAAAACGTCAATCTAAATATAAGCCAAGACACTGCAACAGATCATTTCTTTCTGTAAGATTTGCAATTGCTGGTTGGATCGTGGACACAAGATTTTCAAGCTATGATCAGTTTGAGACAAACGATATGAATGTTTATACTTATCCCAAAATGTTTAAAATAAAAGTCCACCCGTGGGAACCCTGGGCAAGCCGCTAGCTTAAATAGAGTAAGAGTGCAGAATGCCAATGTAAAGTCAAAGTCAAAGTCAATCATTTCTACAAGTAAAGTTTGGTTTCTGGTATCTATGAATTTAAAAAAATCATTACTTCGGGACTTGTATAGATAGGATTAAATAACCCTTGCCATATCGTTTGTTATGATCCAAAGAAGCCTTGCTCTTTCTATGTATATACCCTTTCCGTTACACCTTGTGGACACAATTCAAAACAAAAAACATTTTCTTATGATGCGTCCATTTATTTTCCTACCACCAGTTCAAAGTCGTGGCAACTCTAAGAAGAACTGGCTAGAAACTCAGAGGAATCCTTTTTTAAATAATCAATATTGTTAAGCAGCAGTGTCATTCAAGAGCAAGTTACTCCCAAGGCATAACTTTCGTTATTTCCATCGTCTGATATTTTATAATATACCTTTTTTTATAGTTTAGCTTAGAAAATGGCTTAAATTTATTAACAACAAAAATTATTATTTTAATAATAGTTGAATTTCAACCACTGGGCGAGCAAGACATTTTATCTTTACCAGCCCCACACACAGTGTTGTCTTATAGGTAGGTATACTATTTAAATATACTAATTAATTTATATGTCATAGAAAATATTTTACTCCATTAACATATTTAAGTAGGTACCTACATAGGCTTTAGAATGTTCTTGGTGTCTATTAGTGCATCGCAGTTGCATTAAAAAGGTATAAATATCCCTGTAATATTTTGAGTAGATTCCTTGCATCGGTGTATTAAAGACTTCCTAGGTTAGTATTCTAGTGTTATATTTAAAGACTAAATGTTCTGAGTTATTAATAGTGAAGATTAACAATAACAAATAATTAAGTAAATAAATTGAATAAATATTATAAAAAAATGTTGGACATGGTGAATTATTTGGAAATTTTCCACAGAAAAGCGATTTTGTCTTGATAGTTAATCGATTTTTTATTTTTATTAAGACGTGATTTACATTTTCCAGCTTATTTTCTTTGAATAATATCTTTACTTTGACAATCGAGTGGAATGAAATGAAACAAGTGATTAAAAAAAATAAACGACCAAATGCGAGCCGGACTCACCCATAAAAGTTCTTATAATTCGTTGTAACTTTGATCGATGTTTTAATAATAGCATAGTTTGATTGAATAAAAGGTAAATTGTGGTTTACGATTTATGACATATTAAAAAATACTACTTACTAGATCTCGTTTAAATCAATTTTCAAAAAAGTGATTGTGTCGGACAGACAGAACTGACGAATCCATAAGGGTTCCGTTTTTTGCCATTTGGCTACGTAACCCTAAAACGCTAAAAACCGTGTTAGGAGAAAAAGAATACACCCAGATTTTTTTTAATTTTTTTCTTTCTCTGTCTATTGTACGGGTTAATCACCAAAACTGTTGCACCGATTTAAATTAAATTTTGCATGGTGGTACCTTACATCCCCGGCCAACATTTTAAATACTTTTTTAATCACAGAAAATTAATGAGTTCCCGTGGGATACTTAAAAAACCGAGGGAATAAAAAACACCAAAAACACCGCGGACAAAGTCGCGGGCATCAGCTAGTGTATCTATATAAATAGCAATTTTTTTAATAGGTATAGCGTTTTTTTGTAATGTTTATTCATAGCGTCATATTCACATAGTGTATATGAGTCAAGTAGCTGATACTCAATATTCAATTATGTAAAACATTTAGTTTTCTACTGGAAGTTACTAAACATGCGTCAGAATTAAATATATTATGCACTATACCTATTAAAAAAATTGCTATACTATAGGTACATATAATTGCAGTGGCGGATTTACCAGCAGGCTGAGTAGGCTAGGGTTTCGGGCGGCAGAATTCACGGGGCGGCAAATTTGACCAACAATTTTTGCTCTTACAGAAAAATATACTTAATGTCTAAAGTTTTTCAGTTGTTCAATAGTAGGGCGGCAACATTTGAATAGCCTAATGGTTGCAAATGTATAAGTCTGCCACTGTATATTTACTAAGTACAATTAGTATTGTGTTGTAGTCTTATTTATGTGAGTACTAGCTTCCCACGCTGTTTCACCCGCGTAACTCCTGTTCCCGTGGTAAATTCATCAGTCAATATAGCCTATGTTATTCCTGGATAACGTATTTTTTTTTTTAATTGCTCTTTTTTTTGCTGTCTCGTGGGAATGCATTAATAGACCGGGAGATACTGACACAAAATACTGGGTCATATGTACCAGTATGGCGGTTCTTTAGGTGTCTTATTACGTAATAACATAAAGAAAAATGATGATCATAACGCTGGGCCAAAAGGCGAGGGCATAAGTCAAAAAAAAATTTGGATCCGTCCGAAAAGTATGGCATGGTGATGTTCGTAAATGGCTGCACGACGATGATTAACTGTGCAAAAATTAGCCTGGTACAAATGGTTGAATTGTGTTTTTTTAATTAACGTATTCGCGTCGGTATTGCGGGCTGTAAGTCACACCGGAGACGGTGTGGCATGTATATGGTATTAATATTTGAGTAATGTACTCGCCATTTATGGTGATGCCGTGTCCTTGCCATTCCAGGAGTTTAAGCAGCGTATGTATGTGGTCTATAGATGGTACTAAAGCCTTTTCGGAAGCCGGCTTGTTCGGATTTCTGGAAGTCAACGCAATGCAATTATAGACTTTAGTTCTGTTTCATGACTTTCATGCCAAGCTAAACATAAATCAATTGTAGTTACTACCAAAAATAAATCTTGTGAACGGCAGGGAATAGCCATGAAAATAAAAAATCAATTTACAACGTTAGTTGGATTACCAAAAAACGTATTTATTTCGTTCCTCAAACAAAAAATAACGAAGATACAGCGCGTTGAAATTTCTTGTGACGTCACTTCTAGGCACTATTCCCCCTCTCCTGAACTTTATAGTTTGTTGTTGCTCTGTATCTTTGTCAATTTTTATTGATTTGATAATGATTTGATAAATAAAAAATACGTGTGCAATATTTTTTAGTAATCTAACTGACGTTCTAATAATATTTTTTTAGTCTTCATGCCTATTCAATGTCAGATACAAAGTGTTAAAAACTAAACTCCCACTTGAAGTCTGAACTCTTAACTCCCATTTAAAATATTAGTTCGTAGGAAATAAATACTATAAGCTAGTAATAAATGAATTATAACATTTTAGATGCAGTAAAACGATGTTCGCAAATCGTATATCATACTGGCTTAATGCTAAAGGTCCCTCGATGGCAATCGACTTAGCGTGTTGCAGTTCAACTGCCGTTTTGGAACAAGCCTACCTAGCTCTGAATCGAGGCGAATGCGAAGCGGCGATAGTTGGCGGATCTTACCTATGCTTGCATCCGCAGTCCTCAGTGCACTATGGAAGGTAGGTCATTCTAAGCATCATTCATATTCTTCTAATAATCACGTTCAAGTTCTTATTCTGGAGGCTGGTTCGGTAAACCAGCGTCAAGGAATAAATATTAAGAATTTTAGCTTTTCGTACTCTTTTCAGGCTAATGAAATTGTGCAAAGATGCCAAATCTTTTAATGAGGCCGCCGATGGATGCCTGAAATCAGAAGCTATTAACGTGTTGTTCCTTCAAAAAGCAAAGAACGCTCGAAGGTAGATATAATCGTTCTATACCTTCTAATGATAATGTCAAGACTAAACAAAATATAAGATTTTGAAATAAAGAACCATTTTAATCGTATTCTTGTTGCCCTTATTAATATCGGGAAAAAGATGGATCCACGTTTTTTTGTTTTATCACCATCATCAGCCCGTATAACGTCCTCTGCTGAACATGGGTACCTATACTGAAGGAGGGTTTTTCCATAGTCACCACGCTTGGCAGGCGGGTTGGACTGCAGTATTATATTATAACACACAAGGCAACGCTACTGCCTTGATATTTACGCTACGCTTGTAACAGATGATGTTATAACAATCGGGACCAACGACTTAGCGTTATTTTCGAAGCACGGAGGCCCATGTTCAGCAGTAGGTGGACCTTGTACGGGCTGATGATGATGATTATAATGGATGTCGCACTGAAAAAATAAAATAATCTAATTTAATTTACCTCCAGGTCTTAAACGACAACACTAAAGTAATTACTGGAACAATAAGTCATTACAAAGGAAAATTGGCAGATGTTCAAGTTGCAAGTCCCGATGTAAATGAAAGTGTATTGCTCGAACAAGATATTTACAAAATACTACGAGACAGAGATTACTCATACAGGTAAATTTGTTGTTATACTGTCTATATATTAATTAGTACGTGAAGCAAAAACTGTATGGTACCTCTCTTTTACGAAGAATGCACGGACGTAGTAGGTGTATGCAATTTCGCACACTTTACTTAATTGTTTTATTGATGACGCGCCAATCTCAGGGATTACTGTTCCGGTTCGAAAAATATTTCAGTGTCAGATATGCCTATTTATGGAGACCACTGGTTACAATCAATGAATTTAAAATATAAGGTGCTTTTTCAGTTTATGCCATCTCTTTAACAGTAGATAGTATCGGGTGTAATGACATAATCATTACACCCAATACTATCTACTGTTAAAGAATTAACAAAAGCCTTATTTGTGTTTCTACATATTATTATTGTGTCAAAGAACAAACAGGAATACGGTCTTCGGATTGGAGAAAGTGTAAGGTGGTTCTGTGTAAAGTAACGGTCGGAACGAAGTAAAATAAGCATTATACTCAACAACTTAAAAGGGAAATTAATCACACTTAGTGTATATTATGTATATCTGTCTGTTTGTTTAATTTTAATGTCAGTAAAAGCTGAACTGATTCTGGCTGGGCTTTCACTAGTAGATAGTCCGTGTATTCTGCATAAAATCGGGTAGTACTAAATAAGACGGGACTTTCATTATTAAATGATTATAAAATCCTGATTTTACGCGAAAGAAGTCGCAGGCATCAGTTAGTACTGATCAAACTTATTACGTTATAGCGATGAGTTCCGTAGCATCTCTAAAGTGAGCTCTTGCTTGAATTCTGCGGAGCTAATATGATAATACGAGACAACTGGGTGACCATTATCGATGGTTTACTTCAACTGAATGTTCTCCGGCAACCTCACGACGCAGTCTCATTGCCTACATTGATCAGAAAATTAAACTTGAATGTTGAAACCCATAGTGAAATTGTAAACAAAATTAAAAGTGCATCAACTGATAAAGTTGTGTTACCAGCTGAAGTTTTAGATATGTTTGATAATACCAGGTTAGTAATTAACAAATATACTCTATGCTCGGCGTTTACCTGCGTGAACGAATCAGAAAGAAAGAGATCTGCAGGAGTAGGTCGCTGAAATAGCTCAACGGATTAGCACGCTGAAGTGGCAATGGGCAGGTCTCATAGCTCGAAGAACTGACAGCCGATGGAGCAGAAAGGTTCTCGAGTGGAGACCATGTACTGGCAAGCTCAGCGTGGGACGACCGCCTGCACGATGGACCGACAACCTCATAAAGGTCGCAGGTCGCTAGTAAACGTTCCTTGGAAATCGATGGGAGAGGAACAAGCTGATATGATGATGATGATAAATAGACAACTTCACAACTTGACAACTTTTGTAGCAGTATAAGTATTACTTTAAGTGGAGGAGGTTGTGTGTAAGATCTTCATGCCCTATTGACTTGATATTATACTAAAAATGATGTTATATTAAACAAGAGGTTTGCCGTCCTTAATGCAAACGCAGTACTTGCAAAATCGCGATTTCGAGATGAACACATTTTTGGGCAAATACGGCGTTTCCCGTTAAGTAAAAAACATGTTTTTCATAAAAAATATATGATTTTAAATTTTTTATGTATAGAAGATTAGTGTCCTGAAATGTCTTTTTCGCAAAAAAGTGAAAATCCCAAAAATGACAATTACTGCAAGTAAAATTAGCAGGGCAGAGGTAGGCAGATACGGTACACTGGCTTGGAAAGTGGCACCACGAAACTAAGCTAATTGGTACACTTGAATGTATATGTGTCTTGTTTTGTCACAAGTCAATTTTCATGCTGTCCTGTTTACTTTTACGTTTCAAAAACAAACTTTCTAAGGACACAATTTATCTAAGCAAAACACAAACATGACATATACCTACCTCTTTTTAGGGTTCCGTACCCGCAGGGTAAAAACGGGAACCTATTACTAAGACTTTTCTGTCTGTCTGTCACCAGGCTGTGTCGCAAGAACTGCTATAGATAGACAATTTTTTTTTACAAATTATGTATTTCTGTTGCAGCTATAACAAATACCCCATACAAAAAAAGGTTATAAAATAGTGTAATGTTGTTTACTTAGTCAATGGTACAGAACCCTTCGTGCTTTGCACGAGTATGACTCGGACTTGGCCGGTTTTATTAACTTTAATGTAATTTTAACTAGATATATGTTACAGGTGTGCTGGCATATTAATAGAAAATATCCAATTTAACAATTAACCAATAAAGGATTACAATAAGAAAATGCCATTGACTACTTCAAGTTTATTGACTAACTTCACAGCACAAAACCATGTTGCGGTAAGAATTTTATAAAACAAAAACCTTATAAATCATTTTTCACTTAAGAAGTAATATCGAGAATCATCATCATCGTCTGAAAATGTTGAATCAGTCGGCGAAATTCCATTAAAATAAAATAAAAGTGTAGTGTGTTGTTTTGTAGCCTTTATGGTAATCCAGCCTTTATAAACATGAATAAAATACAAACTAAAAGTAACTAATTAAAAATAAAACTAATCCAGCCTTTATGTTAAAATGACATTTTTATATATATAGAAAATATAGTTTGTTATCGAACTATATTTTCTATATATATATATAAATGTCAGTTGGTTTGACCATGCTTCAAAAACTCAAAAACTTCTGCATCAGCAAGTAAACAGTTTACAACAGTATTACCAATAGATGGCGTTGATTACAATTGACGCTTCATAGATCATTTATAAAAAAAATCGATGAAGCGTCGCGTATAGATTATTATTCCTCAGGTGTTTTCATTTCTTCTGGTGTGTCCATTGTAGAGAGGCCACAATTTTGCCAATATCAGTATTTTTAGGATAGAACGTAAAACGAAGGAGATTGTACGGTCAAAAGTGTACATAATCCAGATTTGTGCACTTTGAGATTCCTTATTTCTCATCCATGCAGCCCTTCTGCCTGACAAAAGAGAAATTGTTCATAACTAACACACTATCGGGTCCCCTGTAACGTAGGACCCCGAAACTGTGAAGCGGCAGATGCAACGGTAATTAAAACTATGTTTTAAATTTTGCAGGCACATGATGTGAAGGTTGGCAACAAGAAACTGGAATGTACACGGGTTGGAGATTACGACTCTTTGACGTGGTTTAAAGCACCAGAGATGATTGAACCTCGAGTTATGGTGACGGTAAATAATAAAAACTATCTTCTTTACTATTGAAAAATATATTTTATGTAAACGCGCGACATCGTAGTTAATGTCGTGTGTTTGTCGCGTCTGCAACTTGCAACCGTTTCTGACAACATTGAGGAAATAAAGTCGGGAGAATGGACGGAAGGGTGCCGAGAAATTTGCTGTATCTTTTGCATAATAGCGACACAATATCTGTGCAAAGCTACACAGCCAGCGATAGTATCACGTCTGTATCGATGGGAACATCGCTTCACAAAGTCCTCTTAGATTTGCATCTGTATTGTTTTTTTTTTCGTTGTTGCAAAAATGTTTTCCGTGTGTATTTTCCGTAGCTAGTAGAAGCATGGTTTGATTTAACTAGTAAAATTCTAGTTTGTAGATGAATGATCAAGTTAAACCTAAAACTGCACAAGCTAAGACAGATTTTTTGTCAGTATCCGTCCGTCCGTGGGTGAAGCTGTCGTATGATATATGGCGAATGTTCCCATTACATAATTTTACAACCTAACTGCACGTCCTATAACATTGATTATTTATAAACAAATACCAACGTTTATACATTTAATTTCAGGTTCATTATACTAGTATAAACAAGAGTGATATTAACAAAGCCAACGGCACTCAAATTAAAAAATCGTCGACAACGGATTTGGAATGGATTATAGTGGGGTGACCGATAGGTAAGTGAAGAAGAAACGTAATTAGGTTTTTGCAGCTCCTTTAAAATTGCTCAATAGTTCTACTGTTATAAATCTAAGAGTGAGTATAGATATTCTTTTACTTACCATATTCATTCTTTATTTATAAGCAAAAAATAAAGAATGAATAGTCCTCACGAACAAAGACCCACTCAAGAGACTAATTACAAAAATCCATATTGCCCAACTAACTAATAATAATTGTAACATCAATCAGACGCGAATAAAACGGGAAGTGCAGGAGCTAAGTATGGTATTCCGAAATACCGCTCACCGAAAGGACGGTTTTCCCATAACACTATACTCCGACAGTTAGTTGAACAAAAAAATAATTGGCCCCTAAGATATGAATCAAACCAAGCAACCACTGGAGCCGAGACATTCAAGTGAGGTTGCCAATAAGGATATCAAAGTCCATTGAGTTAAAAGCACTACTAAAATCCAGTAGGACTAAGACATTTAATAGCGTCTGTTCCATAGCCAAGCGGATGTCAGTAACCTTAACAAGAGCAGTAACAGTGATGTGGCTGCGACGGAAGCCGGACTGGAAAGGACTTAAGAGGTTGTTAGAGGAGAGATAAGACGAGAGTTGTGAGTGCACAACACTCTCAAGCACCTTAGACAGGATAGAAAGGATGGGGATTGGACGGTAATGGGATGTGAAAGTAGAATTAGTGGCCTTGGGAAGCGGTAGAACATGAGCCTTTTTCCAGGCTGACGGGAAGGAATTCGGTTTGTCTTATGTAGGTAGCCACGAGGCTTTTGCTAATTCACCGGGCATAAAGGCGAGCAGAGCTCCAGCCTAAGTAAATGGTTTAAAAACTACAAACTAAGCAGCCTGCGCAAGAGGGCGCCCCCTGTGGGGCTTGGACCTCGGCTCAGGGCGGTCGCTGGCGATGAGATTGAGGGATTATGACTTTTAGTATTTTAGGGGAGTTTTGTGCACCTGTCGCTCTACTTTACAGTTCGCGGTCCTCTCGGACTTCGGGTCTACGAGGGCATCGGATGGTTCTTTGCAAACTAAGGGTCAGGAGGACGAGGGGGACGCGTCGCGTTCGCGGGCGCACTCTTCTCCGGCGGGTCGGATAGAGTGGTCTTTGTGTAGTGGTGCTAGTTTCTTGCAGTCTTTTTACTGCTAGTTGGTAACTTGTTATCTCGTCGTCCGGGTCATCTAGGACTCCCCGAGGCCAACGGTGTTTACGACGCTTTGTGCGCAAAGGCCTGTAGTCGGATGCTGCAACAACCAAAGGGTTTGGGTGTTGCGCCGCGGATTCGAAGAAGCGTTCCGACGCCTCTTTCATCCACTGCTTGATGGAAGGCGGAGATCAGAATGTAAGTTGCGATTACGGATGAACCACGGTGCCCTGGTGGCCCGTCGAGTGAATCTACTTTGAACAGTTTGTAAGCGGTACAAACTGCTAGACGCGGTATGAGCAAATACGGTGCTCGCGTACGTGATAATCGGACGTATACACGTGGTGTAAATCCTAACCTTATTATCAAGTGACAATTTACTGCGTGAATTAAGAAGACAGTGTAGTCGACTGAGCGTAAGTAAAGCGCGTGCACGAACGGTTTCTACATGCGCTCTAAAGTTCAGCTTTCGATCAAGGATTACGCCTACGCACTTGGCTTGCCGTTCCCAAGGGATTGGTTCGCCAAACATCTTGACCGGTGGAATGTCCGGTGGACTGTTAAATCTCGAGAAGAGTACCGCTCTCTTTGTTGGATTTACTTCGATTCTCCACTTTCTGAACCATTTGCCTAAGGCATTTGATGCGGATTGTAGAGCGTCGTGAATGGCGGCAGGGCTGCGGCCCGAGTAGTATAAAGCGGTATCGTCCGCGAAGAGAGCCAGATGGGCTTTCTTGGGTTTCGGGATGTCACTTGTGTAAAGCGAAAACAGGAGTGGCGAAAGTACTGAGCCTTGTGGCACTCCTGCTTAGATCGGGTAAGGGGAAGAGTAATCTCCTTCTACACGATACCTAAAGGTTCGCCCCAAGAGGTAGTCTCGTATGATGTGCACGAGACGGTCCGGCACTTTGAGTTGGTAGAGCTTATAAATTAAGCCATTGTGCCAGACTTTGTCGAACGCTTTAGCTACGTCGAAGAAGAGTGCTCCCGTATGACATTTGTGTTTTACCTGACTTAACAAGGCTGTGTTCGACAATGCAATGCACTTGGTGAACACAGGAGTGTTTGGCTCGAAAGCCAAACCGCTCATCAGGAAGAAGATTATTATCCATAGTGAATGCTAGTAGTCGGGCATATATTATGCGCTCATAAAGCTTACCCAAAGATTTGAGGAGACTTATAGGGCGATAAGAAGTGGGATCCTGCTTTGGCTTGCCAGGCTTAGGAATACCAATTACGGTAGCTTCTTTCCACTGGTGTGGAAATATGTTGTTAGCTAGAGCCGCGTTGAAAATTGCGGTTAAGAGGCAATGCAGTGGAGTTGAAAATTGCTTAAGTACTCGATTGGTAATCCCATCGGGACCTGGGGCCTTTCTGGGATGTAAGTCCTTGATCAAAGATTTCACTTCGTCTACGGTAGCGCGTCATTATTTTCGTCCTCCCCATTGGCCGGGGGCTCGTCGGCGGCACAGACATGTATCGCGGATAGGGGAATTGCGGCTCTACGTTCGACCTCAGCGTTGACCTCTGCGAGGTGGACTGGGTCTACAGGTAGAGTACTTGGAGAATATTGGGTTTCCAGATTATCAGCCAGGCATTCGGCCTTCTCGTCATCGTCAAACGCAGGGCGTTGATTCGGGCGATTGAGAGGGGGCATAGAGGAACCGGTTATGGATTTGAGCTTCTTACAGAGATCCCAAAAGGCCAAATGTGACGGTTTAAGGTCACTCAACATCGTATCCCATCTGGAGTTTCGCATATCACTGATCTCTTACAGCGCGCTGAAGGGATCGCATACGCAAGCGGTTTTCCTCGGTGTGATACGAGTCGTAGGCTCTGACGGCCGCATTTTTCTCGGTCATCAACGCACGCATATCGTCAGGGAGCTTCCATCGATCAAGATTATCGATCGCTGGAACCTCCCGTGAACATTCATTCACCTTACAATGTACGTGAGCTGTGAGAGAGTTAATAGCGTTACGCGTTTGCTCGGGGGTTTGGATGTCAGAGGGTATGGAGTCAAGATATTCTGAGGAAGCAGACTCGAGTCGGGACCCGAGCTTTTTCCAGTCAGTAACAGTCTTGGTCTGAGAAGAATCTGAGTGACCACTGGGACACAGCAGTTCTATGATGACGGGCCTATGGTCCGAACATAGCTTGTGATGCACCTGTACTAAAGATAAACGTAAGTTTACGTTCTTTACAAGTGTAAAGTCGAGTATGTCCGGCCGTTAGCCCGGCGTATACGGGAAATGGGTAGGTTCGAAAGGAATAATAGGATCAAATGGAATGAGTTCTAAGCATTGCGACAGTGAGGTGCCTCTCGAGTTATTCGTGTTGCAGCTCCATGTCACATGCTTAGCATTAAGGTCGCCGGCGACGATAGCCGCTCCCTCTAAGTCATGAAGGATTTCGATATCGCTCCGTAACAACTCCTTGTCTGGGGGAGGAATTCGCCTCAAGAGAGAAATTTATAAGGTATTACTATTATAAGGAGTCGGTTCCTCTAATAAAAGATCTATCATTTGTGGTTGTAGTCCATCATGCCCTACCGCTTTAGTGGTGATGGATTTGATGGATTTCAAAATGTATTTTTCCGTGATTGCTGTAAATGAGAATGGAGCACAAAATGGCTTGGGAAGATTTAAAAGATACTCAAGAGAAGACGTTTTGGTATCGGCATTTACACGAAGCGGTGGTATTGCAAAGTGGGTATTGAGTGTGTAATTCACTGATGTAGCCCTATCGCCAGTACTCTTGCCATACCTGTGCTGTATTGAGATTACTAATAGAATGATGAATTAGCGTCTTTTAGCATCTCTACACATTCGACTGCAACGGTTTCGAAGCTTTTCATATTCTTCCCAGTTTTCATCGGTGCCCGACTTTTTAAATCTCTTTTTCGCTTTATCCCTGGTAGACATCAACTTTTTGATTTCAGCGGTTAACCATGGAAATAAAAATACTGAGATATCAATGCTAATCTATAATATGTTGATTCGAACTCGTTTCGCTCTAACATATGATAGATAAGTATCGCACACAGTGTTCAGTTCAGTTCAGTTTAAACGTAAGAAGACGTGTACCCAGTACGTAACCTTCATTTTAAAGTATTGTAGGTGTACATTGAACTGAACTGAACACTGTGAGCGTTCAACTACAACGATGCTCCGCTTCTCGCAACGGATACCAGGAATAGTCTACCGCAACTCTAAGTTACCATATTCAGTCTACTGAACTGTTGACAATATCCTTGAACGTATTGCTACCCCAGAAGTTAAATACTGCTGCTGTATTTGCATCGTGAGGGAGTGGAACTACCATAAGAAAATGAGGTTCTGAAGTTCTTACACCACTGAAATGGTATCTACAGTTACAACAGTGTATACTGGACACTGGAATCAACTATTATCAAGGTGCTAGCGAATTATTCTTCTAATTATTTCGAGCGCTCAGTCAATATTACTCTTGCCTGAAGAATTTTGTATGATTTGTTTAATTATTTTGTTGAGAGACATGCTCCCAACGCCTGGGGGTATGTTAAAATCATACAATCGTATAGAACCTACTTGAACAAATTGTCACCGCGCCATCGGCACGGCACGTCTATGGAATTTATATTCTCTTTGCCGGTTTCGGCGGTAAATTCGGTCGTTATATGTTTTTTTATTTCTACATTATCTACAAAAACTCTGTCAATATTACCCGCTTGAAATACACATATTAATAACAATTGTCGCAATATTTATTGAATTAATAATATAGTAAGTCTTTACAACTTTTTTTTCGGTACCTTTGTTCTTGTTCACTTAAATTAGACAATCAGTTGAATATCACAGTTCAAAGGTAGGTACATAGCTCAAATTTTCTAAACATTTAGAGGAAAACTAATTTGTGGCCAGGGTCTTCCTCCTTTGTTTCCCCGGGGCCTCCGGATTTCTAAATCCGGCCCTGAATTTACGCTTATGTAATATTTACTTCATTATAATTGGAATTAAAATATTTACATACCTAAACTTGTAGTTGTCAATTACACAAAGAAATAAATAAAAGATAACCAAACAAACTCGCCAGCTTTATATATGTATTAGTATAAGATAGTAACTAAATATGCAAATTTTTTGACTGCTATTCCACCAGAGATGTGCTATGCAGCTATGCTGTGAGGATGTAGTAGCTAAGGTGTGAAACTATGAGATTTTCACTGATACTAAGCTGTGTACCGGTGCTAGTAAAATGTGCTATGAAGATGCGCCACCGCATTCGCAATCGGGCATACTGTAGGTACTCCGCTCTGCACATAGCTACACCACTCGCGACGACCCATAGCACACATCCATAGCACGAATTAAGTATTGGAACTCGAGATTTTAATAAAAAAATACTTTATTTAAAATAACAGTATATGACAAATATGAAATAATAATCAATTACTTAAATAAAATTACATAGGTTTTTATAGTAAGTAAATGCTAAGTTAATAATATACTAAACTAGGGCATTTGGTGGGGCGAGTTGGTGCTGACAAAGCTAATGTTATTAGGGTTGCTACACTTAACTCCTCCCTCCCTAGGAGAGAAATTATCTAAGGGCAACTCTTGTGTCTTTACATTATTTCGACAACACAATATTTTAATATGAAATTCTAGTTTATAGCAAATAAAGATTAATACAAATAAAATTATTGCAACATAGAGACTTATAGTCCATACACTGATTTGTCCACATATAATATATGAATCGTTAACACTTTCACTATACTTTGCTCTGTCCAATAAGTCCCTGATATCACCGAGATCCACTCCTCGAAGGTCCATCTGCTTGGCTGGCGAAACGTAGTCACGTAGCTCAGGCATCTGTACTGGTGGCAGACTGAAGAAGATTGAACTGCCGTTTGTTGGTGTTGTTATTAATGTATCACCAATTTGCACTGAACACTGCTGCCTTGGCACGAGAATGTATGTGCCCTGCAAGTTATACTTTCTTGTCTCTTCATTGCAAAATTCTGTAGCCACTATCTCCTGTTCAGTATAGATCAGCCAATGGGTATCGGTTACTGGCTGTACTTTGGTTTCTTCTATCTGCACCTGGTATGGCTGACATTCACTGAAGTTATGTTTCAGTAACATAAGCTGTTCAATACAGGTCTCACCAGGATATTGTAATATGTTTTCTTCAGAACATAGGTATCTGAGTTCATCTATTTCCTTACAGGTGTCCACGACGGATCTGTATTTCATTCTTTTCACTATTAGGTAAGGATATTAGGTAAGGACTATTAGGTAATAATTATGGCGAGGGTTTTATGATAGTTAGGGTTATATATAGGAATTGGAATAACTTTATAGTAAATATATGTGTCCTTGTGTATTAATGGGATTTCTAATATAAAAAACTACTTTATTACTATCAATATACCCTTTTATCTCTATAGTTCCTTCTAACTTAACTAAATTATCCTTACTTACAGTATAAATTAAATTACTATGTTTTTCTATTTCTCTGAAAATATTAAATAATACAGTGGTATTTACTATAGATTGATGTAATATATGTAACCTACTGAAAGCTATAGCTGTTTCGATTTCATAGATAATTGAATAAATAGTTCTGAAATTATTAAAAACCTGATTTAAACTATTCATTATGGTGATCATATTAGAATATTTGGTTTGATTCTGAATGAGTGACTGAAATTGTTTCAATTTGTAATTTAGAAACATTAAGCAATTTATCGAAAGCTTTCTGCATTAGAGTAATTTTCCGTTCAACTGAATGTTCACTATTTTTAAGATTACTAATTACTAAGTTATATTTTCTAGCATCTTCACTATCTAAATTGCCCGTTATTACTTTGATAATAGATCCTAATGGATTTAAATACATCTCTTTGTCCTACTTGAAGGTAAGATTTGATGTAATCTATCTCTAGTTAATTCTATAAAAGATTATATCTGAACTGTCAAACCCATAAGTTCTTTATTATATTCTTCAATGTTATTATCTAACTGCGAACTTAATGAATTTAAATCTATTTTTTTAATAATGCTCCAATGACTACTCTTCATTAGAGCTGTCCCAATCTTCATCGGAGCTATTCCGGGATTGTGATCGACTTTCTGGATATTTAAAGTTGTTCCTCGATCCACTAGGACGAGCAGGATCAACCACCATCTGTGGAGGACGTTTAACGTTTTTTATTGCTACTTTAGTGTCCCTATTTTTAAGTTTTACTGGAACTATATTTCGACTAACTTTTCCGGTAACTTTAGCCTTTTCGTACCGTGGTAATTCCTTAGCCTTTCTAGTCCTAGTATTTTTCATAAAAACTACTTCCCCTACTTTTATATCTGGAGGTTCCTCTCCTCCTTTCTTATCCCTAACTTGAGTTTTATTTGACATCATTTCATGTGTTAAATGTTCATAAAGAGTTCTCAATCTTTTACGGTGGTCTTGTAGTATTTTTTGTAATACATTTTTATCCCTATCGATATCGAAAGCATTTCCAGAATCCGTGTGACCAAATACTACTTCGAATGGTGTAAAATTAGTAGCACTATGAATTGTATTGTTATATCCCATTATAGCATAGGTCATAAGTGTTGCAGCATCTAAGTTACTTTGTTCATATTTCGCTAGTCGATAGATTTTTTGATTGTTTAATGGGTTTCCTATCATACTTCATCTTTCGACATTCTTCACAAGCATTAATAATGGCTGTTACAGTTTCTTTCATATTAGTCCACCAATAGTTTATTTTAAGTTTCATTAAGGTTTCTCTAATACCTCTATGACAGGTTTTACCTTGATGATACTTAATAACTAAATCCTTTTGATCATCAATCATAATCATAAATGAATTATCTAATCAATTAAACATATTAACTAAGAAGTATGAAGACTCTCAATGTCAAATTAAGGAACATAGTAGTAAGTAGTACACTTTCTGTTTGTCATTCTTTTACTTCTACGAAAAATTTGATCCACACAATAAGGATTAAAAAAATGACAACCCTAACAAAACTAGTTAAATTAGAATAACTTCTCAGTTCCATGGATTTGGGATGCCAAACTTATGTGGTGTATTGGGGTAGTAAATACAATTGTTTCTGTAATATAACTTTTCCCGAAACATCGGAATTTTCGAGAAAAATAAGAAAAAAGAAAAACCGAAAAACTCGAATAAATCTCGATCTAACAATGGTGCGAGGTTCATTTATGGACTAAAATATTTGGCATAAAATATATATGATCAATGTATCTAACATCATTATTTCGTATCATGCTTAGTTTAAGCGTAATTAATTATTTTCTTATTATCCGGATGGAAAAATTACGATTTTCAAAAAATTATAACTCGGAAACTAGACTTGGTAGCTTAATGGGGATTCGAAATCTTGCATTTAAATGATCATTTCTGTCAGGTTTTTCAATAAAAAAGGGATGTCAGAAAATCGGGCTTTATAAAACACTGTGCGTTGTGAAAATGAATTCTTTAACAATCTATTCCCATTTCTCATATTATAAACTGTCTGAAAGTTTTGTTCTTCCAAGACATATTTAAGGGCATCTTCTAAAGTATTTACGTCTTTTAAACGAATTAATCTGACTAAATGGGCTGGTGAATTGTATAAATTACATTTAAAGATGAACTTTTATAAATAATTTGTTTGGCATGCCGTAAACTAGGATCTTATATTGTTGAATTTACTTTGGCAATCAGGATACTACGTAATTATACTGTACTCTCTGATAGAATTCTTGGTAGCTTCCGTTAAATTTAATTTTTAATGTTTCTAATTCTGATACTAAACATTCCTCTGTTCTAGGATCACCAAAATGGTCATATAATAAGGTCTTTAAATTAAACCAATTATCTATGAGATCTCGCTCTCCTACTAAATTGGCTGCTACGCCCGAAAGTCTACTTGTTATAACTTGAAATAAATAAAAATTCTGTTGGTCATTGCCTTGGAATGTATTTATAATATATTCACATTTTTTAATAAAAAGTGGGAGCTGCCTTGAGTCTCCACTGAATACTGGAATAAGTTTAATAAATTCAGAAGGAACTGGACTTATTTGTTCCATTTTGATTATATAATTTAATAGTTATGCACAAAATATAAAAATACTATAAAATATTCTTATACAGCAAAAAAAAATGGACCTAAAATTACGCTAATAAAATGATTTTGTACGATATTTTGATCGTAAAATCGGATAAGAAAAAAAAATTCTAAAATAAACGATTTTAAATGAGAATTTTATCATTTAAATCGACAAAAAAATGTTATTACAGCGTTGTCTAATCCCTAATAACACACACACATATATTTAAAACAAAGAAAATTATGGATAACAGAAAGGAAAGTGAAAAGTTTTACTCACAGTCCCGTAGCTTTTCCCATCTCTTTGCCGGATTATTATCGCCAAAATATTTCTGTCTCCCGGGTTCTTCCTTAATAAATTTAAGTATTTGTTCGATAGTCTCCGCCAAACCGTTGAAACGGACGTCAAAATGAACTTGTAGATTTTGATACTTGGTCCAGAACGACTGCAGAGATCCTGTCCTCAGCGCCAATTAAGTATTGGAACTCGAGATTTTAATAAAAAAATACTTTTTTTAAAATAACAGAATAATAGTATATGACAAATATGAAATAATAATCAATTAAAATAAAATTACATAGGTTTTTATAGTAAGTAAATGCTAAGTTAACAATATACTAAACTAGGGCATTTGGCACTTAACTCACGCATCCTTCCATATAAAAAACATATCTTAGTTGAATCCGTTTCCACCAGTGCTAAGTTATGCACCAATTTAGTTAGTAATTTAAACCAATAAGTATGACAAAAGAGAAGCATATTAGGTATTTAACATTAAGTCATCAAAATATAAACCGCTTCTCTGGCAAAATATTAGATGTTGAACTTTTTTGCGAGAAATATAACCCAGACTTTATGTGTTTTACTGAGACATGGTTGAAGACACACAAAATGGGGTTCGGTGTGAGTGGTTTTAGGGTTGCCAGCTCGTTCAATAGGATATCAGCCGAAGGTGCCCCCACCTTCGGCTGATATCCTATTGGGCACTGATATTAGTTAGAGACACTATAATTTTTAGAGAACGCAAAGATATTTCTCAACTCTCCGTTGAAAGAGTGTGTGAAGTTGCATGCATAGAAATTAAAATGTACTTAATACTTTGTGTGTATAGACCCCCATCATCTGACTTATTGTTATTCTTGTCCACAATGGAAGATATACTCAAGAAGTTTAAAAGTAATAAAACAATAGTTATCTGTGGGGATTTAAATATTAACATATTGGGACCATCAAATGAAAAAACCGGCCAAGTGCGAGTCGGACTCTCGCACGAAGGGTTCCGTACCTACTAGTTGCAAGTGCATACCTATTTTTGATATCAAGAATACAAGTAAATACAAGTAAACACAGTATAAACGTTCTTGTAGCTCGTTGTAACTCTGATCGATGTTAATAATAGTTGATTGAATGAAAGGTAAATTGCGGTTTACGGTTTATGACATATTAAAAAAAAACTACTTACTTGATCTCGTTCAAACCAATTTTCGGTGGAAGTTTGCATGGCTATGTATATCATATTTTTTTTTAGATTTATCATTCTCTTATTTTAGAAGATACAGGGGGGGGGGGACACACATTTTACCACTTTGGAAGTGTCTCTCGCCCAAACTATTCAGTTTAGAAAAAAAATGACATTAGAAACCTCAACATCATTTTTGAAGACCTATTCATAGGGTATGTATGTACGTATGGGTTCGACGAAAAAAATTTTTTTGAGTTTCAGTTCTATGTATGGGGAACCCCAAAATTTATTGTTTATTTTTCTATTTTTGTGTGAAAATCTTAATGCGGTTCACAAAATACATCTACTAACCAAGTTTCACCATTATAGTTCATATAGTTTCGGAAAAAAGTGGCTGTGACATATGGACGGACAGACAGACAGACAGACAGACAGACAGACATGACGAATCTATAAGGGTTCCGTTTTTTGCCATTTGGCTACGGAACCCTAAAAATAGTTTTATATCTTTGTTCACTTCCTTTAATTTATATTGTTTATTTGATGAACCAACTAGGATAACACCATCAACAGCCACTTGTATAGACAACACAATTACTAATTTTGAAGTTCAGGAAAAGTCCTTAATAACTGGGGTCCGTTCTGATCATAAATGCCAATTGGTAAAATTTTGTGATTCTATTATAAAAGAAAATATTAAAATTAAGATTTGACCTTTGACCCAAAATAATTTAGTAAAATTTAGTAAAAATGTCAATGCTGCACTATATTTTTTAAACTATAATGATGAAAGTCCAAATGATATGTACAGCATACTGCTTCATAAACTTTGTGAAGAATTCAATAATGAATGCAAAGTAAAATATATAAAAGTAGATTATAAAATTAAATTTAGTATGTGGGCATCAAATAGTGTACGCCGATGTAGGGATAAGTTATATGAGTTATACGGCATGAGGTCCTTTACACCTGATCCCAATTTTAGAAATTATGTCAGTAGATACTCAAAAATCTTTAGAAACGTGTGTGATCAAGCTAGAGCTGCATACATTAGCGAAAAAATTTGTAATTCTGATAATAAAATTAAAGCAACCTGGCAAATGATCAATAAGGAAACTGGTAAAAATAGGACTAACGATAGATCAGTGACATTAAATATAAATAATAAATTAGTTTCAGATAGACTTACTGTTGCTGAGTTTTTCAATAAATTCTTTACTGATATACCGAAACGACTAAATCTCTCTCCTCATCATCGAAAGTGGCTGATAAACTGTTGAGGAAAAATGTCACTATTGATGTGTCTAAATTTGGCTTTAAAGTTATAGATCCGGTAGATATAATAAAAGTCTTTAAAACTATTAAACAAAAAGGCACAGAAGACATATGGGGACTCTCAACCAAAGCAATAAACTCCATAATTGACAGTATTGCCCCGATCCTAGCAGATATTTTCAATTCTTGTTTAAGAGATGGAATATTTCCAGACCTAATGAAAATTAGCAAGGTTGTTCCCATTTTTAAAGCAGGCTGCTCAAACAATGCTTCGAATTATAGGCCAATTTCTATACTACCAGCGCTAAGTAAAATATTTGAAAAAATAATGTTAAATCAAATGCTGGCATACTTTAACATAAATAATTTATTAAACAATAAACAATTTGGGTTCACGAAAGGCCAATCTGCTCAAGATGCCGGTTCCAATCTAATAGAATCTGTATTTAAGGCTTGGGAGAAATCGCAGGATGCATTAGGTATTTTCTGCGACCTTTTGAAAGCTTTTGATTGCGTTGACCATAACACGCTTATTATGAAACTTAAATACTACGGATTCACTGACTCAGCACTTGATCTTATAACATCTTATTTAACAGGTCGAGAACAAAGAGTATCTATTGGCAATGTAATTTCCGAAGGTTCTACTGTCAAAATAGGAGTTCCACAAGTCTTCCAAATGTTTTTAAAAATGAGTGCGATATGGTTTTATTTGCAGATGATACATCCCTTATATTTAATGTAAATAGAAAAGACAAAAGTGTTACAGAGTTAAATCGCACACTCGCTTTAATCTCGGAATGGTTCTCCGCCAATAATCTCCTTCTTAATGCAAGTAAAACGAAATGTATTAGATTTTCATTACCAAATGTAGAATTAAATGGGGAGCCATTAAGCTTAATTCCATCAACAATTTTTTTAGGACTTACTCTTGACTCCAAGTTGCAATGGGGACCACATATAGTAAGACTATCTGAAAAACTTAGCTCTGCATCTTATGCGGTCTGGAAAATACGACAAATGACTGATATAGAAACAGCTAGATTAGTTTACTTTGCTTACTTTCATAGTGTAATGTCATACGGGATCCTATTATGGGGATCGGACGCAGATATCCAAAGTATTTTCATACTACAAAAGAGAGCAATCCGTGCTATTTATAAAAAAAGAAGCCGGGATTCTCTTCGTAGTCTATTTAAAGAAGTTAATATACCTACCGTGCCTTCCGAATACATATACCAAAATATAGTTTACGCCCGTAAAAACATAAATAAATTCAGCAAAAAGAAGGACGTACATCATTTTAACACTAGGAACAAAGATAAGATCATTACACCTTTTTATAGAGTAAATAAGACAAGTAAATCATTTCTTGGAAATTGTATTAGATTCTATAATAAACTTCCTTTAATTGTGACAGCTTTGCCAGACCATAGATTGAAAAAGTATGTGAAAAAGGTCCTTATGACTCGTGGCTACTATAATATTAAAAAATATATGGATGATGGAGATGTTTGGCGGATGAATCCATCGATCTCATTGCGGCAGTCTGGCATCCTTTAGCTATCACACCGAATTGGCAATCAAATTAAGTCAATGCTATGTACTTTATAAATTTCGAACTCTTAAAATATACGCAATACAACTGATCAGATTGTAGGCATGTTTCTATATATATCGCACCCCTAGATGAACACTCCGGCAACTCAAAAAAACCTCATTTTTCAGAAATGATGAAAAACAGTTTTTAGAGTATATAAGAAATATATCAAAGCTACTAACTCAAAACTCGTAATTTTTGAGTTAGCGGAGTCTTCATCTTGGTGTGCGATATGTAAATCTGGGAGAGCGCTCCCTGTACTCGATACCTACTTGAAATTATCATTGTTGTCTTCACACTTTCCTGGTATGAGTGCCTACATATCGATGTATGGGGATCACTAACCTAGATACTAAAAATGTTTAAACAATGTAAAAAAATATTAATCAAAGACCTTAAAAGATGACAAAAAGAATGATCTCGGAGTTTCTTATAGTTTTTCTTCTCCGAGTGTCACACCGTAGGTAGATAGAGAAAGACTCGTAGGAAGCTAGGATAGGGTCCGGTCGTCCTCACAAGGCGAGGCTCGCGACGCGTTCTATGCTTCAGACCCGATCCCAGCCCGCGCTGGTTGATCTTAATTATATTTTATAATAAGCGATTAATTACGAACATGCCATAACAATATTAATAAATTTAATAACATTATTGTTGAAATGTAAACTAATTTATTAGTTAAGATTTTTTTTTTTCGTTGTCATTGTATTTGACTTATAATAAGTACGATCAATTCGTCTACATTATCAATAAACGTTTTCATTTTCATTTCATTTTCAATGAATATGATTGGTGGATATCAAACGCATCCATAGCAACGTAACATAGCACATATCTGGTGGAAAGACACCCTTAGGTACCTTCATAGGGTCGATGAAAAGTTCATTAATGTTTATGGTAATACATACGATTATCATAAACATTAATGAACTAACAATTGAAACAAAATGTTGCAAATGCCAGAATGATCAGGTTAAAATGTGTAAGTACAAAGAAATGCAATTGTTCAACGCTCAAATTGAATATGTAAGTTAACTTTCCAGTCATTATACTTTTGATAAACATTTATGAAACTAGTTTGATTATGTATATTGCTTGTATGATTATTCCTTTATTTTACAAACATGTATGTTAGAAACGATCTTTTAGCTTTCCGCGCGCGGGTTCACCCGCGTAGCATCCGTTCCCGTGGGAACTCCATAATGAAATATAACATATGTTATACCTGAATAGCGTAGCTTTCTAATGGTATAAGAATTTTTGAAATCAGTCCAATAGTTCCGAAGCCTATTCAACGCAAACAAACAACAAAGTATTAGTGTAAGCACGAGGGAACATATCAAAAATATTTTGTACAAAACTAGCTGACCCGACAGACGTTGTCCTGTCTTAACTAAAACTATATTAATGCCACGAGCACACCGAATGCGTATGCGTAGACGTAAGCGTAGACGTGCACGTACCGCTGAGTTGTAATGTATGAAACCGAATACATTACAACTCAGCGGTACACGCGTAACGTAAACGTGCGCGTAGACGTAATGCATAGCCCTACGCAATGCAGCTCTCAAGACACAAACTGGCTGCGTGACTTACGCCGTACCTTACGCAGAGCAGAACGGCAACGTTGCATGATGACGTTGTATCCAATGGCGCGCCTTGTTGGACGTCACACCGACACCTGACTAGCTTGTACACGCACGTACCTTTGCTGTGCGTTGCCCTACGCGCGTAACTAGCTGTCAGTTGTATATTTTTTTACAAATATACTAGCAAGTAGTGGCGGTTTGTTTTGTTTTTATAATGAATAGCGATGAGAAAGAAAAACTTATTGAAATTTTGCGTAAATATGAATGTATCTACAATCGTCGTCGAAAACGTGAATAAAATTCGTATAAAGACAACCGATTGGTAAATTGTGAATGCCAACCAAATAATAAAAGCAACTGGACCAAAACTTCTTAAACTTTCCCATCTGAGTATGTTTCGCCGGATCGCCTCGATGAGGCCGCGCTGAAACCAGCAGTAGAATAACCCCACTGAGTTTGTTACGCCGGATCTTCTCAGTTGGGTCTGTACCGCTGAGTTGTAATGTTTGAAACCGTATACATTACAACTCAGCGGTACACGCGTAACGTAAACGTGCGCGTAGACGTAATGAGTAGCCCTACGCAATGCAGCTCTCAAGACACAAACTGGCTGCGTGACTTACGCTGTACATTACGCAGAGCAGAACGGCAGCGTTGCATGATGACGTTGTATCCAATGGCGCGCCTTATTCGACGTCACACCTGACAAGCTTGTACACGCACGTACCTTTGCTGTGCGTAGCCCTCCGCGCGTAACTTGCAGTCAGTTGTATATTTTTTTACAAATATACTAGCAAGTAGTGGTGGTTTGTTTTGTTTTTATAATGAATAGCGATGATAAAAAAAAACTTATTGAAATTTTGCGTAAATATGAATATATCTACAATCCAAAAAGTAAAGACTACAAAAATGCATCGTATAAAAATATATATATTCCGCAGGATTATTTTGGCACAATAGTAGGTAGTAATATTGCTTCTTCCTCGTCAGGTGAACGACCAGCCATATACCCTTCGAAAACAGAATAAGATATGGCTGCCGCAGCCGGGTAGGCAATGGGTCCGCGTCACGCCGTGTGCGTTGCGTACTCAGCTCGGATGCGTAAGCGTATGCGTAACTACCCGCGTGACTACCCGCGTGACTACGACGTGATAACGCCGTAGTCACGCATACCCATCCGGTCTGCTGGAGTCTTTAAGGTGTACCGTGTGTAGCTCCACACCGATGTCAATGTGGGGCGGCCGTCGACCAGCTGGAACACTAAAGCATTTCGTGCTGCAGGAGTGCTGGTAAATTTCCGCGTCACGGCAGCATTAACGATTATATCCGTCGGTCCCTTTCCGCTACCGGCGTTCCTGCGAAACTGGAACCCAATGACCTGGGAGGGAGAAGGCCTGACGGGATGTCACTGCTGCCGTGGAGGATGGCCATTGGTCTGGGACGCAACATGCGTCGCCACCTTGGCTCCTACCCATCTTCCATATACTTTGGGTTATGCGGGCGCTGCAGCAGCTTAAATAAATAATATATAAATAAATAAATAAAGTTTTTATTCATGTAAACCTATTATAGGTATTTGTAAATAGTCAAAACATATTTTGACTTATTTTTGATTAACTGTGTTAAATTAATTAATTTTATTTGGTAATTGCTACTTATAATAATAGTTTATATAGCTTTAGACTAAAAGCTGTCAAGTATGAAAATTCAATATTATTTTATATCTATGATTAAATCTAACTTCTGTCCTTTGAGTATGTTATTATTTAGACGGACCATAAGTATTTCAACGAACGCGCTTTAGTGCTACCATCGGATCCAATACGCTCCAACTGAGAAGATCCGGCGTAACAAACTCAGTGGGGTTATTCTACTGCTGGTTTCAGCGCGGCCTCATCGAGGCGATCCGGCGAAACATACTCAGATGGGAAAGTTTAAGAAGTTTTGGTCCAGTTGCTTTCATTATTTGGTTGGCATTCACAATTTACCAATCGGTTGTCTTTTTTTTTTTTTTTTATTTATTAAAGGAAGAAACAAACAGTCTTTTACAGAAATTCCTTCTTAAAACTAAATACATAATTAAAGACCTACAGTTTCCTAGAATGAATACATTCTTAATTTAATTAAAAAAATAAATATTTGTTCACTTCTCTTGTTTTCATATTCATATTATTATAGAAAATGAAAACAAAAGAAGTAAAAATGTACAAGAGCAACTATAAATTATACATAAATCTAAGCTTGCCCTTTGATGTAAACACGCGATAAAATATGTAATGAAATGCAATTATATTACTTATATTTATGTTAGGTTACAAAATACTTGCCTGTCTTCATATTCTTATTCATTAAGTTCAGAGATACAAATTAGAGATCTTTTCTTAAATGTATATAAACTCTTTAAGAATATATCCACATTCAAAAGCTTCGTATTGTACAATCTACAAGATCTTCTCACAAAACTATTATAAGCATAACAAGTTCGACTGCAGCGTATATCAAACAATGGCTTTGCCCTACATTCTCGTTCACGTCTACAGGGTACCCGAAAGCGAACCTCCCGCAGCAATTTAGTAGCATCCATGTGACAATTAACAATTTTAAATAGACATGTCGCGTCAGCTAAATCACGACGGTGGTTTAAGCGAGAGATATTAAGTATTTTTAAAGAAGTTTCGTAATGTAAATACTCATTACCAGTCCGATATTCAAGTGACCTAACAAACCTTTTTTGAACGCCCTCAATTTTATCAATATGTTTGTGGATGCCAAACAGAGCTAGCAAACTCTAAGTGAGAACGAACATAAGAGTTATATAATACTTTATAAGTCAGTACTTGCCGAAATGGTTTACCGACACGCAATATAAATCCCAATTGTTTGTAGGCTTTATTTACAATTTTATCAATATGTGGAACAAACGTCAGTCCTGTGTCCATAGTAACACCTAAATCGCGAATCTCTGTAACCCGGCTCCATTCTCTGTTGCAAAGTGTATAATTAAAATTTTGAAAGATTTTTTGCCTGTAAATACTAATAACGAAACATTTATCAGGATTTAGAAACAAATTGTTCGCATTACAAAAAGTCTCAAAGACATGTAAATCTTTTTGCAAAAGTTTGCAATCCTCTTTATCATGCACGACTCTGAATATTTTTGTGTCGTCTGCGTATAACAACTGCTTTGAATTGGGCATATTTTCAGTGATATGGTTAACATATAAGACAAACAACAAGGGCCCTAAATGAGACCCCTGTGGAACGCCAGAACTGATGAATTTATATTGATATATATAGCCTCCAGACGCAACTGCCTGAGAACGATTTTCCACGTAAGACTTTATCCATCGGTAAAGATCTCCACGTATCCCCAACTGCCAAAGTTTCACAAGTAATGTGCTATGACAGATTTTGTCAAAGGCTTTATACGAATTTTATTCACGTTTTCATTAAAAAACTGATTAAATAATTTATTTAAAGACAGAACTGAATATATATTTGGTTGTATTATTTTTATTATTGCAGATAGTACACAGAATACCTTTATACAGAATACATTATCATGGTCTTTCAATGCTTCAATATGTTCTCAACTCTTTTATTCTAACGAGAAAAACTGTTAACTCTTGGGCCATAAGTAAAATTAAATACCGTTAACTTAAACACGTACAAATATGCAGTTGCATAGGCAAATAAACACATAATAATATTATGCAGTAAGTACACAAGTAAACACATTACTTATAATGGATTAAAATAAAAATGTAAGTACAAAATGTTCAATGTTCCTGTAAATAATGAAAACATACTCTCATCACTTTACCATACCGATTAATTTCATTTAATAACACTGCACTATATTTTCGAAGATATTTTCTTTTATATATTTATTTTTACGAACATACAAAGGTCACTGAAAGGTAAATAAAAAAAAAACACTGCACTTTGTAATGCGCTGATCCCGGGCTCGTTAGCTCTCCATTCAAATAAATCCAGTCTACTTCAGACTATAAATATTGGTTAGTTATATGGTAATACGTAGGTACATACTAATTTTGTACTCTAGAGCTTTCTCATGCTTATGCGCTCAAACGTTTTCCACTTTCGGATCAAGCCTGGGGTCTCGGCGCTGCAAATAGCTAATAGATCTCCTTATAGCATGTCTCTTGATCTCATTAAATATCCATATAGTATGGCAGTTTTTATACACCTTAAATACAAGGTACAGGAATCCCAATAATAAAATTGCCAATATTATAAATAAGACTATATTAGTAACACTGGTTTGGTACGTTACTTGTTCGATTCCGGCGCTGTTGGAGCCTCCTGAGGCGTTCTGTGCCAATACGACCTCTTCTTTAGTCTGACTTCCGCCCATTTTCAAAAAACATCACTTTTACTTTAGAATTACTTAGTACCACTAAGTCACGAGAGCAAGTAATATAATAATCGGGATTAATCGTGGACCGGGCGGCGCGACGGTGGCTCTATATGGCCAAAGGAATTTGTAAACAAAATCCGCGGCCTCTGGCTCGGGTCGCCATATGAGGTTGGGATGAAATGATACGAATCGATTGATGAGTAAAAACTAGTTTATTTGGAATAGGTAAAGATTATACTAGGTACAATACACACACAATGATAATAATTACAATAGATGTTATACACACAATGATATTGATTATAATAGATGTTATCCACATCACAATCAAAAATGATATTATTTCGCTTAAAATTTTCGTTGAATATGTTCGGTCGCGTCGGACACAATAAATAAAACCCGTTTGTAGTCTGTGCAATGGAGCCAACTAAAGCTCTGGATATGTCCCCAATGAGCATAAGCAGTATTTGGACCAACCACTTCTTGAGAGGAAGTCAGATTCAATAAAGTTTTGGGTGAATTGCCGACATTTCAGGCCGGTTTTTTTTGGAAATCGCTCTGAAATATTTAAAATGTCAAGCTTCTGGTCGGTATCATCCGAAAGGAGTACGGATAATAGAAGCAGATTGATAGGTGAGCATATTAAAGAAAGAGTGCTGCTGTTGTCTATATCAGACGAATACTGGTTTCAGTTATTGTTAATTTTAATCATAATAATGTGTACTCATATATTTATAATTTTATTTTTGGATAAATAAAATAATAAATATATGAGATATGTTTTTTTCTTTTTTTACTATCAAATTTTTGACAGTAATATAGGTAACCTTCTCTTGAGCAAAAAATATCGATGTATCGGAATATCGATATTTTTAGAAATTATATATCGATATATTTGAAAAATATCGATACGATATATATCGATATATTTTATCCATTCGCCCATCCCTACAAGCGCTTCAAGCACACTGAAGTTTGGGGCTTGTTTTAAACCGTGTAGACAGCAGCGCTTCTGCCCCGCTTCTACCAAGGTCGGCAGGCGCATGCTTAAAGTCGCAAATATGAAGTAGGTATTGTTTTACATTTATTTATTATAATTAATCCAACGTCTATATATTAGGGCACTGATTTAAACTCACATTAAGTAGGTAAATGTCAGAGTGTGTTCACGAGGAAAGAGAACGTTTTCAATAAGGTTAGTTTTTATCATTATTACTTGCGTTTATAACATTTGGTTATTATTTGGCTATATTCGTATTTTGAAGAAATATAACATTTAAAAAAATGTATATAATGTGAAAGTGAGAGAAAAGATATGTTGATAATTGCAAAGCAATTAAAAAATACTAATTTTATTAAAAAATAAAATAATAAGAAGTTGTGCTTGATGTTAAAAAACATTTAAAGTAGGGTTGTGTCGGTTCGAGTTTTCCAACCTGAAATATCATAAGTGAAAACAGTTGAAATAAACAAAAAAAAAAGAAATAAGCGTGTCATAAGAGTTTATTTTACAAACTACGAAACAAAAATTATATCAGAATAAAATCGTAATGTTGACAATAATTGCCAAATTTAAAATTTTATGTTTACTGCTCAGCTATTTCTTACCAGGCGATATTTTTTTTTATTATTCCTTATTTTAAAATAATATACTCGCAAATTTTTTGTTTGAAGAAATTGGGGGCAAAACAATGTATGTAGGTAGTATATATTCTTGTAAAAAATATCCAACAAAAATGGTCTATTATAGAAATGTTTTACAAAAAACTGATTTAAGTTTATGTATTATCTCTGCTATACTTTTAGAAACATTTATCCATCATGGCTCCCAATCCTCAAGAACACAATTTACCAACTGCACGTGATTCCGTGACAGACCAATATCCAGAAGTACCTATGGACGGTGACAGAATTGTCATCAGTGGAATGGCTGGCCTGTACCCTCAGACACACAATCTGAAAGAGCTCTCAGAAATTCTTTATGAAAAGGTAAATTAATTAAAAAAATAAGTATATTTTTAAAGATTACTAGCAGAGTTTTTTCTCACTAAAGTGCTTCTTTAACGCGTGAGTTCACGTCGGTAGTTCAATGAATGGGGATCAAACAGGTAATCACATGATTGCAAGTCCGAAGCGCTACCCAATGGGCTACTAAATTAGGTATAATATACCTGGTATATAACTATTAAAGAAGAGGCCGCTTAAAACCACGCAGCTATCATTGCATATATATATACAATAATATAATAGGGTGTTCAGTTGGATGCAAAATTAAGCTTCATCCAGCATATTCATCATATCGTACTTAAAGCTACAAAAGTTTTAGGTTTTGTAATGAGAGAGTGTAAGAACTTTAAACACACAAGTACAAAAATGATCATATGTATAACTCCTTAGTTAGAAGCCATCTTGAGTATTGCAGTGTTGTTTGGTCACCAAAATATAACGGGCACATCACGCGTATAGAAAGAATCCAGAAAAAGTTTTTACGTCACTTAACATATAGCAGCAATTTAGCAAAAAATCTGACATCTTACAAAGATAGATTGCAATATTTCAGGATGGTGTCTTTGGAGACACGCAGAGATATGTTGGATCTAGTATTTCTTAAAAAACTTGTTATTGGCTCCTTAGACTGCCCACAACTGCTTAGTAAAATTTATTTTAATGTACCACGATCTATCCCAAGAACCACCAATAAAAAGCTCTTTTATCGGCCATTCAGTCGAACTAACTTAAAGCAAAACTGTTCTCTTTCAAGAATGTATAACATATACAAAGAACTGGACATGGATATCGATTTGTTCCACGATTCTGTGCCAGCTCTAAAAAAGAAAATTTTACTTCTGACCAATTGTTAATAATAATCGTAATTATTTTAAACCCACAATATTGATATAAAATGGTAATAGTAATCTAATAATAAATTGTAATTGAATTAACTTATCTACACTAATATTATAAAGAGGAAAGATTTGTACCTATTTTTGTATGTTTGTAATGAATAGGCTCAAAAAGTACTGGGCCGATTTAAAAAATTCTTTCACCAATAGAATGCCACATTTTTCCAATTTGACATAGGCTACATTTCATTTTGAAAATAAATAGGGATCCTTGGTAAAATTTGAACAATGTAACCGAAGGTGTAGCAAAATGAGTCTTAAAATGTCTTTCGTCGAATGCGCTGCCGAAACTATTAGCAATAGAACAAAATTGGGTAGGGGTAGGGTAGGGGTATGGTAGGGGTAGGGTAGGGGTAGGGTAGGGTAGGGGTAGGGTAGGGGCAGGGTAGGGGTAGGGTAGGGGTAGGGTAGGGTAGGGGTAGGGGTAGGGTAGGGGTAGGGTAGCCGGGGCGGACCGCTAGTTTAATATAAAGTTGTAATTTTTTTTAATCATATTGTAATCTAATTTAATTATTATTATTATCTATTCAATATTTTATTTTAATTTTATTTGTAAGACAATTTTATCCAACATAGTTAAATATATTTGTATTGAAATTTTATAATAATTGTTTTTGCTCATATTATAGTGCTCTTCTGTAAGTAGTGAGACATTTAGAGTTAAGTTCACATTGTAATTGTTTTTTTAATGTAACAGTGTACTCATTGCTGAAGAGCCAAATAAATAAATTAATAAATAATAGCCGCGTGGTTTCCGCCCCATGTCCATCCATGGGTGTTGTAAAAGACGACTAAGGGACGTACAGCTGAAAGATAGGAAGCAGTATCTATCAGCTCGATTATAATATCCATATTACTACTATCACCAATCCGCCTAAAAAGCATTGCAATATCCTTCAACTATCCTGCCTTGCCAAGATCTGTAAAGACAAGTCCATGTTCAGATGTGGACGTGAGCGGGCTGATGAAGTACACAATCTTTTTTATTTCCATCGTTTTACTGCTACCCTGTCTTGACTCCTTTGTCCTTAACTGAAGTGCCGTGAGATGATAGATGCTCAAGTTTCTCTGTATTGCAATCGAAATTTTGCATGAATCGAAATGAATTATATGAATGTGACAAAAAATGGAAATATATACTTTTATAACTTTTGTTTTTACATCGGGTTACGGTTGTAGCTTCTGAGATCTGTCTGGAGAGAAAAACTAACAATGGGTAGTACATAGGTGTATTAAATACTGAATTATTGCACAGAAAAATGCCATAACATCGGAAGGCCTAAGATGGAATTACAAGCATCCAGAACTTGGAGAGTACGCTGGAGTGGCACCAGACATGGATCGCTTTGACGCGCAGTTCTTCTCTGTGTATCAGAAACTCGGAAATTTTATGGATCCTATGGCACGGAAACTACTCGAAACTACATATGAAGCTCTCTACGATGCCGGTAAGTTTTAGTTTCTAGTTAAAAGTCTATGCATGTAGTGTAGGATGTGTGTTGCATACAGGCGCAGCTTCCTTACGCCCATTGAATAGTATTGAAAAGAAAGCCTTAGTTTCAGTTATAGTGGCTATGTTTTTGTACCTTTTGGCATATAAACGTTGGACTGGGAGCCAAATTAAATTATAAAAGCCTTGCAGCGACGTGGGTGTGGCACGTTCCCCGAGTACTAGTATCAGTGTTGACAATAGCAGATAGTTAAATATCAACATGAGACAGCTCAAAAAAGTAACATTGCAATTCCGTAATACGAAGCCGCGTGTCACGGAATTCAATATGTGTGTGTCGAACTTGAGAGCACTGTCGAGTTGAATTCCCAAGTCACGGACCACCGTATGTTTAATATTTCTACCCCTTTAATGTTATATTTGTTGATGGGGGGATGCTTATTTCGAGTGAATTGTACGTAGTGACATTTGCTGGTATTTAAACTCATTTTTATTTTCGCACCCACTAACTAGTCTATCTAAATCATTTTGCAACAGTTGGGCGTCGACAGGACCTTGTATGGGCTTTAGTATCTTTAGATCGTCGGCAAACAAGTATAATATTTGTGAGTGTTTGAAGCACTTGGTTACATCGTTTATGAAAACATTGAAGAGGGTAGGAGCGAGATGTGAACCTTGTAGAATTCCAGAAGTGGTAGTGTAGGTGTCGGAAACATAGCCGTTGACGACAACTTTCGATGTTCTGTTGTGTAAATATGAGGTAAACCATCTAATCAAAGTTCCATCTACGCCAAGTTGGCATAATTTCTCTAATAAGAGAACGTGATCCACTTTGTCAAAAGCTTTGCTGAAGTCGGTATAGATGGTGTCTACCGGAGTTCGTTTGTCAAGATGGAGCGACAAAGTAGTAGTAAAGCACAGGAGATTAGTAGTTGTATACCTGCATTTGACAAAGCCGTGCTGATGTTCAGTGGTTTTTTGTTTTAAATACCATGATAGCCGCTCGTTTATTAGCTTTTCGAATATTTTTCCTAATGTCGTTAATATGGAAATTGGTCTGTAGTTTTCTATATACTGTTTTTGTCCAGTCTTAAATATAGGAGTCACCAGGGCTTCTTTCCATTTATCCGGGAAAGTCCCTTCTAGTAAAGAACGATTGAAAATAAATCGTATGGGAATCACTAAAGCTTTAGCACAACGTTTGATGAAGACAGGAGGTATGCTGTCACATCCAGCATTCTCATCTAAATCCCTTAAGCTTTTATATATTTCCCTGTCATCTAATGTTATGATAGAAAGTGCTTGTGATGAGGTGTTTTGGGGGTAGTAAGACGAGAGTGCTGGGGTGTGTGATTGTTTATCGAACTTCTTCTTCTTCCTGCCCTTGTCCCATGTTACTTGGGGTCGGCGCAACACGTTTTTTTCTTCCATTCTCCTCTGTCAGCCGTCACGCTATCATTTACTTCTTTATCTTTCATATTATTCCTCACACAGTCCATCCATCGTTTTTTTGGTCTTCCTCTCCCTCTCCATCCATCAACGTTTATATTCATCACTCTTTTAGTCACATGCGATTCGTCCCTCCTCATGACATGTCCATACCAAGACAGTCGATTCCCTTTCAACTTTTCTGCAACTGGCGCAACTTTTAAACTTCCTCTAATATACTCGTTCCTTACCTTATCCATTCTTGCCACGCCACACATCCACCTCAACATTCTCATCTCCGCTACGTGCAATCTTTTTTCATCCATCTTCTTCACAGCCCAGCATTCCGATCCATACAGTACGACAGGTCTAATCACGGATTTGTAAATTTTCCCCTTTAACTTGAGTGGCATCCGTAGGTCGCAAGTTGTTCCAGTGACCTGTCGCCATTTCATCCATCCTGAGTTGATCCGATGCGTTATGTCTCGGTCTACTTCGCCATCCCCTTGGACAAGCGACCCGAGGTACTGAAAATCGGAACAGATTGGTATGGGCGTTCCAGCAAGAGTTATGGGCACAGGACTGGAGAGACCGCCGAAATCACAGAATAAGTATTCTGTTTTAGTCCTACTGACTTTCAGGCTAACATTCTCCAGTCTTTGCCACCACACCTCCAATCTGCTCTGGACCTCTAGGCCACTCTCGGCAAACAATACAATGTCGTCGGCAAACAGCATACACCAGGGAGCCTCTTCCTGGATGTCCGACGTAAGTGCGTCCATTATCACCAGGAAGAGGTAGGGGCTTAGAGCCGACCCTTGGTGCAAGCCAACAGCCACATTGAAGCTGCCGGTAGTGCCCGCTGTAGACCGGACTTGGGTACTACATCGACTGTACATCGCTCGGATCAACTGCACATACTTCCCAGGCATACCTTTCTCTTTCAGGGCCCACCACAAAACCTCACGAGGTACCCGGTCGTATGCCTTTTCGAGGTCGATGAACACCATGTGCAAGTTTTTGTGCGTACTTCTGTATTTCTCGCACAGCTGGCGGATGGCAAAAATGGCATCCGTCATTCCCCGACCAGGCATAAAACCGAATTGATTTCGTGAAATTTCACTCTCTTCTCTCAGTCGTCTCTCAATAACTTTCTCCCAAACTTTCATACTATGCGCCATTAGCTTTATTCCTCTATAGTTATTGCACTCCAGCACATTACCTTTATTTTTAAAGATGGGCACCAGCGAACTGTTGCACCATTCGTCAGGTATGGCTTCTTCCAGTAACAACTTATTGAAAAATAAAGCTAACCACGTCCATCCATCCACACGTAACAACTTCCAAACTTCAACTGGTATACCATCAGGTCCTAACGCTTTACCATTCTTCATTCCATTTACTGCTATTCTCACTTCATCCATACTAACCTTTCTCACTAACCCCTCATTCACTGGTTTATTGTCCAGCACACCGTTCCAGCCATTCGCCTCATTCATCAGTTTTTCAAAGTACCCCTTCCACCTATCCTTAATTTCCTCATCATCCGAAAGAACCATTCCGGCTTCATCTTTTACGCACTGCCGGTTCGTTGACACAGTGACTCACAATAGTTACACTTTTAATTGCTTTGATTTTTGCAACCGATATTTAGTTTATTTAAGTTTGTAGCAGAACTTCTTGTTTGATCGGGACACTAATATGCTCACGGGGAAGCTTTTGTGTTAAGCTACTTATCAATATAAATTTTATGATTGAGGATCAGATTTTTTGATTAAATTCGAATTTTTAAAGTATGCGCGTAAGGATTACGTGTTGATCGCACTAAGCTCGCGGATCGCACTGCCATATAAAGAGGGAGAGGTTCAATCCGTCTCGATAGGACCAAAATTATGGTGATGAGTATGTAATATATATAAGGGTTCAGATCCGGCTTAATATAAACAGAAATGAATGGTGATGCGGACTGTAGGTAAAATTGTGATGTCTAGGTAGAATGCGGAGCGGGAATGCAGGAGCCGTGTTCACACCAATTATATAATCTAACCAAACCAAGGAAGCATGCACTCACCAGTAAGCCAGTTAATCAGCCTCCAAAGCAGTGCTCAGCAATAGATAGCCTCGTGGTTCAGCGCGGAGATGGCGTGGACCAGCAGGATCCAAGCACTTAATGTTTATGAGTACACCAGACACCAAGCGTTATCACACACACACGGTTAGTGTCCAAAATGTGAGGATAAAAGTAAAATGCGGTTAGAATGCAGTCGTAAGAACAGCGCGTTCACGACCACACCCATTTGAGGTTATATATGAACAAGGCGGGCGTTCTATGAAGTTCCCTTCGTAGCGTCGCTAGCTTCATGTCGCTAACTACGAAGGGAATTTCATAGAAATAACTACATAGAAACCAGTAGTGTCGCTGCGACACGTCGTTTGCTGCAGCTTCATGTCATCCGCTACCAACTTGTACCTTTATAGTGACAGAAATTCTAGACCTCAGAAACATAAGGACTGATATGCTATCTTTAGAAGCATTAATTTTGGTCGTTAGTGACACTTTACGGTAAAGGCACATACGACGAATGTTTCTAACGTTTAATGGCACATCCGACCTTGTGCTTCTGAGCACTAGAATTTTGAAATCGTTCAGCAGTTCCGTGGCCGATTCGATGTCAAATCAAAACAAACAATCCATCAATCAAATCTTTCCTCTTTATAATATTTGTATATAATGGATATAGACAACCTCTGTAGCGAAGCGGTATTTAGCTTGCTTTAAATCTCAAAGGTCGTGGGTCCGATCCCCACGCCCCGGACAGGAAATCTTTGGGTAGAAACTAAGATTTCTTGCCGGGTCTGGTTGGTTGAGGGACTACCCTCCGTGCCTCAGAAAGCACGTTAGGCCGTTGGTCCCGATTGTTATAACATCATCTATAATAATCGTATATCATGGAACGGGTAGCAGCATTTCCTTGTGTGGTATGAAGACCAGTTGCGTGTACGGGCTGATGATGATGCTATATGTATAGATAATAATAGTTACACCATTTTTGTTTTTCGGACGGCCACGAGGGTTTTGCTACTTCACCAGCAACTGCCCTGAGCCGAGGTCCAAGTCATACAGGGGGTGCCCCCTTGCGCAAGTTGCTTAGTTTGTAGTTTTTAAACCATTTATTTAGGCTGGAGCTCTGCTAGAATTTATGAAGTAGCAAAAGCCTGCTGGCTAAGTATATTAAAAAAAAAAAAAGATAACTTGCCGGGTTTTGCAGTCTACTAGTATTCTTGTTAACCCCTCGTGCTAAGCTAAAATGCTTGTGTTACGAGTGGGTCCACGTCGGTAGTGCAATGGGTGGGGTTCGAACCTGCGACCTCAAGATCACAAGTCCGACGCCCTAGCCATTGGGATACGGCCGCTTGAATATCCGTACAAAATACCTATTTCACTTCTTCCATATTTCTGCAGCATGCATGAAGAGGGTGATGAAGTCTCTTGCATGTTTCCCGGTTTTTATATTTTTTTATAAAAACAGATCATTAAAGAGTATGTAATATGTTTAATTTATTGTTTCAGGAATAAGTCCAAGTACCCTAAACGGCAAAAAAATTGCTGTATTTGTTGGTGCTTCACAATCGGACTCAGAATGCAAAGGATTCTTTGATATATTTGCCACATCTAAAAGTGGTTTGGGTTTATTGGGGTAAGTATTATTTTATTTTTCGTAATCTAAATGGTTAATTGCGTTAAGCAACACTATGAGGGATATTGAATTATTATTTTGCAGTCTATTCAATGCAAAAACCAAAAAAAAATCTTTAGATAGTTTAATATAAGTATAGAAAAAACGTATAAACTGTAGGTATCTCTAAGATATTTCTTTTTTTTGTGTTATCAGAACCAGTAAGACAATGTTTGCTAACCGAATCTCATTTTGGTTGAATACCAAAGGGCCGTCTCTATTCATCGATGAAGCTGAATGTAGCGCTTCATCTGCTTTAGAGCAAGCGTATTTGGCTATAAGGCGAGGTGATTGCGAAGCTGCCATTGTTGGTAGTTCAAATGTGTGCCTAAAGCCACATGCTACTATACATTATTCAAGGTAAGGTTATCATAATCTTCATCAGCCCCTATAACATCTACAGTTGAACATGGACCTAACTTGAAGGGGATGTTGCCATGTACTTGTAATAGCGTAGGAAACACCGATTCATCATCATCATCATCAGCCCATATTACGTCCACTGCTGAATAAAAGCCTTCTCCCGAGGGAGGATTTTTGCCACCGTCACCACACTTAGTTGGAGGTACGTATTCAAATCTCTAAAATTAAAAAACCTCACGTTAAAACACCTCTGTTCAAATTACCTAAAATGAAAATACTTGGGTTGGTGATGGCAGTATTATTTTGTAACACACAAGAAAACGCTGCTGCCCGTTGCCTGGTTTACGATTGCTACCATCGGTTTAACGTGCTTTCCGAGGCTCAGTGGGTAATCCTTCAGCCAATCAGACCCAGAAAGAAATCTAAGAATCTGCACAAAGATTTTCTTGTTTGTCGTGAGAATTGAACCCACGACCTCCGAGGTTTAAATCGTTCCTTAAATTCCTGGTAAAAAAATGTTATGTTTTAACAATCTGTGACATAGTTTATCTCAAATTTTCGGTTAAGTACAATAATAATTAAAATCTAAAGATAAATATTGAATGTCTCTAGTCTTTTCTTACAATTTTCAATTTTTTATAATTCATTATATATCCTTTTACAGAATTGCCATGATATCGAAGGATGGTAACACTAAACCTTATTGCCAAGATGCTAGTGGATTTATACGATCTGATGCTAGTAACGTCATAATATTGCAGAAAGCTAAAGATGCGTTCAGGTAAAATATTTTAAACTTATATTACGAGAAATTTTAATTAATAAAGCTACGTTTTAGCAATAATTAAACTTCTTCACACTATTTCAACAAGAAGTATAATAAAACTGCTGTTAAATTTGAATGGGTCAATTTGTATTTCTGTCTGGACTTTACAGAATATTTGACCCCGACACAATTGGCTTTTCTAGTTGTTAAATACTTACTGTTCTTGCATTAGGTCTCCTTTACTTAGTTTGTGAAAAAAAGGAGAAAAAAATGATCAAAATATTAGAACAATCTTTATAGGTCTTGCAGCGCAATGTTCTGTTAAAATAAATCACTGGAAACGAATTCCATCTGATACTATATTAATGACGTCATTTTTTTTATTTACCAGAGTTTATGCTGAACTACTTCATGTAAGGAATGAATTCACATCCATGGTGTCGGACTCTATGGGGCCTAAGTTTGGATACAATCGGGACCCTCGTGTAGTAGCTAAGTTCATTAAAGAATTCTACAAGGAAGCCCAAGTTTCACCTCAAGCTGTGGAATATGTAGAAGGATGTGGAATTGGTAAACATGACAATATTTATTATTAGCTATGGGATACATTATATGCTTTACTTTAGTTTTCTGAAATCAACTTCAATATAAATTTGAAGCGGCCGTATTCCAATGGCTAGGGGCGTCGTCGTACTTGTGATCTAGTGGTCGCCGACTCGATCCCCACCCTTCGCACTACCGACGTGCACCCACTCGTAACACAAGCATTTTAGTTTAGCACGAGGGGTAACAAGAATACTGGTAGACTGAAAAACTATGCTTGGGCGCCCAATTTATTTGGGCTGGAACCACTTGTCTAATTTCATAGGTATCCGATTTGTTTTTTGTTAAAAAGTCAAGTTGAACTAATTTATTTCTATGTGTGCTAGTGTTCTTCTAAAAGATTTGAAATAATGTTTGTTTGTCCACTTATTAAAGGATCAGTTAACTTTTTTTTACGTTTTGTTCGCCTTTAATACAACGTAATTTATTACAGCTGTACCTGAATCTGACAAGACAGAAATAGAAGCATTAGATGAGGTTTACTGCAACAATAGGGATAAACCACTTTTAATAGGCAGCGTGACTTCAAACATAGGTCACACTATTGCAGCCTCTAGTCTAACAGGCATAACTAAGGTAGGTTTTATTTTATTACTATTACTAATAGTTACTGTATCATTCCTGGGCTAAGGCTTCCATCCATTTTTCGAAATCTCTCAATAATTGCACAGGTTTTATAGACTTAATTTTTATAAAAGATGTTTTTATTATATTGTTGTTTATCTTTCGATTATAGTTTCTAACATTTTTATTTATACTTTATTGCACACACTGAAAAACAGGAAACAATACATTTTAGACAAAAAAATAACATGTACAAGGGCAAGTTTACTTCAATTTTGAATTTTCTTCCAGCAAACATTTTATAGATAGATAGTGATAAAAAGGGTTGGTAAACATCTATGCGCTAATAAACTTATATTTTAACATCAAGTTATTTATCAGTTTAAGCTGTAAGGCACGTGTAACAGCGTTACAGATAGATGGTCCAGATGGTCTAGATTTGGCGGGATTCTCCCGAATTTTTTGATATCCTCTCGACTCCCGACGAAACAAAAAATCTCCCGAAAAACCACTGCATTTTAAAAAACAATAATTTTCGAAAATTGTTTGAATTTCAAGCAGTGACAGATTAACCCAGCGCGGGGCCTGTACCAAATTCTGTCCGGAGGCCCCTCTTAATAACCCAGAGTTGCTCAGCGAGATTTTTTATTTTAGGCCTTCACCTATTGACAAATCATCAATAAAAATAATTTACTTTATTAATGTTGATGTTTCCATTTGACATTTGATTTTATTTTTGTATCGCCCGATCAAAGTCCTAAAATCCCTTTTTTTCTTTTAGACGATATGTTTCTATTTCGTTGAAAAATCATGTTCTCTTAGAGACATTGTCTTTAAGATTGTTTAACAAATCTAATGGAAAATATAGAAACTGCCAAAACATTACTAATGGTGTGAAACGATATTAACTCTGGGTAGTACTAAGGTATTTTAGGAGACTTTTCTGATTGTCGAATACTTAGTTGGTTTAAACCACAGTCTAGTCGTAAATCTTGGAAAGTCTTTAAGATAAAATAATCTTAGTGTGTAATTGAAGATTTATTTCGGGAAATTTATCAGCATCATCATCAACCCGTATAACGTCCACTGCTGAACATGGGGCTCCTCCCGGGGAGGATATTTGCCATAGTCACGTAGCAGGTGGATTAGTGACCGGGGAATGGTTACTTGAAGGTTTATTCTCCGTGCGTCGGTAAGCACGTCAAAATATTAATCGAAGCATCCATTACAGAGCTGCTCAGAATGTGGTCAGTGGTTACGGCAGTTGCTTCTGAGACCTGGTGTCCTAGGTTCGATACCCGGGACAATTAATTGCGATGCAGATAGTGCGGCTATTATCTTAAAAAATATTTAAAGTGTATGACAATCAACATTGTAAATCGTAAATGTGAACGGAAATACTACAAAACATACAACACGTGTAACCTTGATGATAGTAAAGTGACCCCGTATTTGCTTCCACTAACTATTAACTATGTTACTTTTTTATTTGTATGCAAAATAAAACAGTTGTGGCAAAAAGAGAAAAAAACAATTGTAAATCAAAATAATTTATTCATGAGGTCCCTACAATTTAATTCTTACCGTACATTGCGGTAGGTACCTATTGGTTATTATGCGTACCCGGCCCCCGCCAACAGCGGATCGAAGGAGTGTCCGGGGGGTTTTAGTGGTGTAGGGTCCTCTCCTCGTGGTATGAGTTTAGCATACCACGCTATGGAGAGTGCGAGCCCCACATATCCCACCGCCAGCGCGCGAATACGCTGCAGCGGCGGTGGGAATGCGTCAATGAATTTCCCCCCGGACAACAAAAAAAAAAGCTACCTATTGGTTGGGAATAATTGTGGCGAATACCTACTGTTAAAGGTCTGTAGAGGAACGGCTCGTAGTGTTTCTCCACCTAAAATGAAGATCTTCATTACCGAGCGAGGTGGTGTGCCCGGCGGCCATTGCCCATTTTTTACTGTTCGAAACTTGTATATGTTCGAATTGGCTTGCGAACTTGTATTGCGCGATACAGGTTAGTTGGAAAGCTAGGTGGTAGATGGCGCTGCTTGTCTTCTTGTAGTTTTTGAAGATGGCGCTACATGTCCCAATGGCCCAATGACCATCTCCGTAGCGTAGCGGTATTTGGCACGCTTTAAATATCGGAGGTAGTGTCGATCCCCACGCTGGACAGATAATCTTTGTGTAAATTCTAAGATTTCATTCCGGGTCTGGTTGGATGGGGGGTCTGGTGCCTCGGAAAGCACGTTAAGCCGTTGGTCCCGATGGTTATAACATCATGTATAATAATCGTATATCATGGAACGGGCCGAGTGTTTCCTTGTGTGGTACAACATAATACTGCGGGAATCAACCCGCCTGCCTAGCGTGGTGACTATGGCAAATACCCTTCCGCGGGGAGAGGACCATGTACAGCAGTCGACGTTATATGGGCTGATGATGATGAGCCCAATGGCTAGGGCGCGGACTTACGATCTTGTGGTCACCGGTTCAATCCCCACCCATTGCACTACCAACGTGAACCCACTATCCGATACGTGACACAAGGATTTATTTTAGCTCGAGGAGTTAACAAGAATAGTATGCAAAACCTCTATACGTTTACGTTAAATTCTTGAAAATTTTAAATTTACATAAATTATTCCCTCGTATGCGGCGAATGAACCAAGAATCAATTTTAATAGAATGTTAATCTATACTAATATTATAAAGCTGCAGAGTTTGTTTGTTTGTATGTTTGTTTGCTTGAACGCGCTAATCTCAGCAACTACTGGTCCGATTTGAAAAATTATTTCAGTGTTAGATAGCCCATTTATCGAGGAAGGCTATAAGCTATATTTTATTATAAAGTTTTTACGAGAACGGGAGTTACGCGGGTTTGTTACAACACTTTTAACTCGAGAACGGCTGGACCGATTGCCATGGTTTTTGATTTGTTGGATTTGTTTCCGTCCCGAATAGCAGAATACATTTTAAAAACAAAAGAATCTTCTATATATATAAAAGAAAGTCGTGTTTGTTACAACACTTATAACTCGAGAACGGCTGGACCGATTGCCATGGTTTTTGATTTGTTGGATTTCTTTCCGTCCCGAATAGCAGAATACATTTTAAAAACAAAAGAAAGTCGGCTGAACCGATTTGGCTGAAAATTGGTAGGGAGGTAGCTAAAAACTGGGAGGACATAGGATACTTTTGGGTAGGGGTAGGGTAGGGTAGGGGTAGGGTAGGGGTAGGGTAGGGGTAGGGAAGGGTAGGGGTAGGGTAGGGGTATGGTAGGGGTAGGGTAGGGGTAGGGTAGGTGTAGGGTAGGGGTAGGTTAGGGGTAGGGGTAGGGTAGGGTAGGGGTAGGGGTAGGGTAGGGGTAGGGTAGGTGTAGGGTAGGGGTAGGGTAGGGGTAGGAGTAGGGTAGGGTAGGGGTAGGGGTAGGGTAGGGGTAGGTTAGGGGTAGGGTAGGAGTAGGGTAGGGTTAGGGTAGGGGTAGGGTAGGAGTAGGGTAGGGTTAGGGTAGGGGTAGGTTAGGGCAGGGGTAGGGTATAAAAGTCCACCCGTGCGAAGCCGGGGCGGGCCGCTAGTCTATATATAAAAGGAAGTCGTGTTAGTTACACTATTTATAACTCAAGAACGGCTGAACCGATTTGGCTGAAAATTGGCAGGGAGGTAGCTAAGAAGTGGGAGAAGGACATAGGATACTTTAGGGTAGGGGTAGGGTAGGGGTAGGGTAGGGGTAGGATAGGGGTAGGGTAGGGGTAGGGTAGGGTTGGGGTAGGGTAGGTGTAGGGGTAGGGTAGAGGTAGTGTAGGGGTAGGGTAGGGTAGATGTAGGACACCGCGTAGATTTTGAGGCGGTACGAAGTTTGCTGGGCCAGCTAGTAAAATTTATAAAAACGTATGACATGTTTAAGTATTTTTTTCCAAGGTAGCTAATTAAATCATTTGTATTGCAAATACCCACTATATGTATGTTTGTTACTCTTTCACGCAAAACTACTGAATGGATTTGGCTGAAAGTTTTCACGCGGATAGTTTATAAGCTGGATTAACATATAGGCTACAAAATATCACGCTCCGACCCAATGGAGCAGAGTGACGACGGTAAAACCGCGGGGCGCAGATAGTATCACATAAATTCATAATAATATAAATAAATTTCTTCAATATCAATGCCACTATGAGATACTCGTACATTATACTAACTACTATTAAAGGGATAGTTTATGGTTTGGAAGCACATCTATACTAATATTATAAAGAGGAAAGATTTGTATTTTTGCGTGTGTATGTGTGTGTATGATATTAATTAATAAATTAAAAAACTAATGCACCGATTTTAAAAATTCTTTCACCATTGGAAAGCTACTTTCACCCTGAGTGACATAGGCTATATTTAATTATGAATTTCCCACGGGAACGGGAGTTACGCGGGTGAAACCGTGCGCGGGAAGCTTGTCTTATTTACCCCTTTTAACGAAAATTGCGCGAACGGACAGTATGAGATTTCGCACACTTATAGTCTACTAGCTTCCCGCGCGCGGTTTCACCCGCGTAACTCCCGTTCCCGTGGGAAATTCATAATAAAATATAGCCTTTGTTCTTTCTCAGGCTCTAGACTATATCTGTACCAAATTTCATTTAAATCTCTCCAGTAGTTAAGGCGTGATTGCGTAACAGACAGACAGACAGACAGAGTTACTTTCACATTTATAATATTATATCTATAATATAAAAATGAATCGCAAAATGTGTTGGTAAGCGCATAACTCTACAAAGCCTGGACCAATTTGGCCAATTCTTTTTTTTTAATGTTCGTGGAAGTTCAAGGATGGTTTTTACGGCGAGAAAAAATCGAATAATTGCCTGAAAACCCCTTAAAACAGCCTTTTTCTTTTTCCCATACAAACGTTTTCTAACTAAAATGTAGAGTCAATTTGAGCTTTATTTTGTTAATTAAAAACTTGAATTTTTTTGCCAAGATTTTTTAGGGTAGGGGTAGTGTAGGGTAGGGGTAGTGTAGGGTAGGGGTAGTGTAGGGTAGGGGTAGTGTAGGGTAGGGGTAGTGTAGGGTAGGGGTAGTGTAGGGTAGGGGTAGTGTAGGGTAGGGGTAGTGTAGGGTAGGGGTAGTGTAGGGTAGGGGTAGTGTAGGGTAGGGGTATTGTAGGGTAGGGGTAGTGTAGGGTAGGGGTAGTGTAGGGTAGGGGTAGTGTAGGGTAGGGGTAGTGTAGGGTAGGGTAGTGTAGGGTAGGGGTAGTTTAGGGTAGGGGTAGTTTAGGGTAGGGGTAGTGTAGGGTAGGAGTACCGCATAAACGAAGTCTCTACGGCCCAGTTTATTTTATACAAATGTTTAGGTCTTTTATGTATCGATTGAGGCAGTACGAAGTCTGCCGGGCCAGCTAGTAGTATATATATATAGTAAATAGTATAGTATATAGTATAGTATATATTATAGTATAGTAGTTATAGTAAGGACTAGTAAGGATGTGGAGAAGGAGTGCAAAATGGTGTTTTTTTTTTATTGCGGTCGTTTTTCGACCGCTCGGTAACCACTATCGTTATTATAATGACTAGCGGCTCATCCCGGCCTTGCACTAGTGCACTTTTCTAGTACAAACACCTATGTTACTCAGGGATAATGTAGCATTATAAGGGTGAAAAGAATTATCGAATTCCATCCGGTAGATTTTGATTTGAAACCAACATACAAAAATACGAACTTTTCCTCTTTATAATATTAGTATAGACGTATAGAAAACTATTTCAATACTTACTCAATACCTTATTGCGTTTCAAAATGTGTTTACAGGTGTTTTAACATTATAGTGGTACCAATTATGAACCCTGTCGGGCTCAGCAACATCTTTATACATATAATTCTTCTGTGAGTGTGTATGTCACTGAACTTCTCTCAAACGACTGGACCGATTTTGATGAAATTTTTTGTGTGTGTTCAAGGGGATCTGGGAATGGTTTAGATTCACAATTTTGTCCGCTGGACAATGTTTTTTTAATTAATTTTTAATTTATTAGTAGTTGCCTGAAAACCCCTTAAAACAGCCTTTTTCTTTTTCCCATACAAACGTTTTCTAACTAAAATGTAGAGTCAATTTGAGCTTTATTTTTTTGCTAAGATTTTTTAGAGTAGGTGTAGGGTAGGGTAGGGGTAGATTAGGGGTAGGTGTAGGGTAGGGGTAGGTGTAGGGTAGGGGTAGGGTAGAGGTAGGGTAGGGGTAGTGTAGGGTAGGGGTAGTGTAGGGTAGGGGTAGTGTAGGGTAGGGGTAGTGTGGGATAGGGGTAGTGTAGGGTGGGGGTAGTGTAGGGTAGGGGTAGTGTAGGGTAGGGGTAGTGTAGGGTAGGGGTAGTGTAGGGGTAGGAGTACCGCATAAACGAAGTCTACGGCCCAGTTTATTTTATACAAATGTTAAGGTCTTTTATGTATCGATTGAGGCAGTCGAAGTCTGCCGGGTCAGCTAGTAGTTAGATATAATCTAAATTATTATCATAGGAGAAAGGACCCTACTCATACTATACATACATACATAAGCTCACGCCTGTTTCCCAGCGGGGTAGGCAGAGACAATGGACCTCCACTTGCTACGATCCCTACACACATCTTTCGCTTCATTCACTCTCATAACATTCTTCATTCTTCATACTTATATTATAATGCATGGGAAATTATAAATTGCGATAGATGTTAATTTTTATTATTATTAAAGTAAAGTAAAGTATAAAATATGTGTATGTCTGTCTGTACCTATGTGAATACATTTATTTTTAATTTTTTTCATTAATAACTTTTAATTTATTTAACTTATTTATTTTAATTGTATTTAATAATAATATTTATTATTGTATACTAAATTTATTAATTTATGTTATAATTATTTTTTTTCTATTGCCAGGTACTTCTGGGCTACCATAAAGGCAAGCTTGCAGCCAACTTGCATAGCGGCCCAGTACGTCAGGACGTCAGCGCACTCCGCGAAGGTCGTATTCGAGTGGTCGGCGAACACCATCCAATACGTGACTCGTATGCAGCTGTCAATGGTATCTCTGTTACTGGCGTCAACTCACACGTGCTGCTGCGTGGAAACTACAAGCCTAAGGTAAATATAGTATCATCTTCAGAAAATAAATCTAATTCGGTGCAGTGGTGACTGTTGCTTCTGAAACTGTTGATGTTATAACAATCGAGACCAACGGCTTAACGTGCTTTCCGTGGGCACGGAGGGTAGTCCCGTACCAACTAGTCCCGGAGAGAAATCTTAGAATTTACACAAAGATTTCTTGTCCGGAGTGGCGATCGAACCCACGACCTTCGAGATTTACTACGCTACGGAGGTTGTCCACATTTGCTTGGAATGTAATAAAAACAAAGAAATCCTACTTTTTTTAGCATGAATGACATCAGCGACAGTTTAACCATTGTACCAATGTAAGACTTGGTGTTCTGGAGTCGATTGCCACCGGGGAGTGCCGACACCTTTTTATTATTTTTTATTTACGAGCAGACAAATTATGTATGTTGATATCTACCTGATTTTAAGTGGCACTTGATGTGAAGTGGCAAAAACAACTATGAACCACGGATAATTGTTCTGAGTCTGAGTTTTGTGTCCATAATTTATGTGCTTATAAAGTACCCGTAATGCTGGGACCTTTTTCCGTAGTACGGGACTTGTATTATATATTTTTTTGTTTGTATTCTAGAATTTAGACGCCTACAAATCAGCTATACCAAGACTAGTAGCATTATCTGCAAGACAAGATAGTTCTATTGTGAAAATGATCGCTGACTTAAAATCGAGACCCATCGATGCTGAAGAACTGGCTTTACTACACAATATACACTCTCACAACATATCTGGACATTTAGGACGAGGATATGTGATTTTAGGTAATATCAAACTTTATTTTTTATTGTTGACTAGCTGATGCCCGCGACTTTGTCCGCGTGGTGCTTGTTATTCCTTTGGGTTTTTAACTATGCCACGGGAATGCAATAATTTTCTGTGATTATTCGCGAGGAGGCCCATGTTCAGCAATGAACGTTAAACGGGCTGACGATGATGACGATCCATAAATTTGCGTAAGCGATTTTCTGCAAGCAATCACTCCTGTAGTAGCATTTGTCTTGATACTCAGGATGAATAATAGAACTCTTTAGGTTAATGTCAGATATTGTGCAACTAATAAATCAAAGTGTAATAAACCTACTGTGTTATACATACATACATAAGCTCACGCCTGTTTCCCAGCGGTTTAGGCAGAGCCTATGGACCTCCACTTGCTACGAACCCTACACACATCTTTCACTTCATTCACTCTCATAAAATTTTTCATGCAAGCACGTCGGTTTATGTTGGATTTAATTGACCTTTTACGAGGATGCCTCCGATTTGGTCAGAGAACGTTCGTCGAGGTCTTCCCCTTCCGACTGTTATATGTATGAACAAATACATTTGTGTTAACAGACACCGAGAACAACAAGACAGTAAGTTTGCGCGAGAAGTCAGAGCAGTTCGATAACGCGCCTCGCCCCCTGTGGTTCGTGTACAGCGGGATGGGCTCCCAGTGGGCTGGCATGGGAACTGATCTTTTGCGCATACCAGTGTTTGCAGCAGCTATAGAACGGTATTTATACATTACTTACTTACGCACGGTTTCATCCGTGTGGATCCCGTTTGCGGGGAAAGCTTGCCTATGTTAGCCCTGGGTAACTTAGCTAATATTTATTTATTTAATAACTTTAGCACTATAAAAGTACATGGAGGACTTAATGCCAGAGGCATTCTCTCCCAGTCAAGCACTAATAGCTATCGAATAGTGAAGGAATTTGTCGCCCAGTAGTCGAAATTCGATTATAATTTATGAAATATATTAGAATCCTATCACTCCTTATACTAAAGGAGACAAAGACAAACTATGCTTTATTGTGTGAAATTTCATACTCTTACGTCCGCGCAATGTCCGTCGCGTAAGAGGTAGAAGGATTATGCCTCACGTATTAATATAATTTCCCTGTTCCCAACAAATTTATCTTCAGAGGTATATTTAAATTGATCTAATCATTTGATAGCTGCATCGTAGTCACGGTTTTTTCGAAGCAATCGTAATTTTCTAAGCAGCGTAAAATATGATTTAATGATGAACACAAAACAAATATTGATATCATAACGTCAAAGACTTTTACTGATTATGTTTCAGATGCCAAAAAGTTCTTGAGCCGATTGGTCTTAATATAAAAGAAATCATAACTTCGAAGGACAACTCCACATTTGACAGCATTTTGAACTCGTTCGTGGGTATCGCAGCTATTCAAATCGGACTTACTGATATTCTGAGGGAAATAGGATTGGTGCCTGATGGAATTATAGGTAATAGCGCTTAAAATGAAATATAAAAATCTAACCTCTGTGCCTCGGAAAGCAAAGGTGCTTATCATGCAAAAGAGACTAAAAAAAAACTCGGAGTTTCTTTCTTCCTTTCTTCTCCGGGTCGTCCACTTAGGTAGCTAGTGAAAGGTTGCAGGTTAGCTAGTGTAGGATCCTCAACGGCACGACCGAGGACCGCGTTGTTGCTTATTCCCCGAACTGTGATCTCGTGCCAGCGATCACCACCACTGTTCGTAAATCTACTCTTTACTCCAGTGGCACACTGAGCGTTGGTCCTAACCCCTTAAGGGTACTCTCAGGTGGATGTCGCTTAGACTTGGGCCGGATTCTTGGAATTTTTAGACCTGTTACCTCTAAGGTAAGGTATATTACTATTATGTGTACATTTGTTGTTTTCGCACGACAGACGGACAGACTAAAAATGATTAAAAATTCTGTAATATCAATTAATTTTAACAATGTTTTTAGCTACTTAAGTGATACTTTTGTTTGATATAGTCTTATAAAGTGTAATTTTGACAAGTAAAAGTGTGTGTAAATACCTAAGTGCTGAATAAATTTCATTATTTCATTTCATTTCTTGAAGTTATGACAATCGGAATCAACGCTTAACGAAGCGTCGGTTCCGATTGTATGACAATGACTTCATCTATGATAATCTTAGGTATACCAGCAGCATTTAACAGTGTATATACCTACTTAATACTGCGGTTTCCAACCAACTGGTTAAGAGTGTTGACTATGCCAACATTGAGAGGGCCAATATTTAATTGTAGATTCGTTATACTTTCATATTTTTTTTTAGGTCACAGTGTTGGTGAATTGGGATGCGCCTACGCCGATGGATGTATGACTGCAGAGGAAATGATCATGGCGGCTTATTCTAGAGGTAGCGTGTCGAAAGAAATTGAGTTCATAGAAGGATCTATGGCTGCTGTCGGACTTGGCTATAATAAAGTACGTTATTACAATATACTTGCATCTTTTTCATGGGCAAAGGCGTCTTTCCAATCCCTTCACTTCTCTCGATCTTGTGCCTCCTCTTGTCAGTTTTTGAGGGAGCCTTTCTAGGCGTCTCGCCATATTCTACTAATATTAATTTAGTTTTTTGTTGGTTTTAAATTTATCAGATTTTAATAGACGCTCCGTACCTATTAAAATTAACAGTGGTATGCAAGAACAGTTCTTCTCAATGTGAAACCTGACATTTCCAAGTAAACTCATAGTCTCAAGTGTTGTTCTTGCATACACGAATAAGTATCCTTAAACATTAAGGTCTTCAACCACGCAATTAATTTAGAAACTGATCATCTTTTAAAATCTTTTACAAAATTAAGTGCACGACTAAAATTGATGTCACTATTGCATTTTTTACAAAATAAACCTTCCCGCACGGTTTGACCCGCGTGTCTTTTATTACTGTAGGATCCTCATAAAAATATACCCTAATAGTTAATTTAGGTAGCAGTGTTTACCTGTGCATATGCTCCACACAACTACCAAATCACCTGCCATGGTTATTTGGTAGTTGTGTCCAACACCCTTTTCGAGAGACGCCCACGTTCAACAGTGGACGTTATACGGGCTGATGATAATGATGGTGATTACAATGTTCTAGATAATTGAGTTATGTCCACCGGAGATAGACGTGGCATGTCACAACAGCGCCGACTCGTGCACGATCTCCGGTCCAGCAGATATTATGCAAAAATTTGTGGCCGACCTAACAGCCCAAGGAGTGTTCGCCAAAGAAGTGCCTTGTTCTAACATCGCTTACCACTCACGATACATCAAGTGTGCAGGTAATTTTAGCTAGCTTAATTACTACGGTTATCATTAAAGATTGTGATTCAAGACCTTATATTTCGCTCTACTCAGAAGTTAATTTTTCAAAGTTTAAAAAAAATACTTAACATGTTTAGTATTGCTCTGCTAAATTGATTAAAAATTTGCGGTAGTTGCTTCTGTTGTGGGTCCGAGTCCCATTCAAAAGTTCAGTTTCAGTGAACTGTATAATGCAGGTCTTCTGAATCTGGGGAGCGAACTCGGTGCACACTTCGTTCTTGAGAATTTGCATGCCCAATTTAGGGTCAGCCTCAACCGCCAACGATACTCTTTTGAAGTACTTTTAAACATACCCAAACCCAAATTATTTATTGAATATCTTTACAGGTCCTCATCTACTGAAACATTTGAAAAAATTAATAAAGGATCCGAAACCAAGATCCAGCCGATGGCTGTCTACCTCCGTTCCACAAGACAAGTGGAACGACGAATCAGCTAAATATTGTTCAGCGGAGTACCAAGTCAACAACTTACTGGTATTTTTTTACCTTTTGAAGATTCAAAAATAAGTCAAGCGCAATTATTAGTATTTTGAAATCTAGACCAACAGCAGGCGACGGTCCTCCATTTGAGTGATTTTAGGAACAGTCTCTTAGGCTGCCTGTCCATTGAAGCGGACATTTTATAAAAACTTTATCAATATATACCTCTTTGTAAATATCTATCACGAAATCTAAGAAATTGCAAGTTTCAAATTCTGCCTTGCCTGGTTTCCATTTAGGACGTAAGTGCTCACTAAGACGGGAATGGAAATATCATCCCCTGAAGAAAATATTAAGATTAATTCCGCTCAAAAATGTTTCTACGATTTTAAACTGTTGATGCAGCTGTTCGTAAAATCTAGCAGTATGTTGTGAGAATCTAAGATTTTTGGGAATTTAGAGTCAGGGAACTACCAAAGGAGCTTTTGTATTCTCATCATCAGGAAACAAGCGGCTACGTTGACCTGTGTATTATGACATTTACTGCAGTCTTCAACAAGGTGGGCCAAGCGTGTTGATAGCAAAACCCTTTAAGGGAGGTCTATGTTTAGCATTACGTCCACTTTAAGGCGTGGCGGCACATGTTGTGCATGGGCACGCGGCGCATTTTAACGTCAATTAATGCGTAGCCTCTCCGTGGGTGGCAGTGGACACTAACACGTACATTTTCTTACATAGCGAAGCTTAATACACGTGTGTAGCCTCTCATTGCTCCGCGGTGGGACCGCGCCTTTATACAAACTTATACTGCTAATGCTTATAAAATGATGTGGTGTCGCAGAGTCCGGTATTATTCGAAGAGACATCTCACTTAATTCCAAGCAACGCAATCCTTGTGGAGATAGCTCCCCACGGATTATTGCAAGCCATTCTCAAGCGCTCCATGCCTTCTGACTGTCGAAACATAGCCCTTACGCGACGAGGACATCCCAATAGTGCAGTACTGTTACTGGAAGCTATTGGAAAGTAAGTCTTAATTACTATATGTTTTTTTTTTTCTTGAATTATCGTATTATATAAAACGTTGAATCAACGAACAAGTTTGCCATTCAATGGGTAATGCTGCAGCATTCTTGGAACCTTGCCAAGTAGAAAACATTTAGAAAAGTAGTATTTTATAAGTTAGTTTGAATTTAAATTAGCTACTTTTAGTAGTATATTATGTATTTTATTAATATGAACGAATAAGTTCATTTAATATTACAAATATACCATCGTAGTGGTGGACTGACTGATGGATGATGAATCCATCAGTCAGTCCACCACTAGGCACAGGCCTTCCGTCTTTAGTGCCATATCCCTTGATTCTCAGCCTTCTCAGTCATCCAATTCGCTAAGGTTATCTTATTCAGTTTATTGGCCCATCTTGCTGAGGTTATCCTACCTTACAAGCAAGTCACACTCGTAAGGTAGTATGATCCAGTATGGACTGCGGATAACGGCTCTCGCTCCTGCGAATGTTGCCATCGCTTTGCCACTCCACCTTACTTTAAACTAATCATACAATTGTATAATAAAATTTTATTACCTTTAAGCCTTTACATGGAAGGATGCGTGCCTAAAATCCAAGCTTTGTACCCCAAAGTACAGTTTCCTGTATCGACAGGCACTCCCATGCTGTCTCACTTTGTAGACTGGTGCCACGTTGAAGAATGGTAAGTAGTAAATTTATAGAAAATAATTTAATTACCTAATGTAACATTTAAGCTGATTGCATATTATTATTCCACGCAATTTAGACTAATATGAGTAATTAGGTTGAATAGTTTTTATTGCTCTCTATTAATGCTAGTTGCACATATGCCAAAGAATTGACTGCCGCTGGGGCAGAACGGTCTTCGATAGGATTCGATTAGATAACGTGAACTGGCTGGGACGATTGCCTTTATGATGAACCGAGGTCCTTATAGAGGTCGAAAAGATCTAGTGCATGTAGCCAACTCTCAATCACCTCAGCTAGAAATTTATGAAGGAGGTGTGACAGTCTATTCAAAAAGCTTCATCATGTGTTTACTATGAACACATGATGAAGCTTTTTGAATAGACTGTTGAAACGATATAGACCTTCTTCTTTCACTTTAATGACTGGGTTAGTTTTGAGAGAGAAAATACTTTTGAGTCATTTTCACTTTTGAAGCTTAATTTTAGGTATGCTTGTAAATACAATAACTTATGATTATAACACATTTTTAGGCCGCTATCGACATACGTAGAAAGTGATATGAAGAAGAAAGCAGCCGCCCGCAATATTGTACTATCCATTGTTGATGACGAACACAGTTACTTACAAGGACACGTCGTTAGAGGTAAAGTTTCAAAAGTGATATTTTTATTTTGTTTATAGACATTATTAACACACATCATTACGATACCAACAATACACAACAATCTTTCGGAGTTTGTTTTGAGCATGCATCTAAATCATGCAGTATCCATTACTCCGTGGCATCAATACTTAAAACTGAACATCAGCATCTTATGCCAGAATTGCTGAGTCTGAGACCTATTGAGCTGTGGTGTGAGCTCATCCCGACAATTATTTGTTTAAACCGCGAATAGTTCTGGGTTTTTGTGTGCTTTTTGTCCGTGAAGGGTCCAATGTATATTTAAAAAGGAGTAGGAACTATTTAAAATATCAAACTTAATTACAGGTAAAACATGTTATCCTTCTGCGGCAACATTGGTTGCTGTGTGGGACACATTGGCTATGCACCTGGGAATTCCAAAACAATATCTGTCGGTACAGTTTCAGGATGTGCACCTATTCGCACAACCCATTCTGCTAAAAAATAGACCGTTAAAATTGTACGTGGCCTTGCATAGAGGCACTGGTAAATTTGAGGTACGTGAATATTTTTAAACTAGCTTTCAACCATGAATTCTCTTAAGTAGCTCCCTTTCTGAATTTTTTCGTAATATATTCGTTAACTTACCTGCGACTTGGTCCTCCATGATTAAGATTTTTCTATACACACTTTGATTTTATCCCCGTGTATAAATATTTTAAATTATTAAGGAGAAAATATATTCCTTCTGTCAAATATATAAAACCAATTTTGATTTTTTCCAACCCAAGTACAAAGTGTGCATTATAATATAATAATAGGTATATAAGTTAAGTTAGTCACCGTATATACTGTTTTATATATGTATATGTTACGGGTAATTCAAGAAGATGGAGTATACCTAGGTCTACCCGAGTTTACTTAATTACTTACCCAAGCTATTTGGGTAAAGTCCGAATTACAGTTCAAAACACATGTCAATTCGGATATTACCCATACTCACCTAAGTCTATCCAGTTCTAGTTGGGTAATGTTAACTGTTGCGTCATTTTTAGGACGTGTTACACAAAATGGGTGGGTAATGTTAGAATTATTAATGGCATTAAAAAAGAACACTATGGTAACTTTTGTTTAATAATGAAACATACAGAATAAAAACATACTAGTTTTCTTAAGCAAAGCTCAACCAGATACTTAATTTATTTTTGGCAGACGACAATTGGCATACCTACTTTACATACATTAACAAGTGACAATAATTTAATAGTTCACAAACAATTGACAAGAATAATTCATTAAGAAATAATAAGAATAATTCACAAAAGACATGTTAACATATAGCTTTTAAGCAAAACCTAACATTACCCAACCAGAATTGGATAGACCTAGGTGAGTATGGGTAAATGTAATTTGAAATGTTATTCGGACATTACCCAAAAAGCTTGGGTAATACTAAGTAAACTCGGGCAGACCTAGGTATCTTCTAGAATTACCCGTAATATTTACACCGTATATACGTGTATATAGGTACGTAAAAGTAGTTTGAGGTTAGCTTAGTTTTGACTGATTTTGCTGGATAAAAGTACTTTTGACTGGTTAAGAGTTTTGACTGCAACATAAACTGTGTGCTAATAATATATAATACCAATCTTTGGTTCGAAGGTGACGTAATCCAACTTAGCAATTTCACGGCATAAAACATGGCCTCCTTAGCTCCCTTAACATGTTGTTATTCGTATTTCAGGTAGTAACTGAAGTATCAAGGGTTGCCTCAGGACGTATTGAACGAACTTTTATTGACACTACCAAATCCTTGCGGCTCAATAAAGACGATACTATCCAAATGGGACTTCCTTCAGAAGATGTGTATCAATTGCTACGCGACAGGAATTATATGTACAGGTATGGTTTGGGTCACTGTTCACTTCACTTTTGAATTTAACAAAATGGTGTCCATTGCGATATCCATAGCTTGGGTTGATTGGCTCGTTGGTCTAGTGCAGGGATGGCGAACCAATGGCACGCGACGCAATATTTTGGGCATGTGTGGATCACTGTATACCTGTATATTAACAATATTACTTATATACATATTATGATTGTCTCAATCATTGCAAAGTATTTTTTATGGCACGTCTATGGGTCATTAAATAGGTACAGTTTTTAGAAAAATCGCACATTCATGGTTCTGGTCTAGTAAATATGTTCGTCTGTAATTACCGAGTATTGAGTAAGTATATCAGGCCATTTTCTGGAAAAAATCTAAGTACCTGGTCGAAGTCAGAAAGCTGATAGTGAGTCCCAACAAATTTGAGGAGTAAAGGACCTACCTTTGTTTGCGCACGCACTTCTACACTATATTATGTCCAGCGCAGATAGCCGATCTGATTGTAGTATGGCTTTTATATTATTAGTGTATATGGTTATTTGTCTTGTATTTGTTACAGTGGTGAATTCCAGAGCATCGTTAACGTGAGCTCCTGCTTGAGATCAGCGGAGGTATCATGGCGTAACAACTGGGTGACCCTCATCGATAGCTTGCTCCAACTGAATGTACTAAGACACCCACACGACGCAGTATCTCTGCCTACCTACATCAAGTTATTGAATATTAACTTAAGCGAACATTTCAATGGACACACATTCGAATCTAACGGGCAACCGGTGATGAAGGCCCATTTCAATCATAAAATAATCACGTAAGATACAGTTTTCTTTCTTTTTTTCTTGGACGGGCATATGTAGTTAGCCACGAGGCTTTTGCTACGTCACCTTGCATAAAGCCGAGAAGGGCTGCAGCCTTATAAGATGGCTTAAAAACTTAACTTAACGGCTTAACTCAAGCCAAGAAAAATCACCTGCGAGCAAAAAAATCCCAAGCAGAGAATACTTAAATACTTTACAACCAGAGACCATAACACAATAATAATATCTGGGGGCACGGCAGTGCCCACCCAAGTCGAGTAAGAAAAAAAAAAAAAAAAAAAAAAAGGTGCACGGCCGTACCTATCTTTTCTCGAAGCAACTCAGCCGATTTTCCACCCTCTATAACTTCGTTGTGGATGAAGATAGGAGCCTGAAATTTCAGAACCTAAGCAGGCTTTGTAAAACTACAGCATATTTCAAATTTCATTCAATTTGAACCAGTACTTTAAGAATTATAACTACTCAAAGTTCGGTAATTTCGGTAATTTTGTCACTCGCTCACACGTGATTGACCGATCATCAAAATGTTTAGGCACTTCTAGCAGACGTAGAAGCTTCAAATTTTGAGTACTAGTAGAGTTTAGTGTAAAACTCATGGGAAAATTCCAACATTTTGCAATTTCGGTCCAGTTGTTAAGTTTCATCAACTGCATTAATAACTTTGTTATTTCTTATAAATGTATAGGATTACAAAGTTACATTTGCAGTCAGTGAATCAGTGTAAATGAATATGTATGATTTAACGGAAGAATAGGTGTAGATGCTATTATGTTGTACCTTGATGCTATTATGTTGAAAGGTGGTGGCTAAGTTAAGTTAAGTTAAGGTTACGTTAGTTGCTCCAGAGACCTGGTTTTCTGCGTTCGATTCCCACCCGGGACAATTATTCGTCTGAAATTAAAACAGTTGTATTGAGTCAGGGGGTGCTTTGTTTTCGTTAATCTATCGAGCGGTGCGACCTTCGCGACACAGGGATTAATTTAACAAATAAAAAAAAAATCGAAGGAAAAAAAAAAAAAACTCAATGGAATGTAAAAGCAACTGTGCTATGAACGATAGTATACTAACAGGCCGCGGCCTCTTGAGAAGTAGGGACCCCGTGTACTCTGGCATCCCTGAAACTGGTTATTTGGACCCAGGAGAGCCCGCAACACTATTTGAGTCGCGGACGCTGCCATAGGGTATCCCAGATAGGCAACAGTTCCTGGGCCCCTCACCAATTGTGGTCAGAGGAGTAACCGGGGGTTTAAGTGTTTTTCTCTCAAGGTATGATTTGCATTCCACTGCTATGGAGAGGGCGAGTCCCACATACCCCACCGCTCGTGCGGGAACGCCGCAGTGTCGGAGGAGATGCGTAAAATTCTTGCATTCCCCCCGGACAAACACTACGGCTTCCACGCTTCCCGTTCGTCACAGAAAGACGGTCACTTTCTTTCAAGTAATTAACAAGTCTTACTGCGATATCGCAGGTATACACACACACCACGTTTTATTTATCTGACACAAACTGTATTTGCATATTCATTTTATCAAATATTTTTAACACAGTTTGATGTTTACTAGGTAGCTTTAAATTTACTTATGTACATATTAGCTTGTGGCCGCGACTTTGTCTCTGTGGAAAAGTTACTTTGACCCGCGACATAGATAATAATTTCCCTAGTGCGGGAGCTGTCTCAAAAAAAGCCAAAATCGGACATGTGCCAAAGTTCCATTAAAAACAGTTTAGTAATTTCTTTATTTAAAAACCTTTGACAGTGAGGCCGTGAGTGCCATACATAAGTTCATGTTAATCCTCTGTTAAGCTTGATGTTGTAGTTTTCGATTAGGTACATTGACAATATTTATAATGAATGAGAGATAACAATTTTAAATAAGGATTAATTTTAAATGACGTTTGACGAGTGCGACGAATATCAATAAACCATAAAAAAGTACACGACGCAGCTGCTCTTGTTACGTATGGTGAGTGTTGCCATGCCAGCTAGGTACGTGGGTATTCATATATTCGTAAGTTAAGTTATTTTGTAAATAAAGGCACCGAGTTACGAGTCTGGACGGTTTACATTTAATTTAAGTCTACTTTGGAACGATTTAAGCGCAGGAATCCTCCATTTGTGCAAAGAATATACTAAAACCGGCCAAGTGCGAGTTGGACTCACTAAGGTTTCCGTACCATTTTCAAGTGCCTACCTATTGCCGTTATAGATATCGAGCAAAAAAGGCCGCAAAAAAGTTTGTTGTATTGGAGCCCCCCTTAATTATTTAATTTATGTTTAGTTTGTTAATATAGCAACAGAAATACATAATTTGTGAAAATGTCAACTGTTTAGCTATCGCGGTTCTTGAGATACAGCCTAAATCCGTTGTAGGTATTCAAAAAAATTATGTAAATTGTAAAGCAAAGGAAAAAAGGTACAACTATCTACAAAAAGAAATGAGATGCCATCAAAAACATACTTGTAAAAAAACCCAAGTCTCGTAACGCAGTTCTTTTACCGTTAAAAGTTGTGAGATCTATGTAATACCAAGTCGGTTAATTTATTCAGTCCCTACTTAAGGGACCTTTTGTCTTAAGCTATTACGTAACTATCTCACCTAACAGACTCTATAATGATCTTATCAAAATTCAAAACTTTTAAGTTTTAAATAATAAATTAACTTGGCCATCGGATACTATTAGAATGTGTCTCACAAGTGTTTATTGCGATGGCTAAGTCAATCTAATATTCATAACATAAAAGTTTTGAATTTTGATAAGATCATTATAGAGTCTGTTAGGTGAGATAGTTACGTAATAGCTTAAGACAGAAGGTCCCTTAAGTAGGGACTGAATAAATTAACCGACTTGGTATTACATAGATCTCACAACTTTTAACGGTAAAAGAACTGCGTTACGAGACTTGGGTTTTTTTACAAGTATGTTTTTGATGGCATTAAATTAACAGGAACCAAAGATAAAAATTAATACAAAAGCCAAGCAGTACCCGTTCACGAGTATGACGCAGCCATCATCTTCCTCGCCATATTGAGGGGAAGGAGGTTACCCGCCTCTATACCCATGACTGTTATATATATATACAGCTTTCTACTTCACTTTCTAATAAATTTTTGCTTAACCCCATCTTCCATTTAAAAAACGTTTTTTGTTAAATCGTGACTTAATTTCACAACTTTTTTAATATGACCAATAATCATTGGCTGTGGCGTATATAATATAAGGTGCTTAATGAATGTTAAACCATCCAGTTAACAGTAGAGTATCGTCACCTCACGTGGTAAAGAAGATTTTCTTATGTTATATTCATTGTTTACAGGTGTGGTGGAGTTGTAATGGAAAATGTCCAGTTCGAAGACCTACCGCAGTTAGACCAGGATTTCAACAGAGTAAGTAAATTATATTGAAAAAAAAATGTTGACGTCATTTTACTACTTTAAATATGTTAACAACAACATCTTATATCATCATTGCCGCTGCATTACGTCCACGGCCTAAAATAGGCCTCCTCCCGAGGGAGAATTTTTTGCAGGTGGGTTAGTGGAAGAAGTATTATGTTGTAACATACAAGGAAACGCTGCTACCAGTTCCCTGGTATACCTACGCTTATTATAGATTATGTGATACAAATCGGGACCAACGGCTTAACATTCTTTCCGAAGCAAAGAGGGTAGGCCCTCAACCAACCATCCCCTGAAATAAATCTTTGAATTTACACAAAGATTTCTTGTCCGGCGTGGGGATCGAACCTATGTCCTCCGAGACTTAAAGTGAGGCTTATACCGGTACATTACGGAGGTTAAATTATATAATACATAATCAAAATCTTGACTACAATTTATTTCTTTCTCACAGACCGCGGGCAAGAGAGGACGGGACGCTTTAAACCAAGGGCACTTGCCATCTAACGTGAAGCTCCAAAGTGCACATATAGGCAACCTGGACTCACTTCAGTGGGTGGAGACCCCTGCTCCAGAACCATTCAAAATAACTGTAGAAGTAAGTTTAATTTTATACCTACTAGTGGTCGGAAAGTGGTCAAATCTCGCCCATACTTTAAAAAAAATTTAGCTCTGCATCCCTATTCTATATAAACTATCACCATAAGCCCGTATAACGTCCACCGCTGAACATGGGCCACCTCCCGAGGGAGGGTATTTGCCATAGTCACCACGCTTGGCAGGCGGGTTGGTGACCGCAATATTATAATGTACCACACAAAGAAACGCTGCTACCCGTTCCTTGATATACGATTATTATAGATGATGTTATAACAATCGGGACCAACGGCTTAACGTGCTTTCCACCGAGGAGACAGACAGGAGGAAGACACCGAGGGTAATCCCTCAACCAACCAAACCCGGAAAGAAATATTAGAATTACACAAAGATTTCCAGTCCGGAGTGGGGATTGACGATCCACGACCTCTGAGATTTTAAGCGAGCCGAATACCGCTACGCTATGTAAGTTTTTTAACCTACATGACCAACAGAGAGGGGAGCCAACTCTCATGTCGCGATATAGGTAATGGGAGGTTCGGGTAGCATTATTCTTTCTTGTCAAAAATTGCTCGATATTTTTTTTTGTTACCGTTTCTCAATTCGACTGTTGTCTTTTTACGTGTCACGATAATTATACGTTATTATTATTATTCAACATTTGCAGGTCCATTACGCTGGTCTCAACCTGTCCGATATCAAGAGATCAACCGGAGTCATTAAGTATGACAGCAACGACTACGGAATGGACTACAGTGGAACTACTAAAAGGTTTGTGACTATCTCTATACCTAAATATAAATAATGAATCCCTATTTCCCTTCAGGTCACGACATCACGCGTGAATGGGTAGACCGATTTCACTAATTCTTTTTTTGTTGAGTTTAATATTGTTTTTGATGGAAACATTTTAGATAATTGCGTGGAAAATTAGAAAATTTAAGAATAATTAATCACCATATTATTATTTCGTTTCACAATGTGACCCTAGCGTTTTTGACAATATAAACTTTTTTATGTAATCTTATGGCGTTTGACATAACATTGACAGAATGCGTGCACATCACGCTTAGTTCAGAGCTATCACGTCTAATATTAAAAGTTCAATTTCATACAAAGTTTTAGTTAAGACATGACAACGTTTGTCGAGTCAGCTTGTCTATAAATAAATGATATTGATAAAAATAAATATGTCTCATAGAAGATTCGGTTCGCAAGCACTTTAAGCCTTTAGCGTGACAATGTACCACCACCACCACCTACTGTGGTTAACAATCCGAATGCTAAGCGTGGTGATTATTGATTAAATCGCCCTTCAAGAAGATCCCATATTTCGACTAACCCCCCTTCGAGCTTCGACCACCCCTTTCGTCCACGTTGAGCGGTGGACGTTATACGGTCCGATGATAATAAAGCTTCACCTGATAATAAAGCCTAATTTTCTTGGCAAACGAAATCGGTGCAAAAAAAACGATACGAAATTTACCTTACGTAGTAAATGTGGATGCTGTATATTGACGATGGATGCTGTATCAAAAAGAAATGTGACTACAAGAAGAACCAACATGAGTAGCCTCTTTCTTCTACATACTACTTATACTTATTACTATGTTGCTGTGCCCGACATGGTTCTTAATTGGTGCTTCATATTATTATAATGTTAAAACACCTTTAAACACACTGCGAAATGCCATAAAGCATTGAGTATTGACAAACTCCGTAGCGAAGCGGTATTTGGCTCGCTTTAAGTCTCGAAAGTCGCGGGTTCAATCCCCACCGGACAAGAAATCTTTGTGTAAATTCTAAGATTTAATTTCGGGTCTAGTTGGTTGAGGGACTATCCTCCGTGCCTTGGAAAGCACGTCAAGCCGTTGGTCCCGATTGTTATAACATCATCCATAACAAGCGTATATCAAAGAACGGGCAGCAGCGTTTCCCTATGTATTACAACATAAAACTGCGGTCAATAATCCGCCTGCCTAGCGTGGTGACTATATATGGCAAAAACCCTCCCTCGGGAGGAGGCCCATGTTCAGCAATGAATGTTGTATTCAATTCAATTCATTTTTATTTGCATAAAATGTGGTTACAATAAGATGGTTATGAAGATTAATAAGTACAAAACACACTTTGGCACAATATGTGACATACAAATATACATTCCTTATACATAAAATCCATGCATCAATTTATCACCAAGTTATTAACAGTTAAACAATTATCCATTTACTAAAAATCGTAGAAAAAGTTAAAAGTATCAATAAATTTTAAAACCTAATAGTCAATGTGTATTTTAAAATCTAAACCTATATGAATTAAAGTAGATAATATTCGATTTCAATAGAATATTTTTATTGTTTGCATTTACATTGCATTTCTAACCTGATTACCTGAACCTGCTGTACGGGCTGATAATGATGATGATGATTGAGTTTTGAGTAACTAACTTACTAAACCTTTATTTGTCATTTAGTGGGCAATCAGTCATGGGTATAGTGGCTAGTGGCGCAGCGAGCACTCGCTTGGCTGCGGTACCAGAGCTCCTGTGGCCAGTACCCTCCTCTTGGAGCCTCGAAGACGCCGCTACTGTGCCATTGGCGTACGCACACGCTTTCTATTGCCTGGTAAGTGATTAAATTATATTTAGGCAAGTACTTATTTTTGCTCGTATCGAGATATCTCCATTAACTTTGATTAACCATGTTAGGCATACCTAAGCCTTTAGGAGACGTGTTGTGGTTGTCACACACTGTCTCCGATCAAATCAAGATCGCTTGTCGTTCCTGGAATTTTTATTTGAATTGTTTACACGAAGTCGCATTTGCTTTTCCTACTAACTAATAACCTTGACTCTGTCTTTTTCATAAAATAAAGTATAAATTTATATAATGTGACACATGTGAAAACATGTATGCATGAAAATAAATTAATAAAATAATATCCCAGCCTTTCACATATGTAGGTATATTGAAATATAAATTATATAAAGTGCTCGTTTTGGGTACCTACTTCAGGAACACTTTCTTTAAATTAAAAAACTCAAGCAGCCCTATGAATCCTTTCAAACAATCAGCTCGCCATTGGCCCGTTGCAGTAAAATGTACTAACACTACCAACATAATCATATTATTAGTATCTCAAAAAGCTACAAACTTGACACAAGAGAACATTTATTTATAATACAATATATTTGTTGACCATGTACTTTCTATAAATTATTATTCTTATTATAAAAAACATTTTTTATAGAAAATTAAAACCGACTTGCAACCCGGCATGAACGTGCTAGTACACGGAGGACTGGGAGCTCTCGGCCAGGCCGCCATTAGAATCGCACTCGCTCACGACTGTCAAGTGTTTGCTACTGTGAGCGATTTACGGAAAAAGAAGTTCTTACAAAAACTGTTCCCTCAACTGACAGGTAAATATTAACATTAAAAAACCGGCCAAGAGCGTGTCGGGCACGCACATTAAAAGGTTCCGTAGCCATGCATATCTAAAATGTAAATTCTTAAATTATTGAGCAAAAAACGTAAATCCTAAATCTTTATTTTATTCTTTTTTTAGTATTTGTTGTTATACTTGCAGCAGAAATACATCAACTGTGAATAAATTTCAATTGTCAACTGTTGCAGCTATCACTTTCATAAGATACGGTCTACAGTGACGAACAGACAGATAGACGTTTTAACCGAAAAAGATAAAGGCGGAAACATATTGTTAAAACGCGATGCGACCCGATGAAACGCGATGCGTGTTGAGTCGAACCAAATGTATTGTTTTCTATAGACCAGAATCACACTATTAACACGTCACGTCGCGTCGCGTCCGGTGTTCATAGTGTGATTCTGGTTTTAACAATATTTTTCCGCCTTAATCAAGCTTTTTTATGTGTCATCTGTTCAAATGCTTTGATTAAGCATTTTCATTAACATGATATTTCACGAAATATGGTTTTTTTTAACTTTCAGATGCTCACATCGCCAACTCACGTGACGGTAGTTTCTTAGAAAAAGTTAAAATAGGGACGAAAGCACAAGGATGTGATATCGTTATCAGTTGTGTCAAAGGACTTCTTAAGAACGTAAGTTATATATTTTATATTATATTATATTCTTTATCAGCCTTTCTCACCTTATAGTACGGGGTCACAAAAACGAAATGAGTTTTTTTTTGCCACGAGGCTATCGTTACTTCACCGTACATAAAGGCGAGGAAGGCTCCAGCATTATGAAATGCTTTAAAAACTACAAACTAAGTATTACATTTTAAATTTATAAAAGTTAATCCGTTAATCAAAATATTAACTTCGTTAATTAACGATTAACGAGTTAATGCCCAGCTATGCTAAGTAACCTGTGCAAAATATGTTACTTCTACTACTAAGTAGAAGTTGAAAATACGGGACACTTTGCCGCCGCTTCGCCATAAAATCAGAAAAGGACTGCGGCGGCACAATCTGTGAAATTTACTGGGTCATATAAAAATACGAGAAACGCTGTTTTATATACTTGATTGTTTTGAATAAAATACATATATAAAATTAAAAGTAGTTAATTTAAATTAAAACGAACTTATAAAATACTAATATTATAGATCTATTCTACTTGGCAAGGTTCCCAGAATGCTGGCAGCATTACCCCGTTGAATGGCAATGCTTACCTGCTGTGCAAAGTAAAAACCAGCAAATTGTTCTTAATTGTTTTTAATATTACAGGAGGCTAATCTCGAAACAATATGACTATGACTTCGATAAAAATATCTTCACACTGTAGGGTTATTGTAACGAATTCCCGATATTATTGTTACTGTACTATTGATGCTTCCATTACATTAACTTAATAAATTGATACATATTAAACGTTGAATGGCGAAGACATTTTTATCAAAGTCATCATCAGCCCATATAACGTCCACTGCTGAACATGGGCCTCCTCCCGAGGGAGGGTATTTGGCATAATCACCACGCTAGGCAGACGGGTTGTTGACCGCAGTATTATGTTGTACCACACAGGAAAACGCTGCTGCCCGTTCCTTGATATACGATTATTATAGATGTTGTGTGTCTTAACGTGCTTTCCGAGGCACAGAGGATAGTCCCTCAACCAACCAGACCCGGAAAGAAATCTTAGAATTTACACAAAGATTTCCTGTCCGGTGCGGTGATCGAACCCACTACCTCAAAGATTCAAGGCGAGCCAAATACCGCTACGCTACGGTAAAAGTGAAATATGAAATTTTGAAAGTCAAATCAAAGTCATATAGATACTATAGTATTTTAATATCGTTATAGAATACATGGAAATATATTTTATTTTTTAGACATCACTTGATTGCTTAGCATTTTCTGGAACTCTAATAGACACCGTGCAGATTAAAGACCATGAGAACTATGAATTTGGAATGTATCTTATGACCAGACAGCGATCATTCGTGGCTTCCGATTTCTCCTCCATATTCACTGAGCAAAAACGTGAAGATATGAAAGTAAGTGTTACTTAAGTCTTAGTTACTTGGTAATTCGTTGACATCATTTTAGTTACTATATTTGTTTGATATAAATTTTATATTAAGACAAGCATAGATGCGAACGATTTGGGAGTTGATTGCATATTAGTATTTTAGATAAGAAGTACATCTTTAAGTTTAATCATCTTTAGATTTTTATCATTAACCACGTGAATATTTAGCAAATTCTCACATGGTTAGTGACCACTTGAATCATGTTAATAAAACAATTAATTTTGGTTAATCGCTTTATTAAGAAAAAAAAAATGAGCGAAAATCTATAAATTGTCCGACTTTTTCAATTCAATCAAATATGTAGGTGTTATTTTTTCTTATACTTTGGCGTACTTACCAGTTCGTTTCCATCATTTTTTTTATTGATTTAACAGAAACTGCAGGCGCTATTATGTGAGGGAATAGCTAAAGGATATGTGCGTCCTCTTGCCCGCGTAACGTACGAGGCTCAGGATGCCGTTGCAGCTTTCCAATTCTTGGCTTCAGGCCATCAACGTGGACGAGTGTTACTAAGAATTAAAAACTCCGTGCCCACCTCAACTTGCTCCAGGTATTAATTAAGTCAAGCAAAGTTAATTTGCCTTGTTTTTGTTTCATATATAAAGTTATCTTAGAAATCTCAACAACGCAGAAATCCCGCTTGGTTAAAAAATATGTCTATATGAGGTTTCTGGAACATTGACTCATTCTTTTATGATTTTCTTTGAAAATCTTAGTTAATATTTTAAAACTTGTAGTGCTTACGAACTGGCCAAGAAAAATAAGTGAAATATTGTGAATGCTATGTTATGTTATTACTTTATATTTACTTAGATATGAACAAAAGCATTATGCTACGAAAATATTTTACTAATTTGTATCCCAAAACTGACCCTTATTTAAAAAAAAAAATTATATACTTTGTACATCTGCGTTTGGGTTACCGTTCTACCAAAATTCACCAGTAGATTCGGAGAAATTTGGATTCAGACAGGCGGATAGACAGACAGACGCACGAGTGAGGTTCACTCGTGCGTCTGTCTGTATAAGGGGTCCGTTTTTAATTGTATCCGAAACCTTAAAATCGTCTTAGATATCACAGATCTGTAACTCATTGAAAACTTACCGTCTGACAGTTCTTTTTTTGGCGAACGGACATATATTTAATCAGCTTTTCCTACTTTGCCAGTTATAAAGACGAGCAACTTTATACCGTCTGACTGATAAAATTGGATATGATCAAATTAAAACAATAATTGTAACTTGAATGTTATTATTTTCTTTCAGAATTATATGCAGTTCCGATAAATACCACGTAATGTTCTGGAACAATGGTGTGTTTGGAGTTCAACTCGCCGACAGACTGATAAAGCGTGGAGCTAAGAAGCTGTACATACAATCCACGGATCTTTCACCGTATCATCTATACAAAATACAGTAAGAACAGTTCACTTTGATAGGTTCTTAGATCACTTGTTTGCAATGTGTTACCCGCGTTACTCCCGCTCCTTTGGTTTTTTTTCATTAAATATAGCTAAGTAAAGAATTTCAAAAGTGAACCTACAATTTTTGAGTCTATTAATGACAACATTGAACATTCAAGACATCGAAAAACGATCTAACACTGCTATAGTTTTTCAAATTAGACCCTACTGGTCTTATTCGACATAAGCTCCTTCCTGAATCGTTCGAGCAAACAATCAAACTCTTCAGCTTTATAATATTATATTAGTAAAGATTACAATTTGAGTCTCAACATTGCCGTAAATTGAAATTTATTGATATTTTCAGATCATGGCGCAAAGCAGGCATTGAAGTAGTTGTATCAGCAAAACACATAGCGCATAAGATTACTGAAGTAATTAAAGAAGTTTTACATTTTGGTGATGTAGAGGGAATATATTTCGTGGCTGTTGCTAAAGATAACATAACGGTTGACAAACAGAAATTAATCCAAAATGTTAATGATGTATCAAAAATATTTGATTCTAAATTGAAGTAAGTATCTGACACAGTTTTTTATAAGATACTCCCGTTTCCATATAAACTTCTGTTACTTCTGGATAGGCTTTCTAATGGTAATAGTACATTACGAGCCAAGGGAGGAAAGGAGGACTTTTGTCACCCTCGCCTTCGGCTCGGGTGACAATATCGCGCAGGTTGGAATGTCCTGCTAAACACGAAAAAAATGACGAAAAAAAACCAATTAATAGATTTAATTATTTATCTTTTACTTAATAGATATTATTAATAATATTCGAGATAATTAAATATTGCATTTTTTAGTAAGAAAAATAGAAAATTTAATCAGAAAATTTCAACTCTTAGATCAATATTATTTTATTTTATTATTATAAAATTTTAATGATAAGTTATTGCCGCGTTGTCCGTCGTTATATGCTCATGGTCCACCCAAATAATGACAATTGTTTTGACATAATATAGACGAGCAAGCATTTTGCGTCGCTAAGAACAATAAAAATAAATAAATTATAATAATAACATATAAATATATGATAATATAAAAATAATTAATTTTATAGATACAAATAAATAACAAATATAATTAATAAATTTTTTCTAATTAATGTTTGACTATTTACAAGTGCCTGTAATTGGTTTACGTAAATAAAAATTATTTTTATTTATTTTATTTTAATGGCAATGCTCAAAAAAACTCAGGCACCAATCTCTCAGAAGGTAACTGCTGAGAGATTGGTGCCTGAGTAAGGTTTGGGGAACATATTACAGGTCACCAGTAATGACTAATCTCTTTATCGCATTTTCATTAACTATTGCAGGTACTTTGCTGTGGTGTCTACTATTACTGGTTTTGGACGTGATTTGTATCAATCTCTAGGATCAAATGGATTTTCAGTGACTAATGTAGATTTGTCCTCCATATCCAAAGTAAGTTGATATATTATTTTCTATTCTGTTCTAGTAAAAGAAAAATAAATAATTAAAAACGTTATTTGCAGGAACAAGGTGTAAGTACTCATGACATGGTGGAAGCTACGGAATGCGCGTTGTGTGGTGATCGCTCAGTACAAGCAGTGGAAGGCACCCGACAATCCTTGCTGCAACAGCTTGCTGCTATGGCAGGTACTATCGCCTACATTATCTTCCTTTTTTTGCAAAAATATTACTAGCAGAATTTTTGCGTAAGTACTACTAGTATTCTTATAAACTCCTCGTGCTGAGTTAAAATGCTTGTTTTACGAGTGAGTTCACGTCGATAGTGCAATGGGTGGGGATCGAACCGATGACCACATGATCGCAAGTCCGATGCCCTAGCCATTGGGTTACGGCCACTTCTCTGCATAACGTCCACTGTTTTTTTCTTATCGGCATATGTAATTAGCGACGAGGCTTTTGCTACTTCACCGGGTGAAAAAAGAGCGCTTCAGCCTTAGTAAAAATTACAAATGCAATTTAAGCCATCTGTGCGTAGGGGCGTAGCCAGTGGGGGTTTGGACCTCGGCTCAGGGTGGGTATTGGAGGAATGTGGTAGGAATATTGGAGTATTTAAGGGTCTATAAGGTCATAGGAAGGGTTTTTGCAATTTAAGGGTCGGGACCAAGTCACATAGGTCACCGCGGATCTCCTTACATACATTGTGTTCATTGTCGGGGATTGAGGAATCTCGGAATAAATACGGGTCTACGAGGGAATTGGAAAGTTGTTTGTAAACTTAGGGTCAGAAGGGTGAAGTCATGGTGCTCTGAAGAGGATGTTGTCATCAACCTTGGCAGAGAAGTTGGCCGCAGCATTATATTGTATAGGTATAGGTAACTGTGGATCAAGGACCAACGGCTCAATGTGTTTTGTGGAGCCCGAAAGATGGCTCCCAATAGACCTGTATAGAAATTTGAGTAAACATAGAGATGTTTTGTCTGGCGCAAAAATTGCAATGAATTTTTATATTTTGTTACAGATATAGATGTTCCAGATACTTTGAGCTATTCTGCAAGTTTGAAGGAATTGGGTATGTCAGATGAGACGTCGCCACAAATTGCTGCACATCTGAAAATTACTCACAACGTAAACTTGGATGAAGACCAAATTCCAACACTGACTGTAGAAAAGTAAGTTAAATGAACTAGAATACTGTATATCACACTAGCAATCCTGCGATTCACCTGGTACCCAGATTTCGATTGGTTAAAGAATTTTCACAATCGGCCAAAATCACCACGCTTGGCTGATTGGTGATAGGATTGGATGATGGTAACTAACGTTGAGCTAATAGATGCTGCTGCCCATATGTCAGCTGTATATCTCTAAGTCGCCTCTAACGACACCGATAGGTAGACATTAAGTGGTACATTCCAAGCCCGAAGTCACGCGAGTATAAGCAATCTACCTATAAAGGGTATAGACAATGTCCTGTTATATTTAACATTCATAAATATACTATATTTTTTAGAATTAAAGAGATAGAAGACTCTACTACTGAGGCAGTACCTAAGGATGTGAAAGGGTTCGGAACATTCTTCTCCTTCATCGACACAGATGAGATGGTGGCTACCACTGATATAGTGGTGCTGCCTACGGCTGCTGAAGATTACCCTAAAGTAAGTGTTTTAAGACAACTATTTTACCTAGTAGTGACAAACACAGACAGTGACAGTCTGTTTCTGCTCTGTATCTTTATCAAAATTTATTGATTTGATACTTAAAAAAATACGTGTCCAATATTTTTTAGTAATCTAACTGACGGCTTTAAGTCATCATGCCTATTAGAAACCTAAAAATGCGAACCCAAAAACTAGTGTTACGACATTAAGCAAGCATTACATTTTTGTTACTCAACAGTAACAAAAAGTTACTGTTGAGTAACAAAAATGTAATGCTTTCATCTATTTCACATCTAAAACAAATCATAGATTAACTTTAAATTCAACGAACTATATTTTCTTGCAGTTTGATGAAATGGCATTATCCGATAAAAAGTGTTTGTACATAATCCCGGGCTTGGAAGGACATCACGAAAGGTTCCGCACTTTGTGCGAGCGCCTCAAGCTGCCGGCCTTGGTGCTTCAGCCGGGACTCGACAGACCCAAAGAAACTGTGCTAGAAACAGCACACAGATATGCACAGGTAAGAATCAACATTATACTTAGCTATAGCTATTAATTAGTTTCCAGGAAAAACTTGTAAAAGGAAAAGAAATAGGTACAATAGATTTATTCAAAAAATAACACACAAGATATAATTGAGTCTCATAAGTATTCTGTGATTAAAAGTATTTAAAATGTTTACCGGGGATGTAAGGTACCACAATGCAAAATTTCATTTATACCGGTGCAATAGTTTCGGAATAGCCCGTACAAACAGACAAACAGAACGAGAAACAAAGAAAATAAAAGAAAATGCATGTGTTCTATTTTACTTCCAACATGCCCCCTGACTCGGTTTTTAGCGGGTTTTTTTGTATGTACTTACTTTCGACCTCTACAGTTAATATATCATATCGCAAATAAGTATCAATGAATATGAAAAAAAAAGAAAAGAAAAAAAAACAACAAAAATAATTCAAGTGATGATCAGGCCGATCCTGCGATATCCTCTAATATTGTTTTTATTTCATAATTAAAAGTAACAAATAAAATTCTTCTGCAGATTCTGATTAACAAAACGAAAATTCAAGATAATTTCTACCTAATGGGCTATGAAAGTGGAGTAATGGTTGCCCTTGAATTGGCAGCTATTTTAGAAGACAAAGGTAAATATATTGTCGAAAAGAAAATAGTTTACTTTTTTTTGTCCAGGAAAATTACGCTCATCCACCAGTGGATCAACACACAGAACAGATGCAAGAACATCCAGTGCCAATACAGTACCTGCCTAGATATATACAGCACTAGCCACCCTTATCTTGCCCTTTCCCCCATTCACCATCCCTTTGTCATCATCATCATCATCGGCCCGTATAACGTCCACTGCTGAACATGGGCCTCCTCCCGGGAGAGGGTATTTTCCATAGTCACCACGCTTGGCAAGCGGATTGGTGACCGCTGTATTATGTTGTACCACGAAAGGAAACGCTGCTGCCCGTTCCATGATATACGATTATTATAGATGATGTTATAACAATCGGGAGCAACGGCTTAACGTGCTTTTTCCGAGGCACGGAGGTTAGTCCCTCAACCAACCAGACCTAGAAAGAAATCTTAGAATTTACACAAAGAAGATTCTTGCCCGGCGTGGGGATGGAACCCACGATCTCCGAGATTTAAAGCGAGCCAAATACCGCCACGCTACGGAGGTTGTCCATCCCGTCGTAAGCTCTGACAAACTTATTGTTAAAAAAAAAGATTACCAGCAGATTTTGATACTAGTATTCTTGTTAACCCCTCGTACTAAGCTAAAATGCTCGTGTTACGATTGGGATCATGTCAGTAGTGCTTAACCACTTACAGTTACACAACATCAATCAATAATGTTATCTGTCTTAACTTAACAAGATTTGGAGAGTAACTTAACTTTTAGTCCATACTTACTTTAGAATTTCATGTGTATTTTTTGTGATAAGGACTCCAATAGTAAAGCCAAGAGCGAATCTGGGACTGAATACTAATGAAGTGAATCATCTTCATGTGCAAAACCCATAAAAGTTCTTCAAGCCTACCTCTTTCCTTAATCAAATTAAGAATTATATTCATTCAAGAATTATATTCATTCTCAATTCGTTACTCGCCCTTCTGATTTCCATATACTAATTGTTATTTCTTTCTGAATTTCAGGTTACAAAGGCACGGTATTCTGTATCGGCCATGACCCAGAAGAGTTCCGTGCGGTACTAGAGTCAAACATCAACGAATACGATAGTGAGGAACAACTAGAAGACGCGTTAATTCGCCATATGCTGTCACTTATGTTAAGAAACGACACTGTAAACCTTGACAATGCGCTGCAGTGTTCTAAAACATGGCAAGAAAAGGCGGATGCATGTGTTCATGTGTTGTCTGGCCGAGCAGTCAACTCCACACAATATGCGCGAGCGCATTTAGAAGCTGCCTTGCAACGTATCAAACTTGTGCAGAGCTACGTTCCGCCGAAACGCACTTTGCAGTCAAAACTCATACTTCTTCGCGCTTCTACCCAAGTTCCGAGCAAAACTTCCACCCAAGTTCTGAGCAAAAATCCATTGCAGACAATCTCTTCAAATACTATAGTACACCAAATGAACTCACCGCTATCAGATATCTTGAAAGACATGGAATGCACCGCTATTATCAACCGACATCTTGAAGCCGATATAAAAACGGCCTTCGAACAAAATAACCTTTGTGAGACCTATTTTATGACAAACTGATGATGAACCGCCGGCTATTTATTTTTTCGTTAATTAAAAGCATTTAGAAAAACCTTGATTTGTTTTTTTATGTTATGTTAATAAGGAATAAAGTACCTATTGAACAAAAGTTTCATCGTCATGAAACATACCTTTTCAGTTAACATACATATGTAAGTCAACTAACACTAGTCCATAAGAGCATTGTTACTAACAAAATGGACACCATATGGTCTGAAAAAAAGTTATTATTATAGTCGAAAGTGACAAGTACAAGTGCTCGTTCACTTGCCTTGACATACCATTCTGACTTTATCCAACTCCAATCATGTTGACTCTCAATTTATCCGATCGGCTTAAGCCTCGTATTCATGGTAAACATTTGTTTAGCAACAGAGTTAAATCAACGCGTTGCAGAGTGCAACATGTTGTTGGCAACACTGCGTGTTGCAGAGTTGACAACGGCATGTTGACAAGTTCCGCCAACGAGCGTAAACATCAGTTTAGCAACAAAACTTGACTTGTGTGTACGTGTTTGCAACAGTTTATAAACATGGCAGTAGTTTGGAGCAATGAAAAAATTAATGCAACTTCCTTGGGCACCATTTTAACGCAGACTGGCGTGTGGACAACCTTTAGTTTTATCAACAATGTTTATCAACTGTTGCTCAACAAATGTTTACCATGAATACGAGGATTAACACCTTAGAGTAGCGGAGAGCGGGTACCACTGGAACATTTCTTTTCGAAGCCCCATAAATTGGCAATTTATGCCAAAATAATATATCTGTGATAATTCATTATAAAATAAGTAACTTATTTTCAAATAGAAATGCGCTTATTGGAAATTACTACATAAACTTACGTATAGTAACAACTTTTTTTAATATGGTAAATGATCCATTGTGACCCCGACTTTCGATCAACTTACGAAAACACCTGGAAACGCTGGACCAATTGAAAAAAATGCTATAAAAGACAACATTTGCAGTCAAACTCGAAACAGTATCATCAAAAAGTAACAAAAGGTCACTAAATAAAACAATTAACAAAAAAAATGGTATCTGAGAGTTGAATATTATACTGGTCACTTAAACCTTAAATCATAATCATCATCATCAGCCCGTATAACGTCTACTGCTGAACATGGACCTCCACCCGAGGAAGGATATTCGACATAGTCACTACGCTTGGTAGACGGGTTGGTGACCGCAGTATTATGTTGTGCCACACAAGGAAACGCTGCTGCCCGTTCCTTGATATACGATTATTATAGATGATGTTATAATAACGGCTTTACATGCTTTCCGAGGCTCGGAAGGGTAGCCCCTTAAACAACTAGACCCGGAAAGAAATCTTAAAATTTACACAAAGATTTCCTGTCCGTAGTGAGTGAAAGCGAGTCAAATACCGCTATGCTACGGAGGTTGTAAAAGTAAAACAACGTCATTTTTTATTTTATTCAGTTTTATTTTATTTTTTATTATAATGGCTCTTATATAGGAATATAAGAATAATACAAAACAGTTTTAGGTATCACGGGTTATACTTTTTCAACAGTCCACTGTGACTCAAACTAAAATGATGACCTAAAGGAAAAAATACAAAAAATTACCTTATACTTCAGACAAAACTACATTGTCCACAACGGCTTTGATCAACAACAAAGGAAAACATAGAACTATCATTTCAATTTTTCAATGACTTAGATATACACAACATTCTAAATTACGTAAAAAAGTATTTTTGTATGACCAAACAACACATTTTTCCGCTTTGACAGCGCATTGTCGAATAGCGTGGTGGAGTGATCAGTGAAGAGCAGTAGTCGCGCGTTAGTTTGTTTGCGTTAAGCAATATAGATGCTAAGCTAAAATAAATAATCCACAATAACCCGTGATCCACTGTTACCCACTCTCTCCTTTTTGTTTTTGTTGTCCCCCCGGACAACAGAAATGCATTTACGCATTCCTACCGCCGCTGCAGCGTATCCGCACGCTGGCGGCGGGATATGTGGGACTCGCCCTCTCCATAATGGTGGTATGGTTACTCATATCACAAGGAGACCTACACCACTAAAGCCCCCGGAGACTCCTTCGATCCATCGTTGGCGGGGGCCGGGTACGCACGAAAAGAATAAAAGTTTTATCCCGCAGGTGTATAGACTAATTACAGTTGGTATATCAGTGATACGTGGTAGTGATAAAGAGCTTGCAACTTTCAGTCAATTTATGAAGATTAGGTATCTAAAATATCGACTCAAGATAATTGGAGTATTTTTTTCTTGTTTTTAAACTATGATGTCTACCACCGCCAAATTACAGCAGGGAAATTCGCATTATCGGTTAACTCAAATAATTCCTTTTGTATACTTTTTGCTCTCATTAATGATGTATGAAAGAAAAGCTTTTCATCAATCGAACTCTGTAATGGCAAATTAATTGAATACATTTAAATTCAATCGCAAACAAACCACAGCTACTAACAGAAACAGCTAATGTTGCATATTTAACGGAAATTAAGTCATGAGCTAAGCAATTTATATTATCTGAATGCAAGTAAAAGAAAAATTGCATTCGATCCTTCCTATCTCTACTTCTACTATTCAGAAATCTACCCCTTTATAATATTTTATTTAACAAAAGCTGGGTATGGGTACTGTTATGGGCATGGGGACATGGGTGTGGACATAGCCACCGAGAGCAGACATAGACACGAAGGCACGGGGGGAAACGTTAATGGTCGTAAGCATGGGTGTAGATACGGAGGTGTAAGCACGGTGTCGTAGGCACAGGGGCTTGGGTACCTAGGGGGTGAACGCATTGGCAAAACTATAATGAAACACCCTGCCGTGAATAAATCTGCGCGGAAATGCTAGCCGAGCTTCCAAAGTCAATTTTGAGATACTTGTTCCAAACCTATTCTTTTTTAAATTTCGATAAAAGATTGGTCTGGCGCGCTAGACTCGACTATAACGACTACCTACCGCGCTGCCTACCTTAAAACTATAGCTCCTTAAATGCTGCAACTCAATACTGTATTGGGTATAAGACTCAGTACATGGATGCTAGTGTGCGTTAAGAATAATGTTGCCAGTTGCTTGGTACCTGATTAAATAGGGAAAAATATTTTATGATGTGGTATGTTAGTGAAGTGACTAGTTACGAAAGTGACAAGAGAACCTAAAAATATTTGTGAAAAATGGCAATTTTAAATATGCTTAGTATTATAGTATGTAGAATAGTAGCCATTAAGCAATGGCTAGCCTATGGCACTACCGACGTGAACCCACTCGTAACACAAGCATTTTAGTTTAGCAGGAGAGGTTAACAAGAATACTAGTATTGTGCAAAAAACCTGCTAGTTAAATAAAAATAAAAAAACACATTTTACTTAGGTATATAACGATTGAAAGTCAGTCTCGTATAAAAATAAAATGATTACAAAGAAAACCTGCAGTTTATGTATGTAATTGCTTGCTTGAATCTCAGGAAGTATTAGACTGATTTGAAAAATTTTATGAGTATTATATAGCCCATTTATCGAGGAAGTCAATAGACTATAATTATATAATTATGAAGTTCCCATGGGAGCGGGAGTTACGCAGGTGAAACTGTGCGTGGAAGCTAGCATTAAATAACGTTAAATTTAAGAAATAATAAGTTTTTGCATTGCTTACATAAATAAAAATCCATCCGATGACCCTCGTAGACCCGAAGTCCGAGAGGCCCGCGAATTGTAAAGTAGAGCACAAAACTCCCCTAAAATACTTACAAGTCATCAATCGCATCGCCAGCGACCGCCCTGAGCCGAGGTCCAAGCCCCACAGGGGTCGCCCTCTTGCGCAGGTTGCTTAGTTTGTAGTTTTTAAAACATTTATTAAGGCTGGAGCTCTGCTCGCTTTTATGCCCCCGGTGAAGTAGCAAAAGCCTCGTGAATACCAATGTAGGTAAAACCGAAAAAAATAAATAAAATAAAAAACTTCCTGACCTGCCTGACCCGCTCATACCCGTTATAATGACTACTCTATCTCACTCGTGCTGTTGGGGTTTGGTAGGTATAGGGCACATAAGTATAATGTTTAAGAGGAAGATAAACTTGTTAAAAACAAAATTATCTGAAAAAGATGGCCAAATTTTTTAGCAAGAATTAACCAGGTGCAAGTATACAATATTGGAATCCTTACTAAATAAATGCGTACATTTTTGACGTTACTTGTCAAACTCTCGTAACAATTTATTTTCAGTATAGTCACGACTGGGCAAAATTTCGATTATGAATTTGTTTTTGGGGAAAAGTTACTGTTTTTGATTTAAGCTGGAGCATTTGGTTTTAGAAATTTTGATAACAGTTTCGAGCAACATTACTTTTTCAGGTTTACATAACAAAAAACATATAGGTATATGAAAAAAGTAAAGATTTGTGGCAACAAGAGCCTTCCTCCATAAATAGGCTATGTAACACTGTATTTACAAGCAAACAAACTCTTCAGCTTTACATATTAGTAGATTTAGAATTAAATTGTATCAGCGTAGATACATCGAACATAATATGAATAAATAAACATTTAAATGAATTTATGCACACGATTTAACATTTTGTTGTATTGTATACCCGTTCTTGATAGTTTCAAAGTGCAATTAAATGATAATTACAACATTGCATTTCAAATTGAAGGAAACAAAAATAAAATAGCTTTTTTCATTTAAGAAATCCACGTTTTGTTTTGGAGGGGAGATATACATTTTATATGCTTTCTACCGGCGCGGGCGCAGAGAATTAATACGTAGGGAAAATGCAACGAATTGCTTAGATCCACAGCGTCTGCGCCACCGCTAGCCTGTTGCCGAACGCAACGCTCTAGCGTCGCGTCACCGACGACAACGCACGAAAAACTCTAAGCCCCCCCCCCCTGATCTCTGAAAATCAATATTGGAACACCGGGAATTGTAGCTGTAAGACATCCGATAATACCTCACGGTGGATGTATTGTCCTAGGACTAGTATTAGCTTTCGCGCTCGGTTTTACC